>OY856409.1:688545450-690002950 GCA_963693085.1 Alisma plantago-aquatica
ATACATGCATTATGCGCACATGCAACACCATAGATCAGGTTTGGATATGGGAGATGGGTGCATGAGATGTTCTTCCCAGAGTCGCAGCAGGTCATATGATGGAGAATGTAACATGCCCACTTAACTACGATATCATTCAACAAATAATACATGATCATTGTTGTGTTATCTACCATTTCAGTTTGATTCCTCTTGGGATGAATATTGCAGTTAACACTAAAGTGTTCCATCTTGTCTTGATATCTAGGGAAGACGAGAATAGGGTTGACTTCTTCTTATAAGGGACGTCTGGTTTCTTCATGAACTTATGGATGTCGGGAAGGGTAAGATTGGGTTCAAAGCTCTTGTAGAAACCTTCCACTACTACAGAAATAGCATTCAGTGTCGCTTTTCTGGGCATCGGTTATTAAGGAACACGGACGCCTTATATTAAAGGCGTCGGTTATTTAGAAGAACCGACGTCTATATTCAAAGACCAGCCAAACACGGGTACCGCTTTGTATACAGCGTCGGTTGTTTATAAAAAACCGACGCATAATGTCATCCGATTTTCGAGCGAAAAAAATAATGTCACTTTCGGCGTCGAGTCTGTAGTTAAAACACCGACGCTTATGTGCGATGGAAATTTGCACGAAAAGTGTCCTTTTCCGCGTCGGTCGTCCTTTAATCACCGACGCTAAAGGTGGTTCCCGCCAAACATTTTCACGAAAATATCGTCCAAATGGACGTCGGATGTTGCGAACGACCGACGGTAAAGATGTTTAGGCGTCGGTTTTTGTAAACAACCGACGCTATTTGGGAACTTCATAACCTTCGATCGCCCGACTCTTCCCCTTTCTTATGTTTCATTGCTACCCTATTTCCCTATTGCGGCGATTTCTCCGGCGATTTCTCTGCTGCTGGTACTAGTTTTTCTCCGGTGCCCCATCTCCGGCGTCCCCTCTCCGGCGCCCCTCTCCGACGCGTTTCTTCTCTGGCACCCCTGCTGCCCGCCCTGCTGCTCCAACCGCCTGCGCCGCCGCCACGCCTGACAACCGGCGCCGCCGCAACGCCTGGTGCCCACCTGCCTGCCACGCCTGAGAACCGGCGCCGCCGTACCCCCTTCTCCTTCTCCTCCGCCTGGCCGCTGCCTGCTTGCCGCCGCCTGGCCGCCTACCTGCCTGCTGCGGCTGACGCTCCTGCTCGTCGGAGTCACTGCCGCTGGTTCTGGAGCTCGTTGTCCGCCACCCACATACTCAACCAGCTCGACCTCACCCTACTCTTCTTGCCCAGGTACCTGCAGACCTACCCAGGCACGAAATTGGTTCTTTATGTGCTGACCTAATCTGCTTGCCTAATCTGCTTGCACGAAATTGGCTCCCTACTCTGCTTGCTTAATGTGCCTAATCTGCTTTAAGTGGTCCTAATATCATAACATGATAGTTTTATTATATGATTTGTGGCACTTTAGGGTGTATATACATGCAAATTATATAAGTGATAGATGTTGGATGTTTGTCAAGGTTTCTTGAAGATTGAATAAGTGATAGATGCTGGATGTTTATTTATTTCATCTATCCATGTTGCCTATAGTTTATAACATTGCATTGTGAATTATTGCATGTTTGAAACTATGAAATTCTTGATTTATTAGATGATATTCAAGAAAACCCTAGTTTGATGAGCATGTTGTTAATCATGTTAATTATGATTCTTCTATATATTCTGATGTCATTATATAATTATGTGATCCCAACATATTAAATTGAATTAGAATGATTTCATGAATTATAGGGTTTATATAAGAATGACAACACATGTATTTGTTGGCCTAGAAACCCGTCCAAGATTTACTCAGTAGGAGTAAATCTTGGATAGTCCCCAGTTTGGGACTGTTCTTGAACACCTAATCTCACTTAGGATGTAAGTGTATAATGTGTATTGGGTTTTCGAGAAAATTTCGGCAGCATTTCCCCGTTTGTTCTCTAAGTACATATGTACTTAGAGAACAATGGGGAAATGCTGCCGAAATTTTCTTGAAAAACAAATACACATTATACACTTACATCCTAAGTGAGATTAGGTGTTCAAGGATGGGATAGGTGGTACACATTTATTATATATAAGATTGACATCAAATGTGTTTGTTGGCCTAGAAACCCGTCCAAGATTGACTAATATATACTTGTTTCCTAATATATACTTGTTTAAAAGGTTAAATGATGTTATACAACTTTTTCTGAAAATATATAACATCGTTATATGTACTTACACTTTGTTAATACTAATATTGTGCAGTCTCTGTCTTCCCATAACAATGACTATGAATTGGGCCTCTATGTCAATGTTAACGTTCCCTATTGAAGAACAATTGGACATCATCCTAGATGATCGTTCCTTAAACCAATTGGTCATACCCAAACATTGGCGTTTTCTAAAAGGAAGACACTACATGCCTGGTAAAGTGACCCTAACTTTTGGAAATTATTCACATGTAATCGAGGTTGAGTATGATTTGGCGGGAAATCTTGTATCAAAATCCGGTTGGCATGATTGGATTGGAGAGTTGTATCTGGTCCGTTGGAATAGGCTTTTTCTCCGTCCATTTGGCGATAATTCCATCAAAGTTTGGATAACCAACAACAACTGTGAGACCCCCGATCATCTTCTGCGGTATGAGCCCACGGCGTCGGATATCATCTATGAGGAATCTGAATCTGAATCTGAGGCGTGATTGGATTGGAGAGCTTCGTGACACAGCTTCATCATCAAAAAGAAGTTATTGATGCATGCGGGACCATGTTGGTGTAGTATTTAGTTGTCTATCTATCTAGACTTGTCTGTATTAATAGTTTTTTTAATTATGCGCATGTTTAGGGGTACACCAACCCCTTTGTTTAGTTATTGTTATAACTAAAGTGTGTGTTCCCATGAATGGAACTGTAAGTTGCTACATGAATGCTTATAACTGAAGTGTGTGTTCCCATGAATGTTCCCATTTACATGATTACACTACTATTTTCTCATATTGTCTTGCCTAAAAAAAAAATTCTTTTATTGTTTAGTCTATTTTAATACGACATACTTGCTTATATCTTTCTTAATGATGAACTGTAATACGACATACTTGCTTATATACTTGTTTCCTAATATATACTTGCTTTCCTAATATATACTTGCTTTCCTAATATATACTTGCTTTCCTAATATACTTGCTACATGAATGCTTATAACTGAAGTGTGTGTTCCCATGATGGATAGATCATGGATGTCCATTCGTAATCGTTGCACCCCAGAGTTTATATCTGGTCTTGATCACTTTATTAGATTTGCCGAGGAACATAGGAAAAAACCTACAGATAGGTTCTACTGTCCATGTAGGCATTGCGGTAACAACTTGAAAGTCAACACTGGTGAGGAAATCAAAAGTCATGTCATGTGCAACGGGATTGTACAAGGCTATACAGAATGGCACTGGCATGGAGAGATTTCAAAATCGAATCCAGTAGATGTCAATAGCAGTGCTTGGGTGGAAGAAGAAATTGCCTCCGATGACGTAAATGTGAACGAATCAGTTCCAGCAGACATTGTTGATGCGATGCTGGATAGTTGTAGGGTAGAGCACACCGATCCACCTCCTATCTTTACAAACATTATGCATGATGCTGAGATACCGTTATACACAGGCTGTGCTAAGTTTACGAAGCTTAGCGCTGTGCTGAGATTGTATAAGTTGAAAGCTAACAATAGATGGAGCGACAAAAGCTTCACTGAATTGTTGACTTTGTTGAAAGAAATTCTTCCTGAAGGAAACGAGCTGCCAATCTCAACATACCAGGTAAAGAAAATGTTGTGCCCAATGGGAATGGAGGCCAAAAAGATACACGCATGCCCGAATGATTGTGTATTATTTCAAAAGGACTATGTAGATTTGAAAGATTGTCCAAAATGTGGTGCGTCACGATATAAATTGACGACTTCGGGGGAGTCCAAAACTGGTTCTCCTGCCAAGGTGTTGTGGTATCTACCTATAACATCACGGTTTCAACGCTTGTTTGCAAATCCGAAAGATGCGAAGAATTTGAGGTGGCATGCAGATGTTAAGAAAAATAATGATGGGATCCTACGACATGCGTCTGATTCCCCACAGTGGAAGAAGATTGATGTATTGTTCCCTGAATTTGGTGAAGAAGTCAGGAATCTAAGACTTGGGCTTTGTACAGACGGGATGAATCCGTACGGGACATTGAGCAGCCAACATAGCACTTGGCCAGTCATGCTTGTTATATACAATCTTCCTCCCTGGCTGTGTATGAAAAATAAGTACGTTATGTTGTCATTGTTGATATCGGGCCCTAAACAACCCGGAAATGATATCGATGTTTATCTTGAACCTTTGATTGATGACTTAAAGAAACTTTGGGCTGAAGGTGTGATGACCTATGATGCTTCAGCAAGAGAGACATTTCGTTTGCATGCTATGTTGTTTTGCACTATTAATGACTTTCCGGCATATGGGAATTTGTCTGGATATAGTGTCAAAGGAGCTAAAGCGTGTCCTATATGTGAAGAAAACACTGATTCAATAAGACTAAAATATGGCGGCAAGACTGTATATCTTGGTCATCGAAGGTTTCTTTCAAAATTCCATCCGTATCGTAGGAAGCGCAAAGCATTCAATGGATGGAATGATGAACGGAGTGCACCTAAACCTATACCAGGGGATGTTGTTTATGAAAGAGTAAAAGACATTGTCAATGAATTTGGTAAGAAATCACAATGTAGTATGGCCACACGGAGTGACATTTCTTCATTAAAAAAGAAGTCAATATTTTGGGATCTTCCTTATTGGAGTTCTTTGTCAGTCAGGCATTGTATCGATGTAATGCACGTTGAGAAAAATGTCTGTGATAGCATCATTGGTACTCTATTAAATATACCAGGTAAGACTAAAGATGGGATAAAATCCAGACTGGACCTACGTGAAATGGGAATAAGGTCAGAATTAACAGAATTACGTGAAATGGGTAATAAAAGAACATACTTACCTCCCGCTTGTTACACGTTGTCTAGAAAGGAGAAGAAAACTTTTTGTGAATGCTTGGTAAATGTTAAGGTGCCACATGGTTACTCATCCAACATCCATAGATTGGTATCAATGAAAGATCTGAAGTTGATAGGTCTTAAATCTCATGATTGTCACACTCTAATGCAACAAATATTTCCCGTGGCAATTCGATCTATATTGCCGAAGCATGTAAGGTTTGCAATTACCAGACTTTGTTTCTTTTTCAACAGTCTATGCAGCAAAGTTATTGACCCTGATACTCTCGATAATTTGCAAAGAGAAGTGGTTGTTACCCTATGTCAGCTTGAGATGTATTTCCCTCCTTCGTTCTTTGATATCATGGTACATCTTGTTGTCCACTTGACTAGGGAAGTGAAAATCTTGGGACCGGTTTTCTTGCATTGGATGTATCCCTTTGAACGATACATGAGCGTTTTTAAAGGTGATGTTCGAAACCGTTATCGTCCTGAAGGGAGTATTATTGAAGGTTATGTGGCGAGAGAGGTTATGGATTTCTGCAATGACTTTCTCAGTGGTAATGACACTCCTGATAATGACAAGAATATTGAGGAGGGCAAAGGAATTTTGGGATCACGGGTGAAAGTAATCAGCCGTGAGCAGTTGGAACAAGCTCACTTGTATATTTTACATAATATGGACGAAGTGAGTGTTTATATCAAGGAACATACCAATTTCATAAAGAGACAACATCCTCGAGCAAGTTCAATGTGGCTTTCTAGAGAGCATAATAAGACTTTTACTAAGTGGTTTGAAGATAAAGTCTTACATCAACTATCTCAAACACCAAATGATATTACAGAAACTATCAAATGTCTCGCCTTTAAACCAAAACCGAATGTTATGTCTTATGAAGGGTTTGACATTAATGGATTCACATATTACACAAAGCGCCAAGATGATAAGAGTGTCGTCCAAAATAGTGGGGTCACTCTTCAAGCGTCAACTATGTACTTTGCAAGTGCAAAGGATAAGAGTCCACGTGAAGCTAAAATGTCATATTACGGTGTCATTGAAGACATTTGGGAGTTTGACTACATAGATTTCAATATTTCGCTCTTTAAATGTAATTGGGTTGATAACACCAAAGGAGTTATAGTGGATGAATTGGGTTTCACTTTGGTGAACTTTGAAATGATTGGCGAGAAGGCTGAACCATTCATATTGGCATCACAGGCAAAACAAATATTCTATATCGATGATCCTGCAAATGATAAATGGTCGGTTGTTCTTCATGGTAAAAGACAGTTCATTGAAGATCCTATAGATGAAGAAGAGTACTATGATAAGTATGATGACTCCAGTCCATTCTCAGTTGGGTTGCCAACTCCACAAAATATTGAAGCTAATGATGACTTATATGTGCGCGGAGATCACAATGAAGGATTGTTAATTGATAAAAGATCACAATTTTAGAGACATGTATGTTTATACAAATGGTAAATGTTTTCCTTTTTTTAATTTATACAAATGCTAAATGTTTTCCTTTTTCTAGTTGATACAAATGCTAAATGTTTGCCTTTTTAATGACATTTTCAGATGGCTGACCATGATGAGAATGATGTTCATGATGAGCATGAAGTCCATGATGAGCATGTTGTCCATGACGAGCATGGCGAGGATACCAATGTAAGTTCTAAAAACATATCCTGTATTTCTATAAAATTCATTATCTTCTAGTTATGTCATATATCCTATATTTCTATATTGGCCTAATTCAGTGTGTTTATTTTTGTCAAATTTTAGGTTGATGATGCACATGTACCCACTGAAGCACTGGAGCAACTTGATGCGCGGAGAGGACATTCCAACTCGAGATATCGTCTACCGTTTCCTCCTCCTCCGCAGTAATATCCTCATCTCTAAACGTTTCTCATAGGATTCTGAACCCCTCTCTTCCCTCTACTACATCGAAGCCATGCCGCAGTTGAACCCTTTCGCTGAGCCCTACCTGGCCAAGCAGGCGTCGCCTGAAGCACCACCGTCGTCGTCGTCTCCACCTCCATCGCAACTTGTTGTGCTAGTCCTGACAGTTTATCACCCCACATGCCTTCCTCCTCAGTTCCTGCCGCTAGATGACCACACAATGGATCCAAGAGGATTGCAGGCGTTCGCCAAAGACTATAGGCTGAGTTAACTCAATAGTTAACTCAGCCTATAGTCTTTGGCAAACGCCTGCATATCCTCTTGGATCCATTGTGTGGTTGTCTAGCGGCAGGAACTGGGGAGGAAGACATGTGGGGTCATAAACTGTAAGATATAATTGGGATGTTGATAGTGATGATGAATGATACTTTGTAAATGAATGTTTCTGAATGTTAAAACATGTATTTGAATGATTCTATATGTGTGAACGTGACAATTGAATTGATGTCTGAATGTATCTACTTGTGTGAATCTTTTTATGTTAATTTTGCAGGTTTGTGGCCTGTTTGTAGGCTGATATCAATGGATGTCGTAAACCTGCAGTTCAGAAAACTGAACTGCAGGTTCTCATCCTGCTGACCAGCCACAGCAGGCCTGCAAACAGATTTATAAAAAAAAATAGATATAGGCGTCGGTTATTTACCGATAACCGTCAGCACAGACTTACAACGTCGGTTTTTTGTTGAACACCGACGCCAAAAGTGTTCGCGCTACAGGAAATGGGAGTCATCTAGGACACTTTTCTGCGTCGGTTTTTTAGTATATAACCGACGCAGAAAGCGTCCTAGATGACGCCGTTTTCTGTGGCGCGAACCCTTTTGGCGTCGGTGTTTTATAATAAACCGACGCCTTGATGTTAAATAGGCGTCGGTTTTTTAACCGACACTGAAGTGTCCAACCTTTTAGCGGCGCCCACATAGGCGTCGTTCAGAAACCGACGCCAAAGGGGGTTAAACAACCGACACTAAAGGGCACTTCTATAGTAGTGTTCAGGGTCCAAAAGTCAATGGTGCTGCAGATAAGAAACCACCCAAGAAGCAATGACGTAGGAACCAGAGAAATATATATTCAGAGAATCCTTTGAGATTGCAATCTTGGTCTCAACAATCATCAAAGTCAACACGACTTGGGTATTTTGTGGTGGGACTAGGGATGTATAGTTCCATGTCAAATTGGCATAGAATTCATATACAACCTTCATTCTTGACATGGAATTTGCAAAGCATGAACACTCTACACATTAAGCACTTAAGTTATGTGCTTTAAACACCCTATCTATCTCTTCAATCACCTTAGTCATTGCAAACTAAGGTTCAAATAATGCTCGAAAAGGAAAGGGAGTCCTAGGTAGGAGTTCCTTATACCTATTTAAAGCTTGAGTGGAGATGAAGGAGGTACTATTAAAGGACACATGGCTTGTAGAAGTAGGAGCAGATGTTTCTCCAGTAGGGGTAGAACCCATTCTTTGGTTTGAGGCCATCTAGATCGGAGAGGAGAAGATATCCAACAAACAGAGAAGAAGCACACAAGGTAGGTCGCTAAACCACTTAGGTCGCAAGGGAAGAGGCAAGGAAGGCCGACTCTAGGGCTAGGAAAGGGTTAGAAGCGGTTGGTCTAGCCTAGGGTTGAGGGTGAACTGTTGTAGGTTGGGTATCGGTTAACTTTTCTCTAGTTGAGAGGGAGAAAAGTCAGTCGGTCCCCTTTTAATTTTTGTCTAGTCGCACAATCAGTTTTGTTCTATGTGTCAGAAACTCGACCAAACTGACTTTACAGTTTGGTCCTCAGATAGTGATCGGTCTAGTTCTATACGAGGAGATACTCAACCAAATGGATACCAGTCTAAAACATAAGAAATTTAATTCTAATCCTCTAGAGTCCTATATAATTTTTTTTCTAGACTATCATGTGTTTTAAACATATTGACACACATTTCACTCATCATTGGCTACTATATTGTGTTAAAACATTCATTTGTGAAAAATAGCCAAAAACAAGCGACAGAAGACATGAAAACATAACAATTTTAGTTAAGTGATGATCAATTTTAAGCAAGAAACATGTAGGGAAGATAAAATATAGCTAGATTGTATGCCTATATCATCAAGAATAGTGATAAGTAGTTTTGATCTAACGAATGTAAATTGCTCTCTAGCTAGAGGTTTTGTAAAAATGCCCGCAAGATGATTCTCTGCGTCCACATGTGTGATATAAATATCTTTATTAGCAATGTGGTCATGAAGAAAGTGATGAAGAACCTCTACATGTTTATCTCTACTATGCAATATTGGATTATAAGTCAGATTAGTTGCATTAGTATTATCACAGTAGATAGGAGAAGCATCATAAAATACATTAAAGTCTTGGAGCATTTGCTCCATCCAAAGGACTTGGGCACAACAACTTCCAGCTGCAATGTATTTAGCCTTGGTAGTTGAAAGAGTCGTAATGGCTTGTCTCTTAGAAAACCAAGAAACTAGGTGTGGTCCTAGGAAGAAGCAAATACCACTTGTGCAATTTCTATCAATCAAGCATCCTACATAATCAACATCATTATAGGCAGTAAGAGTAAAGTTCGTCCTTTGACTTAGGATACCATAGTGCAAAATGTTGGGTTTTGGCTAGATACCTCAAAATCCTCTTAATCACTATGAGATGATATTTCCTTGGTCTGGATTGAAATCTAGCACACAAGCTAACAATAAACATGATATCTAGTCTAGAGGTAGTAAGATATAATAAACTACCAATCATACCTATATAGAGCTTATCATATACCCTTTCTCCTTGCTTACCTATATCTATCATGGCAGTGTTAGACATGGGGGTGTCCATCGGTTTGGTGTTCTCCATCCCAAAGAGCTTAAGTAGCTCATTTGTGTACTTGCCTTGGTTGATGAAGTTACCTTGCTTGTTTTGTTTTATTTGGAAGTTGAGGAAGAAAGTAAGCTCCCCCATCATGCTCATCTTGAACTCACTCTACATCAGAGAACTAAACTCCTTACAAAGATAAAGATCAATTTCGCCAAAGATAATATCATCAACATAAATTTGAATGATTAAGAAATTGCTAGAAGTGTGTTTAAGAAATAAAGTAGAATCAACTTTTCTCATCACATAGCCATTTTCTAGAAAAAAGTTCTTTAGTTTCTCATACCAAACTCTAGGGGCTTGTTTGAGTCCATGGAGAGCTTTTTGCAAAAAATAAATATGGTTAGTAAGCTTGTCATGTTAAAAGCCAGGAGGTTGAGAAATATATACTTCCTCCTCAATTCTACCAATTAGAAACAAACTTTTAACATCCATTTGTTAATGCAAGAAATTTTTATGGCTAGCAAAGGAAAGTAACATTCTAATTGACTCAAATATAGAAACAAGAGCATAGTTTCACCAAAATCAATACCTTCATGTTGATTGTAATGTTGACCAACTAACCTTGCTTTGTTTCTTACCACTTTTCCACTTTTGTCAGGCTTGTTGCGCAAACCCATTTGCTGTCAATGATCTTCCTATCACTTGGTCTTGGCACAAGGGTCCACACTTTGTTATTTTTGAATTTCTCTAACTCTTCTTGCATGGCTAGGATCCACTCATCATCCATGAGAGCTTCTTTGACATTATCATGCTCAAGTTGTGATATGAAGGTGTTGTCGGCTTGTTCTTTGTTGAATGTAGCCAACATCTTCACCCTTTTAAAATAATTATCTATGATGAGCTATTTTGAATGATTCTTAGAAAACCTGGGAGTGGGGTCCTCATTTTATTATTCTTTTTTACTTCTTCTATGACTACCTCTTTCCATTTGTTGGTGTCGTTGATCTCTTCTAAGAAAGGAATCACCTCATCTACAACATCATCATTAAAAATATTCTTAGAAATAGAGGGCTTCATTTCAACAAATTTAACATTGATGAATTCTTCTATTATAGATGGTATAATGTTATATACTCTAAATCCTTACTTGTAGTGCTATAGCCGAGAAAGAAAACCTTGCATGATTTCAAATCAAACTTATTGAGTGAATCCTTGGTGTTTTTAAACAAAACAAGGACAACCAAAAACATGAAAGAATTCAATGAATGGCTTTCTACCACGCTATAACTATTAGGGGGTTTTCTTTAAAGATGGATGAGTGAAAATACGGTTTTGCATAAAACATGAGGTTCTAAAGCTTCCGCCCAAAACTTCTTTGGAGTGTTATACTCTAGAAGCATAGTACTAGCCATCACCTATGACGACATGTTCTTTCTCTCTACAACCCCATTTTTTTGAGGTGTACGAGGGGAAAAAAATTGTGTGAATACCCTGATTCCTCACAAAATCGTTCAAACATATCATTTTCAAATTCTCCCCCATGGTCACTTGGCAAGAGAAAACCGCACGTTAAACACAAGCATACATATCAATGTAATATAGGCCCAAAGAGGCCCAGATGCTAAACTCAAGAAAACACTCTCCCGAGACTACTACTAATTGTGATGTGATTAGATAAGTCGATGAAAACTTTGAGTGGAGGTTTAATTAGCTAAGATGCAGAAAATAAATCTAAGGTTACTGGTTTTGATTTCAAGTGGAGTGAATTCCTTAGGATTACAATTTCACCTCAGTTAACATTGCAATTAACTTCATATCATTACTAATTAATCTCTCCTAAACTTGGACAAAGAGACTTGTAGCAAGATTTACCAGCTCTCACAGCATAATTTACTACTTAATCTAATACCAATCCCACTCTCGTAGTAATTGAGTTATTAGTCAGGTGCTTTACCAAAATCTTTAGGTTATTCTCTTCACACTCATCAGCCTTCTCTTGAAGCACGGTATAAAATGTGTATATCTATGAGCTTTCCAACCCTTAATTCCTCTCTCAAAGCAATTAACAGTCTGAACAACTACCTATGATGATCAAGTATGGATAATTTGTGACAATCTCATAGAAATATGTCCAGAAATTAAGAGAAAAGATATATTAATGTATAATAGTCAATTACAATGCATAACATGGCTACTCTCGGGTCCTAAGGAACAAGGGTAATAGCCCCACATGATTTCCATTGTCAAGTACATAGGATAGGAGAAGAAAAACGTTTGTAAACATTAGAGAACTAAAAGAAGCCCTAAAGAAGAGGGTTCAGATGACTCCCTTATGCAAACGTGTTGATTCACTAACCTCGAGATGCAAATCTATCCATCGGAGGTGCCCGAATCTTCTAGAATGTGGATTTCTTCTCTGGTTTCTCCTCTCCTTGCTCTCGACCATCATACAATAAAATAGAATGAGATACCTAGATTTATCCAAAATCCCCCTAAGTCATTGCAGTGACTTATGGCATCATTAATTGCCAATTTTCAGATTAAATATGATTTTTCAATTTGCCTGATCCCGCTATGTTGGTACTACCGAGTTGGTGTTGGTAACACTGACCTCTTCGATAATTGTGGTCGCCTGTGTAGTTGTCGGTGCTACCAGCAGGCAGGTTAGTATACTGAGATTTCTCAAGATTTTCTGAATCCTTACTGTGAGCACTACAAAAAAAAAGATGATTTAGCTACGATTGTTTAAGTTACATTTAATTTATGTGTAGCGAGAGCTATTTTTACTTATAAAATTTAATTGTGTAACTTAAATAATTGTAGCCACCTCAATAAATAAGATGTAGCTACAAATTTTTACTCATTTTAATTGTATAAAAAAATGTAACAAAAGGCCAGAGACTAAAGGGGAAAAAATCCCGCACTCTTTCCATCTCTCCCCCGTAAATGCCCGTGCATTGTGAAACGGTTTGAGCATATCCCAGTCCGGCCGTGCGACCCTGGCGCACGAAGCAAGGAGTCTTGTTCGTAACCACTGCTTCCCGATCGCCGACTCCCAACTGTCGGCTGCCTCCCCGGACGCCGCTTCTCTGAGCCCAACCGCCGATCGACGCTCAGCAGCCAAGCAGTCTAGCCGCCAAGCAGCCAAGCGCGCAGCCGAGCGGCCGAGCGCCTCCATCGACCCCCACCCAGCAAACAGACTTCACTTTTCGACGGACGACCACCTCCCAGCCTCCGACCCGACCAAGCGAAGCAAGGTTCGTCTTCGACACAACGGCTCCCCCAATTTCCTGCCTACATTCAGCATAGTTTTCTGCAGTAGGATCGCTCGACAAATGAGTATTAGGACCCGTTTGGTTTCAAGCAGTTACAGCAGCGTGAGTAGCAACTACACATGTTTTACAATTCACCATGTTTGGTACGACGCAGCTGGAACCCCTACTTGGAAAACCAACCACACAGCTAGTTTGAGTTACACACAGTTTGGAGGAAAACAAACCGCGACCATTTAGGGCGCAGTTCCAGTTCCACAATCGTTGTTGCTGCTGTCACACGTCAATGGTACACGGTATGAAGTAACCTCTCCACGATCAGGTGTCCTACTTTAGTTCTATGTGGCTGTGTGCGTGGTGGTAACCACACCGTGATGTCCTGATTCAAAATCTAACCCCATCCAGGCCATTACTGAACGAAAGGACTGAAAACTAGCTGCTTAGTACCAAACAAGTGACATTGTGTTCCATTTCCTATTATCGTTTGCATGTCTTACAATTCACGGTGCTAGTTGCAACTACTTAAAACCAAATAAGCCCTTAGCTATTAAAACTTCCTTCTAACTACCTAATTCGTTTTCATCCGAAAAGGTGGGTGAGGCACAAGCCTCACCTGGCCTTTATGTGGCTCTGCCATTGGTAAGAACAATATATCCTTTTACTGCAAACCACCACCACCACCATGCTATATGAAATGAACACCTGATTTGTAAGGCCACTAGTGCTTTCTACAAAAGGGAAGCCATAGAGGCGGTTGTCTTCTAAGAAGATTGAAGTTTTAATCAACTGACCATAAAGGCAGTTTCAGTAATTCAAATTGACATGCTGCAATAAATATACATCTATGGAAATTTTACAGGACATATCTTCAAAATCAAGTGCTTATTAGGAAACTTCAAACAATTTAGAAGGGTGGTTTGGGGCTTCTTGATTTTATATCTCACTATGGACACTTAATATTAGCAAGTCTTAATAGTAGGAATCTCAAATTCGTTCATTTACATCAACTATACTAATTAGGGAGATACTACTTCCCCTGAGCCGAGCCTCTCCGCTGCAAGGTATCTAAAATATTCAACTTCTTACTATTTTTAAAAAGACCCAAATGATCTAAGTAGCATAGCCTATCCACTACGCTTGTTTGGTTTCGATTAGGGGTTGTTTAGTAGGAGGTAGCTGCAATTCATTACAATTAAATGTCCAATTTTTAGATCAAAATTTTATTTGGTTGGGTGTTGTCGGCTGCAGTTAGGCCCTGTTTGGTACGATGTGCTCCGGTGTAGTTATAAGAATTTAAGAACGGATCAAACATAATCCTATGTTTCAAACTGCTATGTTTCTATTTGGTAGGATGCGTAATAAACTCCACGTTTATGCTCCCATTCATTTGGTACATGAATTAATTCACACACTAACTGGTGGTCTCAGTAAAATCTATCACAACAGGTATCTTCGACTGGTGTCGTGTGGTTCGTGGTTGTCATTACCAGAAATAAAAGGTAGCATAGAAGGAAAGCACCGTCAAAATGACAGGAAGGTCGCTCTGCACCCGACCACACCTGAAAGGGGCGCATCACCAACTCACTGATTTTGGGGCGAAAAGTGAAGATGAATGTAACTACAAATCAATGAATTAGACACCAACACAACTACTCAAATAAAAAATACAACTGAAAAATAGCCAATTGAATGTTAAGAACTACAATTACACCCTACCAAACTGGCCCTTAATTGAATTTGTTCTGCATCCGAACTAGTCATTTTTCTTCACGTTATCGGCAATAGGGCATGGGGGTTCCAGAATGGGGAGTGAGTCATATGTTTGCATTTTGTATGTGATTTGGCGGGTATGAGAAATCATAAAAACATGAATTTGGGGAGGGGTCTTCCTGAGCTAGTTGCGCCCACTGCATCTTTCTCCTCTCTGCATTTGATTTTTCTTTGGTTAATCCTTACATTGCCCCTTATTCGACAGTCTATGAAGTAAGGTGTTGGCTGTCCATGAAGTCTGGAGCTAGAATAAGGGAAATAGGTTGGTATTCGAGAGGAGAAGAGGGAAGAAATTTTCAAGCAATGTCGTAAACACCTAGAATATATTGGTGAGTTACGATGATGTCAAAACTGGAACAGAAAACTGAATATGACAATCAACATTTTGCTAGTTCAAAGGGCCCATGAACCAAGGAGAGTTGTGGCAAAACTACTGGGAATGGAAAAATAGTCAGGACCAAGATACATATACTTCACATAATTTCATATGACGACTAGATTATAGAGCATTAAAATTATGTATGTTATGTAGAGCATATTTGGTATTTACTATATTCTGATGATTCTGTTTCTGTGTTGTATTGTTTCTAAACAAAAGGAGCCACACATGTCATATATGTGTTTGATTTGTATACTAGGATTATATGGGACTTTTGGTTGGGTTACAATTGACTGTTACCATGGCAAAAGTATTGAGAATTTCGTTTAAATTGTAGAATTGTTGTACTTCAAATGATCAATGACCAGAAACTACATGACTGATGGGAATCTACAATACTGCAGAGTTACAAAACATCTTAATGAACAGTTTATATAGGAGCCTTTAGTTATGAAACTAAGTTATGTAACGATTTTTAATACTTTGTATTCTTATCCTTTTTTTTTCTTAATTGTTATAGGTAGTCATGATAGATAAAAGTTGGATCCATGAGGAACACAGAACAAGTACAACATATTTACTTGGGGTGGTTAAATTTATAGAGCATGTATTTTCAAAATCCAGCAGGGATGGGACTATCTTATGTCCTTGTAAGCAGTGCTTAAATGTGCATAGGCAGAACCGGAAAGTCGCAACTGAACACTTATTATGGAATGAATTCTTGACCACCTACACAAATTGGATTTTTCACGGTGAGGGTTCATTTGATAGCTCTGAGGATTCACAAATACAAAATGACACGTCCAAAGATGACATGAGAGACATGTTGCATAATGCGTATGGTGTATCACAGGAAGGAGAGAATATGGAAGACGACGACCATCGATTTGTATTTGTTGATGATGCAGAAGCTGAGCAATTTTACAAACTTTTAGAGATTACTGCACATGAATTGTACCCTGGAAGTAAGAAGTACTCTAAATTGTACACCATTGTGAGGTTGTTTCACATAAAATGTGTCAATAATTGGAGTAATAAGTCATTTTCTGAGCTGCTTGAGCTTTTGAAGGAATTGCTTCCAGAGGGTGAGACGTTGCCCGACTCTTATTATGAATTCAGGAAAATAATCAGGGACCTTGGACTTGACTATGATAAAATTGATGCTTGCAAAAATAACTGCATTTTGTATCGAAAGGACTTTGCATATAAGACTTCATGTCTGAAATATAGTGCTTCTAGATATAAAGAAATCGAAATTGACGAAGCTGGTATAGAAAACATTCATACGAACAAGAAAAGAGTTCCTTGTAAAGTCATGCGCTACTTTCCCTTGACTCCTAGGTTGAATAGATTGTTCATGTGTTCGAAACTTTCACCCCTAATGCGGTGGCACGATGAAAGTCGTACCAAGGATGGGATTCTATGCCATCCAACAGATTCTCCAGCATGGAAGACGTTTGATAATATGCATGTTGAGTTTGCTTCTGATTCTCACAATGTTCGCCTTGGATTAACTTCTGATGGATTTAATCCCTTTGGCCTCATGAGTCTATCATATAGCATTTGGCCCATCGTATTGATTCTGTACAACTTGCCACCATGGTTGTGCATGAAGTCTCCCAATTTTATCCCGTCGATGATTATTCCTGGTCCATCTCAACCGGGAATGGACATAGATGTCTACCTGCAACCGTTGATTGAGGAGTTAAAAGAACTGTGGGAAGCTGGCGCGGATACTTATGATGCTGATCGTAAAGAAGTTTTCAAGTTGCATGCTGCCTTACTGTGGACGATAAGCGACTTTCCTGCATATGGTTATCTAGCTGGTTGGCAAACTAGTGGGTATCTTGCATGTCCTTTCTGCAACAAAGACGCATGCTCATGGAGACTACCATATAGTAAGAAAGCATGTTTCATGGGTCACAGGAGGTTCCTCCCAATGGATCATAAATTTCGTAAAGATGCTTTATCATTTGACGGAAAAGAAGAATTTAGAAGTGCTCCTAAGATGTTGTTTGGAAGTCAAGTTCTAGATCAAACTAGAGATGTAGATAATTTACCATACAACTGGAGAAAGCGAAGTATATTTTTTGAGCTGTCATACTGGAAGTATAAACGTATACGTCATAATCTTGACGTGATGCACATAGAAAAGAATGTATGTGAGAGTTTGATTCACACACTGCTAGGAATGGAGAAATCAAAGGACACTGAAAATTCTCGATATGACCTCGAAGAGATGGACATAAGACATAGACTTCACATTATCAAGGATGGAAATAAAAATATCATCCCACCTTCATGTTTTACTTTGAAGAAGGAGGAAAAAGAATTATTTTGTAAGCTGTTGAAGTCTGCTCGAGTTCCTGATGGGTATTCTTCTAATATAGCTAGAAATGCACGCGTCAAAGAAAAAAGTTGATGGCATTGAAGAGTCATGATTATCATGTATTGATGCAACAATTCCTCCCATTAGCTTTACAAGTAGTGTTGTCCAACAAAAATGTTAGATCTGTTGTAATTGAGTTGTCCAATTTTTTTAAAGACTTATGCTCTAAAGTCATAAATCCAAATACTTTTGAGAAGTTGGAATC
This sequence comes from Alisma plantago-aquatica, assembly GCA_963693085.1. Classification (NCBI taxonomy): domain Eukaryota; kingdom Viridiplantae; phylum Streptophyta; class Magnoliopsida; order Alismatales; family Alismataceae; genus Alisma; species Alisma plantago-aquatica. The sequence continues at coordinate 688,563,268 of OY856409.1, forward strand.
CAGAATAGCAGTGAATCTTTGTAACCTAGAGAAGATTATCCCATCATCATTCTTTGATGTGATGGAGCATGTGGTCATTCATCTTCCACGAGAAGCGAAGATAGCCGGACCGATATTCTATCGTTGGATGTACCCCGTGGAGAGGTAATCTTTCTAACAATTAAATTTGTTCAGACTTTGCATCCGATCGTATGTGATGTTCTTACAGAGTTTTATCTTCTTATTAATGTAGACACTTGCAAACTTTAAAAAGATATGTGCGAAATAAAGCTGCTGCAGAAGCTTCTATAACAGAAGGTTACTTGGCAGATGAATGCTTAACATTTTGTTCAAGATATCTCTCAGGAGTTGAGACAAGGTTCACTAAATTGTCTAGAAATGATGTGGAAGATGAAGATATGGATAATGATGAAGAGTGGTCTATATTCTTTCATAAAGGGCGTCGTCTAGGAAAGAAGACTCCTATTATGCTTGATAGCACAATGCTCAAAGCTGCGCATCAATATATTTTGGCAAACTGTGATGCAGTTGATCCATACGTGAAGTAAGATCGTTGTTTACTTTTCACAATGTACTTTCATATTTACGTCTAGGTGTGTCACAAGTGTTTGTTAGCAGGGAGCACATCTGATACTTGAAGAAAATCAATCCACGTGCACGACAATGGGAAATCAGTAATCTTCGTATGAATAGTTTCAATGAATGGTTTAAGAAACATGTAAGTTTAAATAAGTTATTTCCATTAGCAAAATAACAAGAATATATAAATAATAAAATTCATAATATTTTCAGATTAAGGAGAAGGCAAAGTTGACAACTGTGTCACCAAACCTTTTAGTGTTGGCTCGAGGACCGCAACAAATGACGATGCAATATGCGGGATATGTAACAAATGATTATAGATTTCGCACCAAGGATCGAGAATGTGGGAGGAAAACACAAAATAGTGTAATTATGGTGAACGCTCAGACCGAAAGTTTTGCCAACTCCAGGGACAAAAATCCTCTAACGGGTCAGGTTACGTACTACGGGGTGTTAAGGGACGTTTTCGAGATCAGTTATTATGAGCAACTCAAAGTTGTATTGTTCAAATGTGACTGGGTCAATGCAAACAGAGGCATCGAAAAATCTGAAAATGAATTCACAATGGTCAATTTAAAACGTATTGATGTAACTGATCATCCATTTGCATTGGCCTCCCAAGCACAACAAGTGTATTATGTGAAAGACATAAGTCAAAAAAATTGGAGCTTTGTTGTGCACACTACACCTCGTGATACTTATGACATGGAGGAGAAGCTTCATGATAATTTCATGGATGGAACCTTCTTATCAGAAGATAAATCTCTAAGTGATTTGGAAGATATCTTAAGTGACATTTGTGATGACGTTAATTTAGTCAGAGAAGACATGGAGGGTGTGACCTTTTATGAAGAGGGTCATGATCCCCATCATTGATCTTATGTAACTCTTTTTATTTTATTAGTTGGGTCAATTACTGGAAACACTCATGTTATCCCTTTATTTATAAAATGATCATTTATTATTTTACATAATTATATATTTGGGTTAATCTGCTTAATGAGTTTGCTTGTTGGATGTTGGCTTCATTAGCAAAATTAAAATATTATTGAAATTTTTTATTTTATTTGAGGAACACAATTAGAGAATGCATGCCATGATTTCAGTTTGTAATTGAATATTTTTGATATCAATTGTCTATTTAGGAGAATGAAAAGACGCAGTCAGCTATTATCTCCACTTACTGATGATGTCTGCAATGAAGGATTAACTCATGGGAGTATGACAGGTAAAATAAAAAATTACATCATTGAATATCTTTCTTAGAACTGCTCATATCATCATTTTAGTTGCATGTACTTCCAAAAGACCAAAAGGAGGGTATCTTGGTTTGATAAATGCTGATTGGGGGTGTTCAAATGCAAAAGAAGGACTTAGAAACAGTAAAACCGTGGCGGGATCAGCTGCAAATAACAACAGAAGTTCTTCTTTGAACCTTGCAAAAGAAAAAAAATCTTATGTGTCAAATGATGGAGTTGGTGCCGTTGGTAAAAGTCACGTGGTGGCAAACTCAAATAATGCTAGAGAAGAAAGTCATTCTAAAAGACACTTAGAAAAAAAAGTCATCAAGGAGTGCCTATAAAAGCAAGTATGCAACGTTTGGTAAATGATGTTAGTAACAATCAAGAGGTTGAAATTGATAAATTAGATAATGATCAACATTTTGTTGCTGAGTCTCCTACTTTTGATCCTGGGCAGAGTGAAGGTAAGAAAATTTAGATACGAAGATGCATTATATTTTTCACAAACTAATACTTAATTATATGTGTATAATATGTATATCCTTGTAAATGCTTGCATCATATTCATGATTTTGTAGGGGGAGCTACAAATAAAAAAATAAGGGGCTATTCTAAGTGTATCCGATTATGGGGTAAGACAGGGGATAAAAAGCTGCCAATTACTTTGGATGAGAATGGAGATCCAATAGGACCACATCAGAATGACCTGTCTTCCTTTTTGGGAACTGTTGCTAGAAATTCTGATCTTGCACCATTAAACTATCTTGATTGGCGATAAGTACATGTGGAAAATAAAACCGCTATATGGAATTATGTGGAGGTAATTCTAGTCTTAGAGATATAATACAATGTTGTGAAATTTTTATTTAAAAATTATTCTTTTGTTACAGACCAAGTTTGTTATCGACATAAAGGGGAAGAATTCAGTTTTGCGAACAGTGAGGGATTGTTGGAGAAACTTCAAAGCAGATATTAAAAAAAACCACTACATGCGGCACAAAGAAAAATCTGACCGACTTAATGATTGCCCCTCCCGTGTTGATCCTGATCAATGAAAATTTCTTGTGAATTTTTGGGATTCTGACGATGGAAAGGTAAAACAATTTATTCCTTAATTTGTAGAATTTAATAGTGTATATTGCATATAATTATATTATAATGCATTGTATGTAGTTAAGGAGTGCTAAAAACGTTATGAGCAGAAAGTTCGTAATGACAAGACATACATTAGGATCAACGCCGTATGCTTGTGTGAAGGCTAATGTGAGTTATCTTCTGGTTGAAATCTGCATTACACTTTCTTACTACTATGCTCATATATGCTGCTACAGTTACAAATAGTTACAAGAGAAGAAAAATGGTGGCAATGTTAACAGCTTAGACTTGTTTAAGGCCACCCATTTGAAGAAGGATGGTACTGTTGTGGATGCAAAATCTGCAGAATTGATTGTAAGAAATCATTTAACAAATTTATTTTTTATTTAATGAAAATATTCTCATTAATATTGTATGTCAGACAAGATGAATGCGGCACTTGCAAGTAATGATGAAAATCTCGATGAAGATGAGATATTTGATCATATTTTGGGCCCAAAGAAGATTCCTGTGAAACATGCGATTCATGTGTCTCATAATGTATATGAAAATAAACTCACAGATTTAGAACTGGTTGTTGATGCTCATACCCAGATATACGAGGCTCAACAAAAGGAGTTGTTAGAAATGAAGAAAAAATTTGAAAATCTTGAAGCTATGATGCTGAGAAATTCTAACATGAGTGCTTCGTTTCAGCCGAACGAGGTAAATCTTCAAATTCTTATAATGTGATTACATAATAAAATTGATTTTCTTATAGTAAACTATTTATTTTGTAGAATATCACAATGACTACCAATGAAAGACTACCCAGACCAAATCAATCGAGTAGTGAAACACCCATTACCGAAGGACCTGTTATTATATCCAAACATTTATTGATTATTTTTTTCAATCTGATTTTTAGGTATAAACAATGTTTGATACAATCTTTATAAATTTAAAGGTTGTTTCCTTGTTATGTTTTGAGGATGGGAATTCAATTGTAGCACGAGGACACGTTACTTCTACAAGTCCAACTTATGTCGTAGGAGGAGCACTGTTGGGGTCCTCATTTGCTGTTGTTTCCATTACTGTACCAATCCAACCTCAAGAGCAGTTGATTAGGCCTTTTGGTCAACACCAAGTCATTAAGGATGTAATTGGGACAGTGATAGCTTGGCCAAAGAAATTACTCATTTTCAGGTAACATTTTATAAATTAATCTCAATACTAAAAGTGCACTTCTTAACTATTTATGCATCATTGTAGGTGAACCATTTGGAGACGTGGAAACCAAGAGTAGCAGTCATTTGATCAACATAGAGATTCACATATCATATGAATCCATAGGATTTAGTAAAAATAGAATTCAACCATTCTTTATTATATTTAGTTGGTTTTCAATAAATGTTGATGTCACACATATTGTAGTACCATTCATTATTTCATTTTCTTGATTTTAAATTCAAAGGAAAATTTCTTATAGATCATTCACTATCTATTTCCCATGCATCAAATGATTGCCCTGTTATTATAGTTACTGAACAAGTGGCATGTATGGTTCTGGTTGAAGATCGATTTTTTGGTGTAGAAAATGTTTGGCGTGTAGTCTTTTAGGAGGTTTTGCCACACCATCTTAGCCCATTTGCAGTCCCTAAGTTCATGGGTCAAGCATGCTGAGAAATTTTTCTGTCTACTGGTTTATTGAGTTGCAGGCGTATCTCTTTTTTATTTTCTGCTACTGTCTACAGTGTTAAATGCCTTCCAGGTTCATGGAGCTAAAGGCTAATATAGGATATAATGATTTGCTGGATGCCCTTCCTTTAGTTTCTTTTGTCAGCCTTTTATGTTTTATCTACCTCCACTTCTTTTAGTAATGTGATCTATTCAACCTGTTAACCTTTAAAGATTTATTCATTTCTTTTAGGTTATGAATTTAGGGATCTACATGATTTTTTTTATAATATCAAAGAAAGGAACTTGTATACCAATACCTTACATGAATTTTCCATGAAAGGACCAAGCATTCAATAACTAAGGAGACTATTTTTGTAATGGCAACTTCAATTGGAGCTTCTAAAATCTGAAATAGAGGGGTCTAAGAATAATTTATTCTTGTTCTTGTGAACACTTATTTTACAAATACTACATTTTTATGCTCATTTCTTACTCTACTAGCTTGCTTGCATTGATTGGTATCCCCTTGTTAGTGTCGTTGTGCAACCTATTTCTGCCCACTGGTTATTTTTGTGTATGCAGTTCATACAAAAAAAATACTTGTATGCAGATCTTTATTTCAGGTTAATTCTTGTGAATGACTTATCTCTTAATTTGTCTACTCTTAGGTGGTGGAACTAATCAATATTATGTATTAACTACCACTTATTTATAATGCAAACAAAGTATTCAAATTATGTTTAATATAACCTACTCCAACCTGAATGTAATGCTATTACATTTTGTTTTGTAAGCTGCTGTAATTTTATGTTTTGAAATGAGTCAAGCATCATTTTTTGGATTGGTTTTATATTTTTAACATCTGAATGATTGCTAATAATATATATTACTATTCAGAAGATATAAAGGGTTCAGAATCATGTTTACAAGATAATATAATTATTCACTGATTAAGAAAGCAAGCTAGACCTCTACAAGAAAGGAGGACATTCAATGGGCATCCTTCATGGCAAAGAATGTGCTTGATGTTCCTGGATATAATGGTTTAGGAGAAACAAAAATTTATTTGCAAATATATCATATTATTATGTTGTCAGTGCAAAATTTTGTGTTCTGACTTAGCTGTTAAGATGGAGTCAAGGCAGTGGTGATATTTTGAGTGCATCCATTTTATCTTTTAGGATTATGTGGGCATATGATTGCAGTCGGATTCAAACCCCACTGGGACCCATCTCAACCCATGCGGATGATAGTGATGAATGAATGAATAAAACAAAATCTAAGTCTTTTGGTTTATGTCTTCTTCTCTCTGGTGATGATTCGTTGGTTGAGTGGATGAACTCTTCCTATGCTATATGTTTGTGGGTTGGTTTTGTTCTTCTGTTCTGCTGTTGTGATCCTTTTCCTTCTTGGGGATATCCCTTCTTACTGCTGGCTGTTAGTGGTTTGTTTGGACCTGGAGGATTTAGCTGTGATAGTTATGGTCTATTTTCGATGCTTATGGCTGGTTGCTGAGTTGTTTGGCTCTATGCTGCTTATGTTGCTCCCCTCATACTCTTGAAGTGATGGTCGAGAATGGGTTTTGATGTATGGGTCTTGGGTCTTGGGTCTTCAGTGTTCTGTTGAGTTAGGTTTGTGTCCCTTTCTCTTAAGAGCCTGATGATAGTGTTTCTCTTATTCTTGCTCCCCTCTCACCTATTATGACGACACCCGCCATCATTTAAGATAACAAGCGTCGTCAGCAATAATAAAACATGCGGAAGCGATCGTTACAGCGGATTAGCAAAAATCAGTGAAAATTAAAACCATTTGCAAAGAGATCCATTCACAGGAAAACTCTTTCATTCAGAACCAAAGTAAAACCTTACATCCTGGTTCATATATACATCTCATGTACTATTACTTCTCGAGGAATACAAACATCAACTACTCTGTCTTAACTGTACACAGGTAGTATAAAACCCTCGAGGCTTAAAGCCAAAATCTCATATTGATCCATCAAAACATTACTCCTAGGACCCGAGAGTACATAGACGACTCATAGTACTTTCTATATACAACTTGACAGCTCATATCCCCACCTGGGATTTACTGCTGTCCCTGCTACTGCTACTGCTGCTCTTCCTCTGTAATAGGTTCCTTGCCTTTTCGTCGGCGGTTACCTAAAAATTTAATCCCACGGGGGTGAGACAATTATAAAAATTGTCCCAGCGAGAGATATAACTCTCCACCAGAAACATTGTTATTGCCGATAATAGAATAACACTGAGCAGTAGAATTATATTTACTCAACAACAGGTAAATCATAGAATAAGATATGCAGAGCAGTATTCTCTATGCAATCATTTCAATTATAACTTGATTAAGCAGCAAGTCATTCATTTAAGAAGGAATATGAAGAACATGTGTATCATTTATCCAACTATGATATAATAGACCATGTATCATCAACCATTGATTCTCACAATTCAACCCTAAGCAAATATGCTTAGGGTTATACATTGAATCAGCCTCAATTAGGGTTTACATCATGTATTGGGTCCATGCATTTGTTATGCATTAATGACTAGTACCATTAAAGGTATCTCCCACCTAATCACATTAGGTTTTCAAAAAGGTTTGATCAATTAGACCTTCAATAACATGAGGTATCCAATTGAATTAACCAAATTGAACCACACTCAATTCTAATCAATGGAACTTCAACCAATTGGATCATCAACTCAATCATCATTTGAATCATGGCTCACCCCTCAATTGGGACTTCAATTATGGTCTGATCTCAATGGGATTAGGGTTTATAAACACCAATTAGAGCTTTGAAGTTGATCATCAATCATGCTACTAATCGTGTTTCAATTGATTGCATTGGACCTTCAACCATTGAATTCATGGAACCAATCATCAATTGGACCTATGCTCATACTTCAATTGAGTTTAATAGGTCAACCTTCAACTAATTTGACCCTCAATTGACCCTCAATTGGTCATCAATTAGGGATTGATTCAATTGAATTAGGGTTTGGAATCGAAGATCCAACAACACTCATCAATGCAAGATTGGTTACTTTGAAACTATTGAACCATTATCCAAATTGGGTATGACCTGACCCCAAACGGTCTTGAGGTCGTTTGTATGACCTCCAAACGGTCTTGAGACCGTTTTCCCATCATATTACTCAAATCCAAGCCATCCAATTAAGGTTTGGATCATTGGATTGATCATCAAATCAACATTGCATTGTATAACAACTTGGTACCTTTAGACCTTCAAACACCTAACCATACTCAACCCTAGACCTCCAAAGGTCTTGGGTGACCACAAAACGGTCTTGAGATCGTTTGGATGACCTCCAAACGGTCTTGAGACCGTTTGGCCCATCCAACCTTTGGATTCTAGTGAAAAATCATCATGGATTGGTCTATCGAGTTGATCAACAGATCAGCACTACATTGCAATATGATTAGTACCTTTGGACCTTAAATTGGTCAACTATACTTGACCCCAGACCTCCAAACGGTCTTGAGACCGTTTGGGTGATCCCCAAACGGTCTTGAAACCGTTTGGGCAAATCAACCCAAAATCTCAACTTAACTCATTGGAATTTCAGCACTGTTTTCAATTAGGGTTTGCCTAATTGAATAGACTTCAACTCATGATTCCTTGGGAGTTAATCCCTAAAATTCGGTGAGTCATTATATAACATCATTAGGAACAATAATCCCAAACGGTCAATGCTTTGTCAACGCACTCAAACGGTCTTGAGACCGTTTTCCCAAAAAGTTCAATTAAATCAGATTGAAAATCAGCACTTAATCCAATTAGGTTTCCCTAATTTATTAGGCTTCAACTCACGATTCCTTTGGAGTTAATCCCTCAAATTTGGAGGGTTATTAATAAACATAATTATGAACAGGAATCCCAAACGTTCAACGCTTGGTAAACCATCTCAAACGGTCTTGAAACCGTTTTCTCAACCAGGTCAAGTTAATCAGGTTGAAAATCAGCACATAATTCAATCCGATTGCCTAATTGATTGGCCTTCAACTCTCGATTCCTTTGGAGTTAATCCCTCAAATTTGGAGGGTTATCAGACTACATAATTAGGAACAAAATTCCCAAACGGTCAACGCTTGGTCAACCATCGCAAATGGTCTTGAAACCGTTTGCTCAACCAGGTCAAGTTAATCAGGTTGAAAATCAGCACATAATTCAATCTGATTGCCTAATGGATTGGCCTTCAACTCTCGATTCCTTTGGAGTTAATCCCTAAAATTTGGAGGGTTATCAGACTACATAATTAGGAACAAAATTCCCAAACAGTCAATGCTTGGTCAACCATCTCATATGGTCTTGAAACCGTTTGCTCCCAAACGGTTTCAAACCGTTTGCCCTTAAACGGTTTGCTGAAACCGCATAGCCAATCAAATTAAAATGATTTGGAGTAGCTATCAAAACGGTTTTTCTTGGTAATTTTCTTTGGATAAGCATCTAGGATGATTTCATCATCCCCTTCCTTCGAACAACCAAGAACAGCAACCGTTCTTGATGGAAATTGCAGCAAGAAACAAGAGTGCATCAAATTGAAGAAATCAATCAACAAAGCATAGAGAATTGATGCAATAGCAATGTTTAAGGGTTTAAGTTATAAAACCCGCCTCCAATTGAGCTCTAAAGCTACAATCTCACTCCATTAATGGTGGATGAAGCTCTTACAACTCCCCTAGGCTCGTCCTCAAGCTTTTGATTGCAAAAGTTGGCTAGGGTTGAAGAGGAGATCGAAATAAGAAGGAATCCATAATTTATTTTCGATTTCCACCATGAAATCATGGAGAACGAAGGTCAAGGGCTTACCCACAGGTTGGGGACGTGCTCCCTGCTCCTCCCTATTTCCTTGGTCGGTTTTTCAAGCAAGGGGAATAAGTGGGGTCGAAATAGCCTTTCATTTGGCTAGGAAAAGGCCTTTTTATAAAAATTCAATGAAAGAGAAAATGCATTATTAAAATGCATTTAATTCCAAAATTGGTGCCGCCTCTTCCCCCTCAAATTCTCCTCAAAATCCTTAAGGACGAGGCTATCTTCATTGCCTCTTATTCCTCTCCATTATCCATGATTTAAAGAAAATCAAATTAAGCACCTTAATGCTTATTATATTAATATCCATATGTGAGTGAGTTTTCTTTTCCTTATAATAATGGTGAGTGAAATTTCACCTACTTAGGATATTTTCGTTCCTTATCTTGGCAAAGGAACGTCCATCCTTATTCAAAATCAACCCAAAACATTTTGGTTAAAATCCCTTCAATTATTTTTATTCATTTTTGCCCTAAATCAAATTAGGGTTTCAATTAGGCATTAATCTTGATTATTTTAATATCAAGATTCTCTCTCCTCCAACTTAATTCAAATGAAGCACCCCTCTCATTTTATTTGCTCTACATGATGCCAATAAACATTAGGGACCTTGTTGAAGTGGTAATTTTCATATTGAACCCTAGATTTTGGGTAAATTGCACTTTACTCCAAAACTAGGTTTTAATGCACAACATTGTCCAACAAGCTCTATCTTGGTGTCCAGGCTTGTGGAAACCATACTACTACATCATATTCATCCTTATGATGTCTCAACATCAGAGGAACATCTTATCATATGCAATTTGCAAGTTAACCCCTCAACTTGGGTAATTTGCACTTTAGTCCAAAATAAGCAAACATTGCTTCAACATTGTTCAAACAGGACCAAAATTGAAACATAGGTTCCTTTTGAGCCTTAATTACTTTTCACAAGATGCGATTAAGCATATAATCATCTTTCTTAATCAAAACACCTAGGGTTAAAGCATAACCCAGGTCAGGGATGTTACAAATTATAAACCCCTAACAAGGATTTCGTCCCCAAAATCCCAGATAAAGGGAACAGATATTATTCATTCATCATATCATCATGTCTCTTCATAACACCTCATTGTTATGTAGACATCATAGAACTTTGATCAGCACAAAGTTCCTTCACACAATATTCTCATAGAGTCAAATGAGAACTTATCTTAAAGACATATTTAGTTGTTATGTTTATGCAAAGCATAAACCCCTAACATATGATGTCCATATTATTTTATATAATCAGACTGATTTCATAGTTGACCATTCCAGGTATCCAATCTAAACCATATGATAATTCTCAGATACCAGAATCTCTTACCTTGGTATCAGTCGCATGTGTTGAAAACACATTATATTCTCATCTTTCTTTTATCATATTTACAACTTTATAGAATAGGGATCACCTCCCTTGTTATCTTTCTCATCATATGAGGGTCATACTTTTACTTCCTCATATACACATACTGATCTGAATTCCTATCAGATCCTTCTTTCTTGTTCTTAAGATATGATACATTTATCCATATCATATTTCCAATTTCATGATACTCTTTAGATTGTATCAGAATGATTGCTTGATCAGGGCAATCAAAAAGATATCAATCTAAGAGTTTCCATACTCACTTTATCATCAATAGTTGTACACCTGATCAGGGTTTACAAGTACTGAGATCAAGTAGTATGCACTTACATGCTATCATATTCCTTTCTTTTCATATTACCATAACATAAGATTTAACATCCCTAGATTTTATCCAGGCATCTCTTCTATACCTCTTCCTCTTTCATGGAGGTAAGATCAATATAGAGCATTTAAAAGAATACTGAACAGAATTCAAATTCTAGTTCTCATCATTTCATCCCTATATAGCAACCAATGGGGAAAACAATATCAACAATCCTCCTTTTTATAAAAAAAAAGGTTTAGTGTACTCAACATGTACACATTTATAACATACATTGTACTCATATCATGGTCTTACTAGTCTTATTACTGAAGCAAAAACTAAGCCATTAAATCTTACAGGTGAAAGGTTAAGACCTTTGCACTTACTTAGTGGCTACTTCCCTGGTACACTAGGCATTTATTGCACTATTAGTACCAAAAACTTGGTTGTTTAAAACCATTAGGCAAATGTCTCTAGAATTATAGAGACCATCCCCTACTTCTCAGCTTATTGCCCCTTCTTGGGCACTACCATCACATATTTATTATCTGTCTGAACTCATGGCAGAGTCCACTTTCTTGCTATAAGTTAATCTTTTCCATATTTTCCCTTGTTCCAACATGACTAAGTCATTTAGGAACTCATTTAAAGCTCAAGCTTTCTGTATTAAGGACTAATAACCTAGGTTGTAAGCCTAGCATCCAGTCCACTCATATGCATTACTGTTGCCCTAATCTTCCCAACAAGAGCATGATCATAGGATTCTCTGTCCTGATCAGGTCTTAATGGGGATTCTCAGGCACTCATTCTATTCTTGCATGATCCCTTGCACCTCTTCTTGGTGCAACAACATTGCCCTAAGCAATGTGTTCATTGTGCTCTCCAGTCATTTTAAACTTTACCCTTTCTCTGCATAAGCAGAAATCATTATAGGGTATACTGGAGGACACTAACACACACTCAACAACTTAGTCCTATGTCTCTGTAGACTCAACGAACCTAGAGCTCTGATACCACTAAATTGTGACGACACCCGCCATCATTTAAGATAACAAGCGTCGTCAACAATAATAAAACATGCGGAAGCGATTGTTACAGCGGATTAGTAAAAATCAGTGAAAATTAAAACCATTTGCAAAGAGATCCATTCACAGGAAAACTCTTTCATTCAGAACCAAAGTAAAACCTTACATCCTGGTTCATATATACATCTCATGTACTATTACTTCTCAAGGAATACAAACATCAACTACTCTGTCTTAACTGTACACAGGTAGTATAAAACCCTCGAGGCTTAAAGCCAAAATCTCATATCGATCCATCAAAACATTACTCCTAGGACCCGAGAGTACAGAGACGACTCATAGTACTTTCTATATACAACTTGACAGCTCATATCCCCACCTGGGATTTACTGCTGTCCCTGCTACTGCTACTGTTGCTCTTCCTCTGTAATAGGTTCCTTGCCTTTTCGTCGGCGGTTACCTAAAAATTTAATCCCACGGGGGTGAGAAAATTATAAAAATTGTCCCAGCGAGAGATATAACTCTCCGCCAGAAACATTGTTATTGCCGATAATAGAATAACACTGAGCAGTAGAATTATATTTACTCAACAACAGGTAAATCATTGAATAAGATATGCAGAGCAGTATTCTCTATGCAATCATTTCAATTATAACTTGATTAAGCAGCAAGTCATTCATTTAAGAAGGAATATGAAGAACATGTATATCATTTATCCAACTATGATATAATAGACCATGTATCATCAACCATTGATTCTCACAATTCAACCCTAAGCAAATATGCTACACGGCTGATTACGTTTTACAATCATACTTATGCCCTGAGGAGATGAGGTATACCGCTCATACTCCAACCGACCACGGTTATGTAAAGCATCGGTACCACACATAGGTCAATGGAAGAGCCGGATTCCCATGACCTCACCTATCTCGGTCAGTACGAGATAACATGCAGGACATATTGTGTCTCTGCTAGATAGCTTTCCAGGGTATACTGGCAACATCGCTATTAGAGTTATAGCCCATAGCATATACTCTCTTCAGGATATGGCCCGTAGCCAATGCCTAGTATTATTTTGTGGAGTCATGGCCCGTAGCCATGCTCTTATTGGGGTATGGTCCGTAACCAATCTCGTTCATAGGACATAGCCCGTAGCAATGCCTATGGGGCATAAGGATATAATTGCCCAATTACCCCCACATATTCAAAAATATGCGTTCCGAGTAAACTCGTTTCACCATTCAGCTAATTCTGACGCTGATGGATCTGTGATCAGGGCAACTACATTATATGGTATCACTTGATTAATTAAGTACATTATCATATTCTTTTAGCATCAACCAAGTTTCCAAACATAACTTAATAAGACAAATGCTATAAAGAAAACATGTACTATTTCCATTAATCACTTCTCAGTCTTTATAAGACATGGGGATCTCAGTCCCTCATTTCAATACTGGGAATTTTCATTCCTTTGCAACTCAATGCCATAATCATATGGTTCTGGGTATTCAAACCCTTAGCTCATCATTGAGCATTATTACCACTTTTTTTCAGGTAATTATCACCTTCAGGTCACCTGACCAAGGTAAATATGATGCTTATTACATAAACATCTTCTCATGGCACTTAAGGCCCATTACTTCTCTTATTACCTCATACTAGGCAATAAGGTATAGCATGGCACATAAGGCCCAATAAACAATGTCAATACATAAAATGTCATAGCTCATACCTGGCTATGCTCATCATCACATCATACCTGCATGGTTAGTAGAGATGATAATACATCAATTTCATATCAGCACCATGCAAAACAATATATAACATCATTATTCAAGGGTAACACCACTATTCCCTTACCAGGGTTAGGGTTTCCCATTTCTCATTAATTCAGACCCTCTTGAGTTAACCAACTTTATCTTGTATTAAGGTATTTCCCCTCTTAATACATTCCATCAAAGAATACTCACCCTTAGCATATAATGCATAGGCCACACATTAGAATTGTCCAGCTATCTCACATGATATGGACTTATCTTAGTTTAAGGCATAACTTTATTATAAAGTTGCCTATAAACAATCGCAATGATACACCCTCAACTAGGGTTTCACAAGGATACACCCTCAACCAGGGTTCACAATGATACACCCTCCACTAGGGTTTCGCCAGGATACACCCTCAACCAGGGTTCACAATGATACACCCTCCACTAGGGTTTCACAAGGTTAAACCCTCAACTAGGGTTCACAATGATACACCCTCCACTAGGGTTTCACAAGGATACACCCTCAACTAGGGTTTACTAACATCCTAATTAGTGATTTCACATGTAGACAACCTCTTATTAAGGTTATACATTGAATCTGCCTCAATTAGGGTTTACATCATGTATTGGGTCCATGCATTTGTTATGCATTAATGACTAGTACCATTAAAGGTATCTCCCACCTAATCACATTAGGTTTTCAAAAAGGTTTGATCAATTAGACCTTCAATAACATGAGGTATCCAATTGAATTAACCAAATTGAACCACACTCAATTCTAATCAATGGAACTTCAACCAATTGGATCATCAACTCAATCATCATTTGAATCATGGCTCACCCCTCAATTGGGACTTCAATTATGGTCTGATCTCAATGGGATTAGGGTTTATAAACACCAATTAGAGCTTTGAAGTTGATCATCAATCATGCTACTAATCGTGTTTCAATTGATTGCATTGGACCTTCAACCATTGAATTCATGGAACCAATCATCAATTGGACCTATGCTCATACTTCAATTGAGTTTAATAGGTCAACCTTCAACTAATTTGACCCTCAATTGACCCTCAATTGGTCATCAATTAGGGATTGATTCAATTGAATTAGGGTTTGGAATCGAAGATCCAACAACACTCATCAATGCAAGATTGGTTACTTTGAAACTATTGAACCATTATCCAAATTGGGTATGACCTGACCCCAAACGGTCTTGAGGTCGTTTGGATGACCTCCAAACGGTCTTGAGACCGTTTTCCCATCATATTACTCAAATCCAAGCCATCCAATTAAGGTTTGGATCATTGGATTGATCACCAAATCAACATTGTATTGTATAACAACTTGGTACCTTTAGACCTTCAAACACCTAACCATACTCAACCCTAGACCTCCAAACGGTCTTGGGTGACCACAAAACTGTCTTGAGATCGTTTGTATGACCTCCAAATGGTCTTGAGACCGTTTGGCCCATCCAACCTTTGGATTCTAGTGAAAAATCATCATGGATTGGTCTATCGAGTTGATCAACAGATCAGCACTACATTGCAATATGATTAGTACATTTGGACCTTAAATTGGTAAACTATACTTGACCCCAGACCTCCAAACGGTCTTGAGACCGTTTGGGTGATCCCCAAACGGTCTTGAAACCGTTTGGGCAAATCAACCCAAAATCTCAACTTAACTCATTGGAATTTCAGCACTGTTTTCAATTAGGGTTTGCCTAATTGAATAGCCTTCAACTCATGATTCCTTGGGAGTTAATCCCTAAAATTCGGTGAGTCATTATATAACATCATTAGGAACAATAATCCCAAACGGTCAACGCTTTGTCAACGCACTCAAATGGTCTTGAGACCGTTTGCCCAAAAAGTTCAATTAAATCAGATTGAAAATCAGCACTTAATCCAATTAGGTTTCCCTAATTTATTAGGCTTCAACTCACGATTCCTTTGGAGTTAATCCCTCCAATTTGGAGGGTTATTAATAAACATAATTATGAACAGGAATCCCAAACGTTCAATGCTTGGTCAACCATCTCAAACGGTCTTGAAACCGTTTTCTCAACCAGGTCAAGTTAATCAGGTTGAAAATCAGCACATAATTCAATCCGATTGCCTAATTGATTGGCCTTCAACTCTCGATTACTTTGGAATTAATCCCTCAAATTTGGAGGGTTATCAGCCTACATAATTAGGAACAAAATTCCCAAACGGTCAACGCTTGGTCAACCATCGCAAACGGTCTTGAAACCGTTTGCTCAACCAGGTCAAGTTAATCAGGTTGAAAATCAGCACATAATTCAATCTGATTGCCTAATGGATTGGCCTTCAACTCTCGATTCCTTTGGCGTTAATCCCTAAAATTTGGAGGGTTATCAGACTACATAATTAGGAACAAAATTCCCAAACATTCAATGCTTGGTCAACCATCTCAAATGGTCTTGAAACCGTTTGCTCCCAAACGGTTTCAAACCGTTTGCCCTTAAACGGTTTGCTGAAACCGCATAGCCAATCAAATTAAAACGATTTGGAGTAGCTATCAAAACGGTTTTGCTTGGTAATTTTCTTTGGATAAGCATCTAGGATGATTTCATCATCCCCTTCCTTCGAACAAACAAGAACAGCAACCGTTCTTGATGGAAATTGCAGCAAGAAACAAGAGTGCATCAAATTGAAGAAATCAATCAACAAAGCATAGAGAATTGATGCAATAGCAATGTTTAAGGGTTTAAGTTATAAAACCCACCTCCAATTGAGCTCTAAAGCTACAAGCTCACTCCATTAATGGTGGATGAAGCTCTTGCAACCCCCCCTAGGCTCGTCCTCAAGCTTTTGATTGCAAAAGTTGGCTAGGGTTGAAGAGGAGATCGAAATAAGAAGGAATCCATAATTTATTTTCGATTTCCACCATGAAATCATGGAGAACGAAGGTCAAGGGCTTACCCACAGGTTGGGGACGTGCTCCCTGCTCCTCCCTATTTCCTTGGTCGGTTTTTCAAGCAAGGGGAAGAAGTGGGGTCGAAATAGCCTTTCATTTGGCTAGGAAAAGGCCTTTTTATAAAAATTCAATGAAAGAGAAAATGCATTATTAAAATGCATTTAATTCCAAAATTGGTGCCGCCTCTTCCCCCTCAAATTCTCCTCAAAATCCTTAAGGACGAGGCTATCTTCATTGCCTCTTATTCCTCTCCATTATCCATGATTTAAAGAAAATCAAATTAAGCACCTTAATGCTTATTATATTAATATCCATATGTGAGTGGGTTTTCTTTTCCTTATAATAATGGTGAGTGAAATTTCACCTACTTAGGATATTTTCGTTCCTTATCTTGGCAAAGGAACGTCCATACTTATTCAAAATCAACCCAAAACATTTTGGTTAAAATCCCTTCAATTATTTTTATTCATTTTTGCCCTAAATCAAATTAGGGTTTCAATTAGGCATTAATCTTGATTATTTTAATATCAAGATTCTCTCTCCTCCAACTTAATTCAAATGAAGCACCCCTCTCATTTTATTTGCTCTACATGATGCCAAGAAACATTAGGGACCTTGTTGAAGTGGTAATTTGCATATTGAACCCTAGATTTTGGGTAAATTGCACTTTACTCCAAAACTAGGTTTTAATGCACAACATTGTCCAACAAGCTCTATCTTGGTGTCCAGGCTTGTGGAAACCATACTACTACATCATATTCATCCGTATGATATCTCAACATCAGAGGAACATCTTATCATATGCAATTTGCAAGTTAACCCCTCAACTTGGGTAATTTGCACTTTAGTCCAAAATAAGCAAACATTGCTTCAACATTGTTCAAACATGACCAAAATTGAAACATAGGTTCCTTTTGAGCCTTAATTACTTTTCACAAGATGAGATTAAGCATATAATCATCTTTCTTAATCAAAACACCTAGGGTTAAAGCATAACCCAGGTCAGGGATGTTACAAATTATAAACCCCTAACAAGGATTTCGTCCCCGAAATCCCAGATAAAGGGAACAGATATTATTCATTCATCATATCATCATGTCTCTTCATAAAACCTCATTGTTATGTAGACATCATAGAACTTTGATCAGCACAAAGTTCCTTCACACAATATTCTCATAGAGTCAAATGAGAACTTATCTTAAAGACATATTTAGTTGTTATGTTTATGCAAAGCATAAACCCCTAACATATGATGTCCATATTATTTTATATAATCAGACTGATTTCATAGTTGACCATTCCAGGTATCCAATCTAAACCATATGATAATTCTCAGATACCAGAATCTCTTACCTTGGTATCAGTCGCATGTGTTGAAAACACATTATATTCTCATCTTTCTTTTATCATATTTACAACTTTATAGAATAGGGATCACCTCCCTTGTTATCTTTCTCATCATATGAGGGTCATACTTTTACTTCCTCATATACACATACTGATCTGAATTCCTATCAGATCCTTCTTTCTTGTTCTTAAGATATGATACATTTATCCATATCATATTTCCAATTTCATGATACTCTTTAGATTGTATCAGAATGATTGCTTGATCAGGTCAATCAAAAAGATATAAATCTAAGAGTTTCCATACTCACTTTATCATCAATAGTTGTACACCTGATCAGGGTTTACAAGTACTGAGATCAAGTAGTATGCACTTACATGCTATCATATTCCTTTCTTTTCATATTACCATAACATAAGATTTAACATCCCTGGATTTTATCCAGGCATCTCTTCTATACCTCTTCCTCTTTCATGGAGGTAATATCAATATAGAGCATTTAAAAGAATACTGAACAGAATTCAAATTCTAGTTCTCATCATTTCATCCCTATATAGCAACCAATGGGGAAAACAATATCAACAATCCTCCTTTTTATAAAAAAAAGGTTTAGTGTACTCAACATGTACACATTTATAACATACATTGTACTCATATCATGGTCTTACTAGTCTTATTACTGAAGCAAAAACTAAGCCATAGAATCTTACAGGTGAAAGGTTAAGACCTTTGCACTTACTTAGTGGCTACTTCCCTGGTACACTAGGCATTTATTGCACTATTAGTACCAAAAACTTGGTTGTTTAAAACCATTAGGCAAATGTCTCTAGAATTATAGAGACCATCCCCTACTTCTCAGCTTATTGCCCCTTCTTGGGCACTACCATCACATATTTATTATCTGTCTGAACTCATGGCAGAGTCCACTTTCTTGCTATAAGTTAATCTTTTCCATATTTTCCCTTGTTCCAACATGACTAAGTCATTTCGGAACTCATTTAAAGCTCAAGCTTTCTGTATTAAGGACTGATAACCTAGGTTGTAAGCCTAGCATCCAGTCCACTCATATGCATTATTGTTGCCCTAATCTTCCCAACAAGAGCATGATCATAGGATTCTCTATCCTGATCAGGTCTTAATGGGGATTCTCAGGCACTCATTCTATTCTTGCATGATCCCTTGCACCTCTTCTTGGTGCAACAACATTGCCCTAAGCAATGTGTTCATTGTGCTCTCCAGTCATTTTAAACTTTACCCTTTCTCTGCACAAGCAGAAATCATTATAGGGTATACTGGAGGGCACTAACACACACTCAACAACTTAGTCCTATGTCTCTGTAGACTCAACGAACCTAGAGCTCTGATACCACTAAATTGTGACGACACCCGCCATCATTTAAGATAACAAGCGTCGTCAACAATAATAAAACATGCGGAAGCGATCGTTACAGCGGATTAGCAAAAATCAGTGAAAATTAAAACCATTTGCAAAGAGATCCATTCACGGGAAAACTCTTTCATTCAGAACCAAAGTAAAACCTTACATCCTGGTTCATATATACATCTCATGTACTATTACTTCTCAAGGAATACAAACATCAACTACTCTGTCTTAACTGTACACAAGTAGTATAAAACCCTTGAGGCTTAAAGCCAAAATCTCATATCGATCCATCAAAACATTACTCCTAGGACCCGAGAGTACAGAGACGACTCATAGTACTTTCTATATACAACTTGAAAGCTCATATCCCCACCTGGGATTTACTGCTGTCCCTGCTACTGCTACTGCTGCTCTTCCTCTGTAATAGGTTCCTTGCCTTTTCGTCGGCGGTTACCTAAAAATTTAATCCCACGGGGGTGAGAAAATTATAAAAATTGTCCCAGCGAGAGATATAACTCTCCGCCAGAAACATTGTTATTGCCGATAATAGAATAACACTGAGCAGTAGAATTATATTTACTCAACAACAGGTAAATCATTGAATAAGATATGCAGAGCAGTATTCTCTATGCAATCATTTCAATTATAACTTGATTAAGCAGCAAGTCATTCATTTAAGAAGGAATATGAAGAACATGTATATCATTTATCCAACTATGATATAATAGACCATGTATCATCAACCATTGATTCTCACAATTCAACCCTAAGCAAATATGCTACACGGCTGATTACGTTTTACAATCATACTTATGCCCTGAGGAGATGAGGTATACCGCTCATACTCCAACCGACCACGGTTACGTAAAGCATCGGTACCACACATAGGTCAATGGAAGAGCCTGATTCCCATGACCTCACCTATCTCGGTCAGTACGAGATAACATGCAGGACATATTGTGTCTCTGCTAGATAGCTTTCGAGGGTATACTGGCAACATCGCTATTAGAGTTATAGCCCATAGCATATACTCTCTTCAGGATATGGCCCGTAGCCAATGCCTCGTATTATTTTGTGGAGTCATGGCCCGTAGCCATGCTCTTATTGGGGTATGGTCCGTAACCAATCCCATTCATAGGACATAGCCCGTAGCAATGCCTATGGGGCATAAGGATATAATTGCCCAATTACCCCCACATATTCAAAAATATGCGTTCCGAGTAAACTCGTTTCACCATTCAGCTAATTCTGACGCTGATGGATCTGTGATCAGGGCAACTACATTATATGGTATCACTTGATTAATTAAGTACATTATCATATTCTTTTAGCATCAGCCAAGTTTCCAAACATAACTTAATAATACAAATGCTATACAGAAAACATGTACTATTTCCATTAATCACTTCTCAGTCTTTATAAGACATGGGGATCTCAGTCCCTCATTTCAATACTGGGAATTTTCATTCCTTTGCAACTCAATGCCATAATCATATGGTTCTGGGTATTCAAACCCTTAGCTCATCATTGAGCATTATTACCACTTTTTTCAGGTAATTATCACCTTCAGGTCACCTGACCAAGGTAAATATGATGCTTATTACATAAACATCTTCTCATGGCACTTAAGGCCCATTACTTCTCTTATTACCTCATACTAGGCAATAAGGTATAGCATGGCACATAAGGCCCAATAAACAATGTCAATACATAAAATGTCATAGCTCATACCTGGCTATGTTCATCATCACATCATACCTGCATGGTTAGTAGAGATGATAATACATCAATTTCATATCAGCACCATGCAAAACAATATATAACATCATTATTCAAGGGTAACACCACTATTCCCTTACCAGGGTTAGGGTTTCCCATTTCTCATTAATTCAGACCCTCTTGAGTTAACCAACTTTATCTTGTATTAAGGTATTTCCCCTCTTAATACATTCCATCAAAGAATACTCACCCTTAGCATATAATGCATAGGACACACATTAGAATTGTCCAACTATCTCACATGATATGGACTTATCTTAGTTTAAGGCATAACTTTATTATAAAGTTGCCTATAAATAATCGCAATGATACACCCTCAACTAGGGTTTTACAAGGATACACCCTCAACCAGGGTTCACAATGATACACCCTCCACTAGGGTTTCGCCAGGATACACCCTCAACTAGGGTTCACAATGATACACCCTCCACTAGGGTTTCACAAGGTTACACCCTCAACCAGGGTTCACAATGATACACCCTCCACTAGGGTTTCACAAGGATACACCCTCAACTAGGGTTTACTAACATCCTAATTAGTGATTTCACATGTAGACAACCTCTTATTGAGGTTATACATTGAATCAGCCTCAATTAGGGTTTACATCATGTATTGGGTCCATGCATTTGTTATGCATTAATGACTAGTACCATTAAAGGTATCTCCCACCTAATCACATTAGTTTTTCAAAAAGGTTTGA
This sequence comes from Alisma plantago-aquatica, assembly GCA_963693085.1. Classification (NCBI taxonomy): domain Eukaryota; kingdom Viridiplantae; phylum Streptophyta; class Magnoliopsida; order Alismatales; family Alismataceae; genus Alisma; species Alisma plantago-aquatica. The sequence goes on from OY856409.1 coordinate 688,585,348, forward strand.
TCAATTAGACCTTCAATAACATGAGGTATCCAATTGAATTAACCAAATTGAACCACACTCAATTCTAATCAATGGAACTTCAACCAATTGGATCATCAACTCAATCATCATTTGAATCATGGATCACCCCTCAATTGGGACTTCAATTATGGTCTGATCTCAATGGGATTAGGGTTTATAAACACCAATTAGAGCTTTGAAGTTGATCATCAATCATGCTACTAATTGTGTTTCAATTGATTGCATTGGACCTTCAACCATTGAATTCATGGAACCAATCATCAATTGGACCTATGATCATACTTCAATTGAGTTTAATAGGTCAAACTTCAACTAATTTGACCCTCAATTGATCCTCAATTGGTCATCAATTAGGGATTGATTCAGTTGAATTAGGGTTTGGAATCGAAGATCCAACAACACTCATCAATGCAAGATTGGTTACTTTGAAACTATTGAACCATTATCCAAATTGGGTATGACCTGACCCCAAACGGTCTTGAGGTCGTTTGGATGACCTCCAAACGGTCTTGAGGCCGTTTTCCCATCATATCACTCAAATCCAAGCCATCCAATTAAGGTTTGGATCATTGGATTGATCACCAAATCAGCATTGCATTGTATAACAGCTTGGTACCTTTAGACCTTCAAACACCTAACCATACTCAACCCTAGACCTCCAAACGGTCTTGGGTGACCACCAAACGGTATTGAGATCAATTGTATGACCTCCAAACGGTCTTGAGACCGTTTGGCCCATCCAACCTTTGGATTCTAGTGAAAAATCATCATGGATTGGTCTATCGAGTTGATCAACAGATCAGCACTACATTGCATTATGATTAGTACCTTTGGACCTTCCATTGGTCAACTATACTTGACCCCAGACATCCAAACGGTCTTGGGGTGATCCCCAAACGGTCTTGAGACCGTTTGGGTGATCCCCAAACGGTCTTGAAACCGTTTGGGCTAATCAACCCAAAATCTCAACTTAACTCATTGGAATTTCAGCACTGTTTTCAATTAGGGTTTTCCTAATTGAATAGCATTCAACTCATGATTCCTTGGGAGTTAATCCCTAAAATTCGGTGAGTCATTATATAACATCATTAGGAACAGTAATCTCAAACGGTCAACGCTTGGTCAACGCACTCAAACGGTCTTGAGACCGTTTGCCCAAAAAGTTCAATTAAATCAGATTGAAAATCAGCACTTAATCCAATTAGGTTTCCCTAATTTATTAGGCTTCAACTCACGATTCCTTTGGAGTTAATCCCTCAAATTTGGAGGGTTATTAATAAACATAATTATGAACAGGAATCCCAAACGGTCAACGCTTGTTCAACCATATCAAACGGTCTTGAAACCGTTTGCTCAACCAGGTCAAGTTAATCAGGTTGAAAATCAGCACATAATTCAATCCGATTGCCTAATTGATTGGCCTTCAACTCTCGATTCCTTTGGCGTTAATCCCTCAAATTTGGAGGGTTATCATCCTACATAATTAGGAACAAAATTCCCAAACGGTCAACGCTTGGTCAACCATCTCAAACGGTCTTGAAACCGTTTGCTCAACCAGGTCAAGTTAATCAGGTTGAAAATCAGCACATAATTCAATCCGATTGCCTAATTAATTGGCCTTCAACTCTCGATTCCTTTGGAGTTAATCCCTCAAATTTGGAGGGTTATCAGTCTAAATAATTAGGAACAAAATTCTTAAACGGTAAACACTTGGTCAACCATCTCAAATGGTCTTGAAACCATTTGCTCCCAAACGGTTTCAAACCGTTTGCCCTTAAACGGTTTGTTGAAACCGCATAGCCAATCAAATTAAAACGATTTGGAGTAGCTATCAAAACGGTTTTGCTTGGTAATTTTCTTTGGATAAGCATCTAGGATGATTTCATCATCCCCTTACTTCGAACAACCAAGAACAGCAACCGTTCCTGATGGAAATTGCAGCAAGAAACAAGAGTGCATCAAATTGAAGAAATCAATCAACAAAGCATAGAGAATTGATGCAATAGCAATGTTTAAGGGTTTAAGTTATAAAACCCGCCTCCAATTGAGCTCCAAAGCTACAAGCTCACTCCATTAATGGTGTATGAAGCGCTTTCAAATCCCCCTAGGCTCGTCCTCAAGCTTTTGATTGCAAAAGTTGGCTAGGGTTGAAGAGGAGATCGAAATAAGAAGGAATCCATAATTTATTTTCGATTTCCACCATGAAATCATGGAGAACGAAGGTCAAGGGCTTACCCACAGGTTGGGGACGTGCTCCCTGCTCCTCCCTAGCTCCTTGGTCGGTTTTTCAAGCAAGGGGAAGAAGTGGGGTCGAAATAGCCTTTCATTTGGCTAGGAAAAGGCCTTTTTATAAAAATTCAATGAAAGAGAAAATGCATTATTAAAATGCATTTAATTCCAAAATTGGTGCCGCCTCTTCCCCCTCAATTTTCCTCAAAATCCTTAAGGACGAGGCTATCTTCATTGCATCTTATTCCTCTCCATTATCCATGATTTAAAGAAAATCAAATTAAGCACCTTAATGCTTATTATATTAATATCCATATGTGAGTGGGTTTTCTTTTCCTTATAATAATGGTGAGTGGAATTTCACCTACTTAGGATATTTTCGTTCCTTATCTTGGCAAAGGAACGTCCATCCTTATTCAAAATCAACCCAAAACATTTTGGTTAAAAGCCCTTCAATTATTTTTATTCATTTTTGCCCTAAATCAAATTAGGGTTTCAATTAGGCATTAATCTTGATTATTTTAATATCAAGATTCTCTCTCCTCCAACTTAATTCAAATGAAGCACCCCTCTCATTTTATTTGCTCTACATGATGCCAAGAAACATTAAAGGACCTTGTTGAAGTGGTTATTTGCATATTGAACCCTAGATTTTGGGTAAATTGCACTTTACTCCAAAACTAGGTTTTAATGCACAACATTGTCCAACAAGCTCTATCTTGGTGTCCAGGCTTGTGGAAACCATACTACTACATCATATTCATCCTTATGATGTCTCAACATCATAGGAACATCTTATCATATGCAATTTGCAAGTTAACCCCTCAACTTGGGTAATTTGCACTTTAGTCCAAAATAAGCAAACATTGCTTCAACATTGTTCAAACAGGACCAAAATTGAAACATAGGTTCCTTTTGAGCCTTAATTACTTTTCACAAGATGAGATTAAGCATATAATCATCTTTCTTAATCAAAACACCTAGGGTTAAAGCATAACCCAGGTCAGGGATGTTACAAATTATAAACCCCTAACAAGGATTTCATCCCCGAAATCCCAGATAAAGGGAACAGATATTATTCATTCATCATATCATCATGTCTCTTCATAACACCTCATTGTTATGTAGACATCATAGAACTTTGATCAGAACAAAGTTCCTTCACACAATATTCTCATAGAGTCAAATGAGAACTTATCTTAAAGACATATTTAGTTGTTATGTTTATGCAAAGCATAAACCCCTAACATATGATGTCCATATTATTTTATATAATCAGACTGATTTCATAGTTGACCATTCCAGGTAGCCAATCTAAACCATCTGATAATTCTCAGATACCAGAATCTCTTACCTTGGTATCAGTCGCATGTGTTGAAAACACATTATATTCTCATCTTTCTTTTATCATATTTACAACTTTATAGAATAGGGATCACCTCCCTTGTTCTCTTTCTCATCATATGAGGGTCATACTTTTACTTCCTCATATACACATACTGATCTGAATTCCTATCAGATCCTTCTTTCTTGTTCTTAAGATATGATACATTTATCCATATCATATTTCCAATTTCATGATACTCTTTAGATTGTATCAGAATGATTGCTTGATCAGGGCAATCAAAAAGATATCAATCTAAGAGTTTCCATACTCACTTTATCATCAATAGTTGTACACCTGATCAGGGTTTACAAGTACTGAGATCAAGTAGTATGCACTTACATGCTATCATATTCCTTTCTTTTCATATTACCATAACATAAGATTTAACATCCCTGGATTTTATCCAGGCATCTCTTCTATACCTCTTCCTCTTTCATGGAGGTAAGATCAATATAGAGCATTTAAAAGAATACTGAACATAATTCAAATTCTAGTTCTCATCATTTCATCCCTATATAGCAACCAATGGGGAAAACAATATCAACAATCCTCCTTTTTATAAAAAAAAAGGTTTAGTGTACTCAACATGTACACATTTATAACATACCTTGTACTCATATCATGGTCTTACTAGTCTTATTACTGAAGCAAAAACTAAGCCATAGAATCTTACAGGTGAAAGGTTAAGACCTTTGCACTTACTTAGTGGCTACTTCCCTGGTACACTAGGCATTTATTGCACTATTAGTACCAAAAACTTGGCTGTTTAAAACCATTAGGCAAATGTCTCTAGAATTATAGAGACCATCCCCTACTTCTCAGCTTATTGCCCCTTCTTGGGCACTACCATCACATATTTATTATCTGTCTGAACTCATGGCAGAGTCCACTTTCTTGCTATAAGTTAATCTTTTCCATATTTTCCCTTGTTCCAACATGACTAAGTCATTTAGGAACTCATTTAAAGCTCAAGCTTTCTGTATTAAGGACTGGTAACCTAGGTTGTAAGCCTAGCATTTAGTCCACTCATATGCATTACTGTTGCCCTAATCTTCCCAACAAGAGCATGATCATAGGATTCTCTATCCTGATCAGGTCTTAATGGGGATTCTCAGACACTCATTCTATTCTCAGCCACAATATGACAAAACTACACAATTGGAGCAACTAGTTAGATCATACTAATGATAACTTGGTCTGTACTCGACAGGAAACTAGTACCATACCCATACCACGGAAGGATCTACTTCACATCACCTCTGATTTTGTTACATGAGCACTTGCCACTTATTCATGCACTCACATGCAACTTGATGTAGGACAGGAGCCTGAATCACTCTAGCTGCATTGTAAACTCCATGCAAATCCATACACCATTTAGGTACTTGCAATTCTGCCTGTTGAAGCCTATCCAATGTTTCTTATTTTAGACTGAAATAGTTAGTGTATCAAACATTTTGAATGAGTTTTTTTCTGCTCCTCCCATGTTTTCTCTTGTAAAATACATATATAGAAATCAAGTGGAGCTCAACTCTGAAAATTGTAGGATAATTATTCAAGTCAGTGCTTGTTCTTTTAACATAGCTTCTGTATTCCAATTAGTATCTTTTTAAATGGCTTTGTATCTGAGTATGCATCCCTAGATGGTGCCTATGACTTGGATCTAAACATTTTTGTTTCCAGAATATCAGTTTGGAAGCAGATACCTTGTTGCATTGATTATCATGAATTCAAGAAAAATGCAGACGGATCATTAGGTATGTGGATGGATGTTGCAAGCAACTGATTTGTTCCTATTTTACATATTGATACATTGTTTAATTCCATTAACCATACCATATCTCCAGATCATGTTGATTTCAGTTAGTACACCATGGTGGAAAGGGAAAGTAGAGGTAAGATTCACAGTGTCTTTCACACCATGTAATGGATGGAACATGCAAGCAAAAGTATGTAATTGTTATGACTATTTTTATTTATAAGAACACTGCCTTATTTCATACTAGTTATAAAGAATGAATGAAGGCCTAGCCATCTTTTTGGTTTTCCTTTTTCTAGGATGTGGTTCTTTGCTTCTGTATATAGGTATCCTTGCTTTGATGCATCTTTGGGTGCTTTTTCATTTACTAGTAAGTGAAGGTCTACTCCACGGTTCATATTTTAGTTGACTTGTGATGTGACATGTGGAGGTGATATCAATCTGTTGCATAATATTGAAGAAGACTTCTTAAATGATTGATTTTGTAGCTGAAGATGGGTACTTGCCCTTTGCTTGGATGTCTTAATGGCTCTTTTTTTGTCTCTGACTGCCAATGACCCAGTAATCAGTCTTCTATATAATTGCTTTTCTTGAATTATAAAGTTATATAGCTCTAACTTTGCTAACATTTCGTGTATGCAGCTGGGAGTTTCTTCATGTTTTCTAGTTGTGCATTCATATGTCATTGATCACATTTACAATTGATAGTTGAGGATGAATGTGGTTGATTTGCAGGAATGGGTCATATATGTAGGTATGCATGAATTGGTCAAATATGGTTAAATGAGATGTTATAATTTTCCATGCTGAGGAGCATGTGATCAGAATCCTCTGTCAGTCTTCATGTTTACTCGCATGTTATAGATTTATAAAGAAACACGAGAAGGGCCATGGTTGGAATATACTGTGAACTGCTTTCTTCAGGGTATCAAGTATGGTGTTTCAAATTCTAGAAGCCATTTAGCACGTGTTCTGTATCTGCTTAGTTTTGATTTACCGTCCGAACCAGTGGGAAGAACTTTTGATAAATATTTGGATCAATTACCTTACTGGGTGTGGCTTTTGTGGATTCCTCAGCTTCTTGTTTCCTTACAAAGGGTTGAGGCTCCTCACTGCAAGTTAGTTCTGATAAGAATTGCACAAGTATATCCTCAGGTTGGTGAGCCAAAAATCTTATTGCTTATATCTATTTCTAATTTAATATAGTAAGTTCAAAGGTTCTACTATCATACAAATAATCTCTTGGAAATATTAAGTTTTAAGTGTTTAATTACTTGGAGGTTCAACAGTATAGTTCATATGTATGAGTTGATATTGCAGGATGATTATCTGAGATATTATATGATTGACTCTTGTTTCACTGCTAATCTTACTAACATGTGAAACTAATATGTGGGTGAAAGGAAGAAGACATAATCTAAGAGAAGTACTGTACATGCAACACCACAATAAGGGGAAGGGGGATGGAACCTATTAGTTGCCTATTGGTCATTTTAAATGCATCATCAACAACCCTCTGTAAGGATGTAATGGTAATAGGGGAGGTCGACTGAGTATACCATGGTGAGTAGATGGTTTCAAGCTTGGATACAACCTATGTTTGTTGCAAGCTTGGCAATCACAATTGGGACTAGGGTATGGGGGAAGGAAGAGTGATGCTCAGTGTCAGAAAAGTCAACATGAAGAGTGACACCCAAGTCTAGCATCTTTGAGATCTAAAAAATCTTGGTCATCAAAGAGTTAGAGTAGTGGACAATGACACAGTGTTGGTGGTGGCTCAACACTAGGTGTGGCTCGGTGTTGGCGACAACAACTAGCCTAGCATCCTTCAGTCTTTGGGAGTAGGGAAGAAAGGAGAAATGAAGATATGTGATAAAGTGAGTTTTTAAATAGCTATTTTTTTATGATCAATTCCTTTATTCTTTGTTTTAGACTTCATTTTATCATCATTGAACGATGTGACAAGTTTGTGACTCTTGATTAGACATTTGATGGATATTTATGCCTTGTGTATATTCAAAATACACATTGATTGTGACTCAATTCTTCTTCACATAATTTACATATCTAAATTTATCCTAAGGATCTCAAGATTTCTGTGAATATGCTAGGCCTTATGGTCAGCCTTGTGTGCAAATTTCATTACAATCAGAGTTTCCTAGCTCCCACTATAAACTCCCAAAGATACACCTTAATATCACATTTTTTGCAAAATGGACTCCAGTCGAGATTATCTCCTACCTTGGGATACTTCTACATTAGACATAGGTGGGGGAGAACCCTAGACCTTTGGCCAAGTAGATCTCCCTCATCTTTTCTCTACTTTTAACATTTAAGGGTGCATTGGATTCATCTCAAGAATTCACACAAGATTTGTATATAACTTCTTGCCTATTCTTAACTCTTTGTGAAGCTTCAAAGCTCCAAACATGATGCCACCATGGATTTTTAGGGTGCTTTGAAAACTCTATATATATGCCTTCATTTACTATAGTAGCCCCATTTTTGGCTTCGTTTCTTCCCCATGAACACAATGCCAACTTCATATTTCTCTCCTGTGCTCTCTTGCAAGTTCCCCATCTTGGCCAGGGATCTTGCAGTCGTAGTATTGTAGAAGGTCCTTCTTTGTGGCCACACACTCTCTATCCTTGGGTATTCTTCTCTCTATTTCTCTATCTAAAAACTTAATTTGAACATAAATTTTTATTACATGCTCAAGAATACATGAAATTGTAGTCTGTTTCAATTGTTGGAGCGAGTTGAACATGATGGAAATATTTTCAAGATATAATTTATGAGGATTTTCAATATGTTCTTTATTAATGGTCTTTGATGTTGACTTTCAAATTAAAAGTTGTAACCTTATCTAATCTTTACCATATTATCATGTAACCTTGTGGAACTACTATCAAATCTATTGTTAGAACCTTAATCTCAGACTTTATAATATAGACTTGAAACTTTACAAATTATATGTCACTTGATGTTTCAGTGACCTATTTGATCACTTAGCCACATGAGTATGTTGGATATTCAATCTTTTTGACAAGCTATGAGAACTTGCTATTTGTTCATTTGGAAGATGAATGATTCTTTATGGTCTTGACGATCAAGTACCCTAGATCTTATTCTATTGGATACCAAAATTCCAGATTATCAAATCTTGACCAGGTCTTGACCCTACTCCCTGATCTATTTTGTCTTGGAATTTTTAAATTAAGATCTTTTTTGAAAGGTACGTGTATTATATCATCCTAACCATGATTTATGTGATGTAATGTATGTATACATTTGTATGACTAGAACACTTGGCTATATTCTTTGTATGAGCTACAATGTTCCCTATAGACTAGTTTTTCAAATTTCCACATGTAGATTGTATGTTATTTTATTTGATTGCAATATACCCCCCTTGTTTCCTTTCTATAGACCATTCATGACTTTCACCTTGTCGTTGTTAGAGGTCAAGTGGGGAGCCTTACTTTTCCCTTAAGATTAAGTGATACTATGGCCTTTCCCTTAGTGTTAAGTGGCACCTTGTTCGTCTTTTCATCCACTCTCGTGTATATGAGGTGATTGACACTTGTTCGGAGTATCTTAGGTATTGTTTCAGAATCTTTACTTGTTGAACATTTGAAGGTTTATCTCTTGTTAATATTTTTTTCTTATAAACATGCCAAGTGGTTATTTCCTTTTGAATTACATATATTAATTTTCAAGTCTTTCATAACAATACTCAATGTTTTTGCATTGACATTGGGTAATGCTTTTTGATTTAGGTAAACAATGAAGACTCTTTTCATGTCACTTTATCTGTTGAACTCCGCTAGAAGAATTGGAGTTACACCAATAAATCTACAAACATGGGTGGATACTATCAAATCATATTATATGCTTTGTTGTAGTTAATATCTGTCCACTTCTAAGTTTCCACCTCCTTTCCAACAGGTCGTGTAAAAATACTTGTGGTTCATTTGTAATAGTAAGAGATGTTATTTTATTTTATTCATATGATAGTGTGAGATTCATCATGCCAATAAGGGATGGGCACTTGAAACCGTTTACCATTGTCTTAGTAGTGGGATTGAGCTGAGGTGAAAATGGTTCCATGACTTGGTATCAGAGCCTAGACACGTCCATATGCATTAATTAAATGATTTATCCACATCTCTTGAACCAAGGAAACACTAAAAATCCTTAAAGGTGAAACTCTGGTGTCTAGTCTCAGGGTTATGGCTAATAATCACCTCCTATCCATCTCACAATGGTGGATGAGGTTTCTCGCTCTACATAAACAAAGTCGATCCAAAAGGGAGTTTCTTAAACCCTAGGGAGTCATCTCTCTTCTCATCTTTTCTTTAAGAAATACTCCTAGATACCTATTATAAAGTAGTAGTATGACTCTCTTCTTCTCATCTTTGATAGAGTATCTTGACTTGACGTGTAATCTCCCTATTTTTGGGTAGCATGGGGCAACAACCAAAATATAAGATAAATATTTTAAAATTTGGACCAATATCATGTTGCCCTAAGTGTTGTCCATATTTTGATACTAACTTAACTATTCCATTCATATATATGTAATATGTCTACTTGAGATTGATTTCAGGCATTAAGTACATGAAAAGGATCAAATTCATCAAGCCCTAGTTTGAACAAGTTCAAGTCAAAAGCTATACAAATGCATTTTTTGTGGAAAAAATCTAAAAACCCTTAGGATGGTTTTGGTAATCATTTGTATTGATGTAATGACTTGTAACGAAGATGAGAAAAAATCAAGAGCACTTAATTTGAATAATAAATTATTCTAATGACATTTTCTAAAATCCATTATAGGGAGTTTTTTGACCGAGTTTTACCTGTGATAAACTCGACCAATCCCCTTGATTTTAAGAAAATTTAGGTTTGGTTGAGTTGTACACATGCATAACTTTAATGATCCTGTCACTGAGTAAAACTGATTTAATGGCTCAGTCGAGTTTCAATCCAGGATAAACTCGACCGATGGTTCAAATTGGCTTTATTGCATAGTGCAATCTATCGAGTTACCTTTATTGAAACTCAACCGCATGCACTGTACTGAATGTGTAGAAAAAGTAATTCTATCTATTGGGATGTTGTGAACATCAAAATTACATTTGTTGCAACACCCCAAATGACTAGAATCCGTTCCTAAGTGTTCATAGATGACACGATTAAACCGTGTGTAAAACACAAGTGTAGGCATCAATGTAATATAGGCCTTCGTGAGGCCCGAGTCAAACTCAGGGAACGTGATTTTGGTAGACTACTACTAACTACTTACAATCAGCTAGACCGATTATAAAAGTTTGAGAGTTGTTTGAAAGAGAAAATAAAAACAAAAGAAAACAAAGCAATCGATTAAAGGGTTGGTTTAATCAATTAAAATGAAATATTTAGGATTGCGGTTTCACCGCGGATTCTCGTTGTACTAATTCCTACACAATTATCACAACTCATCTCCTATTCTGGTTAGTGGCTTGTATATAAAATTGTTCACTTCTGCGATACAATTCTCTACCTAAATCTAGGTCAGCTCCACGTCAGTAGTAACCTATAACCTAAATCTGGTGCATGAAGAACATATCTTTAGGTTTCCACCATTAACAGAACCTCGCCTTTTCCAAGGGATTTATAAGTTAATGTGATTATTGTGTATTTTCAACCGTTAATTCTTCATTAAAAGCAATTAAATGTATTAAATTACCATTATGGTGATCAAGCATAATGATAGAATTGAGAAAACAATATCATACCACGGATTTGAGAGACAAATTATGATTAACTATGTAAAAAGTATCATACAACGATTACACGGGCTACTCCCGGTCCTAAAGACAAAGGGGATTAGCCATGCATGTTCATCTTAATGCAAAACATCATGAAGAAAGGAGAAAACATAGGGGAAACGTGGATGGAGATGGTGTAACCCCTGAACGAAGGAGAACCGGGCAATCCTCAATGAGGGATGAGCGTTCTGCAGCCTTTCGGCGGTAGAAAACTCTGTATGTAGCTCTGGAAATGTCCGGGGCATAGCTCTAGGCTCCGTTCGTCCTTCTCCTATCTTCCGAGACTCGTGCGGTGGCTAATGACGTGATAATACGGCTTGGGCCGTCTTTTTTAGGTATATAGATCACTTATGGCAGCTAAAACATCACGGTCATTCCTTTTAGATCGATCTGGGCAGTTTCCTGGTCTAACGACATCAATACCATCGACGGTGGGTCGATGGTATCGACCCGGTAGGGTAACAACACTTCTTTGATTTTTGGGGTTCTCCCTGAAGGCATCTCGATATTATCGACCAAAATGTCGATAGTATCGACTTGTTGATCTTTGGCACACTGATGTAATATCGATAGCATCGACCATGACATCGATGGTATCGACCAATTCTGCTTCTTCTCCGGATCTATACTGTGACCTCGTCGATGGTATCGATGAATGTCGATGGTATCGACCACTGCAGATATGTAATTTCCTTAAAATAATGAGAAGAACACCAATCAAATATGAGAAATATGATCTTTTATACCAAATAAGATAAAACAAGGTAAATTTGATGCATAACGAGATTATAGGCTAAAGGAAATGAATCATGCGATATTAACCATGAAAATGACCAATAAACGCATAAAATACATATAAAACTAGCCTATAAAAGTGACTCAAAATCCTCGCATCAAACTCCCCTAATCTTGAACTTTGCTCGTCCTCGAGCAACAAAACTACAAAATATAATTGTGAGGGTCAACTAAAGAACATACTAGCATAAAAGATATCATTGTATGATTCCCACCTGGCATGCACATACCGGCCCTCACTAACCACGGAACGATAACTACCCTAAAGGTGACAATTATCATCCATGAGAGACGCCCACCCCAAGACCAATGAACACTATCACATAAAGCAGTTGATATAATAAATTCCTCCAGTTCATGCTTGGTGCATCTTGTGATCTCCTATCTACGTTGCTCATATCCTAACTACTATCTACATGGAAGCCGATCTCCTGATATACAAGAATGACGAGATAATCATGGGTGGTCTACCATTTTGAGCAACGGGTGGATGAAATGGGCGCCTGTGGAAGAAAAAGGAAGCACAATACAGTTCATGACCTAAATGATGCATATGCATATGGAAATGTCCTAATGCCTACTTTTTAGGTGGAATGATGCATGCTGTACTATTCCATCTCAATGTGAGATGGAATGTATACAAAACTACATCATGTGCTTCTTCGTATTATGCAGGTGAAACAAGTTCTTTTCTCCTTCTGATTTCACTTTATTATATTTTTTCTTTTTTTTCAAGTCCTTCTTGTTTTTTTCTCAATTTGACTAAGATTTGATTTATAATACTTCACTTTTTTTTTTCGGACTTATTTTCACATAGATACTACCATTAATGCATTACAACTCACTCCTCAAAGAGTATAGAACAAGTTCCCCACATTTCTTATTTTTCAGAAGAAGTAAGGCACATAATGTCCTATATGCTCAAGAGTATGCAAAATGCAACTATATGAAAGTAATTATGCAACTACCAAGGCATGCACTTGAAAATGTGTACATGCATGACTAATCTACAAATCTCTTTTCATTTTTCAAAAAAAAAATAATGCAAAAACTAGCTATAATGTAAGCCTATCTAAATGGCATGCAATCAAAAGGTGAAAATTGTAATGTGCTCCCAGTCCTTATGGTGGAGTTTGAATGAAATGAGGTGGATAGATCACAAGACTAATTGACAGAACCATTGGAAAAGATTATGTCCCTCCTTACTGACATGTGTAGCAATCAATCAATGGGTTTCTCTCTCTCACTTCAGATTAAAGCCCCGTTACCGTTTGGTCAGTTTAGGCTCAACATCCAATTCTATCCACATTGCTTGAACCATCAGGATGTACAATTATGATCATATGTTTTAAAGTTGACCTACCCAATGATTTTCATAAGTAATGTGCTCAATTTCAAACAAGGCAAGCTTACAATTTCTTGATTTTTTTTTAAATTAATGCAAATTTCCCCCATATGACAAACATAGAGATGACATGCATTTATATTAGACATCCACAGATTACACTAGATAGACTATGGACCCTAGAAAGTTGTAAATAACAAGATTACACAACTTAATAGAAATTGCAAAAAGTTAAAAAAAATGTTAAAATAAAAAAAACTAAGATAGAAACTGTTCCATCTCCCCACCTAAGCTTGAATTTGACTATGGCCTTATAGTAAAAAACAACCTCAGGAGGTGGAACAGTAATCCCCTCTATTGTGGTGGTGGCGGAAATGGTGGGTACTGCTAGGCATGGGGGTTCCAATATGGATATTGCCCTTGAAAGATCAGATCATAAGGTGGCATGGGCAGTGGCTGTGGATATCCCCCGAGGTAGCCTTGGCTCTAGTAATGATCGTAGAAAGGCTGTTGTTGCTGCTCTTTCCTCCCCAACCGGTTGTAGACCTACTGTTGGTTGGCGAATAGCTAGTGTTCATTCTCAAAAATCGTCTGCTGATTTTCATTCAGCATATTCTACGTATCTTGTATCCCTGCAAAAGCTGTCTGGTGGGATTGCCGCATAGACTGCTGGGACTCCTGGATAGACTGGAGCATGGTGTACATCCCCTGCATAGAATAGGGGTCATCTCCATCGTGGGAGGGCTGTGGTGGCGGTGGCTGGGAAGATGATGAAGCCCCCGGGTAGAAGCGTGGACGCTTCCTCAGAGCTACTCGTGACCGAAGAGGTGTAAAAGCCTCCTCTTCCTCTGCATCGTCGTTGTCTGCATCATCATCGTCTCCCGCATCCTCTTCCTCCTCGGAGTCCTCAATGGCAATGATAGGCCACCGGAAGTGTTGGCCCGGCTGGAGGTTGAAGACAGGGTCTGGTAGTACGCGCTCTTGATACTCCTTGTTAATGTGGCAATGAGCATATACCACACCATCGCAGAGTGTAAGAAGATTGGAGCGGTGGAAATGGGCCAGGTTGATGGGGTTTCGGCTGACCAGTGGAGGGAGCGTGGACATATCTAGCCGAAGGTAGAGGGCCAGTGGCATGATAAGCCCTCCGAAGTGAATAGGGGCTCGTCTGGTGCTCCTCTTCACTGCCATCAAGCACGTCAAGAAAAATGTGCCCCAATTAAGCTTTTCCCTCTTCAGCAGCTTGTAGAGGAAAAATAAGTCTGTCTCCTAGAACTTGCTCAACGACAATTCGCCACGAGCAAAGAAAGTAATACACAGCATACGGTGAAAAATTTGCACGAACGGGTGCTCGAAATCGGCGACGGCTGCATTGTGGTAGCTAAGCGTCTTGCCTGCCGGTGCGGTCACCAACTGTGAGAACATCTCGTCATGGTCGGCCTGATTGTCCGGTCGTCTATACTGCTCGGGCGAATGCCACCAGTTATAGATTGAATTGAACTGGTCGAGCATGATGGTGTAGTTGTGGTTGAATAGCCAAAAGGAGACTTGGCCCTTGATCCATTCACGGTTGGTGGTGATAAGGTTGTTGGGCACGACGCAGATGTCGAGAGACGCCATGAACTCTACCACGAGTTCCTTATATGTTAGCCACTCGCCAAAGAATGCGTGGCCCTCAACATGATAGGGGATTTGTTCCTCACTCGGCAACAACCTCCCAACTTGTCCACAAAGGACATAGTTGAGGTTGTCCTCAAAGCCAAGGTCTCAGATCAGGGCCTGATCAATGTAACAAGTGGGCTCGATGGAGCGCTTCATCAACTCGTCATAGATTTTCTTCACGTCCGCCGAGGGATGTGAAATTCTCAGACGGGGATTGGAGCCTGGCATTGGTGGTGCAAACGTCTCGATCTCCATTGGAGTAGCACGTGAGGAAGATGACGCTCCATGCCTCACCATGATGACAGGGGGAAGATATAGAAAAGGAGCTCAGTGAAGGTCGGAGAAGATGATCTCCGCATGATGACGAACTAGGGGGCGATGTATAGCTCGTCATATGCTCGGTGAAGGTCTTCGTCTGCTCGTCAATGCATAATGCCGAGGTTGAGGAAGAATGCTCTTAAGGTGTGAAGAAAAATGAAATACAACCCCTTCTTTTATAGCTTTGGTCGGCGCCCCTGGTACCCCATCGATACCATCGAAAGGTTGTCGATGGTATCGACATCTGTAGCATAATTTGTTCCTTCACTGGAATCGACGATCGTCGATTGATGGATGTGGGGGCTCGGATCGATGACGTGTCGATACTATCGACAAGGTTCGATGGTATCGACCCATCCCACAGATCGACCTCCAGGTTTGGCGCACTTCGTTGATGGCGTCTCGCGGATTGCTGATGTGTCTCATCGATACCATCGACGAGGTGTTGATGGCATCGACTTCTATTGCTAATCCTTGTCCTCGTGAGGCCTTGGTTGTGGATTTCCCTGAAGCTGTGTCGATACCATCGACATGGCTGTCAATGGTATCAATATCTATGCTACCAATTTTTCTGAAAATCTTTAGGGATCTCGCGAGCATCGACCATTGTGTCGATACTATCGACCTCCTCCAGAATTTGGGTTGATCAACCTATTGGGTGGTCAATACTATCGACGAGTATCGACAGAGCAAATTTTTTGTAGCTGTCGCTCTACACCCTCGTCGCTACCATCAACACAAGGGTCGACGGTATCGACACCCAAGCAGTTCTGCACACTGAACACACACATCAGGGTATCATTTTTACACTAAAAACAAAATTAACCAAAACTACTAGAGTAAATGGAAATGAAATCTAACAATGACTGGGTTGCCTCCCAACAAGCACCCTACTTTAATGTCTTAGGCTAGATGAAATCAAGTTATTCATTCTTCCTTAAGCGCCATGAGTTTAACCTCATGCACCTTCCTTGTGTAGTCCTCCCCATAATAGTGCTTCAATCTTTGACCATATACTAAGAATGTTCTATCACCATCCTTAACCATGATAGCACCATGGGGTCGCACCTCCTCTACCACAAATGGTCCACTCTAGCGAGATCGCAATTTGCAAAGATGCACTTTTAACCTTGAATTGAACAAAAGCACCCTCTCACCCTTTTTGAACACTCACAGCTGAATGTGGTGATCATGGATCTATTTTGTCCACTCCTTATAGATCCTTGAGTTCTCATAGGCATTCATCCGTAGATCGTCTAGCTCATTGAGCTCTAACATTCGCTTTTTCCCTACCTCATCAATGCTCAAATTCAACTTCCTTAGTTCCCAGTGCGCTTTGTGCTCCAATTCTACCGGCAAATGACAGGCCCGACCGTATACCAACCTAAAAGGCGTAGTTCCTGTAGGTGTTTTAGATGCGGTCATGTATGCCCATAGAGTATCTGGTAGCAGCGCACTCCAATTCTTCCTTGACGAGGCCACTGTACGCTCCAGGATCTTCTTAATCTCTCTGTTCAACACTTCCACCTGACCTTGTGTTTGCGGGTGATACGGGGTACCTACATTGTGCTTGACCCCATATTTGCTAAATAATGCAAGGAATCTCCGATTCGTGAAGTGGGTACCCCCATTGCTAATTATCATCCGTGGCACACCAAACCTGTAGAAAATATGATCCTTCACAAACCTACATAGTACTGCAACGTCATTAGTCCTTGTGGGTATTGCCTCTACCCACTTCAATACATAATCGACAGCAAGCAAGATATATAAATTAGAATTAGAAGATACAAAGGGTCCCATGAAGTCAATACCCCACAAATCAAATACCTCAACTTCTTGAAATACATTAAGGGGCATCTCTTGCCGCTTTGATATGTTACCTACCCTTTGACAGGAATCACACTGCCTCACATAGTCATATGCGTCTCTGAAAAGTGTAGGCCAGTAAAGGCCACTCTCTAGCACCTTGGCCGCCATCCTTGCACTCGCATGATGACCGTCGGTGGGTAGTGTATGACAGTGACTGAGCACACAATCATATTCATTTTCCGGTACACACCTATGCAAGATTCCATCCCTGCATTGTCTCAACAAGATAGGGTCATCCCAAAAATAATATCTTAAAGAATGGAAAAAACTTTTTTTTTTCTCTTGATAAGTCCAATCATCCGGGATTTCCTTACAAGCAAGGTAATTGACTATATGCAAAAACTAAGGATCTGTAGATTTAATTGAAAGAATTTGCTCATACGGAAATGTCTCGGTAATGGGTATATTAATATCTCTCTCATTAACCCACTCTAACTGAGATAAGTGGTCTACGACCACATTATCAATGCCCGCCTTATCCTTGATTTCAATATCGAACTCTTGCAATAATAAGATCCACCTAATCAATCTAGGTTTAGCATCTTTCTTCTCCATTAAGTATTTTATGGCGGCATGATCAGTCCACACCGCAACCTTAGAACCCACTAAATATTGCCTAAATTTTTCGAAAGTGAAAACCACGACAAGCAATTCTTTCTCAGTAATGGTGTAATTTAGTTGGGCATCATTTAAAGTTTTAGACGCATAAAAAATCATTATAGGTTTGTTCTCAAGACGCTGCCCAAGAACAACCCCTACAACAAAATTTGACGTGTCACACATAAGTTCGAAAGGCTTAGTCCAGTCCGACGTTTGAACAACCGGTGCAGAAATCAATTTTCCTTAAGTACCTCAAAAGCATGTAGATATTTATCGTTAAAATAAAAAACTGCATCATTCTCAAGCAATTCTGATAGCAGCTTAGCTATTTTCGAAAAGTCCTTGATAAACCGGCGATAAAACCCTGCATGACCAAGGAAACTCCACACCCCTTTCATCGTATTCGGTGGAGGTAGTTTGGAAATAACCTCAATCTTTACTGGGTCCACCTCCAGTCCCTTGCAGGACACCTTGTGTCCTAGCACTATGCCTTCATTTACCATCATATGGCACTTTTCCCAATTGAGGACCAAATGTGTTTCCTCACATCTCTGCAACACCTTATCAAGATTCTGCAAACATTCGTCAAATGACACACCGTAGATGGAAAAATCATCCATAAAAACCTCTAAGCAGCCCTCCACCATATCAGAGAAAATAGCAAGCATGCAACACTGAAAAGTGGCCGGTGCTTTACACAAACCAAAAGGTATGCGGCGATAAGCGAAAGTTCTATATGGACAAGTGAAGGTCGACTTCTCTTGGTCCTTAGGATCAATGGAAATTTGATTATAGCCAGAATAGCTGTTTAAAAAACAAAAATGAGAGCGGCCAGCCAATCGCTCTAAAATTTGATCAATGAATGGGAGAGGAAAATGATCTTTCAAAGTAGTGGAGTTCAGGCGGCAGTAGTCAATACAAACACATCATCCGGTTACCAATCGGGTGGTGACTGTTTCATTCAACATTTTTTGAGTGACAGTGATTCCCCCTTTTTAGGAACTACCTGTGTGGGGCTTACCCATGTAAAGTCTGAAATAGCATAGATGATGCCCGCCAAAAGAATCTTGATCACCTCCTTCTTGACGACCTCCATCATGCTAGGATTGAGTCGACGCTATGGCTGAATCACTGGCTTGGATCCTTCCACAAGCTGGATCTTGTGCTGGCATAGAGTTGGGGAGATCCCCTTAATGTCAGAAACAGACCATCCAAATGCACCACAGTGGTTCTTCAACACAATCATCAACTGTGCTTCCTCATCGGTACTTAGATATGCTGATATGATCACCAGAATCTTCTCATTATCTGTTAAGAAGACATACTTTAAGTGAGGGGGCAGCGGCTTAAGTTCCAACTCAGGTGGGCTGACCAAGGAAGATTGAATTGGTGGTGGCAGTGGTCCCAAATCTTCATAGTGCTTCGCGTAATAACAAGGGAGCACTTGAAGCATCTTTACACATTTTTGTAATGAGGTGCTTCTCATCCAATCTTCCATTAAGTTGAAAAGACATGCCTCAAGAGGTAGTTGTGAGTATGAGTCAAACATGGAGTCTACTATAGCCTCATCCTCAGTAGATGGTGAAACTTCTTCTTCTCTATCGTCGGGATAACCCACTGCTTTTACAAGATAAATTACCTTCGTCTGCTCCATGATTTCCACAACAATTGTTCCCTTATTTACCTTCGTCATTACGTGAGCCATATCAAGAAATGACTTCCCTAGACAAAGAGAGATGTTGTGGTCAAAGTGTTTTATTTTATGACATTGTTCATTTTCTTTTGACTGCTTTGGATTTGGTGGCATGATTATTTCAAATCTATCATCGGCTATACCCATTGTCAACTGGGCTCTACCCATCTCAAGTATCATGTCGGCAGTGGCTTGAAAGGGTCTTCCCAAAAGTATCTCATTCCCTAGTTCATCTTGCATCTCCAAAACAACAAAATCAGTCGGGAACACAAACCTATCAACCTTTACTAAGACATCCTCACAAATACCATACGGTCTCACCACAGAATTGTCTGCCAGTTGAATTGTCATATTTCTCTACCAAGATTCTTTTAGCCCAAGCTTTTTGAAATGTAGAGAGGGGAATCAAGTTGATACTTGCCCCAGAATCACATAGTGCCTCGCCAAATTTTACTTTTCCAATATAGCAGGAAATGTTGAAGCAGCCCGGGTCTTGTCTCTTTGGTGGCAGTTTACCTAGAATGAAGGTGCTAACCTACTCCTTAAGCACTACCACCTCGGTATCAGGTATCTTCATCTTCTTGGTAATTATGTCTTTCAAGAATTTACCATACGAGGGTATCTACTCAGTCGCCTCCAACAAAGGAATATTGACAGAAAGTTTTTTAAAACTGTCCAAAAATTTCTTGAACTGTGCATCCACTTTCTTGGCTTTGAGACTTTTGGGGTAAGGGACAGGGACAATCTGTGCCCTCTGATGTGGTGGCACATATGGTGTCATATTATCCTTTTTCCTTCTCTGCAATAGGCTCCTTTGTGGCCTTCCCTCCTTCATCTTCAGCTGTCTCTACCACTTCAGTATCCTCTGTGGTCTCACCTTGATCCTTTGGTTGCGGGGTGCTCGGTTCATCAACCCTAGGATTTAAAAGTTTCTTTCCACTTCTCAGTAGAATGGCTTCAACCTGGTGGTTCCCTCCTGGAACATTTGTATTTCCCAGAAAAACTTGCACTGTAGGCTTCTTCAGACTTGCTATTTCAGTTGCCATCTGTGCTATAGATGTCTCAAGAGTCCTCATCTGAGCCCCATGACTTTGTAGAGTTTGCCCAAACTGGTTCATAAATTCTCCTTGTTGCTTGATTTGTTGGCAAAATGTGCTCATTAGCTCTGGATTCTGCTTTATTACCTGATTGAGCAACCCATTGCTCTTTTCCTCTGTCGTGGGCTGTGGCTTAGCATCAGGATCCTGCAATAAATTATTTGGATCCTTCCATGAAAACTTTTTGTCCTTCCCCCAAGAATAGTCATTATTTCTGTACCCTGGTTGCTGGCGCATGAATTTCACTTGTGCCTCGTCATCAATTCCTTCATCTTCTTTGGCTAGAAGACTCTTCGCAATCAAGTCCATCTTGTCATTCAGTTCTTTGATAGCTTTTGCATCTCCTACAGCTCTAACTTGTTCTGGTGCATCTCTGTCACCCCAGGACTGTTTCTTAGCCATATTCTTCAAGATCTCCCAACACCTTGTATCTGTGTTGTTCAAGAAGAAACCTGAGCCTGCTGAATCTAAGTTGCTTCTATCATGCTCATTGAGAGTAAAGTAAAAAAAATTACTTGTTTTTCCTTGTCTAGCCCATGATGTGGGCACCTCCTCAGCATGATTTGGAAGTGTTCCCACATCTCAGAATAGGTTTCTCCCGCCTTTTGGCTGAAATTGTGAATTTTCCTCACTAGGTCATTGGTCTTCTCAGGTGGGAAAAATCACTTGAAAAATACCTCAATCATTTGATCCCAAGTCTCAACGATTTCATCATTAAGATTGTGCAACCATTCTCGTACATTTCCTGCGAGAGAGCTAGGAAATAACTTCAAGTAAAGTGACTCATGTGGAAACCTATCAATCTTTATCATATCATAATTTTCCACAAATGTACTAATGTGAGCAACAAGATCTTCATTCTTCATCCCATGAAATGCTTGAGACTTGACCAGGTTTATCAATGTCGGATCAATCTTATAAGTGGGAATGTTGATTGCCGGCCTTTTGATCGGCCCCTTTGATGTTGATGAGGACGAAGCCTTGATCTTCTCCCATATTGTCTTTTCTTCAGCCATTTTTTCAGGTTCTTGTTCAAATTCCTCAGGTGGTGGATTTGTCAACTCAACTCCTTTACCTACTGGTGGAATTGCTAGTAATTCTGCGTAGTGTGTGCTACGCGTCTTTACCACCAATTAGCACCTAAAAATATGGAAACCATTTCAGTACAATGCTAAAAGGAATAAGTTATTAAAATATGTGAAATTAAATTTAAAATTGTTAAGAATTAAATGAAAAAGTGGCCTAGTGTGGCCGCTCGCAGCACTTGTAGTGCCAAAAATTACCGTTCCCCGGCAACGGTGCCGAAAAACTTGACACGATTAAACCGTGCGTAAAATGTAAGTGCACGTGTCAATGTAATATAGGCCTTCGTGAGGCCCGATTCGAACTCATGGAATGTGATTTCGGTAGACTACTACTAACTACTTGCAATCAGCTAGACCGATTATAAAAGTTTGAGATTTGTTTAAAAGATAAAATAAAAACAAAAGAAAACAAAGCAATCGATTAAAGAGTTGGTTTAATCAATTAAAATGAAATCTTTAGGATTGCAGTTTCACCGCAGATTCTCATTGTACTAATTCCTACACAATTATCACAACTCATCTCCTATTCTGGGTAGTGGCTTGTATATAAAATTGTTCGCTTCCGCGATACAATTCTCTACCTTAATCTAGGTCGGCTCCACGTCAGTAGTAACCTATAACCTAAATTAGGTGCATGAAGAACATATCTTTAGGTTTCCACCATTAACCGTACCTCGCCTTTTCCAAGGGATTAATAAGTTAATGTGATTGTTGTGTCTTTTCAACCGTTAATTCTTTGTCAAAAGCAATTAAAGGTATTAAATTACCATTATGGTGATCAAGCACAATGATAGAATTGAGAAAATAATATCATACCACGGATTTGAGAGACAAATTATGATTAACTATGTAAAAGCGTCATACAACGATTACCTGGGCTACTCCAGGTCCTAAAGACAAAGGGGATTAGCCTCGCATGCTTATCTTAATGCAAAACATCATGAAGGAAGAAGAAAACATAGGGGAAGCGTGGATGGAGATGGTGTAACCCCTGAACGAAGGAGAACCGGGCAATCCTCGACGTGGGATGAGCGTTCTGCAACCTTCCAGTGGTAGAAAACTCCATCTACATCTCTGGAAATGTCCAGGGCGTAGCTCTGGGGTCCGTTCTTCCTTCTCCTCTCTTCTGTGACTCATGAGGCGGCTAATGACGTGATAGTATGGCTTGGGCCATCTTTTTTAGGTATATAGATCATTTAGGACCGCCAAAACATCACGACCGTTTGTTTTAGATCGATCTGGGCGGTTTCCTGATCTGACGGCGTCAATACCATCGACGATGGGTCGATGGTATCGACCCAGTAGGGTAGTGACACTTCTTCAATTTTTGGGGTTCTCCTTGAAGGCATCTCGATACTATTGACCAAAATGTCAATAGTATCGACTTGTTGATCTTTGGCACATTGATGTAATATCGATAGCATCAACCATGACATCGATGGTATCGACCAGTTCTGCTTCTTCTCTGGCTCTATACTATGACCTCGTCGATGGTATCAACGAATGTTGATGGTATCATCCACTGCAGATATGCAACTTCCCTAGAATAACGAGAAGAACACCAATCAAATCCGAGAAATATGATCTTTTATACCAAATAAGATAAAACAAGGTAAATTTGATGCATAACGAGATTATAGGCTAAAGGAAATGAATCATGCGATATTAACCATGAAAATGACCAATAAACGCATAAAATACATATGAAACTAGCCTATAAAAGTGACTCAAAATCCTCGCATCAATAGACACCAGTGGACACCCCAACTATAAATAGGACCTCTTAGAGTTCATTCCAAGGCTGCTCTTTAATGCTATTCAAGCTACTAGCTATAGTTCAGTGCATCCATTCCACTAGAGCCCCTTTGTCTCTCTTGTTTACAAAGTCAAATATCCATATGAGTGAGATAGGTTGTATGTGATAGAGCTACTCCATTGTACTTGTGTAAAGCTATCAAAGCTCCCTTTCCCAACCCCTTTCTTCAAGTGCATTTTTGGTGAAAGCTTCTCCAAGTGAAGGAGAAGGTGCAAGCTTCTTCAAGTTGTAGAAGAAGGTGCAAAAAGCTTATCTGAGTGAAGGAGGACAAGGACGAAGATCCAAGAGTGGAGTGGGTAAATCCTTAAAGGCAAAAAACTCAGTGCAAAGAGGGGATCCCCTTGTAGAAGGTGTCCAACTGCTTGCAAGGGTGGGTCAGACCTTGGTGAGGTATAAGACTATATCTCTTGTATAGGTAAGTCCTTGGTTATAAGGTTATTGACTCCCTTGAGCTCAAAGGGAAGCTGGGTATCCTTGTCTCAGAAAAGGAAGGTCAATTGTATGTCTTATAATGTAATATAAGTATACATAGGTTGCAAAATCCTAGAGCTTGACCTCTCTAGGTAGTGGACTGATCTCTTTCCTAGTTTGGAGAGATTGAAACACTCTAAATAGCTTGTTCTAGTGCTTGTTTCAATCTCTCTCATCCTTGCTATGTATGCTTAGATTGCCATCAAATTCACTATTTGCAATTGTGCTTAGTTGAAGTAACATGAAGGTCTAACAAGTTTTGTGTGAGTGTTTTAGCTCTATTCACCCCCTCTAGATCCCTTTTGATCCAATAGTGGCATCAAAGCATGTCTTCTTCAAGCATAATTCCACAAGTACAAGAAGATGGACGACAACCTTCTTGGGTTCCTTAACTTGAAAGGATGCTTCTCCATGAGACCCCTATCTTTGACAACACAAACTTCCTTTATTGGAAGCAACAAATGCAGTTATACCTTAAAGGGGTGAGCTAAGACATGTGGAAAGTAGTCATCCTCAAATACAAGGAGTCGAAGGGTGTTGTATCTACTTGGAATGAAGCTACACTCAAGTAGGCATAGCTCAATGCCTAGGCAATAAGCATCATCTATGTTGCCCTCACTCCCTCTGAGTTCAACTAGATATCATCTTGGGACACAACCCATGAGATTTGGAACAAGTTGTGCATCATCTATGAAGGCACACAACAAGTTAAGGAGTCAAAGATCTACATGCTCAATGGACTTCTTGAAAACTTTAAGATGGGCAAGAAGGAAAGAGTGGTTGAGATGACACAAGGCTCAACACCATCATCAATGGCTTGCTTCCTTGGGCTAGACCTTGGATAGAGGTACCATCAACTCCAACATCCTAAGGTATCTTACCAAGATATGGGAACCCAAGGTGACTTCCATTGAAGAAATTAGAAACCTTGGTGACTTAGCCATCGAGGAGCTCATTGGAAACATTCAATCTCATGAGACAAGACTTGATAAGAAATAAGAAGATGACAAGCAATAGGAGAAGGAATCAAAGAAGATCAAAGACAATGCCTTCAAGGCTCAAGTGGAGGTAATGATTCTCCAACAACAACTTGCTTTTCGGTTCTCTCCTCCCTTCTCAAGTGAAGGTGATGGCCCTAGTGATCATGAAGCCAAATACTCCAAGGGCAAGCACTTCAAAGGGAAGTCTTCCTCATCCTCCACTCCTAGATGCTATGAATATGGTCAAAAGGGTCATTACAAGAATGATTTCCTCAAGGTAAAGAAGGCCTACCAAAACAACAACCACAAGAAGGAGGACTACAAGAAGCAAGGAAAGTATAAGAGGAGCAAAGATGCAGCTCAAGCCGCATGGGAGGAGTCATCCTCAAGTGATTCCAGCTCAAATGAGGTAGAATGCCACCTTGCACTCATGGCCTCTACAAGTGATGACATTGGTGAGGTAAGTGAGGTAAGTTTGAATGATTTATCAAAATAAACCCTCATTAACATGCTTAATACTTCTCGTGCTTCTTACTTTGATAGTAAATCTAAGAAGAAAAGGTTGGGGAAGATCATAGATGATTTGTATGCCAAGTTTGAAATTCTTGAACAAAATGAAAAATTGCATCTTGATAGTATTGTTTCTTTGCAAGGCCAATTTCTTTATCTTGAGCTCCAATAAAATGGAGTTGAAGTAGATAATGGTATATACCTTAAGAACATGAATGGTCTTAAGGAGGAAAGCCAAAATGCCTTGATGACCTTGATTTAGTTAAAATTAAAAATGAAAATCTTGTTGTTAAACTTGACAAACTTAGACTTGCTCATGATACTCTTAAAGATGAAAATAGAATTTATATTGATATGTTAATCTTGCATAGAACCGAAAAATCTAGATTGCTTGCTCAAGTTATTGGTTTTTCTTCTAGACCGTTGTTGCCAAGTAATGAGATAGCTAGTATTACTCTTGAAAGAGATTATTTTCATACTAAATACCTATGTCTAGAGCCCGACCTTTTACATGCTCAAGATGATACTGCTAGCTTAGCTTCTACCACCATTACTCTTAGTGATGACAATCACAAACTTAGAACTTCCTTGCAAACATTTCTTACAGGAAATAAATTCCTATTTGATGTTCTAGATCACTCTACCAAACAAGTTGGTACTAGTGGTTTGCAATATGAAGGGGGATCTCCAAAGAGAAAGAGCAAGGGAAAGGGTAAGAAAAAGAGCAAGGGGCCTCCTATTTTCCATGGAGAGTCTTCCAGCTCTAAGAACCCTATGGTTTGTGTTCATTGCAATAGTGATGACCATTACTCTACTTATTGTCCTTATAAGGAAAAGGGAACTGACCCAAATAAGAAATGGGTTCCCAAGCTAACTCTGAATCCAAAGGTTTGAGTGGGCACCGACATTTTCATTTCTTGTAGGTAAAAGGAAATTGGATTGTTGATAGTGGCTGCTCTAAACACATGATAGATGAAATTAGCCATTTCAATAAGTTCACCAAAAAGAAAGGAGGTACAATGACCTTTGGGGACAACAAAAAAGGTAAGGTAATAGGTGAGGGTGATGTAGGTGATTCACTTTGCATCAAGAATATTATTCTTTTGGATGTCCTACATCACAATTTAATGAGTGTAAGCCAACTTTGTGATAATGGTTATCTTGTTCTTTTTACCGGACTGGAATGCTTTGTTCTAGATTCCCTTTCTTATAATGTTATATATAAGGGAACTAAAAGTGGTAACCTTTATGTTATTGTCGCAGACTCTTAAGCTTATTTTTGATAGATCTCTAGTAGTTGATAAAAATGATGTATCCCTTTGGAACCTTCAGTTGGGTCATGTAAATATGCATCAATTGAGGAAGTTGATCAAAAAGGACTAGGTCAAGGGACTTCCAAAATTGGATTATGAAAAGGATGAGGAATGCCAACCATGCACACAAGGAAAGAAAACCAAGTCCTCCTCCAAATCCAAAGGCATATTGATCTATTTGGACCTATGAGAACTCAATTTCTTCATGGTAGCATGTATTGCCTCATGATTATTGATGATTATTATCACTTTAATTGGACCTTCTTTCTTGTTTCAAAAAGTGATACACTCAATGATTTTTTTTACTTTTTGTAAATGAGTTGAAAACTAAGCTTCTTACCGGATCGTCTCTATCTGTAGTGATGATGCATTAGATAATTGTCGTTCTCACATGCTATTTATTATGGATTTCTATGCACTTATTGTTCATTTTGGTATCTTTGGTGTAATATTTATTATCATTAGCATGTGACTCTTAATTGCATCAAATAAATGTACTTTTAATGTTCCTATTAGATTCATTATTATTTGGGAGCTTATGTTCAGTTTTTGTGAATTTCAGGTGAATCTACACTAAACTAAACAACTCAGTAATACCAACCTGCCTGTCGATGGTACCGACACTTGCTTAGAAAGGAACATGTGAAATCGAGACAACTCGGTAGTACCAATCAGAAAAGTCGATACTACCCACAACCCCACATTAAGGATTCAGAAAATCTTGAGAAAGCTCGATACTATCGACCTACTTGTCGATAGTATCAACAACTGCATAGGCGACCACAACTATCAAAAGTGTCAGTACTACCGACACACAACAGGATCAGGAAGATCTAAAAACCATGTTTAATCTGACAGTTGGCAGTTAATAATGCCCTAAGTCACTTCTATAACTTATGGGGATTTCGAACAAACATGTGTATCTTACTCTATTCCACTGTACAAAGGTTGAGAGCAAGGAAAGGAGAAAGTGGAGAAGCAAGACACATTACAGAAGATTTGGGTACCTTGGATGGATGGATTGGCAGCTCAAGGTTAGTGAATTGGCACATTCGCATGAGGGAATCATTCGGTCTGTCTTCTTCACATGTCTTTTCATTCTCTAATGTTCCCCATATTTTCCTTTTCCTCTCTTATATACTTGACATTGAAAATCATGTGGGGCTAATCCCCTTATTCCTTAGGACCCGAGAGTAGCCTAGTTATGCATTTTAATTGACTATTATGCATTAATATATCTTTTTCTCTTAAAATCTGGACATAATTCTATGAGAGTGTCACAAATTATCCATGACTGATCACCATAGGTAGTTGTTTAGACCATTAATTGCTTTGAGAGAGGGATTAAGGGTTGGAAAACTCATAGATATACACATTTTATACTGCAGTTTGAGAGAAGGCCTACGAGTGTGAAGAGAATAACTTAGATATTTTGATAAAGCACCTAACTAATAACTCAATTACTATAAGAATGTGATTGGTATTAGATTAGATAGTGAATTAGGCCCTGAGAGTAGGTAATTCTTGCTATAGGTCTCTTTCTCCAGGGTTAGGAGAGAATAATTATTAATAATATAAAGTTAATTCCAATGTTAACTGAGGTGTAACTATAATCCTAACGAATTCACTCCACTTGAGATCAAAACTAGTAATCTTAGATTTATTTTCTACATCTTAGATAATTAAACCTTCACTCAAAGTTTTCATTGGCTTAGTTGATCACATCATAGTTAGTAGTAGTCTCTGGAGATTGTTTTCCTGAGTTCGATATATGGGCCTCTTTGGGTCTATATTACATTGATACATATACTTACATTTAATGTGTGGTTTGTGTGTATCAAGTTTTTATTGCCGTTGTCGGGGAAACGGAAACTCCAGCACTACAAGTGTTGTGATCAACCACTCTAGGCCACAACCTATATTTTCTTTTTACTCTTACTAAATTGAATGTCAAATATTATTTATTCAATCATTAGTATTTGTTCTCACATTGTTTTCAACAATTCTAGGTACTAGTGCATGGTGCAGACTAGAGCTCGTGACTACAAAGAGTCGACTCCACATGGCTCTAGTCAGTAGGAGCTATTACAGAAAGGGAGAGAGTGCAATGAATCAGTGGGAGGACTGAATCAAACCCCACTATTGACTACTCTAACACCTCCACCAGAGGAACCAGAACTAGGTCGGATGGCGGACGCAGTAAAAGAACAAACTATTTGGGAGAAGATCAAGATGTCCTCATCAACAACTCAACTAGGGCCAATCAAAAGACAGGACATAAATGTGGGTTGCTACAAGATAGACCATGGGTTGGTGGCATTGGTCAAGTCACAAACTTTCCATGGCCACAACATTGAGGACCCAATGATGCACATTAGCAATTTTGTTGAAAGCTATGATATGGTAAAGATTGACAGAGTGTCGACAAAAGTGATTCATCTGAAGCTTTTCCCATCGTCACTGGCAGATAATGCTAAGTCTTGGTTCTACAACATATCACCTGAATCCATTGAGACATGGGAGGGCATGATAGATGTCTTCTTTGAGTGTTATTTCCCACCACAGAAGACAAACAAGTTGGTCAGGAAGATCTATAGTTTCAAGTAGTAGGCAGAAGAATCCTATTCTAAACCATGGGGGCAGTTTCAAAACATGTTGAGGAAAGTCCCTCATCATGGGTTTGATATTTATGGTTAAGCAAATATTTTCTATTATGGGATGCATTAAAGAGAGAGTACCACACTTGACAATGCATGAACAAGCTTCATCCTCAACAACAAGCCATCTAGGTGTCATGAGATTCCGAAGAATATGGCTAAGAATTAGTCCTAGGGAGAAGAAAGAGAACGTATGACAACCATTAAAAGTGTTGGAGAGTCTAAGGTCATCACAACATTGAATGAAAGGCTTGACCTCATAGCCAAGAAGTTATATCAAAAGGATGGAAATTCCTCTAGAGGAGAGGAAGAAGAGTGAATGTTTGCGTGACAGTAGAATTACAGGGGCAATGACTACTCTTGGAGGAATGATCCTAAATTTTCTAGAAGGATCCCAATAACTTTGAATAGGACATGTCTCAAGAACAATAGGACAAACAACACCAAGGCAGTGCACAACAACAAGACAGGGGTCCCAGTAAGATAGACCGCATTGAAGACATGCTAGGCAAGGTGGTCAATCAGAATGAAATGATCATTGGATAGACTCAAAGGGAACACATAACTAATGAGCACAAATTCACATCATAGAGAATCAGATTTCTCAGCCAGCAACATAGGTGGCCTCCATAAAGAATCCCATTCAATAGGTATTTCCTAGGAATACAGAGACGGCTCATTAACACCACCAAGTAATGTTTATCTCCATGGTCAAGGATCCAAAACATCATACTGAGGAGTCACCCAAGCAGCACACTACAGAACCAGATTGGGTATACGTGCCCAAAGTTCCATATCCTCACAACCTATATGGAAGACTAGGAGGATGCAACACGCTAGTAGGGTATGCTCACAGATGCACCTCAACTGATACAGGGTCAGTAAAAAGTGATAAGGAGACTGCATCTTTACCAGCTTTTCAAGGCAATGAACTTCAAAGTTCCACCACTGTAATGTCGTCGCCTACAGTTCCAGAAAATATGTATGTGCAAGAAGAATAGGTGAAGGTTCTACTTTACAGTGGAAAAATCACTGTTAATAAGGAGGCACCCACAATTTAGAAGGATCAGTCATCGATCAATCCACTCATGGGAGATGTGCCAAATTCTATCCTAGAAGGTGACATTGACGCAAGCTTAGGGGAGGAGATCTCTAATGTGACATATATTCCACCACACAAGCATTTAGAGAAGCTATATGTTCCATTATTAGATAGTCTAAAGACAAGAAAGGTGGAAAAGTAGTTCAAGAAGTTCCTAGACATCTTCCAAAAACTCCACATCAACATCCCACTCGTGGAGGCAATATATCAAATTCCTACATATGGAAGGTTCTTGAAGGATATTATCAACAAGAAAAGACAAATAAAATATATTGATGTCTTGTGTTTTGATGAAGTGATGAGTGTGATATCAAGGGAAGACTATCTTGGAAAAGAAAATATCCAAGATGTTTCTACATCCCTTGAACTATAGGCAATCAACATTTCCAACAAGCACAATGTGATTTGAAAGCGACCATAAATCTTATGCTTCTTGCTATCTTTTGAAAGTTGGGTTTCAAGGAGCCAACAAAGACATCCATGACAATTGAGTTGGCAGACGGATCAATTGTGAGGCCGTATGGGATATGTGAGGATGTTCTAGTCAAAGTCGAAATATTCATCTTTCCTATTGATTTTGTGGTCATGGATATGCCCGCGATTTGAGGATGAGAGATGCTTTTAGGAAGGGCGTTCCAAGCTATGGCCGACGTGATCAGTGCCATTGGTAGAGGTTACTTGACACTCGGGATAGACGATGATAGAGTGGAGTTCAGACTTCCAGATGAATCTTCACAACCATCTTGTGACAACCTAGGCTGAAGAAAACACATCTTGTCAATCCTAGGACATTAAACAAGGGCACTTGTTGGGAGGCAACCCAACCATCTTGTATAGTTTTAGGATTTTTATTCTTTGCATACATGTTATTTACATTCTAGTTTTCTTAACATTAGTTTTATGTAAAATAAGTACCTTGATCATTCTTCTGTGGTGTGAGACACAGAACGAATCGGTAAAACTGACTGCAAAGTCAGTGGTATTGATGACATCACAGTGATTGTAGGAGTGAAGTTTCAAAAAACTTGGTACTATTGACAACAAATTTAGTAGCATCCACTTTTTGCAAAGAGGACCTGATTTAACTGATAAGGTCTCGGTATTATGACATTCAACTCAGTAGTACTGACGCCCAGTGATGCTCCAGGTTTGAGATACTAAAATAATGCTAAAAAATATCAGGACATTTTAAAGACTTGGTACTACTAGCACCAAATTCGGTACTACTGACTTTTCTCAAAAAAAAATAAGAGAGATACATAAAAGTTGTCGATACCACTGACACACATGTCGATGGTACTAACTTGTAGAGGTTTAAGAAGGATATTAGATGCCATATCTCGCTACTTTTGACACTCAAGTTGGTGGCACCAACATCGAGTGAGAGACACCAATAGAAATTTATCCACAAAATCCAAAGGGAGCATTTATGCCACCACTATCACCGCTACCACCCTTTTCACCTCTATAATTGGAGTTTGACTATGAGGACATAGTCAAGTTCAATCTTAGGGGATGATGTAATAGATTTATCTTTTATTTTTGCTTTTTAACTTTATCTTTTCATTTTTTAGGATCTACAATATATCAAGTGTAAATGTGGAGCACTAAAAAGCATGATTTCTATCTTTGTCACCATACAGTCCAGTCTCCCATGTCTTTGCATTAAAAAAAATTAAAAAGTAAAAAAAAATGATAAAATTGGCTTAGTTGCCATTTCTTGAGTAACACCACCTAGAGGAAGTGTATGGGTAAGTTAGCTTAAGGACAATTAATATGAATGTCACTCTTAATTATTCATGTAATGTGTATGAAGATGGGGTTTGAGACTAAATTGATCAAACAATTAACATGATCTTAAATTGAAATTTAAGAAATAAATCCTAAGGTTACCATGTACACACCATTATAAAGGGACATATCATAGTTCAAGAAAGGCATTTTCTCTTAATTATGTGGTTCCATACATTTTCAATTCACTTTGATCCACCACCTTAAGATGATCAAGTAACCCAAATTATTTCCTTTTGATTGCATTGCATGACATAATAGGTGACATGATAGTTAGTTTCTCATTTGATGCATTAGTTACAAAATAAAAAAAAACATGCATTAGTTTCTCATTTGATGCATTAGTTACAAAATGATAAAAAAAACATGCATAAGAAATTTTTGTGCATATCATCTAGTTGCATAACAACTACATATAGATTGCATGCATTTTTCATCGTTCAGTTTCACATCATGTGTTTATTATTTTCTTTGGAAATTAGAGTGCAAGGATACACATCCATACCCTCAGAAAAATCAAAAGAAAAAATGAAACAAATGAGATATGCCCAAGCATAATTTTCCATCATGATAAAATAGTGGGCCAATAAAAAAGAAAAAAAATTGATGTTTTGAAATAAAGAGGGAGAAAGGATGCCCTAAACTTGGGTTGCAATTTTACTTCACAAAGAAATGGAAACATTCACATGATGCATTTTCTTCTTTATTTCATTCTCCTCTAGTTGATGAGATTTTCAATACATGCATCAATCCACTCCATAATATTAGGCACTAGGATTCATGCATTTCTCATTATATTCATCACATAGGTTCATCATATTTTATTTTTGCACAAATAATTTGGATGCTACTTGTGATTCTTCATAAGCCACCTATTTCATGCCATCCATTTTTCTTATTGGTAGGCCGCATATATGATTGATCTCCTCATTCACTCTTATAAGGAGAATTGCTTCGAAGTAGTTGGTAGTTAGGAAAGAGAAATGTAGATAGGGAATCACATGATGCAGCAAGTGAATGCCTGATTGACTATGATATTAACTACTCTATTGATAATATTTATTGATCTAAGGGTGAACATCTTTTATGGATATTTTTGGTCGCTTTAGAGTAGTTGATTGTTTAGTAGTCAGTAAAGGCCGGTTTGGTACCACCAGGTGGGGATAGTTGAGAAAAGAAATTTACATTTTATGTCCTTTTGCTGAATTGTCTCTAACAGATCTGAGGGTGTGTTGCTTGAGGACGAGCAACATTTAAGCTTAGAGGAGTTTGATACACTTGATAATTGTCATTCTCACATGCTATTTTTTATGGATTTTGTGCACTTATTGTTCATTTTGATATCTTTTGTGCAATATCATTAGCCTATGACACTTAATTTGCATAAAATAAATGTCTTTTTAATGTTCCTATTAGATTCATTATTATTTGGGAGCTTATATTTGGTTTTTGTGAATTTTAGGTGAATCTACATGAAACTACACGGCTCGATACTACCTACTTGCCTATTGCTCAGAAAGGAACATGTGAAATCAAGATAACTCATTAGTACCGGCCAAGGAAGTCGATACTATCGACAACCTCCACTACGAAAAATATGGTCTTTAACTACAAAAAAAATTGTAGAGAAAACCCCAAAATTTGTAGCTAAAAGCTTTGGCTACATTTATCCTTACATTTATAATATATAGCTAATACCCGTGTAGCTAATTGTTTAGGCTATATTTTTTAAAGTTGTAGTTAGTTATTCCTCTCGCTACAAATTCATATGTAACCCTAATTGTAGGCAAAAATGTCCTTACACATAAACATGTAGTTTCAATTGTAGCCAAATGTATGACTACAATTCAATTTGTACCTATGATATGTAGGGAGAGATGGCATTGGTTACAATTTGTATTTGTAGTTCATGTATAGCAAAAATTAGCACTTGCTACACATGTAATTATATCTAGTGTGTAGTGAAAGACACCATGTACTATACATACATATGTAGTGAGAGACATTATGTATCCAGTCAGCCGCTTGTCAATATAGAGTGGTTTTCAATAAGAAAACAGATGAATGTTATTCAAGATCGATTTGTGCTTACAATGTCACCAATGATACTTTTATTTATATTTGAAAAATGAGTACACATGGGGAGGACATTAACCTGGACCCTGTTTTACAATATGTATGGAAAAAAGACACATGTATACAATATCTTCTTCTGACTACATCTATCCACTACAGACTACAAAGCACAATATAAAGAGGGCTCATCTCCCTTAGTTCGTCCACATAATTCACAGTGAGTTTAACAGCCCTATGAATCTCAGCTTTAGTGGTGAATTTTCCAATCCCAAACATGATAGAGGTATGTGCCATGTCCTCGTCAACTCCCAGAGCTCGAGTTGCAACCTTTCCTGTTGGCAACTCATGTAGAGGTTCATGTATGGTTAGTTTTGGTTGGTGAATCCCCTAGATCAGAACATATTGACATTTCTTCTCATAATCTATACGTTCTGTACTTTTGTATTTGTGGATCAAGCACCATCAAGTTGATGGTAGCATCCACTTTGTACGAACCACCATGGATACCTACAAAGAAACATACAAGTTTTGAGATATAGCTCCCGAAAGAAACTAGAAAACATAGTTTCTCCTACTCATAACTTACGTATTCCATAAGCTTTCTTCTCCCAGTGCATTTAAGAATAAGCTCCTACCTATACATGATGAACTCTATATTACATTTTGTCATTCTCATTGATCTGCAGAATGCTATCAAGCTGATGGCCGGACCTGTTTTCACTGTTTACCCGAGGTTTCCTCATTGACTGTAGTATAAATTTTGTAAGGAAGACCGCTGAGGCAGCTATTAACGATGGAGCATAAGAAAGAAAACTGTACTCCAAGAGTGTCAACTCTGCTATATAACTAGCTAAGAATTCAAGTTGCAGAGAAGGAACCTGCAACAAAAAAATAGATAAATACTTAAAAACCTGAACTATATTTAAAAGGTGACAGCAGTGAGAACTGCAGTGCCAATTGCAGACAAGGAACACGATTAGGAAATCTGAGATATCGATACTAGTTAACATATGTCTATGTCAGATAACACCAAGTACTCTTGGGCAAAAAACTAGAGTTGTTCTCAAGAAATTGACGGTTGAATGATGCTGCACAGCCATTTGTCAAACTGGCAATTTGAGCACGTCCAACTAAGCAAATCATATATAAGAAACTTGCACACGCTCCCACATACTGCATATTCTCTAAGCAGTCGCATCTCCATACGTAACACTGCATAACTCTTTCCTAAAGAGTGATTCTAAAAGATGCATGGAGAAGTATCAATCATAAATGAAATTTCATAACTTCAAGTTGCTGATTTCAAAGTACAAAATTTACAGTAGATTTTCAAGCAAATATATAGCATGTTTTCCGCATAAGGAAAGCTGCATGATTAAGGTGACATGCAAAGCATGTAAACTTGTTTTGTAATTTTGTTATAATAGGTATCAGGCAAACTACTCAGAACGATTTCACATATGAATTTCCTCCCCATCTGCATAGACCTAAGTCGAGCATACAATAGTGTATAGTCTATAACCTCTCAAGAATTAACTAAGCCAACTACTTATAAACTTAAGGAAGCTTTGCAATGAGTTATTACTTGTTCATATTGATGTCTTTATGAACTGAAATTTCTATAGATAACCTGAGAACCCTCTAAAGCATAGCAAACATACAAATTAATGCATTATTAGACCTACAAAATCAGTATTCCATACTAGTTTGAGAAAGAAGAAAAGGCGGCAGTTCGTTAATTGTTGTGAATAACATATTCCTTTATATGTCAGGCTCAGTACCTATGCACCAGTTCCATATTCCCTTGAATCCACAGGCAGTCCTAGTTCCTCATTTGCCTCCACAGTGTCTCGTCCATTATCTTGTAGGTTGTAGGCCCGGAGCTTATGACCTAATCCAATGCCTCTTCGTTCATGCCCACGAAGGTAAATCAGACACCCCTCCTAGCTTTTTCAATAAGCTCCATGGTAAGAGCAAGTTGGTTGCCACAGTCGCACCTTGCACACCAAAATATATCACATGTTAGGCATTCTGAGTTCACTCTAACTAGAATATCTTGTCCATCACCAATGTCACCCTATCAAGAAGCAAACAATATCACTTAGTCAGCATGCAGTGTTTCTGTTTAGTTCAGATAATATCAACTCAAATCGAAGTTGAAGATCGGCAGAATTGTGAATGATCACAACCCAAAAGAAAGATTATGTCAAAGATTAACACAGCTATTAAGGAATAAAAGATCACAACAAAAATGGATTAAAAACACAAAGGCAATATGAACATACTTTCACCATGGCAATGTGCTCCATTCCGTCAAGTAATGATTTATAGCAGTATGCCTGAACATTCCCCCATTTTAATGGAAGTCGAACAACAATAGAATGCTCAACAAGCCTATCTCTCTTCCTTCTATATCTGTAGATCGTTCCATTTGAGAAGGAAAAATCCATCACACAAAGTTTTAAGAAATATCCAATCTTTAAGAACTGAAATATCTATTATATGTTTCAAAAGGACCCCATTTTCAAAATGCAAAGTGAATTAAAAGTTTAAGAAGATGAAGTAGTATTTCTATTGTTCCCTTGTGGCCTCACCTGTATCTATTTTCAAATCTCACCTCCCTCACATGACAATATCAAATTGTGACTACATGCATTGTTTTAATACAACAAGTGGATTTTGTAAGCATCTAGATACTAGCATTAGCTGGTCACAAACAATTCAAATTGGATTCTTTCAGTCTTTCAAGCTACCCTTGGGGACTCAAGTGTGCAAAATTCAAATTTTTTTTCTTCAAAATACTTGTTTGTCCTTTATGCCCCTCCTCTACCATGTGGGGAAAGGGTTAGGGTAAGGGGAGGTTAAGGGGAACTCTGGAGTGGGTAATTTCCCTTACCCTTACTCGCTGCCCTCTAGAGGGTAAGGGTAGATTGTTACCCTCATCTATACCCTACCTGTTGACAACCTACATTAAGCTTCTATTACAACCTTTTATACATAATTATTGTAGGACCAAATCATTAATTTCAAATTTTAAAATAAAAATATAGACCCTTCAGTGTTGTCGCACGGTTATCTTATTAGTGTGAAATAACAATTTATAGATTAAAACATAAAAACTATTTGTATAAATCACCTCCCATACTCTTTGTTCTATATCATAGACTAGAATCAAAGGATCACTTTACAATTAAAAGAAAAAATACATAATAAACCCTCCAAAAAATATATATAGTACATATGTGCATGATAATATAAACATAAGATTGCTATGTATCATATTCATTCAAGAACGAATAAAAATCTTATGAGCCATATTGAGCTGTAACGACCTCAAACCTAGGCATCACCCTCTATTTTCTTTCTCTTAAAAGTTTTAAATTCTATTTATTTTAAACCTTGTTGAAAAGTATTTTCCACCCTGATAGTAATTTTGGATAGTTTGGACTTTATATTACCACCCACTCACATAGTCATACATGATAGTGACATTGAGAAATTTTGAGAAAGTAATTCATATATTATGGGGTAATCATACATAATGTTGAGTGGGAAGTCAAATCTGATAATATATTTCCTTTTTTTCTAGAGACATTTAATTAGGAATTAATATCGAGAAACCATTTTAATGATACATAAAGTAAATCATCCTTTATTTTTGGGCTGTTATACACCCATTTATAAGTATTAGACACATAATGTATTTGTAATGACTTCTGAATATGGAATCATATTCTTTTCTGGCTTACTTATCGGGGATGTGAAATTGGAAATGGAATGTACACATATACAATTTTAATTGCCTTGAGAGAAATAATATAGTTGATTATATAAATGAGCTTATCTTTAAAAGTTATCAACCAATGGGGTTATTTCTTTGATTGGAGGACGGTGGGAGTGTCCTAGAAGTCTCCATGAGCTTTTAGGACCGACATTTGATATACAAGAAGTCTCTATGAGTTGTCTTCTTGCATGACCATGAGGCCCTAATCTAAGGACACACAAAAAGTCTCATAAACACCTCATGTTTGCCCCCTTCTTTATAAAGCCATGTCTACCCCTTACCACTTCCCAAACCAAGAAGCAATCCCTCCTTCTCTTTCCCCCAGCTTAGAGCATCGTTCCTACTTTGTTTGTCCATGAAGGTGTTGTCCCAAGGTAAAAGAGAGTGCTTACCTTGGTGAAGAAGGCTCCTAGGGTTCCAAATTTGCTCTATTTAGGGTTTTCAAAGATCCTTCTTGGTGATTTCGACCAAAAATAGTAAGTTTCCTCCTTTCCTTCCCTATTTTCATGTTGTTAGTCTTCCTCCCACCTTCTTCTAGGTCGGAACCATGACCTTCCATGGTAAAACTCCACCTAGAGCCCCAAAACATCTCATCTCCATGCTTTTTTGCTAGGATTTGCACCTCTAAAGTGGAGAATGTGATCTTTGCTCAAGAACAGAGCTTGGCTTGGAGCAACCAGACCTTATAATCTTGGGATCCATGTTGTTTGGACCTTCTTACCTTCCTAGAGGTGAGTTTTATATCCCCCTTCTCATATATTGCTTACTACATGCTTAAAACTCATGCTTCTATGTTTGAAATTGATGATCTCCATCTCTATTTACCATGTTCTTCTAGGGTTTTGGTTTCTTGCTATTTTACCTTTTGTAGAAGCTCTAGTTTGGTTACTTATGCAACTCCAACCCTGATATTGGGCCAAATGGTTTTTTCTCCCTCTCACTCACTCTTCCTCTCTCTCTGAAAGATTTCTAACTTGTCATTTCCCGATTGGTTCAAATTGAAAATTTCATCTCTCTTAATCTGCTTATTCAAATTTGACAAATAAATATGTATTGGAATTCGAAAATTAATCTATATCTAATAAAAATATTTTCAAGGTATGATTTCATGGTTTAACGAAGGGTGATTTTTGCAAAATGAATTTAATGCATAAAATCCATAAAAAGTACATCATAATCATCATAACTCCAAAATTAACACAAAAATATGTTTTCTTGATCAAGATAACCTAATAAGTGCATTGGTGAGGTTTTTAGAGTCTAAATATAAGTTTTTATGAAAAGGTATAAAATTAGGGTTTCTATACATCAATGTGCATTATGTACTCTAATACATGTTAATACATTGAAAATAGGCAAATTGGAACTTGGACTCAATTAAAGTGGTGAAAGTTAGTAATTGATATCAGTAAGAGAGGTATGTGCATTCCTTACACCCTATGTTGGGATAATTGCAACCAAACCCCATATTTCCCTAACGAGGCTTTACTGAACCCTATTTCCTCTTTTCATGATTCTTTTGTTAAATTAACTCAAAATTGGTAATGATATTCTTTTTCTTGGGTCTTGTACCCCACTGCCTTGTTCTAATTGATATGATGCTTTTACTTGCCATGATTTATTTTCTAGCATGTTGATTTTATGGATGATTTATCTATAGTAGTGGTACATATGTGCAACCACCCATAGATAGCGCATGTATTAATTCACCCTGGGGAATGTCTTATTCCCCCCATAAAATATGTGTAGGTGACTGTGAATATATTAATTCTCCCCTCACCTATAGGTTGAGGTCCGGTAGGTGCCTCAACCCTACTTAGTTAATGTAGTCAATATTAATCATACATGCAATTCCTTTACTATTTTAATGTTATGGCAAGCATCTATTTTGATTATACCTCGTACTCTTGTTCTCTTCATTTTATGATGAAATCTTAGCCTTTACTTCCATATTATTCCTTATTTTTATTCTTGTTCATTATTTGGCACATACCTTGTTTTTTTCTTTCTTGCTGGGTGATTTCCCAACCACCCAGGTTTAGATCGAGGTGTTGAACATGATCAAGGAGAACATATCTTCCAACATGGACCTAGCTCTTGGAGATGTTGCTTGGAGATAGATTTGAAGTAGTTTGGACTTCCCTCTACTTAGATCCTTATGTTGTACCATACATGTAAACCCTTATGGGAGATTATTATGTACTTTTATAATCTTTTGTGAAAATTGAATATAGTCATTTGTTTAATTCTACTGCTACACTTTGGTTGTTTTGAATAGCATTTATTGAAATTTGAAAAGTTTACACCTATCCCAACATACCTTTGAGTGTGTTCGGAATGGATGTTTTATTCTTCAAATTTTTAGTAGGGAGTGGATCCCCTCTTGGGTCTCCCACTCCTTACACTGCTAACTTGGCCCAATTGGGTCTGGCCAAGTCACAGGTCAAAGGCTCAGCTTTGACTCCCTCAAAGCAAAGAAGACAAGGGCAAAAAGAGACTTATGACCCTATGTGAGAAAACAAGGAAAAGAGAAACGGGAAGGGACAAGTGCGTAGTTTCACACAGGGGATTCACCCCCTTCACTCGATCATGCCATGGATGACGAGAAGCTCGACTCAAAATTGGGTGAATCTGCGTTTGCCGATGATTTGAGAAAGCAAGAATAGAAAAAGGAGGAGAAGAGTACTGCAAACCTACTGGTATGAGCAATTGAATCAAGGTGGTACAAGGAGAGAGCCCTAACCACCGCAAACATGAACTCGTTCCAAGGTTTCTGACATCCACGCACACGAGCAATGAGAAAATTAAGAGAAGAGGGGAGTTGGGTAAGAGGAGACGAAGGTTTTGGGGGTGCTATTTATAGGTGTGGTAGTGATTTAGGACTTATCCAATATGGCGGTGAGAGAGCCAGAAACCAAGGTTTAGGATTTTCCAGAATCCTCGATAATTTGGGGGAATATATGGGTCAATAGGTGTGGAATCATATTTGGAATGCAATGGAAAAAGAATCTTGGTTGGAGGTTAAGTAGAGAGCAAGAAATCTCGACTCAAAGATATCATGTGAACTGACCTCCTTTCTCGATCTGTCACAAGCTAGACAACGACTAGGAGCCGTTGGATCATGGGTCTAACAGTCCAAGCCACACACATGTAAATAAAATCAAATAAAATTCGTGTGACACATTAAATGAAACCCTAAACTGGTACGGACTATAGTGTGTATGCATTAATTTCTCTTTTTGCTCTCTTCTTTTGAGGGTGCAAACAAATCCCAAAATAACTAAAATATTACACCTAATCCAATTTGAGTATGTAGAATTCGAATATGAAATTAGATTTCCTTTTGAGACTTTTAATTCATTAAATTGGCAATTCCTATTTTCACTTTCCTCATGCATTAATGACTCTAATATTCTCCAAATTTGATGAAACTTCAGCCACAAGTCACATTAAGTATGTTGGATACAAATTTACCCTTAATTTCACATGTGGAAGTTGTTTCTACATTTATTTAATATTTTGAAGGTTCTACACACTTTCTTTCTCCTAACTTCACCTTTTTATCAAACATTTTCCAAATTAAATGAAAATTCAGCCAAAGGCTACTTTTAATGTGCAGATCACAAATTTGACATTAATTGCCTCTTTTGGATTCATTAGTAGAATTATTTTATATTTTAGAGATAATTCCTATTTTCTAATTCTAATTAATGTAATTATAGTTACTAATTCCCAAATGTGTGAAATTTATCATTCAAGTAAGCTTCAACTCAAAGGAAATGAATTTAGGCTTAAAATATCTTTTGAGCTCCCCTTTTATGAATTTTAGGCAATTTACTCACATTTCCACTATTTGACAAATTAATTCATTTAATTTCACATTTTCATTGTTTTAGGATTTTCTTTTCTTTTTCTTGCTCTAAAAAGCCATAAAAACTTCTAGTATGAACTTATTTTATCTTTATCCCACTTAAGTGAATATTTTGCAAATTAGACCCCTTTTATAAACTTTCATTGAGGTATTGTGCATAAACCCTTTTATTGGTATTAATAGGGAGCAAATGTACACCAAACCTTTATAATTTCCACCAATTTAACATCAAAGAAATAGAGGACATAAATGGAAGGAAAACTTAGGGAAAAGGCTAAATTAAGATTACACATAGATTTTAATTCGTTACAGCACTCCACCCATTCAAAAGGATTTCATCTCTAAAATCTCAAACAAAAAGAGAAGGGTGAGTACGCAAAATCTCATCTCTAAGCTCCCAAGTGGTTTCTTCCAAACCATTATACTACCACAAGAGTTTTACTAACTCAATCTCCTTGCTCTTCAATTGCTTAACTCGGGAGTCAAGAATCTTCACCTGTAACTCTTCATATGTTAGATTCTCCTGAATCTCCAAAGGTTCGATTGTGAGTACATGTGAAGGGTCTTTAACATACTTCCTTAGAACAAATACATGGAACACATTATGGATCTCATCATAGGAAGGAGGAAGAGCTAAATGATATGCACAATCTCCAACCTTATCTAAGATCTCAAATGGTCCAACATAACATAGACTAATCTTGCCTTTAACTTTAGATCGTGCAATAGAGCATATAGGATTGATCTTTAATAAAGCATAGTCTCCCACTAACAAACTCACATTAGACTCCTTCTTGTCTGCATACATCTTCTATCGATCTTGTGCAGCCTTCATATGCTTCTTAATCAACTGAGCGTTCTCTATCATCACCTGCATATCATCAATCTTCACTAGAGTATGTTCTCCCACATCATCCCAGTGTAATGGAGAACGATAAGGCCTTCCATATAGAGCTTCATAAGGTGGAATAACAATACTAGCTTGGTATCTATTGTTGTAAGCAAACTCAACCAATGGAAGATACTTATCCCATGCACCTATCCAATCCATAACACGTGCACAAAGCAAATCTTCCAGAATTTGCACCGTTCTCTCATATTGGTCGTCGGTTTGTGGATGATAAGTTGTACTGAAATGTAAGTTAGTTCAAATTTCTTCCTGAATATGACTCCAAAAATGAGAGGTAAACTTTAGATCACGGTTAGATACTATCACTTTAGGAACACCGTACAAACGAATGATCCAATCCACATAT
This sequence comes from Alisma plantago-aquatica, assembly GCA_963693085.1. NCBI lineage: Eukaryota > Viridiplantae > Streptophyta > Magnoliopsida > Alismatales > Alismataceae > Alisma > Alisma plantago-aquatica. The sequence continues at coordinate 688,628,648 of OY856409.1, forward strand.
AACTGAGCCATCTCATCGGCCTTGTAAGTTGGTTTGAAAGGCAAAAAGTGGACAAACTTTGTAATTCGATCAATCCCTACCCATGCTACATCATAACCTTTCCTAGTCTTCGGGAAACCAATGACAAAATCCATAGTAATCTTCTCCCATTTCCATTTTGGAATATCAAGTGGGTGAAGAAGACCACTAGGTCATTGATGGTCTATCTTGACTTGTTGATAGGTCAAACACTTCACCACAAACAGAGTGATATCCTTCTTCGTGTTCTTCCATCAGAAACTTCATCATAGATCCTTGTAAATTTTGGTTGTACATGGGTGCATAGTGTACTTTGACCCATGGGCTTCACTTAGAAACTTTTGTCATAGGTCACCAACTTCAGGTATCCACAACCTATGTCAAAAGCGGACAACACCATCCACTCCAACTAAAAAGTTGGATTGTGGTTTCTCAACTAAGGCTTTCATCTAATCAAGCTCAGAACTTTCCAACTATGCAACAACAAATTCCAAGATCTAAGATGTTGTAATGGACAAACTAGACATGTGAACACACAACTTCTCGACATCGTGTTCATCAACAGGTTGCGGTTACCAACAAGAAACATACTCCAGATTCATAGCAGCACAGACAACATTTTTCTTCCGACTCAAAGCATCAGCAACTACGTTCGCTTTACCCAGATGATAAGTGATGGTAAAGTCATCGTCCTTGAGATACTCCATCCATATTTGCTGACTCAGATTTAGATCTTTTTGTGTCAAAAGATACTTCAAGATCTTATGATCTGGGAAGACTTCAAACTTAACTCCATACAAATAGTGTCATCATATCTTTAAAGCATACATGATAGCGCTAGATCTAAATCATGTGTAGGTCAGTTCTCTTCATTAGGTTTCAATTAGCATGAAGCATAGGCGATCACTTGATCTTATTGCATCAAGACACACCCTAATCCTTGCTTAGAAGCATCAGTGAAAATGATGTAGGGTTTGCCTTCAACAGGTAAAGCAAGAATAGGAGCAGATGTCAAACATCCTTTCAGGTTCTGAAAATTGTCCTCACATTCTCATGTCCACACAAACTTGACTTCTTTTTGTGTCAACTTTGTCAGAGGGAGAGCTAACTCAAAAAAACTCTTGATAAACCTCCGACAGTAACCTGCTAAACCAAGAAAAACACGTATCTCAGATTGATTCTTTAGAGTTTTCCACTTGGTCATAACTTCTACCTTTGTAGGATCAACAACAATATGTCCGGTAGAAATCACATGACCCAGAAACATTACTTGCTTGATCCAGAACTCACACTTTGAGAATTAGCATAGAGTTGATTTTCTCTTAGTGTGTTCAGCACAATCTACAAGTGTTCATGATGTTGTTCTTCAGACTCAGAGTAGACCAAGAAATCATCGATGAACACCACAATGAACTGATCTAGATAAGGATGGAACACTCGATTCATCAAATCTATGAAAGGAGTAGGGGCATTAGTCAAGTTGAAGGGCATGAACAAAAACTCATAATGCCCATAATGAGTTTTAGAAGTTGTCTTCGGAACATTCTGATCTTTTAACCACTACTGATAGTAGCCACTCAATAGATCCATCTTTAAGAACACAGTGGCTGGGTTCAGCTGATCGAATAGGTCATCAATGTGAGGCAAAGGATAATAGTTCTTTACCATCACTTTATTAAGCATACAATAATCCATGCACATATGCAACAAACCATCCTTCTTCTTCATGAATAAGACAACACCCCCAGTTAAAATACTAGGGAGAAAAAAACCCATATCAAGAAGCTCCTAAAGTTGCTTCTTATGCTCGACGAGTTCAAAAGGTGCCAAGTAATAAGGTGGCTTCAAGATAGGAGAAGTTCCCAGTGTGAGCTCGATGGAAAACTCCATCTTGTGAGTTGGGGCAACCTGGGAAACTCCTCAGGACAGACATCAAGAAAGTCTCTCACTATATCTATATGATCTAAAGTAGGAGGTGAGGCATCAAGAACGATAGAGGCTAGATATGATCTACAACCTTGCAAGACAAGCTTTTCAGATTTGATAGTGGATATGATAAACTGTCGATCTTCTTGAATCCTTCCCTTGATACTCATCCTTCCCTCATCAGGATGTAATAAACTAATCTTTGATCCATCACAGAACAAGACTGCCTTATACCTCTTCAATCAATCCATCCTCAGGATAACATGAAAAGCGGTCATGTTAAGTAAGATGAAATCCTAAGGAAACATCTTCTCATAGATGCAAAGGTTTAGGGTTGGGAGTTTGAGATAAGAAGAGCATATTCTACCACTAGGGGTTTTAACATCTAACACATGATCCATATATTATGATTCTATCTTTGACATTGAGCTGATATGAAGGTATTTGACGAGCCAGAATTGAAAAGTGATTTGATAGGATGCATATTAAGATGTAAAGTACCTTAGATGACTTCGTTATGTTCTCCACTTCTTCAGCATGTAGAGCAAACACTCTACCATTCCACCTTTCCACGGGTGCTTGATGACCTTGCCAGATCTGGTTGTTGTTGTTCCTTGGATGTGGATTCTGTTGAGTGGGTTGCTGAGCAGGCTGTTGAGCTGGGGCTTGTCCATGCTAAAGCTTAGGACAGTTAGGTCAGATATGTCCAGCTTTGCCACACTAGTGGCAAATAGGTGCAGGTTGTTTTCCTTTTTGGGGTGGGGCATTATTGGTTGGGCACCTCCCAGGTGGATGAAAGCAAGAACAATGATTGCACTTGTTACATCCTTGGTTTCCACTTGAGTTCTTCCTATTGTTGTTGTTGTTGTGCTCGGAAGACTAAAATTTGGGGTTTGATTCTATCACCAACACCTTGTACACCATCTGTTGAAATGTCAAAGGTAGCTAGGGAACAAGGTTACGCCCGACACTATAGCTCAAACCTTCCAGGAAAAAGGGTTGACCTTCGCTCAGCTCAAAGATCAATTGCATAATGCTCCAGAAATAGGAAACGTTCGAACGTACTCAGAGATGCTCATGCTTCCCTATCGCAAGCTACATGTAAGGCCCCTAAACTTGCTTAATGAGTTTAATAAGATTAATTACCATAAATAAATTCTTATAACCCTAATATAACCTTTTTATATGATATGAAATCATAAGACAAGCTTAAGTTTCAAATTTGGTCCAATTTAGACACTGTTTGAGCAAGTTATGCAATTTTATGCACATTTTGGACTTTTCTACAATTTACCCAATTGAGAGGTTTTCTTTGCAATTTATCACTTGCATTATGTTCATTGGATATTCTATCATCATTATTGAGCTTGTTGAACCATGGGGTTCCTATTCAAACCTTGATTTGAAGGTGTTTTCTCCAAGGATATTTTAGGGTTTACCCCTTCATGGATGAGCTACCTTTAGTAGCTATCAACTAATGAATGATTTGTTTTTCTTGGACATTCAAGAAACGAGGGATAATAATGTCTCTATGGAAGTTGGGGGAGCTTCTTGTGTGTGTTATTGTATATTCTTAATATTTTAAGGCCATGGACACTTGGAAAGATATTAGAACTTCAATTTTTCTTTTTCTTCATCTTAAAGTTGCATACACTTATCCCTAAGCACCAAAACGAGCCATTTTATCTCCACCACTTTCCTCCTTCTCCCAACCTCATTCTCCCTCTGTGATGTTGTGAATTTTCCGGTCCAAGGAAGAAGAAAGTGGGGACCTTCTTGGAAAAAGGATCTAGGGTTGCAATTGACTTCCTTTTAGGGTTTAAAAAGCTTCCTTCTAGTGATCTTGACCTAAAAGAGTAAGAATCCCCTTCTTTCCTCTGTATATTTCTTTTTTATTCTTCCTACTACCTTATTCAGGTCGGAACCTTGTTGTTCCATGGTAGAAATTGCTCTAAATCTCTAAAACCATGCCTATCTTGCTCCTTATGCTTAGGGTTTGCTCATTTGATGAAGAAAGGTGCTAGATGGACGAGTTCACAGCTTATGATTGGATTTTCTACCCTAGTCATGTTTTCTTATGTGTGGGAGTTTATCTTCTCATTAGAGGCAAGTTTTATAATTTTATCCACGTTTATTGCTTACCATAAGCATGTTAGCTCATGTTCTTGCTTGAAAATGATGATGCATGCACTAAAAAGCTATGCTTGACTTGGATATTGATTTTTATAATCTTCCCTGTTCTGATTTCAGTTCTAGATTAACATGTGATCATGTGTACGTTATTCCTAAGGTATAATATGACTTTTATCAGGTTGGTTTGGCAACCTATGGTGCTAAGTATCTATCAACCAATGGTCAATTTTAGGGTTTAAAGCTAATTTTTTCTATAAATCCATGACCCAACGATGGTACCATTGCAACAACCCTATGGTGTTGTCTTCATGAAAACTGATGGTTGAGAAAAAAGGTGTCATATTATGGTGAAAACCTATGGTCACCCCCTTAGGTCAGGTTTTGGATCAATTATAAGTTGAATGATCAACCATTAAGTACCCTATTGATGTTATCAATCAATGATGACATTAGCTTAATATTTGATGCTGATTTATTGAATATAGTGTTGATATAACAACCTATGGTGATTTAATGGTCACTAATGATGGTGTATCAGGTTTATACAACCTATGGTGAGTTAAGCATTGTAGTTGTAGCATCAATTAAGCCTTAGACCAATGGTTTTTTGGGTCACTTGATGCAATGGTTGGACCTATACTGTAATTGATGGTTTTAACATATGTACTTGACCCAATGGTCAAGATATAATGTTTATTCCACCAATAAAGTGGAATGATGGCTAATATAGTATGTTGGTCCTAATAATGTGATTTAGATGGTTTCCTCTATATGATCAACTTAAGGAGCTTACTTGTTGACAATGGATGGCTTGTTTTAAATGAATAGTCGATTGTGGGTTTTACCCTACTATCAATGGAACTTTGTGTTGTTAATCAAGGTATGTCTAGGGTTATATGGTGACTCTTTATAGAGCACAAATCAAGGACTTCATAGGTGGTTTATCCAAGGTGTTTACTTATGTAAACAACTAATGGTCTTACCTTTTAAACATCCAATGGTTATGGGTGACATTGTGGTATGGTGATATGGGTTGAATGATGATGGAACAAATGGAGGGTTACCCTTAACAAGATAGTCTTACCTATTCAATCATATGAATAGAAGGGATGATAACCATATTGTGTGGATATGTAACCCTAATGAGGTATAGCTTGTTACACCTAGCTTTAATATAACTAAATGACGGTAATTGGGTATGAATAGTCCTTGAATGACTAATGCAATCATGGGGTACTCTCTTATTGTTGTTGAAACCCTAGTATGCTATAACTTAATGGTTACATCTTGATTTATGTGTGGGTTCATACTTGAGAATAGTATGGAATGTGATGGTGATGCTTCACCTTATGTATCCATGATCTAATGGGGATGTCGTGACTTAGGGTTTGGGTATAAGTGTTGATTAGTAACATTGATATAATTTATCATGTTGAACCTAACTCTAATGCAAATAGATAAAGATGATTATTCATGTTTAACATTCTTATATGAAGGAATGATGGTGAAATAACCTCCTTAACATGATCATAACCTTAATGTGTTAATTGGTGGTTATCATAGCCACATGGTTGATACTTTCTTATGCTAAACATGTGCATTATAAATATGATGAGTGTTAATCATATGTAGATTCCTTGCATGTTGATGTAATAAAGGAATGTTCTTATTGTTTATATAACCCTGCTATGATTGTTTATAAATATCTCCTAGCTCATTAATGCAATATTGTGTTGATATGGTGTATTAGATGTAAGTGATTATGTTGTTGAGCCTTGTTATAAGGCATGCAAAGATAATGATGATCTTGTAGGGAATAGTATGATGGTATTAATGACCTTTGGGCATGATTGAGCCCTGAATGAGGTGTAATCCTCTTGTGTTGATAAGGGTTAATTCCATGTGATATTGTGAAAAGGATTTATATCCTATGATAGTATGATGGTCTTAATGACCTTTGGGCATGGTTGAGCCCTAAATGAGGTGTAATCCTCTTGTGTTGATAAGGGTTGATACCATGTGATATTGTGAAAATGATTTATATCGTGTGATAGTATGATGACTAGTGTGGTCTCATGAATGGCAACTGAATAGTACCATGTGATGATGAGATGAGAAATTATGTTTCACACGTTTTATATCTTTTGAAGTTGTGATATTTATATGCTTCCTATAAGTGAATTAGGGTATGTATGTCCACTTGCTTGATGTAGCCTTAATTCACCCAATTGGCATAACTATTCAAGTACAACTCTAATCATGTAGTGCCCTGTGTCGTAGAGCCATCTTCAGTGTCAGAACTTGCTGGATGGTGAAATGAGTACTCCTAAGGGAAACTCGGAGTGCATACTGTTGAGTATGTGAGGGTGGCAGGTTGAGGATATATCCTTGTCATCCACGATGCAGATTTTGGAGGTTGGCTATGGTCATGCCTCATATATCTGATGTGATTGAGAACAGCTGCGGTCGTGTCTCGATGATTATAATATAATGTGATTAGAGGACAACTACGGTTGTACCTCAGTGATTGGGTTTAAATACCCTAGTTTCTAGTGTCGTGAATTGTACCAAGGGTGGACTAGTGGTTAGCAGCTTGACTATATGTCATTGTGGTGGTAGCTTTGACTGATATGTCACTACCTATTTACTCATATTGACTGAGGGGAAGAGATCTTAGGATATCGACACTCCTAGATCTTGTACAGAATCAAATAGCCCTTCCCAGGGGTCAGTTGGACTTTGAATGGTACGATTCAAATTCCCCAAGGCATAATAAAAGATGTAATATAGCCATGTAGTATACCTATTTAGGGTTATACATAATGCTTCATATTGGATGATAACCCTTGTTTGATTTCTTTTCACTGAGATCATTTATAGTACAATAAGAGATAATGGATACGCTTAAGATTGTAGATGCGTACTTACAGTAGCCATGATTATGTTGATAACTATATTGCTACTGCTAATTATAATCATGATGCTAGCTATCTCACGTTGTTAGTTATGTTTATCATGCTAGCCTAGCCTTTGTAACTAGAGATGCATATACTGCTAATCATGCCTATCCAGATAGTTGTTCTTATGTTGTTAGCTCTTCTTATGATGTTGATATGTTTAACCGATTAGACATGCTCATGTTGTTAGCTATGATATGTTACTAGACTTGCTCATGATGCTAGATATGCATATGCTACTGAATTGCTTATATTGTCAACAAGATAAAGGATGATAGTTTGGCTAATGATGACAGTTATTATCTCCTCCTTTATGTATTTTGTTAATCATTAGTATTGTTGAGCTTATTTGTTATATTTGATTAAACTGCTTAACTGTTTAATTACTTAAAAATGTTATAATCAGTAAACGTTGTTGGAGGTTATATCTCTTACTGGGACATGGGTCTCACCCTTGTGGTTCGCCACATTTTTTTAGGTAATCGGAAGTGACAAAAACAAACATGTGGAAGCAAAGAGGAGCTATAGTAATTAATCTTTGAGAAAGTTGATTAGATGTCTAGTGTGTCATAGAGTCGTACTTGTACTCTCAAGTCTGGGAAGGATAAGTTTGTATATGGTGTTTCAAATGAATCGAAATTTTGTTAGCATGTTAATGTTTGTTGTGTGGCATATACACATATTGTTATCCTGTGTATTTATGTTGTGGCTAAGGTGATAGAACAATTTGTATCAAATTCTTGGCATAGTATGGATACAAGAAAGATGTTGGGATCTTATGCAAATGTTTTTGAGTGGGTGTTGATTTAAAATCAGTTTTAATTTACCCATATTTTTGGGTATGTGATTAATCAGTGATTGATTGTGTTTTATGTTTTGAGTAAGCTCGTTTAGTGTACGGGTTCTCACACTATAAAACTTTGCTTCCTTCCTCTTCAGATAGGCGAGACAGATGTACTTCTCATGGAATAGCTTGAGGAACTACTCCTAGGCCATACTTGAGGTGTCACAGGTACGAGACATCCCATTCCACCAGACTTGTGCTAGCCCATCCATCACATAGGTTGCGAAGAAAACCTTCTGATGTGGAGGACACGTCATGCCCTCGAAAGTACGCTCCAAATGTCATCAACCTTATCCACCATGTTTGACTCACTCTCACCCTTGAAGTATGGTGGTTACATCTTGATGAAGTCTGCCAGAGTAAACTCCTTAGGCTTGCATGTAGTGGATGTGGCCGTGGCTTTGGAGAGTTGTCACACCAAGGTAGTTGAGAGCAGCTGGCGCAACATGATTAGCTCATGCTCAGGGGTCGGGACTGGTGTGCCTACAGGAGGAGTAGACATGATGTTTTGGGGAGTCATCGGGGTGTCCTAGTTGTCGGTGTTTCTAGAGGAGGCTCCCCAAGAAGAGTTGTTCATGTTTCCAAATAAATCTCCCTTCTTGAAAGACAAGGATAGAACATAAGATTTCTAGGAGTAGATAACAAGGATATCTATGGCTACTATTGCCTATGGACATGCTAATTCGGATAATCAGTATTATCTTAGGTTGGACAGGTATCATATGGATCCAGGAGTCCTCGTAAACTAAGATAGTGGCACGGAGGAAAATCTTTCCAGCCCTCAAACCTCGATCCTTTATAGACACCCTTGCTTTCAACTTATGCCCTAGTAGCTACCCAACATGTTTTGATACCATGTTGTAAAGACGTGACACTAGTACATAAATGGGTTATAACGTCACTACCTGTAGGGTCAGTTTTTGCAAATAACCGACCTTATATGTCTAAAAAACGTGGGCACCACTTAAGACCTCTTGGGTCGGTTTTCTTAAAAAAACCGACCTTGTAGTGTAACTCTATAGGGTCGGTTTTCCAAATAACCGACCTTATATGTCTATAAAAAATGCAGGCACCACTTAAGACCTCTTGGGTCGCTTTTCTTAAAATAACCGACCTTGTAGTGTATCTCTATAGGGTCGGTTTTCCAAATAACTGACCTTATATGTCTATAAAAAATGCGGGCACCACTTAAGACCTCTTGGGTCTTCGCGCGGCAAAAATTTGCTTGGTTTTGGCTTCGCGCGTCGATCTATAGGGTCGGTTTTTTCAAATAACTGACCTTATATGTCTACAAAAAATGCGGGTTAGACATCTTGAATCCAGTTTGCCTTCACACATGTATAAGCACCTCTAGGGTCGATTTTTTCCTTATAACCGACCCTAAAGGGCTCCTCGGTCGACAATATTGTCGACCGACATCAATTTTGGATCCATTTTAGTTCGCGCATGTATAAGCACCTCTAACGTCAGTTTTTTGCTTTTAACCGACACTAAAGGGCTCCTCGGTCGACAAATTTGTCAACCGAATAAGAGCCAGATTTCACATGTATAAGCACCTCTAGGGTCGGTTTTTTCCTTATAACCGACCCTAAAGGGTTCCTCGGTCGACAATATTGTCGACCGACATCAATTTTGGATCCAGTTTAGTTCACGCATGTATAAGGACCTTTAACGTCAGTTTTTTACTTTTAACCGACCCTAAAGGGCTCCTCGGTCGACAAATTCATCGACCGAGATTAATTTTGGATCTAGTTAAGTTCACGCATATATAAGCACCTCTAGCGTCGATTTTTTTCTTTTAACCGACCCTAGAGCTCTTCTCGGTCGGCGAATTTTTCGATCGATAAACTCTCAGTCGACAAATTCTTCGACCGAGAAGGAGCCAGATTTCACATGTATAAGCACCTCTAAGGTCGGTTTTTTCTTATAACTGACCTTAGAGCTCCCCCGGTCGACGAATTTGTCGACCGATAACCTATCGGTCGACAAAATAGTCGACCGAAAAGGAGCCAGATTTCACCTCTAGGGTCGGTTTTTTCTTATAACTGACCCTAAAGGGCTCCTCGGTCGACAATATTGTCGACCGACATGAATTTTGGATCCAGTTTAGTACTTTTCAAAACTTTATAAAGCATTGGGATCTCAATCCCTTGTCTCATTGTTGGGAATTCACATCCCTCAATACCACCATCATCACATTTGTTGGATCTGGGTATTCAAACCCTTAGTTCATCACTAAACATGGTTATCACTTATCAGGTAACTATTACCTTCAGGTCATCTGACCAAGGTATTTAGGATACTATTACACTTATTATCTCATGATACTTGCATGGTTAGTATACTTGATAACAACCATATCAATTTCATATCAACATCATGCAATACAAAAATAACATCACTATTCCCTCATTAGGGTTAGAGTTTCCCATCTTTATCAATTAGGGGTTTCACATAACATCATCCCATATTAAGGTTTTACATAACATTATCCCATATTAGGGTTTTACACAACATCACCCTATATTAGGGTTTCACATAACATCATCCCATATTAGGGTTTCACATAACATTATCCCATATTAGGGTTTCACACGACATCACCCTATATTAGGGTTTCACATAACATCATCCCATATTAGGGTTTCACATAACCTCTCGGTCGACAAATTCGTCGACCGAGAAGGAGCCATATTTCACATGTATAAGCACCTCTAGGTTCGATTTTTTCCTTATAACCGACCCTAAAGTGCTCCTCGGTCGACAATATTGTCGTCCGACATGAATTTTGGATCCAGTTTAGTTCACCCATGTATAAGCACCTTTAGAGCTCTCCTCGGTCGACAAATTTGTCGACCGATAACCTTTCGGTTGACAAATTAGTTGACCGAGAAGGAGCCAGATTTCACGTGTATAAGCACCTCTAGGGTCGGTTTTTTCTTACAACTGGCCCTAAAGGACTTCTCGGTCGACGAATTTGTCGATCGACATGAATTTTGGATCCAGTTTAGTTCACATATGTATAAGCACCTCTAGCGTCGGTTTTGTACTTTTAACTGACCCTAGAGCTCCTTTGAGTCGACGAATTTGTCGACCGATAACCTCTCGGTCGACAAATTTGTCGACCAAAAATGTGTTTGAGTGTTTTTAAATATCCAAACACGGGCACCGCTTATCTTTAGCGTATGTCTATTTCTTTTAACCGACGCTACAGGTCGAGTCTCTCCTTTAAAATGGCTGAAACCTAGTCTTTCTCCCCCGTGAAACAAAATTTTCGTTTTCTTTTTCTCTCCCGTGGCGCGGATACCTTTTCCGCTGTGGATACCTTCTTGCTTCTCTCCCGCGGATACCTTCTTTGCCTCCTCTCTGCGAAAAGAGCTCGTCGTCGCCGCCTCTCCACACTTCTACGAAGGTCGTCGCCTCTTCGTGAAGGTCGTCTCATCCTCCACGAAGGTCGTCGTCGTTTCCAAGTAAGGTCGCTGCCGTTTCTAAGTAAGGTTCCCGAGTTCATTTCCGGGTTCGGATCCACCTTTCTTAGTCTTGGTAAGTGAGATATGTCTATTTTTCTTTGTTTTTCTTGTTGTTTTATCTTCCCTCTTTTCTTCTTGGCTGAATCCATGACGTTCCATGGTGGAGCTTGAGATAATGGTTGAAAACATCTTCCACTCTCTTTTTCTTACCTTTTCAACATAGGGTTTGCTTCCTTTTTGGAGAAGGAACCAGCTTGGTGAAGAGGAGTGCCCAAGCTAGGGTTTCTTCCCCATTTTTCTTCAATCTACCTTGCTGTTTGGAGTTTCTACATCATCTCTAAGGTGAGTTATATAACTTTATCCATGATTATTGTTCACTCTTACGTTACATGTATATGATTTTGCCTTAAAAATATCGATCCAAGTATAAAGATGTACCTTTACCTAGGGTGTGAGCTTGTATGATAGTTTTTTGTATCATCTTAGATGAACCCTACATCTTGTGCATGATTTTTTTGATGGAAGTGGTAATCATAGACCTTGTTTGCATATGGATAGCTTTTAATCTCTCAAAAGATGTATATTTCTAGGATTTCAAACTAATTTTTCCTCCTTATATTTCAAGCAATCTATCATTTTGTAAATTATGATGTGATTATGAATCATTTTTGTCATGAATGTGTGGTTTTGAATGGTGACGGTTGAGCATCAATGCTCCCCTCTCCCATAATATATGAATCTTCTTTTCTATTTCAGTTTGAATATTTTAGTGTACCCCTCGGTCGAAAATTTTGTCGACTGAAATATTTTCAGTCGACAATTTTCTCGACCGAGGGGTACACTGAAATGTTTATTTAAATTTTTAGCGTCAGTTATTCCAAAAAACCGACCCTGTAAACTCTCTCGGTTGAGAAAATTGTCGACCGACAATATTTTCTGGAAATGGTTATTCAATATTTAGCGTCGGGTATTCTAAAAAAACTGACCCTGTAAACTCTCTCGATCGAAAAAATTGTCGACCGACAATATTTTCGGTCGACAATGTTCTCGATCGAGGTGTACACTGAAATGGTTTTTCAATATTTAGCGTCAGTTATTCCAAAAAAACCGACCTTATAAACATTCTCGGTCGAGAAAATTGTCGACCGAAACTGTGTTCGGTCGACAATTTTCTCGACCGAGAATGTTTACAGGGTCGGTTTTTTTGGAATAACCGACCTTACAAGCTCCTTTTTTCTCGCATGGGTCAGATTTTTTGCAACCTTTTGCGTCGGTGTTTACTCTGTAAGGTCGGTTTTTTCTGGTCAAATAAACTGACGCTATAGAGAAAATTCTATAGCGACGGCAACTTAGGCGTCGGTTAAAAAGTGACGCTGCAGGCTTAAAAAAATCGACGCTACAGACCATTCATGTACTAGTGTGAGATCACCTCCTTACTAAAATTAAAGGAAATACAAAACATCAATCTTTTCACAAAAATAATAGACCTTGAGGGATGCATGTATAATATTCCAAACAAATAAGCATGATTCAGATACATATAAAATGTCAATAGTAGCGGAAAGGAAACTAAGTTATTACATTACATTTGAACTCTATACACTACATGAGTTTCATGAAAGGAAAAACTAGAAAGGAAACTAATAGGATGTAGCAGTAGCAGCCTAGACACCCTTGAAGCAAGACTGGTATCTAGACCTGGTTTTGATCTCCTTGGCCTTGTTAAACACCTTGATTAATCCTTGGATGGCGGGAAATCACCCAGTAAGAGAGAGAAAAATAAGGTATGTGTGAAATAGTGAACAAGGACAAAAGATAAAGAAACAACATGGAAACAAAGGCTAAGATTTCATCTTAAGATGATATCAAGAGTATGAGGCATAATCAAATAGATGCTTGCCATAACAAAAAAAATAGTAAAATATATGCATGCATGATTACTATTGACTACCTTAACTAAGTAGGATTGAGGCATCTACATAACCTCAACTAATAGGTGAGGGAGAATCACACATTCCAGTCACCTACAAATATTTTATATGGGGATAATAACACATTTCCCAGGGTGAAATAATACATGCCCTATCTATGGGTGGTTCTACAAAAGTACCACTACATTAGCTAAATAGTCTAATAAAATCAACATGCTAAAGATAAAATATGGCAAGTTGAAGCATCAAATATTTGAAACATGGCAGTGGGGTACAATAACCAAGAAATAGCATTTCAATACTAATTTTGAGGCAAATATAGCAAAAGAAATGTGAGTAAAGAGATTAGGGTTCATATAATGCCTCATTAGGGAAAATAGGTTTTGTCTTGCAATTATCCCAACTTAAGGTGTAAGGGTGCACATACCTCTCTTATTGAGTTCAAATATCAACTTTCATCACTTTTAGATGATCCAAGTTCAATCTTTGCCTACTTCAAGTTATTCACATGCATTATGGTTTTGAAATCCATATAGTTGTATTGAACCCTAATTCTAGGCCTTTTTAGTAAAACTTAGATTTTGACTCTAAAAATCTCACTAATCGACTTATTAGATTTTCCTAATAAAAAACATATTTTATGTCCATTTTGGAGTTAATATGTTAAAGTTGTGATTTTTAGGGATTTTGTGCATTAAATTCATTATCCAAAATCATCCTTCAATAAACTTTGAAATCAAACTTTGAAACTCTTTTTTAGTCAAAAGATCATATTCCAAAACATATTTATTTGTTAATTTTGGATAAGTGGATAAAAAGATCTACATTTTACAAATTGGACCAATCAGAAAATTAAGAAAATCCATGTAAACGATAAAAATCGAGAAAAAGGATAAGAGAGGGGTCGACCCTGTTGACTTGGCCCAATCAGGGTTGGCCAAATCACAGGTTAAAGGCTCAGCTTTGACTCATTTAGAACAAAGAAGACACAGGCAAAAAGACACTTATGACCATGGGCTAGAAAATAAGGAAAAGTGAAAAGAGAAGGGACAAGTGCATAATTTTACACAGGGGATTCATCCCCTTTGCTCAGTCACACCATAGATAAGAAACTTGACTCAGAATTGGGCGAATCTGTGTTTGCAGCGATTTGAGAAAGCAAGAATAGAAAAAGGAAGAGTAGAGTATCGCGAACCTATTGGTGTAAGCAATTGAATCAAGGTGGTACGAGGAGCGAGCCATAATCATTGCAAACCTAAAATCATTCCAAGGTTCTTGACATACACACACGCGAGCAACAAGAAAATTAAGTTGGGTAAGATGAGACTAAGGTTTTTGGGGTGCTATTTATAGGTGTGGTAGTGATTTAGGGTTTATTTGATATGGCGGTGAGAGAGCATGGAACCGAGGTTTAGGCATTTCTAGAATCCTCAATAATTTGGGGGAATTTATGGATCAATAAGTGCATAATCATATTTGTAATGCAATGGAAAAAGAATTTCGGTTGGATGTTAAGTAGAGAGTAAGAAATCTCGATTCAAAGATCTCATGTGAACTGACCTCCTTCCTGATCCGTCGCAAGCTAGATGACAACTATGAGAAATTGGATCACAGATCCAACGGTCTAGGTCACGCATGCATAAATAAAATCAAATAAAATTTGCATGATAGATTAAATGAAATCCTAAACCGATTTGGACTATAGTGTGTATGTGTTAATTTCTCTTTCTCTCTCTCTTCTTTTAAGGGTGCAAACAAATCCCAAATTAATTGAATTTTGACATATAAGCTAATTCGAGTATGTAGAATTCAAATATGAAATTAAATCTCCTCTTTGAGGACTTTTGATTCATCAAATTAGCAATTCCTATTTTCCTCTTTCCTCATGCATTAATAACTGTAAGATTCTCCAAATTTGATGAAACTTCACCCACAAGTCACATTAAGTGTGTTGGATACAAAATTGCCATTAATTTCACATGTGGAAGTTGTTTATACATTTATTTAATATTTTGAAGGTTCTACACACACACTCTCTCTCTCTCTTAACTTCACCTTTTTATCAGACATTTTCCAAATTGAATGATAATTCAACCAAAGGTTACTTTTACTATGCAAATCACGAATTTTGGAATTAATTGCCTCTTTTTGAGTTAGTAATAGAATTATTTTATATTTTAGAGATAACTCCTATTTTCTAATTCCAATTAATGTAATTATAATTACTAATTAGCTAAATTTGTGAAACTTATCATTCAAGTAAGCTTGAACTCAAAGAAAACGAATTTGGACTTAGAATTATCTTTTGAGTTCCCCTTTTATGAATTTTAGATAATTTACTCACATTTCCCTATTTGACAAATGGATTCCTTTAATGTCACATTTTCATTATTTTAGGATTTCCTTTTCCTTTTCTTGTTCCAAAAGGCCATATAAACTTCTAGTACAAATTTATATTATCTTTATCCCACTTAAGTGGATATTTTGCAAATTAGACCCCTTTTATAAACTTTCATTGAGGTATTTGTGCATAAATCCTTTTATTGGTATTAATAGGGAACAAATGTACACCAAACCTTTATAATTTCCACTAATTCAACATCAAAGACATAAAGGATAGAAATGAAAGGAAAATCTTAGGAGAAAGGCTAAACTAAGATTATAAATAGATTTTAGTACGTTACAAGCAATCAAACCATGTCCACTAATATACAAAAAAGAATATATCAACAAGGCATTGACCAAAAAAATCCCCATGTAAACAACAAAGAATTACAATACTAGTAATGTTAATAATATTTCCTAGTATATAAAGAACATTTTGTTTGAAAGTATCCTAAGTAACTCATCTTTAGGTAAAGTTGAAAGAGTAGATTAGGGCCTCTATTAGGAATTTGCATGAAAAAAAAATATACTAAGAATATGGCCCTCAAGTTCAAGTTGATGCATATTTGAACTGATATGAACAAAGGCGGTCATATACTAGCTAAGAACTTGAGGAAGGATGCAAAAGATTCGGATTTTCTTCAAGTATCTTTATTAAGGCAGAGATAAATAAGGTATTGTGCTTATAGTGACTCAAATACAAAAAGACTCTTCCATGAAAACTAGAACACACAATAATAATATGAAAAGATGTTTAATTACAATAAATAATCTAGGGAGAAATGTGTCTGAAAATATGTTAGAGTAGATAAATATTAATAAAATAAATCATATTAGTCAGTTGATTATGGTTCTATAGATAAGTTTCAGTAAAATAAATCAGAATAATCAGTGGATTAAAGTTGTGTAGATAAATATTAGTAAAATAAATAAGATTAATTAGTACATTTTCCACACCATAACCACAGAAACAAGGTTATCAAGAGACATAACCTAAAATTTCCACACCACAACCACAGAAACAAGAGTTTTCTTATATCGACAAAAGAGCTTGATGGAAAAAAAACTGAAGATAAAAGTAATCTTGGTTACAGTTCATTTGTTCGGCCATACAAAGTGTGATATTATGGCTTTGCCAATATAGACATGACCTCAGATCACCATTTTCTAGAATGGTCC
This sequence comes from Alisma plantago-aquatica, assembly GCA_963693085.1. Lineage (NCBI taxonomy): Eukaryota > Viridiplantae > Streptophyta > Magnoliopsida > Alismatales > Alismataceae > Alisma > Alisma plantago-aquatica. The sequence continues at coordinate 688,645,491 of OY856409.1, forward strand.
CCTGTTAATAAATACATCATAGCCAAAATCATATGCAAGACAACCTACAATCAAACTCCAGCAGTATTTAGAGCAACTCAACAATAGAATTCTAGCAGTTACAACTCAATTCAGCAACGAACTGATCACGATGGGAACTAGAAATTGAATCAAATTCACAAACCTATTATCCCAAAGGTTCTTATAATACTAAATGATGTAGAATACACTCCAAACACTCTAAATTGCAAACTAAAATGTATGGTCTCTTTTGGGTCTTATGGTTATAGGAGGTTGGCTCAAATACAAAAAAAAAGACTTTTCCACAAAAACTAAAACCAAAAGACACAATAATAATATGAAAATTTGTTTAATTGATGTACTATGGATTATAGTATAAAGACATCAAATTGGAATGGATATTAGGGTTACAAAATAATTAGGGTTACTACATAAATTAGGGTTACTAAATAATTAGGGTTACTAAAGAATTATGATTATGAAAGAAATAGGGTTAGTAAATAAATTAGGTTTACTAAATAATGAGTGTTACTAAATAATTAGGGTTACTAAATAAACTAAGGTTACTAAATAATTAGGGCTACTAAATGAATTTCATTTGTAAAATAATTATGGTTCCAAAATAATTAGGTTTGGATCACTAAAAAGTAGATAAATATGACCCATTTTATCTAATGATAGAAGACTTCACCTTATGGCGCTTGGGTCATAAATACTTAGGGAGTGTACATAATTAGGGCTACTATATAGTTAGGGTTAATACAAAATTAGGGTTTTCAAATAATTAGGGATAATAGATTAGGATATTATGGGTAGTTAAGTAATTAGGGTTAACAAATACACTATCTTGTTTCTCTAGTTTAATAGATGATTAGTATTATTAAGTCATTAGGGTAAATAAATTATGATAATTAGGGTTGTTAAGTGATTAGGGTTCACAAAAATATATAATTAGGCTTGTTAGATAATTAGGGTTAAGGATGGAATTAATAAGGTCTTATGCTTGTAGGAGGGTGACTCAAATACAAAAAGACTCTTCCAGGAGGAAATACTAATAAAATGAATCATATTAATAAGTTGATTAAGGTTTTGTAGATAAATGTCTGTAAAATAAATCAAATTCATCAATACATTGTAGTTGTGTAGATAAATATTAGTAAAATAATTTTGATTAACCAATACATTTTCCACACCATAACCACAAAAATAATATTATAAACAACGATAACCTAAGCTTTACACACCACAACCACAAAGATTTCGTTGGTTGGGAGGGATGTTTCGATGTCTGGTAGCCACCAAAAATGAAATTTCCATTTAAATTTCACAACCTCAGTTGTATTTTAGACCATCCCTGGGTCCAATAACAAATGGACTGTTCCATAACAGGATGGGACAATTGGATGTAACACACTGGTAGGGTTAGTTGACTGACTTCACATTTGACATCCACTTTTCTTTCAAAAAAATCTTAGTCCCAAGATCACAATTATGAACGTTGTGATGCCAATCTTGAACTTATTAGGGAAAGTTATATCTAGGATAAAGTAGGCAAATTGTAGCACACAAATGGACCAATGACATATTGGGTATAGGGTTCTAAGTGGGTAGGGATAGACCCACAAACCCAAATGCCATGAGTCTAAATTCTTGTACACACATACATATGGAACCACATACCCTTGGACTTGCATATAAGTGGGTCCACTAATGGGTATGCTTAGACCCAGACCCGCTAGACTCGTTGACCTGCTCTACATAAATTACTACTTGGATAATATGTTATTTATATCATACTTTTCTAGTCTAATTAATACAATACCTAAGATTATATCTCACTTTAACTATGATAAGGTTGAGACTAGTCATCTAATTGAGAAATACCTATTCTAATTACAATCATGAGCAACATGTGTAAACTTAAAATCAAAATAGTTACATGATATGCTACATAATTAAAACATTATTGTTGGATCCTAGATGGGTGATTGGATGCTCTAGAGGGGGGTGAATAGAGGTGAATGTACTAAAACAAAATTCATTAGATCTTCAAGATATATCAAAATATAAGGTTGCTAAATAGGAAATTTGAGGCAACTAAAAAATGCATAGCAAGGGGGAGAGAGATTGAACATACACCAAGTGACAAGCTATTTAGAGTGGTTCCACACTTCAAACTAGAAGTGAGTCAGTCCACTATCTAGAGAGGTCAACCTCTAGGATTTCATAACCATTGCACTCTTATATTCATTCATAAGACTTACAATATATGACCACCAAAGGACTTACCCATCCAAGCACAAGGAGATATCCACCTTACCAAGGACTTACCCACTTTGCTTGAGTCTTCAGCCTTCACCAAGTCTTACCCACTCAAGCACAAGTCTTCCGCCTTCAAGGACTTTGCCAGTCCTCTTGGATCTTCAGTCTTTGCCTTCACCTTCACTCGGAGAAGCTTCCACCAAGGACTTACCCACTTGAGTAAGGAGTCTTCTGCCTTCACCAAGGGCTTACCCACTCTTGCTCCAAGTCTTCAACCATGATCTTCACCAAGGGACTCCTTCCCTTGTTCTTCTTCACCTCTCTTATCCAAGAGAGAGAACCTTCACCTTCATGGTTGAAAAGAGAGATGGGGAGGTGGTGGAAGTGAGAGCCTCACAAGATATACATGTAGGACTAGCTCTCTTATAGATTTCCTACTCACTCTAATGAATGTAGCAAGTGATTAAGCTTAGAGAGAGAAAGGAGGCTATAGGAAGCACTCAACTATAGAATAGGAACCTCACATAGAGTTTTGCATTCAATTCTCAACCTTGGAATGAAGCCCAAGGGGTCCTATTTATAGTTGGGGATGCCCCTTAGACTTTGGGAACACTTAAGAATGAAAACTAGCCATTTTGTGGCTTACAGAAGATATATTTTTGATCGTTGCAACTCCACAATGGCTAGAAACACTTTTCTACATTTTTTGTACAGTGCAATCGGTTGAGTTTCTATAAAGGCAACTCGACCGATCCCACTAAAAGACAAGACTAATTTAGGCCATCGGCAGAGTTTGTCCTGGGGTAACTCGTCCGATTCACTTAAATCAGTTTTTGTCAGTAGAGGGATCAGCCAAGTTCTGTGAAGTGCAAACTCGACCGATCAAAAGTCATTTTCAAGATCCAATCAGGATCGGTCAAGTTTGCAACTCGATCGATGAACAACCTGATGTGAATTTTGGAAAATGGCTTTTGAGTGCTTAAACATTCGATCTAAGTGCTCCTGATTTTTTCTAAGCTTAATTACAAGTCATACAATCATTACAAGTGATTTACAACATGATTCTAATGGATTTATATCACATTCCAAAAATGTGCACTTGTATGGAATTTGACTTGTCTTTTCTCCAATTTGATATGCGCAAGTTAGGGCATTTGGAGTGTGTCTATACCTAATATGAAATCACTCAAGTAGAGACATTAGACACAAGTAAGTGGAATAGTTTAGTCATCATCAAAACAAGGGTTTAGTCAATTTAGACCTTGAGTCAACATTTTCCCCTTTTTTTAAGATGACAAACCATTCCATAAATTTATTGAAAGCATTTAAATAAATTCATACCTTTATATAAACCTAGGGGTTTCAATAGAATTGAGTTCATATGCTCCCCCTCAATTGATGCTAGTGGAGTTCTCATACTCCCCCTCAATTGATGATATTTCTCCTGCATTGTTAGCTTTTATAACATTTATAGAATACTATGCCTTCTACTCATATATGTTCTACTCATATATGTTCTACACATATATGTCTTGTCCTCTTTACCTTCTTCCCTTTACACAAATATGCTTCTTCTCTTCATGTAAGACATGCCTTCTCCCTCTTTTGTCAAAAGAAGACATACCTTTCTCCCCCTTTGTCATTTCAAAAAGTGGGGGTATTAAGAAATAAGAAACAGAAAGGAGATAACCAAAAAGTTATATAAGGAGATTAGGAGAGCACAACTAGGAGATTGTCCAAGCATAGAATAAAAGCAAGTTAAAATATGCACTTGAACAACCCAAAATACAAGATAAAGTGCTGCAGAAAAACAATAAATCACAATTTTGACCCTCAAGATGACAAAATTTGCCCAAAAAGTGTCAGGGCTCATGGCATAGCGATGAGCCTTGCTCAGAAGGTCGTTTCTGCATAAAAAAACACTAGTCTTGCACAAAAAACTAAAACTGGAGCAAAATCTGCATGGAATTTCAAGTATGCTCCAAATTCTACATACAATGTAGTTCTATATGTCCTACATCACAATGCAATGTAAGCATCTCAAGATAGTAGATATATAATTCAAGGAACAGGCTTGAGAAATAAACAAGATACAAGTACATCATATAGTTGTATACCATTAGATGAGCAAAGATACCAATTATAAACAAGGTTAGAACTACATGTATGTAAACTACTAGTAGATGTTATCACAAATTAGGACTACTAGTAGTATCTAGATCATAGCAAGAGATACTAAGAGATACACAAGATAAATCAAGCTATGAGTAGATGTAGAGATATACCCAAACAAAGAGATAAGCAATTTTAGTAGCATGAAAGGATATAACTCACTAACAAGTATGCATCATAACCAAAAGATGATCACCACTAAGAACCTTAAGGTTGTATCAAAACAAGATATACACCTAAATAGATGTAGCAAGTTAGAGTACAACGGAAGCAATTTTAGACACAACCAAGAAATCCAAAGAGATCATCATTAAAACTTACAAAACAACTCAAAGCAAGTAATTTCAAGATATAGATATACCAATTTAGAGAAATTTGAAAGATAGAGTTGTAAGCAAGATAGGCAATTTAGAAGCATGGCAATATGCATATATAAAGGTACCAAATGAGAGTGCCGAAGAATAACGCTATTGATTGAGAAAATCTAGTTGAGAGGGAAATTCTCATTCAATAGGCCAAATGTATATTCTGTACACAATGTTATCGGTCGAGTTTTGTGTACTGACAACTCGACTGATTACAGCTATTGGCAACACCCATTGATGCCTATCGGTCAAGTTTCAAATAGGACAAACTCGATTGACAAAGTTTCTATCAAAAATCACATATATTTCATAAAAACATACTTAGAGACATGCTAAATATACAAATCATATCCAAACATGTGTAAGCAAGTTAGTAATGCACTATAAAAGCATTAAAAACAATTTTTGAGCAAGAGTGTGAAGAGAAACACAAAATACCAATTTTGACTCAAAAACCACATGCATAGTTCACACTAACTTGACAAAAACAAGTTAGGATTGGTTATAAGCAAGAAAACCTTTACCTTTATGCTTACCATTGCTTTTCCACTTGTTTTCACCTCATACACATCTCACCTTACTTCTTTCATGTGGATTGAGAAGTCAATTTGCAAATCAACAGCTCATGTCAATCCATTATCAAGATACCTACAAGAAGAAAGATGAAATGGTCCCCAACCATGTTTTTGGGTCTGGAGGGGTTAGCTTAGCAACCTAAGTCCTATTTCTCTTGGGGACTTTCCTAAAAGGACAACAAGTAGAATAATGACCAATATCATTGCAATAGCTGCATGTGCCCATAGTCTTGGAACTAGAGGATTCTCCATGGAAGATTGGAGGTCCTTTACCTTTGTTGTTCCTTTGACTACTAGCATACCCCAAACTATGTATAAAACTACCATTCTCAATCTGATAAACAAATCATTACTAATTAAGAGGAATAATCATAAACATTAGATTAACAAAAAATCACTGAAATTTAAAACCATTTTGCACATAGATCCATCTTTCAGAAAACTCTTACATAAAGAATCGAAGCCTTATATACACATTATACATTCAGTGTTCTATCTCTTCTCGAGGATAACAAGTACTAGCTGCTTTGCTTTAATACACACAGTAACAACATAAAATCCTCGAGATAAGCAACCTAAAATCTCAAGCCGCTCGTGAAAACCATTAAGACTATCTCCCAAGGACCTGAGAGTATAGAGACGACACATAGGACTTCTATCTACATGACATTATAGGCATCATACTCAACCTGAGATACAATTATAATCCTTGATGATACGCTCCTTCTTCTACAACCCAATTCTTAGTCCCTCATCCACATCTTACCTAAAAATTGTGGATCCCACGGGGTGAGACTATTGTCCCAGTGAGAGATATAACTCTCTGCCAACAATATTATTATCAAAGAGAATAATATAAAACTGGACATAATTATAAAACATCTATTTACTTGAAAAGAAATATAAAGAACATGTATAACGTCTATCTTATCAAGATGTATGAAAGTATTAATTCATCAACCAATGTTTCTAACAAACATTATATCAATTGCTACAAAGAAAAGCATAATTACATTTATCAAATACTTTCATATTCACTGAGACACATAAATCACTTAGAATCTCAATCTTACATCACTATCATACTTGGGTATTCAAACCCCTAATTCATCACTGAGTATTATCATCACTTAGCAGATGATCATTATCCCTAGATCATCAGACCCAGATATTTGTTCACATAGTCCACATAGTTGATTGAGTATATAGCACATAGCCACATAGCTCTTACTTAGCCATGCTTATTACTTAAGGATACTTGCATGATTAATTATCATATCATGTTATCAACCATCTCAACATATGATTCTAACCATGAAGTACTAAGGAACACATCCTCTCTAATGAATTTGGGTTATAATTAACCAATTAGGGTTTTAAGATTTCATTAGCAATGGCCATGCCCTAACTCATACTCCACTCATCTCAGGAGCATTAGTGTATGCTAATCACATACTTATCTTTCAAGTCTTCGTTTCTCTCTCATCCTCGCTAGGATGTAAATTACTTAGTTCACATCTTTAAGGTTTACAACCTTATCAATATCAAATGAGTTAAGCTCATTGTACCTCATTATTACATAGATCATATTTATCACTTAGTTAATCTTAATAATTGAGGACATGCCTACCATGTCAAGTAGCATGATTGATAATGTCATTCTATTGTATTTGAAGATACATATATCATTTTGTCAAGTATTCAATTTGATCATGTGGCATAACCACATCCTCATATCGGGTATAGGACATATCCCCTATCACCATATCGTGCATCCACTTAGGTTACCATATCGTGTACCCACTTAGGTTACCATATTGTGCATCCACTTACGTTACCATATTGTGCACCATCTTGGGTCACCATATCGGTCATGCATGTTGGGCACCATATCAGCCATGCATATTGTGACGTCCCCGGATTTTGATTTCTCCAAACCCTATTGGGAATGAGATGTCAGAATCCGAAAACATCATCCAATCATATCAGAAAGCGATGCGGAAGCATAATACGCATACATGAACATACAACCATAACATTCTCAACATTCAACATGTAAATTTATACAATATGAATTATTACACAATGATTTACAATTACATATTGAATGAAAATTCTACAGTCTAAGAACATGTATGCTAAACTAGGATCTACACAATAGGTACAACATGTACAACTTGCTCACATCCTGTACTTTTCTCCCATGCTATCTCTGAACCTAAAACATACGTGAAACAACAAATCAACACACAAGGTGTTGTACATGGGCAGAAAGATACATATATTTATGGCTTTCATAATTTTGAAAAAGATTTTGCAGAAGGAAAGAAAATCATAGAAAACACTTCTTTATTAAGCGAAATACGCTAATTTAAGTCATTTTCCTAGATGAATTGCATTATCAAGGTGGACTAGTACCAAAACATAAATATTGGGCCCATCCCCGTGTACCAAGTACTCTAGGGAAACTACCCGTACACCGTGTGCTCTAGGGAGGTGTACTAGCCAACATTAATCCATTCCCTCGTAAGGGGCATAATGAACACCTTAAATAACTACAAAACATCTACTCATAATTTATGTTTTCAAGTGACAAAACAACGAGTACTACATAGCAATACTACATCCAATATTTGCAAATAGAAGAGAGCATACATACATATCATGATTGCAAGCAAGAAAACCATAGTCATATAATTAAATAAAACCCACGTACCTGAGTTCAGAGATTTCTAACTTATCCTTGATCATCTAGAAGTCTGGTCATCACCTGATTAAGATAAGACCACATACTATCATCAGATTCTCATCATCTTAACCCTAGTCGTGTTCATTAGGGTTATATTATCTCATTAGGATATTCCAATGTTTACTTGCATTATTGTCTTATATTTATCTTACTGATGTCGTTTTCCAGATTATGATTCATTGTCTGAATATTAGGTCACATATCCTTTTTGGTGCACATATTAACCCTAGTTTATATACATTATTCAAGTTAGGGTTACAACCCATGTATCAAGGTTCATCTTCTTACAACATGAATTTCGTGTACACAGCTGGTCTCATATTTACATATTATCTTTCAGTTACAGATATGAGAATGTTCTGTGAATTTCATCATTTATTGAGCATGTATGCATTAATTGCATTATCTTTAATGTTATTAGCCCTAATTAGCCATATTAATCAAATTGCATGATTTCGTGCATCAACGTCATAATTATTGACATAATATGGATTCTAACATGATTATAGACTTACTGACATTTTATCATGATTTTAGGCCATTGTTTGATATTTATTACTCATGAAACAAGCATAATACACTTTACATGATATCACTGATATTAAAGCATTAAAAGGTTGATATTATGCTTCTATATTGTTCTATTCATTTTTCTAAGAATTTGGGTACCTCTTATGTATTTTTTCGGATCATCGAGCTATTTACTATGAATTATTGAAGATCTGGAAATTAATTGGAAATATTTACCTTTGGCAGCCTATCAAGGTTCGCCATGTGTCCCTGAAGTGGTGCAAATCCTTCCTTGTCTTGGCCGGTCTGGTTCACTGGCCTGGATCCGGTTCAGTGTGATTTTGTTGGTTCAGGGCTCTCCTTACTCTCCCTTTCTCCCTCCCGCATCGCGTGCCACGCGAGCCTTCTTCTTTGCGGCTCCCCCGTTCTCTGCCTTGAACCCGAGAAGGTAGGGTGCCGCTGAAGCTTGGATTCCGATGATGAATCAACCATGACAAGTCTACATTGCTCACTGGCCGAGACGCCCAGACGCTTAGTTCTCTCTCTCGCGAGCCGCTTCTAGCGCCGCCGAGTAGGGGCTTGGTCCGCAGCGGCCTCTACCTCTTCCACTGAATACTCCCGCCTGGAAATAGGAGAACCGCTTCGTGGTCTAGCTATGAACCTCCATGTGAAGATCTGGTCCTCACGGATGCCTTACTTCCTCGACCTGACGCCCCGCTGCGTCCTTCCCTAGGACTCCCTTGGGCGCCGCCGCAAGGGAAATATCCGGCGGGCTTTTGAACGAGTGCTCAACTCCAGACTAGGGCGATGGCTACCGAATCTCCTTCATGGTGGTGGAATCATGCTGACTAGAATCCTGCAGTCGACCTATGAGTCCCCTTTAATCTGGTTGGCGGTCATGGCGCCACCGCAAGGAAGGGAGAGGAGGGGGAATGGATTCTAGAACACTTGGCTATGTTTCCTCATATCGCAACCCTCCCAAGAAGAAAGGGGTGCGCCGGCAGGTGAGAAATCCCTGATAAGACTCGCTTCCTTTGTATACTCGTTCAGTGTCTTATGAAGGCTGAGACTGGGTTGTTGGATGTCATCTAGGTCTCCCCTTCCCACGCCTTTCTCTGGCTCCTTACTGTAATAGAGAGTGGAGAGTACTGGGAGTGGGAATCTCAATCTTCAGAACCACTCGCCCAAAAACTCTAGTGTGAGGGGTCGTTGCGATGAACATGGTGATGTGGATTATATTTATCTTCTATAACCTCCAACTAATCTGCGATCGAGACGCTATGAGGCTGGTAGGATTGAAGCCAGGTCTCGCTTCAGCTCCGTTTTAGTCGGAGGTTGAAGATGAGAATCAACCATCCGATCCAGCTGGGGGAGGACTTGGATCATGCCACATTGTTAAGCTTTGGGTCGCACCCACGAAGAAGGGAAATAAACTAGCGTGACACCAATTTCACATATTAGGATTAATTTCAAGGCCACACTCTTATCATTTTAGCAAAGTTCAGTAAATTTTATACCATTAATCTCCTTGATTTCAATTGACTATATCTTTTTGTAGCAATCTCTAAATGACTTGGAATTTTAGACATAGGCTAACAATCTCCAAATGGCTCTTCTATCAAGGTTTGAGACACAAATCAATTATTTGGTCACGTACATAAATTCTTAAAACAACCTTATAGATAAATTTGTATATCTTGAATTCAATTATATTAGTAATCAAATCTTGATCCCACGAGTCTAAAAACACTTGTTATCTTACCGACATACCTCATGGTTTATCAATTAACCACTTTATCTCATTGTAACAACTAACTTGACCTCTTGGCCTCATGAGTACCCAAACTACTCAATAAAAGCTATTCATCATGACTGAACTTATTCATGTGTATCTAGTACCATACCTTTTAGGTGCAACTAATCATACTAAGTACCCAATTCCTCAATCGGATTTCAACCATAAGCAAAGCATTCATGATCTTAAAATATTTTATGGGTATGAAAAATCGTAAAATTCAGGGTCACCACATTCACCCCACCTTATATAGAATTTTGTCCTCGAAATTCAACTAATCTCATCCTTAAGAGGATATTTTGGGGTCGAACTTCATATACATCATTATTTCTTAGGTTCTAAGACCACCATAGTTGCATACACTCTAATTTCTCAGCTTAGGGTCTAGAGATTCTTGGGTGTGTCCACCCCACCTAATATATGTGCAAGCATCATTTAAAGTCTTAGTCATAACATGACATTATGATATCTTAGGATTACATCACCCCTAAGGATACGGGTTTTGTTCCTACTTTTAATGTTCAGAAGGAAATTCATTTATTAGACATGATGTTTAGATCATTCAAATCTAACATCATTAATATGTTTTATGATCAACATCTTACAATGATTTCAGCATTAGAGGAGATTTATCTTTATCCTTCATATTAGAATTTTTCTTCTTAAGGAGGGCTTACGTAACATGTTTGAAAATTAGGGTTTCACCCTATGGTGTGATATTCATACTCAACTTAGAAGCATACACTGAGAAGGATCAAAGTTATGAACTATATTTGTGATCATATATCCTATGATCCAAAAATATCTTTATATCAAGTTCATGAGTTCAACTTTTCATGCCTTGCATGTATTATGTGGAGGGAAGAGAGAATATACTAAGTTTATCCCATGATCTCGACATCATATCTTTCATGTTTCATGTGAAGGGATAGAGAATATTTTAAAGTCAAACTTATCATGATTTCAATCTTGGGTACTACATGTATGATATAGGGGGAAAAATATAGAATAGGTCAAGCTTTTACGAGTGACTCCTCATATATAAATCATCTATATAGCTCAAGTGAGGTTTCTATCATCATATATTAAGGAAGAGAAGAAGAAGGGAGAACATGTATTTTGAGTATCTTTTGCACAAAGCATCATACTCTCATAACTAGAGTTCATATATTACCTCACTTGCAACTAATTATGAGATTCACAAAATATGTCACTCCAGCTAGGACCTAACTCAGCCAAAGGATTGACTTTATCATATGGGTCATCTACCCATCCTTTTCTTTTACCCAATTCTCACATCTAGATTTGAATCATGCATAAGGACTCAACTCAACACTCGAGAGTAATCTAGTGTAGGATTTTTTTACACATATCTCATATATTGGAGGCTAGGTCCTATGACCTTCTCCCTGTGGGTCTTACTCTCTCTAGAGTTCACCACATATCTCATCCTACCACTAGATATCCTCCTTGTATAAGAGCTTGAGGCTCATGCATACTCATCTCTATCTTAACTTAGCTTATCTTAAGTAAGAAAAGGGAATGTACTCTCATCATCAAGACTTTATTAGATTATCCAAAATCAGGTTTAGACCTCATATACAACTTAGATTTTTATAAAGAACTTATACCTCAGAGATCAAACTTAGATAAGATTTCCCATGCTTATTTCAACTATCGTTCTATCATCTACTATATGTATCACATATCTTGATAAGGCTCTAGACATCTAATCTAGACTACTCTCTCTTCTAGACTGATGTCACTCCCTTTCACTTAGGTTGCATGAACACTAACTACTCTACAGTGTGAGGGACACATTTTTATATTTACATATAGGTAATAAAATATTATATAGTTTTTCTCCGAGAAGGCAGACGGCAGAGAAAACTATCGAGGCTCGAGCTGATTGGAAAACAAAACCAAATCAGAAAAATCGAGTGTCCCACACACAGTAGATAGTCTAGTGCCATGTCACCTAGTAAAATGGTGAGAACAAGGTGTAGACTAGTGTAGCTACCCAATACATATGAGCTCTATATGGAAGGGGTCTCAGACACTTGTCTAAACCTAGTTCTCGAACATCTAGGTTCTAACCTAGAGGCTAAGTCAAACCTTATTCCTATAGAACAACTTACTAAGTTTCTAGGGTATAAAGTGAAAGGTGAAATTATGTTTTATGTTTCATGGTGAGCAATTGTTAGGTGTAGCTATTGTTCATGATCTGATACCAACTGTGACGTCCCCGAATTTTGATTTCTCCAAACCCTATTGGGAATGAGATGTCAGAATCCGAAAACATCATCCAATCATATCAGAAAGCGATGCGGAAGCATAATACGCATACATGAACATACAACCATAACATTCTCAACATTCAACATGTAAATTTATACAACATGAATTATTACACAATGATTTACAATTACATATTGAATGAAAATTCTACAGACTAAGAACATGTATGCTAAACTAGGATCTACACAATAGGTACAACCTGTACAACTTGCTCACATCCTATACTTTTCTCCCATGCTATCTCTGAACCTAAAACATACGTGAAACAACGAATCAACACACAAGGTGTTGTGTACATGGGCAGAAAGATATATATATATTTATGGCTTTCATAATTTTGAAAAAGATTTTGCAGAAGGAAAGAAAATCATAGAAAACACTTCTTTATTAAGCAAAATACGCCAATTTAAGTCATTTTCCTAGATGAATTGCATTATCAAGGTGGACTAGTACCAAAACATAAATATTGGGCCCATCCCCGTGTACCAAGTACTCTAGGGAAACTCCCCATACACCGTGTGCTCTAGGGAGGTGTACTAGCCAACATTAATCCATTCCCTCGTAAGGGGCATAATGAACACCTTAAATAACTACAAAACATCTACTCATAATTTATGTTTTCAAGTAAAAAAACAACGAGTACTACATAGCAATACTACATCCAATATTTGCAAATAGAAGAGAGCATACATACATATCATGATTGCAAGCAAGAAAACCATAGTCATATAATTAAATAAAACCCACGTACCTGAGTTCAAAGATTTCTAACTTATCCTTGATCATCTAGAAGTCTGGTCATCACCTGATTAAGATAAGACCACATACTATCATCAGATTCTCATCATCTTAACCCTAGTCGTGTTCATTAGGGTTATATTATCTCATTAGGATATTCCAACGTTTACTTGCATTATTGTCTTATATTTATCTTATTGATGTCGTTTTCCAGATTATGATTCATTATCTGAATATTAGGTCACATATCCTTTTTGGTGCACATATTAACCCTAGTTTATATACATTATTCAAGTTAGGGTTACAACCCATGTATCAAGGTTCATCTTCTTACAACATGAATTTCGTGTACACAACTGGTCTCATATTTACATATTATCTTTCAGTTACAGATATGAGAATGTTATGTGAATTTCATCATTTATTGAGCATGTATGCATGAATTGCATTATCTTTAGTGTTATTAGCCCTAATTAGCCATATTAATCAAATTGAATGATTTCATGCATCAACATCATAATTATTGACATAATATGGATTCTAACATGATTATAGACTTACTGACATTTTATCATGATTTTAGGCCATTGTTTGATATTTATTACTCATGAAACAAGCATAATACACTTTACATGATATCACTGATATTAAAGCATTAAAAGGCTGATATTATGCTTCTATATTGTTCTATTCATTTTTCTGAGAATTTTGGTACCTCTTATGTATTTTTCGGATCATCGAGCTATTTACTATGAATTATTGAAGATCTGGAAATTATTTGGAAATATTTACCTTTGGCAGCCTATCAAGGTTCGCCATGTGTCCCTGAAGTGGTGCAAATCCTTCCTTGTCTTGGCCGGTCTGGTTCACTGGCCTGGATCTGGTTCAGTGTAATTTTGCTAGTTCAGGGCTCTCCTTACTCGCCCTTTCTCCCTCCCGCATCGCGTGCCACGCGAGCCTTCTTCTTTGCGGCTCCCCTGTTCTCTGCCTTGAACCCGAGAAGGTAGGGCGCCGTTGAGGCTTGGATTCCGGCAATGAATCAACCATGACAAGTCTACATTGCTCACTAGCCGAGATGCCTAGACTCTTAGTTCTCTCTCGCGCGATCCGCTTCTAGCGCCGCCGAGCAGGGGCTTGGTCCGTAGCGGCCTCTAGCTCTTCCACCGAATACTCCCGCTTGGAAATAGGAGAACCGCTTCGTGGTCTAGCTATGAACCTCCAGGTGAAGATCTGGTCCTCACGGATGCCTTACTTCCTCGACTTGACGCCCCACTACGTCCTTCCCTAGGACTCCCTTGGGCGCCGCCGCAAGGGAAATATCCGGCGGGCTTTTGAACGAGTGCTCAACTCCAGACTAGGGCGATGGCTACCGAATCTCCTTCATGGTGGTGGAATCATGCTGACTGGAATCCTACAGTTGACCTATGATTCCCCTTCAATCTGGTTGGCGGTCATGGCGCCACCGCAAGGAAGGGAGAGGAGGGGGAATGGATTCTAGAACACCTGGCGATGTTTCTTCATATCGCAACCCTCCCAAGTAGAAAGGGGTGCGTCGGAAGGTGAGAAACCCCTGATAAGACTCGCTTCCTTTGTATACTCGTTCAGTGGCTTACGAAGGCTGAGACTGGGTTGTTGGATGTCATCTAGGTCTCCCCTTCCCACGCCTTTCTCTGGCTCCTTACTGTAATAGAGAGTGGAGAGGACTGGGAGTGGGAATCTCAATCTTCAGAACCACTCGCCCAAAAACTCTAGTGTGAGGGGTCGTTGCGATGAACATGGTGATGTGGATTCTATTTATCTTCTATAACCTCCAACTAATCTGCGATCGAGGCGCTCTGAGGCTGGTAGGATTGAAGCCAGGTCTCGCTTCAGCTCCGTTTCAGTCGGAGGTTGAAGATGAGAATCAACCATCTGATCCAGTTGGGGGAGGACTTGGATCATGCCACGTTGTTAAGCTTTGGGTCACACCCACGAAGAAGGGAAATAAACTAGTGTGACACCAATTTCATAGATTAGGATTAATTTCAAGGCCACACTCTTATCATTTTAGCAAAGTTCAGTAAATTTTATACCATTAATCTCCTTGATTTCAATTGACTATATCTTTTTGTAGCAATCTCTAAATGAATTGGAATTTTAGACATAGGCTAACAATCTCCAAATGGCTCTTCTATCAAGGTTTGAGACACAAATCAATTATTTGGTCACGTACATAAATTCTTAAAACAACCTTATAGATAAATTTGTATACCTTGAATTCAATTATATTAGTCATCAAATCTTGATCCCACGAGTCTAACAACACTTGTTATCTTACCGACATACCTCATGGTTTATCAATTAACCACTTGATCTCATTGTAACAACTAACTTGACCTCTTGGCCTCATGAGTACCCAAACTACTCAATAAAAGCTATTCATCATGACTAAACTTATTCATGTGTATCTAGTGCCATACCTTTTAGGTGCAACTAATCATACTAAGTACCCAATTCCTCAATCGGATTTCAACCATAAGCAAAGCATTCATGATCTTAAAATATTTTATGGGTATGAAAAATCGTAAAATTCAGGGTCACCACACATATTGGGCACCATATCGGCCATGCATATTGGGCACCATATCGGCCATGCATATTGGGCACCCATCCTCATTCTAGGATTTTACACATATCGGGCACAAGGTATTGTTTCACCCTTGTTCTAAGTACAAGTGATGGATAATGATCCTTCATATCATCCATAAGACCTACTATGATTTACCTTTATATCGGACAGGTCTCCATATTGGGTTCCATATCGGTTTTCCCAAGTCTCTAACCCATGTCGGGTTATAAGATCTCCAACCCATATCGGGTTGTTCAAGAGTGATCAACTCATATCGGGTATCCAATGATGATGTCATCATCAACCTCAAGATCATTAATTATATTCAAAACTATGGATAACAATCCTAATTACATTTTGTAACCCATGATTACATAAATTGATCATAGGAAACCCTAATTTGCAAATAATCAACAATTTAAACAACATTAAAGAAAGGATAAATAATATTGAAGGGTTTAAGTTATATAACCCGCCTTTCAAAGAGCTTCTGTGAGGCCCCTAAACTCATTTAATGAGTTGAATGAGCTTAATTATCATAATTGAATGTTTAAAACCCTAATCTAACCTTGATTAGTGCTAAGTATCTTGTTAAACATCATGGAAAATCAAGAAAAGCTAAGATGTGAATCAATAGTTGAGATTGAATCACCTAAGGTAATTAATGATAATTGTAGTGTTAATCATTAAGTTATATAAGTTCCCAAGATGCCATTAGTGTTTTGATTAGTTGAAACAAGCTAATTAGCATGATTTTTACTTTTGGTGTGTAGAGGACCTTGTGCTTGAAGTTTTGCAAAAAGAATCGCCTCAATCGGACATCCGAGGTGAAAGTCATAGCATTCTTAAGAACCATGGCTTGGTTTTGCAATTTTACCAGTAAAATACCCCTTTAGTGGGTCGGCTAGTTTGTCACTTATCTTCTTCCTTCCCAAACGATTCCCCAATAGAACAGGGAACCAATGGTAGCGGCACACAGTGCCCCGCTCGACCAGCAACTAGGGCAGAGGTGGGGGCGGCCGTTTGGGATTGGTAGCTCATCTCTAACAACTCTCCACCTCCATCCACCCTCCTCCTTCCTTTTTCCTTTACCCGCCCTAGTAGCGCCCGACTTGTAGAGTAGAGTCGTGGACAGTAGTAGGCTGACCAATAGGTGAGCAACAACGCAGGATGGAGGCCGTTTAGGGCTCGGGAAGGGCCGACTCAGCGGCGCCTTGCTCCTCCGCCACCTCCTCATCTCCTACCTTGCTCCATCTTTGCCTGACCAAGCTAGGGCGGCGCCCCCTTACAGGTGCTATGCCGGTCAGCCGTAGCTACTGATGTGTGCCCAACAAGGAGCACGCAAGGAGCCCATTTGGTGTGGGAAACACTTTGAATCGATCGCCTTGAGTCCGACCCTGAAGCCTAGGTACAAATCTATAGCCCCCATCTTTGATTTAGCTCCTAGCTGAGCTTGTGTCTAGCATGTACGTGAAGAGATGTAATGTTACATTGCAACATGTCCAGACCCAGGCCATTTTAAAGTTGAAGATGACTTGCGTATGCCCAGAGATTGGTCTCTAGATGCATTTCCGGATGAATCCGGACATCCCGAACCACTGTGAGTAGGGTTTCACTCACCTATCATGATTTAACTCTGGTGTTCGGAAATTTTTTATTAATTGCACATTTTTCGCTGATAACAGCAATTATCAGGCGTTGTGCGATATTTGACGTCGCCTGACTTTTTATTTCATAAATCGCTTCTTTACGCTTTGAAATGATCTAGTTTAGCATCTGATCAGTGTGGATTGGACTAGTGAATTTACATGCACTACTACAGAAACAACATTCAGTGTCACTTTTTTGGGCATCGGTTCTTTACCAAAACCGATGCCTATAATATTCAATGTCAGATATTTAGGAACCCCGATGTCTATATTCGAAGACCAGCCAGACATGGGTACCGCTTTGTATTCAGCGTCGGCTGGGTAAAACAAACCGATGCCTAAAATCGCCCGCAAAATCCAATTTTCGAGTGAAAATTTTTTGCCCCAAAGTAGCACATACAACGTCGGTGTTTTAGCTAATAACCGACGCCGATATAAGATGGAAATTTGCATGAAAAATTTCAACATAGGCGTCGGTTATCCTTTTGAAAACTGACGCTGATAATGGTTCCCGCCAAATAATTTAGGGCAAAGATTGTCTAATTGGACGTCGGCCTTTTAATATCAACCGACGCTTAAAGGTAAAAGGTATCGGTTTTCTAGATAACCGACGTTGTTGACAAACTTAATAACCCGTATCACCCGTCTCTTCCCCTTCCTTCCTATTTCATTGTGATAGTTTGTTGTGATCGCCGCTCGCCTAAAATCGCCCGACGATCGCTGCCGCCACCGGTATGCTCTGCTATGCTCTGTTGCCTCCGCCGCCGGTCTGCTCTGCTGCCGCTGCCACCGGTCTGCTGCTGCTGCCGGTCACCGCCGCTCTTCTCCACGCTAGCTCTAGGTAGCCCTAGCCTCTTTGCTTCCTTCTCCGTAGCTTTCCTTCTCTGTAGCTCCTTACCAACACAACCATGGTCGTGGTAGGCCAACACAACCACGGCCGTGTTTGCTGTTGGTAAGGGCAAGCACGACCGTGGCTGTGTTGGCCTACCACGACCGTGATGTCCAGCACGGCCGTGGTAGGCCAACATAGCCACGACCGTGCTTTCTGTTGGTAAGGATATGAACAAATCTTTATGTAATGCTTTATGTAAATTCTAGGATACGAACAAATCTTTTGCGTGCATATATTTGTGTTTCTAATCCTAGTGTTTGACCTAATTCAGTAAATTTTGATGCATGTTGAAATAAGATTTAAACTTGTCCATTCTAGCATCCTAATTTGATTTTATTAAACCCTAACGTTGATAAAACCCTAACATCAATTGTGATGAAACCCTAACATTAATTGTGATGAAACCCTAACATGTACCTATCTATTATTGTGTTTGTTGGCCTAGAAACCCGTCCAAGATTTACTCATTAGGACTAAATCTTGGATAGTCCCCGGTTTGGGACTGTTCTTGAACACCTAATCTCACTTAGGATGTAAGTGTATAATGTGTATTGGGTTTTTGAGAAAATTTTGGTAGCATTTCCCCGTTTGTTTTCTAAGTACATATGTACTTAGAGAATAGCGGGGAAATGCTGTCGAAATTTTCTTGAAAACCCAATACACATTATACACTTACTAGTGAGATTAGGTGTTCAAGGATGGGATAGGTGGTACATATTTATTATATATCAGAATGACATCACATGTGTTTATGCTCTGAATTTCACTACTACAGAACATGTCTTTGGTGTCGGTTGTTTATGCCCTTTTGTTGTTGCCAACTCTACAAAATATTGAAGCTAATGATGACTTATATGTGCGCGGAGATCACAATGAAGGATTGTTAATTGATAAAAGATCACAATTTTAGAGGCATGCATGTTTATATTTTTTATTGAAGTTAAATGTTTGATTTTTTAATATCAATATCATTTTCAGATTTGATGTTTCATTATCTTCTAGTTAATACAAATGCTAAATGTTTGCCTTTTTAATGACATTTTTAGATGGCTGACCATGATGAGCATGATGTCCATGATGAGCATGAAGTCCATGATGAGCATGCTGTCCATGATGAGCATGGACAGGATACCAATGTAAGTTCTAAAAACATATCCTATATTTCTATAAAATTCATTATCTTCTAGTTATGTCATATATCCCATATTTCTATATTGGGCTAATTCAGTGTGTTTATTTTTGTCAAATTTTAGGTTGATGATGCACATGTACCCACTGAAGCACTGGAGGAACTTGATGTGCATCACCAAACACTTAACAAGAAAAGGGGCATCACAGTGTTGAAGAAGTTAATAGCGCTAAGTGGCAGTGGATCCAGATTGGTTGTGGAGTTTGATAATGGAGGAAATGCAATTGGAGTAAACCGCAATAATTTTGTAAACTATCTTGGGGTTGTCACTCGAAGCCATTGTGGTGTTAAGTATGATAATTGGCATAAAGTTACTCAGGCAAAGAAAGACTTGATATGGAAGGATTTATGCGTGAGTTATTATTATTTGCAATTCTATTTTGTAGATTACAAATTCTATTATTTGCAATTCTATTTTTGGATACTAGTTAATAAGAATTCTATTTTACAGAATATGTTTGCATTGGATGAGAAGCTGTATCGTAAAAGTGTGATGCAACGTGCTGGAAAGATGCTAAGTAACTATATGACAAATATAAACAGAGAATACATAAAAGATGGTGATAAGAAGAAGAAGTCAGCCCTTGAACTGTGGAACTTCTTGGACAAAGAAGATTGGGACACATTTGTTGCTTCAAGAAAATATGAAGAATTCAAGGTATTAGGCGTCACTCCCAATTTAATTAATATACGTTGTATTCACCTATTCAAGATTAACATTTAGTGCTACTAACCAAATCATTAATGTGCATACTAACTAGGCCCTCAGTGAGGTGCAAAAAGCAAGGCGTGCACTGAATGTGCATGACCACACTATGGGTCCAAAGGGCTATGCAAGCGTTCGCCAAAGACTACATGAGGAGTCTACTGCTACTCAGGAGTCCTCTACTACATGTGCCACACCCATGCCTCGCCATGATGTCTGGATAGCTGGGAGGCAAAACAAGAAGGGTGAAATAAAGAAGCATGTATCTGTTGAGGCGGCTGCGAAAATGGTAAAATACAACTCTTAGAGAAATCGTTTGAATATTGATTATTTATGGTGTTAACTTACTAATTTTTGTTGATGGTGATTAGTGCGAGCTGCACGAGCAGAGGAAACAATGCACATTCATCCCTCAGGGCACAAGGGATGAATTGACAATTGCTCTGGGTAACGCAGAGCATCCTGGACGTGTTAGGGGTGCAGGCACTGGTGTGGGCATCAAAGCATTCTTTGGGCCATCCCAACGCAAACCCAGAGCGGGACTTTCATAAGAAGAGGTAACCTATTCTTTTTTTAGAATGTTACTGCAAAAGGAAATTCAATAATAAGAAGTTAATGTTTCTTTTATCCATGTATAGGAGAATAAGAGAGTCGAGGATATAGTTGCTAAGAAGGTCAATGATATAGTTGCTGAGAAGGTCAAGGAAGAAATAGTGCGGTGGCAGGCATCTCAGGCTTTCAATCAGCCTATGGCGACCCACTCTTCTCTTGATGCACAGACTGAGAGTAATCCTGTAGACCCACCGCTTAACATGTCTACTGTAAGTATTGTTTATGACATTGTATCTAGTCTTTTCAAGATGATATGTTTTCAAGATGATATGTATATATGTATAATATTCTTTACGTAAATTTGTAGGCATTGAATCCATGCCGCATAAGAATATAAGACTATGTTGTTGCAGAGGCGCAGGCTTAACCATTCCTTCCTGGGGCAACATTTCACGGGACTCCAATGCCACAGGGCTACGTTCGTGTGAGCCCGATACATGTATTACCCAATTGGAGGGAAGCTACATTGCCATATCCCCACTCGGATATTGATACACTTGCTGAGGCAGAAGGCGGGGTGATATTGTGGCCCAAAGCAGATGTCGTCTACACTATTGAAATTGTAAGATAAATTTACATTACTTTAGATTATTAATGTGTATATATGAGGTCAACTAATCTGAAATTATATATACAGGTTAAAAAGAAGACACCCGGAGCACCTAGGCCTCCACCTCCACTTCCTGCATTACCAAGTTGGGTTCCAACTGACCTAAAATACATGTTAGGTCTTGCTTGTAGGGGAATGGCATGTTGGCTACGGGCACATAATATACATTTCCCTATAATTGTTTCTTTAGAAGCGAATTATGCAAGTCAATCATACGAAAGCTCTTTATTTATACAAGATATTATTGAGTTGTTTATGTATTATTGGTTGAATACATCAATGATAGAGACATGGATAAGGTGAGATCTTATGTATACATCCATATACCTTGTGTAAGATCTGGTGATCTGGTTTCTTATATATTAATGCATACGTAATACATGTTTTGCAGCTACTTAGTCGAAAATCAATGCAAACAATTTGCATTTGATCATGTGGGATTTTTTATTCCATCATTGATTAGTATGGTAGCTAAAGACCCTGATAATGTTCAACAATACTGTATAGATGCTTTTACAATTTTCGGTCAGCAAAAGAAGACGATAATAATAGCTCCATTCAATGTCAAGTAAGTTTACTTTATTTATAATTTGGACTTAAGAAAATTCCATTTTTATTGTGGATTTTGAGTTATTAATTTTTAACTTTTTACCTCTAGCAGTAGGCATTGGGAGTTACTAGTTATTCTCCCCGGGACGTTCACTGTTTATTATCTAGATCCTGTGGGGAGTACATTGAATACTAAAATTGGACACGTAATGAGAATGCCATTATTCTGGTGAGAAATATTTCATTTTTATATCTGTTAACATATGTTATTACATTACTATTTAATTATGCAATTTACTGTGTTACATTAACATGTAGGGGTTTAGATGCATTCAAAAATGCTGGAGGAAAGGTCCCAAGGAGAAAGAACGAGCCAATAATATGGGAGAACGTAAAAGTAAGTTCCCGACTCCAATGTATATATTATTTATGTGAACTGTGCTTAGTTGTATTTTTTAATATTTTGTATGATTCAATTTATAGTGCGCTACACAAGAAACGGTTGGGCATGCACATACTATGTGATGTGATTTATGCAGATGATTATCCAATATGACACATTGGACATCAATACCATACATGAGGTATTATATATAGTCTCATTAGTTAGTATGAAATATATCAATCTTATTTTTATATTATTACTTATATATATACATCATTCTCTTTGCATGTGTTTAAAACTGACCACACTATAGGTAAACGCTTAAAAGATGTACATGCTCCATATACGATGGACGTATTAAATGAAGTAAGAGAAGAATGGGCAAGAGCCATACAAACAGTGGCGATTGTAAAATATAATTGGGATGCTGATAGCGATGTTGAATGATATTTTGTAAATGAATATTTCTGAATGTTTATACATGTCTGAATGTTTCTACATTTATTTGAATATTTCTACATGTGTGAATGTGAGAATTGAATTGATGTCTGAATGTATCTACTTGTGTGAAAAGTATATATGTTGATTTTGCAGGTTTGTGGCCTATTTGTAGGCTGATATCAATGGATGTCGTAAACCTGCAGTTTAGAAAACTAAACTACAGGTTCTCATCCTACTGATCAGCCACAACATGCCTGCAAACTGATAAGAAAAAAAAATTAAAACATAGGCATCGGTTATTTATAGAACATCGTCATTAAATGCTTACAACATCGGTTATTGGATAAAAACAGCCACCTAATGTGACAAACAACCCGACCGTGCAGGAAAGCACGGTCGTGGTGGAAATATGGCATCGATTATTTAGTTGCAAACCGACGCAGAAAGTGTCCTAGATGGTGCCCTTTTTGTGGCGAGAACCCTTTTGGCATCGGTTATAAAACCGACGCCGAAGATTTCGACCTTTAGCGGCGCCCACATAGGCGTCGCTTGAGAACTATCGCTAAAAGGGGTTAAATAACTGACGCTAAAGACATGTTCTGTAGTAGTGATGGTTCATCGGATAAATTAGTAATACACGACCAATAACATTATGGTTTGTGTATAAACCCAGGCTGTTACATGGTAGGAATTGTTCTAAAGCTCTAAAACCCTACCTTTCTTGCTCCTTATGTTTAGGATTTATTCATTTAATGAAGAAAGGTGCTAGATGGATGAATTCCTAGCTTACTCTTGGATTTTCTACCCTACCTGCTCGAGATTTCTTCTGTGCGGGGTTTCATCTTCACATTAGAGGCAAGATTTATAACTTGCTCCACGTTTATTTCTTACCATAAACTTTCTAGGTCATGTTCTTGCTTGAAAATGATGATTCATGCACTAAAAGGCTATGCTTGACTTAGATTTCGATTTTTATAATGATCCCTGTTTTGATTTCAGTTATATATGAATCTGTGATCATGTGTGTGTTAGCACTAAGGTATAATGTGACTTAGATCAGGTTGTTTTGACAACCTATGTTCACCCCTTAGGTCAGGTTTTGGACCAATTAGAAGTTTAATGATCAACCATTAAATACCCTATTGATGTTATCAATCAATGTTGACATTAGCTAGATATTTGATGTTGATTAAGGAATATAGCGTTGATCTAACAACCTATAGTGATTTAATGATCACTAATGAGGGTGGATCAGGTCTCTACAATTTATGGTGAGTTAATTATATAGTTTTAGCATCAATTAATTCTTAGACCAATGGTTTTCTCAGGTCTTGATGCAATGGTCGAACATATACTGTAATTGATGGTTTTAATATATGAACTTGATCCAATGGTCAAGACATAATGTTTATTCCTCCAATAAAGTGGAATTATGGATAATGTAATATGTTGGTCCTAATAATGAGATTTAGATGATTTCCTTTGTATGATCAACTTAAGGATTTTACTTGTTGGCAATGGATGGCTTGTTCGAAATGAACAATTGATTGTGGGTTTTACCCTACTTTCAATAGAACTTTTTATGTTGTTAATCAAGGGATGTCTATGTAAGGACCCTGACCTGCGTTTAGGGTTTACCCTGTTTGTTTTGCTTGATCTTGGTGCTTTGGTGCTTGCTAATCACCTTTAGTGGTGATTAGGGTTTTGTTGAGCTTTGTTGAGAGTTCGAGGGGCTACTTGCAAATAACCCAAGTTTAGGGTTTTGTGTGCAAGTTTGCCATCTTTTGAGATGTTTTCCCCTCTTTGCTTCCTCTAGGGTTGAGAGGAAGGCTTGGGCTTGTTGTTTGAGTCCTTTGGGCCTATGTTGAGCTTGTTTGGGCCTTGAGGTTCCTTGTTTGGGCTTGCTTGAGCCTTGTGTCGCCCAGGGCAGGTGGTGTGTCGCCCAGTGGCCTGGTGTGTCGCCCAGTATAGCTTGCTTGTGTCACCCATGTGGCTTGACCTTGGCTGGTGACACATGGTGCACGTCTTAGACAAGTGTCTCTTGGCTTTCTAGTGTGTTGGCTTGAACCCTAGGACAAGTGTCCCTTGGGTGGGCGACACATAGCATGGTTGTACCTTGATTTCTCCTCCCCTTCTTCCTATATAGGTAGCTCTTCTCCTTTCCTTAGTCTCCTTTGGTCCTTTGGTCTCCCCTCCACCCTTGGTGCACGATACCCCTCTCCATCTTGGTTGTGTTGGCCGATACACTTCCTTGGAGCTGAAGTGGTGGCCGATACACCTTCCTGGAGCAGCTTGGTGGATGATAGCTTTGGACCCTGAAGTGCTTTGGAGCTTTGGTGGCCGACAACCTTGGAGCTCAAAGTGCATCTTCTTCCTTGGAGCTTAAGGCGGGTTGCATAGCTTCTAACCCTAACTCCTTTACTTCTTGCTTGATCTTATGCATGTAGTAGTTTAGCTTAGCTCCTTACTTTTGTACTTTGCTAAGTGTACCTTAGTGGCCGATATCCCCCTTAGGGTTGTAGGGTCCCTTTGTGTACCTTGCTTTCTAGGGTTTGGGGCTTCCTTGAGTTGGAGGTTGAAGGTGACCTAGGGTTGGGCGATATCCCTTCCTTGTGGGTGTGTTGGGTGACACACTTGCCCTTAAGTTGAACGATATGATGCTTTAGGGTTGGAGTTCCTTGAGTTGGAGGTCGATAGGTTGACCTAGCTTGAGTGTTGGCCGACATGGTGACCATGTTGGGTGACATGGTGCTCTCTTTGGTGGCTGACATGACACCTTGATGGGCGATGGAGTGAGCTAAGGTCTGGTTGGCCGATATGATGGGAGACATAGTGATTTCCCTTGTGTTTTGGTTAATTCTCTTGGTGTTGGGCAACACCCTTGCTCTCATGTTGCACGACATAGTAGGGTTCTTTGTTGGACGATAGGCTGATGTGCCTTATGGCCGATAGGGTTAGTACCTTGGTGGACGATAACTCTCCCTTGTGTTGGCCGATATCCATGTAGGCCGATAGGGTTAGTAGCATGTTGGACGATACCCTTGCCCATGATGGGCGATAGAGTGAGCTTAGTGTGTTGGCCGATAAGCTTGGTGGGCGTCATGCCTTGTGCCCATGTGGGCCGATATGGTTGATGGCATGTTAGACGATAGGCTTTGTGCCCTGATGGCCGATACCATGATGGCCGATACCATGGTGGTCGATACCATGTTGGGCGACATGCCTTGGGCCATGATGGCCGATAGGGTTAGTGTGGTGGCCGATACCCATGTTGGGTGATAGGCTATAGATGAGGGTTGTGAGGCTATAGTGAGGGTATGAGTTTCTTTGGTGACGGTCCCTTATGTGATAGAAGTGGATGTTTATCCATTAACTAATAAAACGATGGTGGTGTTTGTGATACCATCAATATGTAACATGTTGCCTTGCAAATAATAAGGATGCTAATGATAGTAATGTATCTAATGATAGCCTCATGTAATAGATGCATGATGTGACCTGTTATGCTTAATTGTTAATGATAATGAGAATGATGATAACTATTCTAGTAGTTTGTTTAATGACCATAATGTTGGTAATAATGATGCTAAGTGACAGTTATGTTAAAGGTTGCTTCATGATACAGATGACAATAGTTGATGGCATAGTAATGACCTTGTTAATAATAGTGTTGATTCTGTATACTCAATCTGTTTCCTATATACCTTGATTGCTTGTATGACCCTGAGATTGAGGGTAAGCATCAGTATGGTTTGTTAATGATGTACTTAACATACTTGGTTACCAAATAAGTGTCATATTGATAAGTAGATTATCTTGAATGATATTTCATGATAGTGAACATATTCCTTATGTTGAATCTATGATTGTTGTGTATCCTAACCATGCAGGTAATGACTTAGCCATGAAAGGGCTATGTGACATATGTAATGAGTAACATTACTTTGATAATTGCCCCATAAGTTTGTGTATGTGATGTGATGGTCCCATGATGATGATGTGAGCCTTAAGAGGCAGTGACAGTACATGATGAGGGGATTGAGACCCTGTGGTATGTGATGATCCTTGAGATGGATCTAGATGGTTGGCAAGAGGCCAAGTGATAACATGTGATGTTGGATCCTTGAGATGGATCAGGTTGATATGAATAGATCATAATATAATGTTCTTTACTTTCTGTTATACCTTGCATGTCATACAACTTGGTTGAATCTTGCAATCCATCTAAAAGATACTAATTAAGCACAGTGAAATACATCATGTAGTTTGCCCTGGCCATAGATCCATCATCGTCAGGACTTGGTGATGGTGAAACAGGTTTTCCTACGGGTTAACCTGGAAGCGCATATTGTTGAATATGTGTAGGTTGCTCCTAGCCTGAAAATGAGGAGGTAAGAGTGTAACTTCGGTTGCAGACTCAGATATGTGTGTAGAGCATGGTGAACAGGCCCATGGCTCAGGATATGTGATGTATGGAGCATGAATGCATTCATGGCTCAGAGCACGGTGATCAGGCTCGTGGCTCAGTTTTACTAGCGCCGAGACCTGTACCAAGGTGGGCTAGAGAGATGGGTAGCCTATGGAGCTAACCCTGTGGCTTAGACCACTTCAGCATGTGATTGCGGTCCTGCTCGTGTTGTACTCATGTACTGACCATGAGGTGGGAGGTCGTGGAGTCTGGCTCTTCCATTGACCTTGTATGGCACCGGTTTGGGTTTTGTAACCGAAGGTTGGATTTGAATGGTACGGTTCAAATCCTCAGGGCATAATAAAACGTAATACAGCCGTTTAGTATTTACTGATCAAATCAAACACGAAACATTGGTTGAGGCCTTGTTTGTTATACCTTGCAGGTTACGTGGAAATCTGTCTTACCTTGATAATCAGGTTATATGGCATTATACCCTGTTCTAATAATCATGTTACATGTTGATATATCTCATCTTGATAGTCATGTTCTTTTGAAAGACATCTGGTTAAATGCTTTGGTACAGCCGATATGCTTGTCGGTAAGAGTAAATCTTGCTATATATATAATTGCTTCTGATATATATGCTCACGTTATAATTGTTGTTATAGTTTATCTTGCTGAGGTTCTATGGTTGTGGTGGGGAGCTATGTTTCCCGCTGGGACAATTGTTCAATTGTCTCACCCCGCTGGTTTTCACCCTTTTTAGGTGGTCGAGGTAGACGTGGTCGTGGTTGTGGTGTTGCGGACGAGCAGCTTGAGGAACAGTAGAAGGCAAGCGTTGGACATGCTGCTGTTTTGGATGTTTTGTAGTAGAGTCTAGAGTCATCCCTGTACTCTCAGGTTCTTGGCAGTGTTTTGATGATGTTTCACGAAGATCGTTCGACGATATCTGTATATATATATCCTGTTGTTGGCCGGATGTGGGCCTTTATGTATATATATGAACAGGTGGTGAACTCATGTGATGGATGAACAACTGTTCCTGAGTTGTGGACACGTGTCAGCTCTTGTGTATGTACATCTTACATGACATGTTTCTGTGCAGGATGAGGACTGGAAAGTAATAGTTTCACAGTTTATCAGTTTTCTGCAATTGGTTTTAATTAACCCATGTTTTTGATAATCTGTGGTTATGGTGTTTTCCGCACGTTTTCGCATAACACCTCATTATCTGTGTGATAATGGGATGTGTTGCCACAAGTTTGGTATCAGAGCCCTAGGTTCGCTGAGTCTACAGGGATCTAGGACTAGGTTGAGTCTGTTCTTATGAGTTTTCCAGGTTATCTTACAAAAAAATCTTCTACCCTCAGCAGAAGAAAAGCCAAGATGTCTGGAAACCATGAAGAACATGCTCCTGAGCATAGTGATGCTGCATCGGTTGATGGAGCATATGGACGGGCACATGAAGATCGGGTGCCTGAGGTCCCCCAACCCGACCCATCCATACTTGAACATCCTACCTACCAACAGCTTATGGGGCAGTTAATGGCTACGATGAATCTCATGGTTGAGCGATTACCAGTGCCTCCTCCGCGAGCACAGGTTCCCCATGGAGAAGCATCGGGTATTGGGAAGACCTTTGAGCGGCTTCGCCGAGTCGGAGCTTCATATTATGCTGGAACGGCTGATCCAGCGGATGCAGATCTGTGGCTGACGAGTCTTGAAAAGGCTTTCCGGATCCTCGACATCCCCGAAGCAGACAAAGTAAAGCATGCTGTCTACCTTTTGAAGGGTAGTGCTGGTCACTGGTGGACCATCGAGGAAGAGAAGCGGCCGGGTGAGGTGATCTGTTGGGAAGTGTTTCGGCGCGAGTTCGTCACCAGATACTTTCCGAAGACGTACCTGGATGAGAAGATCAGTCAGTTTGAGAAGTTGCGGCAAGGAACGATGAACATCACTGAGTATGAAGCTAAGTTTATGGATCTGTTGAGGTTCTGTCCTCACATGGCGGCGACAGATGATGAACGGATCAGACGTTTCGAGAAGGGTTTGAGTGCTGAGTTGACAACCCCTGCGTCTGCGCTGGAAAACCGAGAGCGGTTTGCTACGTTTGTGGAATCAGTTCGACGGATCGAGAGGACAATGAGGGAGAAAAGAGAGTCGGTGTCTCTTAAAAGACCTGCTCAGTTTCAAGGACGAAGGTTTGGTGGCTTCAAGAAACCCAGATTTTCAACACCGTCAGTGATGAGAAGTGCTGGTGTACCATCTCATTGGTCTCCGAGTAAGGGGAAAGGTTATGTTTCTTCACCGTACAAGGCACCCAGTTCAGCTTCGGTGGCAGTAACAGGGCCATCTGGGCCACGAGTTGACAATAGAGCATGTCATCTCTGTGGACAAGTCGGGCATTGGAAGTTCAATTGCCCGAATAGAGATGTTGAAGTGACGCAGCAACTGAGGCAGAGTTTCCAGAAGTCTGAGAGACCACAACCCAGTGGTAGCAGAGGACGAGGACGCGGTCAAGCGTCTCAAGTTGGATAGTCTGCTTAAGGGAGCAGAGGTCATGGACAGCAAGCTACGGCTCGATTCTATGCCATGAATCAGCCGGAGGCGATAGTCAACCCGCGAGTGGTGACAGGTCAGATGGAGTTATTTCATTCTGATATGTCTTCTTCTTGCTTTATATCTGTTATGGTTGACCCGGGTGCTACACACTCTTTTATCGCCTATAGTATGCTTGAAAACTGTCATCTACCTGTTAGTTGTAAGAAGGATAGCTTGTTGCTAGAAACCCCTCTTGATGGTTCCTCTTTGCTTCGAGAAGAGTGTCCATCTTGTGTTTTGTCTTTTTCGGGACACAGCATTCAGGTGGATCTCATACCGCTTGATATGCATGGTTTCAATGTTATCCTTGGGATGGATACCTTAGAAAAGTATAAGGTTGTCTTGGACTGTGGATCCAAGCAGGCGGTGTTTGATGTTGCTGGAGAGAAGTGGATCTTCCAGGGAGATAGGAAGATTCTTCCGACGTGTCTGGTGTCAGCTATGGTGGCAGATAGGTTGTTGCGACAAGGATGTGAGGCATTCTTATCTCACGTTGTGGATACCGTTGTGGATACCAAGGCGAAAGGCCTTAACCTTGAAGAAGTGTCAGTGGTCCGAGAGTTTGCAGATGTGTTTCCCGAGGAGTTTCCTGGTGTTCCTCCACCCCGAGAGATCGATTTTGAGATCAATCTGGTTCCGGGAACGCAGCCGATTGCACAGACATTATAGGATGGCTCCAGCAGAGATGGTAGAGTTGAAGAAGCAGTTACAAGAGTTGTTGGAGAAAGGTTTCATCAGACCAAGCACGTCACCTTGGGGTGCTCCCGTGTTGTTCGTTAAGAAGAAGGATGGTTCGATGCGGTTGTGTATAGACTACCAACAGTTGAACAAGGTCACGATCAAGAATAAGTACCCGTTGCCGAGGATAGACGACCTGTTCGATCAGTTGCGTGGTGCTATAATGTTTTCGAAGATCGATCTACGGTCTGGATATCATCAGTTGAGGATAAAGGCGGATGACATACCAAAGTCAGCCTTTAGGACGAGGTATGGTCATTTTGAGTTTGTGGTTATGCCATTTGGGTTAACCAATGCACCTGCTGCTTTCATGGATCTGATGAACAGAGTGTTTCGTCCGTTCTTAGATCAGTTTGTTGTAGTTTTTATAGACGACATCTTGATCTATAGTCGGAACCGGCTAGAGCATGAGCAACATCTTCGTCAAGCGTTGATTCTCCTTCGTCAACATCAGTTGTATGCTAAGTTTAGTAAGTGTGAGTTCTGGTTGGATGAAGTGACTTTCTTAGGTCATGTGATATCTGCTGAAGGAGTCAAAGTAGATCCAAAGAAAGTGGAATCCGTTGCGGATTGGGAACAGCCGAAGATGCCGACGGAAGTTCGTAGTTTCCTTGGCCTAGCAGGATACTACCGGAGGTTTATCAAGGACTTCAGTTCGATAGCTCTACCGATGACGAAGTTGACCAGGAAGGATGTACCTTTTGTTTGGAATGATCGATGTCAGCAAGCTTTCCAAAGTTTGAAGGAAAAGCTAACCAGTGCTCCAGTGTTGATCTTGCCAGAATCTGGAAAAGGCTATGTTGTTTTCTGTGATGCGTCCAAGAAAGGTTTGGGTTGTGTGCTGATGCAGGAAGATCATGTGGTTTCTTTTGCTTTGCGACAGCTTAAGAAACACGAGGAGAACTATCCGACCCATGACTTGGAGCTGGCAGCAGTGGTTCATGCCTTAAAGATTTGGAGACACTATCTTTTTGGGGAAGTGTGCCAGATCTTTACGGATCATAAGAATCTGAAGTACATCTTCTCACAACAAGAGTTGAACATGCGATAGCATCGGTGGATGGAGCTAATCAATGATTATGATTGCACTATCGAGTATCATCCTGGTAAGGCGAATGTGGTAGCTGACGCGCTTAGCAGAAAGTCTTCTACTCCCAAGAAGGCACAGATGAGTTCTTTGGTATGCTATAGGCGGGACATGTTAGTTATGTCATATATCCCATATTTCTATAAAATTCATTATCTTCTATAAAATTCATTATCTTCTAGTTATGTCATATATCCCATATTTCTATATTGGGCTAATTCAGTGTGTTTATTTTTGTCAAATTTTAGGTTGATGATGCACATGTACCCACTGAAGCACTGGAGGAACTTGATGCGCATCACCAAACACTTAACAAGAAAAGGGGCATCACAGTGTTGAAGAAGTTAATAGCACTAAGTGGCAGTGGATCCAGATTGGTTGTGGAGTTTGATAATGGAGGAAATGCAATTGGAGTGAACCGCAATAATTTTGTAAACTATCTTGGGGTTGTCACTCGAAGCCATTGTGGTGTTAAGTATGATAATTGGAATAAAGTTACTCAGGCAAAGAAAGACTTGATATGGAAGGATTTATGCGTGAGTTATTATTATTTGCAATTCTATTTTGTAGATTACAAATTCTATTATTTGCAATTCTATTTTTGGATACTAGTTAATAAGAATTCTATTTTACAGAATATGTTTGCATTGGATGAGAAGCTGTATCGTAAAAATGTGATGCAACGTGCTGGAAAGATGCTAAGTAACTATATGACAAATATCAACAGAGAATACATAAAAGATGGTGATAAGAAGAATAAGTCAGCCCTTGAACTGTGGAACTTCTTGGACAAAGAAGATTGGGACACATTTGTTTCTTCAAGAAAATATGAAGAATTCAAGGTATTAGGCGTCACTCCCAATTTAATTAATATACGTTGTATTCACCTATTCAAGATTAACATTTAGTGCTACTAACCAAATCATTAATGTGCATACTAACTAGGCCCTCAGTGAGGTGCAAAAAGCAAGGCGTGCACTGAATGTGCATGACCACACTATGGGTCCAAAGGGCTATGCAAGCGTTCGCCAAAGACTACATGAGGAGTCTACTGCTACTCAGAAGTCCTCTACTACATGTGCCACACCCATGCCTCGCCATGATGTATGGATAGCTGGGAGGCAAAACAAGAAGGGTGAAATAAAGAAGCACGTATCTGTTGAGGCGGCTGTGAAAATGGTAAAATACAACTCTTAGAGCAATCGTTTGAATATTGATTATTTGTGGTGTTAACTTACTAATTTCTGTTGATGGTGATTAGCGGGAGCTGTACGAGCAGAGGAAACAATGCACATTCATCCCTCAGGGCACAAGGGATGAATTGACAATTGCTCTGGGTAACACAGAGCATCCTGGACGTGTTAGGGGTGCAGGCACTGGTGTGGGCATCAAAGCATTCTTTGGGCCATCCCAACGCAAACCCAGAGCGGGACTTTCATAAGAAGAGGTAACCTATTCTTTTTTTAGAATGTTACTGCAAAAGGAAATTCAATAATAAGAAGTTAATGTTTCTTTTATCCATGTATAGGAGAATAAGAGAGTCGAGGATATAGTTGCTAAGAAGGTCAATGATATAGTTGCTGAGAAGGTCAAGGAAGAAATAGTGCGGTGGCAGGCATCTCAGGCTTCCAATCAGCCTATGGCGACCCACTCTTCTCCTGATGCACAGACTGAGAGTAATCCTGTAGACCCACCACTTAACACGTCTACTGTAAGTATTGTTTATGACATTGTAGCTAGTCTTTTCAAGATGATATGTTTTCAAGATGATATGTATATATGTATAATATTCTTTACGTAAATTTGTAGGCATTGAATCCATGCCGCATAAGAATATAAGACTATGTTGTTGCAGAGGCGCAGGCTTAACCGTTCCTTCCTGGGGCAACATTTCACGGGACTCCAATGCCACAGGGCTACGTTCGTGTGAGCCCGATACATGTATTACCCAATTGGAGGGAAGCTACATTGCCATATCCCCACTCGGATATTGATACACTTGCTGAGGCAGAAGGCGGGGTGATATTGTGGCCCAAAGCAGATGTCGTCTACACTACTGAAATTGTAAGATAAATTTACATTACTTTAGATTATTAATGTGTATATATGAGGTCAACTAATCTGAAATTATATATACAGGTTAAAAAGAAGACACCCGGAGCACCTAGGCCTCCACCTCCACTTCCTGCATTACCAAGTTGGGTTCCAACTGACCTAAAATACATGTTAGGTCCTGCTTGTAGGGGAATGGCATGTTGGCTACGGGCACATAATATACATTGCCCTATAATTGTTTCTTTAGAAGCGAATTATGCAAGTCAATCATACGAAGGCTCTTTATTTATACAAGATATTATTGAGCTGTTTATGTATGATTGGTTGAATACATCAATGATAGAGACATGGATAAGGTGAGATCTTATGTATACATCCATATACCTTGTGTAAGATCTGGTGATCTGGTTTCTTATATATTAATGCATACGTAATACATGTTTTGCAGCTACTTAGTCGAAAATCAATGCAAACAATTTGCATTTGATCATGTGGGATTTTTTATTCCATCATTGATTAGTATGGTAGCTAAAGACCCTGATAGTGTTCAACAATACTGTATAGATGCTTTTACAATTTTCAGTCAGCAAAAGAAGACGATAATAATAGCTCCATTCAATGTCAAGTAAGTTTACTTTATTTATAATTTGGACTTAAGAAAATTCCATTTTTATTGTGGATTTTGAGTTATTAATTTTTAACTTTTTACCTCTAGCAGTAGGCATTGGGAGTTACTAGTTATTCTCCCCGGGACGTTCACTGTTTATTATCTAGATCCTGTGAGGAGTACATTGAATACTAAAATTGGACACGTAATGAGAATGCCATTATTCTGGTGAGAAATATTTCATTTTTATATCTGTTAACATATGTTATTACATTACTATTTAATTATGCAATTTACTGTGTTACATTAACATGTAGGGGTTTAGATGCATTCAAAAATGCTGGAGGAAAGGTCCCAAGGAGAAAGAACGAGCCAATAATTTGGGAGAACGTAAAAGTAAGTTCCCGACTCCAATGTATATATTATTTATGTGAACTGTGCTTAGTTGTATTTTTTAATATTTTGTATGATTCAATTTATAGTGCGCTACACAAGACAACGGCTGGGCATGCGCATACTATGTGATGTGATTTATGTAGATGATTATCCAATATGCCACATTGGACATCAATACCATACATGAGGTATTATATATAGTCTCATTAGTTAGTATGAAATATATCAATCTTATTTTTATATTATTACTTATATATATACATCATTCTCTTTGCATGTGTTTAAAACTGACCACACTATAGGTAAACGCTTAAAAGATGTACATGCTCCATATACGATGGACGTATTAAATGAAGTAAGAGGAAGAATGGGCAAGAGCCATACAAACAGTGGCGATTGTAAAATATAATTGGGATGCTGATAGCGATGTTGAATGATATTTTGTAAATGAATATTTCTAAATGTTTATACATGTCTGAATGTTTCTACATTTATTTGAATATTTCTACATGTGTGAATGTGAGAATTGAATTGATGTCTGAATGTATATACTTGTGTGAAAAGTATATATGTTGATTTTGCAGGTTTGTGGCCTATTTGTAGGCTGATATCAATGGATGTCGTAAACCTGCAGTTTAGAAAACTGAACTACAGGTTCTCATCCTGCTGATCAGCCACAACATGCCTGCAAACTGATAAGAAAAAAAATTAAAACATAGGCGTCGGTTATTTATAGAACATCGTCATTAAATGCTTACAACATCGGTTATTGGATAAAAATAGCCACCTAATGTGACAAACAACCCGACTGTGCAGGAAAGCACGGTCGTGGTGGAAATATGGCATCGATTATTTAGTTGCAAACCGACGCAGAAAGTGTCCTAGATGGTGCCCTTTTTGTGGCGAGAACCCTTTTGGCATCGGTTATAAAATCGACGCCGAAGATTTCGACCTTTAGCAGCGCCCACATAGGCGTCGCTTGAGAACTATTGCTAAAAGGGGTTAAACAACTGACGCTAAAGACATGTTTTGTAGTAGTGATGGTTCATTAGATAAATTAGTAATACACGACCAATAACATTATGGTTTGTGTATAAACCCAGGCTGTTACATGGTAGGAATTGTTCTAAAGCTCTAAAACCCTACCTTTCTTGCTCCTTATGTTTAGGATTTATTCATTTAATGAAGAAAGGTGCTAGATGGATGAATTCCTAGCTTACTCTTGGATTTTCTACCCTACCTGCTCGAGATTTCTTCTATTCGGGGTTTCATCTTCACATTAGAGGCAAGATTTATAACTTGCTCCACGTTTATTTCTTACCATAAACTTTCTAGGTCATGTTCTTGCTTGAAAATGATGATTCATGCACTAAAAGGCTATGCTTGACTTAGATTTCGATTTTTATAATGTTCCCTGTTCTGATTTCAGTTATATATGAATCTGTGATTGTAACACCCAGATTTTCATAACACATGAGCGGAAGCAATAATTTTTTTTTCATCTGGGAGTGTCACAAACATGATAGTCATTGCAATTAAAGCAAATGAAACACTTTGCATTAGGTAAAATTGATTCATACATAGTCATTGATAAAAAGAAAACTACAACTCATCTAACCTACTCTTTAAACAAGAATAAGCATAAAAAGATCTGTCTAAACTCTGGATCGTCTCGGTAGATGGCACCCCACTAGGCAAGCTTGAAAACTTGCTACATCTTTTCTTATTCTTTAAATCTTCCGCTGCTCCAAACCCTGCGGACATCGCGTCCCCAGCCATGCATTGGGAAAAACAATCGTTAGAGTAAGTGGCATGAGTATTCTAAAAATATACATGACTAATAATCTGAAATCGACATTATAAACGACAAGTTACTATCAAGCTCTGAGTAAAATCTGAAACATAAAATCTCTTATTTCTTAATCTAAAACTTATATCTTTCTATCTTATCTTTCTCTAGAGACATGTACCCTAGTACATGGATCTCATGACCTACGCCAAAGCGCCTAGGTCTTACTTATCTTATCTAATACCCTCTCATCATTACTCATGGATGACAATATGGGCATCTCTAATCTATGGTATCTTTTACTTACGATTTTTATCTGACTGTGGCCACCATTATACAATAAGTCCTCCTCTGTGACACCGAAGTGTCCTCTATGGTGCAACGCACCCTCTGTTGGCACAACGTGCCCTCTGTTGACACCGAAGTGTCCTCTATGGTGCAACGCACCCCCTGTTGGCATAACATGCCCTCTGTGACACCCGCAGTGTCTGGCGCAACGCGCCTCTGAATCGTCCCGGGACTCTCTGGTGAGGACTTATTATATAAGGCATTATGTGAATGTTTCAAATTAATTATCTTACGTCTATCTTTACTAAATACTAAATCTAAACTTATCTGAAACTGAGTACTAAACATGTACTGAATTCTGAAACTGAAATCTGAATCTGAATCTCTGCTCTTTAAAATTTGAACATAATCTATTATAGAATTTGGATATGTATCTCAAATTACAACATATTTGAGATTGGGTCTATACGCATATCATGTACCTTTTATTCAAAATATGGCTACTCACACAGTGAGTAGTCTAAGTCTGAATCTAAATCTCTTATTCTTGAGTTCTAAACTGAATCTGTTATTGGATTTAATCATGTATCTCATTATCTAGGTAAACTTTATTCTAAAACTCTGATTTGGTAAGATTACTTCATTATACCAATTATCTCACACATGAGTCTAATGTCTTATGAGACGAGATCTAAAATGAGTATAGAAATACTAAATATACAAAAGTAACTTAAGTAATGTGTATAGCTAAAGTATGATATCTGATTCTTGGCAAGATAACTCATTCTATGTTAAAACCTCATCAAAATCTGATCTTAATGGACTTAAGTCTTAAGATCATAAACCATAGAATAGAACCTTAGAAAATCTTAAATTGCATCTTAATCATACTCAATTTAATCTCATTAAGTCTGATCTCAATACATTTGTATGAACTTAAATCTTAAACCTTAAGGTAGAAATCATATAGATTCTCTTCGTGCAACTCAATCATGGCTTAATATCTCATAATATGATAATATCATCACAAACTCATGTTACAATATCTTTAATGCCACTTTAGTACATTTATCCTAGAACTTGGGCCATGGTCTACCATGTGCAACACCCATATTCTCACATGATACTTAACTTTTAAACATCAACCTTATTAAGGAATCTATTTCACTTTTTAATTTCTTAGATCGTTACATATATAAGAAACCTTGATGACATGTTCCTATTTGAAATCTCAATACATGGTTACATCTATATTTAAGAGATATGATAGAACTATATTGTCTTATCCTTCTTATGAACTTAACTTCATGATTTAGAATCATTCCATGACACATCACTACTTAAGATATTGAGCATATGAAATTCTACAATCATAAGCACATAAAATCATTCTTACATATTTAACTTAGAGTGTAGGACATGAATGGCTTACTTAAGAAGCATGTAAATGTACTTGGTTTGACAAACATAAATACTCATGGGCATGAACCACTTACCTCTTGTGCCAATTATGTCCTTAACTTAGTCTTGATTTCTTGTTCCAAATCTTAATCACCTGGATATAATCAAAGTTTTATAAGTCCAAGCCTATATTCTCTCTTTCTATTTCTAAATCTCAAAACCCCATCTTCCTAACTACATATACCAACTTAGGGTTCTTATTTAGACTAAACATAACTTTAATCTGAAATCACCATAAAATATTGGTGTTGAAATAAAATAAAACGCATACTATATAATCAATATTATCTTTATACTCAAATAAGACATAAGTCGTCTTATGAACTTATATGAACATATAGATCAAAGAAAATCTCAAACATAGTCATATATACTAATCTTACTTGACTCTATTATGAAATCAAATTAAAAATCTTTTGGATAAATAATATCAGACTTAATTAGACATATATATCACTTATTGTCTCAAGATAATCATCTATTACCCTCACATAATGGTCACTCAGGTCCAAATCTTAATACAAATATGATAATACAAGAAAATCCATCAAATCTCTAGAAAAGTAATCACACAATGTAGTAAGATCATGTATAAAATATTAGGTCATAAGAAAAAAATCATATCATGGGTGAAATACCCAAAATACCCTTATTAGGGTTTATATCAAAAATCTCAATAAAACTTCTTATATGAAAGATCAGGCTCTGAAGTAATGTTACAAATATCAAAATACGCATTCAATAAAATTTGTATAAATTTCTAAAGGCGTTTACTATTTTTAATTGGTAAAACATCAAAATCATATAGTTTTATCTACCCAGAATATAATAAATAGAAAACATAAAAACCATACTCTGGAACTATTTTTATAAGATAGTATACTCGAATAGATTTCTATAGGTATCTTGTTTGTCCCAAACCGAGATCTGTAGCTCAAGATATGAATTTTAGAAGTTTACCTAATCTTGGTCAATCTCAGCCATCGAGATCTGATCCAGCGACCCTCATCTCACGTGCATCCCATGCCTAGGGTCGGTGCCTCATCCCTTCCGATTGGAGTCTTTGTGTCTGTAGACTCCGAAAATAGAGTACCTCCAGCCCATCACCTCCGGCGAGGACGATCTTGTGCCTAAGGCTACGCGACCGCGAAGGAAGCTGTACCTCGTCTCCGGCCAGCCCCGATCAGCAAGGGCGGTGTTGCCTCCTTGGCTTGGGCGGTTGGGATTAGGGAACTCCCATGGTGTGCTACCGCAGCCACCCTCAAGGCATCGCCCCCTTCTTCTTCGTCACGGATCTCCCTCTCTTCTTCCCATGCTTCACGAAAATCCTAGATCTAGGTGCGTGAGGGCTTATGCGCCGAATCCATAGAGCTTTTATAGAATTTTGGCTAAAGAATCTCAGGCGGAGCCCCATTCTTCGTCGGACTCGGTTCAAGTCCGTGAAACAGAGGACGCGGCTCTCCAGTCCGTGAGGACGGGGGTCGCTCACCCTTTTTTTTTAATTTCTTTTGCATAAAACTCCAGTTTCTAGAAATATTTCTACATACCACTACATGACCCCATTTGAACTCAAATTTTGGGGTAACTGATATATTATCATCAACTTCACACGACCAAGATTTTAAGTAAAAACTAACTGTACGAATACTCCAAACATGTCTTTTAAATAAAAACATTATAATTACTAATTTAATTACTTTGACCGCTATATACATCAAAATCATCTGAAATTTCTCCCACCATCTTATATTCTAATTATTATTCTACTAAAAATATTTTCAGCATTCATTATGACCACAAAATACTCAATTCTCAATTTGCACTCCAAGGACCTATTTGTAGAATATAATTGGTCCAATAGGGCTGGAATTGAGCTCTAGGGCACATGGCCCACCCCTTAGTATTTCAAAGGGTCCATGAGCTTGATTGTATTCCAAATCATGAAAATAAGTCTTCAACCAATATAATTTCTCAATTGAAGTCCATGTATAACACATGTGATCAATATTTCGTTAGTTACATAACATGAAGACCTAAGCTAGGTCCAAGGCTCAAGCCATGATCTGGACTCATCATATTAATTATTTGTCACATTATTGTCCATAGGAATAATTCTTTTATGTTCATATACCACCGACTACAATCACACACATTTAAGTCATCATGTGTGTATTGGTTGTTTTAGATGGCTTGTATCACACATTTTGTGAACTTAATTACATACCTAGTCATAATAGGTTGATTGGGTCCCTTGGCATACACTTACTAGAAAACCCCACATTAAAGGATTACTTTAGCTATGAAATTGAGGATGTTACAATTCTACCCACCTTGAAATAAATTTCATCCTCGAAATTTCTCTAGGCTACTACCCACCTTAGGGTTCTGCTTACCTCTTAATTTATTGTAAGACACACTTATGTTCCGACTTTTACATGGAAAGAGCTATGTAATGTATTTCACTAAATGATTTTGTGAGCATTATTTATTACCTTGCTCTACTACTCAACTCATACTTAAGGTCTATGAAGCTAAACTGGTCTCTACACTTAAGGCATCTGACTCAACCTTGTCATGAATTTCAAACATTAGGTGAAGTTGACCATCTAATCTTAGGTCTTCCAGGTATCTCCTACACCTCTAGATATGTGGTGATCAAGCACATACCCACAGATGTGAGATCCTGCCATGCTATCTCTTACTAACCTACTAACACATGTGTCCCATACCACACAGACTAGTAAGAAATGAGAGATGCATCAAGGTCTAGTGCTTATGACATTCCTCCTCAATTCTCAATTGGCTGGCCATAACCATTGAGAATGGAGAAGCAACATCATTAGCTAGGGTTAGGTTGAAACATGAGACCTCGAATATAAACATCTCTCTTGGATATCTATATTTCTTCTAAGGTGAAAACTATATGTCAATCTATGTCATTATATCTTTCTATGGGAATATATCCCTAAGCTTTAATCTCTTACCTCTTCACTCTAGGGTGACTATGAAAATCATGTTTGCCTAGTGGCCATTTACCAAATTGCTCTGATACCATATTGTAACACCCAGATTTTCATAACACATGAGCGGAAGCAATAATTTTTTTTTCATCTGGGAGTGTCACAAACATGATAGTCATTGCAATTAAAGCAAATGAAACACTTTGCATTAGGTAAAATTGATTCATACATAGTCATTGATAAAAAGAAAACTACAACTCATCTAACCTACTCTTTAAACAAGAATAAGCATAAAAAGATCTGTCTAAACTCTGGATCGTCTCGGTAGATGGCACCCCACTAGGCAAGCTTGAAAACTTGCTACATCTTTTCTTATTCTTTAAATCTTCCGCTGCTCCAAACCCTGCGGACATCGCGTCCCCAGCCATGCATTGGGAAAAACAATCGTTAGAGTAAGTGGCATGAGTATTCTAAAAATATACATGACTAATAATCTGAAATCGACATTATAAACGACAAGTTACTATCAAGCTCTGAGTAAAATCTGAAACATAAAATCTCTTATTTCTTAATCTAAAACTTATATCTTTCTATCTTATCTTTCTCTAGAGACATGTACCCTAGTACATGGATCTCATGACCTACGCCAAAGCGCCTAGGTCTTACTTATCTTATCTAATACCCTCTCATCATTACTCATGGATGACAATATGGGCATCTCTAATCTATGGTATCTTTTACTTACGATTTTTATCTGACTGTGGCCACCATTATACAATAAGTCCTCCTCTGTGACACCGAAGTGTCCTCTATGGTGCAACGCACCCTCTGTTGGCACAACGTGCCCTCTGTTGACACCGAAGTGTCCTCTATGGTGCAACGCACCCCCTGTTGGCATAACATGCCCTCTGTGACACCCGCAGTGTCTGGCGCAACGCGCCTCTGAATCGTCCCGGGACTCTCTGGTGAGGACTTATTATATAAGGCATTATGTGAATGTTTCAAATTAATTATCTTACGTCTATCTTTACTAAATACTGAATCTAAACTTATCTGAAACTGAGTACTAAACATGTACTGAATTCTGAAACTGAAATCTGAATCTGAATCTCTGCTCTTTAAAATTTGAACATAATCTATTATAGAATTTGGATATGTATCTCAAATTACAACATATTTGAGATTGGGTCTATACGCATATCATGTACCTTTTATTCAAAATATGGCTACTCACACAGTGAGTAGTCTAAGTCTGAATCTAAATCTCTTATTCTTGAGTTCTAAACTGAATCTGTTATTGGATTTAATCATGTATCTCATTATCTAGGTAAACTTTATTCTAAAACTCTGATTTGGTAAGATTACTTCATTATACCAATTATCTCACACATGAGTCTAATGTCTTATGAGACGAGATCTAAAATGAGTATAGAAATACTAAATATACAAAAGTAACTTAAGTAATGTGTATAGCTAAAGTATGATATCTGATTCTTGGCAAGATAACTCATTCTATGTTAAAACCTCATCAAAATCTGATCTTAATGGACTTAAGTCTTAAGATCATAAACCATAGAATAGAACCTTAGAAAATCTTAAATTGCATCTTAATCATACTCAATTTAATCTCATTAAGTCTGATCTCAATACATTTGTATGAACTTAAATCTTAAACCTTAAGGTAGAAATCATATAGATTCTCTTCGTGCAACTCAATCATGGCTTAATATCTCATAATATGATAATATCATCACAAACTCATGTTACAATATCTTTAATGCC
The DNA here is from genome assembly GCA_963693085.1 of Alisma plantago-aquatica. Taxonomy (NCBI): domain Eukaryota; kingdom Viridiplantae; phylum Streptophyta; class Magnoliopsida; order Alismatales; family Alismataceae; genus Alisma; species Alisma plantago-aquatica. The sequence continues at coordinate 688,688,771 of OY856409.1, forward strand.
ACTTTAGTACATTTATCCTAGAACTTGGGCCATGGTCTACCATGTGCAACACCCATATTCTCACATGATACTTAACTTTTAAACATCAACCTTATTAAGGAATCTATTTCACTTTTTAATTTCTTAGATCGTTACATATATAAGAAACCTTGATGACATGTTCCTATTTGAAATCTCAATACATGGTTACATATATATTTAAGAGATATGATAGAACTATATTGTCTTATCCTTCTTATGAACTTAACTTCATGATTTAGAATCATTCCATGACACATCACTACTTAAGATATTGAGCATATGAAATTCTACAATCATAAGCACATAAAATCATTCTTACATATTTAACTTAGAGTGTAGGACATGAATGGCTTACTTAAGAAGCATGTAAATGTACTTGGTTTGACAAACATAAATACTCATGGGCATGAACCACTTACCTCTTGTGCCAATTATGTCCTTAACTTAGTCTTGATTTCTTGTTCCAAATCTTAATCACCTGGATATAATCAAAGTTTTATAAGTCCAAGCCTATATTCTCTCTTTCTATTTCTAAATCTCAAAACCCCATCTTCCTAACTACATATACCAACTTAGGGTTCTTATTTAGACTAAACATAACTTTAATCTGAAATCACCATAAAATATTGGTGTTGAAATAAAATAAAACTCATACTATATAATCAATATTATCTTTATACTCAAATAAGACATAAGTCGTCTTATGAACTTATATGAACATATAGATCAAAGAAAATCTCAAACATAGTCATATATACTAATCTTACTTGACTCTATTATGAAATCAAATTAAAAATCTTTTGGATAAATAATATCAGACTTAATTAGACATATATATCACTTATTGTCTCAAGATAATCATCTATTACCCTCACATAATGGTCACTCAGGTCCAAATCTTAATACAAATATGATAATACAAGAAAATCCATCAAATCTCTAGAAAAGTAATCACACAATGTAGTAAGATCATGTATAAAATATTAGGTCATAAGAAAAAAATCATATCATGGGTGAAATACCCAAAATACCCTTATTAGGGTTTATATCAAAAATCTCAATAAAACTTCTTATATGAAAGATCAGGCTCTGAAGTAATGTTACAAATATCAAAATACGCATTCAATAAAATTTGTATAAATTTCTAAAGGCGTTTACTATTTTTAATTGGTAAAACATCAAAATCATATAGTTTTATCTACCCAGAATATAATAAATAGAAAACATAAAAACCATACTCTGGAACTATTTTTATAAGATAGTATACTCGAATAGATTTCTATAGGTATCTTGTTTGTCCCAAACCGAGATCTGTAGCTCAAGATATGAATTTTAGAAGTTTACCTAATCTTGGTCAATCTCAGCCATCGAGATCTGATCCAGCGACCCTCATCTCACGTGCATCCCATGCCTAGGGTCGGTGCCTCATCCCTTCCGATTGGAGTCTTTGTGTCTGTAGACTCCGAAAATAGAGTACCTCCAGCCCATCACCTCCGGCGAGGACGATCTTGTGCCTAAGGCTACGCGACCGCGAAGGAAGCTGTACCTCGTCTTCGGCCAGCCCCGATCAGCAAGGGCGGTGTTGCCTCCTTGGCTTGGGCGGTTGGGATTAGGGAACTCCCATGGTGTGCTACCGCAGCCACCCTCAAGGCATCGCCCCCTTCTTCTTCGTCACGGATCTCCCTCTCTTCTTCCCATGCTTCACGAAAATCCTAGATCTAGGTGCGTGAGGGCTTATGCGCCGAATCCATAGAGCTTTTATAGAATTTTGGCTAAAGAATCTCAGGCGGAGCCCCATTCTTCGTCGGACTCGGTTCAAGTCCGTGAAACAGAGGACGCGGCTCTCCAGTCCGTGAGGACGGGGGTCGCTCACCCTTTTTTTTTAATTTCTTTTGCATAAAACTCCAGTTTCTAGAAATATTTCTACATACCACTACATGACCCCATTTGAACTCAAATTTTGGGGTAACTGATATATTATCATCAACTTCACACGACCAAGATTTTAAGTAAAAACTAACTGTACGAATACTCCAAACATGTCTTTTAAATAAAAACATTATAATTACTAATTTAATTACTTTGACCGCTATATACATCAAAATCATCTGAAATTTCTCCCACCATCTTATATTCTAATTATTATTCTACTAAAAATATTTTCAGCATTCATTATGACCACAAAATACTCAATTCTCAATTTGCACTCCAAGGACCTATTTGTAGAATATAATTGGTCCAATAGGGCTGGAATTGAGCTCTAGGGCACATGGCCCACCCCTTAGTATTTCAAAGGGTCCATGAGCTTGATTGTATTCCAAATCATGAAAATAAGTCTTCAACCAATATAATTTCTCAATTGAAGTCCATGTATAACACATGTGATCAATATTTCGTTAGTTACATAACATGAAGACCTAAGCTAGGTCCAAGGCTCAAGCCATGATCTGGACTCATCATATTAATTATTTGTCACATTATTGTCCATAGGAATAATTCTTTTATGTTCATATACCACCGACTACAATCACACACATTTAAGTCATCATGTGTGTATTGGTTGTTTTAGATGGCTTGTATCACACATTTTGTGAACTTAATTACATACCTAGTCATAATAGGTTGATTGGGTCCCTTGGCATACACTTACTAGAAAACCCCACATTAAAGGATTACTTTAGCTATGAAATTGAGGATGTTACAGTGATCATGTGTGTGTTAGCACTAAGGTATAATGTGACTTAGATCAGGTTGTTTTGACAACCTATGTTCACCCCTTAGGTCAGGTTTTGGACCAATTAGAAGTTTAATGATCAACCATTAAATACCCTATTGATGTTATCAATCAATGTTGACATTAGCTAGATATTTGATGTTGATTAAGGAATATAGCGTTGATCTAACAACCTATAGTGATTTAATGATCACTAATGAGGGTGGATCAGGTCTCTACAATTTATGGTGAGTTAATTATATAGTTTTAGCATCAATTAATTCTTAGACCAATGGTTTCTCAGGTCTTGATGCAATGGTCGAACATATACTGTAATTGATGGTTTTAATATATGAACTTGATCCAATGGTCAAGACATAATGTTTATTCCTCCAATAAAGTGGAATTATGGATAATGTAATATGTTGGTCCTAATAATGAGATTTCGATGATTTCCTTTGTATGATCAACTTAAGGATTTTACTTGTTGGCAATGGATGGCTTGTTCGAAATGAACAATTGATTGTGGGTTTTACCCTACTTTCAATAGAACTTTTTATGTTGTTAATCAAGGGATGTCTATGTAAGGACCCTGACCTGCGTTTAGGGTTTACCCTGTTTGTTTTGCTTGATCTTGGTGCTTTAGTGCTTGCTAATCACCTTTAGTGGTGATTAGGGTTTTGTTGAGCTTTGTTGAGAGTTCGAGGGGCTACTTGCAAATAACCCAAGTTTAGGGTTTTGTGTGCAAGTTTGCCATCTTTTGAGATGTTTTCCCCTCTTTGCTTCCTCTAGGGTTGAGAGGAAGGCTTGGGCTTGTTGTTTGAGTCCTTTGGGCCTATGTTGAGCTTGTTTGGGCCTTGAGGTTCCTTGTTTGGGCTTGCTTGAGCCTTGTGTCACCCAGGGCAGGTGGTGTGTTGCCCAGTGGCCTGGTGTGTCGCCCAGTATAGCTTGCTTGTGTCGCCCATGTGGCTTGACCTTGGCTGGTGACACATGGTGCACATCTTGGACAAGTGTCTCTTGGCTTGCTAGTGTGTTGGCTTGAACCCTAGGACAAGTGTCCCTTGGGTGGGCGACACATAGCATGGTTGTACCTTGATTTCTCCTCCCCTTCTTCCTATATAGGTAGCTCTTCTCCTTGCCTTAGTCTCCTTTGGTCCTTTGGTCTCCCCTCCACCCTTGGTGCACGATACCCCTCTCCATCTTGCTTGTGTTGGCCGATACACTTCCTTGGAGCTGAAGTGGTGGCCGATACACCTTCCTGGAGCAGCCTGGTGGACGATAGCTTTGGACCCTGAAGTGCTTTGGAGCTTTGGTGGCCGACAACCTTGGAGCTCAAAGTGCATCTTCTTCCTTGGAGCTTAAGGCGGGTTGCATAGCTTCTAACCCTAACTCCTTTACTTCTTGCTTGATCTTATGCATGTAGTAGTTTAGCTTAGCTCCTTACTTTTGTACTTTTCTAAGTGTACCTTAGTGGCCGATATCCCCCTTAGGGTTGTAGGGTCCCTTTGTGTACCTTGCTTTCTAGGGTTTGGGGCTTCCTTGAGTTGGAGGTTTAAGGTGACCTAGGGTTGGGCGATATCCTTTCCTTGTGGGTGTGTTGGGCGACACACTTGCCCTTAAGTTGCACGATATGATGCTTTAGGGTTGGAGTTCCTTGAGTTGGAGGTCGATAGGTTGACCTAGCTTGAGTGTTGGCCGACATGGTGACCATGTTGGGAGACATGGTGCTCTCTTTGGTGGCCGACATGACACCTTGATGGGCGATGGAGTGAGATAAGGTCTGGTTGGCCGATATGATGGGAGACATAGTGATGTCCCTTGTGTTTTGGTTAATGCTCTTGGTGTTGGGCAACACCCTTGCTCTCATGTTGCACGACATAGTAGGGTTCTTTGTTGGACGATAGGCTGATGTGCCTTATGGCCGATAGGGTTAGTACCTTGGTCGATGATACCTCTCCCTTGTGTTGGTCGATATCCATGTAGGCCGATAGGGTTAGTAGCATGTTGGACGATACCCTTGCCCATGATGGGCGATAGAGTGAGCTTAGTGTGTTGGCCGATAAGCTTGGTGGGCGTCATGCCTTGTGCCCATGTGGGCCGATATGGTTGATGGCATGTTAGACGATAGGCTTTGTGCCCTGATGGCCGATACCATGGTGGCCGATACCATGTTGGGCGACATGCCTTGGGCCATGATGGCCGATAGGGTTAGTGTGGTGGCCGATACCCATGTTGGGTGATAGGCTATAGATGAGGGTTGTGAGGCTATAGTGAGGGTATGAGTTTCTTTGGTGACGGTCCCTTATGTGATAGAAGTGGATGTTTATCCATTAACTAATAAAACGATGGTGGTGTTTGTGATACCATCAATATGTAATATGTTGCCTTGCAAATAATAAGGATGCTAATGATAGTAATGTATCTAATGATAGCCTCATGTAATAGATGCATGATGTGACCTGTTATGCTTAATTGTTAATGATAATGAGAATGATGATAACTACTCTAGTAGTTTGTTTAATGACCATAATGTTGGTAATAATGATGCTAAGTGACAGTTATGTTAAAGGTTGCTTCATGATACAGATGACAATAGTTGATGGCATAGTAATGACCTTGTTAATAATAGTGTTGATTCTGTATACTCAATCTGTTTCCTATATACCTTGATTGCTTGTATGACCCTGAGATTGAGGATAAGCATCAGTATGGTTTGTTAATGATGTACTTAACATACTTGGTTACCAAATAAGTGTCATATTGATAAGTAGATTATCTTGAATGATATTTCATGATAGTGAACATATTCCTTATGTTGAATCTATGATTGTTGTGTATCCTAACCATGCAGGTAATGACTTAGCCATGAAAGGGCTATGTGACATATGTAATGAGTAACATTACTTTGATAATTGCCCCATAAGTTTGTGTATGTGATGTGATGGTCCCATGATGATGATGTGAGCCTTAAGAGGCAGTGACAGTACATGATGAGGGGATTGAGACCCTATGGTATGTGATGATCCTTGAGATGGATCTAGATGGTTGGCAAGAGGCCAAGTGATAACATGTGATGTTGGATCCTTGAGATGGATCAGGTTGATATGAATAGATCATAATATAATGTTCTTTACTTTCTGTTATACCTTGCATGTCATACAACTTGGTTGAATCTTGCAATCCATCTAAAAGATACTAATTAAGCACAGTGAAATACATCATGTAGTTTTCCCTGGCCATAGATCCATCATCGTCAGGACTTGGTGATGGTGAAACAGGTTTTCCTACGGGTTAACTTGGAAGCGCATATTGTTGAATATGTGTAGGTTGCTCCTAGCCTGAAAATGAGGAGGTAAGAGTGTAACTTCGGTTGCAGACTCAGATATGTGTGTAGAGCATGGTGAACAGGCCCATGGCTCAGGATATGTGATGTATGGAGCATGAATGCGTTCATGGCTCAGAGCACGGTGATCAGGCCCGTGGCTCAGTTTTACTAGCGCCGAGACCTGTACCAAGGTGGGCTAGAGAGATGGGTAGCCTATGGAGCTAACCCTGTGGCTTAGACCACTTCAGCATGTGATTGCGGTCCTGCTCGTGTTGTACTCATGTACTGACCATGAGGTGGGAGGTCGTGGAGTCCGGCTCTTCCATTGACCTTGTATGGCACCGGTTTGGGTTTTGTAACCGAAGGTTGGATTTGAATGGTACGGTTCAAATCCTCAGGGCATAATAAAACGTAATACATCCGTTTAGTATTTACTTATCAAATCAAACACGAAACATTGGTTGAGGCCTTGTTTGTTATACCTTGCAGGTTACATGGAAATCTGTCTTACCTTGATAATCAGGTTATATGGCATTATACCATGTTCTAATAATCCTGTTACATGTTGTTCAATTGTTTCACCCCGCTGGTTTTCACCCTTTTTAGGTGGTCGAGGTAGACGTGGTCGTGGTTTTGGTGTTGCGGACGAGCAGCTTGAGGAACATTAGAAGGCAAGCGTTGGACATGCTGCTGTTTTGGATGTTTTGTAGTAGAGTCTAGAGTCATCCCTGTACTCTCAGGTCCTTGGCAGTGTTTTGACGATGTTTCACGAAGATCGTTCGACGATATCTGTATATATATATCCTGCTGTTGGCCGGATGTGGGCCTTTATGTATATATATGAACAGGTGGTGAACTCATGTGATGGATGAACAGTTGTTCCTGAGCTGTGGACACGTGTCAGCTCTTGTGTATGTACATCTTACATGACATGTTTCTGTGCAGTATGAGGACTGGAAAGTAATAGTTTCACAGTTTATCAGTTTTCCGCAATTGGTTTTAATTAACCCGTGTTTTTGATAATCTGTGGTTATGGTGTTTTCCGCACGTTTTCGCGTAACACCTCGTTATCTGTGTGATAATGGGATGTGTTGCCACAGTCTAGGGTTAGTTGGTGACTCTTTCTAGAGTACAAATCAAGGACTTCGTAGGTGCTTTATCCAAGATGTTTACTTATGTAAACAACCAATAGTCTTACCTTTTAATTATCCAATGGTTCTGGATGGCATTGTGGTATAGTGATATGGGTTGAATGATGATGGAACAAATGGAGGGTTACCCTTAATAAGTTAGTCTTAGCTATTCATTCATATGAATAGAAGGGATGATAACCATATTGTGTTGATGTGTAACCCTAATTAAGTATAGCTTGTTATACCTAGCTTTAATATAACTAAATGATGGTAATTGGGTATGAATAGTCCTTGAATAACAAATACAACCATGGAGTACTCTATTATTGTTGAAACCCTAGTATGTTATAACCTAATGGTTACACCTTGATTTAGGTGTGGGCTCATACTTGAGAATAGTATGGAATGTAATGGTGATGTTTCACCTTATGCATCCATGATCCAATGGGGATGCCGTGAGTTAGGGTTTGGGTATAGGTGATGATTAGTAACATTGATATAATTTATCATGTTGAACCTAAATCTAATGCAATCAGATAAAGATGGGCATTCATGTTTAACATTCTTATATGATGGAATGATTGAAGAATAACCTCCTTACTATGATCATAACCTTGACATGTTAATTGGTGGTTATTATAACCACATGGTTGATACTTTCTTATGCTAAACATGTGCATAATGAATATGATGAGAGTTAATCATATCTAGATTTCTTGCATGTTGATGTAATAAAGGAATGTTCTTAATGTTAATATAACCGTACTATGATTGTTTATGAATATCTCCTAGCTCATTAATGCAATATTGTGTTGATCTGGTGTATTAAATATAAGTGATGTTGTTGAGCCTTGTTATAAGGCTTGAAAAGATAATGATGATCTTGCAGGGAATAATAATATGATGGTATTAATGACCTTTGGGCATGATTGAGCCCTGAATGATGTGTAATCCTCTTGTGTTGATAAGGGGTTGATTCCTTGTGATATTGTGAAAAGGATTTATATCATGTGATAGTATGATGGTCTTAATGACCTTTGGGCATAGTTGAGCCCTGAATCAGGTGTATTCCTCTTCTGTTGATAAGAGTTGATACCCTGTGATTTTCTGAAACGGATTTATATCTTGTGATAATATGATGGCTAGTGTAGTCCTGGGAATGGCAAGTGAATAATACCATGTGATGATAAGATGATAAATTATGTTTCATACATTTTATATCTTTTCAAGTTTTGATATTTATATGCTTGCTAGAAATGAATTAGGGTTTGTATGTCCACTTGTTTGATGCAGCCTTAATTCACCCAATTGGCATAACTAATCAAGTGCAACTCTAATCATGTAGTGCCCTGTGCCGTAGAACCATTTTCAGTGTCAGAACTTGCTGGATGGTGAAACGAGTATTCCTAAGGGAAACTCGAAGCGCATACTGATGAGTATGCGGGGTGCTTGTCAACCTGAATTCAAGTGTTTAGGGAGGATGACTGCGTTCAAACCTAGCCCTTAGTTGGAGAACGGTTGTGGCCGTGTCTCGGTGATTATAACATGATGTGATTAGAGGACAACTGCGGTTGTACCTCAGTGTTTGGGTTTGAATACCCTGGTTTCTAGTACCGTGACCTATACCAAGGTCGGACTAGTGGTTTTTAGCTTGACTATATGTCGATGTGGTGGTAGCTTTGACTGATATGTCACTGGCTTTTTACTCGTACTGACCGGGGGAAGAGATCTTAGGATACCGGCACTCCTAGATCTTGTACGGAACTGAATCCCTTCGCAGGGGTCAATTAGACTTTGGATGGTACGATTCAAATTCCCCAGGGCGTAATAAAAGATTTAATACAGCCGTGTAACATATTTGTTTAGGGTTATACATGATGCTTCACATTGGATGATAACCCTTGTTTGTTCTCTTTACATAAAGTTGATGCTTAGTGCAATTAAGAGATAATAATTATTCTTATGTTGTGGATCATAAGATTGTAAATGTGTACATACATTAGTCATGCTTATGTTGATATCTAGAATGCTATTGCGGATTATAATCATGATGCTAGATATCTCATCTTGTTAGTTATGTTTAGCATGCTAGCCATGCCTTTATAACTAGAGATGCATATATTGCTAATTATGCAAATACTTGTGCTTATGTTGATAGCTATGCTTATGATGTTGATATGTTCAACCAATTAGACATGCTCATGTTGTTAGCTATGCTATGTTACTCGACTTGCTCATGATGCTAGAACTGCATATGCTATTGAACTATTTATATTGTCAACAAGATAAAGAATGATAGTCTGGTTAATAATGATAGTTATTATCTACTCCTTTATGTATTTTGTTAATCATTTGTACTATTGATCTTATTTGTTATATCTGATTAAATTTCTTAACTGTTTAATTACATAAAAATGTTGTAATCAATAAACATTGTTGATGGTTATATCTTTTGTTGGGACAGGGTCTCACCCTTGTGGTTCGCCACACTTTTTTTAGGTAATCGGAAGTGATGAAAACAAACATGTGGCGGCAAAGAGGAGCTATAGTAATGAATATTTGATAAAGTTGATTAGATGTCTAGTGTGTCCTAGAGTCGTCCTTGTACTCTCAGGTCCGGGCGAGATAAAGTTGGCATATAATGTTTCAAATGAATCAGACTTTTGTTAGCATATTAATGCTTGTTTGTGTGGCATAACATGGATACAAGAAAGATGTCGGGATCCTTCAAACGTTTCTGAGCGGGTGTTGATGTTGAAATCGGTTTTAATTTACCCATATTTTTGGGTATGTGATTAATTAGCGATTGATTGTGTTTTACGTTTTGAGTAATCTCGTTTCACGTGATGGGTCCCGACAGCTTCCAAGCTTCAAGCTTCACTTCCTCACATCCCAAGGTTAAAGGTGGACCTTCTCTAAGCTTCAAGACTTGGGCTCCAAGATTTTGCATGATATCCTTCATCACCTTGGGCAATATCACCTTAATTGGTTGCTTCAACCTTCCTTGGTCGATATCTCTCCTCCTTGGCCGATACCACTCAACCCTCTTCACTATGGGTGACACAAGAGGGGGGTGTTGCATGATACAAGAGAAAAGGACACTTTCTTGATCCAAAAATCTTGCCAACAAATAAAGGTCAAGGTATTTATACTTGAGGTTTATAAAAAAGAGTGTCATAGGTGTCACTTACTTAAGGTGCTTCATGCCACCTAACCATTCAAGGTTGACACATGCTCTTGCATACATGCCACTATTATTTTGCCATGCAAAAGAATAAAGAAAAGATAAGGGGGCGGCCCTTGAGTTGCCTCCTAGGGAAAGCTCTCTTCCACTAACTTATTATTTTATTCAAATCCATCATTTCCAAGGCAAGTTGCAAATCGATGCCTTTTCTTTTTCCTTGAAGTACCTTGCATGTTATGGGTCAAACCAAGGCTCCACAAACCGATAGAATGCTCTCCTTATGGCTCTATGGCCGATAGGGGCTCCTTTCCTTAGTCCACAATCGATATGGCTCATGTGTATAACTTCAACATATGCATTTTCTTGTTTTCTTTATTATTAAGAGTAATAACACTTCAAGATGCTTCAATCATGTTATCTCCTTCTTTCTCTTTCCCCTAGATAACACTAGGTAAGAGTAAAAATAATCTAGATGTGATAAATTACATATTAACCCTACATTTTGTACATGTTGCAAATTGTACTATAATTGATGCACCAAGCACTTAGCATTATTTACACAAGTTCTCACTTAGGGTTTAGGCTTTGCACAAGCCACCACTTAGCATCATATTCTCTTTCATGACATACAAAACACTTAGAATATATTCAACATGTAACATTTGCAACATAACCTTTATCTTGGGTAAATTGTACTTTTCACTTAGGTTATTATATAATGCACACATATTTGCATATAAGTTTGAGAATAAACTTCACAAATGCCTTAATTACTTTTCCAAAATATAGAACAAGTTGTAAGCAGCTTACTTGAGCAAAACATCTAGGGTTAGGCCATAACCCAGACCGTGGGTGTTACAATGTCTACCAATTTATTTAGTAGTATGGTGTAGGATATCATTAAGATTCTTTTTACCAACTAAGAATCTTTGAAAAGAAGATCTCAAAGTATCATTATCATGCATAAGAGAAGCAATAGTAGAAGACAAATGATTGATATTATCTCTAGCATGCAAAAGATCATTTTCTAAGAAAAGAGCTTTAGTTAAATAAGAATCTCTATCAATATGAAGAGCAACTACATTATTCTCTCTATTAGAACAAGATTCAAGAACATTGATTTTAACAAGTAAGGATGCATTTTCTATTTCAAGCAAAGAAATCTTAGAAAGATAACCACCATTTTCAGATTCTAATCCTTGCAAAATAAAATATTTGTCCTTGTTTTCATATTTAAGAACATCAATATCATGCATGAGAGAATCAACAATTAAAGCATGCTCTTCATTTGAACTAGGCATAAGAGGTTGAGCTTCTAAAAATCTAATCTTGTCAAGCAAGCTAGCAATTTCAAGTTTAAGAGAATCTACTTGACTAAGACAAGCATTTTTATCATCAAGTAAGCAAGTATTAGCATGTTCAAGATCATCTAGTTCTACATGCATATTATCAACAATTCTAGCAAGCTTTTTCCTTTTCTTTTTAGAAGACTTAAGAGAGGCACGAGTAGTATTAATGATATCAATTAAAGGTTCTTTATCTAAAGAGTTTAGATTTACCTCATTTGAGTCTTTTCTTGTAGAAGCCATAAGCACAAAATGGCATTCTCCTTCTTCACTAGAGCTTGAGCTTGATCCTCCACTTGAATATTCACTTGAGCTTGAGTTGTAGGAGTCACTTGAGCTTGAGTGCCACTTATCTTCTCTTTTCTTGTGATGATGGGTCTTTATGACTTGTGGGCAATCTATCTTGAAGTGACCCTTCTTTCTACACTTGAGGCATCAGATGGAGGAGGAATTCTTGCCTTTGTAGAATCTGCCCTTGGATTACATGGCATCTTCTTTAACATGAGAGGATGGAGAGGCTTGTCCCATAATAGCTTCAATATGAGCCTTCATTTCAGCCTTCTTCATTCTCTTTAGCTCTTTCTCCTCTTGTCTTTCAACTTCTTCTCTTTTGTCAAGTGTGACTTCATGGGCTTGTAGATTTCCAATGAGCTCTTCAATGGGGATGTCATCAAGAGATCTTACTTCTTCAATGGAAATCACCTTAGGTTCCCATCTCTTGGGGAAAGTTCTAAGGATCTTTGAGTTGATCTCTCCTCTACTCATAGGATGTCCTAGAACAGTAAGACCATTCACAATGGTGTTGAGCCTTGAGTACATGTTAGCTATCTTTTCCTCCTTTCCCATCTTGAAGTTCTCAAACAGCCCATTGAGCATGTAGACTTTGCTTTCCTTCACTTGTTGAGTCTTCTCATAAGTGATGCATATCTTTCTCCATACCTCATAGGCCGTCTCACAAGAAGAAATCTGGTTGAACTCAGTGGAGGTCATGGTGGCATAGAGGATGTTGATTGCTCTTACATTCAAGGTGGCTTTCTTCATGGTAGCTTCATATCATTCTTCTATCTTTATCATCAGTAGCTTGTATAGATGGTCCACCATTTGCCATAGCTCAAGACTTGATCCTTGGATGTAGAATTGTAGCCTTCTTTTCCAATAGAGGAAGTTACTCCCATCAAAGATTGGAAGGTTGATGAAGTATCTCCCACCTTGGTAGTCACTCATCTTCTCCTACTTGTTGAAGTATGCTTGGAGAAACCCGCTCTGATACCAATTATTGGATCCTAGATGGGTGATTGGATGCTCTAGAGGGGGGGTGAATAGAGCTGAATGTACTTAAACAAAATTCATTGGACCTTCAAGATATATCAAAATATAAGGTTTCTAAATAGGAAATTTGAGGCAACTAAAACATGCATAGCAAGGGAGAGAGATTGAACATACACCAAGTGACAAGCTATTTAGAGTGGTTCCTCACTTCAAACTAGAAGTGAGTCAGTCCACTACCTAGAGAGCTCAACCTCTAGGATTTCTTAACCATTGCACTCTTATATTCATTCATAAGACTTACAATACATGACCACCAAATGACTTACCCATCCAAGCCCAAGGAGATATCCACCTTACCAAGGACTTAACCACTTTGCTTGAGTCTTCAACCTTCACCAAGGTCTTACCCACTCAAGCACAAGTCTTCTACCTTCAAGGACTTTGCCACTCCTCTTAGATCTTCAACCTTTGCCTTTGCCTTCACCTTCACTTGGAGAAGCTTCCACCAAGGACTTACCCACTTGAGTAAGGAGTCTTCTGCCTTCACCAAGGGCTTACCCACTCTTACTCTAAGTCTTCAGCCTTGATCTTCACCAAGGGACTCCTTCCCTTATTCTTCTTCACCTCTTTTAGCCAAGAGAGAGAACCTTCATCTTCATGGTTGAAAGAGTGAGATGGGGAGGTGGTGGAAGTGAGAACCTCACAAGATATACATGAAGGACTAGCTCTCTTACATATTTCCTACCCACTCTAATGAATGTAGCAAGTGATTAAGCTTAGAGAGAGAGAGAGGAAGCTATAGGAAGCACTCAACTATAGAATATGAACCTCACATAGAGTTTTGCATTGAATGCTCAACCTTGTAATGAAGCCCTAGGGGTCCTATTTATAGATGGGGATGCCCCTTAGCCTTTAGGAACACTTACGAACAAAAACTAGCCATTTGGTATCTTGCAACAGATATATTTTCGATTGTTGCAACTCCACAACGGCTAGAAACACTTTTCTGCACTTTTCGTACAGTGCAATCAGCCGAGTTTCTATAAAGGTAACTCGATCGATTCCACTAAAAGACAAGACCAATTTAGGCCATCGGTCGAGTTTTTCCTGGGGTAACTCGACCGATTCACTTAAATCAGTTTTGTTCAGTAGAGGGATCGGTCGAGTTCTATGAAGTGCAAACTCGATCGATCAAAAGTCATTTTCAAGATCCAATTAGGATCGGTTGAGTTTGCAACTCGATCGATGAACAACCTGATGTGAATTTTAGAAAATGGTTTTTGAGTGCTTAAACATTCTATCTAGGTGATCCTAATTGTTTCTAAGCTTAATTACAAGTCATACAATCATTACAAGTGATTTACAACATGATTCTAATGGATTTACATCATATTCCAAAAATGTGCACTTGTATGGAATTTGACTTGTGTTTTCTCCAATTTGATATGCGCAAGTTAGGGCATTTGGAGTGTGTATATACCCAATCTGAAATCACTCAAGTAGAGACATTAGACACAAATAAGTGGAATGGTTTAGTCATCATCAAAATAAGGGTTTAGTCAATTTAGACCTTGAGTCAACAATTACAACGATGGCTACAAATATCTAACAATTTACTCAATTAATCTTCAACCTACAAAATATTGCATTATTTAATATAACTATTACATGTCAATATCCTATGTAACAAGCATTAAAATATATAGAACATAATCATATTTTTTCTTGCAATAACAATATGATGTTTTATATAGAACCACTTACCCACATACCTGCACCACAAACCCAATATTAATACCGGTATTGGTATGGTGTGGGTCTAGATTTTTATTATGCGGGTCTAGAATTAGAACCAGACCCACTACATTAAATGAGTATGGGCATGGGTCAGACTCACACTATACCCATGCCGCTTACACCCCTAATTGGGTAATAGTTTATTTGAACCAATGAAGCAAAGATAGTATACAGGTGTTGAATGTATGCATATCTTAATAAATGTCGAACATGTTTAGAAAAAGGTATACTAAGGACAAATGGCCCTAAATGAAACTAAATTATGATTTATGTATGGGGAAATTGGATGACAAAAAATTGATAGGTATACATTTCACAAAAATACAAATACAAATGTGGAATGCTTTCACAAATTGGTGTTTATGATAGGCATACCTCGACAAAATTAAGAATTTATTACCGTTTCATAGTTTTCAAGTCTAGGTATAATGACCATTATCCTACTAACAAACAAACTAATGCATAACATGATTTGGTAATTGGATGTCAGTCTTGGTAGTTGACCAACTTCACATTGACATCCATATTTTTTAAAAGATGGTTGGTCCTGGTTAATTTCCTAGGCTAGTAATTAGGGAAAACTACAACATGTATCATACTAGGTTAATGACTTGGCCTAGTATTATGATCCACATCATGCTAGTCCTATATAAGGGAAATTTTAGCACACGTTCCTGGTTTAAATGCTTCGGGAACACTTAAAAAAGATTACTACAATGGGTTCTTTATTTTAGAACTTAAACTAGGCCCAACTTTGAACCACCACAACAAAAGAATTTGACAAACCCAAAAATTACTCAGTTATGCTGACCAAATAAGGTTAGGAACATAGAAGCTACTGTAAAAGTATAATACACACTCATTGACAACCACACAAACTTTTCATAAATATGAGGTAGAACACATATTGTTAACTAAGGGAAATTCATTCACGAATCATTATATTACAAATATTAGTGAAAAGTCATGGTAGTCATTGAAAGTCTTGTAGGCTCAAAACTAATGCATAATGGAACTGACCGCTTCTTCTTAGTGATAGATTCCATTGGAGTGAGGGTATGCCATTTATGTAAGTGAAATGAATTGTGGTGCACACAATCAATGTCATTAACAATTCCTAAGTGTATGATTATTCAACACCACCATTTATCTGAAATACTATTATCAACAACCACAACCTAATCTTTACACACCACAACCACATGTACCAGATTTTACATATATTGAAAAGATTTTATGATTGGCATATCAACAAGTAATATGATTAATTCAGAGGAGCTAAGAAAATTGTAACGACCCCACCTTCCGGTAACCCCCAATTAAGGGAGACCAGGAGGTCAGAGCCGTTATCCCAATTTCAAGATCAAAGGTTCGACAAATAATCAATAATAATTATCAAATTCTACCAAACTATATTGAAAAGTTGTAATAAAATCAAATTGTGCATACCTTTTGAAAACTTGGATTTCTAAACTTCTATCCACATATGAACTCTATTCTAACTAACCTTCCTTGTACTTTATTTCACGTATTCCACAATATACCGATTTACTATTTGTCCCTTTGGTTTTGAACCTAAAATGCCGATAAACAAAACGTCGGTCAGCATAAAGCTGGTATGTGGGGGAAACAATAATCGTGCAATTAACTGTAACAACATATTGCAGTCAATTATGATTTAACAAACAACTTTACGTTTTCAGCATTACTACTCAATCCATACATACCCTAACCTCTGCGTTGTCTCTAAAGTGGACCTAGATGCTACCTTCCTTATGATAGATCCCCATTAAACCCCTCATGATCCTATCTAATAGGTGAATCAATTTCTAGGGTTGAGTCACACGGCACTACCCATAGGTAGCCCACTCCCTAACTCATGGTGTGCTAAAGAGTCTCATGGCACTACACATGGGTAGCCCAATTTCTAACTCTTGATAACCTGATGTCCTACTTAACAAGTAGGCCATGTACTAGGTTGCCCATTTCATCATTAGCAAGACACAGAGAAGGACCAGGATCTGAGCCTGTCATGTATCTATACTTATGGTGATAATCATAGTCACTTTATAGTTGCATGAAATAAAAGTCATCCAAGCAATTATTTTCAGGCAACCGATAAAACTTTCGGGAATTGCCGTGAAACTAAAGCAATTAACCATAAGTGTAACCACATACCTGTCAAGCTGATGTGAGACAGAAATAATCCAATCAACAATAGGCAAGAAAGCATATAATGAGATCCTGAAACATGCATACAATTTCCTATTATTGATCATGCCATCAAGATCTATTAAACCTAGCTCGCTTCCTAGGGTTTTTAGTCCACTTTTAGGGTTTCCATTGCAATTAGGGTTTCCCTTCATCTTTTACTGTTTTAAACCCTAATTATCTCATCTATTCCTCATGAAATATATTAAGGCTACCTTTTAACAACATATAACCTTAATTTCAGAAAAAGCACAATTTAAATGTCAATTAAGTCCAATATGCCTCTTTTACACTAAAACTACCATCTTTATCCTTTTAGGTCATGACACGATCATTAAGGCCAATTATCATCTTTGGCTTCTTTCAAATTAGCAACTTAGTCTAATTCACATATGAACTCTATTTGTCATTAAGTCTACCTTTATCCATTAGAAAACCCTAATTACTACATTAAAGGTATTTATCCACAATTAAGAACTTTTATACTCAAACTTAGAATCATCATATCTTAGTTTTATTCTCAAATTTGAACAATTAAAGCCATTAAGAGTCTCAATTATGAACATTAGGGTTTCAAGGCCCAGTAAAGCTCATTTATGTACATGAACCCCAAATTAAACAAACTATGCATAAAGATTATCCTTTTGGATCTAATTTGTCCTTTTTATTAAAAACATGTTAATATCAACATTAAGCATTCATATAGCCCTCCCCAATTCATTAATCATCAAAGATTAGAGTTTCTCATGAATTAAACCATTAAAGCTAGCATCTTTATGTACCCTTTGAATTTCAAGCAGAATTAGGCTTCAAAAATAATTTCTTTGTGTTCCTCTCGTTCTGAGGATCAATTTTCATATATAACACTTTGATATATGAGTTACCAATCTTTTCCTACGATTATTTCAAGTTTTAACATAAGAGGACCAATGAAACATTGCCACGTCATTTATTGACTTACCGGAAATCCAGCCCAGAACTTGGAGAAAAGACCATGCAACCCTTGGCTCTTGTGCATGTGTGCAGGGGTAATAGAGTCTTTTGACTCTATTCTTCCCTTTCCTTAACTCCGACGCGGTTCCAGGTCTGCACGTACGTCACTTAACACCGTGACCCTTGGTCGTCGTGTCGTGGCTGCTGGAGGTGGTCATCACCTTCGATTCTACTGCTCCCATGGGTTCCCACTGCTCACCATCCTCTGGTGGTCGCTTACCCGCAAGTTCATGCCACAGGCACAACACTTTCATCTACCGTTGCAGACGGCCTCCCACCGCCGCACAGCCCCGCAGGCCTGGCTCTCGAGCACAGCGCCATGGCGGTGTCCTCCCAGCCGCCCATCATCTATATCCTAGGAGCTCGATCGTCACCTCCCTCCCTGGATCCATAGGGCACCCTTGCACCTTGGCTCGCTTCTTCCGAACAGTTGGTCGACTCCATGTCTACAACCTCTTCAAACCTCCTTCGCACACATGAGTAGGGAAGAAGGCAATAGGAGGGGTGTGTCCTGTAGAGGACACCTAGGCCCTGCAAGCCCATGGCTTCAGGCCGTCTCCAATGCTTATCACCGATCCACCATGTCTAAGAGTATGAAGCAGATCGAGGAAGAAGGTCGATGGAACCCTATTGCTAGCTAGGGTCCATCTATGGAGTCTCGTGTCTCCCTGGATGTGAGAGTTCTCGGCTCTATATATATACATTGAATCCTTATACTAGTCCTACCTCTTCGGTCTTGTTTCCTCTTTTACTCACTTTCCATATCTTTTGCCATGTATTAGATCACATATCTTAGCCAAAGTATTTTCTCTGCTTGGTCCCTCCTTTCCTATTCGTGTTTAAGGCAAAAACTCACAGAAGAGTATGCAGGTGGTTACAGGAAGACATTCAATCCATTATCATCTATGTTAACACCAAAAATCATGATCTAATTCCAAAATCCAAAAAGGATCACGTAATTATTTGGTCATTTAATACAATTACTTCCTTCCTCTGATATCTAAACGATTTGATACCAACTAGGTAGGATTATATTCCTTCTTTCATCTTTTCTTTCTTATGGTTAAGACACACATGGAAAAATAGGTTGCCACATAGATCCATACTTGTCCTCCAAGTATTTCTTTAATTATCTAATAACCATACATTTTATTAAAAGATTTCTTTTTAAGGATTTCTCTTCGTCTTTCATTTCCTTTTCTCTTTTCCTATTTCTTTTATTAGAAATTACATATAAATGAAATTTATTCAATTGTGGCCATTAATGCCACTTTTTAGAGATTTCCATGTATTTCTCATAATTATTTTGCTTAATATTCATTGTCTTGTATCCTTTTCTATTATTTGGACTTTTCCTCCTTTCTTTTCTTTTTCATCCATTAATGGATTAAGCTAATAGGAATCATGAAATTCCTATCAAAAGGGATATTTGCAAAGTAATCCATTATTTGAAACAAAGCATACAACCTTTTTAATTATGTCCAATTCATAAAATCTTTACATTTCAATTATGAAAACATATGCAAAATTGGGGTTGTAACATCCTTCCCCTCTTATAAGAATTTTGTCCTCAAAATTCCATCAAGCAAACAAACAATTCAGGATAAGACTTTTCCATGTCCATCATTGACCCCTATGTGGCTTTACCCTATACATGGCGCTTCCAAAGAACCTTTAACGTCACATATCTTTTTCTCTGAGTTCTTTCACCTTGGCCTCTGTAAACCTCACAAGTGACTCAGGTCATTTCAGCCTCCCTTGGGGTCACTAGGTTCATTTCTCAGCACATGGCTCGGGTACCTCACATAGTGCTCTAAATTAGACACATGAAACCCATCACATATTACTTTATCCTGAGGGGTAAGGTCAAACACAACCTTCTACACCAATCCATCTCAAAAGGACCCATGTATCGGGGACTCAGCTCTCTTAGCTATAACTTAGAGGGGTCAGATTTTCTCATCACATACTCTCCCACAGTGAACTGCATGTCAGTATGCTTTGCATTAGCTCATGACTCATGTCGTCCCTGGGCTCCTTTTAACCATTGCACGATCAAAGCAACTTCATCTGCACACACTGTGGTCCTTTTTTGACCTTCGTGAGGTCCCTTCACCAACATCATCTTAATGAAGTGGTGACCGGCACAACCTCCCTTACAGAGCTTCTTTACATCTCGATAAAGGCAATGGTGGGTATCATCACATCTTACATAGGACAAGAACTGTCTCCATGTATCATCCTAAACAAGCACACATGCTCTCATCGGACCCTCTAGTCTGGATCATACTAACCATCTGTTAGGAATGATAAGTTGTACTAGCATCGAGTTCGTCATGTACTTACTTCCACCGCATGGAAATGAATCTTTAGGTCATACTCATGAACTTTTGAACTTACATCATGAACCATCTCTCTCTCTCTCTTACATGTAGTTCAACTGGATCCATCCCTTGACCGTATTCTTTCTTTCTCATGTCAACTAGGTAAGGCGATCTACCATAACACATATTACATATTGACCTTCCTTGGTCCAAGGGAGACTCACCACAACATCCATAGTGATGAACTCCCATTCCCTTTCAGGGACTTTCATCCTCTATATCAACTCAATGGGTTATTGGTGTTCATCCTTCACCTCATGACATGCATGGAGACAAGCCCCATGCAACTCCGTACACTTCTTCGGCATCCAAAGTATTACTATCACTTATTATCTTAGTAGTACCACGATGTATGGTGAACTTAAAATCATGATCTCTTATATGTCAGGATTCCTCAAAATTGATTCTTCGGAAACCCTAAACCACTCTAGTTGGGGTTTCATCACCTTATTTACCAGAGAAGTGCATTTGAGGTTCTACAACCATCCTTTTATTGCATCAAGGCCTAGGCTGGCTAACCAAACAACCACTAACTTGTTCAACAAACTTCGTTAGTGTTAGCCAAACATATCTCACAAACTTAGTGTTGAACTAACAACCTCTTCTAGCCTCCAGCTAAACTAGGCAGCTGCACCTCAACCAGAGCATCCATTACCACCTCACATCCTTCTGTGTAAGGTAATGTTGAAGGCATACACCTTCATGTATTCCACTTATCATCTCATCTTGGACTTTAGGTCTATAAACCAGAAAACTTAGAGCTCATCTTCTTGGTTATCAAACTCAGCCTTGTATAACTCGCAAATTCCACATAGCTTATGATAAAAGCATCTTCATAAGATTACTACTTTATTTCTCTTTGTGTTTGTAAACCATCCACATATCGTTCACCGCACAAGGGTATGCTATCATCTCTGTCCTCATACCTCATAGCAACGTTCCAACTCACATCCTCTTTATCCTTGGTGTATGGCATGCATACTATCCTATCTCTCACTCCCATAACAGGAGGAAATAAGCATTTGGCTATAGTCCAAATATAAAGTTCTTCCCATTCCAAGAGTAGAGATGGTACATCCCACCTTGCCAGTACACCTTCAAATCTAAGTTGAAACGTGAAACATGTGTCTCTACATCACGATCATCTTGATATCAAGGTTACTTCCATGGAAAACTAGTCTCAAACCTGCTTGGGTCCACACACAATCCTTGGTCATCTCCTCTAGGTTTGTAGGGTGTCGACACTTTTGGGGTCATCCCTCTTCCCTCATGCATACAGAGAGTGCCCTACTCATATGCCCTTTGGGTCCCATGAGTTCATGAAGGTGATCAATCTCCTAAACCATGTCCCTCAGACAATGATAGTCGTTACCTCCCGACCCTATGGTCATGTGCAACTAGGGAATTAGGCAACTCCTACTTCCATCAGTCTCATCCCTACCTGACCCTAGGATAGACTTAGGATTCTATTATAGTACATGTCTAACTTAGAACCTTACCCAGGCCTTCATCATCTCTTTCTACATTCATGGGCTGTCTTTCATCCTTTCATAGGGGTCATGGTGACATGCCTACCTTGGTCAGGCCCCCTACCGGTTACCTCCATGGTAACACATCCACATGCACTTAGAGATGTATATCTATGGGTGTACAGGTTCATTCTCATACCATGTACTTTTCACTTATCTTCTCAAGATCCTATGAGACCCCTTTAGGCTACCTTAAACCAACAAAATTGGTATACCCTCTACAAGAGGGTCCCTCTCCCAGGATGGGAGGAAACTACATCTTGATAGCACAGGTCACAAACGTCCTTATGTCTAGGGTTTGCATCCACCTGAGCATGCTTAACCCTGGCAAGCTACTAAGGCACAAGCAGACCACCTACTAAACCATGCTAGGTCACACTTGTTCTCATCCTCAATATTGGATCAAGATCATACTTTCTCATGTCATCAACTTAGCTGTGAGGGATTCACCAAACATACCTTAAACTTAAGGGGTTTTCTCTTTCCTCTATACATGAGGAGTACCATGCTTGAATCTATAAAAACTCAAATCTCATAGTGAGCCTCAGGTACATCACTTCCCCTCTTAGGCCTAGGAACCCTAGGTTCACTTTTCATATGTCCAACTATCTGCTCAACTTTTTAACCACGAACCAAGCATGTACAAGGTATGTCATGCACTTCCCATGAACCCTCTACTTGCACAACACTTCAGAGTGGAGTCCCCCTCCAGGACAACCAACAAGGTATAAGGCCTCACAACCAGTTACTAAACCTCTTCAGGGTCTACGAAACTCTCCTTCCTAACCCTAGAATGTGAACATCTATACCATAGGCACATAGGCACCAGAAGCCTCATCCTCTCTCTAGGGTTTGTTTCCTCTAATGGCAACCAAGATATCATCAGCCTCCAGGGATCAAGCATGAGGCAACCACTATCATCCACTTAGGTCGCATCATCCTCAACTCCCCACTGTTCCTCATATCTCAAAGTCTATGATTCCAACCTTCTTGCTTGGGGTCCTTCTCTCTCTCTCTCTAGAGCTAACACTACAACCAGCCTCACTACCAGAGGTCCTCTTTCCATGAAGGTGGATCAAGCATACAAGCATACCCCTACATGGTGAAGCCTATGTTCAAGCTTATGTTTACTCAAGGTTATCCATAACCCTCTATGCTCATCTCATAAGCTATCCATCATACTTTCCTATCCAGGGTTTTAGCCTAATGTCAGCACTACTGACGTACTATGGGTGCATGCTATGCCATGCTCATATAAGCTCATGAGGTTTCCATAGGTTCTTCACTAACCTCATCATTGAAGGAGTTATCCTTCACTCTAATATACATGACCCTTCCCAGGGTTGGGTCGCCAAAGGTACTAGGTCATCCAACCTCACATGGCTCATATCATCATGGGCATCCAAAAGCATGTCCACACACATGGTCAATCATGACATCTGACTCATCATGCCATCTCTCTCTCTAACCACCACTTAGGGTTAGGGTTAGCATCATCCTCAGAGGATGTGCCCCGTCTCTACTTATAATGGAGGTTTCTACCTCCAAGACCAACTCTCTCTACTCATCCTCCTGACAAGAAGGTCTAGCCTCAGGTCTCTCCTAAGGGCATGACAACATATGTCATACAACCTAAGCATGTATCTATTCTTTAGTTTACGCTTAAACTATAAAGTGTATGTCCATGCCATCTTATTTACATGCTTTTTATTAATTTGGTAGATGATTCCTTAAACCTTATCAACCTTACCCATACCTCAAGAGGGTGAGGAGAAGAGAGAAAATCCTAATCCTTAAGGTCCTTAACAACATTTGAGTTGAGAAGGGATGAACAATGTGAGATAGTCCTAAAGGTATCTTATTTCGAGTCAGATCCTAAGACATTGGCCAGACAGTCACACGGATTCGGGAGTCCTCATATTCAGATTAGCTGTGCGAAAGAAAATCTTGCCAGCCCCCCGGCGTGATCCTTTTCTAGACACCTCTGTCTTTCAGAAAATCCTCTAATAACTCCCTTGGGTTCTATAGAGTTTGTAAAATTTAATAATTATTATAGATTAAATGAGGAACCTATGCTTTGATACCAAATGTAATGACCCCGCCTTCCGGTAACCCCCAATTAAGGGAGACCAGGAGGTCAGAGCCGTTATCCCAATTTCAGGATCAAAGGTTTGACAAATAATCAATAATAATTATCAAATTCTACCAGACTATATTGAAAAGTTGTGATAAAATAAAAATTTGCATACCTTTTGAAAACTTGGATTTCTAAACTTCTATCCACGTATGAACTCTATTCTAACTAATCCTCCTTGTACTTTATTTCATGTATTTCACAATATGTCATTTTACTGTTTATCCCTTTGGTTTTAAACCTAAAACGTCGACAAACAAAATGTCAGTCAACATAAAGCTGGTATGTGGGGGAAACAATAATCGTGCAATTAAATGTAACAATATATTGCAGTCAATTATGATTTAACAAACAACTTTATGTTTTTAGCATAACTGCTCAATCCATACATACCCTAACCTCTGTGTTGTCCCTGCAGTGGACCTAGATGCTACCTTCCTTATGGTAGATCCCCATTAAACCCCTCATGATCCTACCTAACATGTGAATCAATTTCTAGGGTTGAGTCACATGGCACTACCCATAGGTAGCCCACTTCTTAACTCATGGTGTGCTAAAGAGTCTCATGGAACTACACGTGGGTAGCCCAATTTCTAACTCTTGATAACCTGATGTCCTACTTAACAAGTAGGCCCTATACTAGGTTACCCTTTTCATCATTAGCAAGCCACAGAGAAGGACCAGGATCTGAGTCAGTCATGTATCTATACTTATGACGATAATCATAGTCACTTTATAGTTGCATGAAATAAAAGTCATTCAAGCAGTTATTTTCAGGCAACTGATAAAACTTTCGAGAATTGCCGTGAAACTAAAACAATTAACCATAAGCGTAACCACATACCCGTCAAGCTGATGTGAGATAGAAATAATCCAATCAACAATAGGCAAGCAAGCATATAATGAGATCCTGAAACATGCATACAATTTCCTATTATTGATCATGCCATCAAGATCTATTAAATCTAGCTCGCTTCCTAGGGTTTCTAGTCCACTTTTAGGGTTTCCCTTCATCTTTTACTATTTTAAACCCTAATTATCTCATCTATTCCTCATGAAATATATTAAGGCTACCTTTTAACAACATATAACTTTAATTTTAGAAAAAGCACAATTTAAATGTCAATTAAGTCCAAAATATGGCTCTTTTACACTAAAACTACCATCTTTATCCTTTTAGGTCATGACACGATCATTAAGGCCAATTATCATATTTGGCTTCTTTCAAATTAGCAACTTAGTCTAATTCACATATGAACTCTATTTGTCATTAATTTTACCTTTATCCATTAGAAAACCCTAATTACTACATTAAAGGTATTTATCCACAATTTAGAACTTTTATACTCAAAATAGCTTAGAATCATCATATCTTAGTTTTATTCTCGAATTTGAACAATTAAAGCCATTAAGAGTCTCAATTACTAACATTAGGGTTTCAAGGCCCAGTAAAGCTCATTTATGTACATGGAACCCCAAATTAAACAAACTATGCATAAAGATTATCCTTTTGGATCTAATTTGTCCTTTTTATTAAAAATAGGTTAATATTAACATTAAGCATTCATATAGTCCTCCCCAATTCATTAATCATCAGATATTAGAGTTTCTCATGAATTAAACCATTAAAGATAGCATCTTTATGTACCCTTTGAATTTCAAGCAGAATTAGGCTTCAAAATAATTTCTTTGTGTTCCTCTTGTTCTGAGGATCAATTTTTATATATAACACTTTGATATACGAGTTACCAATCTTTTCCTATGATTATTTCAAGTTTTAACATAAGAGGACCAATGAAACATTGCCACATCATTTATTGACTTACCGGAAGGTGGGGTCGTTACAAAAATAATCGTCTGAAAATAAATTCCAGTTTAGAACCAACACACAATGCCATATCAATGTTGGGGACTAACATCAACAACAATTTCAACTTGTCCCTCAAATAGAATTATGCCATTTTACACAATTGGGGAGACTAAATTGGAGGAAATGGTGGGAGGGAATACTTGGGGTTCTAGAAATGCATTCCACAGTCACCATGAATCATCCAGGTCCATGAGAGAAAGAACAGAAAATACAAAAAAGAAAACAAGTTAATATGATTCAACATTCACAACTAAAAAATGCAGCAATAGTTAGTCACTACACTGGGGAAAATGACATACCTAAGTAGGGTCAAGAGCTCACCCAAAGAAGAATCAAAAGCAACCACGTCTGAAAAGAGTTGGAGAATGATGTGCAACTGCATCAACATCAGTTCCACTAACATTGCTTGTAATTTATAGCAAGACGATGACCCAAAACGGAAGCCAGGGTTTCTCTGTCCTGGCTTCCTTGAGAACATGTACAACGAGTGATCAAATTTATGGGGGAGGAGAATGAGATTATACAGTAGGACTGCTAGCAGGTCTTACATTTCAATTGAGCACCTGGTAGCAGCTATTCCGCCCGTGATACGACTGCTGCTCACATGGCTGGTGAGTTATGCTGGCGCTCACATCTATATGCCACCGGGACAGACCATGCGACAACTACTATTGCCTGCACAACTACCACCACAGCTGGTTCCGGACTAGCCCTAACAACCAATACATGTTATCTTCTTCCTCGGGTAGGGGCAAGCAAGCTGGTCAACCAGGTGGTTGGAGTATGAGAAGAGATGAGAGGAGTAATAAAGACGTGGTGAGACAGTCGTGGGGGAGGGGAAGTTGGGGCTGAAACAAGGTTAAATCGGGGGTATACCTAACCTAAAGAATGCCTTTGGCTCTTTCGACGATTTTGCTCCTTGAGTCGGAGACATCAGAGGGGCCCATGATCCTGACATATCGCTACTTCTTCTTCCTCAACAGCGCATTCATAGGAAGAGAAAGATCTGTTCCTGCTCATCTCAGGGCTTAGTTGGTCCGAATTTTGGGATGATGGAAACCTAAAACGAGTCCGTTCAAGGATTACCAACCAAATGCCATCTCTTGCTAACTCGGACCAAGTTATGCCTACATGGAGGAAAATGACACAGCTCAATATGGATTGACTCCCAAACCAAACAAGGGCAAAAGGTTGTGGTTAGGAGGTTAACTGTATTTCGAAGAAAATTTTTTATAGGAAAGAGAAAAAGATAAAAGAGGATGAACTGCAAATGAATTTAGTCAAAGTGAATGGAAACCTTTGAAACATGAACTTCAATGAGATAAGAAATTAAGACAAATTGTATCCCTTTCACACAGATAAGAGATATAATTCAAAAAATTAAATGTGTCCGACTTTGGGTTCCGGAAATGGGTCTACATCATTATCCTATATGATTTTTTTTCTTTTTTTTCCTATATGATTCGATCCTACATATTCGGGAGCTTAAGCCCCTGTTTGGGAACGGACCCGATCCGGATTAAGAGTTGTCGTCTAGCTCCAGGTCGGCGTAACCCAGTCTGGTTTGGGCCAAAATGTTGTTTGGTTCACAACCCCATTCGACCCCCATTTTGGGATAACGGAATCCCATAATCCAGACTAACCCAGTCCCGGTATAGGCGAGATTGAAAATCCCAGTCCGGTTCTCGCGCCCCCCGACACCCCCTCGACCCCGACTCCCTCGCTCCCCTCCCTCTCACTCGCACCCCTCCCTCTTCCTTCCTCTCGGCCCTCTCCCTCTCGCCCCTCTCCTTCGCTGCAGGTTTCCCCTCTCCCTGTACCTACTACCGGCTCACTGTTGGTCCGTGAGTTAAAGCGAGGTCTGCTACCTCGAGCAGCTCGCGGATGGAGGGCAGCAGTCGTCGGGCAGAGCGTATGTCGCCTGGTGATTCAATGCGGCCATCTGCGACTACCGGTCTACTGGGGCGGCTACATCCTGCAAAGGCAAGGTACCAGTGCCCTGTCCTGTCCTTCTGACCATCGATTATCTGCACCGTCCACCTGACTCAGGTTGAGTAGTCATCGTCCCATCTTGTCGACACACAGGAAAAACCCTAGCAAGGGCAAGCAGTGTCCGTGTTCCTTCATATTGATCGCCTTGTGCATCGAGGTTCTTCACATCCACCTACGCATCTTGGAGGAAGCTGGTGTTCGTCCCTGGTTCTTCGGCGGTGCTGCTCATCCCGTCGATTCCGCAGTTGCTGCTTGTTGTCGACCACTTCTTCGTCCCTGGTTCTCCGGCAGTGTTGCTCATCCTGTCGATTCCGCAGTTGTTGCTCGTTGTCGACCACTTCTGAATAGGTTGGTGATGATGAATAGTTAGGCCTATTTTTTGTACTAAATCGTTATGCAAAGGTGTTCCCCGTGTTCCATGGTGTGTGTTGGATCCCCTGTGTGTGTTTTAGATTGATACAATGATGTTCCATACTATTTTTCATCTGTGGATCCTTTCCTTTTCTATATGAAATGTGAAGGCTAAGCCATTTCGAATCTGTTTAGATGGCTAGCTGTCTTCTATTGATAAGTGCTTCCTGGCATTTTGCAAAGCTATTGCATTTATCTTAAGTGGTGGTTTGTGGCATTTTGCAAAGTTATTGTCTAGTTCAGTTGGATCCTACTTTTTCAATGAGGAAGGGTTGTTACAATTTCTTGCTCAGATACACACCACCCAAGCTCTATAACCATTGAGTTTTTGCTCTTTTTACACTGGCATACTCTGACCTATTGATCAATGCTATGGTTTATTCAAGGCTCTTACCACTGTGAGCTTCACTTATACAAATACAATTTGCTTAATTTATTAGTGACTATCATGCACTATGTTAGGTTAGAAAATCTAGATGGAAATCACTATGTTAGGTACTGATTTTTGGATCTTGTTTCACTTGACCCATCTTTTGGTTCTTTTTTGTGTTAACGACATATCTATATACAAATCAGTTTTCATCCTCATGTTGAGAATGTTTTGTACTATGTATGACGTATCTTTATTTTGGTCATCAATATGACATATCTTATTGATCTTTCACTTACTTTGATGAGCAACAATTTTGTCATTATGGTTGCAATCTGTGTATGGGGAGGTGAACACATTAATGTCCAATTTTATAAAATATAGAGCAAGTTTGCTGGGTAGATACTAGCAAGCATGTCATCGCATGTACAATGTATAAAACATATATAAATAGGTTCATATACTTTCTCAAGTTTTCTTTGATCCAAATGTTCTGCATATTGGTCTTTTACCCATACTAGAAAAAACATACTACAATATATCACCATTTTGCAAAGCTATTGTCTAGTTCAGTTGGATCCTTATTATATAAAGTTAAAGTTGCAGAAACAACTTCATTCGTGACCTCAGTTGTGATGTGATACACACCACCCAAGCTCTATAACCATTGAGTTTTTGCTCTTTTTACACTGGCATACTCTGACCTATTCATCAATGCTATGGTTTATTCAAGGCTCTTACCACTGTGAGCTTCACTTATACAAATACGATTTGCTTAATTTATTTTAGTGACTATCATGCACTATGTTAGGTTAGAAAATCTAGATGGAAATCACTTTTATGAATAATGTGGAATTGTGGTTAGCATGCTGAATCTACTCAATGCATTGAACACCATGAACTTCCTACAATTCTTACTTTTCAGCTAGAGAATTCTGTCTAGCACCCAAAGGTAATTCTTACTTGAAAATTGCTATTCCTAAAACAAGTAAATCCACCAAAATGTTGAGATTTTTGGTTTTCATCCTCATGGTGTGTGTGGGTAGTGATTTTTGGATCTTGTTTCACTTGACCCATCTTTTATGAATAATGTGGCATTGTGGTTAGCATGCTGAATCTACTCAATGCATTGAACACCATGAACTTCCTACAATTCTTACTGTTCAGCTAGAGAATTCTGTCTAGCACCCAAAGGTAATTCTTACTTGAAAATTGCTATTCCTAAAACAAGTAAATCCACCAAAATGTTG
Source organism: Alisma plantago-aquatica (assembly GCA_963693085.1). Classification (NCBI taxonomy): domain Eukaryota; kingdom Viridiplantae; phylum Streptophyta; class Magnoliopsida; order Alismatales; family Alismataceae; genus Alisma; species Alisma plantago-aquatica. Next base: position 688,718,703 of record OY856409.1, read on the forward strand.
AGATTTTTGGTTTTCATCCTCATGGTGTGTGTGGGTACTGATTTTTGGATCTTGTTTCACTTGACCCATATTTTGGTTCTTTTTTGTGTTAACGACATATCTATATACAAATCAGTTCGAAATCTTGCAATATAAATAATTTTTTGTACTATGCATGACATATCTTTCTTTTGGTCATCAATATGACATATCTTGTTGATCTTTCATTATTGCAGTTTACTTTGATGAACAACAATTTTGTCATTATGGTTGCAATCTGTGTATGGGGAGGTGAACACATTCATGTCCAATTTTATAAAATCTAGAGAAAGTTTGCTGGGTAGATACTAGCAAACATGTCATCGCATGTACAATGTATAAAACATATATAAATAGGTTCATATACTTCCTCAAGTTTTCTTTGATCCAAATGTTCTGCATATTGGTCTTTTACCCATATTAGAAAAAAACATACTACAATATATCACCATTTTACCCATATGTTACATGTTACTTTCTATCAATTGTGTGAGTGTATCTAGTGTCAAACTTTTATATGTCACCTGAGTGCTCAGTAACTACATCTTGACATGTTTGAGGCAAACATAAAGTATATCTCATACATCCTTGCTAGAAATCCAACTTGAAACTATCTTTTGGTTTCTCTGTATTGCTGCATAGGGGCATGAAACAGAACATTGGTTTGCTGAAATTTCTTAATCAATATTCACTGAGACTGTACATGTCTATTTTACCCTGATGGCCTTCTTGTGTGCTATTCTACTCGCTTTTCTTCTATCCTAATCCACTTCTCTTATACCTCTTCTGAGCTCATGGGATTATTGAATAAGATGGCAATTCATATAATGCTCTCATTAAAGTTTTAGTACACTGTTCTAGCTTGCTTTAGCTACTAAAAGGACAATACCTTCTATCATCTGATGTTGGAGTGCCAATATTAGATCTGAAGACCTTATAAAAGAAGAGGCGGGTTCTTCATTTGTTACTGATTTTTTTCGGTGTATTTTTTAATGGTTGTTTCACCTCAATTTTATATGACACAATTGTTCTCGTATCATTATAATATTAAATAAACTATACATGCCTAAATATTAATCTTGCCTAAATAATATAGAGAAAATATATGCAACTGATGCACAAGGTAATTTCATATTGTAATTGCAGCTTAGACGCCACTATCTAATTAAATACTTTCTCTAAAAAGACAAAAGATATAACAATTTGTGTATCATAATATATTGCAGCACTTACAGGGTATGTCTTCCGCTGACCCCAAGTTTTGTATTGTTTGGGCAAGAGATTCTGATGCCGCTCTAGTATCTGCATTGCGCAGATAATATGACCTAGGTAGGTGTGTCGATGGTCATTTCACTAGGGAGGCTTGGAGGGAGGCAACTCTAGAAATGCAAAATAGGATGGGGAAGACGGCCTGCAATATAGACCAGCTGAAAACTCGGTGGAAGAACTTGAGGAGGGACTATGTCGCTTTGAAGCTTGTGACGAATAAGAGCGGCGTTGGATGGGATGACACTAGGCATAAGCCCACGCTGCCCGACAGCCCTGAATGGAGGGAGAGCCTTGCGGTATATCCAATAACCAGTCCCTTAATTAAAAAAATAATGTCATATATTTACACTTTAATTTCTTAATACAATTTTTTGTATACTTAGGCAAACAAGGACCTTGCTAGGTTGCTTAACAAGTCGTTTCCCCACTACTATGACATCGAGATGATGGTGGGGAGGAACATTGCTAGAGGACATCATGCAATGTCTTCAACGGACACACAAATCCCTTCTGACGTTGCCTCCGAGGATGATGTCATTGTCGACTTAGATGGCCCAGACACACCCATGAACACTGGAAGCCAATCAGGGGAAGCTAATATGGGCGCATATGGGATGTAAAGTGAGGGAGACAATGGGGGAGGTGGAACAGATACACCGAGTGTTGGCGGGAGGCCTCCTGTCGTTAGGCACAAGAAGCGGCCATCAATGGCTCAAGACCGATGTGGGTTTTCAAATGAAGTGTTATCTGAATTCACACAGGTTTATGCAAAGGTTCACGAGTTAGGCAGTGGTGTGGCAACTAGAGCCTTTGAAAAGAAAGAGTTTACAACCATCTTACAACATTTCCAGGACACTTACCCAGATGCCCCCACTGCTGTGTTTACAACACTTGTGAACGCCATCAAGGACTCAACAAACCGCACCATCTACCTCAGCCTTATAGACACACCTCAAAAGATAACCATATGGTTGCAAGACCTTTGGGAAAGGTCCCAAGCTGCCAATGCAACAACAACACCTTCAATGCCATCCTCATTTATGCCATCTCACCATGTATTTTTTCCGCAATCCCCAACACCCAACTTCAGCAACAGACCAAGTATGCCATCGTCGTTTGTGTCATCTCACCGTGCATTTTTTCCTTCGTCCGATGATGCTGGCCCTTCCGGATCACCAAGCATTAACAGTCAGACATTTAACTCAGCAAATCAGTAGAAAGTTCTTTCATTGTTGTAATAATCTATCTCCCATCCAAACATTTTCTTTGGGCATAATCTAATTTGCTTAATTGTTGTAATATTGTTATTCCCGTCCAGACATTATTTTACCGCACAAACTAAATTGATTAACTGTTGTAATATTTTATTTCAGCGCCATGCTTTTATTTTGCATTCAATCTAATTCGCTATGTATCCTGCAAGCCATTATTTGTCATGTCCACAGTTACATATGATTGTCGAGTAGTTATTTTCTTTGTCGTTGCCATGACAACCTTGCTATGCTTCCACTTGTAGGCATAATGTCAACCACTGACCAAACAGAAACACTTGACCTCCTCACGCACATTCTACATACATTATTTGGTCCAGCTAATCACATTGCTGATACAATAGCTGAGTCCATAGCAAACTCCATCATTGACAACATTTCCGACATACCACCTACAATACCTAGGTCAGTTAGCATTAGGAGTGGCCACCAGAAGGTCTTAGAAATTTTAAACGGTCATGAACAAAGGGCTTATGACCTATATCGAATGAGACCACATTCTATAATGGCCCTTGTGGACAAGCTTGAGAGTTGGGCCTTGTTACGAAGCACTAGAGGCGTCAGTTCAGTTGAGGCTGTGTGCTACTTCCTACAAATGGTTGGCCATGGACATACAAATCGCGCTTTGGATGAGGACTACATTCACTCTGGTGAGACCATCAATAGAAAGTTCAATGAAGTCTTATACGTTGTGTGTTCGTTGTCCAATGAGTACATTGTCATGCAAACTGCATCGACATGCACAACAACACATTCTCGTATATTGGAGACCCCAAGGTTCTACCCGTACTTCAAGGTAATAGTTAGCCCCTACAATCTTTAATCATTTGGAAATATTTTGTATGTTTACAACCTATTTGGTGTTATAGAATGTCATCGGGGCAATTGACGGAACACACATCCCCGTCTTGGTTAAACGAGACAAGCAAAATCGCTACTGAGACAGAAAAGGGAATGTCTCTCTTAATGTCTTGGATGTAGTTGACTTCTCCATGGAGTTTACATATGTCCTAACTGGGTGGGAGGGATCGGCTGCTGACCAAAGGGTCCTACAGTCAGCGACGACCACGGGCGGGTTTAAAGTTCCGCCGGAAAAGTTTTACCTAGTTGATGCAGGGTATGCCAACACTCGGCAATTCCTTGCACCATATCGCAACACAGCTTACCATATTTCTGAGTACCGAGGAAACAGACATGCCTGCACCAACAAGAAGGAGATGTTCAACCACCGCCACAATTACGTAATGTTGTAGAAAGAGCATTTGGGGTGCTGAAGCGGCGGTTTGCCTACCTTAAAAAGGGGCGACATATCGCATACATTCGCAGTGTCGCCTCGTAATGGCTTGTTGTATCCTCCACAATTTCATACGCCGCCAACATGATGGCGAGAATATCATGGACGAACTCCCAGATGACATTTCAACATCTGTCGTTCCCCCTACTGGGGTTGACCTGAGTTCCCTCCAACAAACAACTCAGGTCGATTCAAGGGAGGGCGACCGTTTACGTGAATCCATTTCTAATTTGCTATGGGATGCCCATTGACGTACAATTGTATCTGTAATAGTCTTCGGCATCATTTGAAAAATTGTCCACGACAAAACTTTGTAGCCTTTACTTCTTTTTTTTACGAACTTTTTACTGGATCCTAATAATATACATGACATAATGAATCGGTAGGTTGTCTTCAAATGGAGAATGCAATGCCTTGATGTACATGCGGCCTTCAATGCACTGTACGTGTGTATATGGATGACGCGGACGCGGCAAATGGACGTTTTGAAAATAACAACCCCCACAGACTGTATTTTACATGTGGTACGGGGCTTATTTCGAACAGATGCCAGATGAGATTGCCCGCGCAGTGTGTACCACCCACAGTTGCCACACTTACTGCAGTTAGGGATGCTATGCTAACACAACTTGCATATGCACGCAACGAACGCAAGCTATGGTCTGAACAATGTGACTTTGTCAGTTCGATAAGAGCATACACTGATAGGATCGAACAAGATATTTCCACTCTACGTGAGAGGTGCCAATATCTTCGCCAACGACTTCACATCACGAGCAGTAACGACTCTTCAAACGAGGACGGATACAATACATCATAGATGTAGAACAAGCAGTTAGGCCTATTTTATGTTCGGAAAGTTGTATTTGAAATCTATGTTCAGAATCCGACATTATTTTTACTAATCCTCAATTACCTCAATTATGTTTTAGATGTCAATGGATCCATCTGAAGTTCCGAGGTGTGATTATGGGTTAGATGCAGCCTTGCGGCTTAATACAGAGGATGCATGGTTGTATGATTTTGACATTCTGAGTGAAAGGCAGGCGAAATGTATTACATATGCCCTTCTCGTGAGGTGCACTAGTAAATACATACATAATAGGTTGACGTTGTGTATGTTGCACATTCTTTGTCATTCATTAAACTTGATAATACATTGTAGGGAAAAGATCGGTGTAGATACTTCCGTTGGGCAGTCGATCTCCCCCCAACAATTGATTCTTTGAAAGTTGAGATTATGTTACTAACTGTCGAGTGCAAGTCAGTGTGGGGCCAGGAAATGAACATGATGGACTTTGTTGAAATTCATCACAACTACGATGATATATACACCCAAAAAAAGTATGAGCATGAGGGTCTAGAACGCTACGTTGCCAGTCTGGAGGAAGAATGCAGTCTTCTTGTAGACATTCCTTCACCCACGGTGATGCCATAACGTTTAATGGCAGAGAACTACATTTAGTTTGGTGTATCGATTTACATTGTCAACCATTCGATATTTTTAACATTAAATTTTCCTGAATTCATCTGACATTAACAGGCTTTTGTTATTTATCATAATGTTGGTGTATGTTTTATGGAGGGTGTATGTTTTTTCACCGTGATGTTCATAAATGTTAGTTAGCACTGAATATGCATTTTATATTCCCTTAATTGTGTGGTACACACTTATGTCTAAAACATATTACTTACAGAATATGTAATATGGTTGGGCCTCCAAGGACGCCTTCTTTTATGTGGTGTACAGAGCTTGATATGGTTCTCAGAGGTATGATGAGAAACCAATATGAGTTGGTGTTATAACCCCAATTTTTGGGTTCAAGTGCTGAGAAATATAATTTCTCATATTAAAGATGTTTGAACAAATAATCATATATTTGGTTGAGAATAATTGGATTTCGTTTAAAATAGCCTTGTTATTTGATTTGTGGGATTTATTGTCTATTGGGCCCAATAACAATGAAATAACAAAGAAAATTCAATTAGTAATTGAATAATTGTATATTTGATAAAAGAAATATGTGGAAACCTCTAGAAGGCAAATCCAAAGAGGATTTCGTGCCTCTTGGGTTCTTTGGGCTCCAAGGAGTACAAGTTGCATAAATAAAGTAATGAGAAAAGAAAAAGGTTAATTAAGTATTTTTTATGAAGAAAGAAACTAGGAAATAATGATATAATGTGGAAAATGAATGAAAAGAGGCATAAATGAGATTTCTTGGGGAAATTTCGTATCCATGTGGTTGTTAATATAAAAAGGAATGCCAATGAGGAAAATAAAAGAGAAATAAAAAGAAATCCTCAAAAAGGAATATTTAAATGAGAAATAAACAAGATAATGTGAAATGATGCAATTAGATGCATCTAGAAGGATAATAAGTATCCTTAGAAAGTAATTTCGAAATAATAGAGTTTCTTGGGGTACAAGGAGCCCCAATGAAGGAAGAGGAAAGAGAAAATACCAAAACTTGCAAAATAAAAGATAATATGGTACTTTATTAATGTTTTAGGTGGAATTTTTAAAAAGGAAGTAATTTCCATTAAAAGAAAATAGAAGTTCGTACCAATGGATTAAGAGGGCAAGAATAATGATAATAAGAAAAAGGATTTTTGTTTTTCTAAGTATCCAAGAGATAAGGAATATCAAGGAAGAAATAAGTGAGAGAGAGAGAGAGAAACTAGCATGTTAATATAGGAATTACATTCCTAATAGGAAAGGGGTGTTGCTCGTCCCTTGATGAGCGGTGAAGGGCATGGATACTCTCCCCTATATAAGGGGTAGAGCTTTTGGTCGGTTTTGGATAGATCTTACACACCTCTCTCTCCCCTCTTCATGTTTCTTGCACGTAAAACCCTAATAGAGGGTGTAGATCGATCCCTGGAGCAGTGAGGACTGTGTGAGGAGAGTGTGATGCTTCTTCCTTGTCAAAGAGGTTGGACGACCGCCGCGTTGGCTCCCTCCGCCTGCACGACGCCGCTGGTTGGCCGTAGATCAGTTGCAGGTCGGCCAAGGCGGCAGATCTACTGAGCCCGATCCCGGTCGACTGCACGCACGTTGAAGGCATCTCCGCCTGTGCAGGGGCACGACGGGAGAAGGGGTAGGAGCCGTGGAGGTCAACGGGGTCGAACCAGGAGGTGGAGCTGCGCCGTAGGCAGCTAGGGCAGCCGCTTCGCGGCTGATCCAAGGAGGAAGATGACCAAACCTTCGCTGGAAAATCCTGCCCCTCCACGGGCTAAAGCGCGCGCGACTTAACCAAGGGCATAACGGTCTTTCCGTTATGTTTTCCAATACAAAGGACAACGTTGCATGTATTACATGACATGGCGCAATCTGATTGGCCAAGTAAGTATTTTTCTTGCAAAATTCGTAACTTAAGATTCGTAGCTCGGATGACAAAAAGTTATATATGAAAGTTGATCCTCAGAACAAGAGGAATCCAAATAAATTATGTTTGAAGTCTGATTCTATTTTCAATCCGAAAATTAATGGAAGTAATCATCTTTAGTACTTTAAAGATTAAAGAACCCTAATCTGATATGATTAATGTGTTTAATAGGGTTTAATGGATCTTTAGAGTTGATATTAATCTGTTAAATGTAAAAAGGAACATTGAGTTAAAAAAAAAAGAACTTTTCACGTGATTAGTCTAATTTAGAGTTTATATGCTTGAAATTGGAAAATTACATAAAGTTATCATCTTTAATGATTTAACTAAGGAAAAACCCTTAGATTTGATGATAGATGGATAATTCAAGTTGATATTAACCTATTGTTAATAAAAGTGAAAATAGGATTTAAAAAGATGATCTTTTTATATAGTTGGTTTAATTTAGGGTTATATGTACATGAATATGCTTTAATGGGATTAGAAACCCTAATTTATGTTGACATGAATTCTAATGGTTTTAATTGTACAAATCGAAGAATAAAATATAGAGATGTGATGATTTGAAGATAAATTGAGTATCAAAGATCTTTAATGTGAATTATTTGGATAATTAGTGTTTTCTAGTATATAAAAGTGGAAATAGTAATAAATAAGGTTCATATATGTGAGTTGAACTATAATAAAATATGATTTGTCAATTTGAAAGGAACCGAAGGTGATAATTAGCATTAATGTTTTGGATATGACCTAAAAGGATAAAGATAATAGTTTTAGTGTAAAAGAAACATATTAGACTCATTTGACATTCAATTGTGCCTATGATGCAGAAATTAGGGTTTGTGAACTAAAAGAACATTAAAAGTGATAAATGCATAATGAAGGCTAAAACTCTAATAAAACCCTAAAGTTGGCCTAGAAATCATAAGATGGAATCCAAGTTGATCTTATGGATGTTTTGAATAAAACAATGACACTTGGATGTTATGCATTATTTTCAGGATATTGTTGATTGCTTGTTAATTGTGTTGAATGTTAATGCATGGACATCAAGTTACTATGGATCAGGTATGTGGTTACGATTATATGCTATAGTTTCTCGGTGTATTCCCGGATGTTTAATCGCATTGAATGCAACTAAATTGTTGGATGTTTATTTATTTCATGCCACTATAAAGTGACTATGATTATCACCATAAATGTGCATATATATCTGGCTAGATCCGGGTTTACCTCTATTACTTTGAAAAGGCTAAAAAGGGGTAATCCTAGAGTAAGGTCTAGGTTACCGTGAGTTAGAGACTCTTTAGCAAATCCCGAGTTAAGGAGTGGTGTACTTACGAGTAGTGCCATGTGACTCAACCCTAGAAACTGGTTCACTTATAGGTGGATCATGAGGGGTTTAATGGGAGCAATGCAGAGGATAGGGTACTCTTGGATCGCGGAGTTATATCTAAGACGTAATATTGGTTGTTAAATAAGTAATTGAATGATTACATTGTTATCATAGTTGCATGTTTGTTGTTCCCCCACATACCAGCTACGGCTGACCGACGTTTTGTTTCTCGGCATTTTAGGTACAATGAAATGAACAAACAGTAAAGTGGCACATGTGATACTAAAAGAAAATTAAAGTACAAAGGAGGATTAGATAGATTAGTATCGGTGTGGATAGAAGAATAGAGATCCAAGTTTTCAAAAGGTATGTAAAGAAAAATTTTATTACCATTTTCAGTATAGTCTGTTAGAATTTAATAATTGTTTATGGTTATATGTCGAACCTTTGATCCGGGATTAATGGGTGCGGCTCAACCTCTCGGTCTCCCTTAATTGGGGGTTATCAGGAGGTGGGGTCGTAACATTTGGTATCAGAGCGTAGGTTCCTCATTTAACCATTAATAATTATTAAATTTTACAAACTCCATAGAACCCAAGGGAGTTATTAGAGGAGTATCCGAAAGACGGAGGTGTCTAGAAAGGGATCACGACCGGGGGCTGGCAAGATTTTCCTCCGCACCGCTAGTCGAAATACGAGGACTCCCGGACCCGTGTGACCGCCTGGCCAAAGTCTTAGGGTATGAATCGAAATAAGATACCTTTAGGACTTCTCATCTTATTCATCCCTTCTCATCACAAAATGCTGATAAGGACATAAAGGATTAGGGTTTCCTTTCTTCTCCTCACCCTCTTGAGGTATGGATAAGGTTAATAAGGTTTAAGGAATCCTCCACTAAATTAATGAAAGGCATGTAAATAAGATGTCATGGACATAAGCTTAATAGATTAAGCGCAAAATAAATAATAGATACATGCTTAGGTCGTATGACATAAGTTGTCATGTCCTTAAAAGAGACCTGAGGCTAGACCTTCTTCTAAGGAGGATGAGTTAGTCTTGGAGATAGAGATCTCCATTGCAAGTAGAGACCTGGCACATCTTCTGAGGATGATGCTAACCCTAACCCTAAGTAAAGGTTAGAGAGAGATGAGTTGGACCAGGTGTTTGAAAGGACATGCCTTTGGGATGCCATACGATCCATGGGTGACCTAGCACCTTTGGCAACCCAACCCTGGGAAGGGTCGTGCATGTCAGGGTAAAGGATAGCTCCTTAGATGATGATGATAGTAAAGGACCATAGAAACCCTATGCGCTTGTACAAGTAGGGCATAGCTGGCACCTAGGGTACGTCATAATGCTGGCAGTAGGATGAAACCCTGAATAAGGAATTATGATGGAGCATTAAGGGTTATGGATGACCTTGAGCAACTATAAGTTCGAACCTAGGCTTCACCCATGTAGAGAATGTGTTATGACCCACGTTTCATTTTACCAGTAAGTACCATGGTTAGTGCATAATTGAACTAGTTACGTTAAGATGAGTACTTGCTTTTGTTAATAGTGTTTTGAGCTTGAGCTAGTGTTAATGTATCATTAGCTTGTTTTCTTGTCCTGAGGTTGAGTACAAGTTTGTGCTTAATCCGTTGCCGAAGAAATCATGCGAAACCGACCTACGAGTAAAAAGATATGGACTTTTTGGTGTTTAGGGACCTATGTGCAATTTCGAAAAGTTTTTGGGTAATTTATTTTCGGCCCCCTGGGCGCCCTGCCTTATCCTTTCCCTTGGTTTTCCTTTATCTCTTCCTTAGCCGACTAAGGGATGAACGAGCGTTCATTCCCTTCGTTACCGCTGGACAGAAACAGGGAGAGAGAGAGGGAGAGAGAGCGAGTTAGAGAGGGAAGGCTGGGCGATCTAGCCGTTCTCCACCGTTTTTCTTCGATTCCCCATCTTCTCCAGCCAAAGCAACCCGCTGCACCTTCTTCCTTCTTCTTCACCTTCTTCTTCCTCCAGCAGCTGTGAAGAAGACGACCATGGAGGTGGTCTAGGGAGCGAACGGTGCTTCCTTCTCTGTTCTTTCTTCTTGCCAAGTGCTTGCTAGGTCATTCCGGAGCTATAGGAGCGATTCAGGTAAGAATCGTCCACCGAATCGACCCCAATCTTCTCTTTCTTTTCTGCAATTTCCGCCCCTGCGCAGGTTGCACGGCGTGCAAATCCGTTTTGCACGGCGTGCAACATTACAGATAGCTAATATAGGGGGAAAATCCGTTTCTGCGCAGGTGCACGGCGTGCAAAGTCAGTTTGCACGGCGTGCAAAGTTACAGATAGCGGAACGAGTTTCAGCCCAGGTGCACGGCGTGCAAATCAGTTTGCACGGCGTGCAGGTCAGTTTGCACGGCGTGCAAGTCAGTTTGCACGGCGTGCAAAGGTGCAGAAAAGCAGATCAGAAGTGCACTGAAGGTGCACGGCGTGCAGCCTAAGTGCACGGCGTGCACGTTGCTGTAAAGGGCAGAATTAGGCGTGTTTGTGGACGTTTTTCGGTGTATACGAACACACCGAAGTGTGTGAGTGGCAGTTCATTTAGAAATCATTATTTAACTCATTTTAAATGTCTGATTGCTCCAGTAATAGTTTAATAAGTTCATTGGAACTTGAATTGTGTAATAAGAATGATGAGAAAGAGGAAATTCTGTGTTTACAGTTATAATGTGTTATTTATGTTATTCATTAATCAAGTATAGACTTAGATGCCCTAACACCGTAGAACCCCTAAGTGGTATCTGCAGCTTTGGGGTGAAACTCGTGTTGCAACATCATCCGTGCGTGTGTCGCGGACAAACGAGGAAAGAGAAAAAGGGCAGTGTCTAACAACAATTGTGCTTGTGTCACAATGGCATTGCGGTTTCACCAGAAAACACGGTTATCTAACACCATTCGTGCGGAGTCGCGAAGGTAACCCTGTGACCCTCCGCCTGTGTGCTCAGGTTAGTAGGAGGAGTCGAGAGAGCACTCGGAGTAGTGCATTGAGGCCGGAGAGCCTGTAGGCCGGAGAGCCTGTGGTCCTGTGGCAGAACAGGGCTGGCGTCAGACTTAGCATTCCCGGGTGTGTCGCTAAGTCTTGTACGGTGGGGTCGTAGCATAAATTTGCTATGGACCTTTATATGCAGAGTACACTGCATATATTTAGGGCATAATAATAAAATGAATGAAAAAGTCAAATAGGATCATAGTAAATTTATATAATTGTCTTTTTACTTGAAACACTTGATGATGCTTAGAAATATGATTATTATCTAAACATCTGCTATGTCAATAGGATTGCTTTGCTTAAACTGTATATCTGTTTATTTTCAGTTAATGAACCTGACGAGTTGTTTATTGATAGCTAAGTGAAATGTTATTCACTGAGCGAGTAGGCTCACCCCTCTACTCAAAATATTTTAGGTCAGCATCAGCAACAGGAGTCGGAAGGATCGTTTCATCCCAACTCTTAATAGATAGAAGGTTTGTAGTTAGTTTAGTTAGAGGTCTCTTAGTCCATTCCCCTCGATCTTCGGGACAAGGTGTGAGTGAGAGAGAGAATATGTACAAGGATGTAAATTAACTGTATGCTTTATATTATGTTGAACAATGCTTATGCTGTAGACCCTGTTTATATTTTCTGCCAGTTAATAGAAATGCTTCCGCAGTTTGTTTAGTTTTCAATTGCAGTAATATCTTTATTTGTTTAAGAAGAAATGAAAAGTTGGTTATGTGCTAATCCCACCTGTCGTGCCCTAATCCTGTGGTTTGTGTATAATGTGAGGTTGGGGCGCGACAACTTTTGGTATCAGAGCCTAGGTTTGAGTACTTAATTACTCAAAGTCAGGGGACGATAAGAGACCAATAGGATTAAGGTTTAAGTGTCTTTCTTATATCTGTAATTTTCTAATAGGAAATATTCTATTATATTATTTCAGATGGCAGGAAGAGGCTTTGATCGTGATGATCAGGCCGAGAGCCATATTGGCCCTGATCCTTTGTACTTGGGTCCAGGTGGTGGTGACCACGTGGATGAAGCATCCCGGATGTACAGGATGTTTCTGGAAACCAAAGAAAAGTACAAGGCTGATAGGCGAGTTTCTTCTTCCACCAGCAGTAAAGATCTGATGCGATCTTATGAGCTTGTGAAGAAGCTTGGTGGCACAGAGTTCAGTGGCACCACAGATCCAGCAGAGGCTGATGAATGGTTTAGACAGATAGAGAAGGTCTTTCGTCTGATGGAGCTTTCAGAAGAGAAGAAGATCAATCATGCGGTCTACCTTTTGACAGGCGATGCAGAGTTGTGGTGGCGTAGTGTGGAAGAAAAGAGGAGAGGTACAGAGCTTTCCTGGCAGGATTTCTCTGAGGAGTTTCATCTCAAATTCTATCCACCCACTTTTCTTAATGAGAAAATCAGGCAGTTGCAGAATATCAAGCAGGGGAACATGACAGTTACAGAATATGAAGCGCTTTTCACACGGTTAGCTAATTTCTGTCCACAGCTTGTTCCTGACAACATAGAGAGATGCAGAAGGTTTCAGGAAGGGCTAAGGCCAGAGATCCGGCATACAGTTTCTGCTACTAGCAGGAGGAACAGAGAGAATTTTGGTGAGTTTGTTGAGGCTGCCAGACAAGTTGAAGAATCTGTGAATGCTGACAGGGTGCCCGAGTCTAAGAAGAGATCTGCAGAGTTCAGTGGAGGACAGTCCAGTGGTGGATTCAGAGGTGGAGGTAGAGGTTTCTTTTCTAAACTTGGGCGTGGCTTTGGTTGTTTTGGCAGACAGAGATCTGAGAATGTCACTACTTCTAGAGGTAGAGGAGGATATAACCCAGGAAAATGGAGTAGTACCACTAGTGGACAGTCTTCAGGGTCGTCTATGTCAGTATCAGGTCCTCAGAGACAAGAGATACCGTTATGTAATAAATGTGGTAGACCACACACTGGTCAGTGTTGGGGTCCAAGTTGTTTTGCCTGTGGACAAATAGGACATCTTAGAAGGGATTGTCCTCAACTTCATCAAGCAGCATCACAAGCTTTTCAGCCTCAATACCATGATGTTCCGAGTTCCTCTGTGGCTTCTGGTTCTAGAGGTGGTGAAGCGTCTAGTGGCAGGAGTGGTCAGAGAGGACAACGTGGCAGAGGGAGAGCTTCAGCACGTTTCTTTTCTTTGACACCTCAGGAAGGTATAATCTCTTCACAAGTCGTTACAGGAGAGATGCTTTTGTTTAATAGTATACCAGTTTTAGTTTTGATAGATCCGGGAGCTACTCATTCTTTTATACGACGTTCTTTAGTTGTTGAATTTAATCTGTTAACTCAAGAGTTGGTAGATGAGTTAGTGTTGAGGGTTCCACTAGGTGGACCGACAGTTTTATCTGAGTCTTGTCCCGGATGTTTCTTATCTTTTGGAGGTTTTACCTTTGCTGCTAATCTCATACCCTTGGATGTAAATATTTTTCAAGTCATCTTGGGTATGGATTGTCTTGAGACATATCGAGTGCAACTCGATTGCTGGAAAAAGGAAGCCACCTTTCAATTAGGAGGATTTTCTTGTGTCTTTACTGGAGACAGGAAAGTTCTGCCTACGTGCATAATATCAGCTGTTGTAGCTGATAAGATGTTACAGAAGGGATGTGAAGCGTTCCTTGCACATGTAGTTGACACCAGAGCAGAGATGAGCACCACCAGTGTTTATGATGTACCTGTAGTTCGTGAGTTCTCTGACGTTTTCCCAGAAGAGTTACCAGGCTTACCTCCTGTCAGAGACATTGATTTTGAAATTCAGATATATCCAGGTAGTCATCCAGTAGCGCTGCCAGCTTACAGAATGGCACCTGCAGAGTTGAAAGAACTCAAGGTACAGTTGCAGGAGTTGTTAGATAAGGGTTTCATTAGACCCAGTTATTCACCATGGGGTGCTCCGGTCTTGTTTGTTAAGAAAATGGATGGAACCATGCGTCTCTGTATAGATTACAGGCAACTGAACAAGATCACAATAAAGAATAAATATCCTTTGCTGAGAATTGATGATCTGTTTGATCAGTTGCGTGGAGCGACGATCTTTTCTAAAATTGATTTGAGATCCGGATATCATCAGCTCAGGATAAAGGCTTCTGATATTCCCAAAACAGCTTTCAGAACCAGGTATGGGCATTATGAGTTCTTGGTCATGTCGTTTGGGCTGACCAATGCCCCAGCAGCCTTTATGGATATGATGAATCGGATTTTCAAACCTTTTCTAGATCAGTTTATTGTAGTCTTTATAGATGATATTCTGATCTATTCCAGAGACGAGGAACAGCATGAGCAACACTTGAGAGTAGTGTTGCAGTTGTTGAGACAACACCAGTTGTTTGCTAAGTTTAGCAAGTGCGAGTTCTGGTTGGCTGAAGTAGCATTCCTTGGACATGTTATCTCGAGAGATGGAGTCAGCGTGGATCCTAAGAAAGTTGAGTCTGTGCTTCAGTGGGAACAGCCTACGACTCCTACTGAGATCAGAAGTTTCTTGGGATTGGCAGGTTATTATAGAAGGTTCATAAAGAACTTTAGTGGGATAGCATCACCTTTGACACGCCTGACGAGGAAGGATGTACCGTTTGTGTGGTCTGATAACTGTGAGAAAAGTTTTCAGATTCTGAAGAAGAGGTTGACTTCAGCACCAGTGTTGGTTTTGCCAGAAGCTGATAAAGGCTATACAGTGTTCTGTGATGCTTCTAGGAGAGGTTTGGGCTGTGTACTGATGCAAGAAGGTAAAGTTGTTGCTTACGCATCTAGACAGCTTAAGAAAAATGAGGAAAATTACCTTGTTCATGATTTGGAATTAGCTGCTATAGTTCATGCTCTTAAGACATGGCGTCACTACTTATATGGTGAAACATGTCAGGTGTTCACCGATCATAAGAGCTTGAAATATATTTTCACTCAGAAAGATTTGAATTTGAGACAGCGCAGATGGCTGGAGTTGATTAAAGACTATGATGTGACAATCGATTACCATCCTGGTAAGGCGAATGTTGTAGCTGATGCCTTGAGTAGAAAGTCAAGTTCTTCAGCCAATGCATTTTCTATGGCATGTTTCAAGAGAGACTTGCTTGTAGATATGCGAAGGTTGAACTTGGACTTGGAGGTAACAAGACAGAGTGGGATGATTGCACAGATGCAAGTCAGACCTACTTTTTATAATCAGATTAAAGAGTTGCAGCAGAGTGATAATGGTTTATGGCAAATCATGCAGGAGATGTCAGAGGGTAAGAGAGCAGAGTTCAGATTTTCTGATGAAGGCATGTTGTATCTTCATGATAGGCTGTGTGTACCTGGAAACAGTGAGTTAAAAGAGCAGATTCTTGAAGAAGCGCATACTTCTATGTATGCCATGCATCCAGGTAACACAAAGATGTACAGGAACCTTAAAGAGCTGTACTGGTGGTCTGGCATGAAAAAGGATGTGGCTGAATACGTGGCTAGGTGCGGGGTGTGTCAGCAGGTTAAGGCTGAACATCAGAAACCTGCTGGTATTTTACAGTCGCTTCCTATACCAGTATGGAAATGGGAACATATCACGATGGACTTTGTGGTAGGATTACCTAGAACGCCTAAGGGTTCGGACTCGATATGGGTGATTGTGGATAGACTAACTAAGTCTGCTCACTTTCTTCCTGTCAAGTCAACCTTTGACGTTTCTAAGCTCGCTAAAGTTTATGTGGATGAGGTAATCAGGTTGCATGGGATTCCAGTTTCTATTATTTCTGACAGAGATCCAAAGTTTACATCTAGTTTCTGGAATCAGTTACATCGTGCATTGGGCACAAAGCTGAAGTTCAGTACAACATTTCACCCACAGACAGATGGTCAATCTGAAAGGACCATTCAGACCCTTGAAGACATGCTGAGAGCATGCGTGCTACAGTTTAAAGGCAACTGGGAAGAACACTTAAGCCTAATAGAGTTTGCATATAATAACAGCTACCATTCTAGTCTGGGAATGGCTCCATTTGAAGCTCTTTATGGCAGGAAGTGTAGATCGCCAGTTTGTTGGTACGAGGTGGGTGAGAAGGAAATTCTTGGACCTGAGTTAGTTGATGTGACTACTGAAAAGATATCTGTGATCAGGGAGCAGTTGAAAGCTGCTCAAGACAGACATAAAAGTTATGCAGAGAGACGACGTCGACCTCTTGAGTTTGAGGTTGGCGACGAGGTTTACTTGAAAGTTTCACCATGGAAGGGAGTGCTGAGGTTTGGCAAGAGGGGTAAGTTGACCCCTAGGTATATGGGTCCATATCCTATTATTGAGAGGATTGGACCTGTAGCTTACAAGTTGGATTTGCCGTCTGAGTTGGCAAATCTTCATGATGTGTTTCATGTGTCTATGCTGAAGAAGTGTCATCCCGGTACAGAGAAAATATTAGATCCAGATCTGGCGCAGCTTAGAACAGATGTGTCCTATGTAGAAGGACCAGTGCAGATAGTTGACCACCGGATCAAAAAGCTTAAAAACCGTGAGTTATCCTTAGTGAAGGTTTTGTGGAGGAATCACAATATAGAGGAAGCTACGTGGGAGCTTGAATCAGAAATGCGTAACAAGTTTCCTTATCTCTTTTAGGAATTTCGGGACGAAATTCTTATAAGGGAGGGAGATTGTTATGACCCACGTTTCGTTTTACCAGTAAGTACCTTGGTTAGTGCATAATTGAACTAGTTACGTTAAGATGAGTACTTGCTTTTGTTAATAGTGTTTTGAGCTTGAGCTAGTGTTAATGTATCATTAGCTTGTTTTCTTGTCCTGAGGTTGAGGACAAGTTTGTGCTTAATCCGTTGCCGAAGAAATCATGCAAAACCGACCTACGAGTAAAAAGATATGGACTTTTTGGTGTTCAGGGACCTATGTGCAATTTCGGAAAGTTTTTGGGTAATTTATTTTCGGCCCCCTGGGCGCCCTGCCTTATCCTTTCCCTTGGTTTTCCTTTATCTCTTCCTTAGCCGACTAAGGGATGAACGAGCGTTCATTCCCTTCGTTACCGCTGGACAGAAACAGGGAGAGAGAGAGGGAGAGAGAGCGAGTTAGAGAGGGAAGGCTGGGCGATCTAGCCGTTCTCCACCGTTTTTCTTCGATTCCCCATCTTCTCCAGCCAAAGCAACCCGCCGCACCTTCTTCCTTCTTCTTCACCTTCTTCTTCCTCCAGCAGCTGCGAAGAAGACGACCATGGAGGTGGTCTAGGGAGCGAACGGTGCTTCCTTCTCTGTTCTTTCTTCTTGCCAAGTGCTTGCTAGGTCATTCCGAAGCTATAGGAGCGATTCGGGTAATAATCGTCCACCGAATCGACCCCAATCTTCTCTTTCTTTTCTGCAATTTCCGCCCCTGCGCAGGTTGCACGGCGTGCAAATCTGTTTTGCACGGCGTGCAACATTACAGATAGCTAATATAGGGGAAAAATCCGTTTCTGCGCAGGTGCACGGCGTGCAAAGTCAGTTTGCACGGCGTGCAAAGTTACAGATAGCGGAACGATTTTCAGCCCAGGTGCACGGCGTGCAAATCAGTTTGCACGGCGTGCAGGTCAGTTTGCACGGCGTGCAAGTCAGTTTGCACGGCGTGCAAAGGTGCAGAAAAGCAGATCAGAAGTGCACTGAAGGTGCACGGCGTGCAGCCTAAGTGCACGGCGTGCACGTTGCTGTAAAGGGCAGAATTAGGCGTGTTTGTGGACGTTTTTCGGTGTATACGAACACACCGAAGTGTGTGAGTGGCAGTTCATTTAGAAATCATTATTTAACTCATTTTAAATGTCTGATTGCTCCAGTAATAGTTTAATAAGTTCATTGGAACTTGAATTGTGTAATAAGAATGATGAGAAAGAGGAAATTCTGTGTTTACAGTTATAATGTGTTATTTATGTTATTCATTAATCAAGTATAGACTTAGATGCCCTAACACCGTAGAACCCCTAAGTGGTATCTGCAGCTTTGGGGTGAAACTCGTGTTGCAACATCATCCGTGCATGTGTCGCGGACAAACGAGGAAAGAGAAAAAGGGCAGTGTCTAACAACAATTGTGCTTGTGTCACAATGGCATTGCAGTTTCACCAGAAAACACGGTTATCTAACACCATTCGTGCGGAGTCGCGAAGGTAACCCTGTGACCCTCCGCCTATGTGCTCAGGTTAGTAGGAGGAGTCGAGAGAGCACTCGGAGTAGTGCATTGAGGCCGGAGAGCCTGTGGTCCTGTGGCAGAACAGGGCTGGCGTCAGACTTAGCATTCCCGGGTGTGTCGCTAAGTCTTGTACGGTGGGGCCGTAGCATGAATTTGCTGTGGACCTTTATATGCAGAGTACACTGCATATATTTAGGGCATAATAATAAAATGAATGAAAAAGTCAAATAGGATCACAGTAAATTTATATAACTGTCTTTTTACTTGAAACACTTGATGATGCTTAGAAATATGATTATTATCTAAACATCTGCTATGTCAATAGGATTGCTCTGCTTAAACTGTATATCTGTTTATTTTCAGTTAATGAACCTGACGAGTTGTTTATTGATAGCTAAGTGAAATGTTATTCACTGAGCGAGTAGGCTCACCCCTCTACTCAAAAATTTTCAGGTCAGCATCAGCAACAGGAGTCGGAAGGATCGTTTCATCCCAACGCTTAATAGATAGAAGGTTTGTAGTTAGTCTAGTTAGAGGTCTCTTAGTCCATTCCCCTCGATCTTCGGGACAAGGTGTGAGTGAGAGAGAGAATATGTACAAGGATGTAAATTAACTGTATGCTTTATATTATGTTGAACAATGCTTATGTTGTAGACCCTGTTTATATTTTCTGCCAGTTAATAGAAATGCTTACGCAGTTTGTTTAGTTTTCAATTGCAGTAATATCTTTATTTGTTTAAGAAGAAATGAAAAGTTGGTTATGTGCTAATCCCACCTGTCGTGCCCTAATCCTGTGGTTTGTGTATAATGTGAGGTTGGGGCGTGACAGAATGCTTTTGAGGATGATCCTTCTTGAACAAACCCTTATAGAGAGGTTGGTTGTAGGGTTAGCTCTAGGGAGAGCAGGAAACCCAGCAAGAAGGTTGGAAGCCTAAAACCCTGAACAATGGATGACAGTGGTTGCCTCATAAGTTGATAATATCTTGGTTGCCTTTAGAGGGACCAAACCCTAGACAGTGAAGATGAAGCATATGGTACCTACGTGCCTACAGTATAGGTGTTTACCTTCTGAGGTAGGAAAAAGAGTTCCTTAGACCTAGAAAAGTAGAGTAGCAAGTTATGAGGCCCTGCACCTTGTTGGTTGTCCTTAAGGTGGACCCAACTCTAAGTGTTGCTCGAGTTGAAGGATGACAAGAAGTGCATGTCGTGCCTTTTTGCATGCTTGATTAGTAGTTAAGAGATAGGGCATGCAGGTGGACACTTACAAGTGAACATAGGGTTCCTAGGCCTAAGAGGGGAAGTGGTATACCTAATGCTCATGACGAGAATTAAGTTGCTATAGTTTCGAGCACGGTACGCCTCATGTATAAAGGAAAAGGGAATCCCCTTGAGTTTAAGGTGTGTTTGATGAACCCCTCATAGCTAGGTTGATGATAAAGAAAGGTATGGTCTTGATCCAGCATTGAGGAAAGAGGACAAGTATGACCTAGCATGGTTTAGTAGGTAATCTTCTTATGCCTTAATAGCTTACTAGGGTTAAGTAGGCTCATGTGGATGTAAACCCTAGACTTAAAGAGCTTTTGTAACCTTGTTGTCAAGAGATAGTTTTCCTCCCATCCTGGGAGAGGGACCCCTTTGGAAGGGTGTATATCAGTTTTGTTGGTTCAAGGTAACCTAAAGAGGTCTCGTAGGATCTTGAGAAGTTAAGAGAAAAGTACATGGTATGAGAATGAACCCGTAGACCCGTAGATATCCATCTCTAATTGCATATGAATGTGTTACCATGGAGGTAACCGGTATGGGGCTTGACCAAGGTAGGCAGGTTGCCATGATGCCTATGAACGGATGAGAGCCATCCCATGAATGCAGAAAGAGAGATGATGAAGACTTGGGTAAGGTTCTAAGTGAACATGTTCTGTAATGGAGAATCCTAAGTCTATCCTAGGGTCAGGTAGGGATAAGACCGATGAAAGTAGGAGTTGCCTAATTCCCCAGTTGCACATGACCATAGGGTCGGGAGGTAACAACTATCATTGTTTGAGGGCCATGGGTTAGGAGATTGATCACCTTCATGAACTCATGGGACCCAAAGGGCAGATGAGTAGGGCACTCTCTTGATGCATGAGGGAAGAGGGATGACCCCAAAAGAGTCGGTACCCTATAGACCTAGAGGAGATGACCAAGGATATAAACCTCAGTAGGTTCAAAACTTGTTTGATATCATGATGTTTGTGATAAAGAGACATATGTGGCACGTTGCAACTTAGATTTAAAGGTGTACTGGCAAGGTGGGATGTACCATCTCTACTCTTGGAACAGGAAGAACTTTGTATTTGGACTGCAGCCAAATGCTTATTTCCTATTGTTATGGGGGTGAGAGATAGGACATTATACATGTCATACACCAAGGATTAGAGATGATGTAGGTTGGAACGTTGCCACGAGAGATGGGGATAGAGAAGATATCTACCCTGGTAAAGTGAATGATACATGGATGGTTTGTAAACACTAAGAGGAATGAGGTATTCCCCTTATGAGGATGTTTTTATCATGAGCTATGTGGAACTTACAAGTTATACCAGGTTGAGTTTGATCACCATGATGATGAAATCAGAGTGTACTTAATGGAGATAGACATGGAGTTTGAGGTAATATGATAAGTGAAATACATGGAAGTGTATGTCTTCAATGTTACCTAATACCTAAGGATGAGAGGTAGTAATGAATGCTTTGGTTAAGACTTGTTTGACTAGAAGTAGAAGAGGTTGTTTGGCTAACCCTAAGTTTGAAAAGGGAAGGTGTTTGGATAACACTCAGATGTAACAAGATGCGTTGAAAAGTTAAGGGTTGTTTGGTTAGCTAGCCTAGTTCTTGATACAATGAAAGGATGGTGGTAGAACCTCAAGTGCACTTCTTTGGAAAAGAAGGTGATGAAACCCTGACAAGAGTGGTTTAGGGTTTCAAAGGAATCGATCTTGAAAGAATCATGACATACAGGAAATCATGATACACCATGGGAAAATGGCAATAGCACGTTAGATGTTTAAGATGAGGTTGCATGTGGTTTATGACCATGCAAGCCAGGAGGTAAAGGACGAACCCCAGTAACCCAGTGTATCGATATGGAGGACCAAAGAGTCCCTGAGAGGGAATGGGAGCTCAACACTATGGATGTTGTGATAGGTCTTCTCTGGGCCAAAGAAGGTCGAGATACAATATGGGTTATGGTAGGTCGCCTTACCTAGATAATATGAGGAAGGAGGAGTTCGGATAAGGGACAGATCCAGTTGAACTACCCACGAGAAAGATGGTTCGACCACACCATGAAGCGAGTTCAAAGGTTCTTGAGTGTGACCTAAAGGTTCACTTCCATAAAGTGGAAGTAGGTACATGAAGAACTCAATATTAGTATAGTTTATCACCCCTAACTAATGGTTAGTATGATCCAAACTAAAGGGTCTGATGAGAACATGTGTGCTTGGTCAGAGTGATATCTAGAGACAGTTCTTGTCCTAGGAAAGATGTGACAATGACCACCATAGCCATTATCGGGTTTTATATGAAGTTCTGTAAGGGAGGTTGTGTCAGTCACCACTTCAGTAAGGTGATGTTGGTGAAAGGACCACATGATGGTTAGAAAAGTACCACATGATGGATAGAAAAAAGGACCCCAGTGCGTGTAGATGAAGTCACTTTGATTGTGCAAGGGCTGAAAGGAGCCTAGAGACGACGAGAGTCGTAAGCAGATGCAAAGTAGACTGACATACAAGTTACTGTGGGAGAAAATGTGACATGAAAATCCGACCCCTCTAAGTTATAACTAAGGGAGCTGAGTCCCCGATACATGGGTCCATTAGAGATGGATGGGTGGAGAAGGTTAGGTCTGACCTAACCCCTCAGGATAGAGTTATGGGAGATGTTTTCCATGTGTCCAATTTAGAGCACTATGTGAGGTACCCCGACCATGTGCTGAGCAATGAACCTAGTGAGCCCCAAGGGAGGCTGAAATGGCCTGAGTCACCTGTGTAGTTTATAGACGCCAGGATGAAAGGACTCAGAGAAAAGAATATGTGATAATAAAGGTTCTTTGAAAATGCCATGGGTACGGAAAAGCCATATAGGGGCCAATGATGGACATGGAAAAGTCTTATCCTGAATTGTTTGTTTGCTTGTTTGAATTTTGAGGACAAAATTCCTATAAGAGGGGGAGGATGTTATAACCCCAATTTTTGGGTTCAAGTGCTGAGAAATATAATTTCTCATATTAAAGATGTTTGAACAAATAATCATATATTTGGTTGAGAATAATTAGATTTCGTTTAAAATAACCTTGTTATTTGATTTGTGGGCTTTATTGGCTATTGGGCCCAATAACAATGAAATAACAAAGAAAATTCAATTAGTAATTGAATAATTGAATATTTGATAAAAGAAATATGTGGAAACCTCTAGAAGGAAAATCCAAAGAGGATTTCGTGCCTCTTGGGTTCCTTGGGCTCCAAGGAGTACAAGTTGCATAAATAAAGTAATGAGAAAAGAAAAAAAGTTAATTAAGTATTTCTTTATGAAGAAAGAAACTGAGAAATAATGATATAATGTGGAAAATGAATGAAAAGAGGCATAAATGAGATTTCTTGGGGAAATTTCGTATCCATGTGGTTGTTAATATTAAAAGGAATGCCAATGAGGAAAATAAAAGAGAAATAAAAAGAAATCCTCAAAAAGGAATATTTAAATGAGAAATAAACAAGATAATGTGAAATAATGCAATTAGATGCATCTAGAAGGATAATAAGTATCCTTAGAAAGTAATTTCGAAATAATAGAGTTTCTTGGGGTACAAGGAGCCCCAATGAAGGAAGAGGAAAGAGAAAATAGCAAAACTTGCAAAATAAAAGATAATATGGTACTTTATTAATGTTTTAGGTGGAATTATTAAAAAGGAAGTAATTTCCATTAAAAGAAAATAGAAGTTCGTACCAATGGATTAAGAGGGCAAGAATAATGATAATAAGAAAAAGGATTTTCGTTTTTCTAAGTATCCAAGAGATAAGGAATATCAAGGAAGAAATAAGAGAGAGAGAGAGAGAGAGAAACTAGTCTTTTAATATAGGAATTACATTCCTAATAGGAAAGGGGTGTTGCTCGTCCCTTGATGAGCGGTGAAGGGCATGGATACTCTCCCCTATATAAGGGGTAGAGCTTTTGGCCGGTTTTGGATAGATCTTACACACCTCTCTCTCCCCTCTTCATGTTTCTTGCACGTAAAATCCTAATAGAGGGTGTAGATCGATCCCTAGAGCAGTGAGGACCGTGTGAGGAGAGTGTGATGCTTCTTCCTTGTCAGAGAGGCTGGACGACCACCGCGTTGGCTCCCTCCGCCTGCACGACGCCTCTGGTTGGCCGTAGATCAGCTGCAGGTCGGCCAAGGCGGCAGATCTGCTGAGCCCGATCCCGGTCGACTGGACGCACGTTGAAGGCATCTCCGCCTGCGCAGGGGCACGACGGGAGAAGGGGTAGGAGCCGTGGAGGTCAACGGGGTCAAACCAGGAGGTGGAGCTGCGCCGTAGGCAGTTAGGGCGGCTGATCCAAGGAGGAAGATGACCAAACCTTCGCTGGACAATCCTGCCCCTCCGCGGGCTAAAGCGCGCGCGACTTAACCAAGGGCATAACAGTCTTTCCGTTATATTTTCCAATACAAAGGACAACGTTGCATGTATTACATGACGTGGCGCAATCCGATTGGCCAAGTAAGTATTTTTCTTGCAAAATTCGTAACTTACGATTCGTAGCTTGGATGACAAAAGGTTATATATGAAAGTTGATCCTCAGAACGAGAGGAATCCAAATAAATTATGTTTGAAGTCTGATTCTATTTGCAATCCAAAAATTAATGGAAGTAATCATCTTTAGTACTTTAAAGATTAAAGAACCCTAATCTGATATGATTAATGTGTTTAATAGGGTTTAATGGA
Organism: Alisma plantago-aquatica; assembly: GCA_963693085.1. Taxonomy (NCBI): domain Eukaryota; kingdom Viridiplantae; phylum Streptophyta; class Magnoliopsida; order Alismatales; family Alismataceae; genus Alisma; species Alisma plantago-aquatica. The sequence continues at coordinate 688,743,413 of OY856409.1, forward strand.
TCTTTAGAGTTGATATTAATCTGTTAAATGTAAAAAGGAACATCGAGTTAAAAAAAAGAAGAACTTTTCACGTGATTAGTCTAATTTAGAGTTTATATGCTTGAAATTGGAAAAGTACATAAAGTTATCATCTTTAATGATTTAACTAAGGAAAAACCCTTGGATTTGATGATAGATGGATATTCAAGCTGATATTAACCTGTTGTTAATAAAAGTAAAAATAGGATTTAAAAAGATGATCTTTTTATATAGTTGGTTTAATTTAGGATTCTATGTACATGAATATGCTTTAATGGGATTAGAAACCCTAATTTATGTTGACATGAATTCTAATGGTTTTAATTGTACAAATCGAAGAATAAAATATAGAGATGTGATGATTTGAAGATAAATTGAGTATCAAAGATCTTTAATGTGAATTATTTGGATAATTAGTGTTTTCTAGTATATAAAAGTGGAAATAGTAATAAATAAGGTTCATATATGTGAGTTGAACTATAATAATATATGATTTGTCAATTTGAAAAGAACCGAAGGTGATAATTAGCATTAATGTTTTGGATATGACCTAAAAGGATAAAGATAATAGTTTTAGTGTAAAAGAAACATATTAGACTCATTTGACATTCAATTGTTCCTATGATGCAGAAATTAGGGTTTGTGAACTAAAAGAACATTAAAAGTGATAAATGCATAATGAAGGCTAAAACTCTAATAAAACCCTAAAGTTGGCCTAGAAATCATAAGGTGGAATCCAAGTTGATCTTGTGGATGTTTTGAATAAAACAATGACACTTGGATGTTATGCATTATTTTCAGGATATTGTTGATTGCTTGTTAATTGTGTTGAATGTTAATGCATGGACATCAAGTTACTATGGATCAGGTATGTGGTTACGATTATGAATAACCGCTATAGTTTCCCGATGTATTCCCGGATGTTTAATCACATTGAATGCAACTAAACTGTTGGATGTTTATTTATTTCATGCTACTATAAAGTGACTATGATTATCACCATAAATGTGAATATATAACTGGCTAGATCCGGGTCTACCTCTGTTACTTTGAAAAGGCTAAAAAGGGGTAATCCTAGAGTAAGGTCTAGGTTACCGTGAGTTAGAGACTCTTTAGCAAATCCCGAGTTAAGGAGTGGTCTACTTACGAGTAGTGCCATGTGACTCAACCCTAGAAACTGGTTCACTTATAGGTGGATCATGAGGGGTTTAATGGGAGCAATGCAGAGGATAGGGTACTCTTGGATCGCGGAGTTATATCTAAGACGTAATATTGGTTGTTAAATAAGTAATTGAATGATTACATTGTTATCATAGTTGCATGTTTGTTGTTTCCCCCACATACCAGCTACGGCTGACCGACGTTTTGTTTGTCGGCGTTTTAGGTACAATGAAATGAACAAACAGGAAAGTGGCACATGTGATACTAAAAGAGAATTAAAGTACAAAGGAGGATTAGATAGATTAGTATCGGTGTGGATAGAAGAATAGAGATCCAAGTTTTCAAAAGGTATGTAAAGAAAAATTTTATTACCATTTTCAGTATAGTCTGTTAGAATTTAATAATTGTTTATGGTTATATGTCGAACCTTTGATCCGAGATTAATGGGTGCGGCTCAACCTCTCGGTCTCCCTTAATTGGGGGTTATCGGGAGGTGGGGTCGTAACCGTTGGGGAGATGTGTTAATGGAGTATATACTACACAGGCTTGGATGGAGGCATGGCGTGACTTCTGAAACATAACTGGGGGGCCTTACATATCTTTGACTGAGTTGCATATGAGATGACAACACATAAGGAGAGAGTTCATAAGAGACAATCTTTTCATTTTGGGAGATTTATTGCCTCCCCCGCCATTGGCCGTGCAACACAACTTCAGGACGACTCGTCGCATTTACCCACCTGGGGTTGCTGAATACCTTATTAACACCGATGAGTGAATCAAACAACCACGTTAGACGACGAAAATAACACATTAACTTGTAATATATTTCCACGACTTTGTAGTTGTTTGTGTTTACCTCGCAACATTTATTTGTATGTAGCTAAGTTTGTTTCGAGCTTTATTGCTATGTATTGAATGCATACATCACGTTCTTACTTGTTTGTAGCTAAGTTTGTTTGGAGCATTTATTTATATTCAATATTGTCACAGTTATCTTACTATTATTGATATTTGCTAATACTTATATTTATTTATTAACTATAGATGTCATCATCGCGGTCACGGTCAAAGGCAAGGACAAAATTTGAAAAACTATTGATGTCTCCGTCGAAAATTAAAAAATATGTAGAAGAAAACCTTGTTTGCAAGAAAAAATGCTGCGAGCCTACACGCCATGAGGGCCCAAATGAGAGAGACGAACAAGCCAAGGGTGTTACTCATCCTATTCACCATCTGCCGTTGCTGTTCGAGTGGCCAAAAGACGCCAGCAAACAGGAAACAAATCAGTTGTTGGACGAAGGCTGTCCTGTGTCGTGGGACGAGTCCGACGAGGCCATGAAGTTGGCCGACGAGTCCGACGAGGCATGAAGTTGGCTGCTTGCTCACCAACTTATTAGATTGTGTAGCTTTGTCTTTGTCTAGGTCCAGGACGTCTTTGTCTAGGTCCAGGGCAGACCTCTCGTTTCAGTTTGTATGTTACATATATATTTACCCGGGAACCAATAAAATATTATCTTTTTATTTATGTGGTATTACGTTCTGCTACAGACATGCTACGCACGTTTGCTACTATTTAATTTAAATGCATAAATTATGCATTTTATATATTATTTATTTGTTATTTAGTATATAATACACTTCGGCCAACTTCTGCTTAAGCGGCAGCACAACTACACATTCCTTACTCTTGTTATAACAGTTCTACAACATCAGGACAGAATCAGCAGATACTGACTACGTTGCCAAACAAAATCAGACTGAATCCAGCCTAGTAGCCAAAGAGAATCAGACTCAAATCACGGCCAGAATCAGATTGCCAAATAGAATAGACAACTAACCCGTCTAATCCAGTCCGACTCAGAAATCCCATTCCGTTCAAGAGGGGCTAACAGATCGCCAGGTGGGTTTCTTTCGCTGGTCAGTCGTTTCGTATCTGGTTCGGTGTTTCCGTGGGGCCGCGTTCCTTCCAAGGCAAGGAAAACGAAACGCGTCCCTCCCCGCCTGATAAATTGTCGCCCCCGAGTTCCGCTACCTATCGTGTCGCCGCCCCAGTTTTTCCAATTCGTCGTGAAGGGCCTATTGTATCGCGCTAGCCCTAGTCCGCTCCGGCTCGTCCAACTCCGCGGAGGAGCGAATCTCGCCGGCGCCATCCGCAGCCCACCGTCGTCAAACGCCATGGCTTGCGTACGCTACAGATTCAAAAGCTCCAAGGATTTTGAGACCTTGCCCATATTTGGGAATTTCATCTCCGTAGCAGATTTGAAGCGACAAATCGCGGTATCCGCACGGTTTGGTAAGGGAAAGGACTTTGACCTACGCTTCACCAATGCGCAAACCGGCGAAGGTTAGTTCCCGCTAGGGTTCACATTCGAGATAACAAATGCGTCGTCGGATTGGGGTTTTGTCGTTTTTTTGGTAATGGATTTCTTCGACTTCTCTTATCCGATAAATTAACACCGTACGAAAACTGACGATTTTGCAGAGTATACAAACGAAACGGCCATGATTCCCAAGCAAAGTTCTGTGCTGGTGCAGCGGATTCCCGGGCCGCCTCGTGAGCGGATAGTTATTCCCTTGGAAGAGAAATCAAAAGAACCGCATGCTGTTAGCGATATAATAGAAGGCTGCACCCAACAGGATCGGCCAAAAGATTCCTTTAGAACAAAAGGGAACGGGAACAGAACCGATTTGCACGATTTGGGGAATCATCTGTTCAGAGAGGCCCCTCGGATGGATAACTCACTGTCTGATAGTGCCGCTAACATGGTTGCTGACGACGAAGATAGTAAAATTAGGGCTTTAGTATCCATACCCGCCCTTGACTATGGCGACTGTACACAAGCAAATTTTGGCCGGAAGTTTGACAATGGACGGATAGGCCATGGTCGGAACCTCATTCTGGAGGATAAAACTCCTCCAGAAGGCTACGTATGTCATCGGTGTGGAATTCCAGGCCATTTTATCTACCACTGTTCAACAAATGGTGATCCGAATTATAACAATAAAAGGATGCAGTCTCGCACTTGTACGTTGAAGGCGATGCCATTACATACCTCCGTGGCAAATGAGTAAGCAATCCTGTAATCACTCTATTTCTGCCTTCATATACTATTAATTGCTACTTCCTGACATATTTTTGTTGTGCAGTGAGGCATTTGAGAAGGAGATGGAAGGGTTACCCTCAACTCAACGACCAACGGCAGAACTGCCCCCGGAACTCTTATGCCCTCTATGTAAAGCTATCATGAAAGACGCTGTGCTGACTAGCAAATGCTGTTTTAGTAGCTTCTGTGATAAATGTAAAATTTTCTTCTTGATTTTTTCAATCAGCGTACTCCCCATGACGCCTATATCTTCACAAAATGGATATGCCTTATTCCTCCTCCTGCTGCATGCATCTTTTGCCTTCCATATTATAATCAATCGAATGTCAAATGCAGGTATTCGGGACCATGTAATAGCCAAGCTGAGCTGTGTTTGTGGGGCTAGCGGTGTAATGGCTGATGATCTTATTCCAAATAAGACCCTGAGAGAAACTATTAGACGATATTCAGAATCGGCTACCAACAACAGTTCAGGGAACTGGGGAAACTCTTTGCAAAATCTGGGTGAGTTGAACTTTTGTCTGTGCTGCTTCATACCCGCCGAGATTTGTGTTAGTCACAGTCAAGCATATATGAATATGGATGTAGCTTAACAGTTTAGGCACTTTCCACTCGCACAGATGGGTCGCATTTTTCAACCCAATATCTAGCTTTTAGTGGTAGGCACTTTGGTGCAGAGCTTTGCTGAAAGTATAGTGTAGTTTGCAAAACATATTAGTGACCGTTTTCTGTTTCTGTGATATTTTGCTGAAAGTTTTCTGTTTGTGTGATTTTTCCTTGACGGTTTCCTATAATCTCTCGTTGCAGATGTGGAATCTGGTTGCCCTGTATCAAAAACTTCAACAGCCTCCACGATTACACAAAACTCTGCTTCACTTTTTAATGCTGCTGCCGATGAATCAAAGACAGAAGTTGTTAAAGTCAACAATTCAGAACCAAATGCCACCCATTCACCGGAAAAGGATGTAGGATGTGTTGAAAATGAGATATCTAAACCCTCCAGCCGAGGCACTCATATTCCTCAGGAAAGTAAGTCTGTGATTGATGAAGAGGCTCACAGCAACATACGCACAACCCAACAGTCAGGTCAGTTGCCTCGTGTGAAAAAAAGCTCAAAGAAGAAAGTTGCCCAGGCTAGATCTGAGATGGAATCATATAATACACACTATAACGGAGGATATTGGATCCCTGAAGGAAGCTTCCAATTTTATCCTGGAACGGTTCCATATGTTTGCATGCCAAATGCATATGGCTTTGCACAACCAGGAGTTAGTTCAACAGCAATGGGAACATATTGGATGCAGAGTGGCTATTTTGGTAACCAGATGCTGGCCAACAATTATGGTCCCCAAATGCAGGGTAATGCTGTGCAAGATTTACCAAGGAGGTATGAAGACCCTTTGTCATTCACATGTGGAAGATTGTTTGATTTACTTTCAATTCGTCCCTTAGTTCTCATTTCCTTTAAACCTATATGCAGACCACCTCTTGACGGGAGTAGAACAAAAGATGAGATGAATTCTGGCAATCTGAAATCAAAGAATAATGTATGCTTTTCATCTGTTACTCCTCTGTATGAAAATTCATGTCCTTTTCGTGATTTAGTGGAACATTATAATTTTATTAGCGGAGCACATAAAGGTGTTTTATGTTCTGTGCATTTTAGTAGAATAATCAGTGTGAAGCAAGACTGCAGCTCACTTTATAGTATATATCCAGCTGGAAGTAGAGTTTCCCTTTTTCTGCACAGGAATTACCTCGTTTATTCAATATGACATGTGGATAAATTATCACGCATTCCCATGCATTATTAAATATTTAAAACTATTAATAAACACACATATGTTTAAAATAATAAATATTTATGTATATGTGTGTGTGTATGTCCAATACTTTTTAATTTCACAATATTTCCAAATAACTGACAAAGTATCACTGTCACGTGAGATGCACAAAATCTTCACACTTTTTATGGATTTATGTGATATGTGATTTATCATCGCCTTTTAGCTCATCAACTTTGATACAGCATTAGATTGTCTCACTTATGCGCTGAATAATTTTGAAAATCATCTCTCCAATTATCTTTTCACTTGTTTGTTTCCTATTTTAGTTTGAGTGGTGTAGTAGAAGCACAATTCTCACAAACTTACATGCCAAATTGAACAAAGCTACCTAACTGTTATAACCACTATCCTCCGAATCTTTCCTTAAACCCACTATAAACATTCGTTCCCGCATAATTTTCTTATTTTTTATTCTGTTGTGATAACAGATGTGCTATTGACACAACTGTGACTTGTGAATGACAAATTTTTAAATCAAAATACTATCTTTACTTCATATCAAGACATCTAGGTATCCTCTCTGAATAGCCAGACAATATCAACTTGTGCTTAACTCAAGTTATGGAATATCTGGATCAAATAACAACTTCTGTTCTTAATTCAACTTGTACTTAACATGTGCTGAAGACTGATTTTTAAATGTATCTCTTTGATGACCTATACTTGTGCTAACTAGCTGTGGCATATCTTGATTAAATAAATATGATGGTGAAAGTCTGGATCAATAACAACTTCTATTTGTATATTGACACTGCATGGATTTTTTGACATCCTGACCTCTTTTTGCTGCTCGTGATGAACTTGTTTTTGTTTATGCATTTGACAAGCATTGAAAAGTTCCCTTCTCTGCTACTTATCCGAACTCTACAATGCTATTTCAGAATGTACATTTATAGAAAAAAAAATGACGTTAACTAGTAGTGCTTTGATCGTGGGGGGATGCTTCCTAAAGGGAATATGGTGGAGTCTGAATGAACCTACCTAATTGGGGGTTGAACCAATGTATGGTAGCCATATCTGGTATTATTTGCTATTTAGAGAGGGTACTCTATAGGACTGAATAAGCAGTTAATTCTTTCACTTGCAGATAATTTGGTTCATTTGTGTGTTTTCAATTTTATCCGTTACCTTAACTGAAATGATTATAATTAATTAATATTGTCAAAGGGATAGGGTTGACTAAGTCTACAATGATAGTTGCCCCCGCTCCCCCTTCTGGTTTTATGTTGAGAAGTAAACTTGATTCATTTTATCATTCATGCCCTTGGCAAGTTAGCTCACCAAGGGCTGTGGCTATTTGTTAGCTAGATGTTTCAAATGCAGCAAGGGAAATAGCTAAAATGGAAACTCAGGACACAATGTTTAGTAAAGATGTAAAGCTAGTTGTTTATAATGTATTTTGGTCAAATTGTAACTTGTTCCTTTTCTATTTACCAGTGTCAACTGTGACAATTAAAGTCATTGACTAGTAAATAATTTTAACAAACACGATTTAATAAATTGCCTGCAATGAACACATTGTGATACATTACTATATGGACTTCTATTTTGGAGAAAATGAATAGAAGTTGTTGAATTGAGGTTTGAGCTTAGATAAGTGCAGTTTGAAGACAAGTAGATGAGTAAATTGAAGATGAAAAAGGCAATGGGGTTGCCACTGAGCTTGGAGATAAATTGGTAGGTGGGAACTTGCAGCATGATATATTATGTTGGCTTTTCGCTTGCCCCTCTTGTGGTTTACTGCACACAACCTTCACATAAATCCACCCTTGCAATGACTGTCGATGGAATGATTGACACCTCCATAGGCAGAGTAAGCTGAGTACATATAAATTCATCTAATGCCAAGACTTGTGAAGCATGACTTACTATAAAAGGAGCCTGCTTATCAATGCCTCTAAGTGACTAGTCATTTCTTTCCACAGATGGGTAGAGCCACGTCAGGTTGGTGTTGGTACTTTAGTCATCATGCCTGGTGTACAAAGATGGATGCTGAAATGTTTGCGCTCACTAGGGCGACTAGAGGGGACACTATCGGCTTTTCTAACAGTTGATGCTGGTTGGTACACTTGGTCCTTACCATAGATTAAGAAAAGAGGTCGAAAACCACAAGATGGATAAAGAGACTGAACCCTGAATGGGTAGGTAGATCAAGGGAGATAGAAGTTGAGGATCAAGAGAACCATAAGAAGTTACTGTCAGAGGCGTAAAATCTGTGTAGATTGAAGGAAGGTCTGTACTCAGAAGGATGTTGTGGAGGTGTTGGAAAGATGAGTAGAAGATGATGGTGGAAAAGAAGGAAAAGGAGGAGAACAGTACAGGGAATAAGATGAATACTTTAATTTATAACTTACGGTGAAAAGAAATTCAAGGAGAAGGACAGCAGGAAGGTCCATAGAGGTGTGGTATGGGGAATTACATGGATAATAAGAGATGGACTGAAGGAAAAGTTTGTAGTAGGGAGAGATGGGTTTGGCAGCAATCACTTGTAGAAGAGAAGTTTTTGGTTGCTGGAGTATGTTAGTGTTTGGTGATGCAGTATTTTGAAATAGCTGAAGCTGCCGGAGCTGGTTATGTACCCTTGGAGTCTCATCACTGGGGATGATTGAAGGCATGCATCGTGGGTAGCAATTTTGTTTGTAGTAGGGAGAGATGGGTTTGGCAGCAATCACTTGTAGAAGAGAAGTTTTTGGTTGCTGGAGTATGTTAGTGTTTGGTGATGCAGTATTTTGAAATAGCTGAAGCTGCCGGAGCTGGTTATGTACCCTTGGAGTCTCATCACTGGGGATGATTGAAGGCATGCATCATGGTATGTCAGGAGGGGCTGATTGAATTGAGTTCATTTGTATTTAATATTTTAATAATTTATTTGGTCAAAAAAACCCAGAAAGCATCCTGTGGTGTGAAATTCAAAAATAAACATGTTGTGTATATTTGCATCAAAACATCATTGTTCTCATACATCTAAATGTTTGGCTGAAGTGAACATGATTAGACCTGTCAAATTGGGTCAAAATCCGCGGGCGCCTACGGGTCGACCCGTTTAAGTTGGGTTTGGGTGGCGAAATTTGCCACCCACTGAAAATCACCCAAACCCATACCCAACTGTTTATTTAGCGGGTTTCACGGGTGATCCGTGGGCACCCGCGGGTGACCCACTTAACTGAAGCAAATATATTTATATACATAATATATGCATACACTTTTTAAAAGATGTTACTTGTTTCATACAAGTCAAATCTTTACCTTTACTAACAATAATTGTATGCTCTTTATTTAATAGGCAATAACAAGTACTTGTAATGTTAGAAATATCTAATGTTACATGATAAAAGTATGTGTTGTTTTTGTGATATTTATCTATAAAAACCACGTTGGTTTTCCTATTTTACATTGACATACAACAACTAGCTGTCATTTTTTCTTTAAATTTGCATAAATATATATCGACAACTAATCTAATGGTTTGACATCAAACATAGCAGTTGGTTTCTTCCTTTGCACTATATTTGACATAAAAATAATAGTTACAACATGTTTTAAATGTAGTTTTTAGTATTAGGGAAAGCAACTAGAAACTTATTGTTGATTGGACACATTTTAAATGGGCACCCGCGGGCAACCCGCAACCCGCTGGGTCGGGTTTGGGTGGGCTTTTCTTCCACCCGTTTAGAAGTGTATCTTTTTGACCCGCACCCGCCAGACCCGCACCCGCAACGACTCAACCCAAACCCAACCCACCCACCCGTTTGACAGGTCTAAACATGACGTGTTGCTTCTTCATGGGCACATTTTCTGTTTTCTTTGTTCTGACTTGTATATATATACAACAAATATTCAGGAGAGCTGATTGAAAATAAGCATGGTGGGTTTTGCATCAAAACATCATAATTCTCATATTATGCATCTAAATGTTAGGCTGAAAGTGAATATTCGTGGACACATTTGCTATTTGGTACTTCTAAAGACATTTATATAGAAACGACTTAGTATGCTGTTTATATACCCCACATTTGTAACTTATTCTGCAAACTTTATCTCGTGCTCAGTTACTGGCCTGAAATCCTTTAGTATTAATCAATAATAATGCTGAGCTGCATTTTATCTTATTGATTTGACAGCACTGTTCTATTGTGTGTCTGGTTGCTTGTCCTGACATAATAAGATTTCTTATTAACCACATTCACTTGTTTTTTTGTGTTCAATATCGGGTGTCTGTCACATCTGGTCTTAGATGAAATATCTTTACCTTTTTGTTATTCTGAACTGAATGGTATGTCAGGAGGGGCTGATTGAAATGAGTTCATTTGTATTTAATATTTTAATAATTTATTTGGTCAAAAAATCCAGAAAGCATCCTGTGGTGTGAAATTCAAAAGTAAACATGGTGTGTATATTTTGCAGCAAAACATCATTGTTCTCATACATCTAAATGTTAGGCTGAAGTGAACATGATGTGTTGCTTCTTCATGGGCAAATTTTCTGTTTTCTTTGTTCAGACATGTATATATATAATACACAACAAATATTCATGGTGGGTTTTGCATCAAAACATCATAATTGACATATTTTGCGTCTAATTGTTAGGCTGAAAGTGAATATTCATCGACATCTATATACAAATGATTTAGTATGCTGTTTATATACTCCAGATTTGTAACTAATTCTTCAAACTTTATCTCGTGCTCAGTTTCTGGCCTAAATTCCTGAAGTATTAATCAATAATAATGCTGACCCGCATTTTATCTTGTTGATTTGACAGCACTATTCTATTGTGTGTGGTTGCTTGTCCTGACATAATAAGATTTCTTATTAACCACATTCACTTGTTTTTTTTGTGTTCAATATCGGGTGTCTGTCAGATCTGGTCTTAACTGAAATATCTTTACCTTTTTGTTATTCTGAACTGAATGGAGCCGTTTTTACGAGTTTGCTCCAAGGCAAAGTGGACGGGGTTAGGTTTTAATAGTCCATCTTGTACTCACACTTGTATGAGTTAATCAGCGCAAGGCTGTAGTTTATTTGCCACCACCCCCCCCCCCCCCCCCCCCCCCCCCCGCGGGGTAATAGATCCTTTCTAAAAAGTCGTCTTAACGGACTCTAAACATGCTTCTACTCTGTATGTACTGCATCTGTATATAAAATCTATGCGTGGCATGTGCTGTCAACCAAAATACAAATTATTCGTATCAGCTTGATAAATCTGTACGGTTACTAGGTTTTGTTATCCTGTTTTAGCTTTATCTGTTGCATTGATTCGTTGTTGTCCCCATGGTTACATGTAATAGTAAACAGGTTATAGATGAATGTCTCTATCTATGAGTTTTTGTAATACGATTTAACTGCTATCTCTTGTTAGCGTTTGCCAATCCATTTAAAATGTTATGGGCTTGAAAATGTACTGGTCGAGGGAAAAAATGTTATGAGCCCACACTGTTCATGTAATATGATTTAACTATCTTTTGCTATCGTTTGCCAATCCATTTTGAATTTTATGGGCTTGAAAATGTTCTGGTCGAGGGGAGAAATGTTACGAGCCTGCACTGTTGGCGTCTGAAGGCAGGAGCTTTTTCCGCCGAAGGCTTAGATTCCTACCGATGATTCTTTGTAACTGTTTGTACGCAATAAAGCTCTGATGTGGTATGGTATTTGGAGCTAAATTGGATTCCAGGCACTGAAGGTGAAGGTTTTGCATCCGCCTCAGACTGAGCAGTCAAATTTCTAGAGGGAAATGAGTGCCAAAACTATCAGAACAATACGGTCATGTTGTAACACTAAAAAATATGAAACAATCGGTTTCTGTACATGTTCGCTGTTACTGAGCATTCTTGCGAGATTGGAGTGGCGTTCTTCGGGCATTGTCTAGTGTTCATTGTTGTCAATTTCTACTGCGAAACTGATTTCTAATGGATGTTCTGTACCCTATGATTGTTGGGTGTTGTCTATTTTCATCGCATTTACTGTGTAAATGACACGTGAGCCCATGGGTGACGGACGAATGTTTAGATACATTATATATATATATATATATATATATATCATTATATATATATATATATATATATATATATATATATATATATATATATATATATATATATACACACGCCTTTAGTATAACATACTACACCCGAGGCTACAGGAATAAATCCATCGTTTCAATGTTCAGTCTACCTATCCCCTGTAGGAGCAGAGAGGTCTACTGGAGTAGGTTCGCACAAAAACCCCACATGTTTAAGTTTGTGCCACGGAACAATAAATGTCTACCTTCCAACGACACTTCACCTCTAGATTTGTGAGCTAGAATTTGGCTAACGTTTGAATTTTCTGTTTTTTTGGCCTGGAATTACTAAATCTTCCATGCCCTCGTAATTGCTCAATGCAATTGGTATGCGAGTCCTTTCAAACAGTCACCGTAAAACGTGACTATTTCTTTTACCCACTCATTCCCGTCGAGCACCTGAGTCATGTGAAGCGTCGTCTATTGCAACCATCTTGATTAACCGGGGCTTTTTATGTAGGTCATAAGTGATGCCGCCAGGAATCGACCAGCGTCTTCCCAACAAACCACTAGAAAGAACCGTGCTGCCGGTAATGATTATGAAGACAACGGTAGAAGCAAGAGGCAACGACATGATGCGAGGTGGTAGAAGAGAATCTCAACAACTTAATGAAGTGCCAACAAAGACACCTCTAGGGTCTCGTTTATTTGTATGTTGTGACGGGATGTTGTTGACTGTTGTTGATTGCGATGGTGACGTCTTGTACATCGCAAAATATATGTAATGCACGCCAACGCATAATTGCCAATAAATGTGTTCGTTTTCCAATTTATGTATCTGAGTGAAATACTGACTTGATGGGCAGAGATTCTGGTGTGTGGTTGATCGCAAAATCTGGATAATGTACCCAATGCATAATTGTCAATGAATGTGTTCGTTTTCCAATTTATTTATTTGTGTGAACTTCTGAATGGACGGGTAACCAACAAAGAATTAAGGCATTGTCAAAGACATCCCATGTGTCATCAACTTTCAAGACGGCCAACCTATATACTCGCATGGGTTCCGATTGGATGTTTTGCTTTTTTGATTGTGATTGTGGTGGTTAGCGGATGATAAACTCACCTACTCTATGCCCGAGCCGACAAAAATGGTCATCGATTCTTATGTTAAATTTCAGTGTTATACGAGCCAACCTTCTTATTGGAGGCCTCTCTTTACCAATTTGATTTTCTTTTCATTGAGGTCTTCATAAGTGACCCACTATGGACACGAATATGAATTATATAACTTGTTTGCTACCCCCCTAACCTAACGAATGATGCTGCATAAGATGATAGAAGCGGACACTAGAAATCAAGTGAGCTGTTAACAAAGACCTTCCATGCACCTTTTGTGAATCATATGATTTGATGAAAAGTGTGGTTGTAGGTCTATATCTATGGTTGAGCATTGGGTTATGTTCAATCCGACCTCACGACATGAATTGGACCATAACTTTTGAAGGGGTGGTTAGGGCCTTGATTTTAGGTCCATGATTTAACATGGGCCGGATTAAGGCATAAGAAAATCCGAACTCTAGGGCTTGAAGACTGACCCGATAGATATTTTATATAAAAATATGCATAATTTATCATATTTATCACATCTTATATATGGTATGGGTATTTACTTTATTTATATGCTATCATAAAGAGGTTAAAATGCCTACACGTAACTCTGTATTGACAAGACATTCATTGCAATAGGCCTAGTCAATTTGTTTGACACCAGTTAACCATTCTACATTTATTTCAAATTATGTTCATGCCCATTATTCATTCCACTATTTGCTATCTCTTTTTCATTCAACCATGTTACTTAGACTTTCTATTTTCAAATCAGATAAATGGTTTTACCAAGCAATATTTTCAATATAGTGATTTACATCGGCTATATCTTAAGATAGAAAGTCCGACTAGCTATACGTAATTATTGATTCGCATATTTAGAAGACAACAATGTAATGAAAGATTAGTTCTTGTCAATTGCTTTAACTCTTCATTAAACAATCTACATGAATCATGAGATTATTCTTTCTAAATTCCAACTTTCTTTTTTGACTCAACCACATCACTCAATTATATTTTTCATCTTTTAATAGAGGGTAAATGAATTTTTTGATTTGATTAATCTGAATAACATGTTAAATGAAAGGCGATGCCCAGATGTAGCTCATTAAATCATATGGAAAACACAATAATTCAATATGAAATGTCCCTCAACAATTGCTTCCCTATCCAATGGCTATTTTACATTAATGTAACATGTTCATCCCATTATTAACCATACAAGTTTAACGTTAATAAATGACTTTGAAGTTTGAACATAGACAACCAATGTATATATGTATATTTCATTATGTAAATACACTCCAACATAATTTGATTTTGAAGAAAGAAAATTGAAAACCTGGGGTGCATCACTATCTTCATATTGTTGAAAAATACCAGTACAGACATGACATGAACACGACACACAACCTAAGAATATAACATGGGTAAGGTTCATACCTATAAAGTGTTAAATTTTGCTAATCGATCCTCCCTGTGATCCACTAGTTAAATCTAAGTCTAGATCTGGGCTTAAATAAACACAAACCTGACCTGGTGCTCAACCCTATGTATATCGAATTTCACTAGAAAATGGAAATATGTCTTTATCAAATTTTCAATCTTATTTCTCTAACCATTAGAGTTCACAAATAATATGGGTCCAACCCTCTTATTGTGCACTAAATGTATGCCAAATTGTTTTCTTCCATTAAATTTCCTATTCTTAAAATGTTGAAAAAGTGTAACAATGATGACCCCATTAGTTGATCAAAACCCCTAGCTAATAATTGTTGATAAAGGTGGAAACCACATGTGCATCCGTGCCTTCACTTAGTTATCACTCCCTACCAAAATGTGGACACATTTGTTATTTCCCTTGCAACAATTGTAAGATACCCTTCAAATGTGGTGCTACTTCTTCTCGACTTCATACATCATGCACTCCAATGATGGGTGATATTACAAAGTACTGAACACTATCTACTTAGTAGTATCGCTCAATTAATCCATTAATGACTAAGAAACTATAGTGTCATTGAAGTTAACTAGTCGTGGTCCACCTTTCCCGACCCTCCTCGAAATAATCCAACATGATCGATCTGAAGACCCAACACTTCCCCTCCCCCATGATCCCCTCTTGATGCTTCTTTGTGCCCCCCTCATCCAACTATAATCCCCGATATTCCAAATCGATGCTACTTGTGGAGACAAATGGCATACATCCATTTCAGGAGGGGGAAAGAGGAGCCTAGAAACATCAAGCACAACATATATTGAGAGGAAATGAAGAGGAACATGTTGATTACCTTAATTAGTTTCTCCAAAATAGTAACGAAGGAAAATGATTTGAGATAATTTCCTTGCTAATTGTGACCTATTGTATAAAAATTGCTTTAACCTATGATTTTAACCTATTTTCTTATTGAAATTTATAACTTTTTATATATCATTGCACATGTCAGTAAATTTATTTTGTATAATGATATTAAACATTATATTTTTCCATTCAAAATATTATATCAATAAAATGAAAATAACAAGATATGGAAATAGAAATATTGAAATAGAAATATAGAAATAGAAACATGAAAGAAAAATCTATAAGAACTATTCCTAAATGCAAAGGGTTAGCCAACCATTTCAACTGTATCTCCCAATCAGTAACTACACTATGCAAGTCCTGGTCAACATGGTCCATATCCATTGTCCTTCACTTAAGGGGTTGGAAGTGTACCCCATGAGAAAAGGAATAGTAGATTCATCAACAAAAGTGCATGTGTGTGCATTTGAATAGAATCTCGACACAAGAAAGGAAACATGACAACAATTAACATAATCGAGGTTCCCAATAAAAATATAGACACGAGGCCATTAAAATGGATGTCAGAAGATCAAATTTGAAATATGAAAAAGATATAATTTCCATTTTCACAAAGGTAATGTATTCTAAAAAAAGATACACATAACAATTAGTCTAATTCAAGAGCGATTTCATAAGAGAATGATTTTATAAAAGAATGAAACATTTATATTGGATGAAGAATTAACTTAATTTAAGTATTCTTGCCTTTGGAACAATTACAAAACCTTAAGAAAGTGAATAAGTACATGTTGATTACAATAAAGACTATCACAATATAAAATGTAGACATGGAAACCATATATTGCAAATCAAGGGTAGGAGGACTAAAACTTCTATGCCAAATAAGTCTAACATGGAAGGAGGATTAAAATCTTAGTGCATGGTAGGAGGACTAAAACCTCAATTACGAAAAGTAAATTATGACAGGATGACTAAAACCTCAATGCCTAATATATGGTTAAACTAGTTATAGATATAACTAGTCAAATAACACATGCTTAATTAGTGAAGGCTTGCTATCTGTCCAAATAATATTCAAGTACAAAAAGTGATGAAAACATCCATCATATGGCAATCAAGTCACATGACTTTATCACACAGGAGAAGCATAATTTATGCCGTCACTAATAGAAGAATTAGTGGTTTTTAATATAAATCCTAAATGGATTCCAAGATATTAAACCACAATACTTCCATGGATGAAAATTAGATTTTAATCATTATATACTAATAAAACTCAATTGATGCACATACTTTGTCGACGAGTCACCTCAGTTGGATTAATCCAAAGTCAAAAGTAGTCCACACTAGTGTAAATATTAAGATAACTTATATGTTCCACCACATAGTATAATAGTAAAAGCACCTTATTGTTACTGTATATTATGTCATTGAAAATGTGAGATTATGTAGATAATAATTATATGATTTTAAATTATGTTGTACTATATTCTTCTAACATATGAATTATTATTTACCATGTTTGTAAGTTTAAAATATTTATTTATTTATAAATCCAAAATTCAACGTGAAAAAATGCCTGTACATGTGCATGAATAACCATTATAGGCATGTGAAAGGGAAATTCAATAAAAATAGCCACCAAAACTTACATGACTATGAGTTAAGCAAGATATAAAAGACAAATATGTTTGTTTTTAGCGAGGCAAAGTAAATGAAAGATCCACAAATGCCCACAAATATCTGTCCTTCCTATGTTTTTAGTGGACCATAGTTGGAAACTCGATGATGAGGAAGTAAATATTGTAATCAACTATATAAATTTTGAGATAGGATTTTTCTATATTCCTCTCAACTTTCAAAACCTGACAAGTTCCAATATGAACTTCTAAGTCTTAAGTCATCATAAGATTTAAAAGAACGAAAATGAGAAGAATAGGTTAAAGTGTATCTTGAATGTGACAAGTACACTTCAATTACATGATACAACTCAACGAATAAAAAAATAATAAACTTCAATGACCTTGAACTGGGGTAATCACTTTGTCTGGATCTCTATGGAAGCTCGTAGAGGCAATACATTAGACAAGAAGAAGGTCATGGTGGTTGCTCATATGTCAGCTGGTGGAATTTGTTAGAGGACTTCAAGTAGACTCACCCATACCCGACTACTAAAAAAATTCATGTAAAATGTTTTTAGTTAAAGCAACATGATTGCCATGTTCTATGAACTTTAACATTGTTCAGAGATTTACCATAAAATGAGTAGTTTGAGGAGGGGATTTAGAGGCTTCTTAGAAAAATAGAAGGATTATTGGATGAGGAATCTTTATACATTGTTGGTTTATATAGCATCATAAATTGACGTTGGAACTAGGACTACATATACTTTTTTATTGCATTATTTTATCACATGATGATAGTATTTTCAAAAGATTTATCCTTTAACAACATCCATGAGGTGTAGATGTAATTCCTCTATATTAGATCTTTTAACCAATCCTATATCAAAATATTTTTCAAATATACAACTCGGAGTATCAAAGGTGGCTACTCAATCTCTTACAAATACAATAGTATAATAATATTTGGATTCATTTCAAGTACCTAGTTCACCTTATTTTATGTGGAGATATGGAGCCTCCACATATTATCTTATACTTCTAATATTAGATTGAGTTATTCTCAAAAGGTCTCTCCTCATACATGAACAACTTCTAAATCCAATGTGTTCATAAATGTTAGTAACAACTGGGGAAAGGTGCTTTTCTTAGATACCTTGAGTTTGTACACTTGGGAGCCCTTATGATTTTATTTCATTTGTTTACTTATACAACCAATGTTATGTATATATGTATATATATTGTGTATCATTCACCTTTGTCATTCCTTGGGGTCCCTAGGGTATAGGTGCTCATGGAGTAAAATTTTCTGTTGACCCCTTGGGTCTCATGTACCTATATAGCTATAATACATGACCTAGGGTTGATTTAGGGATGTACCCTACATAGGTTTATCTAAGATGGTCTACACTTTATTTTTTCTTTATTATTGTTTATGATTTATAAATGCATTCACTATTGTCTATGTCTCATGACTCATATTGAATAAAGAGGCTCTATGGCTTAGATGCACTATTGTATATCTTCTTTTGATGTACTAAATTTTCCATCACAATTCTTCATCACTATTTCACCAACAAGGTTTCATATAAAAGCATATATGATGAGATCACTTGTCAAACATTAAATCAAATCAAAATGATCTTTAAAAACATACTCTAACCAGGTATTAGTAAGGATAACATGCCTTGTAACCATCCCATCATAACACATTTACTCTTTGCAGTTTATTTCCTTCTAGGACATACAAAGTTAGCTAATATTTTGGAACAAAAAATGAGGTTGTTTAACTCATGTTTTTAGAGAAGGAGTCTATTATGCAATGTTCTATGCTATCTTGAGCTCAATCTCACCAAAGTTTAACTAGTTATAGCATGTATGTGGTTCCAATTACTTCTTATTATTCAGGCATCATGGATCACAAATGTATTTCTATGGATACAAAACAAGCTGGGGTCAACCATCTCTAGGATTAAGAGTTCCTCCTTGGAATTAGAGATTGTTTTATCCTAGGTATAACAACTGTCTTCATTAACCACTAAGGTTTATGCACACTTACCATTATAATTTCTATTCAATGAGTCCTCTCTTCCTTTTATTTCAACTCAGGGTTTGCTCGTGTAGCAGTATTATTTTCCTTCACTAATCATATTTACCTAAAATATGGTTTTTAATTAGGGTTAAACTCTCCATCACAAGGTTTTAGTATTCATCTATCCCACTCATCTCTTTTTTAGATGACTAGGTTATCTCAACTCATCCCTAGGTTCTTTAGTTTTCTAGGCTTTATCCTTATAATAAGGAACAAACATTATATGAAACAACTTTCATATTTATATTTATTAGTTGGCACTACATGTGCTTTAATTGATGAAGGATGCCTTAACACTATTCTTCTTGAAATCCTAATTGATATGAGGATAAAAGTGAATTCTTTGAATTAGTAGAGAATTTTTAGGGTTAAGAAATAAAATGGTGAGAATAGGACAAAATATAAGTCGAGAAGAACTATAGGGAATATTGTTTTAGGAAAATTTTGAGTCTTGTCCAGGTAGGAGTCACACTGGCCCCCGTGTCCTTGCATTCCAACTAGTGGTGAGGAGGAAAATATTGCTAGCCCTAGGTCGTAAACCATTCTAGACACCATTGTCTTTGGAAAATTCCATATTAATCCTCTTATGGATGTATGGAATATTTTCAAATACTAACTAGTTAAAAGATTCTTATGAAACTTGTGCTCTGATAACAATTGTGATGACCCCCTCTCCCTATTATCCCCGTTGAAGGAAGATTAAGGAGGCAAGGTTCGACACTGCTTTTCCAAGATCCAAATTCAATAAATCACAAATAATGTTTAATAATTTCAAATGAAAAATTGCTGATAACAATATTGGAAAGTTAGAATCTCCTCAAAAAAGTTACATAAATCTTTTATAAGGAAATATGCTACATGAATGGAAATACTGAGATTAACTAGCTAATACTCATGGTGTATTTAGCTTTATATATTTTGGTGCATCCTTCTAGAATTCCATTTGTCCATTCTTTCGTAAAAGTAGCAAACCTAAAACATCAACAAACAAAACATGATCATCATATTTATATGTTGTGTATGTGGGTGCAACCAAAAAGTGTACATGTAGGAGTAACAATAATCATTTCATATCACTAAATTATTTGAAATAATTGAACTTTGTATTTAAAATTTATTTTCTAACTCAACTTTGTTCTATCTTCTAGGGTATACCAATTCCTATTCCATCAATGGACTTAGGGTTTTCAATCCAACATTGGAATTAATAGCGACTAATTTATTAATGGACTCTTGTTACACAATCCTTATTGGCTTACAATAACTTTCTCAATGACAAACCATTATTTTTTGGGAGTACTTATCTCCTTAAACTACCCTTATGTATTACATTCTGGGTTTAGAAAATTTTATACGCATATGTGGTACACATAGATCATTATACTTGTACTGGAATTGAAACAGTCAAGCACTTTATATGTATGATTAAACATCTGAAAAAAAATCCAAAATTCACTGAGAAGTGATAATGAACGGTAATTCATAAAGAACATACTTTTTTCCTATCAGAGGTGTTGTCCAACCAATCAATGTTTAGACATCAAACAAGACTTATCCCAAATTATATATAGAATTAATGTATTACAATCATATTCATAAGTTGTAGACTAGAGCCTAGTCTTGGCCCTTAGTGGTCTTGGTTTAGGATTGTATTAAGGTTGGACTTTGAAACCCTAAGTTCCTCATATTACTAATCCTTAAAATAGGAAATCCTAATTATGCATCAAAATGACCCTAATCTTGCGATCTATCATGATATTCATTATTACTAGGCATGACCATATTTTATCACATATTAATCCTATTCAACAAGATAAAAATATTATTTCTAAAAATTGGGATTCTCACTTAAAATCATCTTTAGTCCAAGCATTGAAGCATAGTTTTGAACATGAGGATGAACTAGGTCTTGAGTCCATTATTTTTAGATTCTACACATTTTTCTAATATATATTGACTACATCTAAAGGTACAATTTATTAAATATTTTTTTTGCAAAGTTAATACCAACCACATCCTGTACATCACACAAGCCGGGCATGGTTCAGATATACTTTAAATTGAGGAAAAAGAACCTTTTGTCCCTATATAGTGGCCAATATTGGTCACATGGATCGGGATTGGAGGGTCAATCCCCAAGGGAATTCTTCCCCTGGATAGCACAAGAAGCACCACGACATGGAGACAACCTAGGGACGAATTCATGCTATTAGCCTTGAAAATCACAACAAAGGATTGGGCTAGGTCCAATAGTCCTCTACGATGACAATGAGCTATTTGGTTCACGGTGAAGTGGCTGGAGATGGGGTAGGATAGGTTAGAATAATGTGGGGTATCAAAATTAAAGAGAGGTAGAAGTATATTTGTTTTGGGTGTTTTGATGATTGGGTAAGATTATTGAATGTGTGGTGGTGGGTTTTCACTACTCATGAGGTTGTTCGATGGTCAAAGCTTATTTTTTGGGGATGATCTCTAAGAAATTATAGTTGGAGATCGGAGATGATTATTGTTTTATATTAATATTTTAAACTATCATTTACAAGTGGCATAACAAGAATGAATACTCTAATATGTTATCAGTTCCTCGACCCAAATCATATGTGCGATAACCTTAAATTTTAGTAGTTCTAATAATTAGGAATTCGAGAATATTATGTTAAGAATCAAAATAAGGTTACATAAAAAATATTTATAATTAATGAGTTTGAGCTTAAGACTTTATTTGAGTCTTTAATCTAAACAAATAGAGTATTTTTAGGCTTAATTTGCACATATACTAAGGTAAGACTTCAATTGAGGCAATTATGTTGAGTTAAGCCTTAGATGTAAAATTGGGAATGTTGTGATGCTTTTGAATTTATTAGAGGACCTAGGCTTGAACCATGGTCTCTAAAATCGAATTAAGCCCTAATTTGAATTGTTTTGAGTTTAAAATAGGTCCTTGTATGTCAAATTTGTGAATATTGTATTTTGTTCCTTCTTTTAATATCAATAATATTTTAGTTGGTTGGTTAAAGTACTTTTGATAATAAAAAAATTCCATAAGATTCCAAGTTGGTTAATAGTTTAGATAATTAACTAATGAATTATCTCTCTTGTTGGTTAAGAACCAAAATTAAATAGCAAACAAGGTTATATTGGTTTGGTCTTTTGTCTAAGGTTAAATGTTCTCGAATTAGGGATCATCCCAAACTTTGAGATAGAGATAAACTATAATGTGTTAGGGAAGATACTTATTTAAAATACTTCCTTAAATGGAGTTTTATCAAAAAAGAAAAGAAAAGAATATATTTGGCAGAGTCCTCCCTTGTCTGATATATTGCTACCTAAGGAGTTAGAGAATCCACTTATCTTACCCATCTCTTCTCTCCTCTCTCTCTATAGATCATCTCATTGAACAAATATTATTTTGTTGGTTCTGGTAGATCAATGCGAACCCAAACAATCCTAAATTTGCCATTATTCTTAAGGAATGAGATAATTCCAATTTAGAGACTTAGGGTGTGCAATTTCCAATTATTTACTCAACACTTGACCTATATAAATCCTCATATAGATTCCTCTCGACCCCTAGAGCATTAACCTACTCTCAATTGTGCCTGAGTGTGTATATTGAATTATGACTATGTATCTTTAATGATGACGTTAAATCTAAACTCAGATACATGTGTTCTTTTTAGAGAACAAATTGTACTAAACAAAACCACTTTTAGAATGAGCCATATCATGGCATGTCAGAGTCATATATAAATGTGACAATGATAAATGCAATACTTAGACTTGAAGTCTCACTGTAATGATCACATGTTATTATGTGTAATTTAACACTATTCAATGTGACTCTAAATAGGGGTAGCCATACAATGAGTTGTTGAGCACATTGTGAAACTTATGGATTATTGTTAGTGATGTATATGGAATTTGTCCATCCATTAGAGTAATATTCTAGCCACTTGATAAGTTAAATTATGAAATAAATGGACATGCTCATGTGAGTCAATATATGACATTGAGCTCACACATTCTCAATAGTCTTCTTAGGTTCAAGAAACATCATGGTCACTTGATAAGTGGGACTATGAAATGCGTGGACATGCTCATGTCAGTCAATATATGATATTGAGCTCACACAATCTAATATTCTATTCTAGTTCAAGAACATTGAATGTTTAGAGCATGGCAACTTCATATCTTTGTTTCAATCTGGATATCTATGATAAAGGGATTATACGATCATGGTAACATTGACCACTTTATAGGTTAAAGTTATTATGCAACTTAATCCTATTACTTGCGTGGTAATGATGTGTTTCTATATACTTCTATTTTCTTGTGAGGTTATCAACATAACTCCAACATAATTAGGAACCTACATCATCACACACACACACACACACACACACACACATATATATATATATATATATGTGTGTGTGTGTGTGTGTGTGTGTGTGTGTATGTGTGTGTAAGGAAATTCAAACTCACAATCATACACATGATTATAATAATAATTCTAAATCATGTACAAACTAATTTCCTATCCAATCATTTGACTGGAAAATCCAGACATTCTATTGAATGTTTTGGATCAATGGATCAATTGATTGTTAAATGATTAAGTGATCATTAGTTTGGGAATCTGGCCAGTCGGTTGACTACATAACCCAATATGTTAATTGGACTAAAGTTAGGAAACAACAAGTAGTTGGTGGCCTATTTGACTTGGAATCAAACTGGTCCATTGAAATTGGACCCAGAAAACTAGTCAAATGGACTTCCCAACTGATTCACTGAGTGACCAAACCAGTCCCAGCCGATTGTCTGGTTAACAAACTCAATGACTGGGAATTCTATCCAAGTTTTCCTAGTTTGATTTGATTTTTAGTTGTAATAAGGAACTTGATTAGATTTTAGAAACCAAGCCCTAGACTCTCCTATATACAGAAGTGTATGTCCAAGGGGAGTCACACACATTATGATAAAAATTTGTCTAAGAGCAACTCCTATTTATGAGAGAAATACCCACCCCAAGGACAACAACCTGCAATAGGAGGATATTGAGAGAGAGAAATTCATTTCGACGACTCTGAGATCCAATTCCTCTTGGAAACTAAGGAGGTGTATTATGAGTTTACACATTTGTGTATACGACATAGAGGAAGAGGCCCTTGGGTAGGAGACTTTAGGGCAATCAACTTCTCCAAGGATAAGACAATGTGTTACTATGACGACATGGAGGAAACAACAACAATGACTTCGGATCCTGGTCCCTAAAGTGCAAGTTCCACACCAACATAAGACGGTATAGTTGTTGGAAATCTAGTCTGTGCCAACTTATATTTGATATCCATCCCATGTCTTTAATATGCAAAAATATTGTGGCTATTAAGGATCCATTGGATAAAAATTTTAATGAACTTTTTTGTTGTATTTCCTATGCACCCCTTTCCCTAGAACCCTATAGTGGTATCAGAACCAACTTTGGTTTGGTTTTTAACTGTATATGATTTTTGGGATGAATATTTTGCCATGTGTATCCATGTTAATCAGCAACCATCATATATGATATGAGATATTTATATTACACAAACTAATGCAATGCCTTGAAATATTTTTTTGGTGGATGTGGATATGACAACCATATTACTGTGAGAAATGTTTGTGATATGAAACATGTAATTTATGGTTTATGATGGTGATAAAATGTGTGACATGCATATAGATTTCATGCCATGATTCTCCCTCTTCATTCTTTATGTACATTTTAAATCTTGCAAGTAGAATAGGATGATGTACTAATGTTAGTGGTGCATTATGGTGGAAAAGAGGAGAGGATTTGAATCCCACATAACTAGGGGAATTCCTTAAAGGTTTCATGATAAATGCTAAACAATAAATCAATCAACAACTAAATAACTACCCAAATAGGGAATCTAATCAATGACCTGATTTCTAGTCAACTGATTGGAAAATCATATAAAGGTAGATTTTGGGTTACTTTAGATGTGAATATCTCATTTGTATTTCTACAACTCTTGTTGTCTCAAGATGTTCTACTAGTTCCCATATCCTATTTTATTATTTGTGATGATTTTTGTAGTATATGATACATACAATAAAGTATATCTAATGGTTATTGGATACATATCTTATCATATTAAATCCCATAATATAATATCCAAGTTTAAGATTCCTTCCATTCTACAATACACATAAAAATATGAATTAACTACATGTGGGCATGTTAAATCATAGAAAACAATCTATCTTGGGGAAATGATATAATAAGTATGTGGTTTGCAAAAGTAGGATGCATAGCTTATTGTGGCTTTTAGGTTGGACTTAACCAAGTGATATTAATAGGATTAAGAACCTAGAGGCATAAATACGATATAGATTTCATAAGATGATATAAAACAAGGAGTTGTGAAACTATCTATCTAATAATTGCATCAGATGCAATTGCTCATTGTTACCTACCTAAATAGTTACGTTGTGAGTAGTCAACCAAAGTTTACTCATAACATAATGTTGTACAAATCTTGGCATACTAGAAGATTTCTCACTGTAATAGTCTAAAATAATAGCGTGGGATATTACTTTTATCAAAATAGTGGGAGAAATATTGATTGAAGTTAAAATTTATTCATCAAATCAAATTAATTTTCAAATCAAAATTTTGATCGCACAAATATTTTCTTTATAAATATTTTGACAAACACACAAAATATCTTATAAGTTGTGAGTGGTCCTTAAGAAAGAGAAGTTGAATGGGATTAACTTCCATCATTGATATAGTTTATTAAAATAAACTTATCATTGACACTGTCATCTAGGGCACATAAATGGGAAACACATTTCTAGACTCCATAAATATGCTTATCATGACTTTTTTGATTTTGAATCAATAGAGACATGTGAATCTTATTTGTTGGTCAAGATAACAAAAGAAACCTTTAATGGTAATAGTGAAAGGGAAAGCAACCTATGAGGACTTACTTTCATGTATGGACCTTTTAGCACAGGTGTTGGAAGTGGATATTTTGAATGGATATGTGTAATGAAGCACACATCTTAATATCTTGAAAATCTCAAGGATTTATGAATGGATTCCAAAACCAACTAGAAAAGATATTAAAGGACTTCAATCTAATCATGCTGGAGAACATACGATGCATTGAATTTCAGTCACTTTTTACAAGCTATTTTCTGGGCTTCTTCAGCATATATGTTAACTTTGAGATATGTTTCACATTATTTTTCATTATGAGCATGTGAACCACTATCACATCAATTATTTTGTATTTGTATTGAATTATGTGAATTTATGATCAATATCTCAAACTTATTTTGTATTTAACTCATTTAGGTGATTTGAGCACTGAACGAAAAACTCGATGCCACCGGCCCACATGTCAATGTTAATGACATATCATGATCTACATCAACATAAGGAGGACATAATCGGTGCTAATGAGAAGATTGTCAATGCTATCGATAGAGACATCAATGTTTCCAGTGCCCACAGACAGTGCTACTAACTCATGGTCCATAGAACATCATAACTCGAGGTTGATTGTCTCAGTACCACTGACCCATGTATTGGTGGTACCAACTTCGACATCCATAACTCTATGAGAAACAACTGGTGCTACTAAAATATGTTTCGGTAGTACTAAACATAGTTCGAGGAGATACAAATTGGACGATGACTTGGTGCCACTAAAACCCCATTGGTGGTCCACACTGCACTATTAGAGCAGATATGAGAATAAGTCAGATCCAATGGCCACGACTAAGGAGGGATGGAGCCTCCCTTACGACCTAGGGAGTGAGGAGACAAACAAATTATCATTTAGTGGTAGATAGTAGATACAATAGAGGAGGATATTAAGGAGATAGTTGTTGACCAGATGTTCCAGACACTTCTAGAGGATAGATTTGCATATGGAAGACTGTAGATCAGGGTGTTCAATAGAGGGGATCTCAGAGATGACTTCTTCTTGGGGTTTTATATATGTTTCTTAATGTTTAATCTGTTTCTATTCTCTTTCTTTTGATATACAAAGGTGACAGTCATGCCAGGATAAACCCCTTTGATAGATGGAGGATGTGGGAGTAGCCAGATTACACATTGTATTTGAATTATATGAGTTAGTAATTTAATTCCTTTATTCTGGAGTGAATCTATGATATCTTTGTTGATTTTTTTATTCTCAATCAACATAATTAAAGACCACAAACTGCTTTGGGAAAGGGATTAAGAGTCATACAAGTCTTATATTCACATAGATTACACTACACTTTGGAGAAGGCTTACAAACATGAAAGAATAACATATGATTTTCAATCATTCATCTAAACTAAGTCCTAAACTACTATGGGAGTGGGATATATCTTAGCTTAGGTAGTGTATTATGCTACAAAAGTAGGTAATGCTGGCTACAAGTCTTTAGTCCAGAGTAAATGGTGAATGTTTACTAATAAAAAGGAATTATAGTACGATGTATGTCATGGTGAAACTAAAGGTCCTAAGGAATACATCCATTATTGACCATAACCATCTTAATTTAGGTTTAAATCTTTGCTCTTAGTTACTTAACAACCATCAACTCTTTCTCTAGGCCTAGCTAATTTGGTTTCGGTTAGTAGTAGTTTTTCATGAATGATTCCCCAAGTTTGACACTCTAGCCTCATATGCCTTTATTACAATATACATATACTTGTTTTTACATGCCTAGTTTATGCGTGTCAATTTTTTGGTGTTATTGCTGGGGAATCAGCAACACCAGCACTACAAGTGCTTTTTTCATTTATTTTATTTTATTTACAATATGAACAAATGGATAAATCTTCTTTTTCCATATTCTTAGTATTCCTCATTTCCGCAATCCCTTTTGTACTTTCCGGTACTAGTGCATAAACAAACTCAGACTACAGACTATGGATTTTCCACTCCACCATGTGTAGAGCAAGAGGAGATCTTGCACAAGGCGTGTGAGTTTCAAGCTTCATTTGAGAAGCTTATTCAAACTCCAACACCACACACAAAGCATGTACATGTGAAAAATGTGTCATAGAGTGGTGATGATGATGTAGAGGATGTGACTGAGGAACATTAAATTTAGAATAAGATAATAGCGTCATCAACCACAACTCATGTACGACCAATCAAGCATCCTACAATGAATGTTGACAGCTACAAAATCAATCTAGGACTGGTGGCTCTAATCAAGTCACAATCATACCAGGGGCACAACATGAAGGATACAATGATGCATATAAACAATGTGTAGAGATGTTCCATGCTTAAACTCTATAGGGTCCCATACAAAATGATTTACTTGAATTTATTTTCATACTCTCTATTATACAAGGGTAAGGCTTGGTTCCTCAGTTTACCTCTATAGTCAATCAAATACAGGATATATTGATTGACACATTCTTCAAGAGATACTTTTAACTACAGAAGACAAAATAAGTGGTGTGATAGATCTATAATTTCAAGTAGTAGGTTGAAGAATTCTAATCTGATGTATGGTAGAGATTTTAGAACATGCTTAAAAAACTCCAGCATAATGGGACTGATTTGTTTGGTCAAGAAAATACATTTTATTATGGCTTGCATAAAGGGGAAATGACTACTCTTGATAGTGTAGGGGTAGGATTCTTCCTAAATATCAAGGAGACAAGATGTCACAAGTTCCTAAGGAACATGGACAAGAATCAATCATGGGGAGATAATCCATAAGTACCAACTTCATCCAGAAGTGAAATGGAATCACATGAAGTATTGGAGATGAAGGCCCTTATAGAAAAACTCACAAAGAAGATCGATCAAAAATCCACCACCTCATTTGGATGTGAGGAGGAAGAGTGTATATACCTAAGGAAACAAAATGACATGGTAAACAATTAACATGCATGGAGGAGACATACTCATTTCTCTTGAAAGGATACTAATAATTTTCAATAGGATATGTAACAAGCATAGCAGGCCCAATAATGAGAAGGCAACACTTCTAAACAACATGAGTAGGATAAAGGTCCTAATGAGATGGACATGATAGATTTCTTGTTTGGAAAAATCATGAGGAAGAATGAGGCTTACTTCGACCAATACAAACATGACCAAAAAAATCAAGGGGCTCAAATTAGCAACATAGGAAATCAAATTTCACAACTAGAAGTGGAGGTGGCAGCCATGAAGAAGCCCAAACAACAAGGATTTTAAAGAAATACTATTTTTCTATCTATTAACAAATAGGTAAAGGCAATGCTTCTTTGTAGCAGTTAAGTGTTAGGAATTAGTAGAAAATGATTCCAAAATAGAATGCAACACAATATGACACCAAAGTAGTGATAGATAAAGTACTTCCAGTGCATCCAATAGACCCTAGACCTCAAGAAAAAGCTAGAGAAGAGGAGAATGTTGTGCAAACAGACACTGAGAAGGAGTCTTACATACCATCTCATCAACATAAAATTGTGACTCCAGTGACATTTCCCAATAGATTGAAGGTCAAAAAGGTTGATCAGTAGTTCAAGAAATTCTTGGATACTGTCAGGAAGCTCCACATCAACCTACCACTAGATAGATTCCATTGAACAAATTCCCTCCTATAGCAAGTTATTGAAAAACATCATCAACAAGAATAGGGGGATAGCGGATTTAAATGTTATGGTACTACTGGGAAGAAGTCAGTGATTTAATACAAAGCAAATTGTCATAGAAGATATAAGATCCGAGATGTTTCAACATATCCTGTTTCACTGGCAAGGTCAAGTTTGGAGAAGCATTATGTGATTCAAGGGAAATCATTAATCTCAGGACATTGAACACATTCAAGAAACTGGGATTCAAATAATCAAGGAAGAGCACCATGACAATACGGCTTGTAGATAATTCAATGGTGAGGTCGATAGGCATTTGTGAGGATCTTCTAGTTAAGGTGAACAATTCATATTTCTAGTAGATTTTTAGTCATGGAAATGCATGATGATTGTGGTAATAAATTACTCTTAGGCAAACCATTTCAAGGGACAACTAATGTTATCTTGAAGATGAGGAGATGAAGAATGACACTTGGGATCCAGGATGACTGATTTGAGATAAAGTTTCCTAATATCACAAAAAATCAAAGAGCAGGAACAATGTCAAGTATGCAACATTCTATTAGTGAGGTGTCCCTACTTTTGGGGAAACCATTTCTTGGCACGTCATGAAAAGGGTGGATTAAGGCACATGAAGGTGGACATTATTGAATAGACAAAGAAAATATCTTTGGCTAAGTCCATGAAGTATCAAGAGGAACTAGAGGAGGATGTACACCTGACAATAATCACATATGTGGTCTCTTCTTCCATCACACATGCTTACTCCTCAAATGTCTTTAGAAGCTTGTCTCATGAATTTGGTGGATGATTGCACACATTACCATCTATCATAAGAGTGTTCCAAGTTTCTAAAAACATTGCTGTGTTTCTATTTGAGACATAATGAGGAGCTCGAACCAACACCGCCACTGGTACCCTCTCTACAGTATCCTACTGAGTTGGAATTAAAGCCACTTCATCGACATATGAAGTATAAATTCTTGTAAATGGATAACAAACTTCCAATGATTATTTCTACACCACTGAGTCTTAACGAGGGGAGCAATTTCTCACCTTCTAAAGAACCATCAAGCTGCATTTGCGTGGTCTATTGCTGGCATTAAAGGGATCTCCCCTAGTTTATGTCAAAACAAAATTTGGATTGAAGATGGAGAAAATCTAGTGGTACATCCCCAAAATCATCTAAATCCCAGCAAGACTGAGGTGGTAAAGAAGGAGGTACTAAAACTCTTGTCAAAAAATATAATTTATGCTATTTCCAATCCAAATGGGTTTGTTGGACTCAACTAGTTCCTGATAAGGGCAAAATAACTATCACTGCTAATTCAATAAGTAAACTCGTATCTACTAGGTTAGTAACCAAGTGACGAGTTTGTATTAATTACTGCCTATTAAATGCAACCACTTTAAAATACCATTTTCATTATTTTTTATTGGTCAAATCCTTGAGAGGTTCACATGCTGCTCACACTTTTGTTCTCTAGATGGTTATTCCAAATATAATCAGATTTCCATGGAACCACATGATCAAGAGAACTCATCCTTCACTTGCCCCTATGGTACTTTTGCTTACCATCACATGCCTTTTGGTCTGTGTAATGCTCCGACAATGTTTCAATGATGTATCCTCGCTATTCTTTCAGGTATGGTAGAGAGATGTCTCAAAATATTTATGGATGATTTTTTTGGTAGATGGAGAGTCGTTTGAGGACTGCCTTTCTATTTTGGACAAAGTTTTACAAAAATATCAGGACACTCACTTGGTTTTGAATTGGGATATGATGGTGAGTGAAGGGATTGTGTTGGGACACAAGGTGTCCAAAAAGTGAATGGAAGTTGATCCAATGAAGATATAAGTGATTTCAATAGTACCTCCACCTTCTTTAGTGAAAGGAGTATGGAGTTTTCTAGGACATGTCAATCTTTATCAACATTTTAAAAAGATTTTTTTGAAGATAGCCAAACGCCTTTATGAGTTGTTGGAAAAGAACCCTGAGTTTGATTTTGATGATTTCTATTTGAAACTTTTGAGGTTTTGAAGGATAGATTGGTCTCCACACCCATAGTGGACGGTTCCACATTGGAACCATCCTTTTGAATTGATGTGCGACACATCAGATTATGCGATTGTAGCTATATTGAGCCAACACAAAGATCATGCTCTTTATGTCATTTATTATGCATCAAGAACAGTTAATGATGATCAACTCAATTATACCACCACTAAAAACAAATTATTAGCCATTATCTTTTCTTTGAATAAATTTTTATAATATTTAGTAGAGGCAAAGGTGATTGTTTGGACTGACCATTCGACTATCAAGTACCTATAGTAGAAGAAAGATGCAAATCTGGGATTAATCCGATGGATTTTGCTACTACAAGAGTTTGACATAGAAGTCGAGGATAAAGCCAGAGTAGAGAATGTAGTGGCAAATAATTTGTCTCAGCTAGAGAGGGTGAATGAGTTGGGGTTAGAGATACGATTGTTGAAGATTTTCTCGATGAGTTTCTTTTGGAGAGAGAAGGATCCATGGTATTCAAATATAATAAATTATTTGGCTTGTGAAGCATTACCATGATATTGGGGATATATGGAGAATAAGTGATTTTCCATGCCTTAAGGTTTTATGTTTGGGATGACCTCACCTTGCTTAGGCTATGAAGAGATGGAATCTTGAGGAAGTGTGTTCCCAAGTGTGAGTTTTAGAGCGTACTTGATCATTGCCACTCTCTACCCACTAGGGGACACCATTCTAGCGCAAGGACAACAACCAAGGTTTTTGAGAGTGGATTCTATTGTCCGTCCTTATTTAAGGATGCATATGAGTTTGTGTGGAGGTGTGATGGATGTCAACAGACAGACAATATCTCTAGAAGACATGAAATCCCATGAGTACTTTTCAAGAAATTGAGGTGTTTGATCTATGGGGCATAGATTTCATTGGACCCTTTGTATCTTCTAACTCTAACCTTTATATTTTTATTGATTTTTATTATGTACCCAAATGGGTGGAAGAAAATCCAATCCAGATTGATGATATGCATGTTGTATGTTTCTTTGTGAAGGATCATATTTTCTATAGGTGTGGGGTACCTATGATGATTATCAGTGACAAAGGTTCCTACTTCATGACCATGAAGTTTGGAGCTTTGTTAAACAAATACAGAGTGAAGCATAGGGTGGGAACTACATACCATCCTTAGACTCAAGGCCAGGTTGCGATATCCAATAGGGAAATTAAATGATTATGGAAAAGACCGTTTCAAGTAGTAAGAAAAAATTGGAGCATGGAACTGAGTGATGCTCTTTGGGACTATATGAAGGTATTTAGATCACACATTGGAATGAACCCATATATAATGATTTATGGTCGGGCTTATCATTTACCTGTAGAGTTGGAACATAAAGACAAGTGGGCCCTGAGGAAGTTGAATTTTGATTTGTCTAGTGTATGGAGGAAACATAAGTTAGAACTCAGTGAATTGGATGGGATTAAGCTAGATGTTTATGAGGATTTGAGGATTTATAAGGATTGGACCAAGAAGATCGATGACCACCATATCTTGCATAGGTCAGTCCTATCGATGTAGCATGTTTTTCTATTCAATTCGAGGATGAAGTTACACCTGGGCAAGTTGAGGTCACGATGGAGTGAACCATACATGGTGGTTAGAGCATTTCCTCATGGCACAACAGAGATCAAAGATGGAACCAAGGCATTTTGACCAATGGACAATGTCTCAAACATTATTTTGGTGGAGAAATGGTCCATGAAGAGTAAAAGTTAATGCTCACTTAGTTTCCTTGAGAAATTGAATGACTGTCAAGCCTATGACACTAAACAAGGGCCCTTATGGGAGGCAACCCACTTTAGTTTCTTTCATTTACTTTTTGTTCACTCATCTCTTTTTTTACAATTTTTACTTCTTTACAAGTAGTTTTTTAGTTTGATCCAAGAAAAAAAGTGTCCTGATGTATTCTATGAGTTGTGCAGGAGTTCACTGTGTCAGTACTACCAACTCCACCGTCGGCAACACCGACCTATCTTACACAAATCAACAAATCAAAGATTTTGGTACCACTGATAGGCAGGTGGTGGCACTGAATCCTTATCAATTAGAGACCATGCTTGAAACATTTAGGTCGGTAGAATTGACACCACCATTGGTAGCACCGACACATTTTAAGTATAAATCATAGAGATATTGGAAAACTTTGTCGATATCACTGAGAAACTTCTCGGTGGTAATGACACATCATGCTCAAGGATGACAAAGGACGATTCATCTTGTTACCACTAACACACATGTCATTAGTACCAATAGTTCCAACCAAAGCCTCTGAATCTACATGAAATGAAGAATCCATACAACTGAGAAACTTCTATGTGGCACCTACACATTTCTCGGTAACACCAATAGAAGAAGTTGGTGGCACTGACACATATGTTATAGACAACCCAATTTATATAGATCCACCAACCTAGAAGACCAGATCTATGGCACTAAAAATGACTATCAATATCATCCACATCCAACAGTCGACGACACTGATTTGTGTGCACAAATTAACAATGACATCCTTCGATGCCATCAACTTAGAAGAATCCATGGGTTGATATATTGACGGTCCAAAGCCATTGGTATCAACGATTGGCATCAACACACCCAGGATAGCCAAAGTGTTGTTACCACTAACACTTGTTGTCTCTAGCCTCAACACCGCATAGAAAAGGTGCCCTCCAGCTAGAAAAGGCAAAACAATGGGTGATTATAAGTCACACCTAAGAAGTACCCTCTCACCCACAAGGCGCAAGAAGATAACGGGAGGTCACAATAGTATATGATCATTCAGATTCTTCACTGAGCACTTTTCCTCATCTCCATATTTTCTTCTCCAAGTGATGGCAACCTGACAGCAAGCTCCATCTGCCATCGTCATGCCTGACCAGTTGGTACCCAAGGCAACGAGGGTGTCCTTTCCAGACAAAGCCCAAAAGAAGCACTGTGTAGCACTACAAAAGAGGGAGCTCATACTAACTCAGCATGGTGACTGGGCCTTCCTCACTGAAGTAGAGTTCATGGAGAACCTCCAACATGTCCACACCATGAAAGGCATGGTGCGCGATCACCCATTTTTTAGTGTTTGTCTCACCTTTCCCAAAATCGTCTATGAATTCCTTCCATGATGGAGGTTTTCTACATCCCCGAGCATGGGGAAGGATGGGAAGACAACTAGGTGAAGTTTAACATCTATAATAGCGAGCACCACCTCACATTAGAGGAATTCAATTCCATCTATTGTTCATCCATGGGTGAGGTGCACTACACTGCAGGTGATTTCTACTACAACATGGCATGGAGACAAATGACATCACTACCACAAGGATTCATCATGGCATAAGTCTTCCATCATGGATATAGAGCACATCTTTGCCTGCATTCTCCATTTCGACCTAACAAATACCATCTTCTCTAGGTCGAAAAAAGGATAGGGGAAGGTCTAGAAGGTGGACTTGTACGTGATATGGTATTTCTTGACCTTAGGAATGGAGACAATCAATCTTGGCTCATTCTTCCTTCTCCACACACCGTGAAGAATCCGACTCAGAGAAGCACCCCATCCACTTTGGGGGCTTGCTTACACCACTGTCCATACATCTCCACCTCGACCTCTCTAATGACAATGCCCTCAAGATGATATCACCTCTTGATTTCAAGTACTTCAAGCAGACTCACCTAATCTCCAAGTACCAAGGGAGGGCGTACACCTAATGCACCATAGATGACCAAATGAAGGAGATAGTTCTCCCTAACTCCTCCTTTTGTCTATGTGGAGTGGTCCATCTTCTATGGCCAACAGAGAAAGAAGAGGCCGTACCATAGGGAGAGGACATCAACACACCGTATGAGGATAAAGAAGAAGAAGAGGAAGAGGTGAGGACCAAGAGGAGGCATTCATGCCTTACAATATGCATTGGTGCATGCACCACATCCCCTACCGATATGCATCTTTGAGATCCACAACTCCAATACCTCAACCACCGGAAGATTCATGGAAGGCATGTACCAGATTTTGCAATCCATTCAGTAAAGGTAGTAGAAAAAATCAACTACTCTGACTCAGGTTCATGGCTTGTTTGGTAGGTGTGGTTTGTTTTCTTGAATTCAAATGTATGCTTCTGTATTATTATTTTGTTTGGAAGGGTGTATTTAGGTGTATTTTGTTGAGTTGCAACTTCACAATTTCCTGCCAATTCTCAAAAATCATACCACAACCATTTACAATGCAGTTCACTCTAAACAATGGGGGTTAACTCTCTATTTACAATACTGTGCCACCACTCTGTGTCCTCAGGTCATGCGTAGGCACCTCTCATTCATTTGTCAGTGACTCACAATTACTTGCATGCTTCAGTCTTCTCATTCATGACTTCCTATGGATCTAAAGTTAACCAAACAAAATCTATCAACAACGAGTATCAACCACTTCAAACCAAATAAAATTGGTGCAGTTTCAAAGATATCCATCTCATCCCCATGTCTTAAAACACACACTTTTCTACTAACTACACCCTACCAAACAAGCCCTCAGAGTGTACAAGAGCAGTTTTTTCAACAACAACAAGCCATCTACAAAAATGAGCATCTTCTCTTGGTCAATCAGGAGAACATCCATACTCATCTACTATGCATTGAGTACCACCAACAACCACTCTATGATCACTACTAGATCTTGGGGGACTTTTCTAGCTTCTCTCATCCCCCAAACATGCCAACACAATCTTCCTACTTCATTGACACATTCTATCTGCCTGATCCAAAAATGTCACTAGGAACATTCCACCCACCACCGTTATGAGTATCTAGTACCACCACTCTACCTCTTGGTTTGATTTTTGACTATGAGGACATGGTCAATTTCAAGATTAGGGGGGGTGATAATGGACTTCTTTTTCATCAAATTCTATCTTAGTTATTTGTCTTGCATGTTTTATTTTCTTTTTCTAGTCTTTGATTTACTTAATAGTAGGATCCACAATCTATCTAGTGTAATAATGGATCTTAAGTTCTCACAATTGCATCATATAAGTAAAAAGAATGTGCTTCAAGCTCTTATAATGAACCTAATTTTTTTTCTTGAATG
Organism: Alisma plantago-aquatica; assembly: GCA_963693085.1. Classification (NCBI taxonomy): domain Eukaryota; kingdom Viridiplantae; phylum Streptophyta; class Magnoliopsida; order Alismatales; family Alismataceae; genus Alisma; species Alisma plantago-aquatica. The sequence goes on from OY856409.1 coordinate 688,780,446, forward strand.
CTCTATCTTTAATCTTATTTTCCAAGTGTAAGACAACATCAAGATGAAGAATTATTTGGATCAGTCATCTTGAGGACATATTGTATGAATGAAAACCTTAATTCACCCAATGTTTGTGTACGATGGGAATGTTTGAACCCAAACCAATCAAACACTAACGAGATATTAAATAGGAATGTTATAAATAAACTTTAAAGGTCACCCTATTACACAATTTGATAGGACATGGACATATAATAGTTGAGGAACACATTGTATCTTAGTCATGTGATTTCTTCCACCCTCCATTCAATTTCATTCATCACTACAATATGATCAAATAATCCAAATTATTCTCCTCTTGACTTAATTGCATGGCATAGTAGGTAGCATGTTAACTAGTTTTGCTTGAGTTACATTAAAAGAGGAAAAAATGTGCATGACATTTTACTTTAGTTGAGAAATTCTGGCTATATAACAACTTTCATATAGATTACATTTTCCTTTACATCATCTTGCATAATGTGCAATGTGTATCTATTTATTTTTCTCCACTAATAAAGAGTGAAAGAATGTACATCCATATTCCTTCAAATGAAATAAATAATAAGAAGAAAATTGCATTGAAAAAGAAATAACAAAATGAGGAAAAGGAAGCCATGAAGCCATTTTGACTTTTCCCTAAGGAAAAAGTTGGAATAGCTTACATGTACAAGTCTTTCCACCCATAATCATCATTAAGATGGGATTTTCACTGCACTCATCATCCAACCATAATAGTAGGTATTAGAAGACATGCATTTTAACTTCATCCTTTTTGTAGGCGCATAATATTTTATTTCATGCATAATGAATTTGGATTTTACTCAAGATTCTTGTTTCACAACCACCCATTCCATATCCACCCATTGCTCCTCAAGGTAGGTCACATTTATGATTATTCCCCTCATCCATGTCTTTATGGGTAACTACTTCCAATATAGTTGTGTAGGTAGATTAGAGCAAAGTAGATAGGGAAATCACATGGTGCATCAAACGTTTTCCCTATTGACTATGATGTTAACAACTCCATAATAATAGCGCTTCATGAATCCTATTGTGGACATCTTTAGTGAAATTTTTTGATCGCTTTAAAGTATTTACTTGTTCAGTGGTTGGTAAGGGCCGGTTCGAGACCGTCAGGTTGGGGTAATCAAGAAAAGTAATTCATAAGATTTGTCCTCTTGTTGACTCTTTTAAACAAATTAAAAAGTGGCATTGCTTGAGGACGATCAATATTTAAGCTTAGGGGATTTTGATGCATTGATTTTTAGTCGCTTTTCATCGACTATTTTTTGGGCTTATTTAGCATATATCTTCACTTCGAGATATGTTTTTGTATTGTTTTCCATTATATTCTATTAACAACAGTTTCAATAGTTATTTAGTATATATACATTGAATAATGTGAATTTATGATTAATATATCAAAATTATGTCATATTTTCCGATTTCAGGTGATTTGGACATTGAATGGAAAAATCAGTGCCACCGACCCACATGTTTGGTGGACATATCACAATCTATATAAACATAAGGAGGGAAGATATGGTGCTACTGAGAATATTCTCAATGCTACCAAAAGAGGCATCAATGCTACCAAACCCCATGGTCGGTGCTACCATCTCATGGTCCAAAGAGCATCATAACTTGAGATGAATTGTCTAGGTACCATCGAACCACATGTTAGTGGTACCAAATTCAACATCTAGATCTCTACGAGAAACTACTTGGTGCTACCAAAATACAAGTCGGTAGTACTGACACAATTCTAGGAGACACAAACTATAGGATCACTTGGTGCTGCCGACACCATGTAGGTGGTACCGATACAACACGATCAGGGCAGATATGGGATTAAGTTAGATCCAATAGCTACAACTCAAGGTGGGATAAAACCTCCCTTATGTCCTAGGGAGTGCGACCACAAATAAATTATCACCTAGTTGCAAATAGTAGAGTTGAGAGAGGAGGAGACATTGGAAATAGCCCCTGATCAAATATCCCATGCACTTGTGGAGGACAAATTTGCATCAGGAAGGCTACAAATCAGGGTGTTCACCAGAGGGGATCCTCGAGACAACTTCTCCTTGGGATTTTATATCAATTGTTGATGTTTAAAATGTTTACCTTCTTTTACTCTTGCTATGCGATGATGACATTCATGTAGGGCTAAACCCCTTTATTCCTTAGAACCCAGGTGTAGCCTGACATTGCATTGTATTTAAATTTTGAGTTAGTCATTTTTTTCTTTGTTATAGATGTGAATCTATGATACCTTTGTTGATTTTTTTGTGCTTGATGACCATAATCAAAGTAATAGACAACTAATTTCTTTGGGAGAGGGATTAGGAGTCATAGAAGTCTTAGATTCTTATAGATTATACTGCACTTCAGGAGAAGGCTTATGTATATTAAAGAATAATGCAAAGTTTTCAATCATGCATCAGAACTAAGTCCTAAACTGATATTGGAGTGGTTTTGTTTTAGTTTAGGCAGTTCATTATGCTACAAAAATGGGTAACAAGAGCTATATGTCTTTAATCTAGAGTAAATGGTGAATGATTACTAATAAAAAGGAATTGATATATGGTGTATGTCATGGTGAAACTAAAAGTCCTAAGGAATCCATCCATTATTAATCACAACCGTATTAATTTAGGTTTAGATATTTTATTTTAGTTACTTAACAACCAATAAACTCTTTTCAGAGGCCTATCTGATTTGGTTTCAGATTCCCTAAGTTTGACATCCGGACCACATATGCCTTTATTACAAAATTTGTACACTAGCATTTTACACAAACAGTTTATGCGTGTCAATATCTAATTCAAGAGTTTGAGGCCCTTTTAAGATACCATGATATAGAATCACAATTGAATTCACCTAGAACAACACAACATAATGGCGTGTCATAAAGAAATAAACATACCTTGTTGGGTATGGTACACACAATAATGAGTTTAGCCAATCTTATGACTTACTTATGGGGATATGCTCTTGAAATTGCAACATTTATACTTAACGACATACCTTATGAATTAGTTCAAAAGACACCATAAGAGATACATATTTGGAAACATCTCAATATATCTTTTATGTATATTTGACAATGTGAAGCTTATGTAAAGAAATAATTATGTAAAAATCTTGGACTCAATTAGATATATGTTTCTTTGTTGGATTTGCTGAACAAACTAAGGCTTATTATTGTATATTCCATCTAAAAATAAAGTGTTTATTGCCAAATCTATTGTGTTCCTTAGAAAGGAAATCATTTCTATAGGAAGCAATGGAAAAAATATATTTCAAAGAAGTTTGAGGCCAAAAAAATAACATTGAGACCATGGCAGTAGATGAGGAATAAAGAGAATAACAAGCAATTATGGAATATCAAATTCCAGATGTAGAAAAAGAACATCAAAGGTCTAGCAGGGCATATCTCGAGCTAGATATATATGGATTTCTTGTGATGCAAACAATCAATTTGTCAGTCGTGAATGATGATGATCCAACAACCTACAATGAGGTTATTAAGGGACCAAATTCTTGTGAATGGATCCATGAGACCTGAGATGGATACCATGTACACCAAAAAAGCATGTGGTTTGGTGGATGCCCCAGATGGGGTAAATCCATAGGGTGCAAATGGGTTTCCAAGAAGAAGAATGACATGGAGGGAAATGTACAAACCTATAAAGGATGATTGGTTGCAAAAGGTTTAGACAAGTTAAAGGTGTTGACTATGATGAAACCTTTTCACCAGTTCTCATGGTTAAATCCATCAAATCATGCTTTCTGTTACATCTTATCATGACTATGATATTTGAAAAATAGACTTCAAAACAACTTTCCTTAACAAAAATCTTCTAGAGCATCTATACACGACACAGACTAAAGGTTTATGTAAGCTACAAAGGTCAATCTATGGATTGAAGTAGATAAGATGGAGTTTTTCTTTTGATGAGAGGGTTAGAGAGTTTATATTTCTAAAAAATTAAGATGATCCTCATGTTTACAATGGTTAGTGGAAACATAATGTTTTCTCTTAAATTGTGTGTAGATGATATATTATTGATGGGAAATGACATACCTACTCTCTAATTGGTTAATGATTGGTTGTGAAATACCTTCTCATTAAACGACTTAGGCAAAGCATATTATATTCTAGGAATCAACATCTATATATATACATCTAGAAGGCGTCTTTGTCTAATCTAGGGTACATAAATTGATAATATGCCTAAAAGGTTCAACATGTAGGATTTTAAGAGAGGCAACTTACCCATGTTTCGTCAAATAATCTCTCTTAATCCCAATGCCTCAGATCTTTGGAAGACAGGGTACACATGATTAATATTCTATATGCATCTACAATCAGATCTAGTATGCATGCAATGTTTTGTACATGCTTAGATGTCTTGTATGCTTTACGCATGACAAGTGGGTACCAATCAGATCCCAATAAAGGCCATTGGATCCTCTTCAATAATATCTTGAAGTACTGGAGAAGAAAAAAGGATTGATTCTTAATATACAGAGGTGAGATGAGGTAGTTGTAAATGATTACATAGATGCAAGCTTCCAACTAAGAAGGATGAGTATTGGTTACAATAAAGTTTTTGTGTTTTTCCTAAATGATGAAGTTATAAGCTGGAAGAGTTCCAAGCAATAGAAAATGGATGATTATACAACAAAACGTGAGTGTATTGCCACATCCAATGTAGCAAAGGAAGCAGTATGGATCAATAAGTTCCTCAGTGAACTTGAGTGGTTTGAATCATTAAGGATGCAATAGAACTTTACAGTGACAACAACAATGTCATTGAACATGATAAGAAATCTAGATCTGTATGGCAATATCATCTCATATGAGAGATCATATATAGAGGAGATGTAAATATTTAAAGAGTACTAACTGAGAAAGATGTTGTTGATCCCTTGAAAAAATCACTTTCATAGTAGAAGCATGAAGGTCATGTTAGATTAGTTGGAATTAGATTTGTGAATGATTGACTCTAGTGAAAGTGGGGAACTAATGGTTGTATGCCATGGGAGACACCATGCTATAATCAGAATAGGGATACAATATATATCATTTGATTATTAACAAAACATTTCCACTTGTTATGTTTGTTTCTATATTGGAGTACTGAATATTTACAATAATGTCCCAAAAACATTTTGATCAATGACATATGATTTGAGTTGAGGACCTCAACATGTGATCATATGTATATTTAGAGTATTTATTCTTGTTATGTTTGTATTTACTTATTACCATGGATATTATAGGACAACAAAAAATACATAAGACTGGTGTCTAATGTTGAGTAATGGCTATGTCTCTTTAGTTGTATATTGGATATCAATTCAGATACATGGGTACTTGTTAGAGAACAAGTTCTACTAGACACAACCACTTTGAGAATGACACATGGAAGCCATGCATGAAAAGTATGAGTCATATATCAATGTGACAATGATGTGTGTGATCCTTATACCTAAGGTCACTATAATCAACACATGTTTATATGTGTAATATAACACTACCCAACACGACTCTAAATAAAGGCTGCCATAAATGTAGTGAGTGGGTGCATTATGACACTTGTGGATTATTGTGAGCAATTTAGATGGACTTTTTCCCTACATTAAGTGATATCCTAACCACTTGATAAGTGAAAGAAATGCATGGCCATGCTCATGTGAGTAAATATATGATACACATTCTCAATAGTCTACTTTAGTTCAATAACACATATGGAATGTTAATAGGATGAAAACTCCATCCCTTAGTTTCAATATGGTTATATGTGACAAAGGAATTATATGGTCATGGTAGCACTAGTCACTTTACAAGTTAAAGTTGTCCTCCACCTTATTTATATTACTTAGATGGCAATGATGTTTTGCTAAATATCTCTATTTGATTGTGAGATTATGAACATCATTGCTCACATATTTAAGAAGCTACGAGGTCACACTCATTAGGATGCATAAATAATTGAAGTTTGCAATCAAACACATGATTAAAGTGGTTTTATAATCATGTAGATACTAATTTCCTATCCAAGTGATAAATAATTATACAAACAAATCCAACATATGCAATTGATGGCATATCCAACACATTAAATATGACTTGTGGGTGAAGTTTCATCAATTATGGATAATTTTAGACTTCTCTAATGTATTAGGAAAGAGAAAATGTAATTTACTTTAAAAAAATTAAATAAAATAGAAAAATCTCCAAAAAGGAAAACTAATATCAAAATCGGATTCTAAATGTCCTAATTAGGTTAGATATCAAATTTTATTTAATTTGGACTGTGTTTGTACTTTCAATTGAAGAGAGTAAAAAAGAAAAATAATTTAATCAACACTTTACAAAATTCAGATTAGGAAACACTAACCCGCATAAAGAGTAACCGCAGACCAAGGTCCAATATTTTGGGCATAGCTTCCTCTTTTCTTAACGAAATTTTATGAAATAACCTGTGTTGGATTGCAAATTTAATTCCGCATCTATTCTTACCATATTCGTAGCCTAACGTGGAGAATTAGAGAAATGCCTAAACTTTTTCTTCAAGTCTTCTGAAATAACTTCTCACACACCCCCACTTATAAATATCTCTACCCCGGTCTTCCTCGGTTGTTTTGTGAACCTCTTCTCATCCCATTTTCATCCTTTATTGAGTGTTTGGCTTCTAATGGTCGTGCTTTGATTTCACCTTGCATCGTCTTTTCATCCAAAATATGAACATGGTTCTTAGTTGTGACACCGCTCTTTGACGTCATGTTTATTTTCAGAGCGTAATTGGGCCCTAGGTAAACAATTCTGGCACTTATTCTTCATGACCGGTTAGTTAGTTTCACGAACAAATGACAAACAATGTTTTTTCCCAAACTCTCAAATAAGTTTCTCCTTGCCCATCCGACCTCTCTTCCCTCTCGCAAATTCCCTACTGATTTGGCTTTTTCTAATTTTATAGTTGGCCAATTTTATAAAATTCATATCTTTTAATTCACTTGTCCAAAAATTAAAATAAAATATGTTTTGGAATCGAAAAATGTATTATTTCTAATAAAAATAGTTTTAAATCCTGATTTACATGTTTTCAATGATATATTTTAAAGATCTAATCAACTAATATAAAAAGCCCTAAAATTGGTAACTAAGCCATGTGAACTCCAAATTTAGTAAATAAATATGTTTTCTTAATCAGAAAAATATAATAATTTGATTGGTTGAGGTTTGGAGTCCAAGATCTGATGTTTTGTAGAAAGGTCTAGAATTAGGGTTACATTACATATATATGAATCTCAAACCCTAATACACGTGAACAATTTGTATTTAGACAAGGTTGATCTTGAAAACAACTAGTTTGGTGAAGAGAGTTTCTAGGACCCTGGTTTAAGGTATGTTTGCATCCCCAATTATTCTTGTTGAGCAATTGTCATACTTTATTCTTTCTCTTGGTCCTGTGGACAATAGCCTATACACATTTCTCTTTTCTTTTGATATCATGGTTCTTGTGAACTATCTTGTTTGTGGTAATCTTGGATATTCTCTTGACTCTTATCTTATTCCTTAGAGCATGTTGTAATTTTTATGATATGTGCCCACTATGATGTGGATGTTTATTTATGGATATGTGATATGTTGTTCCCACTTGCCTGTGGATGTATGTGCTGTCCATTGTATGATATGGCAAAATTATATAATTCTGACCATACTTTTCTACTTGCCTCTACATTTTACATGCTATGTGATTCAGTAGCACTAGAGTAGTGTAATTGCATTGATTTTTATTTATGGTAGATGTATAATTTCCTGCCAAGCAGATGTGTAATTTCCTGCTCTTTTGGGATGGAGAGGTTACCCCATACCCAGACAAGATGTATGATTCTTGGCCCATGTTTTATGTATTTGGGAGTTTAAAAGTATACCTTTCTCTATCAGGTTTCAAGATGTATTATTCTTGGCCGCCTTTGTCTTTATATTGTTCTAGGGCTATGCTCATCTCACATGCATGTAGGTTGATGATGATTGTGGGTTGTGTGTCCTACTTTCTCGATATGTGCTTCTTTTCCCACCATGTTAGTAGATGTATATATGACACCGTCTTTTTAAGTTGTTTTAATGGTAAGTATCGTTTTATTGTGATTTTTTTTCTCTTGAAACCCATTTGGGTGGTAGTTTTCTTTTCTATGGGAAGCTTCTTTTTATGTGATGTCCTTATTTCTTTATATTGCTCAATTTTACTTTTTAGTATGCACATACCAGCCTTTGCTGATGTCTTCATTTTTCTCTTCTTGCTGGGGTATCCTTCCAACCCTAGGTGAAGGATGTAGAGGGCATGTCATAAAGTTATGGACCTAGCTTAAGGAGTTAAATCTTGGAGACAATCTTGATGTGGTTTAGATTTCCCTCTACATGGATCCTTATGATGTACCTTTACATGTAAGTTTAAGATGTTCTTTTGTAACCTTATGAGAAATTGATATAGTCAATATTTTTATTCTGCTGCTACACTTTGGTTGTTTTGTATACCATAAATAAGATTTGAAAATTTTGCACCTACTCCAACATATCTTTTAGGTGTGTTTGGACTGGAGGTTCTATTGTTCAAAATTTTAGTAGGGAGTGGTTCCCCTCTGGGATCTCACTCCTTACAACATGGTATCAGAGCCCATGGTAGTCGAAGTCTGACTATTTCAATTTTGTCTTCCTAGTTAGAACTTTTACTATGCATAATCATCCTTTAGATAATATGTTTTCCCTCGAATCGCCTAGGTGCACCCTTTTGAGATAAAGTTTTAGATGATCTTACCCTACCATGTAGATTGAGTATGATTTGTGTCTCTTGATGCTATGAGGTTTGACTAGAGGATGCTATTAGGTTATGAGTTGGTGGTAGGATAAGGAGATCTTGTTATGGATATATTGTGACTTGGTATCCACATTGATTTTGAGCTCATTTTTGTTTCACATCGCATGATTTTTTTGAAGAAAAATATATTTTCAATTATACTACTATATGTACAAAATTTTCTGGATGTCGTTAAAGTTTTCCTAAACTAAGTCACAATAAAGTGAGGTGCTTTTGGTAGTGAAACCTAAACCTAGTGCTAACCCTAGTTTTGACTTTGGAGTTGTGACTAGGATTGATATAAAAGTGTAGTTGACCTACCCTATGACTTTTGGATGTTTATGTAGGGTTGTTATGTTAGAGACACAAGGACATAAAACTCAACCTTAGATGGTGTGACTATTAGTTGGATACATGATCAACATAAATTTTTAAAACTTTCACAACTAAAAGATATGTGGGTAACACTAAATGTTGTTTAGTTTGACTTGTTAGGTTAAACCTTTTAAGGGGTGGAGAGTAGTTGGTTGTTGATGTTTGGATCTATAGATTTCTAGGACAAAATTCTTTTAAAGGGTGGAGTGCTATAACATACCAGATCTTGAATCCTATCCTAGAAGTTTTACCTTTTGGACTTAGCCAAATAAGGTTGAGGATAGATCTAGAAGATGTTTAGTATAACCCTAATAAGCTAATGCATGCATAAATCACCCTAATGTAACCTAATGTTCTCACATCAGTCTTAAATTAATAATAGAAACATAAAATATGTCACATGAGATAATAATGAATTATATGAAATTCTGTACAAATAGGCACACATAATTCTTTTGGAGATAATATTAAGATATGGAACATAATTGAATGAGCAAAAGTGATAATAATGAAATATTGTGATAATAATGGCCACAAATATTAATTTTATCATAACTCATTAATGGAAACCTCAAAAGTGAAATCTAAGTTAAAAATTGTGTTCTTGGGTCCTAATTGCATTGGGAGTCAAGTTTCACATTTTTACATAATAATAATCAATTAAATTCTGTTTAGAGAGAGAAGATCTAAGTTTTCCCCAAAATATCAAATAAAATTATAAATGACTACAAAAGAGGAAAATAATCTTGAATTCGTAATCTACATAATAAGTATAACCTTTGGGTGAATTTTCATCCAATTTGGTGAAACTTTACTTAAAAGGTGAAATTAGGAGAGAGAAAGTGTGTAGAACCTTCAAAATATTAAATAAGTATACAACCAACTTCAACATCTTAAATTGATGGAAAATTCATATCCAACACATTAAATATGACTTGTGGGTGAAGTTTCATCAATTTTAGATAATTCTAGGTGTCTCTAATGTATTAGGAAAGAGAAAATGTGATTTACTTTAAAAGAATTAAATAAAATAGCAAAAGTCTCCAAAAGGAAAACTAATATCAAAATCATATTCTACATGTTCTAATAAGGATAGGTATCAAATTTCATTTAATTTGGACCTTGTTTGTACCTTCATTTGAAGAGAGAGAAAAAGGAAAATAATAAAAATCAACACTTTACACAATTTGGATTAGGAAACACCAACATGCATAAAAAGTAACACGAACTAAGGTCCGATATTTTGGCATAACTTCCTCGTTTCTTAATAAAATTTTATGAAATAACTTGTTTTGGATTGCAAATTTAATTCCACATCTATCCTTACCATATTTGCAGCCTAACGTGGAGAATTCGAAAAATGCCTAAACTTTTTCTTCAAGTCTTCTGAATCAACTTCTCACACACCCCCACTTATAAATATCTCTACCTGGTCTTCCTTGATTGTTTTGTGAACCTCCTCTCATCCCAATTTTATCCTTTCTTGAGTGTGTGGCTGCTGGTGGTCGTTCTTTGATTTCTCCTTACATCATCGTTTCACCCAAAAGCCGAACATGGTTTTTGGTTTGAGTTGCGACACCGCTCCCCGACGTTATGTTTATTTTAAGATTATAATTGGACCTTAGGTAAACAACTCTGACACTTGTTCTTCATGATCGATTAGTTAGTTTCATGAACGAATGACGAATAAAGTTTTTCCCCAAACTCTCAAATAAGTTTCTCCTTGCCCATCCGACCTCTCTTCTTCTCTTGCAAATTCCCTACTGATTTGGCTTTTTCTAATTTTGTGGTTGGCCGATTTTATGAAATTTATATCTTTGAATTTCCTTATCCAAAAATTAAAATAAAATATGTTTTGAAATCAAAAAAATATGTTCTTTCTAATAAAAATAGTTTCAAAGCCTGATTTCCACATTTTCAATGATGTATTTTAAGGATCTAACTAACTAATCCATATGAACTCCAAATTTAGTAAATAAATATGTTTTCTTAATTAGAAAAACTGAATAAGTCGATTGGTTCAGGTTTGGAGTCCAAGATCTAATATTTTTTTTAGAAAGGTCTAGAATTAGGGTTACATTACATATATATGAATCTCAAACCCTAATACATGTGAACAATTTGTATTTAGGCAAGGTTGATCTTGGAAACAACTAGTTTGATGATGATTGTGGGGTGTGTGCCCTACTTTCTTGATATGTACTTCTTTTCCCACCATGGTAGTGGATGTATATATGGCACAATCTTTTTAAGTTGTTTTAATGGCAAGTATTGTCTTATTGTGATTCTTTTCTCTTGATATCCACTTGGGTGGTACTTTTCTTTTCTATGGGAGGCTTCTATTTATTTGATGTCCTTATTTCTTTATATTGCTCAATTTTACTTTTTAGTATTGACATACCAGCCTTTGCTGATGTCTTCCATTTTTCTCTTCTTTTTGGGGTATGCTTTCAACCCTAGGTGAAGGATGTAGAGGACATGACATGAAGTTATGGACCTATCTTAAGGAGTTAAAACTTGAAGACAATCTTGATGTGGTTTAGATTTCCCTCTACATGGATCCTTATGATGTACCTTTATATGTAAGTTTAAGATGTTGTTTTGTAACCTTATGAGAAATTAAATATAGTCAATGTTTTTATTCCACTGCTGCACTTTGATTGTTTTGTATACCATAAATAAGATTTGAAAATTTTACACCCACTCCAACATATCTTTTGTGTGTTTAGACTGGTGGTTCTATTGTTCAAATTTTTAGTTGGGAGTGGTTCACATCTGGGATCCCACTCCTTACAACATATCTCTAGAGAAGGATGCTAAGCCATACGTTGAGTCTCCATGAAGATTGAACCAAAACATGACGTAGTTGTCAAGAAAGATTTTTTCAAACTAAGAGATGCACGAAATATTTATCCAATTAATGATTGGCCATGGGTAAGGTCATGTAGTACCCAATAAGGGAGGAGAAACTATTAATAAAGGAGAAATGATGAATTGATCCAAACACAGGTAGTCAGTGGCATGTGCATGTGTATTGACTATAGGTGATTGAACAAAGACACTAGAAAAGATCATTTAACATTACCATTCATCAAAATCATTCTTGAAAGACTTTATAATCATAGTTAGTTATATATATGGGTGTTCATGCTTCTTCCAAATCTCAATCTACCCACCTGGCCAAGAGAAAACCACATTCACATGCACTTATGGAACCTATGCATATCGAAGGATGCCATTTGGACTATGCAACACACATACTACATTCAAAAGATGTATGATGGCCATATTCTCTATTTCATTGAGAATATTATGGAAATATTCATAAATTATTTTAGTGTTTATGGAGGAACTTTTGATGATTGTTTGACATATCTTTTAAAAGTTTTGAAACATTGTAAATAGGTCAATCTATTCTTAAATTGGGAAAAGTGCCATTTAATTGTACAACTAAGAGTTGTGCTAGGTCATTTGGTGCCAAACTGTAACATACCAAGACTTTGACATATTCTGTTTTTGGCCCTTTCCCAATATTTTCCTATCATTTCTATCCTTTTTGGCCTTGATTCTTAAATTGTGGAATTTATACTGGTTTGGTGAACATTTGTTTAATAATTATACCAATGGAAGGGTTTATGCACAAATACCTCAGTGACATCTTATTTAAGGATCTAAAATGTAAAATCACCGCTTAAGTGGAACAATGGTAAATAAATCCATGTTAGAAGTGTAAGGCCCCAAACCTTACTTAATGTATTGAAAAAGCTTAACTATCATAATTAAGTACTCTAAACCTTAATCTAACCTTGTGAGGTATTTTGAAATCATGAGACAAGATTAAATTTCAAGTTTGGTCCAATTTAGATGCTATTTGTGCAAATTATGCAATTATATGCACATTTTGGACTTTTATGCAATTTGCCCAATTCAGAGGTTTTCTTTGTAAATTGTCACATGCATTATAATATTTAGATATTACCTTACCATTCTAGAGTTTTTGAACCATGGGAAACCTAGTTGCACCTTGGTTTATAGGTGTTAATTTCCAAGGGCATTATAGGGATTCCCCTCTTTATAAATGTGTTTATCTTTAAAAGCTATCAACCAATGGGGTTATTTCTTTATTTGAAGGATGGCGGGGATGGCCTAGAAGGATCCATGGGATTTTAGGACCGACCTTTGATATACAATAAGAGTCTATGAGCTTTCCTCTTGCATGTCCATGAAGCCCGAGCCTAAAGACACATGGAAAGTCCCATAGACACGTCATACTTGCCCCCTTCTTTATAAAGCCATGCCTACCCCTTCCCACCTCCCAATCCAAGAAGCAATCCTCTCCTTCTCTATCCCACATCTTAGAGCATCATCCCTTCTATGTTTGGCCATGAAGTTGCTGTCCCAAGGTAAAAGAGGGTGCCTACCTTGGTGAAGAAGGCTCCTAGGGTTCCAAATTTCTCTATTTAGGATTTCTTAAGCCCCTCCTTGGTGATTTTGACCAAAACTAGTAAGAATCCTCCTTTCCTTCCCTATTTTCATGCTGTTAGTATTCCTCCCACCTTCTTACAGGTCGGAACCATAACCTTCCATGATTAAACTCCACCTAGAACCCTAAAACATCTCATCTCCATACTCTTTTGCTAGGGTTTGGACCTCTAAAATGGAGAATGTGATCTTTTCTCAAGAAAGGAGCTTGTCTTGGAGCAACCAGACCTTCTAATCTCAAGATCCTTTCTGTTTGGACCTTATTACCTTCCTAGAGGCAAGTTTTGTTAACCCCCATCTCATATATTGCTTAGTACATGCTTAAAACTCATGCTTCTATGTTTAAAATCGATGATCTCCATCTCTATCTACCATGTTCTTCTAGGGTTTTGATTTCTTTCTATTTTACCTTCTCTAGAAGCTCTAGTTTTGTTAATTATGCAACTTCAAACCTGATCTTGGGTCAAATGGTGTTTTCTCCCTCTCCCTCTCTCTTCAATTATTTCGATCGGTTTGATGATGTGGCAATTTCCTATTAGTCAGTATTGAAAAATTCAAATCTTCTAATATGCTTATCCAAATTTGACAAAAATATATGTTTTGGAATTGGAAAATTAATCTATATCTAATAAAAATATTTTCAAGGTCTGATTTCATGGTTTGATGAAGGGTGGTTTTCACAAAATGAATTTGATGCATAAAATCCATAAAAATTACTTCTTAATCATCATAACTCCAAAAGTAACATACAAATATGTTTTCTTCATCAGGAGAACCTAATAAGATCATTGGTGATATTTTTAAAATCTAAATCTGAGTTTTTCTAAATAGTTTTGAAATTAGAATTTCTATACATTAATGTGCATTATGTACTCTAATACATGTTAATACATTGAAAATAGGCAAAGTGGAACTTGGACTCAATTAAAGTGGTGAAAGTTAGTAATTGATATAAGTAAGAGAGGTATGTGCACTCCTTACACCCTGTGTTGGGATAATTGCAGCAAAATCCTATATTTCCATAATGAGGCTTAAATGAACCCTAAATCTTCTATTCTTGAATCCTAATGTTGTTCATCCCTCAAATAAGATTATAATTTCTTCTTATTTGGGTCTTATACCCCACTGCCATGCTTATTGAATATTATGACTACTCTTGCCATGACTACTTTTCTAGCATGTAGATTTATGTTCTATTTAATTTAAAGTAGCGGTACTTATGTACAACCACCCAAAGAGGGCATGCATTTAATCGCCATGGGAAATATTCGTATTCTCCCCTATATAATTGTGTAGGTGACTGAGAATGTCTTATTCTCCCATCACCTATATGTTAGAGGTCTAGTAGGTGCCTCAACCCTACTTAGTTAGGTAGACATAATTATCCTACATGCAAATTCTTTTTAATATAATTTTTAATGACAAGATTCTTTTAAAAATAGCCTCATACTCTTGAAATCTTCATCTTATGATGAAAACTAGACTTTATTTACATGTTTTATTTACCTTGATATCCTATTCATTTTTTTGACACATACTTTGTTTTCCTTTTTCTTTTGCTGGATGTTTTTCCCAACCACCCAGGTTAGGACAAGCTGTTGAGTTGAATCAGGAGAACATAGATTTGGGCATGGACCTAGAACTTGGAGATGTTGCTCTGGAGACAAGATTTGAAGTAGTTTAGACTTCCCTCTATCTAGATCCTTTTTGTTGTATCTTGTTGTAAACCCTAATGGGAGATTTTGATGTACTTGTGTAATCTTTTATGAAAGTTGAATATAGTTGATTATTTTTATCCCGTTGCTACACTTTGGTCTTTTGCATACCATCATAATAAATTTGGAAAATTTATACCCATTCCAACATACCTTTGAGTTTGTTCGGAATGGATGTTAATTCTTCAAGTCAAAGTTTTAGTAAGGGGGTGATCCTGCCTCCTTACAACATGATATCAGAGCCCATGGTAGTCAAAATCTGGCTATTTCAATTTTGTCTCCCTAGTTAGAATACTTACCTTACCTTTAAGTGACATGTTTGCTGTAGAGCTTGATCAATAGATGATGAGGGGTTGATTTAGGATCATATAGTTTCACATTAGAATAATTATGAATAGATCCCTAAAATACTTACAACTAAAAGATGCATAAGTAACCATAGTAGCTTGAGGTTGTTTAACTTGGCCTTTAGGCAGCTACTAGGACATGAAATTGAAAGCAAAGGTGTCTAGAAAGGATCAGGGTTCGGGGACTCGCAAGATTTTCCTCCGCACTACTAGCTTGGTTTATGAGGACTCCCAAATCCATATGATACTGGTCTGGCCTGAGCTGATATGAATTGTCCAAAATATCATGCTTTTAGGCAATAGTAGCCTTAGACATCTATATGATTTATCTTTAGGGACCCTAATATGTTGAACTAGTCTCTCAGGTGTAATGACTTGTTTGAGGATGGATACCCAATATAGTTCCCTTATGATCCATAAACCCACATGTTTGTATAGTTATCCCAAAGACCTAGAATTTGAAATTTGGTGTTTAGTAAGCAATTAGAGTGCGCAGTGAAGCGTGATGGATCTTGTATATGGTCTAGTTAGACTCACCCTTTTACCTCTAGATTAGTTCAGTAGGTCAAACCTTTTCAGGAGTGGAGAGTAGTTGGTTTGATGATGTTTTGGTAGTTATATTTTGAGGATGAAATCCTTTCCAAGGGGATGGAGTCATGTAACATACTGAAATCTAGCTACTATGACTTTAGAAACCCTAACTCCCTAATTAGGAAATTAGTGTGTTTGAATGCTTAGTTTTGACCAAACAAGTTATAGTTGAACCACATGTTTCTTGGTATCCAAAAGAGCATTTAATGATCATCTAATGAATAGTTCATATGTTTGAACCCTAATGAATATCTATTTCACATAATAAGAGTAACTCACATTTAAAATACTAAAAGTGGATAATTATGATGTTGACCATGTCATAAACCAATAAACCCTAATGATATGAGGGGAAAGATAATTGTAATCTAACCTTGGACTTAATGAATCCTAAGAAGGTATAGGTGAAGAATAATCTAAACCCTAAGTTGTAATCATCTAACCTTAACCTATACATCCTTAATGCCATTCATGATATATTAGTGTCACTAGGTGTCATAATCAAATAACATACTTTAATACACATAAATCATAGATTAAGCAGGTCATCAATATGAAATTCATATCACCTTATTCTCTAATACACACTTGATTAATCATCTAATGACTTAGTATGAGAATCAAATCATTAATATGTAATATGTCCCACCTTGATCAATAAAATATATATAATGACTTCGATATGGGTAAGAAGTAATTGATTCACACAAATGTTCATAATCAATAATAAGAAGTGAATAAATATGAGAGAATGATTAATTATGACATTAATGTGAGCAAGAACGGTAAAGTAACAATGTCTAATATACATATAAGTAATTAATGTGATATTATTTTGGGTTCATTGTAACAAATTGGATAAAGTGTCATATATCATACAAAATAATTGATTCAATTGATAATGGAGTCCAAATCCAAATTATTAAAGATATTGGTCAAATATAATAATGCATATTAAGATAATTTAGTATTACTCTAGTTGTGCTAAAATTCCTAATGAGATAAATAGGAAATATATTGGGTTGTGCATAATAAATATAACTCTTTTGGAAACAAAGTAAATATGACATGACACAATTATAAGAATAATAATGATAATGTGATATCCTAATGAATATAATTCTAATAAGCCAATTTTTTTTAAAAAGAATTAATAAAAGTGGAACCTTTAGGTGATCCATGAGAACCTGACCTATGTGGAGTTGCTTGAAAAGATTTTGAACTCCCAAGTTAAAAAAAGTAAGGAGTTTAAGTTAGTGAAAGTTTTGGTGGAAGTTTTATGGTTTAGAGGAAATAACCTCAGAGTTAAAGATAAGATGTTTCATACTCACCTTTCTCACTTTTCTTAAGATTTCGAGGATGAAATCCTCTTTAAGAGGCGGAGTGTTGTAACATACCAAAACTTTGACATATTCTCTTTTTGGCCCTTTCCCAATATTTTCCTATCATTTCTATCCTTTTTGGCCTTGATGCTTAAATTGTGGAATATAGTGTTTGGTGAACATTTGTTTAATAATTATACCAATGGAAGGGTTTATGCACAAATACCTCAGTGAAATCTTATTTATGTATCTAAAAATGTAAAATCACCGCTGAAGTGGAACAATGGTAAATAAATCCATGTTAGAAGTGTAAGGTCCCAAACCTTACTTAATGTATTGAACAAGCTTAAATACCATAATTAAGTACTCTAAAACATAATATAACCTTGTGAGGTGTTTTGAAATAATGATACAAGATTACGTTTCAAGTTTGGTCCAATTTAGATGCTGTTTGTGCAAGTTATGCAATTATATGCACATTTTGGACTTTTATGCAATTTACCCAATTCGGAGGTTTTCTTTGTAAATTATTACATGCATTATAATATTTAGATATTCCATTACCATCCTCGGGTTTTTGAACCATGGGGCACCTAGTTGCACCTTGGTTTGAAGGTGTTAATTTCCAAGGGCATTATAGGGATTACCCTCTTTATAAATGTACTTATTTTCAAAAGCTATCAACCAATGGGGTTATTTCTTTGTTTGAAGGACGGTGGGGATGGCCTAGAAGTCTCTAGAGGCTTTTAGGACCGACCTTTGATATACAAGAAGAGTTTATGAGCTGTCCTCATGCATGGCCATGAAGCCCTAGCCTAAGGACACATGGAAAGTCCCACAGACACCTCATACTTGCCCCCTTCTTTATAAAGCCATGCCTACCTCCCAATACAAGAAGAAATCCTCTCCTTCTCTTTTCCTCAGATTAGAGAATCATCCCTTCTATGTTTGGCCATGAAGTTTCTGTCCCAAGGTAAAATAGGATGCCTACCTTGGTGGAGAAGGCTCGTAGGGTTCCAAATTTCTCTATTTAGGATTTCTTAAGCTCCTCCTTGGTGATTTTGACCCAAACTAGTAAGAATCATCCTTTCCTTCCTTATTTTATTTCTGTTAGTATTCCTCCCACCTTCTTCAAGGTCATAACCATGACTTTCCATGGTAAACCTCCACCTAGAACCCTAAAACATCTCATCTCCATGCTCTTTTGCTAGGGTTTGCACCTCTAAAGTGGAGAAGGTGATCTTTTCTCAAGAAAGGAGCTTGGCTTGGAGTAACTAGACCTTCTAATCTCGTGATTCTTTCTGTTTGGACCTTCTTACCTTCCTAGAGGCAATTTTTGTTAGCCCCCACCTCATATATTGCTTAGTACATGCTCAAAACTCATGCTTCTATGTTTAAAATCGATGATCTCCATCTCTATCTACCATGTTCTTCTAGTGTTTTGGTTTCTTTCTATTTTACCTTCTCTAGAAGCTCTAGTTTGGTTACCTATGCAACTTCAAACCTGATCTTGGGTCAAATGGTGTTTCTCCCTCTCCCTCTCTATTCAATTATCTCGACCGGTTTGATGATGTGGCAATATCCTATTGGTCAGTATTGAAAAATTCAAATCTTCTAATCCGCTTATCCGAATTTGATAAATATATATGTTTTGAAATTGGAAAATTAATATATATTTAATAAAAATATTTTCAAGGTCTGATTTCATGGTTTGAAGAAGGGTGGTTTTTGTAAAATGAATTTGATGCATAAAATCCATAAAAATTACATCTTAATCATCATAACTCCAAAATTAACATTAAAATATGTTTTCTTCATCAAGAGAACCTAATAAGTTCATTGGTGATATTTTCAAAATCTAAATCTGAGTTTTGCTAAATAGTTCTAAAATTAGGGTTTCTATACATTAATGTACACTATGTACTCTAATACATGTTAATACATTGAAAATAGGAAAAATGGAACTTGGACTCAATTAAAGTGGTGAAAGTTAGTAATTGATATCAGTAAGAGAGGTATGTGCATTCTTGTGCGATTCCGTTAGAGGTGCAACACACTGGCCGATTTGACCCGACTAGATGCGCCCCACGAGGTCGGAACACACGCGATGGGAATTTGCTTTCGAAATTTATAAACCTAACTTAACACCTACTCACACTAAAACACTACACCCGCAAGCGCACAGGGTCGTGTTGTAGTATAGGAAGGTGGAAAGTATAGGGTCGATCCACATGGAAAAGAGGGGGCGCTAGAGCTAGGTTAGTTTGGCTAGGTTCCTACTATAGAGACTAGAGTTAAGGGTTTAAAGGTGATTTTGATTGTTAAACTAGTATGAACAAATGAGGAATTAAAGGCAAGAATGAAATCTATGTTAACCCTAGATTAGATTAAGACTAAGCAGGAAAGAAAGGACTAAGCTAGGTATGAAAGGGCAAATTACACTAAGGCAAGCAAGAGAGAATTAAAAGAGAAATTAAAGAGCTACACTAGCATGAACAAGGCAAGAGCAAGGAAAGAAGCTAACTAAGCAAGGAAAGAACTAATTAAGCTAAGCAAGCACAAAACTAGGGTTTCAAGCGGTAAAGAGATGTGTGGGCTGTTTAGGGGTATGAACTTATCACTTAAGTTGGGGGGTGACATATGAACATTCCATTTATATTATCCAAACCAAACAAAAAGTTAGAGTATAATGAATTAACCTAAGCTACTAACTGGCCATGGATATGCTAGGTTGTGCATAGGGGAACTAGTCCCTAACACCCCCTACTACCCTTATGAGGCTCAATTGGGTTAGGGATTAGGTACAATTCAATTAGAGTCTAATCAAGTCTAGGTTTCTAGATTAGGCATTCTTAGGGCAATTAGGGGCCGAGGGTAGTAATGGGGAGGTGAGATTAGTGTTTTGGACCCCAGTTCCCCCACATTCTAGCCTTGAGAAGGCTCCATGCTAATTGCACTAGAATTACCTAATCTAGCTACTTAGATCTCTCACTTAGGTTTAGGGAGATTGATTAGGATGTAGGAAGATGGGAGGCAACCTAGGGATCCAAGAATTGGACCTAGGGGCAAATCCCAAAATTCACACATATAAGCAATTTGCCTAAATTCCTAGGTGATTTCACACACAAACCAACAAGCGATCCATGGATAATGAGATAGAAATAGAATATAATCATTAAAAAATGGAATTACAATGTTTACATGTCGTTTTCCCCCAACATGGTATCAAAGTAACATAATTTCCCCCAAACAGCCCACCCACAGGGGCCTAGCTACTCATAGAAATGGAAAATACAAAAAGAGAGAAGAAAGAGATAGAGGTGGCCATGGAGATTGAAGTAGTGGTTGAAATCCTCCTCTCCAGTAGCTGCAAGTCATCCTCCTCCATCCTCCAGGGTGCAAGGGTGAAGAATGAAGGGGATTATGGGTAGGAACTAGTCTAAACTAGTGATTTGGTGGTGGAAATGGTAAAATGGAGTGGATTTGAGGTGGATATGGAGTGGAATGTAGTGGATGACGATTTGGGGAGCTAGAAGGTGGTGGAAGGTAGCTAGCCTCGTGCCCCAGCTGCCACCTAGGTATATATAGGTGTGGGGAGGAAGCACTAGGGGAAAGCAGTGGAAAAGTGGGTGGATTTTGTGAGTAGCACGACCGTGGTGGTGGGTCACCACGGTCGTGGTGGGTAGGGTAGGCCATGACCGTGGTGGGCATGGTCGTGGGAATTAAAATAGGCCAAATGTCAGGTTGATGGCTGAAAATGCCATGACCGTGGTGGTCACCACGACCGTGGTGAACTGAGGGTAGTACGGTCGTGTTGCGTAGCACGACCGTGGTGGGATATGGTAGCACGGCCGTGGTGGGAGATGGTAGCACGGCCGTGCTGCATGACATGACCGTGGTGGGTGGTCACAACACGGTCGTGCTACGTGACACGACCGTGGTAGAGTATGCTCTGCAGCTGCTTCAAAATTGAGATTTTTCCTGTGATTTCTTCATTTGCAGCACGACCGTTCTGTCTTACCACGGCCGTACTGGGTGCTTTTCTTGCACTTTGAGCTTTAAAATTCATTATCCATGGACTTCTTTTCTTAAGCTTGACTCTTGGCCACTAGGGGTAGGTTGGAGGAGCTCTGGGGCCTCCTTTGGGCCCCTCCATCTCTCTCGTCCATCCAAGTGTGGTCCAAGTACCTGAAAACATGCAAATACTGTCCATAAGTGCATTTTACACACATATGCATATTAAGGGAAATAACATGTAATCTAATAGATATAGATGTGATTGAAATGCAAAATGCCACAACATGAAGCCCTAAAATAGGGCTGAATCACCACCCCAAACTTGAAACATACTTGTCCTCAAGTATGCTCCAACTCAATCTCTCTACAAATCTTCCAAAAATAAGAAATGACATATGCAATGTAAAAGATGATTATTGCTGAATGGTATCAAAGATGACTAAGTACATGCATTCCACCTCTCTCCTCTCATGCTTTCACAATCCAACCATGAAAAGAGCACAAAGCATATGAACTTCAAATATAGCGCATAGAATACACAATTTATCCACATTTCTTCCATAAAGTTCCAGGTAAACCGTTTCATGATGGTGTTAATCAAGGACGACTAGGAGTATTGTTTCACATTTATGTATTCAATCTTATGTTTCAAATCACACCAAAAGACCCACGTGGCTGTGGAAAAGGGCAAAATGAGCTAAGTTTGATGTTTCCTAGCTCAATGTGTATGAAAGTGGAAGAAAGGGTTGCGGTAAGATTTTTGGAGTGTTTTTACACACTCATCTTTTCTTTATTTGAATGCTCTTAAACATGGGAATACTTTTATTTTGTTTTTGCTTTTCTTTTTCTTTTCTTTTCTTTCTTGCCCTTGGTGTAGATAGGGCATATGGTGGATAGAGTGAAGTGGGGAGGTAGAGATGTGGCCACCCCAAACTTTTGGAGGTGGCCAAAGCTGATTATGTGCACTAGGGCATCTTTTTATGAGGCGGAGGGGTATGAAGATGGTGGAAGAAGAGTCGGGTCAAAGAGGGGTCATTGGTATGATTTTCCACATAAGACATCCTGCATGAAAGTTAATCCAATATTTCATCCTAGATATCACACCACATGAGTGAACAAGATGAAATTGATATATCAATTAAGTGATTCTACAAACACGAAGTGTTCAAAGCTTGCTCAACTCACAATTCAACCAAATCAATCACAATCCTAAGAGAGGTGATGCACATGTAAAAATTCAAACATTGATACCACTTAGCAACAAACAATGGTAATTCACTTGCATTTGTCAAAGGTCATCATTTTTACTTAAAACATTAGAGATTGGGTCAAAACACACTTTTTAGACAAGAAATCTCAAATTTGGGCAAAATTGGCCAAAACTATGCCAAGTTGCCTCCAATCACATCAATCCTATATTATTAAACTTAAAGCAGCAAACAAGCAAATCCTAGCCAAAACATGCAAAAATTACCAAAAATCTACAAGATATGCAATGCATGGCAAAAACAACAACATTTTTTAAAATTACGCAAAAATAGCAAGGAAGCAAACAACATGGCATGCAAGTATGCGAAACAAGCACAAAAAGTATGGATAAAAAAATATAAGAGATGGTTATACTGTTCAGTCATCTTGAGAAAAAATTTAGAACAAGGGACATAGAAGAAAGTGGGGGTAAACAGGGGCTTACCGCCTTACCACCCCAAACTTTTAAACCATGTTGTTCTCAACATGAAATAGAAGCTCAGAATAGTAGGGTAGATGTCATGGAGTCATGGTAGATAAATGCCACGAGGGGAGAGAGATCCCAATGTGTCCATTGAGCAGGGGATAGCCTCCACGACCGTGGTGTGCACCACACCCATTTTGGAATGCATGCAACACAACCGTATTGTGTGGCACGGCCGTGCTGATATCCTTTCCGTAGCTTCTCTACTGGTTTGCAATTTTCTCTTCATTTTTGTACTCCTCCTTATCAATATCATCCATGCATCACTCTCCTTCCAATGTACCTATCCTAAAATGACACAAACAACAAAAACCATCAAGCATAAAGTGTGTGTGTGTGTTTTCTTGGAAAGTGTAAAAGCAAAGAAAAAGTATCAAAAATTGAAGTTTGGGTGAAAAAAATCTCAAACCTAGGTGGGTTGCCTCCCACAAGTGCTAAGTTTCATGCCTTCAGCTGGGCTTGTTGTTCTTTCCCCATCAACCATGGTCCAAAAACAAAATGTTTTCACCCCCATCATAAGCAATCCTCTCAAATGCTTTCCTTGATTAATCTTCCTCCCAAGGGTCATGCGAGCTTCGTAAGTATTTTTCAACAATTCTCTCTCCTTGGGGATCATCATCATAGATCTTAATCAACCTTAAGACCCTCAAAAATCTCATGCCATAGGTTTTCTCTCTCTTAAGGAACATGTCTTCATAGGCACCAAAGAGAGGGGTCTCAATCATATCCATTTGCTCATGGGAAGTCGGGGGAGCATGTGATAGTTGTGGTGGTGGCATCCGTGTTGATGGCCGTTGGACTTTAGGTGGAGGAGGGAATTGAGGTTGGAAGGTGAATTGGTGGGAGGGTTGTGGTGATGGAGGTGGTAGAGTGAATTGAGGTTGGAAGGTGAACTGGTAGGAGGGTTGTGGCAATGGATGTGGTGGTAGTGTGTAAGGCTTAGGATAACCTTGGAGGTAGGGTAGTGGAGGAGGGAATTGAGGTTGGAAAGTGAAGTGGTGGGAAGGTTGCGGCAATGGAGGTGGTGGAGGTGTGTAAGGCTTAGGATAGCCTTGGAGGTAGGGTGGTGGAGGAAATGGATGGGTTTGTGCATTTTAGCCTTCCATCTTGTCTTCTCCGAGTGGCTTGTCACATGCACAAGGCACAACCAAATAAAAGAAAGCAAGTTAGCAAACTAATATACACAAAGAATGCAAAGAGTAATGAATAAAGAATAGCAAAAAAAAAGGAGGTAGGGTGCTGCGTGGCACGGCCGTGGTAGAGTATGCTCTGCAGCTGCTTCAAAACTGAGATTTTTCCTATGATTTCTTCATTTGCAACACGACCATTCTGTGTTACCACGGCTGTGTTGGGGGCTTTGCTTGCACTTTGAGCTTCAAACTTCGTTATCCATGGACTTCTTTGCTTAAGCTTGACTCTTGGCCACTAGGGGTAGGTTGGGGGAGCTATGGGGCCTTCTTTGGGCCCCTCCATTTCTCTCATCCATCCAAGTGTGGTCCAAGTACCTGAAAAATATGCAAATAATGTCCATAAGTGCATTTTACACAAATATGCATATTAAGGGAAATAACATGTAATCTAATAGGTATAGATGTGATTGAAATGCAAAATACTACAAGATGAATCCCTAAAATAGGACTGAATCACATTCCTTACACCCTATGTTGGGATAATTGTAGTAAAATGCTATATTTCCATAATGAGGCTTAAATGAACCCTAAATTTTCTATTCTTGAATCCTAATGTTGTTCACGCCTCACATAAAATTATAATTACTTCTTATTTGGGTCTTATACCCCACTGCCATGCTTATTGAATATTATGACTACTCTTGCCATGACTACTTTTCTAGCATGTAGATTTATGTTCTATTTAATTTAAAGTAGTGGTACTTATGTACAACCACCCAAAGAAGGCATGCATTTAATCGTCAGGGGGAATGTTTTTATTCTCCCCTATATAATTGTGTAGGTGACTGGGAATGTCTTATTCACCCCTCACCTATAGGTTAGAGGTCCGATAGGTGCCTCAACCCTACTTAGTTAGGTAGACACAATTATCTTACATGCAAGTCCTTTTTAATATAATTGTTAATGATAAGTTTGTTTTAAAAATAGCCTCATACTCTTGAAATCTTCATCTTATGATGAAAACTAGCCTTTATTTACATGTTTTCTTTACCTTGATATCCTATTCATATTTGTTGACACATACTTTGTTTTCCTTTTCCTTTTGCTGGGTGTTTTTCCCAACCACCCATGTTAGGACAAGCTGTTGAGTTGAATCAGGAGAACATAGATTTGGGCATGGACCTAGCACTTGGAGATGTTGCTCTGGAGACAAGATTTGAAGTAGTTTAGACTTCCCTCTTTCTAAATCCTTTTTGTTGTATCTTGTTGTAAACCCTAATGGGATATTTTGATGTACTTGCATAATCTTTTATGAAAGTTGAATATAGTTGATTATTTTTATCCCGTTGCTACACTTCGGTCTTTTGCATACCATAATAATAAAATTGGAAAATTTATACCTATTCCAACATACCTTTGAGTATGTTCAGAATGGAGGTTAATTCTTCAAATCAAAGTTTTAGTAAGGGGGTGGTCCCACCTCCTTATGCAAACAAATGCATTGAAGTAGATAGAGCAAAGGTCAAAGAAATTTAAAAGATGATCACACCAACTACTATGAAAAAGGTATGGAGTTTTCTTGGACATGCATGTTTTTATAGAAGGATTATTAGGGACTTCTCTAAGATTGAAAAACCTTTGTGTTCCTTTTAAGACAAAGATGTGCATTTCAACTTCAATGAAGAATGCAAAAATAACTTTCTAGAAACTTAGAGAGGTTCTTATGTCTGTGCCTATCATTCAACCACCTAACTAGAGTTTGCCATTTGAAATAATGTCTGATGCCAATGTTTTTGTAGTAGAGCAGTGTTAGGACGAAAAAGGGACAATAAAAGCTAGGACATTTACTATGATAGAAATACTTTGGAAAATGCACAAATAAATTATGCAGTTACAGAAAAGGAAATGTTGCAATAATGTATGCATTTTACAAATTTTGACAATAATTGGTGGACTCCCTAAGTTTTTGTTCACATAAATAATATTGCAATCAGGTATCTCTTGAACCAAAATAATTCCAAACCTAACTATATGTTGAATATTGCTTCTGTAAGAATTTGATTTGGAGATCAAAGACAAAAAGGAACAGAGAACAATGTTGTCGGCCACCATTCATGCCCTAATACTAATGCAAAATACGAAATTCCCATTGATGACTATTTTTTGATTAAAAAATTATATGTTGTGAACACACTTCAAATTCCCTAGTTTTGCTGATTTTGCAAATTACATAGCCACATGATGCCTCCCACCCAATTACATATATCAACAAAAAAAGAAGTCTCTTCATGATGTCAACTTTTATTATTGGGATGACCCTCTTTAGTTTAAGTAAGGCAAAAATGGTGTGATCCAAAGATGTGTTCTAAATGAGAAAATTCCAAGTTTGATCTCAAAATGTCATTATTTTCCTTATGGAGGACATTTTGGAGAAGACAAAATAGTAGCTAAGATTCTTCATGTAGGTTTTTATTGGCCAACATGTTTTCAAGATGTCCATGCAATTGTCATAGCATGTGATATATACCAAAGATCAGGAGGAATTTATAACAGGAATGAAATGACACTTAATTTAATTATGGTGATCAAAATTTTTGATGTATGATGTGTCGACTGCATGGCCCCCTTATCTTCTTCATGTGGTTTTACATTTATCCTTGTTTCTAATGAATATGTATCAAAATGGGTAGAAGCAATCCCTATTCAAGCCCCAATTCAAAGTTCATGACCAAATTGTTCCAATGGGTTATCTTTCTTAGAAGTAGTGTTCCAAGGATAGTCATTTTAGATGGAGGTCGTCACCTTAGTGAAAGAAAATTCACCAACTTATTTATTAAGTACAAAGTCAATCACAAAATCTAATCGACGTACAATCCACAAACTACAAGATAGTTTGAAGTTTCCAACAAACATCTGTAACCAATATTGAAGAAGATAGAGTCAAGCTTAAGAAGTTTGGGCACTAAAATTAGACAATGCACTTTGGGTCTATATGATAGCCTACAAGAAGACTACCAGAGGTCCATAACAACTCTATTTAGACTAATTTATGACAATCTTGTCATCTACCTCTTAATGTTGAATACAAAGAACTTTGGACAATTAAATTTGTCAACTGCAACATGAAGAAGGAAGGAGAAAGAAGGTTTGTATAACTCCAGAAGATAGAAGAACTTCACTTACACTCATATGAAAATGCCTAGATATACAACGATCAAACAAAGAGTTGGCATGACAAGAGATTAGACAAAATGAACACTTAGAAGGTGATCAAGTGTTACTATTCAATTATAGACTAAAGCTTTTTCTAGGAAAACTACACTCCAGGTGGTCTAAACCATTCCTACTTGTCAAATTTTCCATGGCAAGAAATCAATCCACCTTCAAAGTTGATAGACAAAGACTCAAGCTACTCCAACAGAGTAGATTGATAAGACATTCTCCTACCCACTATCTGATGCAAGTTAGAAATGATGAAGAGTCTCACCCTAAAATCTAAATGAAGGACCTTTTTGAAAGATGACCTCACTGTGTACTTTATATTCATTTCATGTCATTTATTTTGATGTTATTATTTTTCAAATAAAAACCATCATGGTAAAAACCTTAGTTTCAGACCTCCTAATGATCATGTATGAATCTTTGCTACAGATACACCTAAAAAAACTGGAAGAGAATATGAAATTTGCAATAGATTTTCTACCACATGGCATGTAGCACACATGGGTGTTCCCTTGATATAAAAAATTCAATGAGGTACTAAAAATGACCTACACTCCGTGTGATATTTATAGACAGTGTGTGAATTGCAATCTTGACAAACTTGTGATATTGACAAGTTATTACTGGCATGTCATTCGAGCTTTGTACATAGTGTATGCATATTCATGTGATAAAATTTAGAAAGGGAAAATCTTCTAGAAACAGTTCGTGTTCCCTTCTTACACTACATCTACCATGCAATCTCCATTACTTAGCAAGAAACAATCTTTCTTCAAAAGAACATGTACTCTACCTATAAGGCGTGTAACTTGCACCCAAATCTCTTACATCATCTACACTACATGTCATGCTATCTGTTTACACCCTATGTATATTATAGTAACATAGGCTTACCACTCATTTTCGTGGTGGCTCATTCACTCATTTTAGACTAGCATTACATTGTGTTAGGGCTTGCTCCATCACTTGCCACTTGGGTTACCTACTCCCACCACTACCAGCTGTTGAGATTTACACACTCATCTGCTCGACCTCAAGCCTCCCTTGCTCCAACCACCATCATTGGTGGCACCTTCTATTATCAAGTAACAAGTTTTCCGCCGCTTGACCCGCTGCCAACCTCAAAGCCCACAACTGTCATCAGTCTCCAGTATAAATATGTTCAATCTACCACTCCTACATCCAAGGCCAATTGTGACAATCTAAATATTTTCTCTCCTCTATTGTACTCTTTCTCTCTCATCAAGTGTTTTTATTAATCAATAAGATATTAATTTTAAAATTTTAAGGTTAGGATGCTCCAATTTAGTCACACCCACAATCAATTTCATAGTGTGTGACTTCAATTTGCATTTTTGTTCCAATGTCAGCTTTTGATGAATCATTCTCTTGCAACTGAACTTAATGAATTCAATAAGATATTCTTGTTCACTAATGCATGTCATTAGATAGATGATTCAATTACAAGTCTAATAGTGCAAAAATAATCACAATCAAACCTTTTTATCCCAAGTTATGGGATTTTAAAGTTCTCTTTAATTTGCCTTGATTTAATTCAATTTGCTCCATGGGGTTACTAATAGGGTCGACAAATTTGAGCCCATCATAGGCCACATGGGCATCCACTGCCACTCCCTTTACAAACCCTAATAGGAGCATCTAATCCCAGCTTTTGGATTAAGGTGTAGAGATCTAAGGGATAAAAACTCATCATCTACCTCTGTATGGTAGGCTGGAGCCATTGGTGCTAAGCTTACCTAACCTAGATTTTAGTTCCATCAATCAACCTTGTGTATTCATCTTTTTGCCAAAATAAAACTTTGAATCACTTCATTTCTTAAATATTATTCTTTCCCCCTTATTTTTAAGTTGATTTGTGCCCTGTATCTCCCCCCTTCACACCTGCTTCAGAATCTAACCACCATCGAGGCCCACCCCAACTCAATTTGGGGCTTTCTCTTCCAATCACCCTTTGGCTCCATTTTCTATCCCTTCCATTTTGCAAGGCTAAGGGGAATCCGGCCGACCAACTTTTAGAGCATGGGAAGGATTCTATGGTGCCCTTACTGGTGGTCAGTGACCACCAGTAGAGGGGAAATGCTACTGGTAGGAGATGGAATGGGATTGTGTGGAGGCAAAATGGGATCACGAGAGGATGGTGCAGTGGTCATCAATCATTTGTGCCTATACGTTCACAGTTGGAGGCCAGTGTGGGCATCCCAACATCACGGGTGACCAGGTGTGTGGAAGGGTGATGTCCATTCATTGAGCGCCACATGGCTCGGGGTGGCGCACCATAAGCGGGCTGCACTTCTCCAACCTTTCCCCCCACTACAACTATAACTATGATCCAAGAAACTCGATCATGATCCAACTGCCGTGATTGCTTATGGAATGTTTGTTTAATTGTATTTACCCATATCAAATTGTAAATTGTCATCCAATTGTTGAAAAATTAAGTTTGGTTAGTGGTGTTGTATAGTAGCAAGATATCTGAGGTTCACTGTTGTACAATAATTGATGTATATGTATCTCCATTTCAAAAGGGTTGGATGCCGTTGTCCAACTTCCCTCACACACATTTTTATAGGATTCCCACCAACCAGAATGCCTGGATCATCCAACTCACCAAAAATAAAAATAAACTTGTTAGATATCTAAAAGCCCTGAGCTTTTGATTCCGTATTCATGAACTCATGTATTGCTTGTAATACAACTAAAACAGACGAAACAAACACACCCTCAATAAATATTGTAACTCGCCAATCCCTCCCATCTCTATTGTTTAGATTTAAAATATTAAAAAATATACAACTCTCATATAATTTGGCCAATATATATAAAATCATACACCAAATTGATTGTCTCAAAAAGATATACAACTTTAAAATAGTTGCACACTCAAAATCTCTTTCCAATCCCCTATTGTGCTAAAAATACAATCTTTGACTATACTTTACTTCTAGTGCATGATAATGATAAAGGTTAAACTTTAATGTAATTGTACCCTTCTAAGCATCAAATTAGTTACTCCAATGCTCTTGTGACCCTATTGAAGGTCCTAATCACCCCATTGCTCACAAATGGCCCTAATTGTTCATATGTGACTTGTTTAGACCTTAATGATGCATTTATTCCTATTAATTATAATCTTGCTTCCTCTTGACACCAAATGCTTAATTAACCTTGAAGGTAGTACCTCTAAAAAAAACCTTGAAGGTAGTAATTAATACCCATCCATGATAAAATTATCACACCTTAATTCCATTTTGCTATACTTGTTCTTTATGTTACATATTATGATGAATGTACCACCCTCTTGATTTTTCATGATGATACTTGAACATAATGTAGTTTTCGGTCCTCTTATGCATCAAAATATATTGCATAATTCAAATCAGTAATATTGTGATGATTGTAGACCTTCACGTCTATGATTCACCCATGTTTGGATATGGTATTGGTGGTGACCCTAAGTTCACTAGTGTTGACCTAGTGTGACACATATAAATTACTTTATTTGGTTGTGCCCTGATATTGATGTGGGTCTTATTCCCTTATCCCCCTTCTAAATTAGGAAACATCCTACCTTAAGATCACCTTGATGTGGATGTCCCATATAATTATTATTTTGACCCCTAAGTATGATGAAAAATGTGAATGGTAATACGTACGTTGAAATGTTGATATCAAGGTTGAACCATGATGCCTTGCCCCTATGTGACATCCACCTATTGTTGCATGAGTTTTTTATATAAACCAATATTGCAGATCTAGACCATCTTCTATGCTTGGTTATCATGTATTTAATGAATCTTGACCTTGGTTTCTCTATTGTGAGTCCTTTTGACCTATATTGTACATAAGTAACATAAACCTTGAAATTATCACATAAAATCAAAACTTGAACCACACCTTCATTATGGACTCTAAATCAATACAAAATCATCAAACATGTAACTAACAATATGAATCTAATTTGGCCAAAATCCTAAAGTGGAATAAGTTAGGGTGAATGATGAGAATCTAATTTATGTATATAATCTTATGCTTGACCAGGTTATTTCTTGTGATCTAGATGGTCAATGGAGGTTATGAAATCTACAGATTAGATACTCGCTTTAATAATTATGTGACGATGGATTTCTTGTTTAAAATGTGATACACATGTATGCTTACTTACTTGCTCAAATATTGCCATGTAGTATCTAGTATTGTACTCAATGTTTGTCTAGTTGTTATATAACTTGCACACATAAATGAAAACTCCATCATACAAATTGAAACATGGTTCTGCTCAATGACTTTAGCCATTGAGGTCACTCACGTAGAAATAGGTTTAGATCTTGACGATGGACTTGAGGTCCCTCATGTAGAAATAGGGTTAGCTAATCTTTAGCACCCTCACAGACTCTTCTAATGGAAAGTTAGTAAAAATACTTATGACACATGATGTTGTTGATATAATTAGAGTAAAATGACATAAAATATGGGATATGATTTTTCTAGATACCTAATTTGTTTATTCTTGTTCGTTACTTATGAAATATTTTCAAATTATGCAAATCTTATATATATTGTATCTTTCTACCCTATACTCAACACCTCATGCGTTTTCATGTTTATTTCACATATATTTTAAATTCAAAGATGACGAAGAGTTGACAGAATTGATGAGATATGTTTATGTGTACTTGATGTAAGATTCCTAGTGTACATGATCAAATTTGTTTCATTTAATTGTCAACTTGTAATTGGAATATTGTAATAAAGAATATTTCTTAGTAATACTTGTTGAATGTTCGTTCTTAGTGTCTTTATCTTATTATTTGTTTATATATTCTAAGATTTTACGGTTCCACATTCATGCTTGGATAATATCATGCTAGGCACAAACAACTAATATTGTCACCAACTCTGTAGCGAGTGTGGTAGGATAAGGATAATATATGGTTTTGTGGCACCCACATCATCCTCAAGCTCGGGACCAACAAGGAGTTGCAAGAACGGATCTGCTATGCGCACTGATTACATCTCATCATGCCATGATATTTTTCCTTTGCTCATCTATGCTATTGTTTGACTACTCTCACTCCATAGCCAAAATCCACGTTGTGCTGTTATCTCTCCATGCCGTATTACAGCACAACAACTCATGGTTCTTCATCACCCAACCACTTACCGTTCATCATGGGACCTCACGAGCAGACTTCCAAATGCCCACGTGCCAATCTTCTTCTACTGATGCTGGAACCTTCACCTCTTCTTCACATTTTACTCTAAATGAAGAAGAAGGCAATATTTACCAACGAGTGGTCACGTGTAGGGGTGCTGATCACAAGATTACTTGCACAACTAGCATGGAATCCGTTGGTTTTATTAATGAAGGACATGTATTTCTTGGGCGAATGGGGATACCAAACTACTTTTGTACGCACGCCAAGACATACCTACGACTTATATATGAATTCGTAACAACACTTAGAGATGAAGCTGATCCCAGGAATTCCACTGATCTGTTTGATATTTGTTCATTTTATATTACTCGATAAACCTTTCCGCTAAATTCAAACAATTCTGTGAGTTTTATCCTTTCACACATGACAACATCATCGTTTTGCATGACATTTTTGATCCCAACGAAGTTTGGAGCAAAATCACTGACGAGATAGTCTCACCATCAACTAGGGCTTCTAATCAATGTTTTTAGAATCCAATCAATGGTCGGACTGGTTTTAACTCAAACTGGATTGAGTCGGGTTCAACCCGAGTGGTTGAATAGGTTGAATCGGAAATGACGTCAACATGACATAAATAAAAATTTTGAATCGGAAAAACTGAACCGGTCACCATAATATAAGGCAATTAGCGGTCAGACCAGTCGAACCGATTTAACCGGGCACACTATAGATACATATATGTGTGTGTACATTCTTACATACATACATATCACATATGTAAGTATACACACACACACACACACACATATATATATATATATATGTATATATATATATAAATATATATATGTATATCAATATATATATATATATATATACATATATATGTATATATATATATATATATCTATATATATATATATAAGAATTGTGTACCTGAGTATACATAAGTTACATGTATCCATCTTCATTTGTGATGATTACAAAAGTATCGAAAGCAATGCGACCTTACAAATGTGATGCATACCCCTTGGATAACATGTGTATCAAAAACCACTTCAAACTGACATTCTTAAACCATCAAATGAAAGAATATACGCGTTTTCTAATCAATAGTAAGTTGCAGAAATTACATAAATCGTTGAGTGATATATTGTAATATCTCATGATATACATAGAAGGTAGAAAACACACACACACACACACACACACACACACACACACACACACACACACACACACACACACACACACACAAAAGATGAGTACATATAAGATACATGTACTCCGATACACAATGAGTAAATATAAGATACATGTACTCATGTACACAACTATTTTGGCATATATATATATATATATATATATATATATATATATATATCTACCTTCTACACACACACACATATATATATAATATATATATATATATAGGCCGTTCATTCATTGCCCGCGCGGGTAGCCTGGATTTTGCTACCCGGCAGCCAAAAAAGTAACTATTCTGGCCAGAAAAGTAACCCTGCTATAAAAAAAGTAACTATATTGATCAAAAAGTAACTATGCGACTAAAAAAGTAACTCTGTACAAAATATACAGTAGATATATATGTATCCGTGTTTTAAAATATGCTGTTGCAAACGTAACTATCTATGCACGAAACTTAGCAGTTTGCAAGGTAAAGTAACCCTCTACATGTCAAAAGTAACCAACTTGAAAAAAAGTAACCGAAATGGTGGGCGGGTAGCTACCCGCGCGGGCAATAAAGATAGACCCATATATATATATATACATATATACATACATATATGTATTCTACCTTTTATTTTTTTCTTTAATTTGAACCACTTGTTCGGTCTGATCCATTGATCGGACCGGTCGGACCATGTTTCCAATTGATTGGACCGGAAAAAAATATAATCAATTTTTCGACTTCCAGGCCGGTCCGCCACCGGTTTACTGACCGGCAGGTTTAGTTCAATTTTAAAAACGCTGCTTCTGATAGTGCTCTGATGCTCTGTATTCTAAGGGCTATGGGTACATGAGTGTTTTCCAGGAAGGAAACTCACGTATTAGTAGGAAATCTAGACTTATTTTCTTGTGGGCTATGCTTCATGATTATAAGGTCAATGTCGGGTATTTTGTACTTCAATGTTTCTTTTGGATTTAGTGAGATAGAATATGAGACATTATGATTGGGTCATGATCACACATATGGCATATAAATTTAAAGTTGATCTACAACATTGAGGGGCTTATTGGGTGCAACGAGGTTGATTGGAAATTCCCTTCTAACCTCACAGTCGGGGTTCTGTGTGATGATCATAAGCATCATCAATGTTTTCAAAATCATATTCGATACCTTTAATTACCTGATCTAGAAGCGACCACCTTAGACAATCCCAATAATTAGAAATTTTCATTCAAAGATTTTGTTGATGCCACTCAAGGGGACATGCATGAATCTTCTGCTAACATAATACACCCACTACTCCACCTCCTACCACAATCACTTAGACTACATATAGTTAGGCGATGCTGGCATGCGCCACATGTATGGGTACATACAGTAGAGTTTTGATCAGTAGGACACCCACCTTGCTAACTCAATCACTAGTATGATGATATGCACACCATGGTGCAACAGATGGATGTGTGACACATTACACAGGGGCACTATACCGTGCTAGCTCAGCCCACACCACCACCTCAAGAACCCCCAACCCATGCCATTTATGATGATGAAACTTTGTTGCAACATCTTCATGCAACACATATGGGAACTGATCCTCCACTTTGATTTCTTTTCCATGACGAGGTACATGGTTGCTATTTTTTTGTTTGATCTCTATAGTAAGGACACTGTAAATTTTAAGCTTAGTGGGGAGAAACCGATCAATAGTGTAGTTTTTAGTTTTCTCAGTACATTTACTTTTTTTAGTTTGTTTTAGATAGTGTTAAAATCTAGTGTGTTTAGATGATTATAACTTTTGTTTGGGCTAAATTTCCTTTTTGCTAAAATATTATTTTGTCTATTTTTTTAATATTAGTTGAATGCAATATTGCACAATCCATAACTTGATTACATGAAATTGTTTTCCATTCACACCTTCTTCACTTTTCTTGCCTTTAGTCCTTATTGTCATTTCTTTCAGTCATGATTTTCTAATACACATAAAAACCTAATATTCTTGGATTAACCAACATTACAGTGTTGTTTATCATTCTAGATGCCTTTTGTGAAATCCTTAGTGCATTTTTGACTGCCATCTCGATGAAGATTTTTTTACATTAGTGTGAAATCTTGTTTGATTGTGCAATTCAATACAAATGTCTTGTGCTTTGGGGAACATGAATTAGTTTAATGGCATGTGATTCTTAAGCATAATCTAATTTGTACTTTATATTCTTTGATTGATTTTCACTTAATTACACATTTTCCCACAAAAGATGGCTGAAATGCCCACATAGTATGCCAACCGAGTGTACTTCTGATGTAGCCACAATAGTTGGTTGTTAAATAATTAAGACAATAATTAGACCCCATCCACATGTACATAAGCCTTTAGAAGCCAAGTTCTAGAACCCGTGCTTAATCATTTCATCATTTGTAAGAACAAATATCATAGTTGTATTCTTAATATTGACATAGATTCTCCTCTTTTACTATACTTATATTTGAGAGGGATAGGTTGAATATTTATTGTTCATTTGGCCTTGTCATCTACATCTCTTCTCAAGGTTGTTGGATTGATTTCTCTAATTAGATTTAGACACTTTTCCTGAACTTAAATTACTAAACTTAGGTGTTTGAGGTGTCATCATGGCTAAAAAGAATTACCCTTTGAATATGGTGGGTTAGAACTAATCTACTTTTTCCATTTCATGGAAGTGATGCTTGTGCATACTACTTTCTTCAGCTATTTTCTTATGATTCTTTTTGCTTCAGGACAAGCAATGGTTTTACCATAGGGGAATTTGCTGTGCCCATCTTGTATCAACTTTTTGGAAATTGTTTCACATATTTCTCAACCCATTTCTATCAAAATTTTCTTCTAATCATGCCAAAAATTTCCACTTTTATGTTATCTTTTCTCATTCCATTGTTTTGATTGTAGGTATACATTTTGGAATCAAATGGGGAAAGAAAACTCATCATGTCACCCACTTATTCATTCCCTAACTATCCACAACTTTATAAGATTAAAACTACAAAATATGACACAAAAGCTCAGTGTTGGCCATCCTATGTCATGTACATAGCAACCCATTACCTTAACAACAAGACAACAACACAACATGTCAGTACTTGCCACACCATGTCAAATTTGGGTGAAAGTTGACATCATTCGATTGAAAATGCCATGTCAATCACTGACACTTCGTGTCGCTCAAAGTCACATTAGTTACAACTGCATAGGACATAGATGACACACGGTTAGGCCAACCTACACTCTAGGTCACCTACAAATTTCACTCAGTTTCACATGTGACCATGCCATGCCTATACATATCACCCCAATCCTTCCTGGGATAGTTATCATGGATCATTTGAAGCGAGACTTGACCAGAGAAGAGGGAGAAGTAGATGGTGGCAGCCAAGGAAGATGAGGTGGTTTTTTGGGAGAAAGCCTTATTCATCATCTTTCTTCCTTGATAGTTGCACTAGAGATATTCAGCCACATCTGCACTCCATCTTAGATGAAGGTTATTAAAGAGTGTTCATTAAAAAAGATGAATATCTGACTCCTAACCAAAGTGAGAGATGTTGTCTCTTTCTTTTTGTGGAAATTGGATTTTGTTTTTCTTAAATGATGTCCAACTCTATTTTCTACAATTTGTACCTTCTATTTCGATACATGAATGAGTAAATATTTCTTTCTTGGCCATGGTGGAGTAACTCACGTGTCATGTGTTTTTGAACAACATATTTCATACATAATTATAGTTTAATCACTTTTCTATGGTACATCAGGTTTCCTTTCTACATATATACTTGACTGGACATCTTATGTGTATGTTTTATGCTTCTTATGTGTGATGAGAGGGTATACTTGTAGTAAGGAGGTGCTATGATAGCTTCATTTATTATTCCATGGAAGTGGATAGATGCTTATGTGGATCTCATAGTTTTTGGTATTTTTAATATGCATATATGCACAGTGATGCTATATCTAGTTAGAATTGTTCTGTTCTTTTGGAAGGTATGATGAACTCAAACCTCCTTTGTGGTTATTCTTTCTAGTTTGGATTTGTTGTTTCTTCATGACATGATTTTGGTAGTAAATCCCTACCTTTAACAATCACTACATAAAGTTTAATCCCTAATTCAAGTGATGCTTGTTTAGTTCATTTCTTTCTTTATGGACATGTTGATATGAATAAAAACAAGCTCTCTTTTGATAATTAGATCTGGATAGTCAAACATCATAATTCTTGTGCCTAATAGCTTTTTCTCTTTTACTATACAACCTTGACTAGAATGAACCTATATACTTGCATGGGCTAATGAGCCAAGACGATTATAAATATATAAACTCATTTGAAAACCAACGAACAACTGCCTCAAGATCTTGCATGTTAAAGATCCATCCCAGGATGTTAGGACCAATTCTTATGGAAAAGAAGAAGGCAATAGATAAGAGAATTCCACATAATCAAGATCAAATTTGTGTTGAGTAATGAAATTAAGTACTATTTGAATTAGATCACATAAGAGAAAATATGAGTTATTTAGTTGACTGGCATGGGCAATATTATAAAGGAGTTATGAACAGAACATAACAGAGCAATTATAATCAAATATGAAAAAATTAGAGTACTTATCATTATATTAAGCACCCTAACAATGTTGTGAAAATGATTGTGCTATAGGAAGGAGTCTATAGTCACACTAAAGAATAGAAGTTAAAGGGGAGATAGTTGGATATTTGGCTTTAGGAGAGTAAAAAGGGTCCATAATACAATGTCTTATAGGGTATTTATTGGATAGAATTAGTGTTTCAGAGGTTCTTGGTGAAAATTCGTGGAATAGGCCTACAAAATGTAGCAATATGGAGGCTAGCCAGTGGCAAAACAGAGGATTCCACAACGTGGCACACCTTGGAAAATCATATGTTTCTTCCAGGTGTTCTAGGAAAGGGTAAATCCTAATTCATACTTGATATCTCTACTCTTTTTTCTAGAAAGTCTGGAGAATTCCCTATAGAATCTGCTTAGATCAAGGGATTGAGTCATATGCCTATAGTAAATAAAAGAAATAAGGTTAATACAGTGGTAACTTTTAAAGATTATTCTTCCTAAATATACAAAAAATATATATTTTTGCAAAGATAATGACATTTGAATATTCATAGGACTTAAAAGGAATATTTTTGTTTAGGATAATCCAACCGGGTATTTTATTGAAAAAAGGATTATAAAAAGTTGAATTGAAGAGAAAATCAAATTAAGTAAAGAGAAAAGATTGTTTGTATGAAACCCCATGAGTTAGGAAAATTTGGAAAAATAGGTGGGTTAACTATATGGAAATTAGGGAAAAATATAGAATAAATAAAATATACTTTATAATTAGTGAGATATATGACGTGATATTGATCATTTGATGAAAGATAAAAAAAGTTGTCAAGAATTTCACCCTCTTATGACTAGGTTCCAGAAAAGAATGAAAATTGTAGGATTGATCCAAGTGTGACCCTTATTTTGGCCATGAAGGATAACAAGGTGAGACTCATTAAGTATGTTCTGGTGAACATTGTGGATGGTGAAAAGCATAGATGGTGTATTTTCCTTGTTATGTAATCATCTATTAAAGGATATGAATGGGATTCAGATGATCATTTATGCTTAATATAGACTAAGTTGTAGCCATGAAATGTAGCCACATGATCTTCTATCCTCTCGAGTGAAGATGATTTGTTTAGATATCTGTAAGGACCATGACCTCTTTTTAGGGTTTAGCCTGTTTGCTTTGCTTAACCCTAATGCTTTGTTGCTTGCTAATCACCTTTAGTGGTGATTAGGGTTTGGTTGTGCTTCGTTGAGAGTTGGAGGTGTTACTTGCAATTAACCCAAGTCTGGGGTTGGTGGGCAAGTTTGTCACCTTTTAAGGTGTTCCTCTCTCTCCTTGCTTCCTCTAGTGTAGAGATGATGGTTTGGGCTCGTTACTTGAGTCCTTTGGGCTTGGTTGACCTTGTTGGGCTTTGTTGAGCCTTGCCTTTGTCTTGTTGGACCCTTGTGTCGGCTAGGAGTGTTTGTGTCGGCCTGAGCTTGTGATGACCAGAGTGTGTCGCCCATGATGGATAGTGTGTCGCCCAAGATACTTTGACCAAGCTTTGACCTCGTTTGTGTCACCACTAGTGGACACTTGGTGCTTGATGCTTGCATGAAGCAATGACCTTGGACATGTGTTTAGGGCTTGCTAGAGTGGTGGATCGTGCACTAGGACAAGTGTCCCTAGGCGGGCGACACCTTGCTTTGCTCTACCTTGTTTTCTCCTCCATTCTCTTATATATATGTGTTCTTTTCCTCTTGCTAGGGATTTTTTTAGTCTCTTGGTTTTCTCCTCTACCTTGGTGCACGATACCCTTATCCTTTGCAAGCTTGGTGGATGACACCCTTGGAGGAGCTAGCTTGGTGTCCGATCCTGCCTTGGAGCTTTCTTCTTCCTTGGTGCTAGGAGCTTGGAGCTTGCTTAAGGCGGGTTGCATAACTCCTAACTCTAACTATACTACCTTCTTTCATGTTCTTATATGTTGCTAGCTTTGTTTCTTGCCTAGTTGTTCTTGTTGGCCGAACCATGTGTTCTATGGTTCCTTGGTGAGCAATACTCTCTTCTCTCCTAGGTCTTGAGGAGTTAGCTTGAGTCCTATCATCATGAGCAACACTCCTCTCTCGTTTAAGTTGAGAGGTGAGCTTGTGATCTAGCAGCTTGAGCAACACCCTCCTCTCACCTCGGACTTGAAGGGTGAGCTTTGTGGTGGTTGTAAACATTCCTAAGGTTGTTCCTTGTATTGCCCGTTTGGTGTTAAGAGATGTGCAAGACCCCTATCTCGTTTAAGTTGAGAGGTGAGCCATCTTCTTGATACTTTAGGGTTTGGTGCCTTGCTTGAGGTTAGTGACGAGCTGGTGGAGTTGCATCTTGGTTGTTATGAGCTTGGGGAGGTGCTGCCCGACAGCCCTCTTGACCTAACACCTTCGACGACAGGATATGGTGGTTGTGATGAACAATACTCCTGGTCTCTGTGATGGGCGTCACACCACCACTCTGCCTTGTGACGGCTGTTAGATCATGGTTTAGTTAGTTGCACGATAGGTCCCTTGATAGCAGTTTGAGTTGTACCTCTGGACGATACCTCTTGTGGAGTACCTAGTCTGATACACATATGTCTTAAGATGTAGTTGGGGCTGTTGTGCTTTGAGGTAGGTGTTGCTAGTAGTTGTGACGGGCGTCACACTAACCCCTTGAGAGTGCACGACAGGGTGCGCTCCACACCAGCCCGACACTATGTTGTCGATACACCTAGCTGCACAGTAGGCCCTTGGCCATTATCTTTGCACACGACACAGCGTTGCAGACGTGAACGACATGTGTTTCCCATTACCTTTGAAGTGCACAGATAGGGTTGGTTTCTATGTTGCCCGATATCACCCATAGATGAGGGTATCCTGCCCGATACCACTATTGGTGAGGGTTTGTGGTGCTTTTAGTCAAGATGCCTGGAAACCATGAAGAACATGCTCCTGAGTATAGCGATGCTGCATCAGTTGATGGAGATTTTGGGCAGGCACATGAAGATCGGGTGCCTGAGGTCCCCCAACCAGACCCAACCATTCTTGAACATCCTTCCTATCAACAACTTATGGGGCAGATGATGGATACGATGAATCTCATGGTTGAGCGATTTCCAGTGCCTCCGCTGAGAGCACATGCTCCCCATGGTGAAACATCGGGTATTGGGAAGACCTTTGAGCGGCTTCTCCGAGTCGGAGCTTCAGATTATACTGGAACGACTGATCCAGCGGATGCAGATATTTGGCTGACAAGTCTTGAGAAGGCTTTCCGGATCCTCGACATCCCCGAAGCGGACAAAGTAAAGCACACTGTCTACCTTCTGAAGGGTAGTGTTGGTCACTGGTGGACCATCGAGGAGGAGAAGCGACCTCGTGAGGTGATCGGTTGGGAGGCTTTTCGGCGTGAGTTTGTCAGCATATACTTCCTGAAGACGTATCTGTATGAGAAGATCAATCAGTTTGAGAGCTTGCGACAAGGAGCGATGAACATCACTGAGTATGAAGCCAAGTTCATGGATTTGTTGAGGTTTTATCCTCACATGGCAGCAACAGATGAGGAGCGGATTAGATGCTTTGAGAAAGGTCTGAGTGCTGAGCTGACAACACCTATTTCTGCGTTGGAGAACTGTGAGCGGTTTGCTATGTTTGTGGAATTTGTCTGGAGAATTGAAAGGTCAGTAAGGGAGAAAAGAGAATCCATGTCCAAGAAGAGGCCTGCTCAGTTCCAGGGACAGAGGTTTGGTGGCTTCAAGAAGCCAAGGTTTTCAACACCTTTTGTGATGAGAGGTTCCAGTGTACCGTCACAGTGGTCTCCGAGTAAGGGAAGAGGATATGTTTCTTTGCTATCTAAGGCACTTAGTACCGCTTCAGTGGCAGTGACAGGGCCATCTAGGCCACAGTTTGAAGATAGGGCATGCTATCTTTGTGGTCAGACCGGGCATCTCAAGTTACATTGCCCAAATAGAGATGTTGAAGTGATGCAGCAGTCAAGACAGAATCAACAAGGATGAGATAGACAACAGCCCAATAGTAGCAGAGGGCGAGGACGTGGTCAAGCATCGTAAGCGGGATCGTCTGCTCAAGGAAGCAGAGGACGTGGACAACAAGCAACGACTCGATTCTACGCTATGAATCAGCCGGAAGCGATAGTCAACCCGCAAGTGGTGACAGGTCAGATGGAGTTATTTCATTTTGATATGTCTTCTTCTTGCTTTATATCTATTCTGGTTGACCCGGGTGCTACACACTCTTTTATCGCCTATAATATGCTTGAGAACTGTCGTTTACCTGTTAGCTGTATGAAAGATAGTTTTTTGTTAGAAACCCCTCTTGATGGTTCCTCGATGCTTCGAAAAGAGTGTCCATCTTGTGTCTTGTCTTTTTTAGGACACATCATCCAAGTGGATCTTATACCACTTGATATGCATGGTTTCAAAGTTATCCTTGGGATGGATACCTTAGAAAAGTATAAGGTTGTTTTGGACTGTGGTTCCAAGCAGGCTGTGTTTGATGATGCGGGAGAGAAGTGGATCTTCCAAGGAGATAGGAAGACTCTTCCGACATGTCTGGTATCAGCCATGGTGGCAGAGAAGTTGCTACGACAGGGATGTGAGGCATTCTTAGCTCATGTTGTGGATACCGTTGTGGCTACCAAGGCGAAAGGTCCTAGTCTCGAGGAGGTGTCATTTGTCAGAGAGTTTGCCGATGTGTTTCCTGATGAGTTTCCTGGTGTTCCTCCACCCCGAGAGATTGATTTTCAGATCAATCTGGTTCTAGGAACACAACTAGTTGCACAAACACCGTATAGGATGGCTCTAGTAGAGATGGCAGAACTTAAGAAGCAGTTGCAAGAGTTGTTGGAGAAAGGTTTCATCTGACTGAGTACGTAGCCTTGGGGTGCTCCAGAGTTGTTCGTCAAGAAGAAGGACGGATCGATGCAGTTGTGTATAGACTACCAGCAGTTGAACAAAGTCATGATCAAGAACAAGTACCCGTTACCAAGGATAGATGATCTGTTCGATCAGTTGCGTGGTGCTATAGTGTTTTCAAAGACCGATCTATGGTCTGGATATCATCAGTTGAGGATTAATGTGTATGACATACCAAAGTCTTCTTTCAGGACGAGGTATGGTCACTTCGAGTTTGTGGTTATGCCGTTCGGGCTAACAATTGCACCTGCTGCTTTCATGGACCTGATGAACAGAGTGTTCCATCCGTTCTTAGATCAG
Organism: Alisma plantago-aquatica; assembly: GCA_963693085.1. Taxonomy (NCBI): domain Eukaryota; kingdom Viridiplantae; phylum Streptophyta; class Magnoliopsida; order Alismatales; family Alismataceae; genus Alisma; species Alisma plantago-aquatica. The sequence goes on from OY856409.1 coordinate 688,824,471, forward strand.
TTTGTTGTAGTCTTTATAGATGACATCTTGATCTATAGTTGAGACAGGTAAGAGCATGAGTGACATCTTTGACGAGCGTTGACTCTTCTTCGCCAACATCAGCTGTATGCCAAGTTCAGTAAGTGTAAATTCTGGTTGGAAGAAGTGACTTTCTTAGGTCATGTGATTTCTGCAGAAGGAGTCAAAGTGGACCCAAGAAAGGTGGAGTCCGTTGCAGAATGGGAGCAGCCAAAGATGCTGATAGAAGTTCATAGTTTCCTAGGTTTGGCAGGATACTACCGAAGGTTTATCAAAGACTTCAGTGCAATTGCGTTGCCAATGACAAAGTTGACTAGAAAAGATGTACCTTTTGTCTGGGATGATCGTTGTCAGCAAGCTTTCCAGAGTTTGAAGGAGAAGCTGACCAATGCTCCAGTATTAATCCTGCCCGAGCCTGGAAAAGGCTATGTTGTTTTCTGCGATGCTTCCAAGAAAGGTTTAGGTTGTGTGCTGATGCAGGAAAAGCATGTGGTTTCTTTTGCTTCATGACAACTTAAGAAACACGAGGAGAACTATCCGACTCATGACTTGGAGTTGGCAGCAGTGGTTCATGCGTTAAAGATTTGGAGACACTATCTTTACGGGGAAGTGTGTCAGATCTTTACTGATCATAAGAATCTGAAGTACATCTTTTCGCAACATGAGTTGAACATGCGACAACGTTGATGGATGGAGTTAATCAATGATTACGACTGCACCATTGAGTATCATCCTGGTAAGGGAAACATGGTAGCTGATGCGCTTAGCCGAAAGTCTTCTTCTCTTTCTTCAAAGAAGGCACAATTGAGTTCCCTGGTATACCATAGGAGGGATATGTTTGTTTCTTTGCGGCAGATGAATGTGCAGATGGAAGTTTCCTCACTAGCTGGACTTTTAGCACATATGCAAGTCAAGCCTACGCTAAGACAGCAGATCCAAGATGCACAGCCGACAGATGATGCGGTACAGCTGATTAGATCCGAGTTCGGCAGTAAAAAGCGTGATGGGTTCCATGAGTCCGAAGATGGACTAGTTTGCTATCATGATAGGATGGTGGTTCCAGATGTGGATGATATGAGGAAGTTAATGCTAGAGGAAGCACACATGTTAATGTATGCTATGCATCCAGGTGTCACCAAGATGTACCATAGTCTGAAGGACTTGTATTGGTGGCCCGACATGAAGAGAGATGTGGCTGAGTTTGTGGCTAGGTGTGCGGTTTGTCGGAAAGTCAAGGCTGAGCATCAGAAGTCGGCAGGTACGTTACAGCCCTTGCCGATACCACAGTGGAAATGGGATCATATAACCATGGATTTCATAGTTGGTCTACCCAGGACAACTAGGAATCACGATTCCATTTGGGTGATAGTGGACAGATTGACAAAGTCTGCCCATTTCCTACCGGTAAAGATGACATATACAGCTGAGAAGCTCGCTCGAGTATATGTGGATGAAATAGTACGTTTGCACGGTGTGCCAGTGACAATAGTATCTGACAGAGGCCCTCAGTTCACGAGTCGTTTCTGGGAGTAGTTGCACAAAGCATTGGGAACACAGTTGAGGTTCAGTATCGCCTTCCACCCGCAGACAGATGGACAGTCGGAGAGGACTATTCAGACTTTAGAAGATCTCCTTCGAGCTTGTGTTTTGCAGTTTCTAGGCAATTGGGATGTACATCTCAGTTTAATAGAGTTTACCTACAACAACAGTTATCAGCGGAGCATTGACATGGCTTCTTATAAGGCCTTGTATGGCAGGAAGTGCAGATCACCTTTGTGTTAGTATGAGTCTGGTGAATATCAGCTTTTGGGTCCTGAGTTAGTACATCAGACGTCAGAAAAGATCAAAGTGATACAACAACAGTTGAAAGCGGCACAGGACAGGCAGAAGTCCTATGCAGACAATCGCCGACGACCTTTGGAGTTCCAGGTGGGAGACAAAGTGTATCTTAAAGTCTTGCCCTGGAAAGGTGTGCTAAGATTTGGCCAGAAGGGTAAGCTCGCACCCAGATATATGGGGCCTTACCCAGTCATAGCACGAGTTGGCAAGGTAGCTTATGAGTTAGAGCCGCCGCCGGAGTTGCACAGGTTACATCCAGTGTTCCATGTCAGTATGCTGAAGAAAAGTCATCTGGATTCAGGAACAGTGATACAACCAGTCGATGTTGAGCTTGATGAAGATGTGACCTAAAGATGTGACCTACGAGGAAGGTCCTGTGGCGATCCTTGACAGAAGGATTAAGAAGCTGAAGAGGAAGAACCTGGTTCTTGTGAAGGTTCTTTGGCATCACTGTGGCGTTGAGGAAGCCACGTGGGAGCTTGAGGAAGAGTTGAGGAGAAAGTATACCTCGCTTTTCTCTTCGGATTTTGGGGATGAAATCCCTTTGTAGAGGGTTAGTTTGTAAGGACCCTGACCTTCGTTTAGGGTTTATCTTGTTTGCTTTGCTTGACTCTGATGCTTTGTTGCTTGATAATCACCTTTAGTGGTGATTAGGGTTTGGTTGTGCTTCGTTGAGAGTTGGAGGTGCTACTTGCAATTAACCCAAGTCTGGGGTTGGTGGGCAAGTTTGTCACCTTTTAAGGTGTTCCTCTCTCTCCTTTCTTCCTCTAGTATAGAGATGATGGTTTGGGCTCGTTGCTTGAGTCCTTTGGGCTTGGTTGACCTTGTTGGGCTTTATTGAGCCTTGCCTTTGTCTTGTTGGACCCTTGTGTCAGCCAGGAGTGTTTGTGTCGGCCTGAGCTTGTGACGACCAGGGTGTGTCGCCCATGATGGATAGTGTGTCACCTAAGAGCCTTTGACCAAGCTTTGACCTCGATTGTGTCACCACTAGTGGACACTTGGTTCTTGATGCTTGCATGAAGCAATGACCTTGGACATGTGTTTAGGGCTTGCTAGAGTGGTGGCTCGTGCACTAGGACAAGTGTCCCTAGGTGGGTGACACCTTGCTTTTCTCTACCTTGTTTTCTCCTCCATTCCCTTATATATGTGTGTTCTTTTCCTCTTGCTAGGGATTTTTTTTAGTCTCTTGGTTTTCTCCTCTACCTTGGTGCACGATACCCTTCTCCTTTTCAAGCTTGGTGGATGACACCCTTGGAGGAGCTAGCTTGGTGGCCGATCCTGCCTTGGAGATTTCTTCTTCCTTGGTGCTAGGAGCTTGGAGCTTGATTAAGGTGGGTTGCATAACTCCTAACTCTAACTATACTACCTTCTTTCATGTTCTTATATGTTGCTAGCTTTGTTTCTTGCCTAGTTGTTCTTGTTGTCCGAACCATGTGTTCTAGGGTTCCTTGGTGAACAATACTCTCTTCTCTCCTAGGTCTTGAGGAGTGAGCTTGATTCCTAGCATCATGAGCAACACTCCTCTCTCGTTTAAGTGGAGAGGTGAGATTGTGATCTAGCAGCTTGAGCAACACCCTCCTCTCACCTCGGACTTGAAGGGTGAGCTTTGTGGTGGTTGTAAACGTTGCTAAGGTTGTTCCTTGTGTTTCCTGTTTGGTGTTAAGAGATGTGCAAGACCCCTCTCTCGTTTATGTTGAGAGGTGAGCCATCTTATTGATACTTTAGGGTTTGGTGCCTTGTGCTTGAGGTTAGTGACGAGCTGGTGGAGTTGCATCTTGGTTGTTATGAGCTTGGGGAGGTGCTGCCCGACAACCCTCTTGACCTAACACCTTGGATGACAAGCTATGGTGGTTGTGATGGATGATACTCGTGGTCTCTGTGACGGGCGTCACACCACCACTCTACCTTGTGACGGCCGTTAGGTCATGGTTTAGTTAGTTGCACGATAGGTCCCTTGATAGAAGTTTGAGTTGTACCTCTGGATGATACCTCTTGTGGAGTATCTTGTCTGATACACACCTGTCTTAAGATGTAGTTGGGGCTGTTGTACTTTGAGGTAGGCATTGCTAGTAGTTGTGACGGGCGTCACACTAACCCCTTGAGAGTGCACGACAGGGTGCACGTCACACCAGCCCGACACTATGTTGCCGATACACCTAGCTGCACGGTAGGCCCTTGGCCGTTATCTTTGCACACGACATAGCGTTGCAGACGTGAACGACATGCGTTGCCCATTACCTTTGAAGTGCACAGATAGGGTTGGTTTCTATGTTGCCCGATATCACCCATAGATGAGGGTATCCTTCCCGATACCACTATTGGTAAGGGTTTGTGGTGCTTTTAGTGAGAGTTCTGCCCCTCATAGAAATCGACATGCTGAATGGTAATTGATATGGTAAAGCTTGTTTATGTAACACATATGTCTTTACCCATGTATGTGATCATCTTGATTATCTGTATAAAGCTGAGATAGTGGTAAGCATGTAACATGGTTTTCTTATGATGAAATCTAAGCCCATGATCACAAGTTGAGGTTTGATTGATAAAGTATATAGTCATTAATGTCACCCTATTTTGATAAGCCTATGATTATTGTGTACACTAACCATGCATGTGATGCATAGCCAAAACAAAGGCTATGAGGTATATAATTATAATGAGTAACACTACTTTGATAAGTTACTCTTGATGATGATGTAAGCCTTGAGAGGCAGTGGCAGTATATGATGAGGGATTGAGATCCCATGGTATGTGATGATCCTTGAGATGGATCTGGATGAATGGTAAGAGGCCAAGTGATAACATGTAATAGGGATCCTTGTGATGGATCAGGATGATGTTGACTACATGAAAGCATACTGTTGAGTTTCATATTGTTTATGTTGTTATAGTTTGCATGTTATACAACTTGGTTGAATCTTGCAATCCATATAAAAGATACTAATTAATCACAGTGGAATATATCATGTAGTTGCCCTGGCCATAGATCCATCATCGTCAGGAGCTGGTGATGGCGAAATGGGTTCTCCTGCGGGTTAACCCGGAGCGCATATTTTTGAATATGTGAGGTTTCTCCTAGCCTAAAATAGTGAGGATTTGAGTGCAGCTACGGTTGCAGACTCAGGATATGAACAGAGCATGGTGAACAGGCCCCTGGCTCAGGATATGCGATATGGGAGCATGAATGCGTTCATGGCTCAGAGCACGGTGAACAGACCTGTGGCTCAGATATACTAGCGCCGAGACATGTACCGAGGAGGGATAGAGGAAGGGTAGCCTATGGAGCTGACCCTGTGGCGGAGGCCACTTAAGCACGAGACTGTGGTCCTGCTTTGGTTCTCGTACACTGACTACGAGGTGGGAGGTCGTGGAGTCTGACTCTTCCATTTAACCTTGTATGGAACCGGCTTTGGGTTTTGCAACCGAAGGTTGGATTTGAGCGGTACGACTCACTACCTCAGGGCATAATAATATGTAATTCAGCCGAATAGTATTTATTGTTTAAGACAAAACTCAGAACATTGGTTGAGGCCTTGCTTGTGTTGTTAACCTTGTTATACATACAGTTACTTATACATTCCGCTTGTTATGTGATAAGATCTCATGAACCTTATCTTGTCAATCATGTTCCATAAAGAGATAAGTGGTGATATGCCTTATGAACAGCCTGGTAAGCATGATGGTACAAATAGCCTTGTTATATAGACTGTTATCATTCTACATTTTACTAGTTATCTACTGCTGTTGCTTTACCCTTCTGGTTTTATAGTTTCGGTGGGGAGTTATGTTTCTCACGAGGATAATGTTTGATTGTCTCACCCCGCTGGTTTTCAGGTGTTCGAGCTAGACATGGATGTGGTCGCGGAGTTGCGGCCGAGCAGCCAGATGAGCAGTAGAAGGCAAGAGATGGATATGTTGCTGTTTTGGTGTTTTGTAGTAGAGTCTAGAGTCATCCATGTACTCTCAGGTCCTTGAGAGCGTTTTGACGTTGTTTCACGATGTATGGCTGTTGATCCTTTGTATATCCTGCTACTGGCTGGATATGGGCCTTTATGTATATATAATAGGTGATGAACTCATGTGATGACAAGACAGCTGTTGCTCTAAGCTGTGGACACATACCAGGGCTCGTAAATGGTAAATGTTTATATACCATGTTTTCTTGCAGGATGAGGACCTATATGTAACAGTTTCACAATTTATCCATTTTCTACGACCAGTTTTAATTAACCCGTGTTTTTGGTAATCTGTGGTTATGGTGTTTTCCGCACGTTTTCGCGTAACACCTCGCTATCTGTGTGATAGTGGGATGTGTTTCCACAATATCTTTAAGTTTCTTTAGGATTTGAGGACATCTCTTCTGACACTCTAATGATCATTCAATACTGTGATGGAAACAAGAGAGAGAGATGAACACATAGTAGGAAAATCTCATGAAATGATTAAGAGATAAGAGAGAACAGATCATAAAAAGGAAACTGTAGTTTTTGGCTCCTATTCATGAAAGAAGTAGAGGAAGGTGACAACTCAAAGGCCTTTAGATCAAGAAGATTGAATTTCTGGAGGCTAAAAGGCATGCGGGCAAAGGAAGGCAGATAAATGTAACGTAAGACCAATCAATAAATCTAGGACATTAGATCTAATAATCACATTAATTGAATTTGACATTAAATCTTTAGTCAAACTATATAGAAACTTTCCTAATAGGTTTGAGGAGGCCAACTAAGTTAAAACGAAACCAAATTTGGCTCATATATTAATTAAGTAGTCTAGATCCTTCCCAACCAATAGAATTAAAAATTTGTATCTTTTCTCCATAATTCCTATAATGGTCATTTAACTTGACTTTTGTGCATTAAAGGATGAGATAAAATGTAAAGACTTTATTTATCAACCTATGAATCAAAATTTGAGATGAAAATTATAGTTAAGTCATGTATCTTTTATGCCTTTTTGAGAAACTTTCTTGGAGATAAAAAAAGAGGTCAATGGTATTTTATTTTTTATGTTAAAAGCTATCAAAAGAAAAAGGGAAACTTCTTACCCAACAAATATGTTCCATATTTTTGAATTTATCTTGTTCTTTTATTTGTTTTGAACATCTTCAAGTATAGTAGAGAGAGAAAGTAAAGGGAAATCTAATAGTCATCCTTTTGAGTTAATTACAAAACATTATGGCATATATCAAAGAGAAAATTATTTTGAGTCCCCTTTTCATTTTTATTAATTCATTTTTCTATAATGAATATCATTTTATGGCCTTTTTACATTAATCTCTTCAACTATATTGATTTAATAAAAATTCTATTCTAAGTTTTAAATTAATTGTGAAAATTTGGATTAGATAATTCTACCCACCTCAATGCAAATTTTTTCCTCAAAATTTTATGTAGGCTACTACCAACCTTAGTTATTTTTTTACTTCTTTAGTTAATGATAGTTAATATTTCAAGGTTCACTTATGTTCACAACTTTTGTGAGAAAAAAAATATCTTATGGCATCTAAATTTCATAAAAGATTTATGTGAGAATGGATTAACTATCACCTTGGTATCCTTCTCAATTTGTACTTAGGGATCATGAAACCAAACTTATTACTACACTTAGGACATATACCTTTTATGGTTTAACAACTTTCTATCATTATGGGTAGATGACTTTATAATCTTAGGTCATTAGGTATCTTTAACATTTCATGATATGTGGTGATCAGACATATACCTAGAGATGTAGGGTCTTGTCATGCTACCTCTCAATAACATACTAATACATGTGTACCATACCACATGTACTAGTAAGAAAGGAGAAATGCATAAAAAATTCTCACACTTTGACATCCTTATTAGAATATCAATTGGTTGGCTGTGACCATCGATAATGGATAGGCTATCTCATTATCTAGGATTAGGTTGATACTTAGATCTAAGTAGGTAAACCTCTATTCTTATCACATTTACTTCTTTTGTAGTTATTTTAGGGCATGATATATTTTCTCAGGAGTCCATTCCTATATCCTAATCACATAGCTTCATCCTAGGGTGACTATGTGAATCATATTTTCCTAGTTTCCATCTACCAAATTGCTCTGATACCATAATGTAACATCCCATTTTATAAAATGTATATATATGTATATATATGTATTTATATACTTATATCTAAGTAGGTAAACCTCTATTCTTATCACATTCGTTTCTTTTGTAGTCATTCTAGGGCATGATATCTTTTCTCAGGAGTCCATTTCTATATCCTAATCTCATAGCTTCATCCCAGGGTGACTATGTGAATCATATTTTCCTAGTGTCCATCTACCAGATTGCTCTGATACCATAATGTAACACAAATTGTATATACATACATACACACACACACACACACACACATATATATATATACATATATATATATATATATATATTTGTATGTGTGTATATATACATATTCACATATTCCTAGTGTCCATCTACCAAATTGCTCTGCTACCATAATGTAACATCCCATTTTTTAAAAGTATATATATATATATATATATATATATATATATATATATATATATATATATATATATATATATATATATATATATATATGCCATTCATTCGCTACCTGCATGGGTAACTAACCTTAGGTACCCATGCATCTATTTTGTAATAGGAAGATACATATTCATAATGAGACAGACATTGAGACATTGTTTGTAATGAGATAACCAAATATGTAATAAAAATATTTGTTTTGTATTACACGTCTAGTTATAATAAAAATGATATTTATGGTAGCAGTTTACGTTGTAAAACAAAATGAGTGTTTGTATTACAAATTTGGTCATCTCATTACAAACGTTGTCTGTCTCATTACAAACAAGTACCTTTCTATTACAAAATAGATCCACCGGTAACTAAAGTTAGTTACCCGCACATGTAGTAAACATATATATATATACATATATACATATATATAGATATATATACATATAGATACATATATATACACATATATAAACACATATATATACATATATATATATATATATATATCTCTCTCTCTATATATATATATATATATATATGTGTGTGTGTGTGTGTGTGTGTGTGTGTGTGTGTATGGAAATAATTATTCTCAAGGGGCTGTCACAAGATGCTAATCATTGCAATTGGAGTAAATGAAACACCTTGTATTGATTTTTTAGAAAGATTGACATATAGTTCATAGACTGAAATCTAAAACTTGTTCATCATGAAATCTAAATCTACTAAGCTAGACTTGGATAAGATAACTTAGACATGATATAAATGATATCTAAAGGCATTAGATTGGCTTAGTAGATGGAACACCACCAGGCTAAAATTCAAATCCTTATAGTCCTTGCTTGTTTCTTTAAATCTTCAATTTATCCAAATTCTATGGACATCACACCCACAACCATGAAAAATAAATAACATTATAAGTAAGCGTTACTTGGCACTTTATAAGACAGAAAGTAACTATGACTTGACATGAAGTAACTCTGACATAAACTTGACTATGGATTATCTTAACCATTCTTTGAATCATATAAACATGAGGAATTGAATGAGTTAATATATGCTATCTCTCTTAATGCCCCATAGGAACCCATGATTGCTAGGAAGCCCATAATGCTAGGAAAGCCCATAATAATCTCTTTAGTTCCTTGATCGAGATGCATATAAACACAGTCAATTCCTTAATTTTATCCATAATCTTAGATCTTTAATTAATCATTAAATGTACTTAATATTAATATCGTCCATAATGGGATTGCTCCCTATTAGTTCCATAATAGGATTTCTCCCTCTTAGTGACATAAAGGTATTTCTCCCTCCTTTGAACATGATTCATTATTAACAAATCATAGCCATAGATAGGGTTTATACAATTGACATAAGAAATCAACTAATCATTCATTAATATCTATACATGGTGTCAATTGAGGAAACATTCATAATTTTATGAACATAATAATGCGCATAATTGTAAGAATAAAACTATACCAGTAATGCATGTCCTGCTTACCTATAGCAAACCATGTGAGATCAAGTCCTCTAACTTGATTGAGCCTTTAATCATATGTAATTTGATTAATAACATAATGTGTACATTAGTTCATAGTCCTTACACCCTAATCTTTGTTTTTTGAAATATTGAAGTGTTTGTATGCGGAAAATGGAGTTTGAAAATAGTATAGGCCCATAGATATTCTAATGCATATTTTCCATCATTCTCCGAGGTCATATGCAATTTCTATTATTTGTACAATATGAACCAACCAGAGTTTAGTTAGATTGACATCAATGTAAATCAAAGATTAATTTGATGTAAATAAATAGAGAAAAGATGGAGAAACCATGTTCATACATGACACATAAATCACAGACATGGGGTTGAACTCATCATTTAGTCATGAAGTGCATATTGCTCCTGATAAATTAGAAGTGTGTGCAAAATACCCAATCCACTCTTGCAAGACTAATTGCTAAATTAAAATCGTGGGGGTACCATGGTCACTACATGACCTAGTTTCTTCCTCCTGCTTACATGGAGCCCAAGCAGAAGCCTATAGCTCAAAGTTCTATCTCTAGCGATCAGAGGGAAGCTACTCACAGTAAGCAAAAATTACCTGTAACATTCCATGTGTCAACCCGAAGCCATCGAGACAATGCTCAAGTTGGTGGCGGAAGGAACACAAGAAATGCTCTAGCGTAGGCTGAACCAACAAAAACCGAAGTGAGGAATCACCATGAGACATAAGGTCCAAGTGATACTAGGGAGTTTGCGGATTCAGTAGAGTCGAAGCAACAACCGCAAGGAGGTAAGGACTGTCATGTCCTGGTTTTCTTTAGGGAAACTCATGAAATAGGGGAGAATGTCAAAATTTGAAACACGATAAGTAGATTGGAAACACAATATATAAATCTTGAGAAATGATCCTTGAGGCGTAGCGAAGTCAAAACCGATATTTTCATGGTCGAAGGGCTTTCGGGTTCCTTGGTGATGGTCATCGATAAATAAGTCATCCCCACTTATAGGGTAAGACGACTTGGGGAGTTTTAGAGCAAGACACCAATTGGAAAACATCAAAGGGTTATGTTGGATTCTCACTAGAGAAACAATTTCATAAAGGGCAACATAGGGGACTGTTATAGGGTGGAGGTCACCGAAACTAAAAACTAAATAGGTAGTGGTGGCTCAAGGCACTAGAGGTGCAATTTGTGGTGGAGAAGAAATGCTAGCCGATTGAGGGTGGTGTATACTCCCATAAATAGGCATGGGGAGGGATGCTATGTATCTACAAGTCATAGAGGTGTGAGAGGGAAAGCCCCAATTGGCCATTTCTTACACAGACCAAAAGGGAAGGTGAATAATACCTCTATGGAAATAAGATAGAGATGAACACATAGGAGGAAAAATCTCATGAAACATTTGAGAGATAAGAGAGAATGGAACATCAAATTGAAACCCCACAATTTTAGGCTCCTATCCACGAAAGAACCGGAGGAAGGTGGCGACCTGAAGGACTTTAGATCAAGTAGATCGAACTTTTCCTATTGGATGGCATATTGGCAAAGGAAGGAAGATAAATGTAACACATGAGAAATCAATAAATATGGGTCATTATGTTTAATAATCACATTCATTGAATTTGACATTGAATCTTTAGTCAAACTATATAGAAACTTTCCCAATACAATTGAGGGGTCAAACTAAGTCAAACTGAAACCAAATTTAGGACATATGTCGATTAAGTAGTCTAGATCCTTATTAGAAAATACAATTCAAGATTTTTGTATCTTTTGTGCATAATTCCTATAATGGTGATTTAACTTGATTTTTATGCATTAAAGGATGAGATATCACTACTAGAGTAATGGTTTATAGTGTCGGTTTTTTTTAAGCCTATAGCGTCACTTTTTAACCGACTCCTAAGTGGCCGACGCTATAGAATTTGACCTATAGGGTCAGTTTTTTCAACCAAAGAAAACTGACCCAATAGGCTGTAAAAAATGAGGAAGAAACTATGACCAAGGTTGTAAGGTCAGTTATCAAGCTCAATCTATAGACCTATAGTGTTGATTTTCGTAAAAAATCAACCTAATAGGTGCACTCTAAGGTCGATTATTTAAGAAAACTGATGCTATAAGGTCTACAGATTGAGCTTGACAATATGTAGACCTATAGCATCAATTTTCTTAAAAAAACTAACCTTAGAGATAACCTATTAGGTTGGTTTTTTTTATGAAAACCGACACTATATGTCTACAATCACCACCCTACAAGGTCAGTTTTCTAAAATAACCGACGCTAGAAGTTGCATTTTTAATTTTTTTTTTGCAGAAATAGAAACAGAACAGAAGAACAAGAAGAACTAGGATATGGGAGAGGGGAGCATTGATGCTCAACCGTCACCATTCCAAATCACACATTCATAACAAAAATGATTCATATATTCAGTTGAGTTACACATAATCACATCATAATTTACAAAATGATAGATTGCAAGGCTGAGATGATATTAAATATCAGATACAAAAGTAAATATAAAAAAGTACTAAAATCACATACATAAATGGAGCTGACCTATTTAATCCAATGCTATATTGACTTCATTTAGAAAAGCATCTGATCACTCTTCTCGGAATTCATTTAAGTCCTCACGTGTGTAAGGCTGAGTTGTAAAGATCTGTAATAAATAATACACATGCTAATATTTTATAAAATGACTACAATCACTTGTAAATTTATGATGTTATTCTTTATTACCTGATCTATAGTCTGAATGTCATGTGATGCTTGTTTGACAATAGCTTGCATATATTTCATTACATAGTAGCCACAAGCCCATTCATTATTTTTTATAGGACACTACAAATAATGAATTATACTTAATGTTAGTAAACTACTATAAATAGGAGTTGAGATAAGACTATAAGAGTTGACAAATAAAAGTTGAAAATTAACACATATAATACTAAGCAGTTGTCAAAGTAGCTACCTTGACATTTTTCAAAGTCAATGTCTTTAATTTTGTGGGTATTTGTCCTCCAGCTTCACGAAAAGCCTTTTATACCCCTATCAATTAAATGATAGTTGGTAAAATAGAAATTCTAAATAGAAATATCATGTTGAAGCATTGACTAAATTTATGCTTACTCCATAGCTGGCAATTTCAGTTTGTGACCCCTTGTTGTTTTAAACATTGGGTCAAGATAATAAAGAGTCATCAAATTTTGGGACAATCACCACTAATTCCCAATGTCTAGCTCTGAGTAAGAATAAAACAAACATTAAAGTAAATAATTTTATTCATTATAAATATTATAATGAATAATAATACTTACTAGACGTTAAAAGGAATTAGGATAATTTTCTTCCCCTCACTAGAAAAATATTTGAATGCAGTAGAGAAGTACTCATTCACATCCTCAATATGTGTCTCCACTTGACTAGTGATTGAAGAAACTAATAATCCAACATTTCTTATATCAAAGTTTGTGGTCTCGGTATATAAATGGCTGTAAAACATTTGTAATTATTTCTATATATAGAAATAAGCTAAAAATGTGTGTTGGATTTTTCTATATTGATAGATCCTTACCTTATCCATACTTATATTATCAAAGTATTTATCCAATCATACTGGAACAACTCTATAATATCATCAATAAAAATATAACTGTCAAAGTCCCTCCCAGTTGCATCTTCTGTTAAATTGATCAACATTTGTAATCTAGAGCTTTGGTTGGCTAAGTATCGACACAAACATTTACATTTACTTCCCAACTCATAGAATGTAGATTATGGAATAAGAGATAGCTTGGGCATAGGAGGATGACTAGTAGAAATTTTACTTTTTGGTTTGCAAACCTGTTAATTAAATTACATACTTATATTACATGAGTTCATATATGCAGCCAAATATGAAAAATATGGTAGAATTAAGGTATACCTTGTCATTGATAACCAAGTGTCTAGGCCAACCCACCATAGTACCCTCAACTTCTTCAACTGTACTATATTCAGGATTAGGTATGGGTAGTGGTTTGTCCCCCATTCCATCATACACAAAGATGGATTGACACACGACAAATGTCATCAGTAATTTGTTGGCAATGCAATGTACCACCAAGGTTGTATACCTTGTCTACTGCCACAACATTATATTCTGGAACCTCCATTGCAAGTTTACAGTTCATACCAACCTAGAATTGAAATAATATAAGTTATATATGAAGCGGTAAATCAGATACCTATTACAACTATATATATATCATATATATATCATACTAATAACACAACATATAGAACTAAAACTTACTGCATATTGTTGTGGTGGGTCATTGGGAGTGATCCCATGACCTTATACAACTAGAGCATGGGCTTGTACCTTATCACTTGAGAGACGCATAATATTAATAGGTTGAGAAGGTTGAGTAGGATGAAATAAAGACATAATTTCTTTTACTTTTTGTGCTACTAATGTTTCAACCTCCTATTGTGTAAGACCTCCTGCACGACCTCTTTTAGATTGCAAAGGGCCAAAATAAGACTTGAATCCTATGCTAGCTCCTATTCCCCTAACACGGCCAGAATGCTCCTTCGTACCAAGAGCAACTGATAGTTCATCCATGTGGCCAGTTGGGATGAATTTTCCTTCCTTCCTTTGCTCGTGGAGATCAATCTATTCATAGTTAATAAAAATATTAAATCACAATATCAATTAGATATAAATAAATCTAAGTTTGTGGGAGTTACTCTTTACTTAGTTGGGATAAACCTACCATCTTTTGTGCCACCTCCTTAGTTTCAGGGTTGACAATTTCACCTGCTCGATTCTTTCTAGCATCAATCCATGTCAAGTGTCAGGGTGGACGCTGTTACAACCCCAATTTTGGGTTCATTTTCTGAGAAATGTAATTTCTCATATTAAAGATGTTTAGAAAAATAATGATACAACTTGTATTGAATAAATGGATTTCATTTACAATAGCCTTGATGATTGCTTTATTGGCTATTGGGCCCAATTACAAGGAATTTCAATTAATTAATGAATAATTGAGAATTTGAGAAAAGAAAGATGTGGAAACCTCTAGAAGGCAAGAGAATATAATCCAAGGATGGATTTCGTGCCTCTTTAGTTCCTTGGATTCCAAGGAGTCCAAAATTGCATAAAGAATACAATAAGAAAAGAAAAGATCAGATGAGTATTTCCTTGTTAATAAAGAAATTAAAAACATTGATGAAATGTGGAAAATAAGTGAAAAGATGTATAATTGAGTTATCCTTGGTGGAATTTCATATACCAAGGATTCCTAATGTTAAAAGGAATATCAATGAGGAAAATAAAAGAGAAATAAAGAGAAATCCTCAAAAAAGGATATTTTAATAAGAAATTAACATAACAATGAGAAATAATGCATATAGATGCCTCTAGAAGAGTAATAAGTATCCTTATGAAGTATTTCAAAATAATAAGTTTCTTGGGATCCAAGGAGCCCCAATGAAGAAAGAGGAAAGAGAAAATACTAATAAAGCAAAATAAGAGAGTAATATAATACATTATTACTAATTTTTGGTGGCATGGAAAAAGGAAAAGTATTTTCTATTAAAAAGGAAAACTTAATGTCGTGACAATACATAAAAGGCAAGTACAAGGAAGATAAAGGAGGTAATTTTCGAAATCCTAATAATTAAAGAAAAAGGAATATCAAAGGGATGAGGGAGAGAGAGAAGTTTTGCTTCTTAATTAAGGGAAGTTGTTTCCTATTAGGAAAGGGACTTGTTCCCTCTTATATGAACGTCTTGGGGCTTGGGTGCCCTCCCCTATATAAGGGGAAGAGCCCATGGATGAGTTCCAGGAGGTTCCAAGTATTCCTTTCTTCTTCTTCTTCTCCTTCTTTGTAAACAAACCCTAAGGGAGAGGAGTAGTGTGTATATGAGCAACGAGGAACGAGTAGATGAGTACGAGGGAAGCACAATGCTCCCACAACGCCTCACGAAGACGCAACCATACTTCCCTGAGCTTTGGATCTTGCGCGGCGACCGCAGGAGAGCAGCAGATCATCCGCGTGTTGCAGAGCTAAGGAGCTTGAACCAGCCGACTTGGCCATGACCCAGCAGCACCCTCGTGTGTGCAAAGGCACGACGGAAGTAGGGGAAGCCACTCCGATGGTCATTGGGGTCCGGGGGAGGGAGGAGCAACCCTATGATCAAAGGCTAGGGTGGCAGCAGGCCGCCGTTCCAAGGAAGAAGGTGATTAGGTCCTTTGGATGGTTATGCCCTTCCATGGGATATAGCAATGGTTAACTTAATCGAGGGTATTTTGGACCTTTCGAAATGTTTCCAAAGAAAGTAACGTTGCATGCAATGGGCTATGTGGCGCCTCCTTATTGGCCAAAGTAAGATTTTATTACAAAAATCATATCTATTTAACCGTAGCTCGGATGGATGCGTATTATACATGAAATTTTCTCAGAAAAATGAGAGGAATCCAATAAAAATATATATAGAGGCTAATTACTCTTGCAATTAGAAAGTAATGGAAGTTATTAACTTTAATGAAGGAATGGTTAAGAAACCCTATTTTGATATAATTAATGTGATTAATAGGGTTTAATTAATGATTAAAGTTAATATTATCCTGGTAATGATGAAAAGGAACATTAGGAACAAAAAGGATGAACTTTGCATATAATTAGCTAATTTAGAGTTTCATGCGCATGTATATGTTTTAATGGGCCTTGAAACCCTAATATTAGTAAATGTGACTCATAATGGTTTTAATTATTCAAAATCATGAATAGTGTTGAGACATGATAATTCCAAGCTATTTTGAGCATTAAAGTTCCTAATCTGTGGATAAATAACCTTAATATAGGAATTAGGGTTTTTGAATGAATCAAGGTAGAATTAATGATAAATAACGTTCATATGAGTATTAGAGCATAATGAACTACAAATTGATGATAAACGAGCATAATGACTTTGTCATGGGTTAAAGAGGATAAAAATGGTAGTTTTAATGAAAAGAAGTTTAATGGACTTATATAATGGTTAATTATGCCTTAAATCCAAAATTGAGGATTAGGTGTTGAGATAATTAGGGTTTGTGATCAATTGTGTTAAAGTAGGGTTTAAAATAGTAAAAGATGAAGGGAAACCCTAATTGCAATGGAAACCCTAAAAGTGGACTAGAAATCCTAGGAAGCGACCTAGGTTTAATGGATCTTGATGACATGAGTAATAATAGGAAATTGCATGCTTATTTCAGGATCTTGATATGTGTGCTTGCTTGCTTGGATTTCTTATTGCATGGATTATTCTATCTCAAAATCAGCCTGACAGGTATGTGGTTATGCATATGATTATCCCGCATTAGTTTTCCGAGGATTTTATCGATGTTTACATCGTGGCTTGAATTAATTGTTGGATGAATTTAATTCATGCAAATTATAATGTGGATATGACTATCACACAAGATATGTGCCTACTAGCTCAGATCCTGGTCCCCTCTGTGGCTTAATAGTTGACCTAGTACATGGATACCTATGGGGTAGGTCCATCAGGTCATTGGATGACTTAGTACATGGCTACCAATGGGGTAGGTCCATCAAGTCACATTGAGTTAGATATTGGGCTACCTTCGGGTAGTGCCATGCAACTCTATTACCCTAGGTATTGGCTACCTGTAAGGTAGGACCAATGGGGTAAGAATCTACCTAAAAGAGAGGTAGCATACAAGTCCAATGCAGGGATAACACAGAGTTAGGGGATAGGTAAAGATTGAGTAGTATGGTTTAAAATGTAATTTTGGCTATTAAATGATAATTGGCTGATGAAATTGTTATTATAGTTGCATGATTATTATTTACCCTACATACCAGCTTCTTGCTGGCCGACGTTTTGTTTGTCGGCATTTTAGGTATAAGTGAAAAGAACAAATAGTAAAGTGGCATATGTGGAATTAAATGAGGATTAACATGCATAGGAGGATTAGTTAGATTAGCATCTTCATGGATAAAAGTTTAGAAATCCCAATTTTTAAAAGGTAAGCAAAGTTTTATTTTATACCAGTTTTCAGTTTAGTTGGTAAAGTTTATTAATTGTTATTGATTATTTGTCGAACCTTTGATCCTGTGAATTGGGATAACGGCTCTGACCTTATGGTCTCCCTTAATTGGGAATTACTGGGAGGCGGGGTCGTTACAGACGCTCAACTTGAGTTGTACTAGACTCTTCTCCAGAAGAGGATTGCTTCTCTTGTAGTTGGCGGCGGAAGGCATAACCACCGGGCCCCAAGCGATGGTCATGCACATTTTTGGCCTATCTTTCCTTTTGGGCCTGGTGAATAGCCTAATCATTTAAAATGAGGCATTGCAATTTAGACTTGGAAAACATATATAAAAAGATTCACCTCCTTAATTGTATAAAATTAAAGATTCATACAACACATCACAATCTTTATTACCTGCAACTGTTCCAATTTCCTAGCTGCAACAAATCTTTCCCACACCTCAGGATCTAAAAAAACATATACATCTGTTGCTTTCTTCTTTTGTTTAGGATTATCTGTAAATTTCCTTGTGAGATATGTCTTAAAAGCCCTCCATCGTACACCACAACGTTGTAGCACTTTTTTCTTGTGATCTTTTTCATTTAGATGAAAAACACCCTATACATACAAAAGAAGCAATAATGTTGTCTTAAAAAGGAAATAATTCCAAGCAAACTAAATTAGAATCAATAAAAAAACATATTAAAATAATATAACTTCCACTCATAGATATATCTGTCCATAGGAGGTCTTTTAAGGCATTATAAACATCATGCCAAATTTCTATATCTATAGCCACCTTGCTGCGCGCGGTCACCCCTACGTAATGCTTGAAAGCAGTAGCATGTTCCCCAACAGGTGCTCCTGTGACATCAAACTGGACTGGCAATTTCTCCCCTTTGGCCCTAAGCTCATGCAGCCTACACATCAGTGTGGGACCTCTACTTTTCTTAGCATGACCACTTCCATCCTCATAGTGATCATGCTCAGAATGTTCATCTTCACTCGCCATTTTAGAACCTACAAGTATACATGATAAAAGAAACATAAGTGATAATAAAAGCACAAGTGATAAAAGTATACATGATAATACATGATATATGATGTATATTTAAAAGATTATGTGATTGAATGATAATAAAATAAATAATTCAAAGAATACATGACTCTAATATTAGTTGAGTTGTTAGTCAAGTAAAATTCCTTCAGCATGGTCTTGACATTTATAATATTAATTGGTGTTATCTTCAACATTTACACTTGGCAAACCAACTGAGAATGGGCTAGAATCATCATACTATTCATGGTATTCTTCTTCATTTATAGAATCTATAGTATATTGTCTTTTTCCATGAAGAACGACAGACCAATTTTTATTTGCCGAGTCATCAATATAGAATACTTGTTTTGCTTGGTCAGCCATGATGAATGGCTCATCTTTCTCACCAATCTTTTCAAAATTCACCAATTTGAAACCCAACTCATCTACTAAAACTCCTTTGTTGTTGCAACCCAATTACACCTAAAGATAGAAACTCTGAAATTTGTATAGTCCAATTCCCATATGTCCTCAATGATGCCGTAATATGACATCTCATCTTCGTGTGGTCTTTTATCTTTGGCACTAGAAAAATACAATGAACAAGCTTGAACAGTGACCCCACTATTTTGAACTACACTACTTTCATCTTGACACTTTGTGTAGTATGAAAATATGTTTATGTCATAACCTTCATATGACATGGCATCCATTTTTGGCTTAAAGGCAAGCCATTTTATGTTCTCAACAACATTATTCGGTGATTCAGATTGTTGATTAAAGACTTTCTCTTCAAACCACCTAATAAATGTTTGATTATGCTCTCTTACAAGCCACATTGAACTGGATCACGGATGATTTATCTTGATAAGATCATTGTGTTTTGTGATGTAGCTACTAACTTCATTGATGTTGTGTAAAATATACAAATGTGCTTATTCCCAGAACTCACAACTGATTCCTTTCACTCGTCCTCCCAGAGTTTCTTTGCCACAAACAAAGAGTCAGTGTCATGGGAATTTTTTAGTCCGCTAGAAGTTTCATTACAATTCAAAAAATCATTGCAAAAGTCCATCACCTCCCTAGCCACATAACCCTCAATAATACTCCCTTCAGGACGATAATGATTCCGAACATCACCTTTAAAAACACTCATGTAGTGTTCAAATAGATACATCCAGTGTAAGAAAATTGAACCTGACATCTTCACCTCCCTTGTAATATGTACTACAAGATGAACCATGATATCAAAAAATGAAGGAGGAAAGTACATTTCAAGCTGACACAAGGTAACAATTACATCTTTCTATAATTTATCGAGAGTATCAGGATGTATCACTTTGTTGCATATTTCATTGAAGAAGAAACAAAGTCTTGTGATTGCAAACCTTACATGCTTCGACAATATAGATCGAATAGCCATAGGTAAAATTTGTTGCATTAAGGTGTGACAATCATGAGATTTGAAACCTATCAACTTCAGATCCTTCTTTGATACCAATCTACAAATATTAGAAGAGTATCTTTGTGGAACCTTAATATTATACAAGCACTCACAAAAATCTTTTTCTCCTGCTTTGACAAAGTGTAACAAGCTGGTGGTAAATATGTGCGGTTACCCCTGATCTCCACTGATAATTCTTTTCTTATACCCATTATTTCTAAATCTTTTTTAGATTTGATGTCGTCTTTAATCTTTCTTAGTATGTTCAATAGCGTACCAATGATGCTATCATAAACATTTTTTTCATCATTCATGACGTCAATGCAGTGTCTAATTGCCAAAGATCTCCAATAAGGAAGATTCCAGAATATTTACCTCTTCTTGTATAGAGATTTGTCACATGTGAGAGTACGACTACTTGAACTCTTTCCAAATTCATTAACAATATGTTTCATCTGATCATATATAACATTTCCTGGTATAGGTTTAGGAGCACTTTGTTCCTAGTTAACCCCTTAAAGGTTTTGCATTGCCTTCGATAAGGATGCACTGGTGGGAGAAATCTCCAATGACCAAGATATACGATTTTACCACCACGTTTCAGTCAGATTGAATCATTATTTTCCTCACAAATAGGACATTCTTTGTATCCTTTTATGCTATATCCATAAAAATTTCTATAAGTTGGAAATTCATTAATCGTACAAAACAACATAGCACACAAACTAAAGATCTCTTTACGTGAAGCATCATATGTCATAACACCTTCTTTCTATAATTTCATTAGGTCATCAATTAAAGGTTGAAGATAAACATCAATATCATTTCCAGGTTGCTTGGGCCCTGATATCAATATTGACAAAATCACATACTTATTTTTCATACACAACCAAGGAGGAAGATTGTATATAACAATCATAACAGGCCACATGCTATGTTGGCTGCTTAATGTATCATAGGGATTCATTCCATCTATACAGAGTCCAAGTCTTAAGTTTCTTGGTTCTTTACCAAATTGAGGGTATAATAAATCAATTTTCTTCCATTGTGGCGAATTAGATGCATGCCGTAGGACACCATCATCATTGGCCTTTAACTCCTCCCCATGCCAAGATAGATTTTATGCATATTCTGTATTAGCAAATAAGCACCAAAATCATGGTATTATTGGTAGATACCACATCACCTTGACAGGAGAGCCATTTTTAGCCTTAGCTGAATTTGCGGTCTTATACCTTGACACACCACATTTTGGACAATTTATCAAATTACTATAATCCTTCTAAAATAATACACAATCATTTGGACATGCATGAATCTTCTTAGCCTCCATTCCCATTGGGCACATTATTTTCTTTGCTTGATATGTTGAAATTGGAAGCTCGTTGCCTTCAGAAAGAATTTCCTTTAACAAAGACAACAGTGAAGTAAAACTCTTATCACTCCACCGGTTTTGAGCTTTAAGAGTATATAATCGCATCACATTACTCAACCTCGTCAACTTAGTACAACCCTTATATAATGGTTTTTCAACATCATGGATAATGTTTGCAAATAAATAAGGTGGATCAATGACATTGTCATGACAACTACGTAGCATCTCATCAACCATATCATCCTGAATCGGTTCATCATTGAAATTATCATCATTATCTATATCTTCTATGCCCCGACTATTAGTATCGACATTTTATGATCCATAATTAAATTTCTCTCCATGTCAATACCATTAATTATAACCTTGTATGATCCCATTGCATATGATATGATTCTTAATTTCCTCAGCAGTATCAACTGTCAAATTGTTACCACAATTTCTACATGGACAATATAACCTATCTGTAGGTAGTTTTCTATGTTCCTTAGCAAATATGATAAATTCATCAAGACCTTTGGCAAATTCTGGACTGCAACGATTCTTGATAGACATCCAACTTTGATCCATTTTTTATATCACATTAAAATTAATTATAAAACTAAGCATTTAATATTGATACTATAAGCTGTAAGTTTTTATTGATAGGAAGTTAATTACTTTTATACTAAAGTGTACCACCTATCCCATTTTTGAGTATTTAATCTCACTAGTAACTGTATAATGAATGTTTAGTTTTGAAGAAAATTTCAGCAACATTTCCCCTAAGTTCTCCAAGTACATCGATGTAAATGGCAAATAACCACCCACATATGTACCCAGAGAACAAATGGGGAAATATTATTAAAATTTTCTTCAAAACTAAACATACATTATACAGTTACATCCTAAGTGAGATTAAATATCCAAAAATAGTCCTAGACAGGGGACTATCCAAAATTTACTCATAATGAGTAAATTTGGAACGGGTTTCTAAGTTGATACATGCATAAATGTATTATTGTCATATTTATATATTAAGTTAAACATCATGCATCGACGATCTCATCAATAAACCCTAAAGTGTCAATCTGAGACTACACAATGTCTACCCTCATATTTCTAGAATGTATATAATGATTACATATGTGATTGATAACAAAATGTAGATATGAAAGAATACATATTTTTATTATTGGTTGATTTACTAGTCAAATAAAATGGCACATTGGGAGAGTGAGAATATTATACCTCACTTGTAGGCTGAAGAAGAAATATATGCAAGTCAACAACAAGTCAATAGCACATGCAACAACACAAATGCACGATTCAGTTATGTTATAATGTATTAATTTGGGGTCAATATATATCAATTTTAGAGGAGAAGTAAGAATTAACAAATTCAAAATTGACAAATTTTGAAGTTTCTGCAACTCAGCCAACACGGCCGTGCTGCCCAACATGACCGTGCCATCAGCACAGCCGTGCTGCCCAGCACGGTTGTACTACCTGGTTAGTTGCATGACAATAAGAAGAAAACAGAGGAGTGTGGCGGTAGAGACAATCATGCTACCTTGAGAGGAACCGGACGGTGAGGGAGCTTGTGCGGGAGAAGAACTAGAGAGAGAAGGCGTAGTCAATTAAACCCATATAATATAATTAACTATATAATGATAATTCTAATACCCCCCTCAATCTGGAGTATGGGTGAAACACAAATTCATCTTGGACTTACAAGAATCAATTAGACCATATGATAAATTGAGATAAAAATGTTACTCTCCATACAAGATTTTCACTGGCCCTTATATAAGACTCTCCAACAACAATTTGATGACACCACCTTTGAATTTGTCATGCGGGATGGAAATACTTGAGATTTAGAGAAGATCTTTTAAAGTGTATCAAGACATCACCATTGATCTGGAGAAAAAGATTAAACATTATGACTACGACATCATCACTTGGAAGGAATATGTGATTGGAATAATCACAATCAACATGTCCAATGATGTAACAATAGTGGTATCTTCAAAGACATATATGATGAGTTGATGATGACTACTACTGGATCCATATGGAGTGTGACTCTTGGGGGCTTGATGGGAATGGAAGACATCATCAAGGAAAGTCCATGTAGATTATTTGAAGAACCATCTTTGTAGATGCAACTTTGGAGAGATGTAAATTAAATATCTTTGTAAAATCTGGACAAATCAACAACCTTGTATGTGTAGTATTTTAGGCCTGATATTGACGATTTTGTGAAAAGAAACCATCCATCTTATAAGATGTAGCAGGATCGTCACATACTAGCACCAACAAGAACAAGAGGCCGAAATAAGTGCAATAAGCTCCATCCTAACATGTGTCAATGTTGTAACTGAGAACCTTCAACTTGCATAAAAGTGGTAGACAACTTGAATAAAAAAAGTTTAGAAGGCCAACCTACATGCTAAGAATCACAATATCATTGGAAAAGATGTACACCAATGATGCACTAGAAGCACAAAGAAAGACGATGTCATTAGGAAGGGAGATACACCAATTATGCACTGGAAGCATGATGCTTAGTGGAAATGAAGCGCCACAAAGATATCAAAAAATAGATACGTTGTACAATGAGAAGCTCCATGAAGATCAAAATAACCTACATTAGTACACAATTTTCTCAAATTCTTTCTCCTCACACTCCCGCTTCATACATTCTATCTCTCCTCTATCGCCCGACACCAATTACTAAGTAATCGAATAGCTGGTCTAAAAAAGAGACAATATCCCTCTACGTGTTGAAATAGATGCACACATGAGGGATGATAGGGGGTGAATACAATTGTCAAAGAAGAAAAAGAAACAAATAGTACGACGCCCCATGTGTCTTTTTGGTGCTTTATAAACTATGATATGGTCCTTTATTTTATAATGTATCGTATATATAACCGATAGTACGAGTCAATGTATTACATGACCGATTACATAGATCCGGACAGAAAAATAAATATATCTTTACTTGAAAAGAAAATTTATCCAGCCTTTAGACCAACAAATCTGGGGCTATAGGGACGGAACCTCGCGGAATGCGTTAGGTTAAAAAAAAATCTGAATAATGATCTGAATAATGTAGCCATATTGTGTATGGGGTATTCACAAAAAAAATGGCCCAAAGACCATAAGAGACGCCATGAGTTCTAGATTGTGGTCTTTGGAGATGTCGCGGCCTCGCTCGAAGATGTGTACGGAGACGTCGGCGTTGTAGAGCACCTTGGTTGTGTTATGCACGAGTTTTGTATTATGGGCACGTTTTATTTACCGGTTTTAGCTATATTGTATTGCAATTTTAAATCCACAATCGGAAAACTTCTGTTTTCTTTACCGGAGCTAATGCCATTTGCCAGCCATGCCGTGGTCCCCATACAGCTGATGTCATCGTGACCTGCAACATTTTGTCCATATATGTGCCACGTCGTGGTACACATACATCTGCTGTCATCATTACCTGCTACATTTTGTCTATTAGAATGAAACAAAAGTAGTTCATATCATTGCAATTGTTAAACACTGCAATTTGCTAATGTCGGGAAGGAGAATTTAATATTCTCATAATCCTACGCAATCCTATAAACCAAACATGCCCACCAGCGAGCAACTACAACTGATTAGAATATTGTTGAACATTCACTGAGGGCATGAAATTGTTCCACATTGAGCGCTCGAGTGCTGTCGGAATGAGTCCTTCCCTCATATGATAATGTCTTTGGCTATCCTTGAATCCACCACAGTAGGCCACCGTTGCTGTTTATTATTTTCTATCACGGTGTCAAACGAGATGGAAGGGTGGAGTGGGTATATTTGGAGGACAGGCAGTTATGGTTGAAGGAGAGGCTCGTGAAATAGAGCATAGGGTGCGATTCAAACAGAGATTGTCCGACCAGTCAGAAAGGGGTTGTCCGCATAGGCGTTGTAGACAGAATCGGTAACGGCATAGTTTTTGAGGTAGCTTCTGAATTATATCTTAATAGCCTGCCGTTGATTGTGAACCAAACTGAGACGCAGCGGGAACCTGGTGTGATGACTGTCCGAGATTTGCACAGAAGAAGAGGACGGAAGAATGTGGAGAAGCCACAACTAAAATAGATAAGAGTCGACGAGGTAGATACATAGGTGATGGTCAGGATAAAGAGTATCAACATCACTTTATTTTATAAGAAAACAAGAGAGGAGACAACCATAGAGGTTGGAATGATGCCTAGAGGGCGGTCAACCCGGAAAGAGATGAACGCCACCTCCAAATGAATTTTTTTTCTTTCTCATTAAGGATAGGATCTATGCTCTAATACTATGTGACAAACAACGATGGAAGGGTAATGAGATATTTCCTTATTAATAGATGGAACACTCTTCTCTTATATATAGGAAAGGAGGCAAGTATAATGAAAGGAAAACTTAACCCTAATAGAGACATAAGACAATTATGTACATATAACACAAAAAACTACATAATAATAATTTTAAAAATATTTTCAGCTTGTGGTTTTGATGCTTAAAAAGGAATATGAGTTTGTCTGCAAAACAACGTGTGTGAGGAGAGAACCTTCTCCAAACAGTCTCACATGCTTCCATTTGCCTTATTCAATTGACTTAGCAATTGCTTGGCTTGATCGTTCAATGCCGAGGATGAATACAAACTAGCTAATGGGATCGCCCTGGCGTACTTCATGTTTTGTTTTTAAAGATTCAATCAGCTTCCCTTCCCATAGAATTGAAGTGTTAGCAGTAGTTATTATATTCATGATAACATTGATGAGTGTTATAGGAAGTCCCATTTTCTGCAAAGTATCCATGTTGAATGACCAATTCATTCTACCAAAGGCCTTCAACATGTCAATTTTGGTAGCCATGAGTTTCTTATTTCTCTTCTTGGATTGCAGTGAGTGTATGGTTTCTTAGACAAGCAAAATGTTGTCGCTTATTCTCCTATATGGAATTAAGCCGGGTTGCCTTGGGAGATATCAAGTTATTAAGAAAAAAGGTTTTATGTGCTTAAAAATGACTTTTGAGATGATCTTGAAGCACGAGTTGTTTAGGGATATGGATCTCAGTTCACTGCATTATTGATGTACTTTATCTTTTGGTATTAGGACCATACGATCACTTTCACAACTTTTGGCATATTACAGTCATATAGTAGAATCTTTTAATGAAACCTTTCAGAAATGATGCTTCATATTATGGAATGATATTCCTGTAGTTTACGATAACTTTTGATTGTAATTAGTTATATGTATTATGTATGGATGTGTAACATATCAAAACCAGACTTCATAATCCCTTATGTCCTAATTCCCTGATAGAGGTACCAAATTCAGACCATACACCATAATTAGGCCACATGCCAAATTTCACCTAAATTGAATAATATTAGTTTCCGTAAATGAATTATGAACACATTTACCAAGATAACACTAAAAATGAGTCAAATAAATTAAATGACCAATTAAACATTATTAAAAGTGAAAATGTATTTTAGAATCAGCTATACATGCCTTAATTGGCCTGTATGTGTAATTTCATCTTAATTGGAGGTTGGTAGCTAACCTAATCAAATTAGGAAAGAAAAATACATATCAATGTATATAGAGTTATTGGATTTTATCATTTAATGATTGAGTGGCTCACTTTCCATGTTTCCTTATATTTTATGATTTCTTTGTCATGCTATGTTTGGGTAACCTGGTTTCTGGGTCCATGCAGCTTCTTTTAGCCACCATAGCATGAAGATCTAGTGGGGTTGTACTATCTCCTACCTCAGTCTGATATCCATGTTAGCCACACTATATCCCAAAACCCCCTCTTCAATTTTTTGATTATCTCTCTCCTAACTCTTATCTTTCAAATTTTAATCGCTTGTTTTCCCCTTGCATTTCCAGATCGTGCGACCCTGGAATTTGTAGGGTTTAGTAAACCCCAATCCATATCAGATTCTAGATTCTCCTTTCCCCTATTTCTTCTCCATTTTCCCCTAATGTTCCTTCTTCTCACAACCCAAGCCTTCAGAACCTTATAAAACCCTTTTGTGATCTTTGCTACATCACCTAGTATTATTCCCCAGTGCTAAGATTGACTGCTCCCATCACCAATGATACTTACCCAACTGTGTCCGCTTGCTCCAGAGGCCTTGGTGCTGGTTTGAGGCTATTGACTATAGAGAATCTTGGAGAAGGTGTAAGGATGCGAGATCACACCCTTACTAAATTTAACAAAAAATACACAACATCCATATTTTATGGGAAATTCATAACATGGATGATGCATGTGTAATATACCGAAATCCAGCTGCCCTGGCTCTACAAACCCTAATTCCATGATTAGGAGGATAGTTTTCTTGGATCCTTAGCATTGACCAAGCAAGGTTAGACTTATCCCCTAACATGCTTATTGGTTTCCTATGGAACATATAATGGGCATATCATGAATAGTTTCCAGGTTTGAACACTAATGAATATTTAATGTACATAATATGAGTAACTCACATATTAATTCAAATTATTGATACACACGATGTTGACCATGTCATGGACTAGTAAACCATAATGATATGATGAGAAAGGTAATTGGAACTTAATCCATGCTGTATTATTATTATCTTTTATGGCAAGATTTGTGTGTGATATGTGCCTCATACTCTTGACTTTCCTTGTTTTTGATGAACATACATCCTTTATTATATTTTGTTGCTCTTATCTTGTTCTTGTTCCTCAATTTGACAAATACCTTATTTTCTCTTCTCTTGTTTGGTGATTCCCAACCACCCAGGTTTAGGATAAGGAGTACATGGCCTCCAACATGGGCCTAAATCATGAAGATGTTGCTTGGAAACAAACTTGATATGGTTTATATTTCCCTCTACTAGATCTTTATGTTGTAATATCCATTTAGACCCAATGTGGGAGATGATTACGTACTTTTGTAAAATTGATTATAATCATGTTTTGTATTCCGCTTCTATACTTCAGTCTTTTGTATACCATAATTTGAGATTTAAAATTTTTACACCTATTCCAGCATACCCTTTTATGTGTGTTTGGAATGGATGCTTTATTCCTCACATTTTAGTTGGGAGTGGATACCCTCCCCGATCCCACTCTTTACATCATGCATAATAATTCCATTTAAATAAGCATGATCCATATATAAAAATGTCAATAGTAGCATCAAAATGAAAAGACTAAGTTATTACATTTCTTTGATCTCAGTTCTCTACAAGAGTTTCATGAAACATAAACTAGAAAAGGAAACTATAGGATATGGAAGTAGCAATCTAGACATCTCAGTAAAGTTTCCTTGAATCTACTCCTGGATAGGTCCTCCTTGGTCTTGTTCCACTTCTTGTCCTAGGCTTGGGTGGTTGGGATCACCTGACAAGAGTAGAAAAAAAGGTATGTGTCAAATA
Source organism: Alisma plantago-aquatica (assembly GCA_963693085.1). Classification (NCBI taxonomy): domain Eukaryota; kingdom Viridiplantae; phylum Streptophyta; class Magnoliopsida; order Alismatales; family Alismataceae; genus Alisma; species Alisma plantago-aquatica. The sequence goes on from OY856409.1 coordinate 688,853,684, forward strand.
AGAAACAATACAATATAAGAACAACTAAGGAAAATATAGGGTAAGAATATGGAGAGTCAAAAGTACGAGGCACATAACAAATAAGATTCTTTCCATTAAAAATAATAAGAAAATTCACATGAATGATTAAGTTAGACTAAATTAACTAAGTAGGGTTGAGGCACCTACGAGACCCCAACCATTAGGTGAGGGGAGAGTATCACCTACAAAATATCTATATATGAGGAGAGTAACACATTACCCTCGACAAAATAACACATGCCCAACTATGGATGGTTATACATAAGTACCACTACATTAGCTAATAAGTCGAACATATCATCATGCTCAAAGACTTCATATGAAAAGATTAAGCAACAAATAATAGTGATATGGGAGGTGGGTTCAAGACCCAAGCAAGTAATGAAGTAAATGTGCCAAAAAGAGCAATAATAGGAATTATAGTTTAGTCCATGCCTCATTGGGAAATTAGGGTTTGTATATCACAATATGCCCAACTTAAGGGGTAATATGCACATACCTCAATTCAGAGTCCTAATCATCACTATTCACCAACTTAGAAGACCCTAATTTCAAGTTATTCACATGTATTAGGGTTTGACAATGTAGCTAAGTGTAGAAAAAACCTAATTTTAGACCATTTTTGAAAACCTAAGATTTGGGTCACAAAACCTAAACCAATCGATTCCTTGTGCTTTTTCTGATCAAGAAAATATATTTATTTAGTTAATTTGAAGATTATATGAATTAACTACAATTTTTAGGGTTGTTCATATATTTCATTAGATTCTCAAAAATCAACCTTTGAAAACATTGAAATCAAACTCTAGAATTATTTTTGCTAGAAATATCTCATTTTTTGATTCCAAAACATACTTGTATATAATTTTTGGACAAAAACAGAAAAATATATGATTTTTACAATTTTGATCAATCAGAATCATAAAAAAATCTAAATAAGCAAACACAGGCTCACAAGAGAGAGAGAGAGAGAGAGAGAGTGAGAGAGAGGAGTCGTTCCTACTGACTTGGCCCAATTAGGGGCGACCAAGTTGCATGGTCAACGACTGTCAATGCTCACACAAAACAATGGAAAGGAAGGCAAAATGACATTACTGCAGCAGGTGAGAAAAACAAAACAAAAGAAAAAATCAGGGGCAAGGTAGAGAAATCACAGAGGGAAATCCTCCCCTTTTCTGGATGATGCCATGGCTGGGCGAGAAGCTCCCCTGCCTCGACCAGAATTTGGGTGAAATTATGAGAGAGGGAGAAAAGTGAACGTAAGTTTATGAGATGTAGATGAGGGTTCCATGAAACTAACCCTAGAGGCCATTAGCCTAGGGTAGTATGAGTCATTGGTGGTGAGACATCTTGTAGCGGCAAGAAGATTTGATTAGCGGCGGTTGAGCAAGGACACTATGACCAAATTGGTGCTTGTTAGAGATGGCACTAGGGATGGCGGTGGTCAGGAACCCAATATATAAAGGAAAACTTTGGGTATATGTGTTCTTTGGTAGGGCGGAAAATGAGAATTGGACATTTTCTGAAATCTCACAAAAGGCATGAGTAAGGCATGGTTGGGTGCAGTTTTGGATAGGAAAAGTAAAGGAAGAAAAATTGTGAGCAAAGATGCATCGTAGAGGGAGAAATTGTGTATTGAATTTTTTGCTCTCGTTGCCTTTTCAGTCGGGAGGTAGGATATAACTTGGCCTCCGTTTGACCACAATCTGACGTCCTGAAGCCACATTCTAATCGATCGTTAAAAAAGTTCATGCATGTGACATTTAAATACATTCCGAGTTTGATTTGGAATAAAGTGACACATTATGTTATTTTACTTTTTTGCTCTCAAATGAACTCTAAATTAAATGAAAATTGAAACCTATCCTAATTAGGACATGTAAAAACCTATTTTGGCATTACTATTTAGGTTTGGATATTCTAAGTCTTTTAATTAATTCTTTTAAAGTAAAACATACATTCTCTTTCCTCATAACTTAGAGACATCTAGAAACCACCAATTAATGTGAAACTTCACCCTCAAGCAAACTTAAACTTGTGAAACACCAATTTGCCATTAATTTTCTTTCTTAGTATTTTTTAACACATTATTTAAATTTTTGGTCTTTATTAATACTTTATCTCTCCTAAACACATTAGAACAACACAAATCGTCCAAATTAGTTGAAAATTTACTCATAGGCTAATTTCAAAATGTAGATTATGAATTTGAGATTTTTTGCCGCTTTTGGAGTCATTAAATGAGTTATTTGATATTTTGGAGAAAACTCACCTTTTATTTTTTTATATAGAATATATATAATTATTATTATCCTAAAAGTGAAACTTGACCTCCAAGCCATATATGATCCAAAGAATTTGAGTCTAAAGTTATTTTTATCCAATAAATCTTCCTTTTAAGAGTTTTATCTAACTTACACATTATTATCACTATTCATCTCATTAAATTATTTAATGCTACATTATCATTCTTAAAGCCTTATTATTTATTCCTTTTTCTCTTCCTTGCTCCATAAGGCTAAGGGAAGTTCTAGAACAAAATTATTTTAACAATATATCACTTAAGTGGTAATTTTGCACCTTACACCCTGATTGAAACATTAACTGAGGTATTTGTGCATAAACCCATGCATTGTCATGAATAGAGATCAAACATACTCCAAACAACTAACAATTCCACCAATTCAGCACAAGGATAAAAGAGATAGAAATGATGGGAAAAACTTACGAAAAGGGCTAGATTAAGAATATACCTAGATTTCAATTCGTTATAAAAGGATTGTACGTTCCCCTTTCTTATACACAAAGTTCCTTATACCTTCTATTCTCTTGAAATATGCAAAGTCTGTGTTTCCCCCTTCCATTTTGGTTCTTTGTGTTTTGGGACTGTTCTCGGTGTTTTTCTCGGTTTTTGGTCCAATCGCTCAGCTTTAACATATGTATCTTCTTTGGAACTTGCCAAATTTCTTCAATGTTTCTTTTGATCTTTCTTCACTTCCCGGTCTCCCTCCTCTTTTTGGTCATGACAGCAAGGCTTGTGAGGTCTCTAGTCATCTCGAATACTCGAGTCCAGGCTTGATGTTCACGAGAATTATCTAAGTCTACTGGTTAAGTTTTTTAGTTGTGAATGAGGTATGTATGCCAGATATGATCTCGTATTAGTCCCCTTTGGCATTGTTCTTCACACTCACAAAGGAGGAAGAAGACACCTCACAAATTCACATTTTCCCCTATTTTGATTTTCTTTTCAAGATGCCAACTTGGGCATAACTATATTTTTATTTTGACTTTTTTTCTTCCAATCTAACCATGCACCTAGATTGCTGATGAGTGGGCCAATTTCCTAACTCTGATTGGGCCACCTTATCTAGGCCCCTTTTATGGATATTTTCTAACTACATGGATTTTCCATGATTTATAATTGGTCAGAAATTGTAAAATTCATAGTAAATTGTATACAACTCATAAAATTGAAAGATATCATGTTTTAAGATCATGAGATTCCCCCCACGCAATGATATAATTTTCATCACCTATGTTTAATATTGTAAATATGCGATTCCTAATTTTATTTTAATTGGTCATGATTTCTAAAATTCATATAAAAATATCTAAGTCAGAAAAATAAAGTAAATAGGCCATACAATTAGGAAAGCATAACCTACATAATGGTATTGCTTTGATAACCTAATTAATTAATAAAAGGAAATTTTAGGGTTTATGTTTTTAATGTCAGCTTAAGATTAATTTGATATATGCTTTTAATAGGTTGTTTGGAACCCTACGTAGGAAAATATGGTGTAGAACATACAGTGGAAACAAAATTTTATCTGCACCATTTCCCATAAACAGAAGATCGCATCAACAACTATATAATGAAAAGGATGGTTTAATGAGTTCATACCTGGTCCTGGAGCAAGTTAAACAACCATCTCCTCATTGTTATCGTCATGCAATTGTCTTTTAGATGCACTGGGAAGGCATCTACAACAACTCCTCATCTCACCATGGAATAGACTCTATACTTCTATGAAAGTCTGCATAGATCACTTAGAACTCCTATCATCCTGCTAGAACAGATAGGAAGGAGTTGTCCCTCCCATTGGTGTACTAACCAATAACTTGCACTCTCACAATTGTTCTCCCTTTCTATCCCTCCCTTAGTTGGGTAGGACTTGCTTGGGCTCTCTAATGGTTACCACAACCAGAGAGGACAAAAATTGTCAGAGGCAATTGAGTTGTGTCTCTGGGAAGCCCCTGGTACCCCTCTGTTTATAGGAGGTTCAAGGTCAAGGTTCCTAGTATGAGTGGGAGTGGAAGGAACTAAAATTTCACAAATTCTCATAACCCACAATAGGCGAAATGTTCGGTTCACCAGTGAACTGGCCAGTTCACCAGCAAACCAATCAGTTGGCATGTGAACTGATCAATTCTCCCAATGAATCAGTCGTTTCATCATCTTTTTGAATCACAATTGTATTGGCCATTCTAATCAGAATAATGCATGACATGACATCAACATTAATCCTTGATGCAATCAAATTGCTGGTATGAACCAGGTGGTTCATCTCTTGAACCAGTTGTCTCACGACCATGAGCCGAAGTGAACTGATTGGTTCGTGTCTAGCTCATCTAGAATTTAGTAAATGCAATATCCAATCAACCTGAGACTCCAACCAGTTGTTTCAACACTTGAACTGGTCGGTTGGGAGTTCATTCAGTTGATTTGTTGCTTAAATTGAATATGTAAATACTTTATCTATAAATTCAATTATCTTTCATTCTTAAACTCCTCTTCTAGATGTATCCTATGTTGTGACCCCATAGGTTCCTATTTATGTTGGCAGTGAATCTCCATAGCTTGTTTATGACATCAAAGGCAAAGAGTGTTGCATAATCACACATCACTACTACCCAAATAATTAGGAAAGTTGGAGAACAACTTCAACCTACAATCTGCGTCAGGTGTTACAATGATTGTCTAATTCCGTTGTCTTTTACATTTAGAATGAACTCGAGCCATGGAATTGTAATCCTGTCATTGTTCAATCCATGTTCCTTGATCCAGAGTAGACTGTTTGAGATATATGTGACCTCAATATCCTATATTGATTCACATGTGTAGGCACATGCCTTTCTCAGTCTCGCTTATCAAGTGGCCATGATATGAAACTCCTGTAGGAGGAACAAATCCCATCTACATTAGTCACAATCATCCCCATGTGTCACAGTGCACCCGATCATTACTTTTATAGAAACTCTTATTCAAGATCATGGTGTATGATGTCAAAGCACACCGAACAACATGTGATGAGTGTAGTGATTTCAGGTATAAGAACCAAAATCACCACCTTCACTATGAGAGATGACTATGACCACCATGTATGGTTTCCATGTGTCACTCTCAAGGTGAAACTATCTGATACACCGTTCTCTAACAAGTATCTATGTGCTTGGTTTGATATCACATTTCATGACCAATGATATTATGTCATCAACCAACACACATTATAGTCTTTAGTGTTATTGTTGTCTATCTGCTTTCTACAATAACATCCGTCCAGGGACATATCAAGAATGTACATACTCTTAACATCGATATGATCTCATTGTTCAAGTTACGTACTTGAAGACATACATCATTGAGTAGTGTCATTTTTTTGACATTCATTATGTTTCCTCATTATCTCATAACTGAGTGAAAGGGAATGAATTGGAAGCTTGCCTTTATTACTAATCAAATTATTTATATAATACTCAATCAAAATCATCATATGATTGGCTCTCTGGGCATACATACCAACATACTCCCACTTACACTTAAAGCCAATCACCAACAAATCTTATTCTTAGTGACCTAAATATGTTCATCATGTTTCTACTGCACAAGTGCTAATCCAGTGGGTTGGTTAGCAACACATTGCCTTTAGTTAGTATATTGCATGTTTCATATCTCTTCACTGTATGACATCTCGTATGAGATGAAATTTCCTTATTATGCTATCTGATATTCCTTGCATAGCTAGTATCTCTGTTATTATAATAGTGTTTCTACTATGTCATCAATGGTTAGAATATCTCATAAGTTCATCTATATGAACTTCTAAATCCAGACAATACCCACTCATGTACTCATAACACTAGGATACCCAGATTCTATTGTAAACTGAATTAATGGTTTGTAGCTTCCAACTTACAACTCTTTTCTTTAATATAAACACATTTTATATCACGGTCACTTTATGTCATTATGGAAGCTTGCATCACTGTAACCCTTTACACCCAATTCTTCCTTGTTGCCATAATCTAGAAACTAATCCTTAGTGATTCTCAAGAACTAATGGATTACATCTAATGACCATCATTGGAATCTAATTAATATCATCTTGTCACGTCAATACATACAAGACTTATGGGATGAGTACATTATATAGCATACATGATATAACCAATTACTGGTGCATATGTCATCTCAATTATGTTTTTTCATTCTTCATAAGAATCAAAGCATAGGGTTCTTTAAGATACTTATCACATCTATATGGATAGATTCTTTCTTATTGAATCCTTCATGCTGAACTCTTTCAACATATAGCCATTATATGTGCTTCATATTTAGGTTATGAAACTTTCTATATCTATCTCCATAGATCTGAATTCTTATAACATAGGATGTTTTACCTAATCCTTCATTGTTGAGGGTGTTTTCCATGGCAGGTCTTAATACTTACAATATTGATATGTTATTCCCCATCAATATGTGGAATATTGATATGCTCCCACTAAATCTTTTGTAATCACAATTTTCTTCTTTTATCTTGACTCAAGTCAAACGCTTTGACTATCATGTCAAATCAAAGATTCTAGTTCTGAGATGCTTGTTTCAATATCTGGTTTGAACATTGTATCTTATAGACTTTATTTTCATTAATGGAGTCATAAAACCTTTTAGGTGTGTCACATATACATCCTCTCAACTATTCCTATTTGGAATGTAGTCTTAAACTTCATATTCCAAATCATACAGTCTTAGCAAGCTGCAATAATAAGCATATTCATTGGTAAAGGGATTTCATCATGTTCAACACTTTGAACTAGTATGAAAAACCTTTTGACCAATCTATCCTTTTATGTCATCCATTTGGTCTTCCTTATGAAAACCTATCTGCACCTTGTGGGTTTTACCCTCTAGGTGGTACCACCAAGGTCATGCCTTGTTAATATTTATGAATTCCATTTTGTATATAATGGCTTCAAGCCATTACTCATACTCTGGTCTCTAAATAGTTCTTATTTATAGTTAGCTCATCATCTTATGACCAACTTATAACTTATCTGAGTTATAGGATTCTCAATCTTTTAACCTCAAACTTGTTCTTCTAGAACTATGAGTTTTGTGTTACTAATGGAATTTATGATTCTCTATATTATCATTGTACCTCCTTAGGTTTGATTATTTTATTTGTTAATCTTAAAATTTTTGAGTTCTACTTCACTCCCACTAATTCCAATGGAACTCAACCATCCTACAACAAACATTTTGTTATTAGTTTGAGATAATTGGTGTTCAAAAAACTTGTGGATAAACCATTTTCCAAGAAACTACTTTCTTCATATAGGTTTCAATCCTTAAGACATATCAAGACACTCCCATATCATATCTCATATGATGTCTTTAAAACCATTTTGAACGGTAGTTAGTGCTAAGCATATTCTTTTAATGAAACTAGAAGATTGATGAAGTGAGAATCATATAATGACTCATCATGATGTGATTCCTTCTTACTAATATGTCATCATGTTATAGGTGGAGTTAATCGTGATACACTATTACAATCTCTTGTGAAGGTCCTAAAACTATTCCTATAAAGTATTTCAACTTTTGATTAATATAAAAGTATCTTAATACCTTTAAGGAAGTTGTTTAGTTCATACATGTAATATCCTTGAACCGTGCAAGAGATTTGTATTTTACTGAACACATATCATCATACCATCAGTAACATAATGAAGTACAAACAATTATCTATAGCATTTATTTAGTGGTCCTTGCACATCATTATGTACCTAACCTAATAGAATATTTTTTTATCCCACTACACCTAGTGAGAAGTGGGCATAATGTTGCTCATATATAAGACTTTCATATCTCTTATTGGTTCAATAACCAAAAGAGTCTAGATAAACATCATCATGGATTCTAGAAATGCATTTCTCATATGTGTGCTCTAGATGACAATGCTATATATTGTTGAGTTATCTGTGTGCTCTAGATGACAATGCTATATATTGTTGAGTTATCAATTATTATCCTTTGGTATTTACTTTATCAACATTTATCTTTAGATCCTAAATTTCATAAGATGTTCGAGTATTTCCACACAAGCACATTTCTACAAAAAAACATTAACTTGTTTTATTCATAATCATCCTTGTCATTACAAGATGCAGAAAATAAAATGTTTCATTATTGGAATAATGAAATGACAGTTCATGTAACTCTATTATATGTCCTATGGGCTTAGATAAAATATAAATTTAGAATGTAGCTTCATCAACTCTTGCTTCTGCAGTCCATTAGTGCCCTTTTGCAAAGGTCTACTTCTTGTCAGATCCTGCATATCAAACATATGTCAGATCTACATCTGGTATAACATACCAGTGATAAATAAGTAATTTAGAATTATCTGATAACATATATACCTAAAGTGGAGATCTCTATCTCTTCCTTCTTCTTCTTTAATTCCTCCCAAGTAGAGAAGGCAATTCCTCTTCCAATGTCTAGCTTGGTGACAATAGTGACACTCGCCTCCCTTCTTTACTCCTCCTTTTGCCTTAAGATTTGAATACTTGGGCTTTTAACTAGCTTTAGATCTCTTCTTAGCTTTGCCTTTTCCCTTAGACTTTCCCTTTGTCTTATTGATCATCATCACATATTTGGCCTTGTCTTTCTTCATTTGTGCCTTAGCTATTCTCAACATGCTTAATAACTCTGTCAATGGTTTTTCAAAGTCATTCATTTTGTAGTTCATGAGAAACTGATTGTATGAATCTGACAAAGATCGTAGAATCACATCAGTGTCTAACTGTTGACCCAAGGGGAATCCCAGTCTAGTAAAGTTCTCCACAAACCAATGAGCTTGAGCACATGAGGACCTAATGGATATCCTTTTGTCATGTTACATTTGAACAATGCCTAGGAGACATCATATCTATCCTATCTTGTCCAATCTCAGAACGTGCTCTTAAGATGTGTGACAATCTCAGTTACATCAATGTTCTCGTGCTATCTTAGAAACTCATATTTCATGGGGCACATTATCAGACATTTTACGTCAATGTCATCTTTAGTGTGCTTCTTGTAAGCATCCCTGTCAACCTTAGGTGTAGTGGGAAGAGGTTCATATGGCTCTGGTGTCTCCAGGACATAGAGCTTGCTCCTGTGTGAGAACAATTCTCAGCATCCTGAACCCCTCATGGAAGTTACTCCCTATGTGAGAACAATTCTCAGCATCCTGAACCAGTCATGGAAGTTACTCCCATTTAACTTGTCCTTCTCAATGACTGATCACCGAAAAATAGTGTTGTCGTGTGTTTCCATTTGATTCTACAAATAAAATTGCATTTTTTTCCAAAAACTCAATTTTGATTTGATTTGATTTGCATAAAGTTTACAATGTTTATTACGTCTTTAATTAATTATCACTCCCACTATTTTATTCAAATTGATCACCCTCACATATCAATTCAGAAGATTACAACATACAATGTTCTAGTGAGCCAAGATTCAAAATAGTTCAACTATTACCCGGTCAACGCCAGCGTACATAGTCAATTATAAAGGTAGGTGACTTTTTCCAATTACATTATATGCAATCCCATGATAGATAATATTAACAACACTTTACCATAGTTATCTGTATGTTTCCGGTGCTTAATATCATTAGGTACACACAATTAAGCCTAACCTAAAAGCCAACACAATAATAATGCACCCCTCTTGGTAGACCTACATTATTACCATTACACTTCCACAATATAGACAACAAACCAACCTTGGGTTGCCCATGCTTAGTTGATTAAGCTTTTCACATGTGTTTCTTTTGTAAAGCATCTAAGACTTAATGTTTAATTGAGGGATTTTGTATTTACAAATAAATATACTTTATCCAATCGCCACATATATATAGTACGTATCGTATACATGCTATATCCCACAACATAAACATGCAATATAAAACATTAGCAACGGTTATGGCCATACTACTATAATTCCTTAGAGCCACAAGGAATTACTACCACCTTGGTCAAGATCACATGCATGAAGCTGATGTTGGTGTAGATATATGCTTTCCAATCTAGGTTGGTTGGTTCAACCCTTGAACTGGTCAGCTTGCCTCTTAGATGGTTGGTTGGTCGTCTGAAGCAATTGTCTGGCCTCCTATCCAACTAATGTATGGACACCTCCAAATGGTCGGTGAGGTCCACCAGTCGGTGGGTTCACTCTTCTGTAGTTTTCCCTCCTCAGTCCTCCATCTGGTCTGCTCGTTACGTGAAATAGTTAGATCACCTGATGTTGATCGTCATCTTCACTGTTGCAAGAAAGGAAACTATCCTATTGCTATTAAACTTATTACATAGTAATGAGAAACCTCAAGTCACATTTGAGAGGACTAAAGGTAGGAAAGAATAATACTTTTACATTGAGAAGAAGAAGGTAGAGACTCAGTATGCAAACTGAGATAAAACATGAATAAAAGACCATACAACCAAACACCAATATTTGGGTTATTGTCCATAACCATGCTAATCATACACTATCAAAACTTGCTTTTAGGGTGACGCATATGAATTTCATATTGATAACACCCAAATTTACGTGTTTATGATAAGCATTTATCTATAGTTTTGTATCACTATAGCCCTAATATGGCCTATTTATCCCATGTTCCTTATCTTCCAATAACTTATACCCTTGCATAGATAAAGTTGACCGAATTAGCCAATTTTGGGACTTGCAGGCACCAAACTTGAAAAGACATGGATTCTCCAAAGGATCCTACCCAACACATGTGTTTTTGCAGTAGTTAAGTCTACACCGCGACCGCGGTCGGTAGGGTCTCGACCGCAACTGCGGTACCTACACTCACCTCAACCGCGATCGTGATAATTGACTTCACTGCGACCGCGGTCTGGGAATACACCTCGACTGCTGTCTAAGATGCCGCCACCACTTCTAAACTAACTACGACTGAGGCCTACACCTCAACCGCAGATCCGACCTCAAACAAGGTGATCTGTTGACCTCAACCACAATCGTGGGAGGCACCTTGACCAAAGTCCACGACCCGTAGTCCTCGCCGTGACCATGGTGACTGAAGCCGTGATCCTATTCAGAACCGTGACCACTCCGCCTATAAATTAGGGCTGGCAATCGGGTCAATTTTGGGTCAATTTCGGGTCATATGTTCAGAAGTCTTGAAATTGAATGTCAAAATGAAATCTTCAAAAAAAATAATTTCGGGTCAGGTCTGGCTTATTCGGGTCTCGTACAACCAAAAATGTTCACAAATGAAAGAATTTAGGTTTGGAATAAATTCCACATTTTTGGGTCCTGTCGGGTCAAAAATTGCCAGCCCTACTATAAATACCCGCCCTTCTCCACCTAAAGAAGGGTTCGGATTTGGGGAGTTTTCCAGCTATTGGTTTCGACCCAGTGAGGTTCCCAGAGCCCCGTAGGAGAGTCTGAAGGTCTGAGAAGGCCAAAGTGCTCGTTCTACGCCTGTCTCTTCAGCGTGCTTCCATTCCCCACCATCTTCCACCTCTAGTCTTAGATCTCTAAGGGCGGAAGCTGAGGAGAGAGAATATTGATGATCCATCTTCTTCGAGAGAAGGAGAACGTCCACACCATCATCTTCCACCCCCATCCACTCACTAAGCGGCTATTCAGGGGGGATCTAGGGAGAAAGGAGGCCAAGGAGTCCAGAAGATCAAGGAGGACGATCCAAAAGATGAGATCTGGCCTATACAGAGGCTAGGGAGAGAGATCTACCTCTCCTCTATGGGCTTAATATCTTCTTCTTCTCCTTTCTTCTACTGTTCTCCTTTGTTTCTGTACAACGATGTTCTTCCATCTTTGTTCGGTGCCAACTATGCTTGTCCATGACTAGTTGAGCTCCTTCTTGGCTATGTAGCCCGTTCTGGGCCTGTTTATGTACTTTTACCTTAAGCAAGTAGTTTTATTTCAGATCTAGCACATTTTATGTTCTATCTTCTCTTTGTGGTTATGATTTCTAGTTTGTTTGATCTCTTTCTTACTTGAACTACTATTTTTCCCTATATCGGGAGATTCGTTGTAGAAATAGACAAGAGAAGATAGCTTGGATCGAATTCTGAAAGGAGGACGGTTCAAGGTCGTCTGTTCCTAACATCCCAGAATATTCTAGACCTGAGAGTGTATCTAGAATATTCTAGGATGTTGGTTTGTCGTCCTTGAGAGAGGTTTCATATCATCGATGGATTTTAGTCACACAATGCGAGAGCGAGTGGGATTACCCCACAGGAATAGATACCACGGTGCATGCTATGTTTGAATGTAGGTTGCTTGCTAAGGTATTCGAGGGTTGTCTGCGCCCAAGAATGGGTGCATAGACTACCCAACTTATGGTTACATAGCCAAGAACTTCTTTCTCTATGGTTTAGTAGAATCCTACAAACCCTGTTTTGTTTTCTTTCCTTTGTTTTATTTTAAATCGTGACTACTCGCTAGACTAGTTCTGGCTCCTTAATTTTCCAACTATCATCTTGGCTTATCTGACTCAAGAACGAAATCTCAGTCCTCCTAAATGTCACTACATCCCTGTGTTTGACCCCATATATATACTTCGACTCCGTAATAAAAGTTGTGGGGGTCCTTGAAGGTTTTGGGTTATAAATTTAAAAAGTTCGGTTCCTTCTGAATCTGCCTCCCTTACCAGACACGCGATTCGTGAGGAAGATCAACTTTTTAGTGCTATTTCTGGGGACATGTTCTTCCACGTTTACACACCTAAAAGATTTTGTTCTGTCACTTTTAAGCCTGTCTACTTATGCATAGTTTTTCTTTTGTTTTAAACATACTTGTCCATATATACTGAATAGTTTTCCTTTTTCTTATACCTTTTCAGCCATGGATCTTGCTTCAGTAAGACAAGTTATATTGTCCACTTGTCCTCCCAAAATTTTCCATAGTTTTGACTGCTGGCAACTAATCGAAGGTCGTGCTCTACAGTTCTCGACTTCCGCGCTATCATGGGATCAAGAATTGATTAAGGCAGTGGAGTTGGTTTGGGAAAGTGTTCACGCACTCACCTCCTCAGCTCCTCATCTCCAAGAACACATCGATCCATTCCAGCAACCATTATAAGAGCAGAAGCATCAACTCCAAATAGCAATAGAGATTGCAGACCGCAGTAGAAATATACTTCAAACTGATGAACAAGGATTCTCCCAGAAACATCAGCTTGAGACATCAGATTCCCATCAGAAGTGCATAGCAAAGTTGACGAGTCTCGAAAGCATTGCTGCCCAAGTACAACAAGTTCATGATAAAGATGTTGAACAAGGAAGGAGGCTCCAAGAGCTCATCGATTTGGTTGCGATTCGGTTACAAACACCATGTCCAGATCATGAAGATTACAATCATCAAAACCAATCCATTGGGCCTGAAGTGGAGCTTGTCCTACCATCCTATTCAAACCATCAACTGGGTTCACTGGGATTTTTCTATGAAGAACCGCCAACCTAGGGGAACTCTTAATTTTATCCAGATGATTCAGCTGATTGACCAATGGAAGATATTAGTAGCATGCATGAATGGTTAAATGATGACGACAATGACTCCCATCCTCATTAGGAATGTAAGGCAACCTCACAACAAGGGGGTCAATTTGAAGAACCTGAATAAGAAATTGATCCAGACCAAGGTGATGATTCTCACATTGAGACTTGTCACTTAGCCATCACTCACACACCTACTATGGTCTGGAATAACCTATTCGAGGAAAACGATGACAATTATTCGAACTGGAGCAGTGAGTATACTAACGAAGATGAGTTGGAGTAGCACGAGCCATCATTCGCCACCATCCTTTTACAAGGCTTGGTGGACATAAAAGGAACATGATGGAAAATCCACCACAATAAGGCCACTGAGCATGAAGATACCCCAGAAAGAGTGTGATAAGCTTGGGGTGGTAGAACCACAATTAAATTCACCAGGGGATACTTCTTGCTAAAAAAAGGATTGGATGACTCGGACTGAACATGAGGACTTATCTGAGCATCCAACCTCAAGTTCCGAGGTGGAGAGAGAAGTGAGGGGCCATATAGAAAACTCTCAACCTCTCTCCTCCATCTCATCCCGTGTAGACACCCTGGGGCCTTCCTATTCATATCCTTACCTTGAAGGCGGCCTTAAGGATGAGTTGCCGAAGAATTCATCCCCGTGCAGTTCAATTGAACATAAGCATAGGGCTCACTCCTCTAGGTGGCCAGATTTTAGCCCTCTTCTCCAGAGTCAGAGTGGGACACCTTTCCTCATGCCCTACCACTACACCATGGGTACAAGCATTGAGATGTAGGTAAGTGGAACCCAAAAACTAAGGATTTGGAATCCTAGTGTAGGAATTGTTGGGCGCGCAGCCACCCTCTATTTCCTACACAATTTTTCTTTAAATATTTACTTTACTTTTCACATACAAATAAAGACAATTTGATTTTTTTAATCTTTCCCTCACTGCCAGCAATATTGTTCATTTTGCATCATCTAGTTTTCTTCTAATTTTCCATTCATTTACATCCTCACACCCTAACAATTGCTTTTGGTACGTATCTCTGACATCCTTCTTTGATTGCCCCACCTAGGTTTTCAATTTGAGTTTTGTCCTCTATACTCTATTTTCCCATGTGGTGTAGTTGGGACCATGACCGCGGTCTCAATACAAGAACTGCAACCGTGGCCTGGCAGCAAGACCGCGACCACGGCTTGTTGAGTAAGAATCACGACCGCAATATGTAATCTAAGACCGTGATCGCGGCCCTTCATGAGTGTGACCGCGACTGCGGTTACGCAAGACCTGGACAAGATTTTTCGGCATGGTCTGACCTACATGTCAGGTTGTCTCCACATTTTTGACCGATTGTTTCTCTTTTGACCGAGTTTGGAGTTTCAAGCGTTTCACGTGAGGGATGGGCCTGACGCTGGTCTATAAATACCTCCTTGGTCAAAGTGTCGCCCCCTTTTCCTAAACCATTGAATTTCCTCCTTCTCCGCATTGCTTTCCGCCTATTTTTCCTCCTTCTCCTTGCTCCTGCTATAGGACGATGGGGAAGGAGCGCGCGTGTTGGTACCTGTAGCTGCAACCATGGCTAGACCGTGACCGCGGTTGTTAGGTAGTGGCCCTGCAGCTCACCAGCCACACGCCCCAGGCAGTGCCAAGTTCAGAGGTCCTGACCGCGGTCCCTTCGTAACAAGTGGGTCGGCGATCAGAGTGCCTTAGCGAGAAAGATCGCGGTCTTCACAGTCGCGATCCTCAAGGTTGAAGTCACCTTTCGGTCACGGTGTCCAACATACGTGGGCCGAGGGTATCAAGCCTGCTTCACGGTTGCGATTCCTCAGACTGCGGTCACCTTCTTACCGCAATCGCGGCGATCAAGAGGTCAAGGTCGCAGTACCCCTGCACACACCGCGACCACGGTCTTCCTGATCATGATCATATAGGTCATGACACCAAGATCATACACAGTGATCGCATTCTTCGATACTGCGATCGCGGTCTTCAACTTGGTCACAATCTAGACTGCCGACTGATTTGGTGCATTTTTGAGAATCTTCATCGACCTCTGCCATAGTAAAAGCTACTGAATCTACATCAAAAGAATCGACATCATGGACGCCATGAAGAGTGGTTTGAAAAAGCTCAAAAAGTCCATGACCAGGAAGAAAGGGGAAGGGAGCTCCGCATCATCATCGAATTATGTGAGTCCCTACCCAAAACACGCCTCCCGAACTACGAACCCAATATACAAAGATGAAGTTATGCATTGTACATCATGGTTCGGGTCGCAAGAGTTTGGCTCTGGCTACCGCAGCCTTTTTGGCACACATATGGACACCCACAGCGGTGAGTCAGTGCAAGAAGCATCAGGTGAGAGGATGTGGACAGAACATCATGACGCTGAACTCCAAATTTCGACCGGGTATCAAGAAGGCCAGACAGTTCTTTATAGAGCTTCATCCGTAGGTGACCAACGTCGACGGTCAGCAGAACGTTCAATTTTCTTACGACGGTCAACTTCCTCATGAGATTCTTTCCAGGGGAACAAACGCCAAGCAGCTCATAGTGGTGTCGATCAAATCTCAATCCCCTCTCCTTTATTTCTGAGCATAAAGCAAAAGCAAAATTTTGATGCCCTTCTTAGAGACAAACGTATACTTGCGGGACCGAGGTACACCAATCCAGGAATGCTACTTAGACTCGGGATCCAAGAGCAAGTCAACAAATACCTTACAGCTGTTGGCCTTGATGTGCTCGCATACACACAATGCAATGCTTACCATAGACTCACTTGTGAGTTATATGCCACACTGGAGTCATGCAAGGATCACCCATACACTGTGTTACATTTTTGTCTCCTTAACCAACCCTGCGAGGTTACAATGGAAAAACTCAACAGCTGGTTGTGAAGGTCTGCTGAAGACTGTGCTGAAATGTTTAGGGGACGACTGGAGACAATGGACCACAACTTTAATGCTGTCCAAACAGGGAAAATATTTATGGGGGAATACAATTACACCACAAAAAGCTCCAAAGCCTCGCACATCCACAACCCGACAATTCGTTATCTACACCAGGTAATAACAAACTACGTCTTGGAAAAATAAGACAATCAAGGGGTGCTCAGTGCAGCTGATACATTCTGTGGTGTGCAGTGGTAGGAAAGAAAGTGAATGTAGAGAACTTCATAATCCATCACATTCACAACTCTTTCAAGAAATAGGTCCAATTCGTGCCAATGGGGGGAATTATAACTTTTATGGCGCGCCATTTGGGAATTGGGGATGAATAGTTGGCACTCATACATGATACTGCTGAGTGGTCAAGGTTAGACTTAGACCACTTGATCCATTCAAGAATGATTAAACATTGCAACACTGGCTATCTTTACATCTTTGGTAACTACAAACACAGAATTTTATTGCCAACAAATGCAGATTTTGCATGTCGAACGTCGTTTATGGATGTCTCTCTTTTGGACGCCCATGGTAACGTTCAACATACAGGCAGAGCTGTAGGAGATTTTTCTTCTGCACCACCAGTGCCAAAGGCTCAAGAGGGTGGGCAGCAAAGGGGGGCAACCTTCCACAACATACCTTATCAGGGAGGGCCCTACGTAGAGATGCCTAATGCATATTATTTACAACCCCCTCCACAAAAGCCATACAAACCTAATGATAATCAAGAAACCTTCTATGCATTCATGACATGTTTTAGAGCTGACTCTGGAAGACAGTTTGACACATTGGAGCAAGACGTACATTACCTCAGAGAGAGGTTTGACATGGTCTTCCCTCTAGAGATGTTTCATCAACAACTATTCCAGCAATCCCCTGGTTCCTTCTATCAGTCGACCCAAAGCTTCGACCAAGCAATTCAATTTCAGTAAGACCTAAATTAGAACTTTGAGAACGTACCAAGTGGTCTAGACAATCTAGATCAATATCTTAATAGATACTACCAATAAGCAACTGCTTTTCACTCCTTTCGAAGCCAGAAAAACTTCTCGAGGACGAGCAAAGATTTTAAGCTTGGGGTGGTGGTCAGGGTGTATACCCCTTTATTTTCGCCACTTTTCACTTTTATTTCTTCCATAACATGCATGCATTTTCCCCTTCTCCTTGCATTTAGTTTAGTTAAACTTTATTTCGTAATCTATACCTTGTCATTTAATGGCCATGCAATGCAAATCTTATAGCTAAATGCTTATCTTTATGCCGAAAACTTTTTCATCTTAAACCAATTGATCTTTTGCTTAACTCGCTCATTGACTCTTTCCTTAACTTTGGCAATGAATCTAAGGTTATGTGACTCTTTCATAGCTTAAAATCTTACTCCCCTGATCTATGTAGTGAATGACAAATCTAAGATTCAGGACCGTTGGATGAAGCTAAAGAATGATCAAAGACTCCTAGCTGCTATTTCACAAGCTTGCCTCTATTCTAAGGATCCTTGAATCATAATTGCTATCTTTCCACACAGGCGTCAAGCGGAAGATGATGAATTTTGAGCTATAATTAAGTTGAAATGTTTTCCTTAATGTAATATGTGCCTCCTCACCTTAGATTGAGTAAAAAAAAATGAAAAATAAATTTTTTTGCAAAAGAGGCTCGGCCTCCCACAAAACCCCAAAATTATCATTATAATTCTCACCCAAGACTATAAATTAGAATGCAGAGAATAAAACCTGAGTGTGATTAAATGAGTGCTTGTTTTCTCTTTTAGGAGAGTTGTGGGTGATGCCCAACCAGTGTATGACTGTGCTCATGAACGCGGGTAAGTCGTGCCTGGTAGTATCATTCCAAAAGCTCATTAGAGAGTCATTAGGAATCCCTAGGAGACATATGAGATCATCCCAGTAGCAGGGTTGGTTCGAGTGTAGTAGGAGGAGTTTGTCTCACTACTCTGGGCCAACTCACTCGGATTGCAGGGAATGTTGCTCATTACATGGACCAGCCTAATGCAGACCAGGATCCTCAGAAGTCATTAGAGTCTTTTTGCTTTGCTTCCTAGGACCTGAATAAGTGAAAGGCACATTTTCCCTGATTGGTCTACATAGATTCATGATGGTTGCTCAATGCTCATCACCCGCATGATCATCTATGTGACAATGCTTTTATGCTAAATAATTATGATTCAAACACTCATGAGTATCGACAGGTTACAGTGGACTAGCTTAATCTTGCCTAGTTTCTCTTTGATCTTACTTTAATAGGATTGTGCTCAGTTGGTGGGGGTTTGTTCAGAAACGACGTGGATCAGTGGAATTGATGTTTTAAACTATTTTTTTAACCTTAGCACATATCGTGTCATATATATTAGTTTGGGATCATTTGTGGTCTTTAATCATATATGCATATTAAGAAATTTAAGTATTCACATCTTATGTAATAAATAAATGATGTAACCAAAAATCTGATCATATTGATTATCTCAAAATATAGTAAATTAACGTGAATCCGATACCACTATAGAGAAATATGGCATCAGAATAGATAGCAGAAATAAAAATTTTGTCTGCCATATTCCCCATAAATATAAGATGGCCTCAACTACTATGTAATGGGAAGGATGGTTGAACGAGTTCATACATGGTCCTGGAGTAAGACCAATGACTATCTCCTCATTGTTGTAGTCATGCAGATGTCTTCTAGTTGCACTGGGATGGCATCTGCAGTAGCTCCTAGTCTCACCACAAATAGCAGGCCGACATTGTCATCCTAATAGTAGGTAACAACCTCCATGGCTCTATGGAAGTCCACACAGACCGTCTAGAACTCCTATTGTCTTTCTAGAACGAACAAGAAAGAGTTGTCCCTCCCGTTGGCGTACTAGTCACCAACTTGCTCTCCCACAATTGTTCTCCCTTGCTATCCCTCCCTTTATCAGATAGGACTTTCTTGGGCTCTCTATTGGTTACCACAACTAGAGAGGACAATAATTGTCAGAGGGAATTGAGGTGTGTCTCTCGGAAGCCCCCAATACCCCTCTATTTATAGGAGGGTCAGGGTCAGGGTTCCCAATCTGGGTGGGAGTGGAAGAAACTAGAATTTCATGATTTTTTGCAACATGCGATAGGTAAAACAATGGGTTCACCAGTGAGCCAATATGTTGGCATGTGAGCCAATCAATTCATCCATTGAATTGGTCATTTCATCATGTTCCCAATCACAATTGTATTGGAAATTCTAATCTAATTAATGCACGACATCACGTCATCACTAATCCTTGATGCAATAAAATTTCTCTTGTGGACCGTGTGGTTCATCTCTTGATTCGGTCATCTCATGACCATGAGCCGATCAGTTTACTCAGCGAATCGGTCGGTTCATGTCTAGTTCATCTAGAATTCAACCAATATAATATTGAATCAACCTAACACTCCATATGGCCGTTTCTACACTTGAATTGGTATGTTGGGAGTTCAATCAGTTGATTTGTTGCTTAAATTGAATACCTAAAACTTTAGTAATCAATTCAGTTATCATTAATTATTAAACTCCTCTTCTAGATATATCCTGTGTATGACCCCATAGGTTCCTACATATGTTGGTAGTGAATGTCCATAACTTGTTTATGACATCACAAGCAAAGAAGTGAATGTCCATAACTTGTTTATGACATCACAAGAAAAGTGTGGAGCCTAGTCATACATCATTGCTACCCAAATAATCACGAAAGTTGGAGAACAACTTCAACCTATAATTTGTGTCAGGTGTTATAGTGATTGTCTAATTCCTTTGCCTCTATATCCGAAATGAACTCGAGGTATGGATTCATCATCCTCTCATTGTTCAATCCATGTTCCTTGATCCATAGCAGACTTTCTGAGATATATGTGAGCTCAATATCATATATTTATTCACATGTGCATGCACATGCACATGCTTTTCTCAATATTTCTTATCAAGTGTCCAGGATATCAAACTTCTGTAGGAGGGATAAATCCCATCTACATCACTCACTATCATCCCCATGTGTCATAGTGCACCCAACCATTACCTTTATGGCAACCCTTCTTTAGGATTATAGTGGATGATGTCAAAGCACACTGAACGACATGTGATGAGTGTAGTGATTTCAGGTGTAAGAACCAAAAATCACCACCATCACTATGAGAGATGACTATGATCACCATGTATGGTATCCATGTGTCACTCTCAAGGTGGGTGTATCTAATACACTATTCTCTAAAATGTATCTATGTGCTTGGTTTGATATCACATATCATGACTAATGAGATTTTTTCATCAACCAACACATATTCTAGTCTTTGGTGTTACTGTTGTCTATATGCCTTCCACAGTACATCTGACTAGGTACATATCAAGAATGTACATACTATTAACATATGTATGATCTCATTGTTCAAGTTACATACTTTAAGATGCACATCATTGAGTAGTGTCATTCTTTAGACATTCATTATGTTTCCTCATTATCTTATAATTGAGTGAAACAAAATGAATTGGAATCTTGTCTTTATTATTAGTCAAATTATGTATGTAATATGTCATCATAATCATCATATGATTGGCTCTTTGGGCATAAAAACCAACACCCTGATGTGGATCTAGGGTTTAGATTGGATCTTGGTAGATTGGATACGAGGTATGTTGCATTTTTCTATGAATCATATTGAGAAAATACTCTTATTTCTTTCTCTTGACCTCTATGAGGTATTTGTATATTGAAATTCCCCTTCAAATATTTTTATTGGCCTATATGGGTATACTTTACAAAAATCAATCATGTGATATCCTTATTTTGCTAGATATGCTTGTTGGATCCAAATTTTTATCTTGTTCATACTACTTCAAGAGGAAAATATAATTTTAGAGATTGAACTAAATGAAAACCTAACTTTTGAGTTGTGGAGATCTATTATCTTATGATGCATCTTACTTGTGAATATGATTGCATATTTGTTTATGGGTCCTCTGAACCCACTTGATATTAGTTAGAGGTTCTCATCCCTAATTTGAGTAGGAATATACTTTATCTTTCCTTACTATTTTGCATGTGTGATTGACTAGTCATAACTACAAGTAATGAAACCATATTTTAGCCATTGAGTTTTATTCCCCTACCATTTATAATGCTTTAGGCAGTGGTTTTTATACCCATACAAAGCATTGGGTATTATTCCTCTATCACATTTATTCCACATATCATGCACTGAGGTTTTAGTCATCCTATAAAATGCTATATTTATTTGGCACTGAGGTCTTACTCCTCCTACCCCATGGTGTGGAAAATTTGGGTTCCTTCGCTTGCTTTTAGTTTATGCTAGACTGCTTATTACTCACCATGCAATTGTTTATGATTGTGATACTTTGTTGTGACATTGAATAAGGAAAAAAGTCTATTTTTTATTCTTAGTTGAATTTTATTTTTGGTATCCATTTGAATGTTATTTTCCAATCTTTATTTGGGAAGCCCTAATAATTTTACTGGTGTCATTTTCCTCTTGTTGGTATATTTGATTAGTTGGGATTAGGCCCATTGTATTTTCCCTTATTTGCGTTTAGCCCATGTTCTCCCTGGTTCCTATATATAAGAGACTTTATACTCTTATTTGACTTATTGAAATCAATCTATTATACATGGTACTCCAACCCTCCCTCTCCCTTTCCCAGTGGCCGCCACCCACCACCAACTACCCCACCCTTGTTGCCAGCTACCTTCCTCCTCTCTCTGCTCCTCACCATAGAAGTTGGCTGTCAGGCTGCACAACAGTGTCAATGGCTCCCAGACACATCCGTAGCCATCATTTTGCCTAGCGGTCGATAGCCGGCCTCCATCGACAACCACAGGCTACAAGTACCCATGACATACTAACATGTATAGGAACATCCAATCATGTTCAACCACCACCAGTCCAGGCCACCACCCAATATGGCCTTTAGTCATAAATTATTCCAAAAGACTCTTATCTTCGTCTTCTTCCTTCTTTTGTATGTTCTAGATCCTAAAAGTTTCTATAAACATATAATAAAGGAAGTTTCGAAAGACCCTATGCTGATTTATAAATCACCAAAACCAAAACGAGCAAAGATTTTCTTTTTCTTCCTCTCCATGTGGTTCTCCTAATCCACATGGTTGAGTGATTTTCTTAAAAATTGGTGGCTTAATGTTTTTCATCCTACCGTGGCATTAATCCAGCAATGCTTTTTTTTTTTACCGAGATCGATTTGGGTAGTGCCACTCCCTTTTCTACCAAGTTTCTTTCCAATAATATTACTTTCTTCATATTGAGTTTTATTATGCTAGTGCTACTATTCCTTCTACCTAGTTTCCATTCCAGTAGTATTTTTGTTTTGTTCTTTTATACTATTCTACACTCCAATACCTTTATTTTCTATTTGTACAGTGCTACATTCTGGTATATTTATCTTATGTCTGTATTGTGCTCCATATTATGGTACTTTTATTCTCATATCATGGGTGATTCTGCCAAGCCAACACCTACCATTATCTATCATGATATGCCCCATATTACTTTTATCAGACTCAATGATGAGAATTTTCTACTTTGGATGAATGTCGTTAAAAAATTCCTAGAATTATGAGGTGAACTCAAGTTTATCATTGATGATTCCCCTGATGCTCTTGACACCACCTTGATTACAAACATCAACTAGGTTCTCTCCTGGCTTTGGGGTGAATGGAGCCTAAAGTTGTAGTCAAATACATGTGACGTAGGTGTACCAAAATATTGTGGGACAAAATGAAGCAGATCTTCACTCATGAGGACAGCTGCTTGTGCATATACAATGACATGGACAAAATCTTCTCTGATAAAAAAGGGGATCATCCCTTGTCAAAGTACTATGATGCAATGAAGGCCCCATCGAACCAGCTAAATTTCTTCTCTCCAATCACCATTGTTGAGGTCACTAAAGAAAGGAAAACTCTCCTCACTAGATGCTTCCTGAACAAGATTCATCTCCACTTTATTGTGGTCTAACAACTACTCCTGGTTGGTGTAATCCTTCCATATATGGATCAAGAATATGCATTCTTGGCCTAGTATGAGATGCTTGGTCCTTACTTCTCTCCAACTACTACATCTAAACCTTTAATAGCAGTGGATGTGGTGACTAGAGTCTGTGATCATGGGTGAGTCAAACACCCAAAATACACCTATTGTGGCAAGTTGGACCACACAAAAGATGTCTGCCACTCAAAGCGTGGCTATATTGTAATATGGAAGAGAATGTGGTAGGGCCTCTGCTCATGTTGCTCAAGAACTTGCCCACATTGGTCAAGCATTTGCCCTAAATATTGCACGTGCACCTCCTTCTCCACAAACAACTTTTCAAACTTATTATAAGGAGTGGGATCTGATAGGGGATCCACTCACTTACTTGATGTAAAATAATAGAAAACCATCCATGCCAAAGTTGCTAACAATTTTTCTCAAAGGTTGATATACTATAATTCAAGTATGTAATAAATCATTCATCATAAAGTGTAGTAGCGAAAGATAAAAATATAAGTATTATAATAGTCATATCTAACATTTTTTTCACCACACACAATGTACTTAAAAGAAAACTAGAGGAACATAAGCCAAATAGAGTAAGTCAATTACTTCAATCTACCTCCCATGAAAGATCAACTACAAATGGATGAGTCATTGTCATATGTGGTCCACACCTTCTTGCTTTTTACCTAGTGGTGGGAAGCATACCCCACAAGAGAAGGCAAAGTGCATGTTTTCAGCATAAAATATGGTGTGTGCACATTTTTTGGCTGGTAAAGGTCAAACAAATAATGTAACAAGGCTTTCCAAATAAGAGAGAGAAAGAATCATCTCGTTGGATACAATAGAAATCTTCATATAGTAAGACAAAATGATTATATGAAGAAATACCAACTACAACAATAATATTTTTGCCTTTAAATGTCAAATTAGAGAACAACAATAAATAATCAGAATCATGCATGGAGATTATCGTGACAATACCAAGTACAATAAAATTCAAGGCATATGACATCACCACCATAACCACATATTATGGTATCACCACCGTAATCTTCAGGGGAGTAATGGCACCACAACATTTTCATCTTGGGACATGAATCACCATCTACACGCTTTTTTGGTAATATACACAATCAGGCTACACCACCTAGTGTGTACATTATACAAGTTATGCAAACCAAACATGCATTATAAATATAGAGGAAACCATCAGTTTAGTTAGATCACAAAACAATATCCAAATTAAAAATACATCATAAAGATGTATATCAAATATACAATCTTAGACAACTCATGGTAAACTAGGTCCATTGAATATGGATCCATAAAATTGATCAGTATGCAAATCAAATGAAACAACAATAAGATAAAAGAATTGGATTCAATTTGAATACAGTAGTCCATATGATCCATTTCAACAGACTGGAACCAATCGGTTCAACTATATGGAAACATGTGACATCTCATATTATATGTCACAATGAATTCAAAGAGAGAGAGAGAGAGAGTGAGAGAGAGAGAGAGGAAATAAATAATTATCCAATATGACTCATAAATATAATGCAACATACCTCAAGTATGTGTGTAACAAGTCTTGTTCCAAACCCTAGATCCAAATTATGCACTGAAACGACCGCCATCAAACTGACAACCAAATCGTTACTAATTATGCGAAATAATCATAAAAAACCAATTAACAAAAATCACTAAAATTAAAAACTATTTTGCAAGGAGATCCTCTACTAGAAAACTCTTATTGAAAGATCCAAATCTTATACATAACATGATTTACATTGTACAACACTATTTCATCTCATCTTGAGGACAACATATAACAGTTATTCTATCAACACATGTACTGTAGCAACGTAAAACCTCGAGGCATACAAGCCAAAATCTCAGATCGTTCATGAAACCATTACGAACTGACTCCAAGGACTTGAGATTATAGAGACGACACATAGGACTTCTATCTACAAGACATGATAGACAGTACACTCAACCTGAGCAGTGACTTCTGCCCCAACTGTTGTTCCTCCTCTGCAAAAAGGTCTCTACCTCCTCGTGCACGTCCACTGAAAAATTGTGGATCCTATAGGGTCAGACAATTGTTTCAGCGAGAGATATAACTCACCTCGACCATATTATTATCACAGATAAGAATTTATAAAACTGAGAAGAGGTTCTTTTATATTAACATGAAGGATTAATCACTGTATGAACAAAACAAAGTATTCTCTTTACTTAAGAAAAAGGATGCATATAACCATGGTAGACTAATAAGCCATATATCTACTTTACAAGGAATGTAAATAAACATAAATAACATCTATCAACTAAGATGTATAACTAAAGCATGTATCAACCAATGTTTTCCGTATTCGATCCTTAAGCAAATACGCTACACGGATGATTACATTTTACAATCACACTTATGCCCTGATGAGATGAAGTATACCCCGTTCATCTCCAACCGACCACAAACTTCTCACAAGTCGGTACCATACAAGGTCAATGGAAGAGCCGGCTACCAAGACCTCACCTGTCTTAGTTAGTACGAGACTACTGGCAGTGACATCTCATGTCAATCTACAAATAGAGCATGCCAGGGTACAAGGCATCTTCACTCAGAGCTACTGCATCAGCATGTACTCTCTTAGGGGAACATCTACTAACAACCGTCCCTGGTTATGAAATTACTGAGTCATGGCATATAGCCAAACTCTGAGCCACATGCCAGTTCACCGTGATCAACATAGAGTCTACGACCAAAGTCACACTCGAGCCAGGATATGGCATATAGCCAAATCCTCATTTATTTTGAGTTTGTAAGGGGATCGACTCACATCTGGCCATCCAAGCTTATGCCCCCACATATTCAAAAATATGCTCTCCGGGTTGTACCGCAGAAAAACCCGTTTCACCATTCAGCAATTCCTGACACTGATGGATCTATGGTCAGGGCAACATTTATAGTTTCTAATGATATATTAAGTGCATTACAACATTCTTTTAGCATCAAACAAGTTATAAGCATTAATCACAACAAATGCTTCAAAGAAAGGTGTAATACATCTATCAAGTACTTTTCAAAATTTTAAACACATTTAGATACATAACACTTGGGATCTCAGTCCCTTATCACATTACTGGGAATCCTCATCCCTTCACATTATCATCATCATGATTACTGGATCTGGGTATTCAAACCCTTAGATCATCACATAGCATTATTACCTCTGTAACAGGTAACCATTACCTCTAGGTCCTTAGACCAAGGTATTCATTTCACTTGTTGTACAAGTATTTTACATAGCTCACATGGTTTTATTAAGCATCTTGTCACCTCTCACTAGGAAACAATTATTCACATGGCTCACAAGGCCCATTAAACGTCTTGTCACCTCTCACTAGGTAACAACTATTCACATGGCTCACAAGGCCATTTAATCATCTTGTCACCTCTCACTAGGCAACAACTATACACATAGCTTATTGAAAATCTTGTCACCTCTCACTAGGAAATCAATATCTTCTAGGTCATTAGACCACATAAACATTATACTTATTATACATGTATTTAGCATTCTTTACAAGGCTTATTCAATAAGAGAAGTACAACCTTCCTATTATTAGGGTCAGGGTTTCTCTTTATAGCCGGATAGGGTTTCAAGTTCATATTATCAATTCAAACCCTAATTCATTGCTCCACACATCTAGGAGCATACATTGATATCATAAGTATTCAATCATACTTATTTATTTTCATCATTTACCATTAAATGATTATCAACACAAGGTATGAGTTTCTCTCTCATCCTCACTAGGATATTGATTACATCATACCTTTGGTTCAATCCTCCTCTTGAGTAACATTCATTCATCGTTAATAAATCTCATCATCTTTTACTTTACAATTAACACACATGCAACATATGTCACTCAATCAATCACATATGATTGGAGTTCCTCTACCCTATTGGGTATCAAGATGTGTGTATATTATCGTATCATGCTTTAAGCTACATTCTTTACTTCATGTAGTGTATCCATATCGAGCATGTGAGATAATCACATCACCATGTCATGTTTTAGGGTGTATCCCCTAATCATCATGTCATGTACCCATATCAAGTTGACTATCACTTAGTTCTTATCATCTCAAGATAACTTCATATCGGGTATGAGCTAGGTGCTTAACCCCATATCGGGTATAAGCTATGTTCTTGGTGCCATATCATGCACAAGGTGTGCACCATATGGGGCATAGAGTGTATGCCTCATAATGTATCATTTAAATGGTATATATAAGATACCATATCAGTTTTCCATTCAGGATTATCATATTGGGTCTCCATGTTGGATAACATATCGGGTTACCATATTAGGTAGACCCTTAGGCTCATAACCTCTGTATACCTTCAAGGATCAGCCCTATCATATAGTTACATGACAAGCTAGGTGTCTAATTGAATTCCCTATCACAATCTATTACTCAAAGGATAAGGATATCAGATTTCAATCCATCATCTAGGGTTAACCATCATACTAGGTAGAATAGGCCATATCGTGCATTCATGAGTTGGACCTGATATCGTTCACAAGGTAGAGGTAGGTGCTATTCCTATCATCCAAAGGATATCAATCATATCATACATGTGGTATCATTCACCACCTATATAGGTTTACCCATCACCTTGGGTTTCCAACTCTTTATTGATTAGAGTGCTTTCTATCTCTATAGTGTGTAAGAGGTGTAGTTCTAGACTTGCATCATGTATAATGGGTAAGTGGGTATCTCCATATTATTCATAAATCATGGCTCATATCATGTATGAGCTAACATCTATCCCTATATCGGGTAAACCCCCATCTTGGGTTTCATATCGGGTTGAGGTATTTCAACCATATCGGGTTGAGGTATTTCAACCATATCGGGTTATACGTTGTATTTGAATCCATATCTTATATTGTGCATGAGTGTATGCTCAATCAATCACATCGTGCACCAAATGTGTGATTCAAGATATCGTGTACCAAGTGTGTACTTCATGGTCATATCATGCAAGAGGTACTTTCTTATCTTATTCATATCAGGTTACCCAAACTAGGGTTTTGACATATCGACTTACAAGTATACTCTTGACCCTATATCGTGCATGTAGTCTTCTCTTGACTTCCTATAATGCAAAAGGTGTATGGTTAACACAATCACATGTTCAAGGAGTGAACTTCATCTCCATATCATGCAAGGAGATATAAACTCTTAAACATATCATGCTGAAGTTGTATGCATATAACCATATCGGGTTAGAGGTACTTGTTTGTGTGCTTGAACCTGATATCACTTTATAGAGTGATACCATCTTCTTCAAGCTCTAGACCTTCATTCTAACTATTATAGTACATGGAAAACAGGTCCAAAAACTACTAGAACTCATAATTTCATCAACTATTCAAGAAGATTTCGGAATTGAAAGTAAATCATCTAGTGTAACAAGTCAAGTGGTAAATAATAACATGATTGGGTTCAAGTTATATAACTCGCCTTATGAACAAATCCAAGCTCCAAAGCTTCACGTTCCAAATGTTGAAGATGAACCTATCCAAGGTCCAAGGATCATTCAAAACTCCTCCATAAACAAGAAATCACCATGGTTAAGAACTTTGGTGAAGAAGGGAAGAGAGAAATATTCATAACCCGATATCCTACTTCAACCAAGGTTGAAGATGACCAAAGCCTTACCTTAAGCTTGGTGCTCGAGATCCCCTTTATATTTGAGATACTTTGCATGATACCTAAGGGTCTTTGCACGATATATCCAAGGAGGATGGTTGTGGGGTTCATAAACTTCCATAATTTGGTGGAAGGTGAAGTATATATACTTGGGTTCATGAGATAAAGTGTATAAGAGGTGTCTGCACCTCATGCTACTAGATGACACGTGGATATGCATGGTTAACATGTGGCCATGCATGAACACATACATATCTTTCTATGAAAGAGTCTTGAGGATAAGTTAGAGACAATATCTCGACCATCCTTTATCTTGTTGGATAAATTCCCTCATCTTTATCTCATCATTAAGGCAATCCGACACACTTTTTTGGAAGGAACTTGCAACTCGTCATGGGCCACCCCCTTGAGGTTCCTTGACCGTCATGGCCTTTGCCAAGGATAAAAAAACCGATAGGAGACTTCTGTTATGGCTCCTTGGCCGATAGGGCTCCTATACTGAGTCTACAACTCGATACAACACATATAATGCTTTTCCTTTAATTCTTCCTTGGTCTATTTATCACCAAGAGTATCATCATTCAAAGATGACTCAAACATAGTGTCTCCTTCTTTCTATTTCCTCTAAAAGATACAAATATGGAGTAGGGACACTCTAGAGGTGGTAATTTGCATTCCTACCCTATATTTTGGGTAAATTACAAATTGTACCAAAATTGGTTCACATAGTACTAGCATTGTTCAAACAAGTTATAACTTGGGATTTAGGCTTTGCACAAGCCACCATTTAGCATCATTCTCTCTCTTTTATGATATTATAACACTTAGAACACATTCAACATGTGACATTTTGCAATGTAACCCCTCATCTTGGGTAAATTGCACATTTCACTCAAACTATTAATTAATGCACAAATAGTTTGCAATTAAGCTCAAACTTCAAAATAAACTTCACAAGAAGCCTTAATTACTTTTTAAAATATTAGAATCAGTTTGTAAGTAACTTACTTCTGTAAAACTCCTAGTTTTAAGCCATAACCCAGGTCAGAGGCGTTACAATTATAAACCCCTAACAAGGATTTCGTCCCCGAAATCCCAGATGAAGGAAGACAATTGTCGTTCATGCATCATATAATGAAGTATCCACATAACATCTTGATGTCATGGAGATACCAAAGATCTTTGACCATCACAAAGTCCTTCCATTAAAGATCATCATAAGATCTGTCACACATGACACATACTCAGCTGTCCTACCCATTACTGACTGCGGAGTCAACTCTATATCAGCTAACACTTTCTAAGTTAGAGAAGTACTATTCATACTTTGAATAATTCAGGTGTCAAACCTTATTGACTCACATCCTTTATGTGATAAGTTTCTTGATTCTAGGGAGTCTTTCATACTCTTCACTCAGCTTATCATTTCACTTTCAAGGAGAGATCAGGTTACATTTTGTCACCCATTTAGGACTACAAGTCTTATCATTCATCTTTAGTGCCACTCTAATCTATTGACACAACAAAAAAATTTCTTATGACTCGTACCAACTATCTTCCAAGTTATACATTCTCTTGTTATAAGGAAAAGTCACTTACTAGAGAAGAAATTATCTCAGAGGTATCTCTAGATGTTATGAATAACTACCTCAATAGATCTAGATAGGGATACTCTTAAGGAATTATTTTTATCTTGATATGCTTTCTCTCAAAACAATTCTACAATTGTTCCTTCAACTAATACATCCTTATCAATGTTATGTTTAAGTAGAGCATAAACCCCTAACATATGATATCCATACTAGAGTTATCTTCAAGGTTGGCCTTTCTAGATAACCAAACATGATTCATCTTATTAGGAGTCATATTCTCACTTTCCCATACCACCTGGCACATTTTGGATACCAAAATTTCTTACCTTGGTATCCTTCACATGTGTTGAAAACACATCACGTCTTCATCATTTCCATCTCTCTATCATTAATACCAAAGTCAAACATACAAAAGGATCTTTATTTTATCTTGGGACATTATATATATTACACATATCTTTATCTTGGAACCAAAGTCCAAGACAAACTGATACTTTTCTAAGTATCCATCAAAAGATCACTTCTATCGCATGCACGTCAAGTGTCCTCAGACTCACTTGATTGCCATGTCCCTAAAAGGAAAGAACACAAAGGAGCATATTCCTTTTATCACCCCGTCATTACCCAGGGTTGTTCATCAAAGAGGAGACATTATCATCTCCTAAGATTATTACATGTACTTTCACAGTTCATGAGTCATTTATACTTGTTTCATCTTAGGTTCCTTGCTATCTTCATAGGAATTATATGGACGATTATATATCATCATCCCTTTCTTTGTTATTGCCTATCATGTTCATGGACCTTTCAAGTACTTTTTAAATCTTTAAAACACATTTGGATACATAACACCTGGGATCTCAGTCCCTTATCACATTACTGGGAATCCTCATCCCTTCACATTATCATCATCATGATTACTGGATCTGGGTATTCAAACCCTTAGATCACCACATATCATTATTACCTCTGTAACAGGTAACCATTACCTCTAGGTTCTCAGACCAATGTATTCATTTCACTTGTTGTACAAGTATTTCACATAGCTCACATGGTTTGATTAAGCATCTTGTCACCTCTCACCAGGCAACAATTATTCACATGGTTCACATGGTTCACAAGGCCCATTAAATGTCTTGTCACCTCTCACTAGGTAACAACTATTCACATGGATCACAAGGCCATTTAATCATCTTGTCACCTCTCACTAGGAAAAAACTATTCACATAACTTGTTGAACATATTGTCACCTCTCACTAGGCAACAAATATCTTTTAGGTCATCAGACCACATAAACATTATACTTATTATACATGTATTTAGCATGCTTTACAAGGCTTATTCAATAAGAGAAGTACAACTTTCCTATTATTAGGGTTAGGGTTTCTCTTTATAGCTGGATAGGGTTTCAAGTTCATATTATCAATTCAAACCCTAATTCATTTCTCCACACATCTAGGAGCATACATTGATAATATAAGTATTCAATCATACTTATTTATTTTCATCATTTATCATTAAATGATTATCAACACAAGGTATGAGTTTCTCTCTCATCCTCACTAGGATATTGATTACATCATACCTTTGGTTCAATCCTCCTCTTGAGGAATATTAGTTCATCGTTAATAAATCTCATCATCTTTTACTTTACAATTAACACACATGCAACATATGTCACTCAATCAATCACATATGATTGAAGTGCCTCTACCCTATTGGGTATCAATATGTGTGTATATTATCATATCATACTTTAAGCTACAATCTTTACTTCATGTTGTGTATATATATCAATCATGTGAGATAATCACATCACCATGTCATGTTTTAGGGTGTATCCCCTAATCATCATGTCGTGTACCCATATCAAGTTGACTATCACTTAGTTCTTATCATCTCAAGATAACTTCATATCGGGTATGAGCTAGGTGCTTGAACCCATATCGAGTATAATCTATGTTATTGGTGCCATATCATGTACAAGGTGTGCACCATATTGGGCCTAGAGTGTATGCCTCATCATGTATCATTTAAATGGTATACATAAGATACCATATCAGTTTTCCATTCAAGATTATCATATTGGGTCTCCATGTTGGATAACATATTGGGTTACCATATTAGGTAGACCCTTAGGCTCATAAAATCTATATACCTTCAAGGATCAACCCTATCATATAGTTACATGACAATCTAGGTGTCTAATTGAATTCCCTTATCACAGTCTATTACTCAAATGATAGGGATATCAGATTTCAATCCATCATCTAGGGTTATCCATCATATTAGGTAGAATAGGCCATAACGTGCATGTCATGAGTTGGACCTCATATAGTTCACAAGGTAGAATTAGGTTCTATTCCTATCATCCAAGGGATATAAATCATATCATACATGTGGTATCATTCACCACCTATATCAGTTTACCCATCACCTTGGGTTTCCAACTCTATATTGATTAGAGTGCTTTCTATCTCTATACTGTGTAAGAGGTGTAGTTCTAGACATGTATCGTGTATAAGGGGTAAGTGGGTATCTCCATATTGTTCATTAATCATGGCTCATATTGTTTATGAGCTAACATCTATCCCCATATCGGGTTAACCCCCATCTTGGGTTTCATATCAAGTTGAGGTATTTCAACCATATCAGGTTATACCTTGTATTTGAATCCATATATTATATTGTGCATGAGTGTATGCTCAATCAATCATATCATGCACCAAATGTGTGCTTCAGGATATCGTGTACCAAGTGTGTACTTCATGGTCATATCGTACAAGAGTTACTTTCTTATCTTACTCATATCGGGTTACCCAAACTAGGGTTTTGACATATCAACTTACAAGTATACTCCTGACCCTATATCATGCATGTAGTCTTCTCTTGACTTCCTATCATACAAAAGGTGTATGGTTAACACCATAACATGTTCAAGGAGTGAAATTCATCTCCATATCATGCAAGGAGATATAAACTCTTAAACATATCGTGCTAAAGTTGTATGTATATAATCATATCGGGTTAGAGGTACTTGTGTGTGTGCTTGAACCTGATATCACTTTATATAGTGATTCCATCTTCTTCATGCTCTAGACCTACGTTATAACTATTATAGTACATGGACAACAGGTCCAACAACTACTAGAACTCATAATTTCATCAACTATTCAAGAAGATTTCATAATTGAAAGTAAATCATCTAGTGTAACATGTTAGGTGGTAAATAATAACATGATTGGGTTCAAGTTATATAACCCACCTTATGAACAACTCCAAGCTCCAAAGCTTCACGTTCCAAAGGTTGAAGATGAAATTCTCCAAGGTACAAGGCTCGTTCACTACTCCTCCATAAACAAGAAATCACCATGGTTAAGAACTTTGGTGAAGAAGGGAAGAGACGAATATCCATAACCCGATATCCTACTTCAACCAAGGTTGAAGATGACCAAAGCCTTACCTTAAGCTTGGTGCTCGAGCTCCCCTTGCTATTTGAGATACTTTGAATGATACCTAAGTGTATTTGCACGATATATCCAAGGAGGATGGTTGTGGGGTTCGTAAACTTCCATAAGTTGGTGGAAGGTGAAGTATATATACTTGGGTTCATGAGATAAAGTGTATAAGAGGTGTCTTCACCTCATGCTACTAGATGACACATGGCCATGCATGTTTGACACGTTGACATGCATGAAAACATACATATATTGCTATGAAATAGTCTTGAGGATAATCTAGAGATAATATCTCGGCCATACTTTATCTTGTTGGATAAGTTTCCTCATCTTTATCTCATCATTAAGGCAATCCGATACACTTTTTTGCAAGAAACTTGCAACTCATCATGGGCCACCCCCTTGAGGTGCCTTACCCATCATGGCCTTTTACAAGGCTCAACAAACCGATATGAGACTTCTATTATGGCTCCTTAGCCGACAGGGCTCCAATACCAAGTCTGAAACTCGATACAACACATATAATGCGTTTCCTTTAATTCTTCCTTGGTCTATTTATCACCAAGAGTATCATCATTCAAAGATGACTCAAACATAGCATATACTTCTTTATATTTCCTCTAAAAGATACATAGAGGGAGTAGGGACACTCTAGAGGTGGTGATTTGCATTCCTACACT
Organism: Alisma plantago-aquatica; assembly: GCA_963693085.1. NCBI lineage: Eukaryota > Viridiplantae > Streptophyta > Magnoliopsida > Alismatales > Alismataceae > Alisma > Alisma plantago-aquatica. The sequence continues at coordinate 688,888,980 of OY856409.1, forward strand.
AAATTTAGGGTAAATTACAAATTGTACCAAAATTAGTGCACATAGTACTAGCATTGTTCAAACAAGTTATAACTTGGGATTTAGGCTTTGCACAAGCCACCACTTAGCATAATTCTCTCTATTTTATGATATTAATACACTTAGAACACATTCAACATGTGAAATTTTTCAATGTAACCCCTCATCTTGGGTAAATTGCACATTTCACTCAGACTATCAATTAATGCACAAAGAGTTTGCAATTAAGCTCAAACTTGAAAATAAAATTCACAAGAAGCCTTAATTAATTTTCAAAAGATTAGAATCATTTTGTAAGTAATTTACTTAAGAAAAACTCCAAGGGTTAAGCCATAACCTAGGTCAGGGGTGTTACATGCACTTTCACGTTATATCATGTTAAATGTACATCTTTAGTTAATGATTATATTACAAACCCTAGAATTTATTAAATCAATTAGGGTTTAAATCAATTATCTCATTATCTATTATTATTTATCACCATTATCCACAAACATTTATGATTTAGAGTTCTAATGACCCCTTATTATCACCATCAAAATTATATTAGATTATATCACACGAAATAGGTTATTTTATTTAATTTTCATTAAAACCATTAATATCATATTAACTAAAATTATGGCACGTTAATATTCTCCACTTTTACTAAACATATATTTATTATCACATTATACTTATTAGTCATATTATTGTCCATATGAATCAATTATTCATATCTATTAACTTCTTTTTACTAAATATGTACATTTAACCCCACATTAGCCATGCATATTTATGTAAATCAAATTACTTATTTACCATATCTGAGTCACCACATGTGTATTAGTGAATACGATGAATCATATTACACATTGATGAACTGATTTACATACCAAGTCAAGCTTACACAATGAATTCCAAATTATGTGTATTAACATATGATATATGATAATAGATCCCTAATGTTACTATAGTAACATGAAAGTCATAAAGGATATATATATGAAGGTTGGTCAACTTTAACTTAGGGTTTATGGTTATTCAACTTCAACTTAGGGTTTATGGTTAGTCAACTTCAATTTAGGGTTTATGGTTAGTCAACTTCAACTTAGGGTTTATGGTCAACATGGTCACCATACCTCACATACACCTTTTCAACATGTATGAAGTCTAGGGTTAGGTCCATATATCTGAAAAATCCTCTGATTAGAGTTCCCTTATCCAAAGTATGGTGAGGTCTACATGTTTCCATAATCGGGGTTAAGATGGGAATTGTGCATTAAATGTTCATTGCGATAAAAACAATCATGTCAGGGTATAACTCTAACCTTGCTTGGACAATTCTAATGATTCGATCACACTAACCTCCTATTTATGAAGCTAGAGTTTCTAGAGTCTGGATAGTTATATTTTGTTTTTTTACATGACTCCACCGCTTGAAAAGGATTTCATCCCCGAAATCAGGATGTCCATGTTCTAACAAGTTTTACCCCTCCACCTCTTGAACGGTTTGGCATAACAACTCAAACACAACCTAGAGGTAGGAGGTCCAGTCTAACTAAACCATGTATACACTATATTGCTTCATCACTTACTCTTCAACATCACCGTACATCAAAGTCTATGATCCAATGATAATATACCCAACCATGTGGCTCTAGCTATGGGTATATCAACATACTACCAAACTCATCATCCTATTAAATAATTCTACACATATGTCAGACCTCATAGTTTCAAAGCTTAAAAATAAATATCACATACAATACCTTGGAAAAAAGGCGCTTGGTGTCCAATCTAAACACATAAGGGTAAAGTCATCACAAGATCATCATAAAACATTCTTAGATTCTATGTCCTTGTATCATCCTAATGAAGATCGATACTAATGTAGGTGTCTTATCTAGAGAGTTCCATATACACTAAGGATACTACAAGGAACCAATTGAAAGGTAAAAGTCTAAGGGATATAAAGATTGGAATAGTTGGATAACCAAATTCCTTAGATCTAATACCATACTTGTAAGGAGCGAGACCCGAGAGGGGAGCCATTCACTTACTCAATGTGAAAGAATAGACAACCATCCAATGCAAAATTTGATAACAATGTTTTGTAAAGGATGATATACTATAATTCAAGTATGTAATGTATCATTCACCATAAAGTGTGGAAGTGGAAGATAAAAATACAAATATTAGAATATTCATGTCTAACATTGTTCTTCACCACACAGGGTGTACACAAAACAAAACTAGAGGAACATAAGCTGCGGAAGGTGAGTCAACTACTTAAATCTACCTCAAAAGAAAGATCAGATACAAATAGATGAGTCATGGTCGTTTGTGGTCCACACCTCCTTGCTCTCTACCTTAGGGTTGAAAGTATACCCCACAAGACAAGACAAAGTGAATGTTGTTTGCATAAAAGTTGGTATGTGCATATAATAGTGATTGGACAATATTAGGGGAAAAGGGTAAAAAGTAACATAAAAATGCTTCCCAAACAAGAGATAAAAAGAATCATCCAATTGGATATCAAAAGAAATCTTCATATGCTAATACAAAAATACTATATCAAGAAATAACAAGTTCAATAATAAAATTCTTACCTTTAAATCTCAAATTAGAGAACAACAATAAATAACTACAATGATGCATGAAGATTATCATGACAATAAAAACTACAATAATTCCATATATATGGCATTACCACCATAACCACATATTATGGAATCACTGCCATAATATTCATGGGATTAATGGAATCACAACACTATCACCTATCGATAGGAATCACCATTTGCACAGTCTGTTGGTAATACACAGTAGGGATACACCACCTAGTGTGTACAATATACAAGTTATTAAAACCAAACATGCATTCTAAATAGAAAGGCAAACATCATGTTAGTTAGATCACAATATAATGTTGAAATTAAAAAGACATCATAAAGATGTATGATCATGATCGAATATACAATCTTGGTCAACAAAATGGAAATTAGGGTTTTCGTTGAATATGGATCCATAAAATGGATCATTATGCAAATAGAATGAGACAATAATAAGATAAAAGAATATGATTCAATTTAAATACAACACTACATATTAGTAATTTCAAGAGTGTAGTACCAATATGTTCAATTATATGTAAACATGTGACATCTCAGATAATATGTCACAATCAAGTCAAAGATAGAGGAGAAGTAAAGAATTGTCCATTATGACTCATAAAGAGAATGCAAAATACCTCAAGTATCCATGTAATAGGCATGGGTTCAAACCCTAGATCTAGATTATGCTCTATCACCTAAAATAATGTTAAATGTACATCATTAATTTATGATTATATTACAAACCCAAAAATTATCAGCTTCTTATTAACTTGGATTTAGATTAAGAAATTTATACAATTAGATGGGATTATTTTTTTATTTTCGAGCATATTTTTGCATAATTTTCCGATTAGTAGATAATTAACTAATGATTTTCCATTATATGATTTAGTGAAATTCAAATAAAATCAAAATATTAGATTGCCTTCACATCACACATCATTATCTAGTTGTGTGACATGGCGTATTTAAAGAAATCACTTATATCAACTTGTGACCTGATTTCACAATAGAGAGACAATGATAGAAACACCCATGTAGTGTGTGATGAAATAAATTAGAAAAAGGCTAAAAGCATAAAAAGCCACACAATCATATTTTTTGCTTCATTCTTGAGTTCAAGAAACTAGAGATTCGAACACTTCACCAAATAGGGATGAAAAAAACCCATCACAAATCAGACATGAACCAAACATTGGTTCCTTTGTCTCCAAGGTGCTCTAATTATCTCAAAGAGCCAAAAGGATGGATGTGAGACCTCCCAGAGAGTTGGCAATCACTGTCGCTGCCATTTCTTGGCAATTAATAGGAGAAAACCAAAACTAGGAAAGAGGGAGAAACAAAAACAAGCAAAACTTCAGTCGAGTTCAAAAGCACCTAAAAAAGTCAACCATGGTATAATCATCAACTGAGGTAGATGAAAATACAAATTCACCAAGGAAATTTTCAGAACAATAAATAGTGAACAAAATTGAAAAAATGGGTAGAGACCTCCTGAGTTGAAATTGACATCAAAGAAAGCTTCTATGAGGTCCACTGTCACAACCCAAAATCTAAAAGGAGCACTCTAAGGTCTGTACGTTCGAAGATGGTGGATGTTAGAGGAGACCATGTATTGGGCTAACATCTCCTAATGAAGGCTTGTAAACAACTTTTGGGATGCCAAAGATGGTTAGAAGAAGGCAATATATATATATATATATATATATATATATATATATATATATAGAGAGAGAGAGAGAGAGATAGAGAGAGATAGAGAGAGATAGAGAGAGAGAGAGTCAAGCTAGAATACACTCGAGTGTATTCAAAGCAGAATACACTTAAGTAGTTTTTCATGATGCAATATTTTTTTGAAAAATCTAATCCATTGATCTTCTTAATCATCTCATGAATAACTCATATAAACAATTTGAGCACATTTGGACATTTATAGGTCATGTTATAAATATTGCAAAAATTATGCATTTCAAATTAGTTTCGTGCGTCGATTTTATTGCCCTCAGATGAGTGACATACACTCATCCAAATGGGCTCAAAATTTGTATGTAGCCTAATTATAGTATGACAATGAAGATCAATGGTTTACATCTTGCAAAAAATAGTCTTGATATGCAAACCCACTTGAGTGTATTTGTGCGATCTATATGCTTGAGTGTATTCTAGCCTCTCTCTCTCTCTCTTTGTGTGTGTATATATATATATATATATATATATACACATATATATATATATATATATATATATATATATATATATATGCGACTCCCTAAGGTGGCTATAAATCCCAACAACAATGGATAACAAGGGAAGCTAGGATCCCTATGGTCATCAAGGTATTAGAGAACCCAATCCCTATTGTGTTAGGGCTCGTTTGACTCGGCCAAGTGCGAGGAACATAGAGAGATAAAGAATGTAAAGTGAGGCAGAGAGATGGGAGAGAGAGAGAGATGGGGTGAATGAGCAATGAAGACTGCTCGAGATGTGGAGTCCTGACTATGCTAGACTCCAAGTAGAAGAAAACATGTCACTCACTCTATGAAGATCCAACAACTCAAATGGAGTCTATGACTCATCAATCACACATGACAACAAAATCTTAGGAAAATGTGAGAAAATCAACGTGTGCCATCTAAATTGATGATTTAAATATCTATAGTCTGATTCACATTTGATTAGTATTTAGATAATTTTCTTCTCCACTTAAATTAAGATAATAAACATTATCTGATTAGGTTACATATCAACACCTAATCTGATTTGGACCTAAAAATATGTTTTGGGGATTACATTTAGGTTTTGAGATTATTTCATATGAGCTTTTGTAAGATTATGATTTAAGTCAATTATCTCATTATCTATTATTATATATTACCATTATCCTCAATATTTAGGATATTTAGTTCTATCAACCTCTTATTATTAGTATCGGGTTTATATTATATTATCTTACACAAAATAGGTTATTTTATTCAATTTCTCATTAAGTCCATCAATATTACATTAACTTAAATTATGGCACATTAATCATATCTTCTTATATTAAACATATATTTGTTATCATATTATACTTATTAGTCACATTATTGTCCATATGAATCTTTTATTCATATTTATTCACTTATTTTTACTAAATATGCACATTCAACCCCAAATTAGACATTCATGCATATTTATGTAAATAAAGTTACTTATTTTCAATATCTAAGATACCATATGTGTCTTAGTGAATATGGTGAAACATATTACACATTGATGAACTGGTTTATACACCAAGTCATGGTTATGTGATTAAGTCCAAATTATGTGTATTAATATATGATATTATTATTATGGGCTCCTACTATTTCTATTGTAACATGAAAGTCATCAAAGATATATATATATACATATAAATATATATATATATATATATATATATATATATATATATATATATATATATATATATTAAGGTTAGTCAACTTCAACTTAGGGTGTATGGTCAACATGGTCACCATGCCTCACATACACGTTTTCAACATGTCTAAAGTCAAGGTTAGGTTCCATATATCCAAAACATTATCTAATTAGAGTTCACTTCTCTAAAGCATGATCAAGGCCACATGTATCCATAATCAGGGTTAAGATGTGAGTTTTGCATTAAATGTTCATTAGGATACAAACAAGCATGCCATGGTATAGCTCTAACCTTGTTTGGACAATTCCTAAATGATCCGAGCACACTAATATCCTATTCATGAAACTAGAGTTTCTATAGTTAGGATATTTACATTTTGGTATGTTTTACCTCTCATGTCTCATTTACAAAGGCCTTCACCAAGATACCCAATATTATGGAGATTCTCCCCTCTACAACATTATGACCACATCTACATCTTCTAATTGGCAATTCAGGAACTTACCTACTGTGGGTTCTTTTTCCCACCTAGCCACCACTTCTCAAGGTAACTTTTAGGACTCCATTCTTGCTTCTCGTTCTAGCTAGATTAGGGATTTGGAGGCATCATAGGTTATGACCCGTATGCCCCATCTTCTAACCACATCCAATTCATAACACATACTCCTCTATGAACATGGTGGATGGGTTGGTTAAATGAGTAACTCGGTGTGGAAGCATTCCTTTCTCTTCAAAGTTGTTTACTTTGTTCCAAACTTCTGATACAATTCAGTGGTTGTAGATTTTTTTTTTGATTTTATCTGATATTTCATAACTTTTAGTCAATCTGGTTTTATTTTACATGATTGGAGGAATTCAATGTTGATTGGTCAGGGGGTACACTCTAGTGTTCTATACTACTTCTCCACCCCACCCTCCAACATACCATGATCCCTTCTTGCCTCCACTCCACTTCAGTTGCATCTATGTCATGTCCATTTACCTTTAGACAAGCTCAAACTATTAGATAATTCTTTATCTTCCCATTCTTCTATTCCTTGTAATTCCTGTTACATAGGAAAACACCATCGTGTGTCCTCCTAGCCTATATATGAAAACAATCATCCTGAATGTTTGATTTAGTTTTACTTTTGTGTGTGGTCCATTAATGACTACTAATTACAATGGTTATAGATATTTTCTTACATTTGTGAATGCTTTTTCTATAATGACATGGCTTTACTTACTTCAAACTTTTGATAAAAGCTTCTACGTTAATTCTCGAGTTTCACAAGTTGGTTTCAATTCAATTTTCAATGGCTATTAAGATTATTCAAACCTACTACGCCCTTGAGTGTACCCAAAAGACTATCACCTCTTTTATCGTGACGTAGGGATGATTCATCAATGCTCGTGCACATACTCTCCACAACAAAATGACACCACCGAGCTAAAATCGTCATTTTCTTGACATTACACACTCTCTTCTCATTCATGCCAACTCACCTAAGCCTTTTTGGTCTGATGTGGTCCTCACCGCTTTCTTTCCTATCAATAATCAATCTTCCTCTATTCTCAGGAAGTGTACTCAATTTTTAATTGTTTACCCTCAATCCACATTGTTTCATATGCCTTCTTGGGTTTTTTTTTGTCTCATTTTTGTTCATAACTTTGATCCCAAGGTCAAAAAGTTCCCCCTCAAGCTATTGGAGTGGTGTTTCTCAGTTATCCTTTTCATGAAAAAAGGTAAAAATGTCTTGAACCTACCTCTAGTAGAATCTATATTTATCAGATGTCCCTTTTCACGAGGTTGAAATGTTCTTTTTATCATCCTCACCCCTATAGATCATATGATTATTATGGTTTCATTGCATGATCTCTTCATCCCACTGACACCATTACCATATCCTCCATCAAAAACACCAAACTTGTGCATGGAAGATGAGCCACCAGCTCCATATGCTCATCGTTGTCAGTTTTGGACCAATCCAATCTATTGGTGGCACTATGCAAAGGTATACATTCTTGTACTATCAACCATCCCATTTCCAACACTTGTTGTTTAACACAACTTTCTTCTTCTGCCTCATCCTTTAGTAATGCCCTAGACACAACATATATCCCTAAGTGTCCAACAGTTGCTCTGCATCATATAGATGGAAAGATGCCATGATGGAATAAATGTAGGTTCTTCATGACAACTAGACATGGGATCTTGTGAACCCACCAACTTGCAAAAATATCATAGGTTTTAGGTAGGTTTTCTCTATAAAGCATAAGTTGGATGGCTCAGTTGAATGACTCAAGTGTTGGTATGTATGCCCTGAGAGCCAATCATGAGATGATTGGTGGGATACATTAAGATTGATTTGATAAACATCAAAGGCAAGCTTCCAATTCTTTCTGCTTCAGTCATATGAGATAGTGATAGAACAGATTGAATGTCTAGAGAATGACAGTACTCAATGACGTATGCTTTCAGGTTAAGGACCTGAATGATGAGATCATACAGATGCAAAGAGTTTGTACATTCTTGTTATGTCCCTAGTCGAATGTCATTGTGGGAGGTAGATAGACAACAATGACATACAAGACTAGATTGTGGTGTTGGTTGATGACAGAATCTCATTAGTCATGATATAGAGATATCAAACCAAACACATAGGTACTTGTTAGAGAACAAGTGTACCGGACAGACCCACCGTGAGTTTGACACATGGAACCATGACATGGTAGTCACAGTCAGTACTCACAGTGATGGCGGTGAGTGTGATTCTTTGACCTGAAATCACTACACTCAACACATGTCTTTGGGCACACTTTGACATCATCAAACGCAATCCTGAAACATGGGTTGTTATAAAGGTGATGATTGGGTGGCTTTGACACATGGGGCTTTTGAGGGGTGAGTGATAGATATGGGATTTATCCCTCCTGAGGGAGTTTGATATCCAAGGCCACTTGATGAGTAGGATTGAGATAGGCATGCGCACACATGTGTGAATCAATATGTGATATTGATGTCATACATATCTCGTTCAATCTACTCTGAGATCAAGAAAGTGAATGAACATTGACAGGATGACTGTTCCATGCCTCGAGTTCATTCGGGATATCAGTGACAAAGGAATTATACATTCGCTGTAACACCATTCACGGATTGTAGGATTGAAAGTTGTTCTCCAACTTTCTATTTCACTTGGGTAGCACTGATGTGTGACTAGGCACCGCTCTTTGCTTGTGAAGTCATAAGTGTTATGGACTTTCACTACCAATGTGAAAAAGGACATGTAGGGTCACACACATAGGATTTAACCTGGAAGAGGAGTTTTGTCCACAAACAATGTTTAGATTGATTACTAAAGGAGTTTAGTAGTTCAATTAAACACTCAATTAATTGATAGCTCAAAATCATAGTGTTCAAGGTGTTGGACAGATTGATTAGAGTATCAGATTGATTGAAACCGCAATTGACTAATTCTGCACAATCTGCACTCCCAACCGATCAGCTCATATGATGGACCGATCAGCTCAGCTTGGTGAACTGGTCGGCTCAGGTGGTGAGTCGATCGGCTCATGGACAGGGTGAACGATTGCTTCAAGTGTTGAAATGATCGGTTCAACTGTTGCAACCGAGCAAGTTGGGAAGTCAGATTGGTGAGAATTTTCCTTTCGTTTCACTTGCCCAATTTGATTGGGAAAAGGATTGGTATTTGATACCAATTAGAAACAAAAGAGGGAAATTTGATCGGAAACTGATCAGGACCACAAACCGATCAGTTCAGAAAGTGAACCGACCGCTTCATGGGTCCCAACCGATCGATTGAGTGTCAAACGACCGGCTCAGATCCCCAACCGACCGTTTCAGTTGTGAAACGATCGGTTCAGGTTGCGAGTTGGTTGGTTTGTGGAAAATCTCAAACCCTTCTACTCCTGCTTTAGTCCCATATTGCCCGAGATGGAGAACCCTGTCCCATGACCCTCCTATATATAGGGGTATTGGGGGATTTTCAAAGTACAACTCAGTGCAAACCAGTTGCTCTGCAAAGTTGTCGTTCTCTCTGGTTCTGGTAACCGAGAGAGCCCGAGCAAGTGCTACCCGATAAGGGAGGCACAACAAGGGAAAGACAACTGCAGTTGCGACTGATAGCAGGAGAGTGTGTTGGCGACTAGTACGCTGACAGGAGGGTGCGACTCCTTCCAATTCCTTGTGGGACAAGGTGATTGGAGTTCCAGGTGGTCCGTATGGACTACTTCAGAGGCGGGAGGTTTCTGCCGCTCAGAGGACAACTGCCAATCCTGGCAGTCCTGGTGAGACCAGGAGTCGTTAGTCCCGGTGCGACCAGGAGCTGCACAGACATCGTCTAAGACCGGAGGTGAAGACCGCGCAAGGCGCGAGGTATTGTTGCCGAGCAAGCCTCGGGACAAGGCATGATTCCACAAACCATCCTTTCCTATTGTATAGACGTTGACGCGCTTCCTTGTTCCGGGTTTGGGGGAGAAAGTTTTTGTTTCCGCTGCCTTCTCTGCCTCCCCTAAAACCCAACAGTGGTATCAGAGCCACGTCAACTGCTCTATACTTTAGGGATTATCGATATGATCGGTTTTGGTTTGTCGCCTTTATTTATTGCATATGATGCGAATAAAATTGGCTTTATGCATGTCCAATCCTAAATCCACAAATCCCTATTTACATATATGATATGTATTATGAATGCACTCGATACACGTCGCCCTTCAACAAGTTTTGTGGTGGATGTATAGCGTGGTTATGGCCAATAAACCCTATCTATGTATGGTTGTATGTGGTTGCTTGCATCTCGGTCTGCGCACCGATCTTCCTTCTCCTATTCCTGATGTAACTCGAAATAATTCGAGATTTCTTTCCTACCTTTGCTCCCCTCGAATGTAACTTGAGGTTTCTATTTTTATAATGTAAAATAGGATAGATTTTTTTTCTTGTTATGTCAAAGAACGACAGACATCCTGATGACTGCTGAGACGATCAGTTCAAGGAGTGAACCGATCGGTTGACGTTCCAAACGATCGGTTCAAGGAGTGAGCCGATCGGTTGATGACTAGTTTGAGGAGCGAGATGAGCATGTGGTGACCATGATGAGATGCATGATGACCAGGTGAACTGATCGGTTGGAGGAGCCAACCGATCGGCTGGTGGCACCCAGCCGACCAGTCTGATGGCGAGCCGATCATTCATGTGATGAGTTGATCAAACCCAGAAAGGCAAAGCATATAGTTCATCTTGTACAGGTTGCATGTGATGTAGACCTAGATGACCGTGATTCCTCTTGGCTCGAGGAATCACATTAGGATGGCCATAATCATCACTTTTATCATTTTGCATGTTTTCTGTGGGATATAGCATGTATATGATACATACTATGTATTGTGTTGATTGGATATGTATATGTATATAAAACCAAATCCCTCATTAAAATATTAAGTTTTAGATGCCTTCCAAATGTGACACACATGAAAAGCTTGATCGACCAAGTGTGGGCACGCCCTAGCGTGGTGCACCATCTATCTCGTGGAAGCGTGAAGGATGAATGTGTGGGTCTGCCCTAGTAGGGTGCATATTCATCGTGTTTGCTTTGGGTCAGATTTAACAAGGTGATCTAGATGGGATCTAGTACCTTGAGGCATGGAGATGATCATGGCAAGGAGTTGCATATGACATCTTATCAAGAGTTGTATATGATTCAATTGGCAAAAGTTTCCTACCTGGAAGATCTAAGTTGTGGGTGACAGCCCTAGCTGGTCCATGATTTAGAGGATTTCAGGATCTTGCCCACTAGAAGGTTGTACGCTGCAATCTTCTGAATTGATGATGAGGGCTATCAATTGGAACTAAAATAGTGGGAGTGATAATTAATTAAAGGCCTAATTTTATCGTCAACTTTTCAAATCAAGCAAACAAGTCAAAAAGAGTTTTGGACTAAAATTGCATATATTTCCTTTTGTTAAAATAAATGGTTAATCAACAAATCACTTTATTTGCGATCGGTCTTTGAGACCAACAAATTAAATTGGAATAATTCCACGGCTGGTTAGGATGATGAGAAGTGTTCTCAAAGAGCGAAAGCTCTAAGTCCTAGTTATACCAAGACCAGATGAACTCAATCCCACCACATCAATGGATGAAAGTATGCTTATGGAAGCATACCGAGGATGACATTGATGAGGAGTGCTTGATGTTGTGTTCTCTGAACTATGAGTTGTAGAGACAACATGAGACATATGATGTCTCAAGGACACTATCCTAGTATGTCATGACAGAAGGAGATCCAGTAAGGTATTCACGCACTCAATATGATTGGGTATGTGGAAAACCTGACTAAGAAGGATTCCCTCTGAGCCAAGAGTTGGCTATTGGTATGATACTGCAAATGTTGCGAGAATCATACAATTCATGGTAAGCTACAACATGAACAATTTTGACAAGCGTTGACAGAGTTGTTGGACATGTTGAGGATAGTAGAGGCAAAGATGAAGAAAGACAAACCATAATATTTGATGTGATCAAAGAAAATGTAATTCTTAAGGGCAAGGACAAGGGCAAAGCAAAGAAGTGTTCTGATGCTAGCCAGCAATCCAAGCCATCTTCAGCCTCAAGGCACATGGGGAAAGGGTGTATGAGGGAATTACCCTCTATATCTGGAAGAACAAAAGAAGATGAAGGAGGGGATGGAAATCTCCACCTAAGGTATCATGAAATGAACCACTTCTTTATCTGAGGTATATGATACCAAGATATAGATCTATCATATATGATATGCAAGATCCACAAAGAAGTGATGGCCTTTGTGAAAGGACCAAGAAAGAAGTACCCATCATTGGAGCAAGTGTTGCTGCCATAGATAGGATTATCTTTTAGTTTATTTCAGCCTAAGGGGCAAGAAATAGAGTTAAGAACTGCTATTTCATATATTGCCAATAGATAGAAACACTTTATTTTTTGTATGACAATGATGGCAATTAATAAATAGATGTTTCAATATGATCTTCGTGGCAATGCCTTGTTTATCTTGTGGTATTTGATATGCATAAGATAAAATGATACCGAAAAGTTATAGAGAACTCAAACAATCAAATTAGCATCAATCATGAGAAATTCATTTCTAGTTTCCATGTGATGGATAAATCTAGACTCTTTTGGTTAGAGAACCAGTAAGAGACATGAATATCTTGGACATGATTAATCAATCTTCACTAATGGTAGTGGGAGAATGATTATCCTATTAGGTATAATACATGTGATGTATTTACATACCTATTGGAACAAATGCTAATACTTCAAATGGTGTTTAGAGAAATACCAATATGAATATCTTGAAGTGTTCAATATTATCATAGATGAAGTGCAAATTTGGTAAAGTGTTAATTCTTGATGAGATCAATGAATGAAATACTTGGACCAAATGTTTGAGATCCTTTTGAGTGATTATGATAGTGTATCATAGTGAACTCATGATTAAGGCATGGTGATGTCTAAATCAAAAAGGAATCATACTCTAAGGAGTTAGGGAATGATTATCAAATAACTGAATTCTTCTTAATAAAAGAATACACTTCACTAATAGAAGAAATTAAGAATCACAAGGGTTGTGAGTTCTTATATCCTTAACATATACACCTCAATTATCTATGTGATGAGTTGTTCATGTGATGAGTCAACTATCTAGATGAATATGAGGAACCGAATTTTGAGTTATGGTTTATGACCATTACATCCTAAATGACATCCATGTGAACCATAAGGTATGACCTTGATGGTAGCACTCATTGGATGAAATCCATAAGAGCAAATGAATCTTAAGTGTTAAGACACATGGATAACATTTTGAGAAGGATGATGCTTGTTGATTGCAACTTAATGACTAAGACATTTGGCATATGGATACTAAAACCGCATTCCTATGAGGAATAAAATAAGGATGTGTACGTGACACAACCTATAAGGTTTATGAATCAACTAATGCAAATGAAGTCTATAAGTTACAATGGACTAATCAATGTGATTGATTGAGTACACACAACTCAAAATTGGATCTTTACTTTGATAATATAGTCAAAGGGTTTGACTGATATGTCAAAGATAAAGAAGGGATCTGTGATTTAGTGGGAGCGTGTTCACATTCCACATGTTGATGTGAAATGGAAATGTTCTAAAATGGAAATCAAAAAGTGGAAAATATCTTTAAGGAAGATAGAGATGTTTCCTATGTGATAGGAATAGAGATCTATAGAGACAGTTCTCGAAAACCTCTTGACCTAGAAAAGAGAGAGCATACATTGGCAATCTGTACTGAAGGGTTCAGTGTACACAGATTCAATGGGAGAAAACTTGTCCATGTTACATGGAGTTAGTATCCCAAGGCCAAGTGTCCAATTCTTATGAAGAATGGGAACACTAAGAATAGATATGGATCTATCATGTATGTAATCATCCCATTATCTTGCATGTATCAACATGACAAGAACAAAATGCATTCATCATCTTGTATATAGGACATGGCAATATGATATGCTCATCCTGATAACTCGTATGTGAGACATGACGAGTGGATGTCTGTCTGCTTCCCGTAAGGGTTACTGGAATACCATGAGAACTTGATAAGTACTTGAGAAGTACTAGTTCTATGGAGATAAGGAAGAGTTCGATGTAAAGAGTTACATTGATGCGAACTTCCGAAAGGACAGAAAATTAATCGCAAAATATATATAGGATATATGAAAGTGAAAGTTTGTTGATAATTGGAAATGTTCCAATAAAACCATTTAAAAGGAAATGTCGAGTATCTATGCGTTAGAGAACAACAGTGGATACTATATGGATCTGGAAGTTCATGAGATGAACTTATAGATATTCCTCTCATTGATGACAAGTATGGAATCCTTGATCATGCAATGTGGCTAAAGGTTAGATAAGGAATACTAGATTGCATATTACGGCAACTCCATCTCATACGTGTGACATACAGCGAAGAGATGTGAGACATGCAATTTATACTGACTTTGGAAAGGTGTTGCCATAACTCACTATGTCCGCACTAGAGCACAGTAACATGTGGGACATGTTTGAAGATCACTATGAATATGATTCAAGGGTGATTGGCTCGCAGTGCAAGTGGGAGTCTGTTGGTATGTATGCCCAGAGAGCCAATCATGAGATGATTGGTGGGATACATTAAGATTAATTTGATAAACATCAAAGGCAAGCTTCCAATTCTTTCTGGTTCAGTAATATGAGATAGTGATAGAACAAATTGAATGTCTAGAGAATGACAGTACTCAATGACGTATGCTTTCAGGTTAAGGACCTGAACGATGAGATCATACAGATGCTAAGAGTTTGTACATTCTTGTTATGTCCCTAGTCAGATGTCATTGTGGAAGGTAGATAGACAAAAATGACACACAAGACTAGATTCTGGTGTTGGTTGATGATAGAATCTCATTAGTCATGATATAGAGATATCAAACCAAACACATAGGTACTTGTTAGAGAACAAGTGTACCGGACAGACCCACCGTGAGTTTGACACATGGAACCATTTCATGGTAGTCACAGTCAGTACTCACAGTGATGGTGGTGAGTGTGATTCTTTGACCTAAAATCACTACACTCAACACATGTCGTTGGGCACACTTTGACATCATCAAACGCAGTCCTGAAACATGGGTTGTTATAAAGGTGATGATTGGGTGGCTTTGACACATGGGGCTTTTGAGGGGTGAGTGATAGATATGGGATTTGTCCCTCCTGAGGGAGTTTAATATCCAAGGCCACTTGATGAGTAGGATTGAGATAGGCGTGCGCACACATGTGTGAATCAGTATGTGATATTGATGTCATACATATCTCGTTCAATCTACTCTGAGATCAAGAAAGTGAATGAACGTTGACAGGATGGCTGTTCCATGCCTCGAGTTCATTCGAGATATCAGTGACAAAGGAATTATACATTCATTGTAACACCATTCACGGATTGTAGGATTGAAAGTTGTTCTCCAACTTTCTATTTCACTTGGGTAGCACTGATGTGTGACTAGGCACCGCTCTTTGCTTGTGAAGTCATAAGTGTTATGGACTTTCACTGTCAACGTGAAAAAGGACCTGCAGGGTCACACACATATGATTTAACCTGGAAGAGGAGTTTTATCCACAAACAATGTTTAGATTGATTACTAAAGGAGTTTAGTAGTTCAATTAAACACTCAATTAATTGATAGCTCAAAATCATAGTGTTCAAGGTGTTGGACAGATTGATTAGAGTATCAGATTGATTGAAACTGCAATTGACTGATTCTGCACAATTTGCACTCCCAACCGATTGGCTCATGTGATGAACCGATCGGCTCAGCTTGGTGAACCGGTCGGCTCAGGTGGTGAGTCGATCGGCTCATGGATAGGGTGAACGATTGCTTCAAGTGTTGAAACGATCAGTTCAACTGTTGCAACCGAGCAAGTTGGGAAAGTCAGATTGGTGAGAATTTTCCTTTCGTTTCACTTGCCCAATTTGATTGGGAAAAGGATTGGTATTTGATACCAATTAGAAACAAAAGAGGGAAAGTCAATCGGGAACTGATCAGGACCACAAACCGATCGGTTCAGAAAGTGAACCGACCGTTTCATGGGTCCCAACCGATCCGTTGAGTGTCAACTGACCGGCTCAGATCCCCAACCTACCATTTCAGTTGTGAAACGATCGGTTCAGGTTGCGAGTTGGTTGTTTTGTGGAAAATTTCGAACCCTTCTACTCCTGCTTTAGTCCCATATTGCCCGGGATGGAGAACCCTATCCCATGACCCTCCTATATATAGGGGTATTGCTGGCTTATCAAAGTACAACTCAGTGCAAACCAGTTGCTCTGCAAAGTTGTCGTTCTCTCTGGTTTTGGTAACCGAGAGAGCCCGAGCAAGTGCTACCCGATAAGGGAGGCACAACAAGGGAAAGACAACTGTAGTTGCGATTGGTAGCAGGAGATGTGTTGGCGACTAGTACGCTGACAGGAGGGTGCGACTCCTTCCAATTCCTTGTGGGACAAGGTGATTAGAGTTCCATGTGGTCCGTGTGGACTACTTCAGAGGTGGGGGTTTCTGCCGCTCAGAGGACAACTGTCAATCCTGACAGTCCCGATGAGACCAGGAGTCGTCAGTCCCGGTGCGACCAGGAGCTGCATAGACACCGTCCAAGACTGCAGGTGAAGACCGCACAAGGCGCGAGGTATTGTTGCCGAGCAAGCCTCGGGACAAGGTATGATTCCACAAACCATCCTTTCCTATTGTATAGACGTTGATGTGTTTCCTTGTTATGGGTTTGGGGGAGAAAATTTTTGTTTTTGATGCCTTCTATGCCTCCCCTAAAACCCAACATCAAGGTGCACCTAGTTGCCAAAGAACTACCTAAACCACTGATGTGGATTACTTTTAGACATTCTATCTAGTAATAATGATTGATTTAGTTCACTTCCTTATCTCTTGCATCTCACCTTGGTTAGCCTTTTTATTAGCTCAAAATCAAGAATGCGTTTCTTGATAGAGATATCGTCGAGGAAGTCTACATGCAACAACCATCCAAGTTTGTTTCTGAGGGGGTGTCTTCTATAAAATGTGTCATCATTGATGATGTCTCTACAACCTCAAGCAATCTCCACAGTCCTGGTTCAACAATTTAAGTGATATCCTTACCCAACTTAACTTTTGAAGATTAACGAAAAAGTACTCATCATTATTCTCTAAGTCCACCAGAGGCCACGTTCTTGTTGTTGTCTATGTTGATGACATCGCCATCACTAGAGATGATATGATGGGTATATCCCTTCTCAAATAGCAACTGCATGCACATTTCCAAACAAAAAACTTGGGGCACCCTATGATACTCGCTTGGGATAGAAGTCCTCAAATCAACCTCGGGGATCAACCAGTCACAATGACACTATGTCTTGGACCTAATTCAAGAGACTAATAAGCAGAAGACAAACCAGACTCTACCTCTATGGAATATCATATGAATCCAATGCAAGAAGAATAACTATTTGTTGATCTAGAGAAGTATCATTTTATAGTCAAGAAGTTGATTTACATGACTATTGCTCGATCGTATATTACCTTTGTTGTTGGGGTGTTCATCCAACATATGAGTACTACCCTCTAGGTCCACTGGTCCCACATTTAGCACATTCTTCATTGTCAGTGTTCCAGGATGATGATTGCTCTACAAATGACCTAAGTCTAAGGTAATCTCTATCTCTGGATTTGCATATGCAAATTAGGTTGGTGATTCTAAAGACTAACCGACGGTCCACTTCCAGCTATTGTGTCATGATGGGCACTCACCTAGTTTCCTAGAGGAGCAAGAAATAGACAGTGGAAATTCACTCTAGCACTGAGGTAGAATACTAGGATACGACTCATGCATGTTGTGATCTATAGTGGGTGCAATCCATCTTGACTTAGTTTGGAATTCCTTTTCATAATCCAGCTACTTTATACTATATCAACTAGGAGTATATACACATAGCGAATAATCTAATCTTCTACGAGCACACAAAACATACTAAATTTGATTGCCACTTTATGTGGGACCTGGTCAAATCCATGCAAATCATTACTTCTCACATTATGATAGGTGATCAAGTTATGAAAATCCATACCAAACCTCTTCCTCTTAATTTATCAAGTATATGGGCATCAAGATGGGAACTCACAATGATTACTCTCCAACTTGAGGGAGTGTGTTGGTATATTTGATTGGTTGGGCTTAGGTCCATTATACTTCCCCTTGTTTCTATTTACCCCATGTACTCACTGGATCCTATATATAAGACCAAATACTCTTATTTGGCTTACTAAAAGCAATCTATTCTACACCCTAGACATTGCTCACTTTATATTTATATGCACATGCCAGTTATAATGCTGAAACCTTCCCTTTTGTCTTCTTTTGTGGGGTATGCTTCCAACCCCTTAGGTGGAGGACATGGAGGGATTGATATGACTACTTGAACTTGGATGAGTGGAGCTGATTCTTGGGAGATAGATTTGAGGAAGATTGGATATCCCTTTATTTAGATATTGTAGTTGTTGCCCTCATGTAAGCCCTTAGTTGGAGATTATTATGTAATCATGTAAATTGAAAATATTCATTTTATTTATTTCCATTGTTATACTTTGGATTTTGTGATCCATTTATGAATAAAATAAAGATATTAAACCATTCCAAATATTTAGTGTGTTTATTATGGGTGGAGACTCTTGTTTCTTTTATTAATGAGTGGATCCCCTCCCAGGTCATGCTCCTTACAGACCCCAACATTGTTAGGTGATGTATTCCATTTGAAAGAAACTTTACCATTGAAGCTCTACACACCAGACTTCAACTGCCCTTCTTCCTCATACTTATCGTTGTTTCTTCCCTCCCATTTCCTTACCAACTTACCTATATTATGTTCTTAGCTACGGTCGTAGTTTAGGCCTTTGCTCTTTCTTATTTCTTCCATTTCAATATTGTTTTTACAGGTTCCTCCATTAATAGATTCATGGTTTGGTATGTTGTTCTTTTGGGAGTAGTGTGAACCCAATGCCCAATTACCATGGCCTTCCCTCCCCTGCTCCAAGCAGTCCTTTAAGATGTGACCAGTTTTTTGATGGCAATAGACAATTTAGTAGACATTCATAATAAACATCAATATCGACTAAATTATAGTGTAAGTCATGCATCTTCGGTTTGGCTTTAATAGAACGCCCAACATCAATGAGAACTTTGAAACGTATGGCTCTGTCATGCATTATAGTTCTCTACTTTTCTATTTCCATTATGTTCCCCACCTATAATGGTAAACATAGCTTTATCTATCCTAAAACCCATGAGGAGCTTATACAACCTTATCTACGACTGCAAATGATTAATCTTAGGTCCTATGGTTGATCTACAATGTTGGTTTCTTTTAGAAATAGAAGTTTTATCAAAATCCCAAGAGACACCATTACAAACCATGTCTTTCCTTCTTTACCCTGAATTCAATGATGGAAACCCCATGATCCATATAATTATAAGATGGTTTATGATGGAGTCTGCATGTCAAGTTCATCATCCTCTAAAATGTATTCAAATTGTGAAGATGATCTATTATAAGTCTTTCGACTAACACGAGATCTAGTTTGATTTTCTCTACAACATTATCAACCTATGAAAAGACACTTTCTTCTTCCTGCCCTACCAAATATGGGAATCACACTATTTTACCATACCAGGAGGGGAGGGGATCCTACACCATCACCACTGATGGAAAGACTACACTAGACATGCTCATTTCTTCAACATCAACTAGTGAGGAAAAATTGAAAACCAAGACCCCACAATCATCATCGCGGGAGACACTACTATTGGGGCACATTCTAGTAACATACAAAGTTCTCTTAAGAAATTTTCTTCATTATTTATCATATTTTTACTTATTTTCTTTATTCTCCATCTTCATGGATGAAAATTTGTGAAATCCTTAGTAGAAATCCTAGCTATTCCGAATTAAATATTCTCCATTCCCATTTTTAAACCTAATTGAACGTGGTGCATACAAGTTTTGACATTTAGAGGGTGGATATTTTATACTAAGGTTTGATCCTTTAAAATGAGATATGTTGTAAATGAGATTCGACAGCGATTTTTGGGTGGAATGCATATTTGAAAATTATCTTCCTCATTGCAGTAGGTTGTTGTTTTATTATGAAAATGATGATCATTCTAAATAGGAACCCGCACATCACGATTCTACTTTTATTTTCTACTATGATGATGACTTTCTTCCTCTCTTCTATAGTTAACCTTATTGTTGTTATGAGTGAGTGGTCCTCTTGCTAGTCTACAAGGAGTACCCTGACTACCCGATTTCATTCTCGTCACTTCATCTATTTCTGTACCAACCATTATATGGTTAGAATCAAACATTTTCACATTTATATTCTTTCCAAGTCATCAAGTTTACAAGTTTATCTGATCTTGGATGTAGAACTATGAACCTAGGATCTAGGATATCAATTGATTCTAGTTGAACCCTTGATGAGAATTTCAGATACATGTTTTCTGAGGCAATAGATGTATGATCTTTAGGTAACATGAAGGAGATATTAGAACGATATCTATATAGATTTTAATTTTAGTGATGAAATGGGGGTTTTCCTGGACCCAACATATGTATTTCCATGATTAATAAGATGTTGTAAGAGAGTGAATGATATATATTGGTTTCCAAACTCATTCCAACCTAGGGTTTCCATATATTGATAACTAGAACCTTAATCAAGCTCTTTTGATTCTTGAAATCTTAGTTTAATTAAGACAAACTCAACCAGGTGTTAAATACTAGTTCCTGCATGGTTACCTTGATGATACTATTTATTTAAATACTATTTATTTTGCCTTGATCCCAAACTATACTATGATGAGATCTGTTCACTTGTAGTTGGTGTTTGTTTTATGTAGTGTACTTAAACAACTAGGGAATTTTCCCTAGATGAATTTTTTTGTGCAATGACATTCACATCAAATTTTAGCATCACTTTTGGGGACATGATTTTTCTGATTAGCTTAACCAACTTGGAGTTAGAATTTTTCTTTCACAATTTACAATATCGCATATCTTCTTAAAATCAACTCCACATTAGTCATCATAATCATGGCAATCTTCTTTCCTCAAAAATCATCTCTACTTCATGTGTTACTCTTCTAGTGTCAAGTGTCGGCTAGATTTAGACCCTGAGATTGAATGAACCTACCATGGGTTCCTACATGAACGCCAATCCAAGATGGCTAAAGAGGATATCAACTGTAGAGTTTAAGCAATAGTAGCAGCACAAAGTGACATACTTGAGGTGGAAGTTAGATCTATTGGGAAAGAAGAACTATGAGCAGTCAAGGAACACAAGAAAACAAATAGAGTTATGAGAGTTCTCAATACATAAATTTGCAGACATTCATAAACCTATCGTCCTACCGATCATCAAATCCCAAAACTTAAAATCAAGACAAAATGAATGATAATGATGCAAACAATAGTTTTGTGGTGAGCCAATGGGAAATCCCATGACCATTTGCAGAAGTTCATAGATCTATGAACTAAGAAAGAATGGTGGTGTGTTTGAGGAAGCCATGGAGCTAAAGCTATTCTAGTATTCCTTCATTGACAAGGCTAGGGTGTGGCATAATTCCCTTTATGATCACAACATTACCACTTGAGAAGAACAAAAAATAAGTTCCTAAAGAAGTTCTTTCTGCCCTTACTCATTTACCAAATCAAGTGAAAGTGACCCAATTTGAACAACACCCATATGGAACTCTATTTGAAGTGAGAATGATTCAAAGGGATACTAAGCAAATTCCCTCATCACAACGTACCCCCTTCACATATTAGCAAGCAATTCTATAGGGGACTTGACCATGAAATCAAACAGTTACTTAACGTTGCTTCCAACAGAGACTTAATGTGCCAAAGCTTCAATGATGCATGGATGGTGGTGAGCAGAAGGAATTGAGAACCAAGGTAATTGGATCTCATCATGCAAGAGAGGTGTTCTCAAGGCAAATTCCCTAATCACAACGTCCCCCCTTCACATATTATCAAGCAATTCTATAGGGGACTTGACCATGAAATCAAACAGTTACTTAACGTTGCTTCCAACAGAAACTTAATGTGCCAAAGCTTCAATGATGCATGGATGGTGGTGAGCAGAAGGAATTGAGAACCAAGGTAATTGGATCTCATCGTGCAAGAGAGGTGTTCTCAAGGTGTCCATGGTAGAAGACAACTCTGATCTGAAGGCTATTCTTAAATCTTTGAAGGCCCTCGCTCTCAAACAAGATAACCTCGAGTCATCATTGAAGGGTTATGAGCCGAGAAGTCAATCCTCTTTTACAGCTAGGGCACCAAAGAGTCTAGCAGGTTTGTAGTGTGGAGGGGGTGCAACCACCTTTACCAAGCCACTTTGAACATGCACCGACCTATGTTCAACAACATCCTAGTTATTGATGAAGTTAGTGATGTCAAATTGTAAAGAGGCGAAATCACCCCCTTACTAAAATTTGAAGAATAAAACATCCATTCCAAACATGCACATAAGGTATGTTTAAATAGGAGTAAAATTTTCAAATCTATATTATTGGTATGCAAAATACCAAAGTGTAGCAGCGGAATAAAAGAATTGACTATATTCAATTCTACAACAAGATTACAAAAGAATGTCATAATCTCCCATAAGGGTTTACATGAAGACTCCACAAAAGGATCTAAGTTATAGGGAAGTCTAATCTACTTCAAGTCTGTCTCCAAGCAACATTGCTATGAGCTAGGTCCATGCTGAAAGCTATGTTCTCCTTGGTCTTATTTGACACCTTATCTAAAAGCTGGGTGGTTGGGAATCACCCAACAAGAGAGCGAATCAATGTATGTGTCAAATAATGAACAAGAAGAAAAGAAAGAAAATAACACAAAAGTAAAGGCTATATGCTCATAAATATATGAAGAGATAAAGACTATGAGGCATAACCAAAATAGT
The DNA here is from genome assembly GCA_963693085.1 of Alisma plantago-aquatica. Taxonomy (NCBI): domain Eukaryota; kingdom Viridiplantae; phylum Streptophyta; class Magnoliopsida; order Alismatales; family Alismataceae; genus Alisma; species Alisma plantago-aquatica. The sequence goes on from OY856409.1 coordinate 688,912,548, forward strand.
TGCTTGCCATAACATTAAAATAGTATAGGAATTGCATGCATGATTAATATTGAATACATTAACTAAGTAGGGTTGAGGCACCTACCGGACCCCAACCTATAGGTGAGGGGAGAAATAACACATTCCCAGTCACCTACACATATTATATATAGAGGAGAATAACACATTCTCTAGGGAGAAATAACACATGCCCTATCTATGGGTTGTTGTACATAAGTACCACTACATTAGCTATATACTCTAATAAAATCAACATGCTGAGAGAAACTATGGCAAGTAGAAACATCATATATTTGAAACATGGCAGTGGCGTACAAGACCCAAGAAATAGAATATCAATACTAATTTTTGAGCCAATTTAGAAAAAGAGTCATGGATAGAGAAAATAGGGTCTGTATAGTGCTTCATTAGGGAATATAGGGTTTGGTTTGCAAAAATCCCAACTTAGAGTGTAAGAATGCACATGCTTCTAGACTATGTTCAAATACCAAGTTCCATCACTTCTAGATGTTTCAAGTTCAAGTTTGGCCTATTTCAGTTTATTAACATTCATTAGTGTACATATTGCACATTATTTCATGGAAACCCTAATATTGGACCTTTTTCACAAGACTCAGATTTAGACTCTAAAAATCTCACCATTCAACTAATTAAGTTCTCTAATCAAGAAAACATATCTTTATGTCAATTTTGGAGTTATGGTGATTAAGTTGTAATTGTTATGGATTTTATGTATTAAAATCATATTCCAAAAATCACCTTTCAAAAAACCTTGAAATCAGACCTCGACAACATTTTTATTAGATAGAGATTAATTTTATGATTCCAAAACATATTTTTTTATTAATTTTGGATAAGAAGTTTAAAAGATATGAATTTTCCAAATCTAACTAACCAGAAAATGACATGTCAACAATTTAGTTGCAAGCGAGGAAAAGGGAGAGGGAGAGGGGCCGAACCCTGACTCGGCCCCTCATAACCCATCCTAGGTAATCCTTTACCCTAGGATGGATGTAGAAAATATTTCAGGTTCATCTAGAGCTAGTAACAAAGTATAGAACATCAAAGAAATGAAAGCCTAAACAAGAACATAATCTAAATGTGGAGATCATCATTTAAGCATAAGAATATGAACCAACAAGATTATAATAAGCAATAAACATGAATCAAGTTATATAACTTGCCTCTAGTAAGAATATCAGATCTCAATTAGTAGGAAAATTGAGCAAGATGGGTTGGTAGCTCAAAGCACAAGCTCCAAACGTGAGCAAGAATCACATTCTTCTCAAGGATACAAACCCTAAGCAAGAGGAGCACGGAAATAAGAGTTTTTGAGTTTAAGATGGAGTTTTTTCATGGAAGACAAGGGTTCTGACCTAGAGGAAGGTGGAAAGAAGAAGAACAATAGGGAAAATAGAGGAGGAGGGGAAGAAACCTACTTGCCTTGGTTGGAAATGCCAAAAGGTGACTTTAGAAACCTGGATGATCTTAGATAAAACCATTAAGACCTTCTTCACCATGATGGTGTCTTATTCTACCTTGGGATAGATCATACATGACAAATTAGTGAGAGGACAAAGTTCTAAGTAGGAGGGAGGTGATAAGGATCAACTATTTTGGTTGGGAGGTAAGGAAGGAGTATATAAAGCTTTATGGTTAAGGAAGAAGCAAGGCATGAGGTGCCCAAGCTACTTTCCATGTGTCCATGTCTAAGGGTGCCCATGGTCATGAAATCCTTTATGATAAGGAAGAAGAAAATAATTATGTGTCAATTTACTTTTCATGTGTCCATGGCTAAGGGTGTCCATGACATGCAAGCCTTTATGGATAAGGAAGGAGTCAAGCATGAGGTGTTCATGGAGCTTTCCATGTGTCCATAGCCTAGAGCTTCTATGGCCATGAAAATAGTTGTTCCACATCTCCTAGAGACTTATTAGCCATAAATTTTCAGTTATCCAGGCCCACCATTGACCTCCAAACAAAGAAACCACCTCATTGGTTGATGACTCCTAAAGATAAGGTCATCCATAAAGGGGGAAATCCCTGGAATGCCCTTGAAGAGAAAAACCTCCAAACCAAGGTACAACTAGGCGCCCCATGGCCCAACAAGCTAGATAATGATAATGAAACATATAAGGATCATAAGGCATGTGACAATTTGCAAATAAAGCCTCCCAATTTGGTAAATTGCAAAAAATTGCAAAATGTGCTAAAAATTGCATAACTTGTACAAACAACATGCAAATTGGACCAAACTTGAAGCTTATCTCATGATTGAAAAACACCTAAAAAGGTTATATTAAGGCTTATACCACTTAAAAATTCTTATTAAGATTTTTAAACACATTAATCAAGGTTTGGGGCCTTACACTTCTAACACAAATTTATTTACATTGTTCCACTTAAGTGGTGATTTTACATTTTAGATCCTTAAATAAGATTTCACTGAGGTATTTGTACATAAACCCTTCCATTCATATAACGATTGAACAAGTGTAACCATTATAAATTCCACGAATTCATCAACAAGGACATAACAGACAAAAATGAGAAGAAAACTTAGGGAAAGGGTTACATGGAGATTACATTCAGAAGTCAGTATGTTACAACAATCCATCCCTTAAAAAGGATTTCATCCCCAAAATCTCAAACAAAAAGAGAATGGTGAGTATGAAACATCCCAACACTAAACTCCCATGTTGTTTCCATATAACTTCCACCAAAACTTTCACTAACTCAAACTCTTTTTTTCAAATGCTTAACTTGGGAGTTTAGAATCTTCTCAAGCAACTCCACATAGGTCAAGTTCTCATGGATAACTAAGGGTTCCAATATTAAGATTTCTTTTTCTTAGATATAACACAGTTAACATTTTAAGACTATTAATATTATATTCATTATGATATTATATCATCCTTATTATACTTTTAATTGTGTCATGTTATATTTACTTTGTTGCTATGAGAGTTTTTTTATATGATGCAAAAATTCCTATATATTTCTTATTTATCTCATTAAGAGTTTTAGCACAATTAGGGTTTACTTAGTTTTCTCAACATACTTGATTATTATCCTTAATAATTTGGTTTTAGTCTTCGTTATCAACATATTGAATTATAACAGATTATTTTGTATGAAATAAGATATTTTATCCAATTTGTTAAAATTAATCCAAATAATTTCACATTAATTACTCATATATATATATTAAACATTGTCGCATTACCTTTTTTCACATTAATGCCATCATTAATCATTTTCTCATATTTGTTCACTTCTTCTTATTGATTATGCACATTTATGTGAATCCAATTACTTCTTATCCATATTGATGTCATTATGTGTATTTTAGTGATCAAGGTGGGACATATTACACAATAATGATTTGATTCACATACCAAGTAAGGATTAGGTGATTAATTAGGTGTTTATTAGAGAACAAGGTGATATGCATTTCATATTGATGACCTGATTAATCTACGATTAGATGATTATATATTATATATGTGTATTAAAATATGTTATCTGATTATGACATCTAATGTCACTAATGTATAAAGAGTGTCACTAAGGATGTATATGTTAAGGTTAGATGATTACAACTTAGGGTTTAGGTCAATATTATCATTATTCTTCACCTATACATTCTTAGTATGCATTAAGTATAATATTACTTTACAATTATCTTGCTCATCATATCATTAGCGTTTACCGATTTATGACATGGTTGATATCATGCATATCCACTATTAGGTGAGTTACACATATTATGTATATTAAATATTCATTAGGGTTTGAACATATGAATTATTCATTACATGACCATTATATGTTCATTAATATATAAACAAGCATGTCAAGTTATAATAATGACTTGTTTGGTAAAAACTAAGGATCCAAGCAAACTATCCTCCTAATCATGGAGTTAGGGTTTCTAGAGTCAGTGTAGCTATATTTTAGTATTTTACACAAATCCATTCTAGGATAGAGCTACTCTGACCCAAATCAAATAGGGAATCATCTGGACTTCTCGTATGAAATCCAGATGAAACAATGAATGTACATCATCTCAAGTGAGGACTCATCCAAAAGAAATTTAGGGATCCCCTTGGTTTCTAAGAATAATAGAATTATCATCAGAACAACTAAAATCCTATAAAATACTGCAACAACTACAATCTAGGACAATAACCCTACAATCAACAATGACAACTTCTCTTAGGGTAGGTCACCCAACATAACGTAACCATATCTAATGATCACAAGTTCTTGGATGCTATTAAGAAGACACTGGTGAGCCAATAGGTGTACACAAAATCTGTGCAAGTTCAACTTCCATGGATAGATGAAGACATCTTCCCTCCATCATGTTCATTTGTTGGTCAACCCGAGAACAACCCCAATCGTTAGGAAGAGCAGATGAAGGTTGTCACCACACATTTTACATTTGTTCTACTAGAAACCCCAACTCCCATCATAAAACACAACAAGCTTATTATTGAAGATGATGAAGATCATGAATTTGTTCATGAAGTTGTGACTATTGAACCTATCTTTGGAATTTCTTAGCATATTGACACATCCCTTACAATAACAAAAAAATGCACCAAAAGCTACAAAAAATTCTCCCTCTATCCCAGTGGTGCATATCTACAAACCACATGCCCCTAACCAAAGGCATCTATCTTAGACAAGGTTGGACTCAAGATTCATGTAGTTCAAGGAATCGATGAAGAAGCTACATGTTGATGTTCCCATCCTTGATGCTCTAGTAGAAAACATCCTCTTAGACCAAATTCTGCAAGGCTTGCCTCACTTGCAAGTACCTAGCAGAGGAAGTTGAGACTGTGAAACTAGAACATGTAGGATCATACATTATCTGGAGCAAGATGCCCAAATAAATTAAAGAGCTAGGATCTTTGGCATCTCTTGCTTTGTTGGATACTCTACATGTTGAAGAGGCATAGATGATCTCAGAGCAAGCATTTCTATAATTCCCTATAGTTTGTGCAAATCACTAGGCTTCACCACAAACATCCTTCCTATTGGCATTGTGATTCAACTCAGTGACACTTCTATGACCACCCTTATGGGAATCGCACAAGACATCCCCATGAAAGTGGGTCTAAAATATTATTTCTTATATGGTTTTATCATCATAGACATCAAGGAATATCTTCTCATCTTTTGAATCCGATTCCTTGCAATAGGCAAAGCCTTAATTAATATTGAAGTAGGAATATTGATATTAAGGCTAGGGAAAGAAACAATTTACTTCAAGGTCTTTGGGAGTCTCAAGGGTCCCTCTTTCTAGGAACAATGCTTCCTCATTCACTACATTCAAAATATAGTATAATTTTGGAAGGAGATGCCTACTTCAGATGCACCTATTGATACAACACTCATCAACCCCAATACCCATGAACTTGAATGATGAACATGTGGAGCAAATTCATTTTCACCTAGACAATGTCAAAAAGGACCTTTAGACTGAATTTCAAGAGCTTAATATCCCTCCATCACAGAAGAAGAAGACAAAGGGCCCAACACAATAGATATGAAGCATCTACCTAAGGGGCTAAAATATGCCTTCCTATATGAGAAAGAGGTATTCTCGATCATTATCTATGAAGACCTTACTATCGAGCAATAATATATTTTATGACTGAAGTGAGGAAGAGGCATAAGGTATCAGGTTACAAAACAAATGACCAAACTCGAGTTATCCAAGCCCTCTGCATGCATAAATCAACATGGTTAACAACTACAAGCCCTCAATTGAGCCTCAATACAAGTTGAACCCAATTATAAAGGAATTTGTATGCATGGAGGTAATAACATTATTGCTTTGTGGGATCATCTATCCCATCTATGATTTACCATGAGTCAGTCCTTTGAAAGTAGTTATGAAGAAAGGAGGTACAAATATGGTGTTGGATGAGAAGAATGAGCTTATAACCACCCACACTATAACTGGGTGGAACATGTGTATCGACTATCATAATATCTACAATGCAACTCGGAAGAACCACTCCCTACTTCCTTTTTTTGATCAAGTCCTAGAGAGACTTGTACACCAAGAATTATAGTGTTACTTGAGTGAATACTCTAGATTCTACCAAATACACATCCACCCCAACGATTAGGAAAAGACCACCTTCATGTGTCCCTTTGACACATATGCCTTTCATCATATTCCCTTTGTATTATGAAATGCTCCTAGCACTTCCTGTTGTTGTATGTCCACTATCTTTTCTAGCCAAGTTGTGATGATAATGGAAATATTTATAGACATGGAGATTCTATTGATGCATGTATGTACCATCATTCCCTAGTTCGAGAATGTTGAAGAATCACATCTGATGCTTCATTAGGAAAATGTCCACTTCATGGTAAAGGAGGGAATTTTCCTAGGACATCATGTTAGCTCCATAGGCATTGAGGTTGACAAATCTAATATTGTAGTGATTGCCATGTTATCTCCTCAAAATCACTATCAAAGAATTTTGTGCATTTTTAGGATATTTGGATTCTATAGTAGGTTCATTCATGGTTTTAGCAAGATGACCAAACCTCTCTCAAATATCCTATAAAAGGATGTGGACTTCATCTTTGATTCTAAATGTATGAAGATCTTTAATACTTTTAAGAAAGCTCTCATCTCTACTCGAATCCTTTGTGCCCCTGATTGGTTTCCTCCTTTAGAGATCATGTGTGATGCCAATGACTATATCTTAGGTGTAGTCTTGGGACAACATATCGACAAGAAACATCATGTCATTTACTATGCTAGAAGAATAACTAGATGAGGCACAGAAGAATTATGCAATAACTAGAAAGGAGCTCCTTGATATTATCTATGCCTTAAACAAGTTTTTCTCATACCTAATCAGTTTGCAAGTAATTGTTTATATTGATCATGCTTCTGTCAAGGATTTGATGTCAAAGAAGTATGCAATGTATGGATTTCATATGGACCTTATTATTTCAAGATTTTAATCAGGAAATCAAGGACAAAAAGGGAACAAAAATGTTGTTGTTGATCATCTAAATCAATTGCACATCCAAGATACTAACAAAATCCCTATCAAAGGCTCTCATCCTGATGACCACCTGTTCAATGTGACTACATAGACCCTATGGTATGCTACATTTTTGAATTACATAGCTACAAAAGTTAGATTGCACAGGGAACAAAAGGAAGAAGTTCACATCAAATATTCACCATTACTATTGGGATACGTTACATATTTTGGTTGTGTCTAGATGACCTCTACTGTCAGTAGAACTCTAAAGAGGAAGCTCCTGTCATTTTTGAATAGTCTCATTCACATCCAACTACAGACCATATAAGATCCAAAAAGACCACATTCAAGGTCCTTCAATGCTTTATGGTCCTCTATATTCAAGTATGCTCATAGTTATGTCAAGTCTTACAACCAATGCTAGGAATATGGTAATATTTTGAAGAGAGATGAGATGTCAATAAATCTTTAGCAAGAAGTTGTGATCTTTGACGTCTGGGGTGTGAACTACATGGGTCCATTATTCTCCTTTTATGGATTCTCCTAAATCATGGTATTAGTTGATTATGTTTCCAAATGGGTTTAAGCTATCCTCATAATTTCTTGCAACACAAAGCTAGTCATCAAACTTTTCAAGCATATCATCTTCACATGCTTTGGAGTCCAACACGCTTCATTTCTGATGAAGGCTCTACCTTCCTTGAGTGCATCATTGAAGTACTATCTTGCAAGTATGGTGTATCTCACTATTTGAGTACTCCACACCACTCTCAGATGAGTGGTCAAATGGAGATTTCTAATCACCAAATCAAGTTCACTATTGAGAAGTAGTTGGGCAAACATAGAAAGATTGGTCTTACAAGATGAGTGACATACTATGGGCTTATCAAACTACTCAAAAGACTCCCTCATACACTACACCTTTCCATTAGAAATATGGAAGTCTTGTAACTTACCCGTGGAGCTTAAATAAAAAACTCTTTGGGCAATCAAACAACTCAAAATTGACATCTATGCAATAAAAGGAAATCATTTGCTTCAACTATAAGAGCAAGAAGAACTAAGATTGGTAGCATACAAGAAATTTACAAGGAGTTCCCAAAGATGTGGCATGATATCCACTGGTAGAGGAAAGATTTGTAGTTTAGAGATCAAGTTCTATTGCACAACTCTCATCTCATATCTTCCTAGGAAAGCTCAACAGTCAATGATAGGATCTATTCATCATTAGGCACATCTTTCCTCATGGAGTTGTTATATTTGGAATGAGAAGACTGGATAATTCAAAGTCAACAGATAGAAATTCATATATTACTTCACAATAGTTGATATACAGGACAACCGACTAATCATGCTTCTCCCTCTAAAAATCAAGATTGAGCTTCAAGTGTCCATCCCCATCGATGTTTTACAAAGGGACTTATCGAGAGGCAACTCAAGTATTATTTTCATATTTAGCTATTTTCTTATATTAGTGCATATTAAAAATTGAGTTAGTTAGTGCATATCACAAGAAGATCATAAGTTTTAACAATTTTGATTGTAGGCATATGACTTTTTCTTAATGGACAACAACCATGTCTCATGGTCCAACCACCATAGTTCTTTCCCTCCATCTTCTATTTAGTGTTTTCTTGAGGATGAGAAAATTATGTGTTTGTTGTGGAGTGTGGGTGGTATGTATTATTCTGTCTACTCAAACCTATCTATCTATAACTTATAATCTCATCATTCCATTTTTACATTGCATTTAGCTTAAGTTTTTATAAAATTTCTTATTTAAAGTTAAACAAATCTATTATCTATCCAGCTTAGATTCAACTTTCCATTGGTTTCTTTGCATGTCATCATCACTCGACCCCTCTTACTCAAAGAAAAACCCCACAATGACAAGTTTTTGAAAGAAATCGATGACTAGAATCACCCTTTGTGACCTAGGAACACAAACATCATGTTTCCCTAGGAAAGATGGAAACTATTCGATAAACTGAGATGAAGCAACACATTGTTCTTCTAACTGACTAGTCAAACAAATATTTGGAATCATGACTTTTCCCCTTATCTCATCACTAATTAAGGGTAACGTGACTAGGAGAATGACCCCATGTACTAAACTATAAATCAAGTTGCATGCAAATATGACCCCTCTTTGACACTTATTCTTTTGTATTCTTATCTTCCATCCATCAAAAGAAAAAAAAAACCCACTGAGTGCCAAAATCCAAGTCTAGGGTGGAAAACCCCCTCCTTACCCTATTTGATTCTTCCAAACCCCTCTCCATGTAATAGGGGCATACCATGAAAATGAAAATATGCCAATGTACAAAGAAAAAGATGTTGTAATATATGTATTTGCATAATAATTACAATCTCAAGTCGAATAGAGTAGAGATTCACATCTTCGTTTTGTACCCCCTTCTTTCTTTTTTCTTCCTAGGGATACAATGGATGAATCATTTTAATATCCTTTTCACGCACCTCAGTATTAGATCATATACATACTTGACTATAAGGGATTCTCTAAACTTTCACGAAAACTCTTAGATGTGCCAAGTATTGGGGATAATAGTGAAGAAGTGTTTTCAGAAAGAAAAATTGGGTATGAAGACATGTGTATATGCATTTTGTGATCTTATAGTGTTTAGTAGATCAACCATATTAGTAGGTACGAAAAATGAGCATGCTGTGATGGTGAGTCAATCACATTGGTTGAAAATATTCATTTATCCACTATTATAGATTTTTTCTTACCCTAGAATGAGAAAACTTTAAGTGCAAGGTTATTTGATGAATGCATATTCATCCTAGTTTGTGTTGTATTTTTAGCTTAGCTTTGCATTCCTTTTACTTTAGTACTAGCTTAATTTAGGATTTCTTAATTGATGTTAATTTGTAGGATTTACATTCAAATCCTTGGTGTTCATGGCAAGTTGGAACTTCATATCTCATGAACCATTCTAGGAGATGGTGGTTGTAAAGAGTGGGATTAAACCACCCTCTACTAAACTAATAATGGTAAACAAATTCCAATTTGGATAGCAGCGGAAGATAAAATTTTGACTATATTCAATTTAAATAAAGTGTACATAAAAATTTCCCCAATATGGGTGTACATGCTTTATACAAAAAGAGGATCTAAGTAGAGGGAAGTCTAGACTACTCCTCTTTTATCTCTGAGAAACATATCCATCAGCCAAGTCCATGCCAAAATTACGATCTTCATGCCATATCCATCACCATACTCCACATCTGGGTGGTTGGGAAAACACCCAGCAAGAGGGAAGGAAAATAAAAGTATGTGTCACTAAACTATTCTAAGATGACAAGATAAGAAAAACATGTAAAAGCAGGCTAGGGTTAATCATAAGATGAGACATCAAGAGTATGAGGCCATATATATAAAAGAATATTTCAATAAATGTTTTCCATAAACATAGTAAAACAACAACATTGCATGTATGATTAATATTGACTATCTTAACTATGTAGGGTTGAGGCACCTACCGGACCTTCAACCAAAGGGTGAGGGGAGAATAACACATTCCTAGTCACCTGCACATATTTCATGTGCGGGGGGAGAATAACACATTCCCCATGGGAGAAATAACACATTCCCCAACTATGGGTGGTTGTACATACAAGTACCACTACACTAGTTAATTAGTCTAATAAAATCAACATGCTAGAAAAAGAGTTATGGCAAGATTAATCAAAGGATTTATACAACATGGCAGTGGGGTATAAAAACCCAAACAAGATAATACTACAACTAATTTTGAGGCATAAACAAATTAAGTTTAAAGAATAATGGATTATGTCAAATTAAGCCTCATTAGGGAACATGGGTAATGGTATAATAAATTTCCCAACTGAAGGTGTAGATGCACATACCTTATTCTTTAGAATCCTAGAATCACTTTTCATAACTTTTACACGAGATCAGACCCACTTTCCTAATTACATAATCATATACATGTATTAATGATAAATTCATTCATTAAAAGGTTTAAAACATCAAAACCATCGACTTTTCCACAAATAATCGATTTAGATCTCGAAAACATCATCATTTCCTTAGTTAGGATTTTCTGATCAAAATAACATATAATTTTATATATTTTCGAGATATTGACTTTTAGGCTATTTTTCTTGATTTTTAAGTAATTTAAATCACTAAAAAAACACTTTTTCGTAAACATTAGAATCAAACTTCGCAAATATTTTTTTAGATAGATCTCGTTCTCCCAATTTCAAAACATATTTTATTTTCAAATTTAGACAACCGAGTAAAAAGTTATGAATTTTCGAATATGAACCAATCACAATGTGCCACGTAGGCACTTCGTACCAAAGAGAGAAAGAGAGTGGGGGGTAAAACCGTAAAAACGTGAGGGGACCTTCTTCCCCAACACACCCGATGCCATGAACAACATCTGCAAGCAACTGCTTGCAAGGGATATTGGGCGAATGCGGAATACTCAACCAAATTCGATGTTCAAGCATGAAAAAGAAAGCTTAGAGCAACACGAACCTGATGGTACCATTACTTCGACCGGAGGTGGAGGGAGGTGAGAGAGAGGGACGCCGCAATCCAGGGTGCAAATGGCAACAAAACGCAAAATCAAAGGTTGGGTTGAGTTGCCAGGGTGACGGCGGATCTAGGGATATGGATATTTATAAGCGAGGAGGCCTAGGATAGGATTTAGCTAGGTGAAATTAAAGAGAGGCGGCGCCCAAGTTGGGCGTTTCTCAAATCTTTGTCAAAATGCAAAAATCTTGGATTAACATGGTGTGGAATTGCGCAAGGAATTCATAGAACTAAGAATTATCAAAATCCATCGAGTATATCTCTGGATATTTGGATTTGAAATCTTGAAAGTCAAGCAACCTATTGCTAAATCGGGCCAACGAAGAAGACAATCCACAGACCCTCCGATCGAGATCCAACGGTCAAAGATCACCGCGATATAACAGCTCATTCCTATTCAAATTCGATTAAAGGACATTTACATTTAAATGTTTTTCTCTCTCCTCAATTGGAGGCCCAAACGTTATCCAAAAATTATTAAACTTTATATTATGACTGATTTTGATGCGTAGAATCCAAATATGAAATTAGTTTTGATTTTTGAGAATCGTTACTGTGATAAATAATTCAAAACACATTTTCTCTTTCCTCATTTATTTAAGACTCTATGATTATCCAAAAATTACAAAACTTCACACATAACTCATATTAAGTATTTTGGATACGTAGTTGTCATTATTTCTATTTGTTGAAGTTGTTTATTATTTTAATTAATGAGTTGAAAGTTTTGTACACTTTCTCTCTCCTTAATTTATCGTCTCATCAAATATTTTCTAAATCGATTAAAAATTCATCCAAAGGTCTATTTTAACATGTAGAATGCTAATTTGGCATTATTATATTTTTTTGAAGACTTTTATTATTTTATTTAATTCATTTAAATTTAATCACTTATTTAACCTTTTAATTTATTAGAGGCATATAGAAACTTCCTAAAAATATAAAACTTGTCCGATAAGCAATAATAAACGTGGAGAACACTATTTTGGCATTAATTAATTTTTTTAGACATATATTTAATATTTTTGGTCTTTAAGTCATTTTCTCTCTCCTGAATAAAATAAAATATTAAACATTGACCAAATTAAATAAAAATTTACCCAAAGGCTTATTTTTATGTTTAGATTATGAATCTGGAGTGATTTTTATAATTTGAGGGCATTAAATATTTTATCTCTCTTTCTTGGCTTATTTCCCATTATCTTGTATTAAACGTATTATATATTTATTTATTATCCAAATTAGATGATACTTGGCCATTAAGTAACTTTTACGTCAAGAAAATGAAATTTATATCCAAATTATCTTCTTGAGTTTCTATTTAGGATTTTTGGAATAATATATTCCACATTATCTGCTTTTATCCATTTTATTCCATATTATTTCCGATTACAACATTTATCATTTCTTTTATGCATATTTCGAGAATTATCTCCTTTTACATATTCTAAAAGATACTAGAAAGTTCTAACACTAATTTATTTATTCTTTTTATCACTTAAGTGGACATTTTACATATTAAGCCCATTTCTAAACTTTTACTGAGGTATTTGTGCATAAACCCAAATATTAAGAGAAAAGGTGAACAAATGTTCATTAGACCATTATATTCTCTACAAAATAAATAGAACAGCCAAAGAGGATAGAAATGAGAGGAAAAGATGGAAAAGAGGACCAAAAGGCAAAATACCCAGATTTCGGTATGTTACAACACTCCACCCCTTAAAGAGGATTTCATCCCCGAAATCACTAGCAATTAGGGAAGTGTGAATGTGCAACCTCACATCACAAAACTTCAGGTTGTTCCTCCAACCATGCAACTTCCACCCAAAACTTATACTTCAACTACACCTGAGGGTTTAGAAAACTTCATATACAGCTCAACATAGGTCAAGTTCTCAAGGATCACTTAGGGTTCCACTATTAAGATATTCTTTTTAGGATACTTAACTTTATTTACATTTATGGCGCATTAGGATTACATCCATTATGATATTGCATCATTATCATTATTTTAATTTTGTCATGTCATATTCACTTTATTGCCAAAAAGAATTATATTTCATTATTATGCACAATTAGAGGTTACTCAATTATCTCAACATTCATTATTATATTTGATCATTGTCCTTAATAATTCGGATTTATACTTCCTTATCCTCATAATATCACTTTATTAATTATAACAAATTATTTTACCAGAAATAAGATACTCTATCCAATTTATGGTTACTCGTACAAATTTTCCAATTAATGACACATTAGTTACTTTTATCCATATTAAACATTATCTCTTTGCTACATTATCTTTATTGCTCATATTGATGTCATCATTAATCATTTCTCATATTCATTCATTTATATTATTGATTTTACACATTTATCTGAATCCCATCACTTCATATTCACATTGAAGCCATTACAAGTGTTTTAATGATCAAAGTGAGACATATTATATATTAATGAATTGATTCACATTGACTAATCACATGTGTATTAGATAACAAGGTAACCTGCATTTTATTTTGATGACTTGATTAATGTGATTAGATGATTATATATATATATCATTTATGTGTATCAAAGTATGTTAACTGATTATGGCACTTAACATCATCAATGTATCATGAAAGGCATTAAAGATGTATAGATTAGGGTTAGATTATTACAACTTAGGGTTTACGTCAACATGACCATTATATTGCATTTATTCATTTCTTGGCATGCATTAAGTTATGAATTATAACCTTACTCGTCATATCATTAGGGTTCATAGGTTCATGACATTATTAACATCTTACTTATTGACAATTAGCATTGATATTCATATTATGTGCATTGGATATTCATTAGGGTTCAAGCATATGATTTATTCCTTATATGATAATTATGTGTTCATTAATATATAAACAAGCATGTTAGGGTTACAACTATTAACTTGTTTGGTCAAAACTAAGGATCCGAACATACTAACCTCCTATCTATGGAGTTAGGGTTTCTAAAGATAGATCAAGATGTTATAGGATTCCATCCCCCTAAATAGGATTTCATCCTCGAAATCTAACCACTCAAACATCATCAACTAGCCATAATCCACCCCTTAAAGGGTTTGACCTACTATACTAGGGTTAAAGGATAAGTCTAACTAAACCATTATCAACATCCATCATGCTTCCACTATGCACTCTGATATTCTCACAAACACCCAAACTCTAAGGTCTAGGTTCAAAGGACATAAGAAATTATCTTGGTAACCATCCTCAAACAAATCATCATACACATGAAACTTAGGGTTCCCGAAGATATACAACATATAAGTCTAAGGTCACTATTGCCTAAAAGTAAACTATTTCGGGCAATTCGTATTAGCACAGGCCAGGCCGGTATCATATGGGCACGGGAGTCCTCGTATACCAAGCTAGTGGTGCGGAGGAAAATTTTGCCAGCCCCCGAAACCCTAATCCTTTCTAGACACCTTTGCTTCAACTTCATGCCCTAATAGTTGCCTAAAGGAAAACCTAAACAACATCAAATTATGCATATTTTAATTATAAGTATTTTAGGATTTTATTCATCAAGGTTCTAATATGGAACTATTGGTTCCTAAGTCAACCTATCATCAAGGTAGATCAAATCTAGGCAAACATGTCACTTAAAGGAAACTATGCAAGTCTAGGGTTCTAATTAGGGAGACAAACTGAAATAGTCAAAGATCCGACTACCATTGGCTCTGATACCATGTTGTAAAGAGGTGAGATCAATCCACCTCTCGCTAATAACAATGGTAAACAAATTCCAATTTGGATAGCAGCGGAAGATAAAATTTTGACTATATTCAATTTAAATAAAGTGTACATAAAATTTTTCCCAATATGGGTGTACATGCTTTATACAAAAAGAGGATCTAAGTAGAGGGAAGTCTAGACTACTCCACTTTTGTCTCTGAGCAACATATCCATCAGCCAAGTCCATGTCAAAGCTACGATCTTCATGCCATATCCATCACCATACTCCACATCTGGGTCGTTGGGAAAACACCCAACAAGAGGGAAGGAAAATAAAAGTATGTGTCACTAAACTATTCTAAGATGGCAAGATAAGAAAAACATATAAAAGCAGGCTAGGGTTCATCATAAGATGAGGCATCAAGAGTATGAGGCCATATATATAAAAGAATATTTCAATAAATGCTTGCCATAAACATAGTAAAACAACAACATTGCATGTATGACTAATATTGACTATCTTAACTATGTAGGGTTGAGACACGTACTGGACCTTCAACCAAAGGGTGAGGGGAGAATAACACATTCCCAGTCACCTGCACATATTTCAAGTGCGGGGGGAGAATAACACATTCCCCAGGGGAGAAATAACACATTCCCCAACTATGGGTGGTTGTACATACAAGTACCACTACACTAGTTAATTAGTCTAATAAAATCAACATGCTTGAAAAAGAGTTATGGCAAGATTAATCAAAGGATTTATACAACATGGCAGTGGGGTATAAAAACCCAAACAAGATAATACTACAACTAATTTTGAGGCATAAACAAATTAAGTTTAAAGAACAATGGATTACGTCAAATTAAGCCTCATTAGGGAACATGGGTAATGGTATAATAAATTTCCCAACTGAAGGTGTAGATGCACATACCTTATTCTTTAGAATCCTAGAATCACTTTTCATAACTTTTACACGAGATCAGATCCACTTTCCTAATTACATAATCATATACATGTATTAATCATAAATTCATTCATTAAAAGGTTTAAAACTTCAAACCATCGACTTTTCCACAAACGATCGATTTAGATCTCTTAGTTAGGATTTTTTTAATCAAAATAACATATAATTTTATATATTTTCGAGATATTGACTTTTAGGCTATTTTTCTTGATTTTTAAGTAATTTAAATCACTAGAAAAAACACTTTTTCGTAAACATCAGAATCAAACTTCGCAAATATTTTTGTTAGATAGATCTCGTTCTCCTGATTTCAAAACATATTTCATTTTCAAATTTGAACAACTGAGTAAAAAGTTATGAATTTTTGAATATGAACCAATCACAATGTGCCACGTAGGCACTTCGTACCAAAGAGAGGAAGAGAGTGGGGGTAAAACTGTAAAAATGCGAGGGGACCTTCTTCCCCAACACACCCGATGCCATGAACAACATGCGCAAGCAACTGCTTGCAAGGGATATTGGGCAAATGCAGAATACTCAACGAAATTCGATGTTGAAGCATGGAAAAGAAAGCTTAGAGCAATACGAACCTGATTGTACCATTACTTCAACCAAAGGTGGAGGGAGGTGAGATAGAGGGACGTCACAATCCAGGGGCTTCGGTGGCTGGTCGAGGGTGCAAACGGCAACAAAACGCGAAATCAAAGGTTGGGTTGAGTTGCTAGGGTGACGACGGATCTAGGGATATGGATATTTATAGGCGAGGAGGCCTAGGATAGGATTTAGCTAGGTGAAAGTAAAGAGAGGCGGCGCCCAAGTTGGGCATTTCTCGAATCTTTGTCAAAATGCAAAAATCTTGGATTAACATGGTGTGGAATTGCGCAAGGAATTCATAGAACTAAGAATTATCAAAATCCATCGAGTATATCTCTGGATATTTGGATTTGAAATCTTGAAAGTCAAGCAACCTATTGCTAAATCGGGCCAACGAAGAAGACAATCCACAGACCCTCCGATCGAGATCCAACGGTCAAAGATCACCGCGATATAACAGCTCATTCCTATTCAAATTCGATTAAAGGACATTTACATTTAAATGTTTTTCTCTCTCCTCAATTGGAGGCCCAAACGTTATCCAAAAATTACCAACTTTATATTCTGACTGATTTTGATGCGTAGAATCAAAATATGAATTTAGTTTTGCCTTTTGAGAATTTTTAATGTGTTAAATAATTCAAAACACATTTTCTCTTTCCTCATTTATTTAAGGCTCTATGATTATCCAAAAATTACAAAACTTCACCCATAACTCATATTATGTATTTTGGATACGAATTTGTCATTATTTATATTTTTTGAAGTTGTTTATTATTTTAATTAATGAGTTGAAAGTTTTGTACACTTTCTCTCTCCTTAATTTATCGTCTCATGAAATATTTTCCAAATAGATTAAAAATTCATCCAATGGTCTACTTTAACATGTAGAATGCTAATTTGGCATTATTATATTTTTTGAAGACGTTTATTATTTTATTTAATTCATTTAAATTTCATCACTTATTTAACCTTTTAATTTATTAGAGGCATCTAGAAACTTCTGAAAAATAAAAAACTTGTCCTATAAGCAATAATAAATGTGGGGAACACGATTTTGGCATTAATTAATTTTTTTCAACATATATTTAATATTTTTGGTCTTTAAGTCATTCTCTCTCTCCTGAATAAAATAAAATATTAAACATTGACCAAATTAAATACAAATTTACCCAAAGGATTATTTTTATGTTTAGATTACGAATATGGAGTTATTTTTATAATTTAAGGGCATTAAATATTTTATCTCTCTTTCTTGGCTTATTTCCCATTATCTTGTATTAAAGGTATTATATATTTATTTATTATGCAAATTAGATGATACTTGGCCATTAAGTAACTTTTAAGTCAAGAAAACAAAATTGATATCCAAATTATCTTCTTGAGTTTCTATTTAGGATTTTTGGAACAATATATTCCACATTATCTCCTTTTATCCATTTTATTCCATATTATTTCCAATTACAACATTTATCATTTCTTTTATGCATATTTCGAGAATTATCTCCTTTTACATATTCTAAAAGATACTAGAAAGTTCTAACACTAATTTATTTATTCTTTTTATCACTTAAGTGGACATTTTACATATTAAGCCCATTTCTAAACTTTTACTGAGGTATTTGTGCATAAACCCAAATATTGAGAGAAAAGGTGAACAAATGTTCATTAGACCATTATATTCTCCACAAAATAAATAGAACGGCCAAAGAGGATAGAAATGAGAGGAAAAGATGGAAAAGCGGACCAAAAGGCAAAATACCTAGATTTCGGTATGTTACAGTTGTCTCTCGAATGGACTAGTAGGCATACGAAGTTTTTGATCAAGGGTCCATATATATGTTGATTTAACCCTTTATCAATTGGTGATTCTACAAGTTAATATCTCATTGGTACATACCATAAGACATACACCAATATCCGCCCTTATAGTGGGTTTGCATCTTTCTGCCCTTGCATTAGTTTTATCACTCTACCCTTGAGTCGCTTGACAAATGATGTAAGCCCAACAATCATCAATCGATGAAAATTCGGTGCAAATGTCTATCTCTAGAACTCCAACACCCACCTACAAATGACTACCTTCCCATCAGATTCCTACACTCATCTTCTGAAAAATGTTCTTTCCCACCAATAGATCGAATTTCAGCCCCCTCCTACCAATGCTCACCTTATGATGAGACTTTTCACCCCCAACTAAAAGACATTCTACACCCCCTTCTGATGGTTATCTTGTACATACCTTCTGATGGAAGTTCTATAGTCAACTAATGATGGTCGGCTAGACTTCCTCAACCTATTGCTGACCTTCAGCCAACAATCTACAACAGTTCTACCTTTGTCTTCCAAGGTACTCCTACCTCTTCATCTATCAAAAAGATATTGAATGTCACAGACCCTTTGTCTACCAATCGTCTCTACCTCTTTGCATCTATGGAAGCTAAGAATTAACTACTAGGCATATGTGAAGGGTTCCAAATCCTAGCCTATGCCTATAAATAGTAAGACACGTCCTCCAAAAAAGGGACCCACACATGAAGCTTATAGGCTATAACAATCCACACCCAACACTATTCTCCATTTTCTATCAATTGTTTATCGGTTGACCATCCACCAAGTGACGAAGCTACCACCTCTGCCAAGGCTTGAATGTTCTGACTTCAAAAGAGGTCCTACCAATGACGCTGTCATGAAACTGTTTGTTACTCAAATCCTCAATCCTAATGGCTAGAAAGCCAAAGGCGAGGGGACCCGAGCATCCATTTGTAGGATATATCACATAACATATGCATTAATAAAACCACAAACAAAAACCAAGGTATGAGATAAGAAAGCATAAAAGAAATGCTAAACTAATACCTGACAAGATCTTAGGTCCCATATATCAACCATGTGTATTCCATTTGCAAGTCGTTATATATCATCAGAGTACGAGCATATTATCGTAAGCATGGAATCATTGATCATTATTAGAGATTCATATTGTATATGTTACCTAAAATCATAAAATGGGTACACATCAACACAACTGTGTTGAGTACACTGACAAACATATAAAATTTCAGGTTTAATAACATATATTTCTTAGAAAAGGCATAAAATAAATAACAAGAACGAAGCAACAACATTTAAAGACTTTCTTATTAACATGCAAGCATGTTTTATGTCCATTTCCATTATACCAACAATATCATAAGGCCTTTGACCAGCTTCTCAAAGGAAGGGGTCCATAAGGGTGCTCAAGATTAGCTACCCTATATCAATGTGAGGGACTACAAGACTAAAAGTCATGAGTTAACCCTATTAATAAGGGACCTCAAGGCCATTGCCAAGAGCTAACCCTTGTATCAACATGGTCTGGCCTATCATGACAACTCAAGTAGGACACCCAACCTTGCGTCCTTACCTCAACAATATAGGCAGGCACACAAGGTTGTATAATGGACATCTATTATTATGTTTTCAAGTTTGTTCAACATATGTAATCAAGACCAAAACATAGTAATCATAGGGAACATGTAGCTCAAATATGTATATTAAGCCAAGAATTTATACTACATACATACATGCATTTCAATATTGCTAGTCTGGCCAATAGGAGGATAAAGTGTACCTTGATACGAGCAAACTAGAATTATATGACAATTGAGTCATCATAGAGATCCTGACGTTACAAGCAAGTATACTTGGATCAATATTAGAAATATTTGGTCTCACTAATCATTATCATGGGGGTTGGATGTGTCACTTAAGTCTAGTTACTCATTTCCTTCAACATTGATTTCAATTTCCCAAACTCGATCATGCATTATAATTATCAAGCAACATAGTACATCATGGGTTCATTTAGCTCTTATAATGACACATCACAACTAGATCAAGGATTTCAAACCTAGGGTTTTATGATGCTGAAAGATACAACATGAGTTTCGAGCAAGATTAAGCAACATAGGTATCAATATTGTCAAACTAGTTATTTTAATGTAAGATGGTCATCATTAGAGTACATGAGAGATCAAGTCAGATTTAGTGTCATAGAGATCAACATTTTATTGATTTGAGTACATCAAATAGCACGGGTGACCATCAGGGTGACATTTGTACAAGATTAGATTTCAAGTATAGAAACATGCACACTAGGTCACATTTCAATGTCATGTTTAGGTCACTTAGTCATTATAGTGAACAAGAGTGATCCATGATTCATTTAGGTTATAAAGGCATGTTAAGTTGCTGACCTAGATCAAACATAATGATTTGGAGTTCATATAATCCAGATGAGCATCATGATAAACATCATCAGCATTGAAGTTCATATGACATGAATTTCATGGTCCACATCATACATTAGAATCACTCAAAGGGCTAATCATGATCAAGTTCGATTACAATAGTAAAAGATAGCACATGTAACTGACCAGGGTCTTAAAAGTCAAGTGGAGTCATTAAGTGATCATGGTTGAGCATTGCACATCATTAAACATATAAAAGAGATGGATTTGTTTTTATTTTAAACAAAATAGGAGATACAAATGGAATTAGGCTCCGAAACAAGGCTCGTTGTATATATCTCGTCAAATAAATCAATGTTCATATATAACATGTCTCATTTTGAGATACATATGATTTTTGATAATTTTTGCAAGATAAAGGATAAACATGGGTGAGAGAGATTTATACCATTGGGGTGATCCACATGGCGCTTGCCGATTGGTTGCCTGACATGGGTCTATGCAATAGAGAGGGGTGCAGGGTCCATGTTACTTTGACTGGTAAAACATGTAGAAAAGAGATTGTGGGAGGCCCACACAACATGGCATGATTTGGGCCCTTCGGTCCAGATCCACCCTGGACCCTTGACGCAGATCGACGGTCGCGGGGTCATCACCCTCGCGTCGCCAAGGTGTGATCCAGACAATCCACTACAGCGGCGGCCTCACTAGAGCAAAGAGGGGAAACCAGAGGAGGGAGAGGGAGGATAAAAAAGATATCTTCCCACCATCACCTAGGCATCACAAAGACAAAACCGACCTTAGGTGGTTGTGAGGTAGGTTGGAAACCGAGCAACTCGTTGCCAGAGTGGTTGGAGCTGGAGGTTGAAGAAGAAGGGGGAAAGGGAGAAAAAGAGCCTGAGAGGGTAAGAAAAGGTGTTGGGGAGGCATAAAGTGGGATCAAGAACTCATTGTAGGGGTTTAATAGGGGGAAAGAGGAAGCGAGGCCCCTTGGGCCATTCTCGTTGTGGCTAGAGCGGCCGAGGAGGCGCTAGGGGTGTCCCATACCCCTAATCAAACCCCAAAGGTAAAAAAAACATAGGGGAATGGTCGCGGAGACCAAGGGGAGAAGATTTTTGCCAAGAAATTTTACAACTGAGGACAATATGGGGGTCGTTGGTCGGTGTCGAGGGGCATGGCCGATGGCCTAACTACTTGACTTTGCGCAAACTTGGGGGTGACTCCCCAACCACTCGGTCGGCAAACATGGATGTGTGGCCGTGGGTCACTCCCAGCCACTGTGCGGGTCGCAGCCGTACAGACACACGGGTGGGCCGGACCAACAAGGAACAAGGATCGAGGCCCAAGAATGAGAAAAAGAAAGGAAAAAGACTAGAAAAAGAGCAATATTACAATAGCCATAACTTTCACATCAATTATCCAATTTGGGTGAAATCTTCACCGTTGGATCAAAAATTTCATCCTCTATCGAATGGAAAAGGTTTTATATCAAGATCAATATGTTGAAAAGTCTTAAAATTTCTAATCCATCCTCAAAGTCAAATAAGTCACTCAACATTTCATAATCAAGTTCACAATTGCAATCTACCAACTATATCTCAACAATTGAGCAATATGTGATTAAAAAATCCAATTAATGATAGGGGAGTCATAAAGGAAAAGTGAGTGAATTATGAATCAAGGTTTGCATAGTCAGAGGAGAGAGAAAAATCAAGGTTGTTACATCCTCCCCACCTTAAAAGGAATTTTATCCCCAAAATTTAAGCAAATCCTCAAACATCATTGTGACTTCACATCCCATGTCATATTCATCATAATACTCCACATATAACAACATCATCAACATTATTCCAATATCAAGACACCAAACATCAAAATTAAAATATAGCCACACTTCCACTGTGCCACTCTGATACAAATAGATCATCAAAAGATCACAAATTTGGAGAGATCACCAATTAAGTCAACAAAATAGGACTATTTTATTCAAGAGAAAGGCATGACTTTCAATCCCAAAATTTAGGGTTAGCTTCTACATTGTGCCTAGGTGAGGTTACACCTCCTTGATTAAGATTTTATATTTCAACATTTTGAGACAAACATCATATTTCAATATCGTGGTTTCATACCAAAATCAAAGGAAGGTCCCACCCTAGCTAGTCCACATGAGAGCTTATTCTTAAGTCATAAATTGAGCGAATCAACATAATCATTATTTTTAAAATTTTGAGATTTGGGAATATGAAAGTAAACAATCATAAATTGACGATGATCTCAAGATTCAAATAGGGTGATCATAGGAGTGGAATAAATATCGAGATGAGTTATAAATAGTCATGATTTTGCAAACAATATTGAGAGTCATTGTTTTGGACAACAAAAGTCATTAGGTTTAAAATTTCAAAGCTAGGGTATAAGATTCCTAATTAGATGATAGGTGAGATCATTCATCCATAATCAACAATGGAGCAATATCACAAGATATCGACATCAGTTTCATTATCATGGTATTCAAGGTTGATGAATGATCTAAACCTAGGTCCTTCTAGGAACTTAACCACAAGCTATAGTCAACATCATCATATTTCAAGATCATCATCAAATTGAGATTTAGTATCGAGTTTTAATATCATCATATGATTGACCTATTAGAGACTTAGGTCAAGAAATCAAAATTGTGTGAAAGGGGTTACCTCTTTAGACTCTAAATAATAAAAAAGATGAAAATTTAGAGGCAATCATAATAGGGATGTGACCTAGGTTAGGGAAGTTACAAAACAAACTACCACCCTAAGATAGCAATTTTTCATCATTAGTTATGAATTTTCTAGTCTATTAAATAGGAAGAGAATCATTTATTGATTTGTATTTTACAAGGTCATGAGATCAAAGATAATTTGTCATAATAGAGCAACCATGATTCGATCTTCCATATATTTGAGTTCATTATATTGTTCCCTTCTCTTCATAATTAAGAGCAAGGGGGCATACTTGAAGATAAAGAAGTCAATATCACCTCTTTCAATGATTTGAGCATTATCGAGTATGATTAAGATATCATATTTGTCATATTATTCAAAATCAAGTTTAACAATGAGGCATTGTAATCAATACAGAATTATGCCTCTTGTATCAAAATTTTCATCATGATATTGAGACTCCAAAGTTATAGTCATTACAAGGCATGATCATATACATGTCAACAAATAGGGGAAATGTTTGCTTAATCGTGTTTGAGGTTCAATCAACAATAGGGGCAACATGGACTTAGTCAATAGTGACCTCATCAACAATGAGGTATAACACATGAGTTCTCCTTATTTCATCATATTTATGATCATTATCATTTACCTCAAACATAAGAAGCACATGGGTCATATTTGGTAAAATTGAATTTACATGATTTGAGCTATTAAACATGAGTAATTAGATTCAAGAGTACTGTCATTAATCATAATCGAGTTCTCAAATTAAGATTAGATAATGACATCATTATCATCTTAATCAACTTTTACCAATTCATTCAAGTTTTATTTTACCCATACATAAGCTACCCATAATTGAGAGATCATGTGATTAATTGTCATAAGAGAGATCACATGAGGATATGAGAAACTATCTAATAATCATCTAATGGGTGTATTAGGGTAGTTCTTAAAGAATAGATGAGATGCCAGAAGACTCTATAAGCTTTTTAGGAAAAAGAAAATCTTTAATATTGTCTTGGATTCACTTCAGCCAGGTAGGAATACAAGGGAGACCCTAGCCACCGCAGCTAGGCAGATAGGAGGTGCATTAGCCCCCATGTAGTGACCTTCCTAGACATCTTAGCTTCACCATTATGGACTTAGGTTTTCCCAAGGTTCACATGAGTTGGGTTATTAAACACTCATAGAGGATATGTGATTGCTATGATACCATCTGTCATAAAACTATTTGTTACCCAAATCCTCACTCCTAATGGCTAGAAATACAAAGGCGAGAGGACCCGAGCGTCCTTCCATAGGATATATCACATAACATATGCATGAATAAAACCACAAACAACAACCAAGGTATGAGATAAGAAAGCATAAAAGAAATGCTAAACTAATACCTGATAAGATCTTAGGTCCCATATATCAATTGTGTGTATTCCATTTGCAAGCCATTATATATCATCAGAGTATGAGTAGATTATCATAACTGTGGAAGCATTCATCATCATTAGAGATTCATAGTGTACCTGTTACCTAAAATCATAAAATGGGTACACATCAGCACAACTGTGTTGAGTACACTGGCAAACATATAAAATCACAGGTTTAATAACATATATTGCTTGGTAAAAACATAAAGTAAATAACAAGAATGAAGCAATAACATTTAAAGACTTTCTTATTAACATACATGCATTTTTTATGCTCATTTCCATTATCCTACAATATCATAAGGTCTTTGACTAGCTTCTCAAAGGAAGGGGTTCATGAGTGTGCTCAAGATTAGCTACCCTATATCAACATGAGGGACTACAAGACTAAATGTCATGAGTTAACCCTATTCATATTGGAAATCAAGGCCATTTCCAATAGCTAACCCTTGTATCAACATGGTCTGCCCTATCATGACAACTCAAGTAGGACACCCAACCTTGTGTCCTTACCCCTAGAATACAGGTAGGTACACAAGGTTGTATAATGGACATATATCATTATGTTTTCAAGTTTGTTCAACATATGTAATCAAGACCAAAACATAGTAGTCATAGAGAACAAATAGCTCAAATAAGTATATTAAGACAAGCATTTATACTACATACATACATGTATTTCAATACTGCTAGTCTGTCCAATAGGAGGATAAAGCGTACCTTTATACGAGGAAACTAGAATTATATATGATTAGATCTTGGCATTTGAGTCATCATAGAGATCCTAACATTACAAGAAAGTGTACTTGGATCAATATCAGCAATAATTGGTCTCACTAATCATTATCATAGGGGTTGGATGTGTCACTTAAGTCTAGGTACTCATTTCCTTCAACATTGATTTCAATACCTTAAACTAGACATGCATTATCATTATCAAGAAACATAGTACATCATGGGTTCATTTAGCTCTTAGAATTACACATCACAACTAGATTAGGGATTTTAAACCTAGGGTTTCATGATATTAATAGATCCAACATGAGTTTCGAGCAAGATTAAGAAACATAGGTATCAAAATTGTCAAACTAGTTATTTTCATGCAAGATGGTCATCATTAGAGTACATGAGAGGCCAAGTCATATTTAGTGTCATAGAGATCAACATGTTACTTATTTGAGTACATCAAATAGCACGGGTGACCATTAGGGTGACATTTGTACAAGATTAGATTTCAAATATAGAAACATGCACACTAGGTCAGTCATTATAGTGAACAAGAGTGATCCATGAGTTATTCAGGTGATAAAGGCATGTTAAGTTATTTATCTAGATCAAATATAATGACTTGGAGTTCATATAATCAAGTTGAGCATCAAGATAAAGATCATTAGCTTTAAAGTTCATATGACATGTATTTAATGGTCCATACCATACATTAGAGTCATTCAAAGGGCTAAGCATGATCAAGTTCGATTACAATAGTACAATATGGCACATGTAACTGATCAGGGTCTTAAAAGTCAAGTGGAGTCATTAAATGATCATGGTTGAGCATTGCACATCATTAAATATATAAAAGAGATGCATTTGATGCCATTTTTAACAAACCAAGAGATACTAATGGAATTAAGATCTGAAACAAGACTAATTGGATATATCTCGTTGAGTAGATAAATTTTCATATATAACATGTCTCATTTTGAGCAATGAATCAATTTCTATAATTTTTTCAAGATAAAGGATAAACATGGGTGAGAGAGAGATTGATACCACTGGGGCGAGCCACATGGTGCTTGCCGATTGGTTTCCCGATGTGGGTCCATGCTATAGAGAGGGGTGTAGGGTCTACATTACTTTGATCAGTTAAACACATATCAAAGAGAGTGAGGGAGGCTCACACAACATGGCACGAGTTGGACCCTTCGGTCTGGATCCATCCTGGACCCTTGGCGTCGATCGACAGCTGCAGGGTCATCACCCTTGCCTCGCCAAGGTGTGATCCAGATGACCCACTATGGCAGTGGCCTCACTGGAGCAAAGAGGGGAAACCATAGTAGGGAGAGGGAGGATCTAAAAGATATCCACCCACCATCACCTAGGCCTCACGAAGCCAAAACCGACCTTAGGTGGTTGTGAGGGAGGCTGAAAACTGAGCAACACGTCGTCAGAGTGGATGGATATGGAGGTTGAAGAAGAAGGAGGTGAGGGAGAAGAAGAGCCTAATAGGGCAAGAAAAGGTTTTGAGGAGGCATGAAGTGGTCTTGATAACTCATTGTTGGGGTTTGATAGGGGGAAAGAGGAGGCGAGGCCCCTTGGGCCACCCTCGTTGTGGCTACAGAGGCCAACAAAGTGCTAAGGGTGTCCCTTACCCCTAATCAAACCCCAAAAGTCAAGAAAAACATTGGGGAATGGTCTGGGAGCCAAGGGGAGAAGATTTGTGCCAAGAAATGTCACAACTGAGGACAAGATGGGGGTCGTTGGTTGGTGCCGAGGGGCATGGCCGACGACCTAGCTGTTTGACTTTGCGCAAGCTTGGGGTGACTCCCCAACTGCTCAGTCGACAAATGTGGATGGGCGGTCGGGGGTCACTCCCAGCCGCTGCATGGGTCACAACCCTACATACACGTGGGTGGTCCGTCCCAACAAGGAGCAAGGATCGAGTCTAGAATGAGAAAAAGAAAGGAAAAAGAGCAAAATTGCAATAGCCATAACTTTCACATCGATTATACGATTTGGGTGAAATCTTCATTGTTGGATCACAATTTTCATCATATATCAAATGGAAAACGTTTTATATCAATGTCAGGATGTTGAAAAGTATTAAAAATTCTAATCCATCATCAAAGTCAAATAATCACTCAACATTTCATAGTTGAGTTCACAATTGCAATCTACCAACCATATCTCAACAATTGAGAAATATGTGATTAAAAAATACAATTAATGATAGGAGAGCCATGGAGTCAAAGTGAATGAATTATGACTCACGGTTTGCATAGTTAGAGGAGAGAGAAAAAATCAAGGTTGTTACAGACCCCCACATCTCATTAGTCAGTGATTATCTTTCTTACATTATCACTCTGCTCACTCTTCTTTTGTGAAGATAAACCCAACTCTTGAATAAGTAACAACGGTGCCCCGAGTCCAACTTTGATGAGAATCTAAGGGTAGACTTGCTGTTGTGTTTTCCACCATCAATCTCCAACATGAAGACATGACTCTGCCACTAGGGTTTTGATTTTATCTTCTAATGTGGTGATTAATTTCTTCCTCTAATCTTTTATTAACCTTGATGTTGTTGTAATAAGTAGTCCTCTCTCTAGGATGTAGGGAGTAGCCCAACTATCTAGTTTTTTTCTCTTCATTGCACCTACTATTGTATGAATCATTATATGCTTAGAATAAATTATTTTCATGTTTGTATTCTTTTATGATCCTCAAGTTTATCAAATATTGGGTGTAAGAACTTTGAAACTAGGATCTAGGATATTGATTGATTTGAGTTGAACCCCTGATGAGAATTTTAGATAGGTGTTTTTTTAGGAAATAGATGTATGATATTTAGGTAACACGACAATGAGTCCACAATGATATCTATTTGGGTTTTAATATTTACACCAAAAGGGGGATTTCATGGCCTCAATATATGTTTTTTCATTCTTAATAAGATATTGTAAGGGAGTTAATGATAGGTATAGGTGGTGAAACTCGCCCCGCCCTAGTATTTCCATCTATTGGTAACTTGAACCTTAATCAAGATCTTTTAATTCCTGAAATATTAATTCAATTAAACCATAATGATAGTGGTGTTAAACACTAGTTCTTGCATGACTACCTTGATTGGAACAACTCATTAAAAGTTTTTCCTTTAGGTTTGATCCTAAACTATACTATGATAAGATCCATCCACTTGTGGGTGGAAATTTTTGTACATCGTCTAGGTAAAAATCTAAGGACTTTACCTAGGTGAATTTGCCTGTGGAATAACACATACATCAGTAACATATTAACTTTGGATGTTGTGTCCCTATGAACATAGAAGACAAGATGAGAACACCTCCATCAACATTACTTATTCCACCAGTAGATATCACCTCTTAAAAATAAATGAATGTGTTAGTCTGATAAAACAAAACAATAGATAAATTAATTATATAAAAATTATCCATCTATCTTTTATTACCACTTGGAAAATTACTCCTTTGTGTTGATTCTTAGAGTACAATTGAGTAGTTATATGCCGGTGGCCTCTTCCTTGACTAAAGTTGGTTATTCCATAGGATTCAACTTATAATGTTTGCCCTCACCTTATCTTAGATCCTCCTATCTTATTCACCTACTATGAAAACTGACTTTGTGCCAATTCTTGGCATTGCCACAACTGTGGGATAAAGATCCTTACACACCCATATTTCATACACTGTTAACACTAGCTCGATCCAAAATACAATGATTTTGCATGATGATCGTTGCACATTCTTCATCAATTGAAAAACTACTTCGTAGAGTGCCCTTTAACCAAAAATAATATAGACACCATCACCCACAAAGGACACTAATCCCCTTTGCATCTTTTCAGTGAAAAGTATGACTGACCTTTAAGTTCCAATGTCACCTACCAAGATTGTGACTATTTTTTTTTGAGATTGTCCATGCTACAAGATAAACAACCTTGTTCTAGTGAAACTACAAGAGTACCCATTATAGAGTTGAACCATTCTCTTCCTTGACTCAAACTAATTTTGTATTATTATCACCCTCTATATCCAACTTATGATTTCTACATAAGTGGAAAACTTATCCCTCATCTATGTTAGAAGTCTTCTGCTACAACTCCACATCCAACCCTTCCTCAAATGTCCACATAATTTCATCATATATAGTATCCAATTGCTTAGGAGTCCCATGAAATACACCTCAATTTTATTTAAAGACATCATACTTTTAAGGAATATCTCAAACTTCCTTATCTTCTCATGTAGATAATATTGAGGAAAGTACCTACCCTTGAAATTCTTCCTAACGTCAGCCCACCTGATCTGATCTCCTAGCATCTTTTCCCCTTCCATATCCCACTAGTTTCCAACAATGCCCTTGATATGATAAATACAATTTTCTATCTTCTCATACTACTATATATCCAAAATCTATAAAGCCTTCTCTATCTTCTTCAATCAAAGATCCATGTTTTCTAGGATCAACAATAGTATTGTGCTCTATCATACTACTTGCCTCAACCTCTCAAAGGTCATAAATTGACCATGTGAAGACTAATCATGTGGTAGTAGTGTAAGTAATTAAGGGATAGTCTTCATATTCATAATTTTCATGAACAATGACATCAACTGCTAAACGATAGCTTGTATTGTCGAGTCGATTGGTTCAATCAAGTCCATGGGGGTGGCAGAGGAAATGCATGTTGCATATCTAGAAATCACTGCTCCAATTCCCTCTAATGTGCCTCTCATAATGCTCCTTAACTACTGACAAAACAAAAATATTCTACTCTTTCTCCTCATACTATCCTTCAATATCCACGACATCATAATGGTTGATTACATCCACAAAAGTGAATGAGAAAATGCAACGTCCTATGTCCCTGTAACTCTAATCCAACCCAATATATAATACCACTACATGTTATACCCAATCTTAGGATCAAATAATAACCACTCCTTAAGAATGAGAGGCCACACAGAGAAAAATATAATCAAAATTGGTAGAACAATCCATAATTGGCATAACACACTAAGCAAAATTGCAATTACAAAGCTCCAATAAGGTAGAAGTTACCAAAAACATTAAGGCCCATGATACCATTGTCAAGCTATTGCATATTATTTGACAAGTTAAACAAACCACAACCTAAATCATATAAAAGGAAATAATGTCTTATACGTAAACACATGTTCTATATATATATATATATATATATATATATATATATATATATATATATGTGTGTGTGTGTGTGTGTGTGTGTGTATGTGTGTGTATATATAATGTAGTTGTACAATTATTATGAATATTTGACACATGAATGGGTATTACAATATAGTTATGCAGGTTCACAAGATACAACTGGGTGACATGATTATATTCCAAGGAAAAACATTATAGTTTATGTATTGCAATTACGATCCCTTGACTTTGTATATTTTGTCATAACATGTCTTACTTAACTTTATTTCATGCCTTATATTATAGTGTTTGTAACTACATAGTCACACATGTGGGTAAGAAAATCTTATTGCCAGCCGAATATTGTTGTGAAAGATAACTCATGAATACATACATGTTGAACACCATACCTGGTACATAAAAACACTAAAACACCATAAGAATGCAAGATCCCTACCTCCAAATAAAGATAGTTAGGGAAGGAGACTCCTCGCTAAAGAAAACCTTGTGAAATATGTGGGACACTAAAATGGGTGATAAAACATGAGGGTGATACCAAATTTCAATGAGATATAAATTATTTGTAGTAAAAAGACAAGCAAGATCTACCAATATGATATCTTACAATTTATATGTCAATTCAAATTCTACAAGACATATTAGAATAAAAAATAGTATGTGAAGCATACAATAAAACAACTAAATAAGTTAAGATACTAATCTTAATTAAAATTTATTTTATTTATTCTATAATAATTTGGAATGTACCTTTTGAATTACAAGAGAATCATTGTAAAGTTTCTTCTCCTATGAAAAAAAGATCTTAGGCAACTTTATCTCACTAATGTCATGACACACCTCAGTCTATCTAAGTACAATCTCATCAGACTAGGACTTACATAAATGATAGGTCCATCATAGAAACTGAGACACTACACCTACACATATCACATGCAATATATAACAATCATATCCTTCCAATCACATTGGTAGGAATATCATACAAACAACATTATATACAACCATAACTATACTCATTGATATGATAGGTAAAATTAGTTCACTAGGGAATAATACCTCATAAATAGTATTGATAAAAACATATATTGAACAATTGGGATGTTAAGTATCTTCTCAAGATCCTTAGAATGTTAGAGTAGTTCATATTCCCATTACCCAACTTGTAAACACTAAGGAAGTTAACTGACACATAGGGAAACTACATGAATAGTATTTTCATTATTAATTAGTTTGGATAATCATCTATAATGGAATGATAATAAATTGAAAATATTCCTTATACTATTTAAGACATGGAAGCATTAAGAACATTATATACCAAATCCCTAACTTTTTCTATTAATTAAGTAGTTAAATTATAAATAACAACAAAAGTCTAATTTGTATCCTTCATACATTCCCATAGATAGTTTTATCTATATATTGGCCATATCATGAATCGTGATCAAAAGGCATCATAAACTACTAGATTTTGATCACACAATGAGAAGAAATTTTTCTAGAAATTTCATCAAACTATTCCACCAAATGAGATGATATGCCAAAAATTGTATTTGAAGTTGACAATTAGGGAAAGTTTCATACAAATATCATAACTTTTAGCTTCATAATATTACAATAATATCATAAAATTTCCTTTTGGAACATAATGCTACTACAATGAGTAGAACAATTGTATATTCTATGTGTTTCACCTAAAATACTTTAGAATCCCCTTTTTAAGTCATATATCATGCACATTAGTGAGGCTAGGTGATTATAGGTAGGTATTATCTTACCAATATAAGTAAATGGATGACAAATTATTCACCTTACAATAGAAAAAGGATCCAATAGGTGAAATCTCAAATCCTAGCAAAAAGCTCCATCACGTAAGCTAGAAAAATAAAAGAATGTATTCACCATCTTCATCTAGGAAAAATATGTGAAAAAAGAATGTTTAGGAAGAAAAAAAATGTTTATTCCAAGATTACCACATAGTTATTCAAAGATGATAGAAAATATGATAGAGTAGGAAAAGACATATATATTAAGTATCTTCAATATGGGGGTGATAAAATCCTACCCTAGATCTTCACAAAACTACCACAATTGCTACTCTAGATCAAGAATGAAGAATCGCATGGTTTGCAGTCTATTTGGGTATGTATATGTGTCATATCTAGTGACAATCGCTATTTTATCCAAAACTATCACTAGAATACTTGGAAACTTTTCTTACTTCCAATAACTTGGATCACTCACTAGGCTCATAGCAACCTAAATAGGGTTGGTAGTTTACCGACAAGTGACCCAACAATGATTTAACCGACCAATGTGTTAGTCTAAATAGCCATCTAGTCATCTGAACATTCTCATTACCAAAAATGAGCCCATTGAAGTGATCCAATGGTAGAAGTTGGTGATAGTAATAGATGAAATTGATTCAATGAAAATGATTAAGAACATAAATCAAGTCCCATGTCACAGCTAGTTGGTCCAACTAGTAATAGATGAAATTGATTCAATGGTAGATGTGAGTAGTTGGTATGATTACCCAAAAGTCTGATCAATTTGTTTCCACTACTAGAACCAACAAGGCTAAGGTGTTTTATTCATATTTTGATGTTGTAGAAAGACCAAAATACCAATAGAAACTTCAAATGTCTATAAATTAAGTTTCTAATGAACCAATACCCTAATAGTCATAACAAAAAATGTGAAGTAGGTGTATAAATCATAAAGAACATTATTAGAATTCAATTGATCAAGAAAAAACCATATAATACATGTAAGAAAACACAACTAGGGGTAAAATAGGAAACAATGTATCACATTCATCATAATTATAAACCATTCCACAAATGGGAGGAGTTCTGTAATTGAATTATATTCTATTAAGGCTATTTCTTGGTATAGATTAAAATTGATCCCTAGATATATTAGATAAAGTGTAAGGACCCTGACCTCCATTTAGGGCTTATCCTGTTTGCTTTGCTCAACCCTGATGCTTAGTTGCCTGCTAATCACCTTTAGTGGTGATTAGGGTTTGTTGGTGCTTTGTTGAAAGCTGGAGGTGCTAATTGTAATTAACCCAAGTCTAGGGTTTGTGGGCAAGTTTGCCACCTTGTGAGGTGCTCCTCCCTCTCCTTGCTTCCTCTAGTGTTGAGAGGAAGGTTTGGGCTCGTTGCTTGAGTTCCTTTGGGCTTGGTTGAGCTTGTTGGGCCTTGTGGTGCGTTGCCTTACTTCTTTGGACCCTGTGTCAGGAAAGAGTGCCCTGTGTCAGCCAGTGTTGTGTCGCCCAGGGTGTGTATCGGCCTTGGTGAGGGTGTGTCAGCCATGGAGTGGCTGTGTCATCCATGGTATGAGGTTGTGTCGCCCATGGACCCTTTGACCTTCTTTGACCTCATTTGTGTCACCACTAGTGGACACTTGGTGCTTGATGCTTGCATGTGTTAATGGCCTTGGACATGTGTTTAGGGCATGTTAGAGTGGTGGCATTGCTCATGGACAAGTGTCCCTAGGTGGGCGATACCTTGCCTTGATCTATCTTGGTTTCTCCTCCATCCTTTTCTATATATGTGTTTCCCTTCTCTTGCTAAGGGTCCCTTTAGTTCCTTAGTCTCCTTCTCCCTTGGTGCACGACACTCTCTTCCTTTGCAAGCTTGGTGGCTGATCCTTCTTGGAGTCTCCTTCTTCCTCTAAGTGGTGTCCGAACCCTAGAGTGCCTTGCTCCTCTTCCTTGGTTGTGCTTGGAGTGTGGAGCAAGGAGCTTGGATCTTGCTTAAGGCGGGTTACATAACTCCTAACCCTAACTACACTACCTTCTTTTATGTTGCTTACGATCAGCTATATATGTTGCTAGCTTAGTTTCTTACTTAGTTGTTTCTTGTTGGCACTTAGTTTCTTGCTTAGTTGTTTCTTGTTGGCTGAACCTATGTTCTAGGGTTTCTTGGTGAGCAAAACCCCTTTCTCTCTTTGGTCTAGAGGAGTGAGCTTGAGTACTAGTAATATGGGAAACACTCCTCTCTCGTTTAAGTTGAGAGGTGAGCTTGTGTTCTAGTTGCTTGAGCAACACCCTCCTCTCACCATGGACTTGAAAGGTGAGCTATGTGGTGGTTGTGGACCTTTGTTAGAGTTGTTCCTTGCATTGCCCGATTGGTGTTAAGAAGCTTGGCAAAACCCCTCTCTCTTGATAGTTGAGAGGTGAGTCATCTTCTTAAATCCATTAGGGTTTTGGTGCTTTTGTGCTTAAGGTTGGTGGTGACCCTGTCGGGTTGCACCTTGGCCGATATGGCTTAGGGCTGGCGTTGCCTGATATTCCCCTCTTAACCTAGAGTGTTGGACGTTGTGATGTAGTGTTGTGTTGGGTGTCACACACACCTGGTTCCTGCCTTGTTGTGTCGGGCGTCACACCATGATAAGTACCCTGCCCGACACCCTTCACCTCGTTATACCCAGATGTTGTGGAAGCTCGTTAGCTGGTTCTGTGGTGGGCGTCATCCCTTGACCCTTTCCTTGTGTGTCAGCTGATAGATGTGCCTAGCTTTGTGACGGGTGTTATGTTTTCCTTGCTGCACGCGTTGCACCTTTGGGCTTTATGCCTTGCTGTGTGGTGCTGCCCGATACACCTTGTGTGCAACGCACCGTTGCACAAGATGCCCTTAGACCTTGCCGCCCGACACCTGTTGCACGACACAGCATTGCACAACACACCTCTGGGGCTGAGCTACATGATAGGTGTTGAGGACGATAGACCCTGGTTGCACAATATGGTTGGGTGCATGACACCTAGGGTTGTCGTTGCATCTTGAGCTGTTAGTCGACACCCTTGTTGGTTGCTTGACCAAGATGAGGCTGAAGTGGTTGGACGATATGAGGAATACCCTGCCCGATACCACTTCTAGTGAGGGTGCCCTACCCGTCACACTTCTTGTGAGGGTAGTGGGCACTTCTAATGAGGGTCTTGATCCTTCTGTAAAACATCCATGCTAGATTTTATTTCATGATGTCACGTTTGGGTCTATATTGGTGATCCTTGTTATGCTTGTTGATAACTAAGATGATAGCTCACATTCATGTAACTTGACATGATATTACATCTGCTTATAATCATCTTGAATCACCTATATTATGCTAAGGAAATGGTAAGCACATAAGATGCTTTGCTTAATGATATAACCTATGTCTATGGTTACAAGTTGAGGTATAAATGATAAGCGTGTAATCGTCAATGTTACCCTATGTGGATAATACAATTCTCCTGATAACCCATGATGAATGTACATACTAACCATGCAGGTATACATGCATAGCCAGGTAAAGGGCTATGAGGTATATATTTGTTTAAGTAATACTACTTTGATGGTTACTCATGATAATGAGATAATATGCATGATGTGCGTTGGTCTGCGGACCTAAACTGGTTAAAGTGCCTTGGTGAGGTGTTATCCTCTGATGATGATTTGGGGTTGCTATCCCCTGGTAATGATGTAAGCCTTGAGAGGCAGTGGCACTATGTGATGAGAGATTGCCATCCCATGGCAATGTGATGATCTTTGAGATGGATCTAGATGATTGGCAAGAGGCCACGTGATAACATGTAATTTTGGATCCTTGTGATGGATAAGGATGAAGTTGATTACAATAAAAGCATAATATTGAGTTTCATGTTATTTATTCTTGTCATAGTTTGCATGTTATACAACTTGGTTGAATCTTGCAATCCACATAAAAGATACTAATTAATCACAGTGGAATATATCATGTAGTTTGCCCTGGCCATAGATCCATCATCGTCAGGAGCTGGTGATGGTGAAATGGGTTCTCCTGTGGGTTTACCCAGAGCACATATTGTTGAATATGCGAGGTTTCTCCTAGACTAAAGTGAGGAGGTAAGAGTGAAACTTTGGTTGTAGACTCCAGCGTGCGGATTCAGGCCTGCATCCCAAGTATGTGGAGAGCATGGTGAACAGGCCCATGGCTCAGGATATGTGATATGGGAGCATGAATGCATTCATGGCTCAGAGCATGGTGAGTAGGCTCGTGGCTCAGTTTCACTAGCGACGATACATGTACCAAGGCGGGCTAGGAAGAGGGTAGACTAACCCTGTGGCTGAGGCCACTTAAGCATGAGACTGCGGTCCTGCTTGTGTTGTACTCGTGCACTAACCACGAGGTGGGAGGTCGTGGAGTCCGGCTCTTCCATTGACCTTGTATGGCACCGACTCCGGGTTTTGCATCCATCGGTTGGATTTGAGCGGTACGGCTCACTTCCTCAGGGCATAATAATACATAATCTAGCCGTATAGCATTTACTTCTTAAGGCCAAACACGGAACATTAGTTAAGGCCTTGCTTGTGTAGTTAATCTTGTTATATCTTGCAATTACCTATACGCTCATCATGTTATGTGGTAAGACCTTATAAATCTTATCTTGTTAATCATGTTCCATAGAAGAGATATTTGGTATATGCTTTTTGTACATCGGGTAAGCTTGCTGGTATGAATAGCTTAGTGATATAGACTGCTCTTGTTATACCTCTTATCAGTTATCTACTGTTGTTGCTCTATCTTTCTGAGGTTTTGTAGTTTCGGTGGGGAGTTATGTTTCTCGCTGGGACTGTGTGTCTCACCCCGCTGGTTTACACCCTTTTTAGGTGTTTGAGCTAGACGTGGTGGTGGTCGCGGAGTTGCGACCGAGCATCAATACGAGCAGTAGAAGGCAAGAGATGGATATGCTACTGTTTTGGTTATTTGTAGTAGAGTATTAGAGTCATCCTTGTACTCTCAGGTCCTTGGGAATGTTTTGACATTGTTTCACGATGTATAGCTGTTGATGTTCTATATATCTTGCTGCTGGCCAGATGTGGGCCGTTATGTATGTATAAATAGGTGATGAACTCATGTGATGATAGGACAACTGATCCTCTAAGCTGTGGATACATATCTAGACTTGTAAATGTTTATATAACCTGTTTCCCTGCAGGATGAGGACCTAAATGCAATAGTTTCTCAGTTTATCCGCCTTCCGCAATCAGTTTTAATTAACCCGTGTTTTTGGTAGTCTGTGGTTTATGGTGATTTCTGCACATTTTCGCGTAACACCTCGCTGTCTATGAGATAGTGGGATGTGTTTCCACAAGTTTTGGTATCAGAGCTCTAGGTTCGCTGAGTCTACAGGGATTTAGGACTAGGTTGTGTCTATTCTTATGAGTTTTCCAGATTTTCTTACCATCATCTTCTGCCCTCAGCGGAAGAAAAGCCAAGATGTCTGGAAACCATGAAGAACATGCTGCTGAGAACAGCGATGCTGCATCAGTTGATGGAGTTATAGGGCAGGCACATGAAGATCGGGTGCCTGAGGTCCCCCAACCTGACCCAACCATTCTTGAACACCCTACCTATCAACAGCTTATGGGGCAGATGATGGCTACGATGAATATCATGGTAGAAAGATTTCTAGTGCCTCCGCCGAGAGCATAGGTTCCCCATGGTGAAACATCGGGTATTGGGAATACCTTTGAGTGGCTATGCCGAGTCAGAGCTTCGAATTATGCTGGGACGGCTGATCTAGCAGATGTAGATCTGTGGCTGACAAGTCTTGAGAAGGCTTTCCGTATCCTCGACATCCCCGAAGCAGACAAAGTAAAGCACGCTATCTACCTTCTGAAAGGTAGTACTGGTCACTGGTGAACCATCGAGGAAGAGAAGCGATTTGGTGAGGTGATCGGTTGGGAAGTTTTCCGGCATGAGTTCGTCAGCAGATACTTTCCGAAGACGTATCTGGATGAGAAGATCAGTCAGTTTGAGTGTTTGCGCCAAGGAACGATGAACATCACTGAGTATGAAGCCAAGTTCATGGACCTGTTGAGGTTTTGTCCTCACATGGCAGCGACAGATGAAGAGCTGATCAGACATTTTGAGAAAGGTCTGAGTGCTGAGCTGACAACACATGTTTCCCCATTGGAGAACAGAGAGTGGTTTTCTATGTTTGTGGAATCTTTCCGGAGGATTGAACGGATAGTCAGGGAGAAAAGAGAATCCATGTCTAAGAAGAGGCCTGCTCAGTTCCAGGGACAGAGGTTTGGTGGCTTCAAGAAGCCTAGATTTTTAGCACTGTCAGTGATGAGAGGTTCCAGTGCACCGCTGCAGTAGTCTCCAAGTAAGGGAAGAGGATATGTTTCTTCACCATCAAAAGCACATAGTACAACTTCAGTGGCAGTGACAGGGCCATCTAGGTCACGGTTTGAAGATAGGGTATGCCATATGTGTGGTCAGATCAGACATTTCAAGTTGAATTGCCCAAACAAAGATGTTGAAGTGACACAACAGCCCAGTAGTAGCAGAGGGTGAGGACGTGGTCAAGCGTCGCAAGCGGGATCGTCTGCTCAAGGAAGCAGAGGACGTGGACAGCAAGCAACAACTTGATTCTATGCTATGAGTCAGCCGGAGGCAATAGTCAACCCATGAGTAGTGACAGGTCAGATGGAGTTATTTCATTCTGATATGTCTTCTTCTTGCTTTATATCTGTTCTGGTTGACACGAGTGCTACACACTCTTTTATCGCCTATAGTATGCTTGAAAACTGTCATTTACCTGTTAGCTGTAAGAAGGATAGCTTGTTGATAGAAACCCCTCTTGATGGCTCCTCGATGCTTCGAGAAGAGTGTCCATCTTGTGTCTTATCTTTTTTGGGACACAGTATACAAGTGGATCTTATATACTTGATATGCACGGTTTCGATGTGATCCTTGGGATGGATGCCTTAGAGAAGTATAAGGTTGTTTTGGACTGTGGTTCCAAGCAGGCGGTGTTTGATGATGATGGAGCGAAGTGGATCTTCCAAGGAGATAGGAAGATTCTTCCGACGTGTCTGGTATCAGTTATGGTGGCAGAGAAGTTGCTACGACAAGGATGTGAGGCGTTCTTAGCTTAGCTCATGTTGTGGATACCGTTGGAGATACCAAGGCGAAAGGTCCTAGCCTTGAAGAGGTGTCAGTTGTCTGAGAGTTTGC
The DNA here is from genome assembly GCA_963693085.1 of Alisma plantago-aquatica. Taxonomy (NCBI): domain Eukaryota; kingdom Viridiplantae; phylum Streptophyta; class Magnoliopsida; order Alismatales; family Alismataceae; genus Alisma; species Alisma plantago-aquatica. Next base: position 688,952,731 of record OY856409.1, read on the forward strand.
CGATGTGTTTCCTGAAGAGTTCCCTGGTGTTCCTCCACCACGAGAGATTAATTTTGAGATCAATCTGGTTCCTGGAACGCAACCAGTTACACAAACTCCGTATAGGATGTCTCCAGTAGAGATGGCAGAGCTTAAGAAGCAGTTGCAAGAGTTGTTGGATAAAGGTTTCATCCGACCGAGTACATCGCCTTGGGGTGCTCCATTGTTGTTCCTTAATAAGAAGGATGGGTCGATGCGGTTATGTATAGATTACCGATAGTTGAACAAAGTCACGATCAAGAATAAGTACCCGCTACCAAGGATAGATGATCTGTTCGATAAGTTGCATGGTGCTACAATGTTTTTGAAGATCGATCTACGGTCCAAATATCATCAGTTGAGGATTAAGGCAGATGACATACCAAAGTCAGCTTTTAGGACGAGGTATGGTCACTACGAGTTTGTGGTTATGCCGTTCGGGCTAACCAATGCACCTACTGCTTTCATGGATCTGATGAACTGAGTGTTCTGTCTGTTTCTAGATCAACTTGTTGAGTCATTATAGATGACATCTTGATCTATAGTCGGGACAAGCAAGAGCATGAGCGACATCTTCGGCTAGCGTTGATCTTCTTTGCCAACATCAGTTGTATGCCAAGTTCAGTAAGTGTGAGTTTTGGTTGGAAGAAGTGACTTTCTTGGGTCATGTGATATCTGTTGAAGGAGTCAAAGTGGACCCGAAGAAGGTGGAGTTCGTTGTAGAGTGGGAACAGCCAAAAACGCCAACAGAAGTTCGTAGTTTCCTGGGTTTGGCAGGATACTACCAGAGGTTTATCAAGGACTTCAGTGCGATTGCGTTGCCGATGATGAAGTTGACTAGGAAGGATGTACCTTTTGTCTGGGATGACCATTGTCAGCAAGCTTTCCAAAGTTTGAAGGAAAAGCTGACTAGTGCTCCAGTGCTAGTGCTGCCAGAGCCTGGAAAGGGCTACGTTGTTTTTTGCGATGCTTCCAAGAAGGGTTTAGGTTGTTTGCTGATGCAGGAAGATCATGTGGTTTCTTTTGCTTCGCGACAGCTTAAGAAACACGAGGAGAACTATCCGACTCATGATTTGGAGTTGGCAGTAGTGGTTCATGCGTTAAATATTTGGAGACACTATCCTTACGGGGAAGTATGTCAGATCTTTACAGATCATAAGAATCTGAAGTACATCTTTTCGCAGCATGAGTTAAACATGTGACAACATCGATGGATGGAGTTAATCAATGATTATGACTGCACCATCGAGTATCATCCTGATAAGGTGACTGTGGTAGCTGATGCGCTTAGCCAAAAGTCTTATTCTCTTTCTTCAAAGAAGGCACAGTTGAGTTCTCTGGTATGCCATAGACGGGATATGTTTGTCTCTTTGCGACAGATGAATGTACAGATGGAAGTTTCCTTGTTAGCTGGACTTTTAGCACAGATGCAAGTCAAGCCTATGCTGAGACAACAGATCAAAGATGCACATCAAACAGATGATGCAGTACAGTCGATCAGATCAGAGTTCGGCAGCGAAAAGCGTGATGGGTTCCATGAGTCCGAGGATGGACTAGTTTGCTATCATGATAGAATGGTGATTCCCGATGCTGATGATCTGAGGAAGTTAGTGCTTGAGGAAGCACACACGTCGATGTATGATATGCATCCATGTGTCACCAAGATGTATCATAGTCTGAAGGACTTGTATTGGTGGCCCGGTTTGATGAAAGATGTAGCTGAGTTTGTGGCTAGATGTGCGGTATGTCAGCAAGTCAAGGTTGAGCATCAAAAGTCGGCAGGTACGTTGCAACCCCTGCCGATACCGCAGTGGAAATGGGATCATATAACCATGGATTTTGTAGTTGGTCTACCCAGGACAACTAGGAATCATGATTCCATTTGGGTAATAGTGGAAAGATTGACGAAGTCTGCCCATTTCATACCAGTAACACAACGTATACAGCCGAGAAGCTCGCTCGAGTATATGTGGATGAGATAGTACGTTTGCACGGTGTGCCAGCGAAGACAGTTTCTGACAGAGGTCCTCAGTTCACGAGTCGTTTCTGGGAACAGTTGCACAAAGTGTTGGGAACGCAGTTGAGGTTCAGTACCGCTTTCCACCCACAGACAGATGGACAGTCTGAGAGGACTATTCAGACTTTGGAGGATCTCCTTCAAGCTTGTGTTTTGCAGTTCTTAGGTAGTTGGGACATACATCTCAGTCTGATAGAGTTTGCTTACAACAATAGTTATCAGTGGAGCATTGACATGGCTCCTTACGAGGCCTTATATGGCAGGAAGTGCAGATCTCCGTTATGTTGGTATGAGTCTGGTGAATATCAACTTTTGGGTCCTGAGTTAGTACAGCAGACAACAGAAAAGATCAAAGTGATACAACAACAGTTGAAAGCGGCACAGGACATGCAGAAGTCTTATGTAGACAATCTCCGACGACCTTTGGAGTTCCATGTAGGAGACAAAGTGTATCTTAAAGTCTCTCCGTGGAAAGGTGTGCTAAGGTTTGGCCAGAAGGGTAAGCTAGCACCAAGATATATGGGGCCATACCCGGTCATAGCACGTGTGGGCCAGGTAGCTTACAAGTTAGAGCTTCCGCCAGAGTTGCACAGGTTACATCCAGTGTTCCATGTCAGTATGCTGAAGAAAAGTCATCCGGATACATGGACAGTGATACAACCGGTCAAAGTTGAGCTTGATGAAGATGTGACCTACGAGTAAGGTCCTTGACAGGAGAGTTAAGAAGCTGAAGAGGAAGAACCTGGTTCTTGTGAAGGTTCTTTGGCATCATCGTGGCATTGAGGAAGCCACGTGGGAGCTTGAGGAAGAGATGAGGAGGAAGTATCCATCGCTTTTCTCTTCAAATTTCGGGGATGAAATCCCTTTGAAGGGGGTTAGCTTGTAAGGACCCTGACCTCCGTTTAGGGCTTATCCCGTTTTCTTTGCTTAACCCTGATGCTTAGTTGCCTGCTAATCACCTTTAGTGGTGATTAGGGTTTGTTGGTGCTTTGTTGAAAGCTGGAGGTGCTACTTGCAATTAACCCAAGTCTAGGGTTTGTGGACAAGTTTGCCAGCTTTTGAGGTGCTCCTCCCTCTCCTTGCTTCCTCTAGTGTTGAGAGGAAGGTTTGGGCTCATTGCTTGAGTTCATTTGGGCTTGGTTGAGCTTGTTGGGCCTTGTGGTGCGTTGCCTTGCTTCTTTGGACCCTGTGTCGGGCAAGAGTGCCCTGTGTCGGCCAGTGTTGTGTCGCCCAGGGTGTGTGTCAGCCTTGGTGAGGGTGTGTCGGCCATGGAGTGGGTGTGTCGGACATGGTGTGAGGTTGTGTCGCCCATGGACCCTTTGACCTTCTTTGACCTCATTTGTGTCATCACTAGTGGACACTTGGTGCTTGATGCTTGCATGTGGTAATGGCCTTGGACATGTGTTTAGGGCATGTTAGAGTGGTGGCATTGCTCATGGACAAGTGTCCCTAGGTGGGCGACACCTTGCCTTGTTCTACCTTGGTTTCTCCTCCATCCTTTTCTATATATGCGCTTCCCTTCTCTTGCTAAGGGTCCCTTTAGTTCATTAGTCTCCTTCTCCCTTGGTGCATGACACTCTCTTCCTTTGCAAGCTTGGTGGCCGATCCTTCTTGGAGTCTCCTTCTTCCTCTAAGTGGTAGCCGAACCCTAGAGTGCCTTGCTCTTCTTCCTTGGTTGTGCTTGGAGCATGGATCTAGGAGCTTGGAGATTTCTTAAGGCAGGTTACATAACTCCTAACCCTAACTACACTACCTTCTTTTATGTTTATTATGATCGGCTATATATGTTGATAGCTTAGTTTCTTGCGTAGTTGTTTCTTGTTGGCTGAACCTATGTTCTAGGGTTTCTTGGTGAGCAACACCCCTTTCTCTCCTTGGTCTAGAGGAGTGAGCTTGAGTACTAGTAATATGGGCAACACTCCTCTCTCGTTTAAGTTGAGAGGTGAGCTTGTGTTCTAGTTGCTTGAGCAACACCCTCCTCTCACCATGGACTTGAAAGGTGAGCTATGTGGTGGTTGTGGACCTTTGTTAGAGTTGTTCCTTGCGTTTCCCGATTAGTGTTAAGAAGCTTGGTAAGACCCCTCTCTCTTGATAGTTGAGAGGTGAGTCATCTTCTTAAATCCATTACGGTTTTGGTGCCTTTGTGCTTGAGGTTGGTGGTGACCCTATCGGGTTGCACCTTGGCCGATATGGCTTAGGGCTGGTATTTCCCGATATTCCCCTATTAACCTAGAGTGTTGGACGTTGTGATGTAGTGTTGTGTTGGGCATCACACACACACCTGGTTCCTACCTTGTTGTGTCGGACGTCACACCATGATAAGTACCATGCCCGACACCCTTCACTTCGTTATACTCGGATGTTGTGGAAGCTCGTTAGCTGGTTCTGTGGTGGGTGTCATCCCTTGACCCTGTCCTTATGTGTCGGCCGATAGATGTGTCTAGCTTTGTGATGGGTGTTATGTTTTCCTTGTTGCACGCATTGCACCTTTGGGCGTTATGCCTTGTTGTGTGGTGCTGCCAGATACACCTTGTACGCGACGCACCGTTGCATGAGATGGCCTTAGACCTTGCCACCCGACACTCGTTGCACGACACAGCGTTGCACAACACACCTATGGGGATGAGCTACACGATAGGTGTTGAGGCCGATAGACATTGGTTGTACAATATGGTTGGGTGCACGACACCTAGGGTTGTCGTTGCATCTTGAGATGTTAGTCGACACCCTTGTTGGTTGCTTCACCAAGATGAGGCTGAAGTGGTTGGACGATATGAAGAATACCCTACCCGATACCACTTCTAGTGAGGGTGCCCTACCCGTCACACTTCTTGTGAGGGTAGTGGGCACTTCTAGTGAGGGTCTTGATCCTTCTGTAAAACATCCATGCTAGATTTTGTTTCATGATGTCACGTTTGGGTCTATATTGGTGATCCTTGTTATGCTTATTGATAACTAAGATGATAGCTCACATTCATGTAACTTGACATGATATTACATCTACTTATAATCATCTTGAATCACCTGTATTATGCTAAGGAAATGGTAAGCACATAAGATGCTTTGCTTAATGATATAACCTATGTCTATGGTTACAAGTTGAGGTATAAATGATAAGTGTGTAATCATCAATGTTACCCTATGTGGATAATACAATTCTCCTGATAACCCATGATGAATGTACATACTAACCCTACAGGTATAGATGCATAGCCAGGTAAAGGGCTATGAGGTATATATTTGTTTAAGTAATACTACTTTGATGGTTACTCATGATAATGAGATAATATGCATGATGTGTGTTGGTCTGAGGACCTGAACTGGTTAAAGTGCCTTGGTGAGGTGTTATCCTCTAATGATGATATGGGGTTGCTATCCCCTGGTAATGATGTAATCCTTGAGAGGCAGTGGCACTATGTGATGAGAGATTGCTATCCCATGGCAATGTGATGATCCTTGAGATGGATCTAGATGATTGGCAAGAGGCCAAGTGATAACATGTAATGTTGGATCCTTGTGATGGATCAGGATGAAGTTGATTACAATAAAAGCATAATATTGAGTTTCATGTTATTTATTCTTGTCATAGTTTGCATGTTATACAACTTGGTTGAATCTTGCAATCCACATAAAAGATACTAATTAATCACAGTATAATATATCATGTAGTTTGCCCTGGCCATAGATCCATCATCATCAGGAGCTGGTGATGGTGAAACGGGTTCTCCTGTGGGTTAACCCGGAGCGCATATTGTTGAATATGTGAGGTTTCTCCTAGCCTAAAGTGAGGAGGTAAGAGTGCAACTTCGGTTGTAGACTCTAGGGTGTGGATTCAGGCCCGTAGCCCAAGTATGTGAAGAGCATGGTGAACAGGCCCATGGCTCAGGATATGTGATATGGGAGCATGAATGCGTTCATGGATCAGAGCACGGTGAGTAGTCATGTGGCTCAGTTTCACTAGCACTGATACCTGTACCGAGGCGGGCTAGGCGAAGGGTAGCCTGACCCTGTGGCTGAGGCCACTTAAGCATGAGACTGCGGTCCTGCTTGTATTGTACTCGTGCACTGACCACGAGGTGGGAGGTCGTGGAGTCTGGCTCTTCCATTGACCTTGTATTGCACCGGCTCTGGGTTTCACAGCCGTCGGTTGGATTTGAGTGGTATGGCTCACTTCCTCAAGGCATAATAATACATAATCCAGCCGTATAGCATTTACTGTTTAAGGCAAAACACCGAACATTGGTTAAGGCATTGGTTGTGTAGTTAATCTTGTTATATCTTGTAGTTACCTATACGTTCATCATGTTATGTGGTAAGACCTTATAAATCTTATCTTGTTAATCATGTTCCATAGAAGAGATATTTGGTATATGCCTTCCGTACATCGGGTAAGCTTGCTAGTATGAATAGCTTAGTGATATAGAGTGCTCTTGTTATACCTCTTATCAGTTATCTGTTGTTGTTGCTCTATCTTTCTGAGGTTTTGTAGTTTCGGCGGGGAGTTATGTTTCTCGCTGGGACTGTGTGTCTCACCCCGCTAGGTTACACCCTTTTAGGTGTTCGAGCTAGACGTGGTGGTGGTCGCGGAGTTGCGACCGAGTAGCAAGACGAGCAGTCGAAGGCAAGAGATGGATATGCTTCTGTTTTGGTTGTTTGTAGTAGAGTCTTAGAGTCATCCCTATACTCTTAGGTCCTTGGGAATGTTTTGACGTTATTTCGCAATGTATAGCTGTTGATGTTCTGTATATCTTGCTACTGGACGGATGTGGGCCGTTATGTATGTATAAACAGGTGATGAACTCATGTGATGACAAGACAGCTGATCCTCTAAGCTGTGGACACGTATCTAGACTTGTAAATGTTTATATAACATGTTTCCCTGTAGGATGAGGACCTAAATGCAATAGTTTCTCAGTTTATCCGCCTTCTGCAGTCAGTTTTAATTAACCTGTGTTTTTGGTAGTCTGTGGTTTATGGTGATTTCCGCACATTTTTGTGTAACACCTCGTTGTATGTGTGATAGTGGGATGTGTTGCCACATAAAGTGAGATCCTAAAGTGTGGAGTAAGTGCTTACCATATAGCAGTATCATCAAATCAAATACATATGGAGGAATCTCTTCCATTTTGTAGTGTTAAAGACTATGAACTGTAAGTAAAAGAGCCCTTGGATATTAGTAAGGACTGGATGTATAAGTAGCACTCAATGAGGATACTCTATTATACTATGAGGAAACTAAAGAAGATAGATAGAATCGTAGTGATTGTGACTAAGAGCATCATGTAATTGTAAGTGCACATGGGTACTATGGGGGAAATTCTCAAGAAACAACTACATTTATTTGAGTGAGGTCTATTTTAGGTATCCACTCAAAATTAGACTTAATCTATCATATTGTTTTCAATCCTACTTTTAAAACCTATTTCATGACTCTCATAAAATTCATAGAATTTTCTTAGTGTCCCCTAAATGTGATTTTCATGCATAAATGTATAATCTAACCGTGTAAGAGTGTGAAAAATATGCTTCTACAACATGAAATGTTTTCAACATGTGTTATGATTCTAGTCATAGACTCTAGGAACACACATGAAACAACAAGAATCTATATTTTACTATAAGAAAATTTCAAGTGAGAGTTCTCAAATAATGTGAGTATACTTGTAAATTTCAAAATAAGATATAATTAATTCTTACTATTAATGAATGAGAATGATAAAATTGAATTCATGATATTTTAGAGTAGAAACCTTATACAGAAAAAGCTAGGAAGTCCAAGTACACATCAAATTTAACATAAGATTTAGTTGAAAGGAATATGATCTAAAGGATTGATTAATGTTGGAATAGTGGATGAAATTGAGGCGAGTTTGATAGGAGAAGTAAAAAAGGAAGAGGATGGCAAACATAGTTTTATTGATATAAAGTTGTAAGGGATAACATGTGAAATCATGTTAAGTTATTATTTGATAAATACAATTAGTGTAATTTAAGTTAATTTAAATGAAATTTGAATAGGAGTAAGATTTAGGTATGAATATTTTATATGATTTGTGAAGAAATTTTAGAATTGATACTTTTTGTATATTTGTTAAAGCTTTTGAGTTAAAACCCAGTAACTTCAATTGTGTGTTAGACACAAGTTAGGAGGGAACAATGAAGTTTATAACTAGAATGTAAGACCTATTAGGGGGAAAAAGTATATATTTGGTCTTGTTTAAAGGAAATAACTAAGTCAATGAAAAAAGATAATTATTTAAGATACATATCATTAGGATTGGGGTTGGATTTGGTACTATGATAAGGGTGTAATTAAAGAGGAGTAGCGATGTAAAGGGACAAGTAAAGGGGGAAGGGAGAGTGTGAGGATATATGAAAGCCATATAAGTGTGAATGTGGAGAGGATGTACGTGAAGGAGAGGAACTCAAAAGAAGGCTTACCAAAAATGGTTTATCCAAAGTTAGGTGTCTATATACTAGGTAACATTGGATTACATAAAGAGTTTAACAAGGAATAAGAAACACTAGCATATGCATTGAAAGGGGAGAGGGGTTATCCCAGTGGTGTGGCTCGACAATCCCCAATTAAGGGGCTCAGGTTTGACTCTGGATGCCAACCCTCAGGGTGCAACAAGGCCCCATACTATTGAGCATGTCATGGTGCCCCCATTTACGTGGATGGTTCTAGGGTTTACCCTACTGGGGTGGGTCCAATAGTGGCTCTGTCTATGAGACGTTCCTTACTATAAAAAAATAATAGCCACGGAAACCTCCATTTGTAGTGGGTTTCTTGGAGGGTTTGGAATCCCTTTATATATGGATACATCATGGAAGAACACAATAGTGACCCAAAGAACAAGATAGGTAGGAACTAACCAAGAGAAAGGGAAACATTCATGGCTTATCTTGTTAGGAGGCAATAAATTAGAGAAGATTTTACACATATTAGAGAGAAGTTGAGGTAGCATGATGATAATTGGATGAAAATCCAATATCTTAGGTTTTTCCTTAAGGTAACATATATAATTCCATATCTATAGTTTTATGCATCCAAAAAAGTATACATTCTATCATTACAAATCCAATAACTACTAGATATTTTTAGAATACAATTTATTAGTATTTTGGTAGGTATTTATAACTAAAAGTAGGAAAGTATTTCAAAATACCAGAATTTGAGGTTGTGGATAAAAGGATCTTAAAATGAATGATTAAACTATCCATATCTCCAAGGTAAACCTCTTTTTCAAGTAGCTCATCAATACTTACTCTGTGATTAAGTGTGCTTGGCATAAAGTAGTACTAGGATGAATGACTTTTTAGGAATTTGAACTTGAGATATTTGTGATGAGGAAAAAGCACATAGCAAAGGTCATTGGTGGCCTTTGGGGCCAGTAATCATTCCAGAAACTCTATTTGAGCCTTGGGTGGTTTTCCTATTTCTACAAGTATAAATAAATATAACAATATATATATTTAGTTTGTATTGTAGGAAGATGACATAAATTCCAAACAGAATCTATTAAACTTGTATTTATGTTTTTAAATCAATTCTAAGTTGTTGTCTTCATGAATTTTCTTACATAATGAATGTTGGGGGAAAACTCAATAAGGGTGTTTTTGTATTAGTATAGTAAGAAAAAATGAAATAATTTTACAAAAGAAAGAAAACTACTATAAGTATACTTATTGATATGTTACCCTAATTTTGAGTTGGATCATGGCTTAAAATATATTCCCATATGCTATGCAACTTGGTCATATAATATATTTTTATGCAGTAAAAGGTCCATATAATGTATTGCTATAAAAATAAATGGACAAACTAGACTATTATGAAAGCCTATATAATACTATTAAACTCAATATCTAGTACAATACTTCATATCAAGTCATACTAATCTTAGTTTAGTGGTAAATACTATATTTCACTTATTTTGACTAAAATATGAGTTATTAGTGACAAAATAAAGAGACTAGATTAATTCCCTATATTGATATAATTAATATTTAAGGTGATTCAAAGAGGCAACTAATATGAACATATACCTAGGTATTTAGGAATATGCAAATTAGTTAAGTCAAGATAGGGATAAGTTTTGGAACATGAATTAGGATTGTGAGGAGATGAAAACAAAATGGTATAGAAAAGGGTAAAATAAATAGTTAGAGAATTCATCGTACTAATTTCAATAATTCCACATCAACAATTTTATATGTATAAGACCAAGATAGAGACAAGCTAAGCGAAGGCTGAAGAACCTAATAAACAACGTATGTGGGAGGTCGATCTTACAGAACGTTGATGGTATTTTGGGAGAGGTAGATCCAATATCAATATCCAAATGAATATTCATTTCATGGTTAAATGTTTATTCATGTTTTATTAAGAAGTACATATTTAGATGAATTTGAAATTTATGATAAAATCATGATGGTAATGATATGAGATATATTGGGACAAAATGATGATAATGCAAAAAGTAAGTCATTGATTTCAATTTTCAAATATCTATGATTTTTCATGAATGTTTACAATTATGCATATTATGAATGCCACTGACCATTTCTAAGTGGAATATGTAAAGTGGCAATCTGGGAGTGGAAAGTGATATGTGAGGTAAGTGATATAGGATTGGATTGGAATATCAAATAATGTTTATATATGCTAATCAAGAATTCAAAGCCAATTTTTGTGACAGACCTGATTCATATTTCAATTCATGACATGTGGCATTGTCTATAATGACAAAATCGGTTGATGACTAATTAATGAGTTATGTTGTTAAGACACTAAATGAACCTATTATGAATTTATAATGTTAGAATTAAAGTTATATAGGTTATCAAAAATATGTTGAATGCTTTGAATATAATTGGAAGATTGATGTGGCATTAACGTTCTTATCTATTATTAGTCTTATAAACTTATAATTTGATATTTGTAATATTGAATATTCATATAATACAATGTATCATATAATATTGCCCTATATACACACTCTTAACAAATACTTCATATGTGATTTGACTCTTTGATGGAAACATTATAGGGTGTGCTTGTTGCATTAAGACTTGTTAAGGTGGTGACCTATGCCAATATTATGATTTTTCTATAATAGTCATAGAAGCTAGCTTTATTTACAATATAATATACATATTTTTAGACATGTATTTCTTAAAAAAAGTTACTTGTTGTAGTTAATATTATATGCTTATTTTATAGGGAACTTTGACTAATTATTTGCATGTGGTGCTTTGGTGAGAGATCCATATTAATTCGCATCTAACTAAGAAGATTGCAATACAAAAATAATATGTCAACTTTGGATGTCTCAATGTTATCATTGTGAACGGGTCTTATTAGTCAATATATCCTAGTTGTAATGGTCAATATACATTGTAACATATTATATTAAGTACTATTGAATTATGTCTACTAACATACATGATATCACCAGTACTTTCTTGAGTCCTTTATGTATATTTGTAATAATTTAAATTTTGTAATCAAGATAAGAGTGTTTATTTTATAAGTTTCACTAGGCATGTTGGTTATTATAGATGAAACATTGCCTCTCTTCTTACATGCACAATACCATGCATACATCAGCTATTATAAAAAGGTGTAAAAACTAATTATGATAAACAACATTATTGATCGTCCTTTGTTGCACTCATGCTCTTGAGGATGATTGTTGCTTCATAGAATTGATTCTTACAGTGAATGTCTTATTTATAATACTAGACTTAGAAATTAATGTGTCCATTTAGTGATTTCTTAATCATCAAGCAATGGTAGGGGATTATATATGGGGATTTCATTTAAAAGATGTCAATCTGTTGGAACTTTTTCATTATTGATCTTTAGTGATAAAAAGTATTTACTAAGTTTATTAGATTAATGAAATGTGCAAACAAGAGAAAATGCTTGTCACTTACAAAAAGTTACCTATATCGTTACCCCTTATATAACTGCTTCACTCGTCTATTTTTTTCTCTTGGCATGTATGCTTACTATTCCATAAGTGTAAGACAGCTACTATTGGATACGATTAAATTGGAGATATCATATTCCGCTAGAATATATCAATACATTAGTTTACATAAAACTCCTTCTAGTATGGGGAAGGCTAACGCATGCACATACTGAAGATATACTATGCATGCACAGATCACATGGTCCATTGTCAATTTAATCATGCTAATCACATCTTGTAAGAATATGTGGCCACTGAACTCTTGCAAAAACGCGATCTAATCACACTATGAACTCAAAGTCCCCCTTCCCAAGTCAAATAATCTTTCTTGGCTCCACACATGTTTGAGGTTCTATTTTTAAGACAAAAGGGAGAGGTTATTAACGTGATATTTCATTACACAAATCCCAGTTACTTATCCTTGTAATAGAGACTAACCTATATGTTCTTATATACTTTTTCAAAGATTCCATTTTCTTTTTGATAAAGACCCATCATTAAGCATAATATGCATACATAACACCTATTCAATGGAACATCACCTGCCAAGCTAAGACCCCTTAAAAAGGCATACTATGATGTTACCCTCATCCATCACCCGTAAACAAAATGATATTAGTCTTTTATTAAGCCATATGAGTGAATTGTTGAAGTAAGGGTGTGATGTGGTCAATCTGTATGAAGAGAAGCTGCTTTTTGGGTTTATATATGGTTAATCTTCAACAAGTTCCATATAGTTTTTCTGTAGTTAAATCTCTTCTCAAAATTCTTCTTTTGATGTAAAGTTTTATAGAAGAGTATATTTTACTTTCTCTTTTACATGTGTATACTTCCTTCTCCCTCTTTTCTATATGTGTACTTGGATTTATCAATGTGGTGTTTTATCCGGTTGATGAGGATGCTTTAAAAAGGAGAAACACACTATGGTGATCAAAGTCGTTGACCTAAGTGGCACAAGTATTTAATTTATTCTTAAAATTTATTTTGATAGATGCACTTATAAAAAAAATTACCATCTTCGACTAAGGACCTACCTAATAGTTTGAGTCATGATTTGATGCTTTAAGAAAAAAGATTTCACACATTAAGTTAAAAACGTCTCTAGGTTATGATGGGTCATAACTATATTATCTAATTGAATGCTTTTGAGTGTTGTTATCATTTGCAACATACATTAATATTTCAAATTTCATCTAATTTGTTAGTTCATTTCTAGTACATACAGTTGGAATCCTACTTCACATCGGATCGAGAAAAAAATATGAGATTTTGAAATTGCATGACATATTGTTTTCCTAAAAATTTCTCAAGAAAATAGTTTAATTATCCATTAGTATTGTCTAAAAAGAAAATTAAATGAGAAACTTTAAGCATCAAATTTGTCACATGGAGGAATACACAGCACTGCTACATAATAAATGTCTTGTTAATTAAAAAAATTAAAAGATAGAAAGGACAAGGGAAAAGTAAAGAGAAGCAAAGCAATAAATGGAGGCATTAAAAACACCACTTTTAAACAATTCTCAATAAAAAATGAAGAGAGAGAACTAGAAAATAATAAGTTAAACTATATTGTATACTTAACACAGTAGAGGAAGAAACCCTAGACATAAATTGTACAAAGAAAGAAAACATGAGAAAATATACAGTAACAATATGCATAATTACCTCACATCATATCAAAAGTACCTGACATAAACACAACAATACCTCATGTCATATCAAAAGTATCACAAATGAAGATAATAATACCCCATGTAGCCGGCGGTCCGTTAAATCCATGAAGCTCTTAAATGGACCTTCATCAGCCAATATATAAATATTGATATTGTAAATATAATATTCATTGTTCTTAGTATAGTATTAAAAACCAGCCTTAGCATGTGTACTTGTAAAGGACTCAATTTATATAGACAAAGTACCTTCCAATTACAGAAAAACACATTTATGTATATAGATACATGTCACATATACAAAGAGAAATTTTTCGTAATGCATATTTGTTAATGTTGATAAAATGGAGTTGTTTAAGAAAATTCTTGATTGTCATGAATATATAATCACACAGCCGATTAACACCCAAATACAACGAAAGTACCAGACTTTTATATAACACGAGTACATTCCTTTGATATATAAATAACTCGTCAAAAAAGTACCATCCTTGTACATAACGTATAAAGTACCTCTTCGTACCTCAAATTACCATATAAACACCTTCTTGTTATGTACAAAGTACTCGCGAACTATACAAAATACCTTATTATCTAAAAAAAATTATCTGCTATCCAAAAATATAACTCAGTGTTCAAAGTTTGTCTACCTGAAAACATCCGGAAAGCGTGATATGTTGTCCCACTGTACAACAAAAATAATAGGTTGAGGGACTATGTACAGGAGGAAAATAGATTAAAAGATTAACAAAATAAATATAAAAGACATTTTCCTCTCCATTTTGTCTATAAACATTTTGTCTCGCATGTATTCCAACTGTCCAAGCAGCTAGTCCTTATTGCTTCATTTGACAAAGCGGTGACGATTGTTCAGACACAGATAGACGACCATGGGCAGCATGTCAATAGCTACCAATCGCGTTATCGAAACAGTTGCCTACCGCTCTCATTTTACATTGTATTTTCTGTCTGGAACTATGGGCGAACTCTACCGACCACTCATTTCTCACAATGAGGTATTATTGCGATGAATCATCTGTTATGGACCACCGGCGATGAATGTAATCGTATTACCAAACGTTGCATGAATGGATAATAATGTTAGCCATACTCAAAGAAAATCTCTCATCCATCAAGGTTAATATGTAACTGCTATACCACACATCACACTTCCACGTGGACCAAGGCATCAAATGATTGGGTAAGCGAATAAACTACTTTATCAATAAAAGATACAACTATATAATTTTATTTAAAATCTCGTCTATTGCATAATGATTACGCATGCTATCATTTGATGCCTTAAGAAATCTAATAATCTCATGGTAATTGTTTTTAATTTATCCAATTTATACGTTCGATTTGTGAACTTGCAAGTTTATAATATTGGGATCATTTTTCGCTCCATAACACAAAACTCTCATGTTACAATCTGTGCAAGATATCTCTAATACTTCACTCGTAGTACATGATCGACAAACAAGAGTCCATGTTACTATCAAACATACATTTGCAAATGTTGTTCTATTTTTAATATGAATATGTACGCCGATGCATAAATAAGCATATTAGGAAGACAAGTGCCATAATTTATTTTTTGTGTGTAACTGTTGTTAGGATTGCAGTAACTTCATTGCTAACAGTGATCATATTCTATCTATTGCTTGCAAAAAGTAACAAAATGTCAAACAACGTTAGACTAGCACGAGTCCTATGCGGTCACGTGAGATGATAGGCATAGTTGTTTAGATTACTCGGGATGCGGCTGCGCAGGATTGGGCCACTTACAGGGCACGTTTGGATTGCTGTATGTAGATGGATTTGCAGGAATGCATGAATTTTCTGATTTCACTAATCCCTGTAACATCAAACTTTAACTTTAGTTTGTTTGAGAAGGAAAGGCCCACCCCACACCCGTTACTTGTCTAAAAATGCAGGAGTCCTTCCATTTCTCCAGTTCAATAAACCAAACATAATTTTGACTTTGCTGGAGCATAATGTACAATTCAATACGGCTACATCCAGGAAAACAAACCTGCCCACAATCGTGGTAACCTTTGTTACTACTTACTAGATACCAGATCATCCATTGCTTTGTATTTACATGTATTTTAAACGGTTGAACAACTTCGGATGTGCAGTTTTTCATAAGAAAATCTTTCGCTGACAAATCTCATTGTAGCATTGGCAATTTCAAATGCGTTATCAAACAATGCAAATATCTAAACAGCTTGCAAAACTTAAGCTTCGTATGTGATATATGCACTCAGCAAAAATTCAAAAAAGACAGGAAAAATTCCGACCTACCGGATTCGAACCAGCGACCTAAGGATCAAACAATGCAAATATCTAAACAGCTTGCAAAACTGAAGCTTCGTGTGTGATATATGCACTCAGCAAAAATTCAAAAAAGACAGGAAAAATTCCGACCTGCCGGATTCGAACCAGCGACCTAAGGATCAATCTGCATACTACTACAGTCCTCCGCTCTACCAACTGAGCTAAGGTCGGTTACTGCTAGTATGTGAAAACATTTTTAATTATATCAAAGTAGTTTTGCATATACAAATTCTGCATTATAGGTTTACCTTTTTCAGTGAAACTTTTCGACCCCACCAACATCTACAGCGATTTTTTGAATCAGAAATGAAAACAAAAAGATGCTTCTTTGAAGCAAGCATGCTTGATGGAGATTTGTTTTAGTACATAGCGAGGGTTTGATGTCCAATATGTGTTGTTCATAGTTTCTTCATAGGGGACCACTACCTAGCAATTTTACTCACAAGATTGTTTTTCTTAGGCAAATAATGGTTCGGTAGCATGCAGTAGGACTCCGTACAAAACGATTCTCATCTTTGAGTAAAACGTTAAGGTGCCACTTCTTTCACATTTCTATTATTTCTTCCTCTTATACTTCTGTTGGTTATATATTTATCTCTGGTACCTTATGGATTTGGAATACACCTATTACAACGTTTGATTTGTCTACATTTGAATCTTATTTATATTCTAAGGAGAGTAACCACTATATTAAAACAACGACCATTTGATTTCGAAAAGACTTTCTTGCAGTTCAACTTTCCAATATATCATTCTTACCAACTAGAAGATGGTGAACATGAAATTAGAATATATTATTTGTAGAAAACTTAGAATTGAAAACTAATTTTGTATAGCTATTCTACTAGATCATGGTTTGATATGTCTAGATTCCAATTTTATTTGTATTATGTGAAGAGCAACCTCTTAAATTAAACAAGGCCATTTGATTTCTAGAAGATTTTCGTGAAGCTAACCAATAAATTATTTTCTATGTGCATTTTTGACAAGTCAATGGTGGATAATTTTCTTATTTTATTTTGTAAAAGGTGAATAAATAGTTTTCTATGTTAATAATAATTGATTATCAGTTAGTCTATTAATTGATTGTTAATTAATGTTAGCATTGACCATATTTATATTGTTAACCATTGATTGTACTTATATTCTTGACTGTCAGTTTCTTTCACACATTCATTGTATTTAATATTTCTCTCATATCTCTTAGACTTGTTCATCCCCTCTCATTCATATTGTAAAGAGGGTCCCTTCCCTTATATATAAAGGGGCATACTCTTTGTGACAGACACATTAAAACATACTTGTATTTTAAGTTTTAATGCTCACATTATATCATGGCAAGGATAGGATTTGGTTTATCCTTCCATCTATCATCAAAACTCTATTGTCGCTCAATTATCTGTTCTATTGTAATAGAATCCATCAATACCAACAATAACTTCCTCCCACATCATGTGTCGGGAATTCTTTTTTGACACTTCTAAAGATTGACAACCATGGTAGGCAATTGTTCAAGGTGTCCTCCTTGGGCATCATGTTCTCTCTCACCTAGATCCTTCCAAAACACCTTCATAATACCTTTCTCTAATGAAAAATAGGATGCTCTCATCAATCTTTAATTTACAAAGTGACAGATTTGTGAGGAACGAATTAAATCCTAAATCATCAATTCCATTCACATAAATCTCCATGATGGCATCATTGAAGAATACACCACTATAGCTTACATATGGGCTAGTCTTGAGAGTTGATTCACCCAATCAAACAATGCTCATAAATTTCAACTCACAATGGAGGCAACACAAGAAATTCAAGACGACCTTCCATCTCTGAATTCTATGACCACATGTGTTGCCTCTAGCGTCTTGCCAACATGCTCTACATGCACACCACACAATACGGAGTTTCAAATGTATCAGTTTCTTATGAAACTTTGTCCATAATTTCATCTGTGTGTGACCAATATCATACAACGGCAGGTGACACCTCTAGAATCCATCATCCCTAAACTTATATTTCTAGGATTCATTATCCCTGAACTCATGAAGGATGAGACTCATCTCCGTCTCATGAAGACTACAACACCAATGCACACTCTGTCTCTTGTCACATCTAGTGTTGACATGGCTCTTGCAACCACTACTACTGCAAAGAAAGAATCTCGTGACCATCATATATGTACATATTGTCTTAAAGAGGTCATATGGTCATAGGATGTTTGAAGCTTCACCCAAATATCTATTAGGAATGCAAGAAAAGAACCAAGTGTGCTACTTCCCAGACTACAAGAAATATTGCTTCCATAGCAAGTGGGATTAGAAAAGAAACTCTCTCTTTCCCATAGAGATCACAGCCATGCTATGCCAAATCATAGAGATGGGTAGTGATGGCACATCGACATCTTCAAGCATTGGAGGTGTGGCTTCATCTTCATCTTCCTCAAATACAAATATAAACTCTAAGACATGGATGGCGGATTCAGGTGCCACACATCATATGAGTTTAGATACTTTCATTTTAAGGAATTGTTATTCTCTACAACAACCACCAATAGAAACACTAGATGAATTGCTAATTGATTTATCTCATATTGGATACATCATGCCTCAATCCTCAATTTGTGTAAATATTGATTTTCCTAAATTTTTGCATGATCCTAACTTGAATATGAATCTCATATCTATTGAAATTATTTGTAATTTTGGCTTTCAAGTAATTTCTTATAAATCTTGGTGTTCTATGCAGGACCCTCATTCATTTCACGAGATTGGGACTAAAATTAGAGATGGTGATCTATATCATGTGTCTAGTCTTTACATCCCACACCACCCACACTTCCTCTTATGAAGTAATGCTCTCATCAAATTTATGGCATTATAGATTAGGACATATAGATCCAAGTTGTCCTAGTAGTCTTGTTGAGTCTAACACTCTTAGTTCAATATTACTTCCACTCAACTACAAGAGTGCACTATTTGTAGACTTGCAAAAGATACACCTCTTTGTTTTTCAAACTCAACCAATAGAAGTTGTAATATTTTGTATATCATTCTTTTTGATATTTGGGAGCCTATATCTATCATATATGGAAATGAATTTCAATATTATGTAACTTTTATTGATGATTTTACAAGATATACATGGATATACCTCATGCGCAACAAGTCTGAAATGACACACAATCATTTACTAATAGAATTAAGACCCAACACAATAAAGTCATTTGTGTGTTCCATGTAGATGGTAAGGAGTACACATCTACTACCATGCATGCGTTCCTCAATTCCCAAGGAACTATTTTCCAACAATGTTGCCCTTACAAGCATGAACAAAATGGTGTCGTAGAGAGGAAGAACATACACATTCTTGAAACCACTCGTGCTCTAATCATTAGCTATGGTGTTCCACAATGCTTCTCATCTGAATCCATCCTCACATGCACTTATCTCATTAATATCATGCCCACTAAGATCTTAGGGGTGTCTCAAGGATGCAAAATTCTACAACCAACCACCATCCTACACCCACCTATGCATTTTTTGATGTACTTGCTTTGTCCTTCTTTCCCAACATGACCGAAACAAATTTCAGGTATAATATACCCATTGTGTCCTTCTAGGATACAATGATGAACACAAAAGGTATCATGGTTTTGACCATCTTTCTCACCATTTCTGTATAACAAAGCATGTTACATCTATAAGGATACACCCTACTATGATTCCACCAATATAAATCACTTTCCTTGCTTCACGAATTCATCACCATCCCTCACGTGGAATCCACTGCCACAATAAACCACAACAAAACCTGAGATTGAAGCTACCCTTGTTGAGCTTCCCGTTGAGATTGAGGCTACCCTTGTGGAGCCTTCCACTAGGATTGAGGCTACCCATGTTGAGCCTCATATGACATCACCACCAGTAGGAATTGAGGCTAATCATGTTGACCCTCATACATCATTCAATGACACAACACATAATTATGATCTCAATGTTGCACATAACCTTTCTTTTAGTGACATTATGTTGGTCCAAGAAGATCTCAACGTGGACACTGGACAAATACATGTTATTCTTGTAAAATAGTCACATGTTACTCTTCAGAATATGCATTTTTCCTAAACCCTCTTCATACCTATCATGTTCCATCTTCATATCATGAAGCTTCCAAATTTATCCACTTGAACAAGGTTATGAAGGAAGATCTCCAGGACTTTGAATGCACCCACACTTGGGATCTTGTTCATCTACCATAAGGTACTTCACCTGCCAGTTGCAAGTGGCTTTACAAAATCAAGCACAAGGCTGATGGCACAATTGACAGATACAAAGCATGTGTGGTTTCTAGGGGCTTCACATAGGAGAATGGCATAGACTATGGAGAAATCTTTGCTCCAGTTTCTCACTTGACCAATGTTTGAAATTTTCTTGTTGTTGCACAACCCGTAATTGGTTTTTATACCGAATGCATGCGCAAAATGCATCTATACATGGA
Source organism: Alisma plantago-aquatica (assembly GCA_963693085.1). Lineage (NCBI taxonomy): Eukaryota > Viridiplantae > Streptophyta > Magnoliopsida > Alismatales > Alismataceae > Alisma > Alisma plantago-aquatica. The sequence continues at coordinate 688,973,256 of OY856409.1, forward strand.
AAACTATAAAAATTGCATGCATGGATCCACCACCAGGACTAGTAGTACATGAATATCATGTTTGTCTTCTGTGTTGAGCCATTTATGGGCTCAAATAGTCACCTAGGGTCTGGTTAGAATGCTTCATACAAGCCATCGCATATACATGTTGCACCCAAAGTGCATATGACTATTCAATGTTTGTGCACAATACAACACAAGGACGGATCATCCTACTCCTGTATGTGGATGACATGATCATCACAATAGATGATGCAGTAGGAAGCAATGAATTACAATATTATCTTGCTAAATAATTTTAGATGATGGACCTTGGACAACTTCACCACTTTCTAGGCTTGGAGATTTCTCATGAGAAGAAAGGAATTCTGGTCTCTTAGTAAAAGTATGCATCAGATATCATTGAGTGTACCAAAATATCTTACTTACAAGATGCAAACACACCTCTTGAACACCATGTAAAATTGCACCCAACTGATGGTGATCCATTACCTGATTCCATTAGGTATCGTCAACTAGTAGAACGACTACTATACTTGTGCATCAATAGGCTAGATATTCAACATGTTGTTGGCATTGTGTCACAATTATTATCTTCTCCCTGAAGTGTCCACTATGTTGTTTTACTTAATATCATATGCTACATATGGGGAACAATCACACAATATTTAGTCATGACCTTGTCATGCAACATTATTATATGTTTGCACACTGATGCTGACTGGGATGGATGCCCAACCACTAGATGTTCCACTGCCATTTGTTTTCTTCTTCTTGGTGATTCTTTATTGTCATGAAGGAGAAAGAAACCACATGGTGTATCTCTTTTTTCCAGTGAGGCAGAGTAGAGAGAAATGTGTGACACCACTCAAGAAATAGTGCACCTCCATTGTCTTCTGAGTGATATAGAAATTATCATTTATTATTCTACACATATGATCTATAACAACAAGAGTGCCATACAAATTTCTAGTAAACCAAATTTTCATGACAGGGTTAAGCACATAGAGATAGATTGCCACTTTGTGAGGAAAAAACATCAAGATGGCATCATCATGCTCCCTTTAATAAACTCTATAGAGCAAATTGTAGATCTCTTCATAAAGACACATGATGATTACATATTAATCTATATTTTATCACAACTTGTAGTCATTTATTTAAGACATTATGTTTCTTTTTCTTAGGAACTAATTGCAATCTGATTGATTTTGTCTTCTTAATTAGAGTTCTTACTATTCAAACTTTGTACATTTTGTTCTCATTTTCACTCCTTCAATCCCTAAGTCCAAGAATGCACATCATTACCATTATAATTAGAAGAGTAAGAGGTTTTGTTCAGTATCCAAGGAGTCTAGTCGGTCAACTCACCCCCTTCTATTGACTGACTCAGTAGCAAAACTGGAAGGACACAAACACCAACCGATTGGCTGGACACCTAGTTGACCGACTCCAACCATCAAGGAAAGCACATTTTCATGATCAAACTGGCTATTATTAGTTTAGGTAGTCAAACCTTCCCCGCTTAGAAGTTACAAAACAATTAATCCAGATGACCGACTGGCCATCCAATCGATTGAAAGGCACACCTAATCAAAAACTTTCTAGCCACTGCCAAGCCCTTCTCAGTGTTTCAAGGGTTCTTCCTCCACTATAAAAGTAGAGGGAATGCCAAAACAAACCATCAACCCCCATGATCTCATAACTCTATCCAAGAGAACAGATCAAGGTAACGAGAGACAAAGTCTGTAAAGTGTCTCTAGCAACATGATTTCTCTTCCTCATATCCTTATTCTTGCTTCTATGAGAGATACTGAGTAGTCACCCTTTTACTAGGACATGGGTAGTATCTCCATGAGCCACAACTTGTCTTAGATAAATTCCATTCCATTCAATAAATAAAATATGTTTCATCATTCATTCAAAAACCTAAATTATGAACTTGTCATTTGTTCTTCATGACTATTGTGATCCATAACAATCAGACCCTAGACTTATGGATACAAACATCAAATGAGACTCACAAGTTCCTTTATGAGACCCCAGAAGGAAATTTGTTGGATGATTGAATCATGACCCATAGAACGCCAAGACCTTGGCTCTACAGGTAGCTTGATCCATGAGATCTATTTCTAAATAGATCGATATGATCCTAATCTCAATATTTGTTGAAAAGGGAATAAAATTTTCTAAGATACATAGGAAGGCTTGTGGTGGTGAAACTCAGACTTCCACAATCTCATTAGTTAAAATTAATCTTTGATTAATTGTTTCACCTTTGCAAGTTTACTTTATCATTTTAGTTTAATTCTCTTGATAACTTAGTTTACTTTTGAAAATGCCATTATAGTTGGTTTGAATTAATCTCTTACAAATGCCATTACATGGGACCAATAACTTTCAATACTAAAATCAAATCACTTGTTTACAAGTGAACTGATAGTTGTTAAAATGTTAAACTCTAGGGATAATTTCCCTAGTGATTTTTGTGCAAGCAATGGCACATCAATTTTCATCATGTTGTCGAGGACGTAGGAGATAATTTTAGACCCAATTGCTTTGAATGATTAAGACTTCTATTTATTTTTGGCATTCACTCTTATCTTTTTGAATCTACCCTTCCATCTCCTAACCTTCTTCTCAGGTATCAGTAGTATATGTGACTCTCCAAAGGCGTTGAAAATACACCATTCTTTTTTGATCCCGAGATTGAGAAAACCTTCCTTCATTTGAACCAAACCCATAAGAACATGATGAATCAAGATGAGGTCAACCAACAGATAGAGTGGGCCTTAGCTGCATAGAGAGATGTCGTTTAGAATGAATCAAGGGCTTCCACAATTGTCGAATTAAAAGCCCAAAATTTCACTTTTTGTGAAGCAGAACGATAAAAGCAACTTAAGGACTTCTCAGTCCCAACGACCATTGATGCACTACATCCCATTGTCCCTAATGCTATGACCGCTCCTCAATTTGAGATCTACACATAGTGTATTACCATCCTCCAAGGCAATCTTTTTTCTGGATGGATAAGAGAAAATTGTCAAGACCACCTCCAGTGCTACATCAATATATTTGCCTTTTAAAAAATGTTGGTTGTCTCGAATGACACCCTCAAGCCATGGCTATTTAAATACTCCTTGACTAATCTATGCAAAAATTGTTATAACACTATGGAAGGTGATCACATTGCCATTGGTCAAGACCTCTAGGAAAAATTTGTTGGAAAGGACCCAATGTGTTGGGAACTTAAGTGGTTGATACCCAACATAGGTGGTATAACCTTCTCGTGCATGCAAGGTTTAAGTGGTGCATGTTGGTTTCTTGGGTGGACAAGCGTTTGTTTGGTTCTTTTAAGTGTTGACACCTCATCTCCACTCTACCTCCCTTATCCTTTGGTATATAAACCCTTTCTTCTTCTTGCAAGTGAACCTTTCAGTCCTCCTTCTTCCTCCCTCTGTTTTTCTCATCCTTGGAGCTTGGTGGAGAAAAGAAGGACTGGTCCTTGGATCTTTGGTGATCAGATCCCTTGCATGTGGCGATCCTTGCTCATCTTCAACCTTGGTAAGTGTTTACCTTCCTTGATGGTGTTTCCTTGGATCTTCTACCCCATCTTCTTCCCTTTTCTTAGCCATGGACCATGCTTGGATGCGATGGTTGTTCTTGAGGAAGAAACCCTCATCACAAGGGTCATAGCTCATAGTAGGAGGAAGTTCTTCCCTCTTTTTCCTCCTTTTCCCTTTAGATCGGCTAGGGTTTTCTTTCCTCCTTTTCCTTGGGCTATCTTGACCTTGGTATCTCCTTTTCTTCGAGGAATTGTTGTGTCTGTGAGAGGAGACTTTAGAGGAGCTTCTCCAACCCTTGTATTGTATGCTTGGAGCCCTTGATCTTAGAGCTTAGACCCTTGGTGTTGATCTTCTTAAGGTGGGTTTATAACTTTCTACCCTCCCCCATTTGCATGTTGTTGTTCCTCTCTCTAAAAATGTGCCCTTAGTATACTAATAGATGATATCATGATTTAGATCTTAAGTGATGGTGATTATCATTCTTGATATGCTTAAAATTTGAAATCCTAGTTGTATACCCATTTTCTTGGTGATTATGATTTATGGTGTCTTTCCTTATCTCTTGACAATGATCTTGATCATCTTTCTTTACGATTGTGTGCCTTGACATATATTACTGTTTGGGGTTCTATTTTGGGTGTGTAGATTGTAGTTTATCACCCTCTCATGTCATGTTTTCATGGATTTTCCATAGTGCAAGTTTTAGGGGTTTTGGTGATCATTTTGAGTGGAGTATTCCACCTTGATGATGATGGAGTTCCCTAGAGTTATCTTCTATTTCAGGTCATGTTCTTTCCTATTTTGATCTTGGTGAGGTGTTGGTAAGGTGTTAGACCATGTGGGGTCACTACCCATGCTTAGTTGCAATCGAAACCATGCCTTGAGTCAGTTAGGTCATAACATGTTAACCCCTTGTGTGGTGGGTCGCTACCCTTTCCTTGTAATAGTCAAAACCATGTTCTTGTGGACCATGTTGGCTTGGCTTTTGTAGCTGTCTTAACACCAAGTAGGCAGTTAACCCATTAGCTATTTGGTGCTAGTCAAAACAAGTATGATGGTGATGGGTCGTGACCTAGATTATAGTGGGTCAAACACATATGAGTGATGTGGATTAATACCTATACTTGAATACATTATTGGCACATATGCCTATGAATACATGATGATACATGTATGGTAATATTTGTATAACATAATTATTGAATCTAAACTTGATGCTTAACTCTCATCTTATCCAAGATAGTGGGAAACACTACACCTAGGGTTGGATGATGTTATATGATACAAAACCCTAATGCTAAGTACCTGATTTGGAGGATGGATGTGTCATGGTGGTTTACTTCCCATGTTTTGATCTTGGTTTTGGTCACATACATGAGGTTTGAGTGCCTTGATGTGTCATGGAATCAAGATTCTATTTTGGAGGTGTCAAATGTGGTTTTCTCTCTCTTACATAAAGACCTTTCATGATGTGTTTATGATACAAGTGTTAGGGTTTTAGTGACCGATTTTGAGTAAGTTCCTCTCCTTGAGGATGGTGGTTTTCCTTGATCTAATCTACTATTTTAACTCTGGATATGATGTTAATGATCTAGATGATGTTATCATGAATTTAGGGTTCAAGAATTTGTAGTATTCTCACGTAAATTACTCTTTTTCTTAAACCCTATATTCACGCAAACAATTTTATTATGTGTCGGTTGAGGTGATCTTGATACATGCAATATAAACTTGGGCTTTATCACCATGATAAGTTTCTGCCTTTATGTTTTCCTTGGTGTATTGGATGTTTTCCTCATGTCTTGAGGTTCTACTTTCTCTCTCCTAAGTGGTTTTCTTTTATGATATTCATGGATCTTGTTCTAGGGTTTGATGCTCTTGAATCCATGAGTTTTGATCTTGATTATGTTTGGTTTTCTTGGTATTTGGCCTTGTTTAGGTTGATACTTTTGTGCCATTGATGTTTTAGGTCGAGACATAGACCCTCTTGTTGTTTTAGGGTCAAGATACTCATGTTTTCTTTGGGCCGAGACACCATGTCTTGTGGTGGTCGAGACACTTTGGTTTGTTGAGGTTGAGACATATAGATGGTTGCGGTCAAGACACATGATGTGTTGAGATAGAGATCGCGTTGGTGAGGTAGATATCCTGAGGTGTGTAGTTGTTGGATCATGGATATGCAGCTAGTGTTTAGTAATAGAGTCATATGTGTCATCCCTCTACACTTAGTCCCTTAGGGGTGTTTTATGGACATTGTACATCGTTTTTGAGTTTTTGAGTCTATACGATGATGGTACAAAGATGGTTTGTGTACATGAGAAGGTTATCACATGTAATAGACTGTGGCTAGTTAGTCAGTGAACAATGTTATTTAACTCCTTTTGATAAGAATGAAATACAAGTGGCTTCAGTTTATGGCTTCATACATGATGAGTTCATCTTGATGCATGGTTATGAAATCGGTTTTTATTTACCTTATTTTGTGGTAATATCATTATTAGTGTTAATTCCGCACTTGGTTTTGGGTAATCTCACTTTGTGTGGCAAAGGGTGTTAGATTTGGTGGTATCAGAGCTCTAGGTTTGCTGAGTTTACAGGGACACTAGGACTAGGATTAGGATGGTGTCTAAGTTGAGAACATGACATAAAACATGATGCATACTACTTGATCTTCGTACTTGAGTGCCCTTTCCAGGCATACAACTATTGAGACGAAGGTGAGTATGGAACTCTTAGGTTACTTTCTTTCTGACTACTCTGATCAAGTGGTCATTTAGAAACAACCTAAAGAGCATAATTAAATATGAATCATGGTAATAATGCTTTCATCTTACCCTAAAGAAGGAAAATAACTACATCATAACCTATCAGAACTTGAAATATAGATAATCATAAAAGAAAGACATGACAATATAAAACTAGAATCTCAACATAGATAAGCTATAAGAGATTCATGAAGTGGTGATCCATAGGAGTTTCTAAAATAAAAGTAGGATAAATTGTGTTAATAAAGTAAGTCAAGCTGTAAAATTCACATAAGATTAAGAGAATTCCTCAAATAAGTATGACAAAAGGTAACACATGAGAATGATTATGAACTAATAAAGTGGAATTTGAGCTAACCTTAGACCAACCTATGTGAATAAATAAGTATTAAATAAAAACCTTCATGACATATTAAAGAGTTAGGGAGGAATGACCTATGTTTAATGAAGGAAATGTGAAATATGATGGTTTACCTCTTAAAAAAGGAGTTCAAAAACGTATTAAAACAGGAAAACATACATGAGGATGTTGAAAATTAACCATAAATGAAGTAATAAGATGATTTAACCTTGATGATTCCTATGCTGATAGCAAGGAAGCCATGTTGGAAAAGGTAAAATGACATATAATAAGTTGTAACTCTGTATGATAACGAAGAGAGTTGGTAAACACTTTCCTGTTAGTTGGACTGTTCACACAATCACCAGTAAGATCGATGTTGAGTTAACTGATAATAGTGGCACAACAAAAGAGTGGTGATCCCTTAAGCCACATGTCCTATGACATCACCATGGTATAGAGGAAGCCACGTGGGAGATTGGGGAAGAGATGTGTAGGAAGTACTCATCTCTTTTCGCTTAGGATTTCAGGGCGAAATCCTTGTTAGGGGTTTATGGCTTGTAAGGACCCTAACCTAGTTTTTGGGCTAATCCTAGTTGCTTTGTCTTGATGATGTTCTTAGAACCTTTCTCTAATCATTTGATGTGATCTTAGAGCTTGTGGAGAGCTTAATTTCTAAGTTTGAGCTTGTTTTGATGATGTTTGTGCTTTGTGTGCTAGGTTTGGAGCAAATTGCAATTTACCCAAAGTAGGGGTTTGATGTGCAATTTTCCACTTCTAGAGAGTGTATTCCATCCATTGACATCATCTAGAGGAGAGAGGAAGAAGTGAGTGCCTTGTCTAGGCCTTGGATGAGTGGTGGAATCATATGATATGCTAGGGTTTTTAGGGTTTAGATGGTGTTGACCTAGTAGTGTTGCTTGGGTATAGCAACCCTTGTTTCGACCTTATGGTATGTTTTGGGAGTTTTTTGACCAAAAAACATTCCTTTGGTGATGTTTTCTCGACCTATATGGTCTTGTATGAGTTTGGGGTCGAGACAAGTTGTCTTCTTGTGGTATGTCTTGACCTAGTATGTTAATGACCATTTTGCTTTGACCTTGTTGTACATTGATGATGGTAGTGACCTATAGGCTGTTTCGGATGTGTTTTGATAGAAACACTTTCCTAGGCTTGATGTTGTTATGACCATGAAGGTTTCGGGTCATGTGTTTTGACCTATATGATTGTCTTCTTATGTTTTGGCCTCTTTGATGGTGATGATCTTGTTTCGACCTAGTCATGATGTTTGCTTTTGTATCAACCTCCTTGAGGTGTTGTGACCTAAACCAATGTGTTGGGGACCTAAGTGCTCAATACCCAACATAGTTTGTATCACCATCTCGTGCATGCAAGGTTTAAGTGGTTGCATGTTGGTTTCTTGGGTGGACAAGTGTCTGTTTGGTTAGTATAGGTGTTGGCACATCATCTCCACCCTACCTCCCTCCTCCTTTGGTATATAAACCCTTTCTTCTTCTTGCAAGTGAACCTTTCAGTCCTCCTTCTTCCTCCCTATCTTTTTCTCAACCTTGGAGCTTGGTGGAGCAAAGAAGGGCTGATCCTTGGAGATTTGGTGATCGGATCCCTTGCATGTAGTGATCCTTGCTCATCTTCAACCTTACTAAGTGTTTACCTTCCTTGATGGTGTTTCCTTGGATATTCTACTTCACTTTCTTCCATTTTCTCGACCATGGAGCAATGTTGGATGTGATGGTCGTTATTTAGGAAGCAACCCTCATCATGAGGGTCGTAGGTCATAGTAGGAGGAAGTTCTTCCCTCTTTTTCCTCCTTCTCCCTTTAGATCGGCCAGGGTTCTCTTTCCTCCTTTTTCTTGGGCTATCTTGACCTTGGTATCTAATTTTTAGTGAGGTGTTGTTGTGGCTATGAGAGGAGCCTTTAGAGGAGCTTCTTAAACCCTTGGATCGTATGCTTGGAGCCCTTGATCTTGGATCTTGGATCTTGGACCCTTGGTGTTGAGCTTCTTAAGGTGGGTTTTATAACTTTCTACCCTCCCCTATTATTAGCACTCTTAATTTTATTTGCATGTTGTTGTTTATCTCTCTAAAAACATGCCCTTAGTATAATAGAAGATGATACCATGATCTAGATCATAAGTGACACTGATTATCATACTTGATATGCTTAAAATTCGAAATCCTAGTTGTATACCCATTTTGTTGGTGATTATGATTTGTGGTGGCTTTCCTTATCTCTTGAACATGATCTTGATATCTTTCTTTAGGATCATGTACCTTGACCTATATTTCTATTTGGGGTTCTATTTTGGGTGTGTAGATTGTAGTTTGTGATGTTTTCATGGAGTTTTCATAGTGTAAGTTTTAGGGTTTTTGGTGATCATTTTGAATGGAGTATTCCACCTTGATAATGATGGAGTTCCCTGGAGTTATCTTCTGTTTTAGGTCATTTTCTTTCCTATTTTGATCTTGGTGAGGTGCCGATAAGGTTTTGGACCATGTGGGGTCACTACCCATGCTTGGTAGCAGTTGAAACCATGCCTTGGGTCAGTTAGGTCATAACATGTTAACCCCTTGTGTGGTGGGTCACTACCCTTTCCTTGTAATGGTCAAAACCATGTTCTTATGGACCATGTTGGCTTGGATTTTGTAGTGGTCGTAACACCAAGTAGGTGGTTAACCCTTTAGTTGTTTGGTGTTGGTCTAAACAAGTATGATGGTGATGGGTTGTGACCTAGATGATAGTGGGTCAAACACATATGAATGATGTGGGTTAATACCTACACATGAATACATGATTGGCACATATACCAAGGAATACATGTTGATACATGTATGATAGTGTTTGGATAACATAATGCTTGACTATCAACTTGATGCATAACTATCATATGATCCAAGAAAGTGGGAAACAATACACCTAGGTTTGATGATGCTATATGATACAAAACCCTATTGTTAAGTACTCGATTTGGAGGATGGATGTGTTATGGTGGTTTACTTTCCTTGTTTTGATCTTTGTTTTGGTCACATACATGAGGTTTGTGTGCCTTGATGTATAATGGAGTCAAGGTTCTTTGTATGAGGTGTCAAATGTGGTTTTCTCTCTCTTGCATAAAATCCTTTCATGATGTTTTTATGATACAAGTTTTAGGGTTTTTAGTGACCAGTTTTGATTGAATTTCCTCTCCTTGAGGATGGTGGTTTTCCTTGTTGTAATATACTATTTTAGCCTCTAGATATGCTATTAATGAGATAGGTGATGTTATCATCAATTTAGGGTTCAAGACTTTGTAGTATTCGCATGTAGATTACTCTTTTTCTTAAACCCTAAATTCATGTAACCAATTTGATTATGTGTCGGTTGAGGTGATCTTGATACATGAAATATAAGCTTGGGTTTTATCACAATGCTAAGTTTCAGCCTCTATGTTTTAGTTTGTGTTTTATGTTTCCCTCATGTGTTGAGGTTCAACTTTCTCTCTCCTAAGTGGTTTTCCTTGATGATCTTCATGGAGCTTGTTATAAGGTTTGATGCTCTTGAATCCATGAGTTTTGATCTTGATGACATTTAGTATTCTTGCTGTTTGGCCTTGTTTTGGTCGTTACTTTTGTGCCCTTGATGTTTTAGGTCAAGACATAGACCCTCTCATTGTTTTGGGGCTGAGATACTCATGTTTGTCCAGACACCATGTCTTGTTGTGGCCGAGACACTTAGATTTCTTGCGGTCGAGACATCTAGATGGTTGAGGTCGAGACACATGATGTGTTGCGGTCGACACACCTTGCTTCATGGGTGGTCGAGACACATACTTGATCATATAATCAACACATGTATATGAGTAATAAAGTAATGAATCATGACTAGTGTTGTTTAAATGATTGTTTGATTAGCTCTAATCATCTTCCTAATCCTTTTATGCTTAAAGAAAGCGGGAGATGGTGTACCTAGGGTTTAGTGCTATAATCATGATGAAAACTCTAATCGGTTTAGAATGTGAATCCTAACCCTTAATCCTAGGGTATGTTATACTTGTTGAAATATGTAGAGATGTATGGCACATGATTATACTTTCTCTTTCCTACTTGTATAATTCTAACCTTGCAGGTTGAACGTATGACATGGCTTGTGTATGCTATGGTGATGGTTATGAATGATATGAGGCATGTTGAGATTATGATGAGACATAGGGATCTATTATGATTTCTCTCCCTTGCTTATGAGCCTCTAACCTTGAAGGTGATATGAGTGTCATAGCTCTTTGAATGCTATGGCGGTCTATATGTAATAAAGGGTGATGATCATGCCATTGTACTTGTTGAGGCATGATGTGATGTGGACACACAGAAATAACATGATTGGTCTTATGACCTAGTGAAGGCTTGATGACTAGTGAGAGGTCTTATCCTCCAGTTATGTGATGAGGGATTATTATCCCCAGTACTGTGAGTCTATGACTTTGATTCTTAAACTAAGACGGCAATGTTAATAGGTGGAAATGATGATAGCCTTGTGGATGGCAATGAGACAGTGATGCCCTGAGATGATGTAACAAGTTCACACCTTATACATTCATATCTTCTAAAGATGTTTTATAGTTATGCTTGCTAGATTGAATTAGGGTTTGTTTGTCCACTTGTATGATGAAGCCGTAATTCACCCAATTGGCATAACTAATGAAGTGAAACCTTAATCATGTAGTTGTCGTGTGACATAGATCCATTCCAGTGTCAGCCTTAGTACTGGGTGGTGAAACCAGTAACTCCTATGGGAAACTCAGAGTGCATGTTTTTGAGTATGTGGGGACAACTTGGTACCGTAATATCAAGCAAGTAGAGGATGCATGTGGTCATGCCTCAACGATGTGATTCAGTATGTGCTTATGAGATTTCACAAGATTGGTTGTGGGCCATATCCTGGCAGAAATGCAAATGTGGATCATATATCAATTCACTAGCTCTGTGACCTATACCAAGGCAGGATAGGTTGTTTATATGGATGGCCATGTGTGAGTTGAACCTTCAGTTGACCTTATGTCACTTTCACTCTTGTGCCTACCAAGAGTTGTTGGAGGGGTCATGGAGTCCATCTCTTCCATAGACCTTGTATGCCACCGTCGGTTGCCCTTCCCCGGGGGCGGTTGAATTTGGGTGGTACAACTCAAATCCTTAGGGCATTAATAAAAGATGTAATACAGTCGTGTAGTGTATTTGTTTAGGGACAAATATAGATAACATTGGATGAGCCTTTGCCTTGTCTTTTATAGTGTTTATTTTATAACAATGATTCTTTTTCTTCATATTCCTTTTAAAAGTATAGAATGTTCTACTGCTCAATTGTAGATAACCGAACTACCTAAACAATGTTAATTGCCTTGCTTATATCATTTAGCTAATATGATTATCTATTAATAGAGTAATATCCTATTTTAGTTATATGTGCTTTTAATAGATGTTGGCGGAGAGTTATAACTCTCACTGGGAAGTTTGGTCTCACCCCATGGGTTCCACAATCTTTTGGGTGGACGTGTTTGTAGAGATAGAGATTGCATTACTGAGGTAGATATCTTGAGGTGTGTAGTTGTTGGATCATGGATATGCATCTAGTGTCTAGTAATAGAGTCCTATGTGTTGTCCCTGTCAGTCAGGTCCTTGGGGTGTTTTATGGATGTTGTACATCAGTTTGAGTTTTTGAGTCTACATGACGATGGTATAGAGATGGTTTGTGTACATGAGCAGGTTATCTCATGTAATAGATTGTGGCTAGTTAGCCAATGAACATGTTATGTAACTCCTTTTGATATGAATGAAATACAAGTGGCTTCAGTTTATGGCTTCAAACATGATTCAACTCAATGCATGGTTATGAAATAGATTTCAATTTACCCTGTTTAGTAGTAATATCATTATTAGTGTTAATTCCATGCTTGCTTTTGAGTAATATCCCTTTGTATGGCAAAGAGTATCACAAGCAGTGCCAATTGTAGGGAAATATGGTGACAGGGATGGTAGTGAAACAAAAAATTTCTTGCCATATTCCTCATAAACTAGTGGATCACATAAACAACTATGAAATGGGAAGAAAGGTTGCAAGGCATATACTTTGTCCTAGAGCAAGTCCAACAACAATCCTTTTAGAGTTGTGATTCTTTCTCATGCATTAGATGAACAGTTGGCAAAAGAAGCCTCTTGGTGTAGAACCACAGAAGGCGGTTGATGGAATTCTCCTAGCATGATGGTGATGGCCTCCACATCTTTATGTAGTCCATCTAGACCACCACGAATTCCATGTTATTCTTCTTGAACTCATAAGAAGGAGTTGTCCCTTTGTGTTGTCAACAAGATAGTGTTGACTTTTCTCCCCTATGGATATCTCTCAATTTTATGAGTAAGATGCCTCTATCTCTCATGTCACAATGGTGAGATGAGGAATCTTGTCATACAAGTTTCAAGAACCTTGGATACCCCCACCTTTGTATAGGAGTGGATGGGATAGGGTTTCCACAAACCTGAGGACACGATGGGATAGATTTTAGGAACTTTCTACTCCTAAAAATCACAACTCGGTCAACTGGACCACTACTCAGTCTACTGGAACATCTAGTTGGTCAATTGGAATGTTTTCCTACTCACAAACATAGTTCCTTTCAATGCAACAATTAAACCTCATCATGAATTTAGCATCAGTTCTTGATCCAGTCCTACTAATCATCTAGTCAGTCGTTTGGACACTCTAATCATCCAACTATCAACTAGTGTTGTTTAAGTTGATTACCTAAAAGCTTTAGTAACCAAGCTAAACCTCAAACATGAGTAAACTCCTATTCAAGGTGCATCCTATGAGTGTGACCCTATAGGTCCCCAATTACATTGGCAGTGAATATCCATATAAATTATGGAATCACAAACCATGAGTGGTATCTAGCAACACATCATTGCTAGCCAAGTAATTGGAAAGTTGGAGAACAACTTCAACCTACATTTCTAATTAGTATTACCGTGACCATATAGTTCCTTTGTCTCAGATATCCAGATTGAACTTGACTCATGGAATCATCATCCTCTTAGTATTCAATTGTTCCTTGAACTAGAGCAGACTGTATGAGATGCATGTTAGCTCACATATCACATATTGAGTCACACAAGTATGGCCATACATTTTTCAGCCTCTCCTATCAACTAGCTAGGATATTAACTCATGTAGGAGGGAAAAATCCCATACACATCACTTATAAAGTCAATTCCCATGTGTCACAATGTACCTGATCACCACCTTTACGACAACCCTTATTTACAGTCATGTTGGATGGTGTCAAAGTGCATCAAACAACATGTGATGAGTGTAGTGACTTCAGGTTTGAGAACCACAATCACCATTATCACTTTGAGAGCATATTCTGACCACCATTCATTGGTTTCCATGTATCACTCTCAAGGTGGGTCTATTCAATGCACTATTCTTTAACAAGTACCTATGTGTTTGACTTGATATCTTATATCATGACTAATAAGACTATGTCATCAGTCAACAAACATTCTAGTCTTATGTATTACTGTCGTCTATTTAGATTCCACAATATTATCTGACTAAGGTCATGACAATAATGTATGTAATCTAATCATACATATGATCTCATTGTTTAGGTTCTCTACCTAAAGACATATGTCATAAAGTTACATCATACTTTAGACATCTACCATGTGTGAGTCATCATTTCATGATTGAGACATACATAATAGATGGAATTACCTTAATTATTATCAAATCAAGTACATGATGCCCCAGTGCAATTATCATATGATTGTCTCTCTGGTCATATATACCAACAAACCCCCACTTGCACTTAGAGCCAATCACCTACAAATATTATTGCAAGTGATCTTAACATGCCCATCATGTTTATGCTGCATAAGTGCTTTTGTAGTGGGTTAGCAACATTTTCTTCTAGTTGATCCTTTAGAAGTATTCTCATCTCCTTACTATACAATATCTTGTATGAGATGGAAATGATGTGCTTTGATATCTGAGTTCCTTTTCTTATTATTGTCATAGTATTTATACTGTGTCATCAATGGTTGGAACCTACCACAAGTTCATCTAAATGAACTTCTTGATCCATATAGTATCTTCTATTATGTTTAAAACATCAAGGTACTCAACTTCTATTGTAGAATCAACAACTTCCTCTTGCTTGGAACTTTTCCAGCTTACAAATTTGTATTAAGGAAAAACCTAAATTTGGGTTGTAATTGACAATTATCTTTGTCAGTTTGGAAGATTGCATCGGTATAACCCTTTACACCCAACTCTTCCTTATTATGATAAACAAGGAACTAAGCCTTAATGCTTCTCAAGAACTTAAGGATTTTCTTTATGGTAGTCTAGTAACCTTCACAGGAATCCGACTAATATCCACTCACCATGTCCAATACATATGAGACAACAAGATGATTACTTAACATTTCATATAGATAGATCTAAAAGCATATGCATCTGGCATTTTACTTGCACGTTCCCATTATTCACAAGAACTGGGACATTGGGATCTCAAAAGACTAATTCCATTGAACATGGAAAATTTTTCTCTCTGAGACCTACATGATGGACCCCTTTAGCATCCTACCAATGCATGTGCTCTTACTTAGGTCAGCTAGCTTTCTATATCTATCTCTGTAGATCTTAATTCCTGAGATATAGGATGCTTCACCTAAATCCTTCATAGAGAAGGTACTTTCCCAGTCAGGTTTTTAACATATGTAGGATAAGGATGTCATTCCCCATCAATATGTGGAATACAAATATGCTCCCACTAACTTTTTTGTAAACACAGGTTTCATCTTCATTTTGACTAAAGTCAAACTCTTTGAATGCCTTGTCAAATGGAAGATTCTGACTCTGATATGCTTGCTTTAATTCATAGATTGACCTTTGTAGCTTACAAACTTTATTTTCATTATTTTGATATATAAAACCTTCAGGCTATGTAATGCACACATACTCATGAATATTCTTGTTAAGGAATGTGGTTATAACACCATATGCTAAATCTCAAAGTCATGATAAGTTATAATGGCAAGCATGATACTGATGAGTTTAACCTTGGCAACTGGTGAAAATATTTCATTATGTGCAACTCCTTGAACTTGTTTGAAACTGTTTGCAATCAATCTTCCCGTATAGGTTTTTACATTACCATGTTGACCTTCTTCTTGAAGACCCGCTTGCACCATATGGCTTTTACCCCTTCAGGTGAATCCACAAAGGTCATACCTTGTTGGTGTACATGGAGTCTATCTTAGATCCAATGGCCTCAAGCCATTTCTCAAACTTCATTCCCTAAATAGCTTCTAGGTAGGTTGTTGTCTCATTATCTATGACCAACTTATCACCTCATTGAGTCACAAGATATCCAAATATTCCAGGCTCAAGGAGTGTCCTACTAGATGTATGAGGTCCTGGTGTTAGATGAGAAACTTGAGATTCCACATCAGTTTGTGATTCTTCTTGTTCGTATTGTACCTCTATAGGTTCAATGTTTTACTGATGATTTCAAACTTTTCGATTCTACTTTTCTCTCACTATTTCCTTTGGAAATAAATTCATTTTCTAGGAATATAGTCATCCTAGCAACAATCACTTTGTTGCCAGATGAAATATAAAAGTAGTATCCTCTGGTTTCCCTAGGATATCCAACAAAATAACATTATTCTGATTTTGGGACCAAGCTTTTCAGGAAGTTGATTTCTCATGTAAGCTTTTGTCATCTAACATAATATCACATGCTCTCTCACTATTTCTAGTAAAAGGTGCTTTTGTCATCTTGACCAACAAACAAGACACACTTGTCTCTATTGGTTTGAAACAAAAAGACTCTAGATGACCATCCTCATGGATTCTAGAAATGAGTTCTTTATTTATATGCCCTAGACAATAATGCTATAGGTATATATCATTCGATCCATCAAGTCATTCAATATATATGTTAGAAATACTTGTCTCTAGAACTATCGAGTATAGAATATGAGACATTGGGGAACTACCATAAAAGATCTTATCTTTATTATAAAACATCAACCTTTCATTATATGAAAAACACTCTTGTATAAACAAGATACATATATGATCTTTATATTAATAATAGGTACATAATAACAATTAGTAATTCTATTGCATGCACATTGGGATGACATAAATGACAGTTTGTAACTATAGTGACAACAACTCTTGCTCTGTGTAGTTTCACCTTATCTAGTTTATTTCTTCATAGATCCTGAAATGGATATCTCTATCTTCTACTTATTCTTTCTGAGTCTCTCTACATAAAGAGGACAATTCCTTTTCCAGTGTCCAGGCTGGTGACAATAGTGACAATTCCCTTCCTTACTCACTCCTCCCTTTACTTTAAGTGTAGAAGACTTAGGTTTCTAGGTGGCTTTAGAACTCTTCTTGGTCTTGCCTTTACCCTTAAGACTTCCCTTTTTCTCTACTGAACATCACAGATTTAGGATTGTATTTCTTCATTTGTGCTTCAATAGTTCTCAACATGCCAAGCAATTATGACAACAACTTATTAAAATTGTTCATGTTATAGTTCATGGCAAATTGTCTGTATGATTCTGATAATGACTACAAAATTACATATGTGGCCAGCTCTTGGCCTCAGAGAAATCACAGTCGTGCTAGGTTCTCCACATACCCAATCAATTTGAGCACATGGGGCCCCACTAGATTTCTCTCTTCCATATTTCACTAGAACAATGCCATTAAGATATCACATCTCTCTTGTGTTTCCTGATCCAGATCCATGTTCTTGAGATGTGTTACCATCTCTATTTCTGACATGTTTTCATGTTATCTCTACAACTAATAGTTCATTTAGCATAACTTCAGGTACTTGACATCTACAACATATTCAGAATGCTTCTTGTAAGATCCCCTTTCAGTCTTAGGTGCGGTGGGAGTGAGTTTATCAAGATCCAGTGTCTCCAGGACATAATGATTTCACTCTTGAGTGAGAACAATTCTGAACATCCTAAACTAGGCATGGAAGTTATTCCAGTTCAATTTGTCCCTCTCAAGAGTCGATCACAACAAAAACATTTTGGTTTTTGCCATTTTTTTCCTATAAAAGAAATTTTATACTTTGTCTAAACCTTTTTATATGATTTAATTTGAAAAGTTTGACAAAATTTATTAGGCCTTTAATTAGTTATAGCTCCCACAATTTTTTTTTTCAATTAATGGCCCTCACCATCACTTTGAAATTTTTCTACAAATAATCTTCTAGTGATCCAAGATCCAAAATAGTTAAGTTATTACCTATCCAACACTGGCACTGACATCCTATTATTAAGGTAGGCAACATTTTCCAATTCTAGATCATGCAATTCTTGGATAGATGTTATGCACAACTCCTTGACATAGTCCATTTGTATTCTAGGAACTTAATCATATTAAGGTCACCAAGTTAAGCCTGACCTAGAAGCCAAAACAATGCATATGCATCCTGCTAAGGCAAACTCACATAGCTACCATCACACTTACATGAGATAGATGACACACCATGCAAGGGCAAGTGTACGTTTGGTCAATCAGGATTTTCATATATGTCTCTTATGAAAAATGTATTAGACTTCATATTTATTGAAGATTTTTTTATATAAATTGATATACATATACAATCACCACATACTTATAATATGTATCATTTATATACTATATCCACAAACAAAAGATGCAATCACAAACATATGAGCGATGGTTATATGGATATACTAATGCTTTCTTTAGAGCCACAAAGAATTTATATCCACCTAAGGTCAAACATCACATGATACAACATGTAAATAAAAAGTTGTTCTATAAACAAGCCTTCGGTCGATTGGACTCTTCTAGTTGATCAATTCATCTACTTGTCAGTCGATTGGTCTCTATCTGTCAGTCGATTTTGGCTCAAGTGTCTATTTCAACTCCTCCAGACAGTAGATTGGGCCTCCAATCGATCGATTGGCTCCTTCACTCTGTTGCCTCTTTATTCCTCATGTTGATCAACTTGACTTCCCAGTCGGTCAACTCTCTTGGTGCAAAACATCTTCTTTTTGCCAATACAAATCTTAAAGCTTATCATATTTACTTATAACATTGTAAAAGGTGAAACATCGAGTTACATTCTAGGGGAGTATAGGAAGGAAATCATTAACTTACATATGGAGAAAGAGAGAGATGCTCAGTATGCAAACTGAAGTTAATGGATGGGAACTAAACCACTCAACCAAGCAAACAAATCCAAAGGGGTATTGGCCATAACCACACATACATCAACCATTTATAATATATATATATATATAAATATATATATATAGAGAGAGAGAGGACATTCCCTAGTATATTTTTTATTTAATCATATATGCACACAAATCATTTTAAATAGTCGCACTATATGCAATAAAAATGATAAACCAAAATTGATCATATCAATCCAATCCCAAAACATAGTAAATTGATGTTGCTCTGATCCCACTATAGGGAAATATGACGACATAGATGGAAGTGGAAACCAATATTTTCTTGCCATATTTGCCATAATCTAGTGGTTCACATAAAAAATTATGAAATAGGAAGGAAGGTTGCAAGGAATATACATGGTCCTGAAGCAAGTCCAGCGACAATCCTTATAGAGTTGTGCTAATTTCTCAAGTAGTATATGAATGGTCATCTATGGTGGTCTCCTAGTGTAGCACCAAAAATAATGGTTTATGACATTCTCCTAGCATGATGCCAACGGTCTCCATTCCTCTATGTAGTCCACTCGGACTACCATGAACTCCATGTCATTTTTCTTGAAATGAAGGGAAGGAGGTGTTCCTCCGTGTTGCCAATGTGCTAGTGTCAACTTTTCTCCCCTTTGGCTATATCTTCCTTTTATGAATAAGATTCATATAACTCTCACACTAACACAACTATGAGATGAGGAATCTTATCATACAAGTGTTTATATACTTGACTACCCCCCTTATATAGGAGTGAATGGACTAGGGTTTCCACAAACTTGGGGACAAGATGGAATTCATTTCATGAATTTTTAGCTATTGTGAATCACCAGTTGGTCGAGTGGCATGCCAGTCATTTGACTAGAACATCCAATCATTCGATTGGAATGTTTTCCTATTCGCAAACATACTATCTTCAATGTGATGATTATGTTGGGTTTTAGAGGAGACAGAGAAGGCAGCGGAAATAAAAATTTTCTTCTCCCCGAACCCAGTATAAAGGAATCGCGTCAACGTATATACAGTAGGAAGGATGGTTTGTAGAGACATACCTTGTCCCGAGGCTTTCTCAGTGACGTTACCTCACGGCTTGCGCGGTCTTCACCTCCGGTCTTGGACAGTGTCTATGAAGCTCCTGGTCTCACCGGGACTATCAGGATTGACAGTTGTCCTCCGAGCGGCAGAAGTCTCCCGCCTCTGTAGTAGTCCACATGGACCACTGGAAACTTCGATTGCCTTATCGCACAAGGCACTAGAAGGAGTCGTACCCTCATGTCAGCGTACCAGTCACCAACACACTCTCCTGCAACCAGTCACTTTTCTGCAGTTGTCTTTCCCTTGTTGTGCCTCCCTTATTGGGTAGCACATGCTTGGGCTCTCCTAGTTACCACAACCAGAGAGATTGACAACTTTACAGAGCAACTGGTGTTCTGAGTTGTTGTCCTTTGAGAAGCCCCCAATACCCCTATATATAATAGGGTCATGGGATAGGGTTCTCTATCCTGGGCAATGCGGGATTAAAATAGGAGTAGAAGGCTTCGAGATTTTCCACAAAACAACCAACTGGGCTAGCTGAACCGATCATTTCAAGCATGAACCAATCGGTTGGGGACCTGAGCCGATCGGTTCACACCTGAACTAATCGGTTGGAACATCTGAGTCAATCGGTTCAAGCATGAGTTGATCGGTTCGTGGTCCTGGTCGGTTCCCGATCGACTTTTCCTCTTTTATTTCAAATTGATCCAAATACCAATCCTTGTTCCAATCAAATTGGACAAGTGAAACGAAGAGAAATTTCTCACCAACCTGAATTTCCCAACTTGCTCGTTTGGACCAGTTGAGCCGATCGGTTCAACCCTTGAACCGTTCATCTCAACCTGTCCTGAGCTGATCGGTTCATCACATGAGCCGATCGGTTCACCAACTTGAGCCGATCGGTTCATCACATGAGCCGATCGGTTGGGAGTGTAGACTGTGTAGAATCAGTCAATTGCAATTTCAATCAATCGGATACTCTAATCAATCAGTCCAATACCTTGAACACTATGATACTGAGCTATCAATTGATTGAGTGTTTAATTGAACTACTAAACTCCTTTAGCAATCAATCTAAACATCGTTTGTGGATAAAATCCTTTTCCAGGTTAAATCCTATGTGTGTGACCATGTAGGCCCATTTCACGTTGGCAGTGAAAGTCCATAACACTTATGACTTCACAAGCAAAGAGCGGTGCCTAGTCGCACATCAGTGTTACCCAAGTGAAATATAAAGTTGGAGAACAACTTTCAATCCTACAATCCGTGAATGGTGTTACAGTGAATGTATAATTCCTTTGTCTCTGATATCCCGAATGAACTCAAGGCATGGAACAGTCATCCTGTCAACGTTCATTCACTTTCTTGATATCAGAGTAGATCGGACGAGATATGTATGACATCAATATCACATACTGATTCACACATGCGTGCACACACCTATCTCAATCCTACTCATCAAGTGGACATGGATATCAAACTCCCTCAGGAGGGACAAATCCCATATCTATCACTCACCCCTCAAAAGTCCCATGTGTCAAAGCCACTCAATCATCACCTTTATAACAAACCATGTTTTAGGACTGCGTTTGATGATGTCAAAGTGTACCCAATGACATGTGTTGAGTGTAGTGATTTCAGGTCAAAGAATCACACTCACCACCATCACTGTGAGAACTGACTGTGACTACCATGTCATGGTTCCATGTGTCAAACTCATGGTGGGTCTGTTCGGTACACTTGTTCTCTAACAAGTGCATATGTGTTTGGTTTGATATATCCATATCATGACTAATGAGATTTTGTCATCAACCAACACCACAATCTAGTCTTGTGTGTCATTGTTGTCTATCTACCTTCCACAATGACATCTGACTAGGGACATAATAAGAATGTACAAACTCTTAGCATCCGTATGATCTCATCGTTCAGGTCCTTAACTTGAAAGAATACATCATTGAGTACTGTCATTCTCTAGACATTCAATCTATTTTTATCATTGTCTCATATGACTGAACCAGAAAGAATTGGAATCTTGCCTTTGATGTTTATCAAATCAATCTTAATGTATCCCACCAATCATCCCATGATTGGCTCTCAGGGCATACATAGCAATAGACTCCCACTTGCACTACAAGCCAATCACCCTTGAATCATATTCTTAGTGATCTTCAAAACACGTCTCACATGTTACTATCCTCTAGTGCTTACATAGTGAGTTATGACAATACCTTGCCAAAGTCGGTATTAACTGCATGTCTCTCATGTCTTCGCTGTACGTCACACGTATGAGATGGAGTTGACGTAATATGCAATCTAGTATTCCTTTGCTAACCTTTAGCCACATTGCATGACCAAGCATTCCTTATTTGTCATCAATAATCAAAATATCTATAAGTTCATGTCATGAACTTCCAGATCCATATAGTTGTTGGGTTTTGTGGAGAAAACATGTGCAGCAGAAGCAACAAAAATCCATGCAACCCGAAATAGGATCTCGTCGACAACAGCGTATTGGGAAAGAGTGTTTGCGGGATATACCTTACCATGGAGCAAGTCCAGCGATGTCCCACTGCACAAAGGTGTGCAACGACGCTTGTCTACATGGACGGAACTTCTCTCGCGTTCGATGTCGCAGGAAGATCCGGAGGAGCTCCTTTCGTACGATGATGTACGCTGCTCGTAATGTGCACGGATGGTCGTTGATGTCCTCCAAACGCAGGCGTCTCAGCATCTGCATCTCTACTTCGTCCACACAGATGGACTGGAACTCCATGTCACACTTCCTAAGCCGACAGGAAGGAGTCGTGTCTGTGCGGTGGCGTGCTAGTGGTGCATTACTCTCCTATCGCTCCTAAGGACGGTGACGGCTAGGTTTACGTACGTGAGTGTAAATTGAAAAGCCTCTCTCAATATCTTATATTGATATCGGTCGTCAACCTCCTTTAAATAGGAGACGAAGGGAAGTAGGGTTTCCTAAACCCATTGGTAAACAGAAACACTGTGCTAATTAAAATGCTCGTGGATTAATTAGAATATTCTGGAATTTCATTAATTAACCAAATAATCACATTAATTGATTAATTAATATCCGACTCCATGCAATCACTTGGGATGGCTCTATGGGCATATATACCAACAATAGTATCCACTAATGTTCTCTAACACACAGATACTCATCTTTTCCCTTTAAACATCTTTATTGGAACATTTCCAATTATCAACAAACATTCACTTTTATTTATCTCACATACATTTTATGATTAATTTTCTGTCCTTTTCAGAAGTTCACATTAGTGTAACTCTTTAAAGTGAACCCTTCCTTATTTCTATAGAACTAGTACTTCTCAAGTACTTATCAAGTTCTCATGGTATTCCAGTAACACTTACTGGAATTAGACAGACATCCACTCGTCATGTCCCACATACGAGTTATCACGATGAGCACATCATATTGTCATGTCCTACATACAAGATGATGAATGCATTTTATTCTTGCTATGTCCATACATGCATGATAATGGCATAATTACATACATGATAGATTCATATATATTCTTAGTGTTCCCATTCTTCATAAGAATTGGACACTTGGCCTTGGGATACTAACTCCATGTAACACAGACAAGTTTTCTCCCACCGAATCTGTGCACACTAAACCCTTCAGTATAGATTGCCAATGCATGCTTTCTCTTTTCAGGTCAAGAGGTTTTTCGAGAACTATCTCTATATATCTCTATTCCTATCACATAGGAAATGTCTCTATCTTCCCTAAAGATAATTTCCATAAAGGATTCCATTCTAGAACATCTCATTCCTCATTGACATGTGGAATGCAAATACGGTCCCACTAAATCACAGATCCCTTCTTTATCTTTGTCATATCAATCAAACCCTTTGACTATATTATCAAAGTAAATATCCCAGCTCTGAGTTGCTTGTACTCAATCAATCACATTGATTAGTCCATTATAACTTATAGACTTTATTTGCATTAATGGATTCATAAACCTTATAGGTTGTGTCACGTACACATCCTTGTTTTATTCCTCATAGGAATGAGATTTTAGTATCTATATGCCAAATGTCTTAGTAATTAAGTTGCAATCAACATGAATCATCCTTCTCAAAATGTCATCCATGTGTCTTAACACTTAAGACTCATTTGCACTTATGGATTTCATCCCAATGGGTGCTACCATCAAGGTCATACCTTATGGTTCACATGGAAGTCATTTAGGGTGTAATGGTCATAAACCATAACTCAAAATCCGATTCCTCAATATCATCTAGATTGTTGACTCATCATATGACCAACTCATCATATAGATATTTGAGGTGTATCTGTTAAGGAATTTGAGAACTCACAACACTTTGTGATTCTTAATATCCTTTATTAGTGTAGGGTATTCTTTATTTAATAAGAAATTAGTTATTTGGTAATCATCCTCTAACTCCTTAGAGTATGACTCCTATTGATTTAGACATCACCATGCCTTAATCATGAGTTCACTACGATACACTATCATAATCACTTATAAGGTTCTCAAACATTTGGTTCAAGCATTTTATTCATTGATCTCATCAAGAATTAGCACTTTACCAAATTTGCACTTCATCTATGATATTCTTGAACACTTCAATATATTCATATTGGTATTTCTCTAAACACCATTTGAAGTATTAGCATTAAGTCCAATAGGTATGTAAATACATCACATGTATTATACCTAATAGGATAATCATTCTCCCACTATTACTATTGAAGATCGATTAATCATGTCTAAGAGATTCATGTCTCTTACTGGTTCTCTAACCAAAAGTGTCTAGACTTATCCATCATATGGAAACTAGAAATGAATTTCTCATGATTTGTGCTAATTTGAGTTATCAATAACTTTTAGGTATCATTTTATCTTATGCATACCAAGTACCACAAGATAAAGAATGCATTGCCACAAAGATTGAAACATCAACTTTATTAATTGCCATCATTGTCATACAATATGCAAAAATTAAGGTGTTTCTATCCATTGGAAAATAGCAGTTTATAACTCTATTACATGCCTTCAAGGCTGAAAATAAACTAAAGTACTCCTATCTATGGCGGCAACACTTGCCCCATTTATTGGGTGCTTTACACTTTATATCTTGGTATCATACACCTCAAAAGTGTTATAAGTTTATTTCATGACACCTTCAGGTGGAGACGTCTGTCGCCTTCTTCTTCTTTAGTTCTTACAAATAGAGTGGACAATTCCTTTTCCAATGTCCTGGCTTTTGACAATGGTGGAAATTGCCTCTCTTGGTCACACCTCCCTTGGCCTTGAGATTTGAAGATGACTTGGGCTTTTGGCTAGCATCAGAACCTTTCTTAGCCTTGCCCTTTCCCTTCAGCTTGGACTTGCCTTTCTTGTTGTTGATCATCATCACAGACTTAGGCTTGTCCTTCTTCATTTGTGCCTCGGCTGTCCTCAACATGCCCAACAACTCTGTCAATGGCTTGTCAAAGTTGTTCATGTTGTAGTTTATCATAAACTGACTGTAGGATTCTGGCAATGATTGCAGTATCACATCAGTAGTCAACTCTTGGCTCAGGGGAAATCCCATTCTTTTGAAGTTCTCTACATACCCAATCATTTTTAGTGTGTGAGGACCAACTGGATCTCCTTCTGTGATGACACACTTGAACAACGCCCTGGAGACATCATATCTCTCTTTCCGTGCTTGATCTTCATACATGTTCTTGAGATGCTGAATCATCTCAATGACACACATGTTCTCATGTTATCTCTACAACTCGTGGTTCATGGAGCACAACATCAAGCACTTTGCATCAATGGCATCTTTAGAATGTTTCTTATAAGCACCCCTTTCTGCCTTTGGTGCGGTAGGAGCAGGTTCTTCTGGAGTTGGAGTATCCAGGATATAGAGTTTTTGCTCTTGAGTGAGAACAATTCTCAATGTCCTAAACCAGTCATGGAAGTTAGTCTCATTCAGCTTGTCCTTTTCAAGGTCCAATCACAACACAAAGTGATTGTTGTTTGTTGTCATTTGTACTACAAAAGGAAATATATGCAATTTAGTCCAAAACTCAATTTTGACTTATTTGATTGATTTGAAAAGTTGACGATATAATTAGGACTTTAATTAATTATCACTCCCACTATTTTTGTTCAAATTGATAGCCCTCACCATCAATTCGGAAGATTGTAGCGTACAATCTTCTAGTGGGTCAAGATCTGTATTTCAACAAGTCATGAGTCAGCTTTGGCTGATCGCCCACAACTTGACTATTTAGGTAGGCCATTATGCCAATTGCATCATATGAAACTCTTGGATAGATGACATGCACAACTCCTTGCCATTCATCCCATGCCTCTGGGCTTAGACGCTCTAAGAATCACCAGTTAAGTCTAACCCAAAAGCCGACATGGTAAACATGCATCCTGCTTTGGCAGATCCTACATGTCCACCCTTCACACTTCCTCAAGATGGACGGCGCACCACGCTTTGGCATAACCTACGCTTGGTCAATCGAGGTTTTCACGTGTATCGCTAATGGAAGGCGTATAAGCCTTAATATTTAATGATGGATTTGGTTTTATAGGTACATATACATATCCAATCACCACAATACATAGTACATATCATATACATGCTATATCCCATAGAAAACATGTGAAACGATAAAAGCGATGATTATGGCCATCCTAATGTGATTCCTCGATCCAAGAGAAATCACAGTCATCTAGATCCACATCACATGCAACATGTACAAGATGAACTCTGTGCTTTGCCATTCTGGGTTTGATCAACTCATCTCCATGATTGATCGGCTCACCATCAGGTCGGTCGGTTGGGTGCCACCAGCCGATCAGTTCACTGGTCATCGTGCATCTCCTCAGGTCACCACCCGCTCATCTTTCTCCTCCAACCGATCGTCTAGAATGCCAACAGATCGGTTCACGCCTTGAACCGATCATCTCAGTTTTCGTCAGGTTGTTCGCCGTTCTTCGAAATAATAGGAAATAAAAGTTCTATCCTATTTACATTTGAATTGGGAAACCCCAAGTTACATTCATGGGGAGCAAAGGTAGGAAAGAAATCTCGAGTTATCTCGAGTTACATCAGGAATAAGGAGGTAGGGAATCGGTGTGCAGACCGAGATGCAAGCAACCACATTCAACCATACACAGACATAGGGTTTTTTGGCCATAACCACGCTATACATCCACCACAAAACTTTTTTAAGTGTGATGCGTATCGAGTGCATTCATATTACATATCATATATGTATATTGGAATTTGTGGGTTTAGGATTGGACATGCATAAAGCCAATTTTATTCGCATCGTATGCAATAAATAAAGGCGACAAACCAAAATCGATCACATCGATAATCCTAAAGTATAGAGCAGTTGACGTGGCTCTGATACCACTGTTGGGTTTTAGAGGAGACAGAGAAGGCAGCGGAAACAAAAAATTTCTTCTCTGCAAACCCAGTATAAAGGAATCACGTCAGCATCTATACAGTAGGAAGGATGGTTTGTAGAGACATACCTTGTCCTGAGGCTTGCTCAGCGACGTTACCTCGCAGCTTGTGTGGTCTTCACCTCTGGTCTTGGATGGTGTCTATGCAGCTCTTGGTCTCACCGGGACTGTCGGGATTGACAACTGTCATCCGAGCGACAGAAGTCTCCCACCTCTGTAGTAGTCCACACAGACCACCATGAACTCTGATCACCTTGCACACAAGGCATCAGAAGGAGTGGTACTCTCTTGTCGGTGTACTAGTCACCAACACACTCTCCTGCAACCATTCACTTTTCTGTAGTTGTCTTTCCCTTACTGTGCCTCCCTTATCGGGTAGCACTTGCTCGGGCTCTCCTGGTTACCACATCCAGAGAGAATGACAACTTTACAGAGCAACTAGTATTCTGAGTTGTTGTCATTTGAGAAGACCCCAATACCCCTATATATAATAGGGTCATGGGACAGGGTTCTCTACCCCGGTCAATGTGGGATTAAAGCAGGAGTAGAAGGGTTCGAGATTTTCCACCAAAAAACCAACTATGCCAGTTGAACCGATCGTTTCAAGCATGAACCGATCGGTTGGGGACCTGAGCCGATCGATTCACACCTGAACTGATCGGTTGGAACACCTGAGCCGATCGGTTTAAGCATGAGCCAATCAGTTCATGGTCCTGGTCAGTTCCCGATCGATTTTTCCTATTTTGTTTTGAATTGATCCAAATATCAATCCTTATTCCAATCAAATTGGACAAGTGAAACGAAGAGAAATTTCTCACCAACCTGACTTTCCCAACTTGCTCCTTTGGACCAGTTGAGCCGATCGGTTCAACCCTTGAACCAGTCATCTCAACCTTTCCTGAGCCGATCGTGTCATCACATGAGACGATCGGTTCACCAACCTAAGCCGATTGATTCATCACATGATCTGATCGGTTGGGAGTGCAGACTATGTAGAATCAGTCAATTGCAGTTTCAATCAATCCAATACTCTAATCAATCGGTTCAACACCTTGAACACTATGATATTGAGATATCAATTCTTTGAGTGTTTAATTGAACTACTAAACTCCTTTAGAAATCAATCTAAACATCATTTGTGGATAAACTCCTTTTCCAGGTTAAATCCTATGTGTGTGACCCTGTATTCCCATTTCACATTGGCAGTGAAAGTCCATAGCACTTATGACTTCATAAGCAAAGAGCGGTGCCTAGTCACACATCAGTGCTACCCAAATGAAACAGAAAGTTGGAGAACAATTTTCAATCCTACAATCCGTGAATGGTGTTACAGTGAATGTATAATTCCTTTGTCTCTGATATCCCGAATGAACTCAAGGCATGGAACAGTCATCCTATCAACGTTCATTCACTTTCTTGATCTTAGAGTAGATCGAAGGAGATATGTATGACATCAATATCACATACTGATTCACACATGCGTGTGCACGCCTATCTCAATCCTACTCATCAAGTGGCCATGGATATCAAACTCCCTTAGGAGGGACAAATCCCATATCTATTACTCACCCCTCAAAAGCCCCATGTGTCAAAGACACCCAATCATCACCTTTATAACAACCCATGTTTCAGGACTGCATTTGATGATGTCAAAGTGTACCCAACGACATGTGTTGAGTGTAGTGATTTTAGGTAAAAGAATCACACTCACCACCATCACTTTGATAACTGACTGTGACTACCATGTCATGGTTCCATGTGTCAAACTCATGGTGGGTCTGTCTGGTATACTTGTTCTCTAACAAGTACCTATGTGTTTGATTTAATATCTCCATATCATGACTAACGAGATTTTGTCATCAACCAACACCACAATCTAGTCTTGTGTGTCATTGTTGTCTATCTACCTTCCACAATGACATCCGACTAGGGACATAATAAGAATG
The DNA here is from genome assembly GCA_963693085.1 of Alisma plantago-aquatica. NCBI lineage: Eukaryota > Viridiplantae > Streptophyta > Magnoliopsida > Alismatales > Alismataceae > Alisma > Alisma plantago-aquatica. Next base: position 689,002,686 of record OY856409.1, read on the forward strand.
TACAAACTCTTAGCATCCGTATGATCTCATCGTTCAGGTCCTTAACCTGAAAGCATACGTCATTGAGTACTTTCATTCTCTAGACATTCAATCTGTTCTTATCATTGTCTCATATGACTGAACCAGAAAGATCTGGAAGCTTGCCTTTGATGTTTATCAAATCAATCTTAATGTATCCCACCAATCATCCCATGATTGGCTCTCAGGGCATACATACCAACAGATTAATACACGTCATGGTATCAACATCAATTCCTTGATCTATTCATACTAATTGTCTAGTTGATCAAATATGTGAGAACCCATTACACTAAATGAGATTACTCAAAACATAAAACACAATCAATCACCAATTAACCACATACCCAAAAATATGGGTAAATTAAAATCGATTTCAACGTCAGCACCTACTCAGAAATATTTGCATAAGAGCCCAACATCTTTCTTATATCCATACTATGCCAAGAATTTGATACACATTGATCTATTGCCTTAGCTACAACATATATACATAGGAGAACACTATTCATATATGCCACACAAACAAGCATTAATATGCTAACAAAAGTTCGATTCATTTAAAACACCATATACAAATTTTTCTCGCCCAGACCTGAGAGTACAGGGATGACTCTAGGACACACTAGACATCTAATTAACTTTCTCAAAGATTAATTACTATAGCTCCTCTTTGCTTCCACATGTTTGTTTTCGTCACTTATGATTACCTAAAAAGATGTGATGAACCACAAGGGTGAAACCCATGTCCCAGCAAGAGATATAACCTCCAGCAACATTTATTGATTACAAAATTTTTAAGAAATTAAACAGTCAAGCAGTTTAATGAAATATAAGAAATAAGATCAGCAATACTGATGATGAACAAAATACATAAAGGAGTAGATAATAACTATCATCATTAGCCAGACTATCATCCTTTATCTTGTTGACAATATAAGCAATTTTGTAGCATATGCATATCTAGCATCATGAGCAAGTCTAGTAATAGAATCTCTATCATTTTGAATAAGTCTAGCCACATAAGCATAGCTAAAAACATGAGCATGTCTAATTGGTTGAACATATCAACATCATAAGAAGAGCTAACAACATAAGCACAACTATCTGGATAAGCATGATTAGTAGTATATGCATATATAGTTACAAAGGCATGGCTATCATGCTAAACATAACTAACAACATGAGATAGCTAGCATCATGATTATAATCAGTAGTAAAAGTATGGTCATCAACATAATCATGGCTACTATATGTATGTATTTACAATCTTAAGCATATCCACAACCTAAGTATATCTTATATCTCTTAATTACACTAAGCATCATCTTTATGTAAAGATAACAAACAAGGGTTATCATCCAAAGTGAAACATTGTGTATAATCCTAAACAAATATGCTACATGGCCGTATTAAATCTTTTATTAAGCCCTGAGGAAATTAAGGATACCACTCAAAATCCAACTAACCACTACTAAGTCGAAATAACTGCCATACCAAATCTAGGAAGAGTTGGACAACCTAAGATCTTCTCCGCCCTAGTCAGTACGGGTCTGCCACAACGACACATAAGGTCAAGTTGCTAACAACCTAGTCCGTCCTTGGTACAGGTCATGACACTAGTGAAAGGAGGTGGGTGCACATACCCTACCATCTGAGGTACAACTGTAGTTGTCCTCCAATCTCATCACATAAATAATCACCGAGACATGAACACATATGTTCTCAAACTGAGGGCTAGGTATGACCCCATTCATCCTCCCTAAACACTTGAATTCAAGATGACAAGAACCCTGCATACTCATTAGTATGCGCTCCAAGTTTCCCTTAGGAATACTCGTTTCACCATCTGGAAAGTTCTGACACTCAGATGGATCTAATGCACATCGAACTACATGATTAGAGTTCCACTTGATTTGTTATGCCGATTGGGTGAATTAAGGCTGCATCAAACAAGTGGACATACAAACCCTAATTCACTTCTAGCAAGCATATAAATATCACAGCTTTTAAAAGATATAAAATGTGTGGAACATAATTTCTCATCTCATCATCACATGGTAATATTCACTTTCCATTCATGAGACCACACTAGTTATCATCCTATCACAAGATATGAATCCTTTTCACAATATCATAGGGTATCGACCCTTATCAACAAAAGAGGATTACACCTCATTCAGGGCTCAACCATGTCCAAAGGTCATTAAGACCATCATACTATTCCCTACAAGATCATCATTATCTTTGCATGCCTTATAACAAGGCTCAACAACATCATTTACATAGAATACACCACATCAACACAATATTGCATTAATGAGCTAGGAGATATTCATAAAAAATCATAGAAGGGTTATATTAACATTAAGAACATTCCTTTATTACATCAACATGCATGGAATCTAGATATGATTAACCCTCATCATATTCATAATGCATCTGTTTATCATAAGAAAGTATCAACCACGTGGCTATGTTAACCACCAACTAACACATTAAGGTTATGATAATATTAAAGAGGTTATTTCACCATCATGCCATCATATAAGAAGGTTTAACATGAACACTTATCTTTATCTATTTGCATTAGAGTTAGGTTCAACAAGATAAATTATATTAATGTTACTAATCAACACTCATACCCAAACCCTAACTCATGGCATCCCCATTAGATCATGAATGCATAAGGTGAAGCATCACCATCACATTCCATACTATTCTCAAGTATGAACCTACACATAAATCAAGGTGTAACCATCAAGTTATAGCATACTAGGGTTTCAACAACAGTAACAGAGTACTCCATGATTGTATTAGTCATTCAAGGACTATTCATACCCAATTACAATCATTTAGTTATATTAAAGCTATACCTCATTAGGGTTACATATCAACACAATATGGTTATCATCCCTTCTATTCATATGATTTAATATGTAAGACTACCTTATTAAGGGTAACCTTCCATTTGTTCCATCATCATTCAACCCATATCACCATACTATAATGTCACCCAGAACCATTGGATGTTTAAAAGGTAAGACCATTGGCTTTTTACGTAAGTAAACACCTTGGATAAACCACCTATGAAGTCCTTGATTTATGCTATAGAAAGATTCACCATCTAACCCTAGACATCCCTTGATTAACAACAAAAAAAGTTCCATTGAGAGTAGGGTAAAACCCACAATCAACTGTTCATTTAAAACAAGCCATCCATTGTCAACAAGTAAGCTCCTTAAGTTGATCATATAAAGGAAACCATATAAATCACATTATTAGGACCAAAATATTACATTATCCATAATTACACTTTATTGGAGGAATAAACATTAGATCTTGACCATTGGGTCAAGTTCATATGTTAAAACCAAATGACCCCAGAAACCATTGGTCTAAGGGTTAATTGATGCTACAAATATATGATTAACTCACCATAGATTTTGGAGACATGATAAACCATCATTAGTGACCATTAAGTCGCCATATGTTGTTAGATCATCACTATATTCATTAACCATCATCAAATATTAAGCCAATGTCATCATTGATTGATAACATCAGTAGGGTACTTAATGGTTGATCATTAAACTTCTAATTTATCCAAAACCGGAACTAAGGGGGAGACCATAGGTTGTCACCATAATTTGACACCTTTGATCCTGACCATAAGTTGTCATGAAGACAACACCATAGGGTTTTTGCAATGGTACCATCATCGGGTCATGGGTTTATAGAAGAAATCAGCTTTAAACCCTAAAATTGACCATTGGTTGATAGGTGCTTAGCACCATAGGTTGTCAAACCAACCTGATACAAGTCATATTATACCTTAGGAATAACATACACATGATCACAGGTTCATCTAGAACTGAAATTAGAATAGGGAACATTATAAAAATCGAAATCCAAGTCAAGCATAACTTTTTAGTGCATGGATCATCGTTTTCAAGCAAGAACATGAGCTAGAAAGCTTATGGTAAGCAATAAATGTGGAGCAAGTTATAAAACTTGCCTCTAATGAGAATATAAAACCTCAAACAGAAGAAAACTCGAGAAGTTAGGGTAGAAAATCCAAGCATAAGCTATGAACTCGTCCATCTAGCACCTTTCTTCATCAAATGAGCAAACCCTAAGCATAAGGAGCAAGAAAGGTAGGGTTTTAGAGCTTTAGAGCAATTTATACCATGGAACAAAAAGGGTCCGACCTGGAGAAAGGTAGGAGGAAGGATAAAAAGGAAATAAACAGAGGAAAGAAGGGTATTCTTACTCTTTTTGGTCAAGATCACTAGAAGGAAGCTTTTTAAACCCTAAAAGGAAATCAATTGCAACCCTAGATTCTTTTTCCAAGAAGGTCCCCTCTTTCTTCTTCCTAGGAAAGAAAATTCCCTGAAGCACAGAGGGAGGACGAGTTTTGTAGAAGGAGGGAATTGGTGGAGAGAAAATGGCTCGTTTTGGTGCTTAGGGATAAGTATATGAAACTTTAAGATAAAGAAAAAGAAAAAGTTGAAGTTCTAGTATCTTTCCAAGTATCCATGGACTTAAACCATTAATAATATACAAGCACACACACAAGAATATCCCTCACCGTACATAGAGACATTCTTAACCCTCGTTTCTTGAATTTCCAAGTAAAACAAATAATTCATTAGTTGATAGCTACTAAAGGTAGCTCATCCATGAAGGGGTAAACCCTAAAATACCCTTGAAGAAAACACTTTCAAATCAAGGTTTAAATAGGCTCCCCATGGCTAAAAAAGATCAAGAATGGTGATAGAATATCCAAGGAACATAATGCAAGTGATAAATTGCAAATAAAACCTCTCAATTGGGTAAATTGCAAAAAGTCCAAAATGTGCATAAATTTGCATAACTTGCTCTCAATATCCAAATTGGACAAAATTTGAAAATTAAGCTTGTATTATGATTTCAAATCATATCAAAAGGTTATATTAGGGTTATAAAAATTCAATTATGATAATTAAGCTTATTGAACTCATTAAGCAAGTTTAGGGGCCTCATAGACTGGACACTCCAGTCAACCTCCATAGTTGTTTAAGTTGATTACCTAAACACTTTAGTAACAAAGTTAAACATTACCCATGAGTAAACTCCTACTTTAGGTTCCTCCTATCCATGTGTGACCCTATAGGTCCCAAATTACATTGGCATTGAATGTCCATAACTAGATTATGACATCAGAAGAGCAGTATCTAGCGACACATCATTGCCACCCAAGTAATTGGAAAGTTGGAGAAAAACTTTGAAAAAAATCCATGATTAGTGTTACAGTGATGATATAGTTCCTTTATCTATGATATCTAGATTGAACTTGAGGCATGAAATCATTATCCTCGTAATATTCAATCCATGCTCCTTGAACTAGAGTAGACAGAATGAGATGCATTTGAGCTCACATATCACATATTGAGTCACACGAGTATGGCCATACATTCTCAATGTCACTGATCAAGTGTCCAGGATATCGACTCATGTAGGAGGGACAAATCCCATCTACATCACTCATAGTCAATCCCCATGAGTCACTCATGTACTCCGTCAATAGAATTCCCAACCAAGATTATTACATTTCAAATCAAACCAAATATTATCTTGGTTACCCATATGGAAACCCCTATGGTGTAGAAAATGTGACACAACAACAAACTCCTCAAATGATCTACCAAGGTCATCCACCCCCAGGGTTTCAATATAACAATCAATAAAACTTCATAAACCTAGGTGACTATCAGGTTCCAAAATTGTGGGTAGTAATTTCAAAACCTCAATCAAACACCTCAGATAAAATTACACAATCATGCTTCCTCCACTTATGAACAACTAGCCAAGATAAAATAACTAATCCACTCCTAGATGTCTCATCAGAAGGTGACTGACTCCCGCTTATCTGAGCTCATTGCCAACCAATTCCCACCTTTGGGAACTTTTGGTGGACAACCCAAAAATAATCCCAAACATCCCAAGCAATTGAAAGGCATCTCTGCACATGCTCAGAACATATATCCTCCTCCTCCTCTTCCTGAGAAGCCTCTTGTTGTTCCATTGAATTCAATGAATATGAAAATGTGTTGGTTGAGAACGAACAAATAACTAGGGTAGTGGAAAATTCCAATACAAAGAAGCCTCCCATTGTCTAACCTTCACTAGTTGAGGACATTGAGCCTGATGTTCCAATCTACAAGATGCACCCTCCCTACCAAGTGTGTATCAAGCAAACAAGGCTATATGTTAGATCCAATAGATTCAAAGAATCTATGAAGAAGCTTCATGTGTACATACCTTTTTCAGGATTCTCTTTCTGAGATGCCTTCCTGGTCAAAATACTTGAATATTTTATTGACCAAGAAATATACCATAAAGGAATACGTAACCGTGAAACTCACATGGACTATATAAGGCCCCATACCTTGCTTAGTGGTTGAACGTGCTTGCTTACCTTAATTAAGTGCTTAAAACCTTAGTATAACCCTAACTCTTTGACATCATGTGACATGCTTATGTTTCGAGTTTGGTCTACTTTGGACACTATTTGAGCAAGTTATGCAATTTTGTGCACATCTTGGACTTTTCTACAATTTACCCATATATGAGGTTTTTCTTGCAATTTGTCACATGATTTATGTTCCTTACATATTTTCTTATCATTCTTGAGTTTTTTGTGGCTTGTGGCACCTAGATGCACCTGGTTTGATAGTGACACCCATCTAGGGTAAGTGAGGGTTTTTTTTCTCTCATGGATGGGCTACCTTAAGAGGCCATCAACTGATGGTTTCCCTAGATGGATGACATTCGATGGTCATCCTTATGTGGGGAAAACAAATGGTGATCTCTATAGGTGGTAGTTCAATGGTTTTCTCTCTTGAGGATCCTTGGGTTGATGGTTTGCTTGGAAGGGGTGATCAATTGATGATTTTCAACCTAGTCACCTAGGGTTTCAAGAAACGACGCTCTCCAAGTGATGAAACTCGATGGACACCCTGGGAAGGTCATGATCTGATGGCATGGCAGACTCCAAAACGGATGGGTCTTTCATGAACGTGATTTCCTTTGGCCTTGGAGACTTGGCAAACATGTTAGGACACCTAAACCTCCTATTCTCTCTCACCCAAAGCTATATAAACCTCCTACCTTCCATGCAAATGAACATTTTGGACTCCTTTGTATTCCTTGCTATCTAGATCTTTGTCCCCCTTTATTTCTTGGAGAAGAAGGCGCTCAAGGTATGAGAAGGCGGTTGATCTCCTTGCATGTGCATCTAGGGATCAGATCTACCCTCTCTTGGAGCTTGTGGAGCTTTCCTTGCTTGCTCTTGAGCTAAGTAGGTAAGTTATCCTTATTTCTCTTCATTTTCCTTACTTTTCTACCTCCTTATTCCTTCTTCTTGGTCGTTTCCATGGTGTTCTATGGTAGAGCTTTCTCTAGAGCTTAAAGAACCCTTCTTTCTTGCTTCCTTGACCCATGATTTTCTCTCTTTCTTGGAGAAGGAGCTTACTTGGCCATGTGGAGTGCTAAGCTAGGGTTCCTTCCTCTTGTGCTCGAGATACCTTATTATTTGGAGCTTGTTATTCTTCCTAGAGGTGATTTATATAACTATTTTCACGTTTATTTCTTACTTATATCTTGTATGTGCTAGACCTTGCTCTAAAACTAAGTTCTAAGTAGAAAGATCCTACCTTTGCCTAGGGTTTGAGATTAGGTGCTAGTTCCTTAGTGGTTTATCTACTTGGATGTGTTCTAAACCTTGTGCACGACCTTCTTCTAGTAGAGGAATCTTTTGGGCTTGCATCTTTGTCGAACAAGGGTTCTTTTTCTCTCTTAAATGATGGGTTACTTAGGGTTTTTAAGGTTGTTTTCTACCTTGTGCAATACTCGATGGTTTATCTATTTAATAGAACTGATGGGTTAGCTTTTGGTGCTATTTTTATGGTGTTTCTCATGCCAACCTATGTCCCTAACTTGAGTTCTACTTTGACTGTATTGGTGCTTAATAATCGATGGTCTTGGTTCCTAATGTGGCTTCAACCGATGATTTTCCTTCCCCTCGCCAAATGATGATTTATCATTGTGTTTTTCTTGGTTTCACCACTTGTTGATGACAACTAATGGGAGTACAGCGTCTGACAGCAGATGGCCCTTCTGGTCCATCAACCAATGGCTATTCTGACTCCAAAACTCGATGGTCCAATAACCTATGCTTACCAATCGATGGTGGTGTTGACTCAACACTCGATGGTATCAACCAATGGAGGTTCTGACTCAATGATTCTATGGGGGTTCTACACACCATAATTGATGGTGGAAGTGGACACCATAACCTATGGTGGGGAGAATTCCCACAACCAATGGTTTTATTTGAGTCAACAACCGATGGTGCTTATCATATAATCAAACCATAGCTTGTCTAGGTTTAGTTGGTGGCTCTTTCTAGGTCACAACTCGATGACTCTCTTGATGGTTTGTCCAATGTAGTTGCTTGATGATTCTACCCCTAAAAAACCGATGATTTTGTGGAGATGCTCACAATATGATGTTTTGGTTTAAATGATGTAGAACTGACGGTGTTATGCCCTTAACCATGTAGTCTTACCTTTGACCTCATATGAATGTGAATTTATGATCACCATAATGAGATGATGTGTGATACGAATCTATCTTATCTTGATACACCAAACCCTAATACAACAAAGTGGTGACAATTGATCATACTTAATTCAGCTTGTTGAACCTAACCATAATATAATCCAATGGTAGAAAATGATCATACTTATCTATCTTGTGTGACTATTGTGGTGAGGGAATACCCTCTCAATGTGGTTGTTCCCCCAAGCTACCGTTATGCGAACATCTCAATACAATGTTATGCAAAATATATGTATCACAGGTGTGGATGGTTTGTTGAGTCTTTGGTAAGACATGTAATGATAATGATTATCTTTTAGGTGATTATGATGTGATGGTATTAATTACTCTTGGGCCTGATATAATCCCTAATGGAGGTTTAATCCTCTTTCTTATGTAAAAATGAATGATATCATGTGGTAAGATTTATACCTAACACATTTTATATCTTCTGGAATTACCATATATTAATACTTGCTAGAAATGAACTAGAGTTTGTATGTTCACTTGTTTTCTAGTAATATGATGCTTCGTAGTTGATCATGTGCTTGGTTTTTACTAATCTCATTTAGGGTGCCATTGGGCATCACAATTTGATAGGTATCAAAGCTCTAAGTTCGCTGAGTCTACAAAGACATAGGATTTAGGTTGGTGTCATTTATTGCATCACTCAACATATCAGATCATAGCTTCTACTTACGGAAATATGTTTGGAGAACATGAAGAACATTTTAAGAGTAGCATTGTTGTGCTAGGAGGTGGTGCAAGGAGGTAGGTACATGAATATAGAGTGTTTGAGATAGGGTTGTAGTAGCCTGTAATGCCTCAGTTTGACCCAGCAACCATGGTCAATCTCACATTTCAGTCCATGTTTGGACAACTTATGGAAATGATTATGCATCTAGTAGATAGAGCGCATATACCTCAAGCTAGGGTTGTTGTCCCTAATGTGGAATCACAGGGTTATAGGAAGATGCTCGAGCATCTGAGATGCGTCAGAGTAGGTTGAGTATGCAGGTACATCAGACCCTACTGATGCTGACATGTGGCTGATGGAACTTGAGAACGCAATCAAGATCCTCAACATCCCCTATGAGGACAAGGTGAAGCATGTTGTGTACCTACTGAAGGGCAGTCCTGGCTATTGGTCTGCCATAGAGGAAGAGAAGAGGTCGATAGTTGTAATTGGTTGGGAGGAGGTTTGGCAAAAGTTTGTCAGCCAATACTTCCCTTAGAGGTATCTGGATGAGAAGATCTATAGTTCGAGAAGTTGCATCAGGGATCCATGACCATCAACAAGTATGAAGCTAAGTTTATGGAGCTTTTGAGATTTTTCCCTCACATAGAGGCAACATATAAGGAGAGGATCTGTAGGTTCAAAAAGGCTTGAGTACAAAGTTGATGATGACAATGTATGCTCTGGAGAATAGGGAGAGGTTTTCCACCTTCGTAGAGTTAGTAAGGAGGATCGAACAATTTGCCAAAGAGAAGCATGAAGCCAATGCTAAGAAGAGGCCAGCCCAGTTCTAGGGGCAGTATTCTGGAGGATTTAAGAAGTACATGTTTTTTTCACTATAGTTGCGGTAGAGGTTGACCTTTTCTAAGACAAGATCGCATGTACAGTCATAGTGGTCCCTGAGCAATGGCAGAGGCCATAGTTTTCCACCATCTAGAGCATGCAACACAGTGTAGTGTCTGTGATAGGGTCACATAGGCCACAAAATGAGGTCACAACCTATTACAAGTGTGGGCAAGTAGGGCACATCAAGTGGTTTTTCCCTATGAAAGAGGAGGAAGTGACATAGTAGCCGAGACAAAATCAGCAAGGTTCGCAACAGCAACAATACAAAAGTGGTGGTGGTAGAGGACGCGATCAAGGATTGTAGGAAGGATCTTCTGGGCAAGTAGGAAGAGGACATGGATGACAATAGGTGGTGACTCAATTCTATGCTATGAGTCAGTCAGAGGGAGTGGTCAATTTAGGGGTCATGACAGGTCAGATGGAACTATTTCATTCTAATTTTTCTACATTTTAATTTGTATGTATTTTGGTTGACCTGATTGTGACACACTCTTTTGTCACTAAAGAGGAGATAAGTAGTTGGAATCTTCCTATTAGTCATAGATGTGATAGCCTTTTGTTAGAAACCCCTCTTGTCAGTTCTATTGAGTTGAGGGAGGTGTGTCCATGCCGCGTTCTTTCTTTTTAGGGATGTAGCATTCAAGTGGATCTTATGCCACTTGACATGTGTGGATTTGATGTGATCCTTGGGATGGATACCTTACAGAACTATTGGAATATCTTGGACTATAGTTCCAAACTGGAGACCTTCTGTGATGGGGATGTTTCACGGGTCTTTCAAGGAGATAGGTAGATTCTTCTGACGTGCTTGGTGTCGGCTATGACAACAACGAGGTTAATGAGATAGGGTTGTGAGTCTTTTCTGGCTCATGTTGTGGATACCAAGGTGAGAGTCCTAGTATCTAGGAGGTATTGATGGTTTGAGAGTTTGAGGATCTCTTCCCCAAGGAGTAACTAGGTGTTCGCCCTCCTAGAGAGATTGATTTTTAGATCAACCTGGTTCCTGGAACGCAGCCCATAGCACAAGCACCGTATATGATGGCACCAAAAGAGATGCATGGTTTGTAGAAATAGTTATAGGAGTTTCTATAGAAAGGTTTCATCACATTGAGCACTTCCCCTTAGGATTCTCCTATATTATTCGTGAAGAAGAAGGATGGTTCCATGAGGTTGTGTATAGACTACCGACAGTTGAACAAGGTCACAATAAAGAACAAGTACATGTTACCTATTGTAGACAATCTATTTGATCAATTGAGAGGTGCAACAGTGTTCTTAAAGATCGATATGAGGTCAGGGTCCCACCAATTGAGGATCAAGGGAGATGACATACCTGAGAAATCTTTCAGGACTAGGTATGATCACTACAAGTTTGTGGCTACACCATTTGGGTTGACTAATGTGTCAACAACATTCATGGATCTGATGACCTGAGTATTCATGTTGTATCTTGATTAGTTTGTGGTGGTGTTCGTTGATGACATCCTGATATACTCTAGATAGAGCCAACATCACGAGCAACATGTACGCCAGGCATTGACGATGTTGAGGCAACACCAACTATATGCCAAGTTCAATAAGTGTGAGTTCTGGTTGGAGGATGTATCCTTCCTTGGGCATGTTATATCTTCTAAGGGTGTTTGTGTAGACCCAAAAAAGGTTCAGTCAGTGCTGGGGTGGGATCAGACCAAGATACTTTTAGAAGTTTGAAGTTTCCTTAGATTGCAAGGCTACTACAGGAGGTTCATCAAGAACTTCAGTTCTGTGGTGCTACCCCTAACAAAGCTGACAAGGAAAGTTGTTTCTATTTATCTGGGATGACAAGTGTCAGCGTACTTTCTAGCTGTTGTATGATAAGTTGAACAGTGCACCCATGTTAGTTCTTCCAGAACAAGGGAAAGGTTATATCATCATCTGTGATGCGTCAAAGAACGGCTTGGGATTCATGTTGATGCTTGACAAGAACATGATTTCTTTTACTTTGCAACATCTTAAGAAACACGAGGAGAACTACCTAATGCATGATCTAGATCTTGCAGCTATGGTCCATGCCTTGAAGATTTGGAGGCACTATCTCTATGGAGAGAAGTTTCATATCTTCACCGACCACAAGAACCTTCAGTACATCTTTTAGAAGTAAGAACTAAACATGAGGCACAACCATTGGGTGGAGTTGATTAAGAACTACAATTACATGATAGACTACCATCTAGCCAAGGAAAATGTGATGGACGATGTGTTGAATAGGAATTCATCTTCATCATCATCTGTATATAAGGCTTAGTTAAATGATTTGGTCTGTCACAAGCGAGATATGCTAGTGTCACTCTGCCAGATGAATGTGAAGTTGGAGGTTTCCTTATTGGTCATACTGTTGGCACAGTTATAGGTTAAGCCTACCTTGATGTAGCAGATCAGAGATGCACAAAAAAATGATATCGTGATACAAAATATGAGATCAAAGTTTGGTAATGGGAAGCATGATGGCTTCCATGAGATAGATGATGAGACAATATGTTTTCACAATAGGACAGTGGTTCCAAATGTTGATGGTTTGAGTAAGATGGTTCTTGAGGAAGCTCATTCCTCAATGTACGTGATGCACCCTGGAAGTACTAAGATGTAACATAACTTAAAGAATTTGTATTGGTGTCCAGGCTTGAAGCCTGATGTGGCAGAGTTTCTGTCTATATGTCCAGTCTGTCAATACATCATGGCTGAGCATCAAAAGTCAACAGGGACCTTGTAGCCTTTACCTATACCATAGTGGAAATGGGATCATATCACTATGAACTTTTTGGTTGGTATTCCTAGGACAGCCAAAGGTCACACTTCCATCTGGGTGATCGTGGACAAGTTGACCAAATCATCTCACTTCTTCCTAGCTACATGACTTCAAGATGTAGAAACAACAAACTCTTCTCTGAGAAGAAATATTTTGCTATTATCCTAGCTGATAGACAATTACATTGTGTAAAACATTATCAGGGGATACACTTCATGAAACCACACTATTCTTCCCATAAATAGAGTGATCAAACAAAACCATGCTTACATCCCCCTATCTTCGGTGCTATGAAGTTCAACACAGATGCGACACTCCAGGACATGAATCTAGTCTACTTTGTGGCTATGAATAGAGACAACAATGGAGATATACTTTCCATGACCACCAAATCCATCCTAGGAGCAAGGATCTCTCATGTAATAGAGTGATTGGCCATCCTCATGGGAGTGCATCTGGATATTTACTTAGATCTAAACAACATGGAGTGTTTTCATATGCTCTAAATTCCATCAACTAACTAAATATGAGAATGATGGGAAGGGATTTAGTGATGAAAATCTTAAAGGAGATTTACTCCCTCTTCCTCCCTATCCCAAACTTTTCCTTTGTATATATGCATAGATACACCAACTCTATTTCCCATAATGTGGAAAAATGTATCTCCTCATGAAATCCTTTCTCTATAATTTAGGAAATTTTTCCTATATCGTACATTAGTATCACGTGTAATGACATCACTATTTAATGAATTTTGCATAAGTTTGACATTAAAAAATACATATCTATCATATCATACTCTATCTCTATTTTTATTATAATCTTCTTCAATGTAACTTTGCATAAAGTCAAGTGTATTTTACTTTGTATGAATGATGCCCAAGCTTTAGGTCTACAGATCAGAAACAACATTTTAGAGACTTTATGATTACGTTTAAGTAATTTTCCATATATATTGTTAGGGTGTGTCTACCCTATAAAACGTATCCAAACAATTACAAATGTGTGTGACATAATATTCGAAAACTTGAACCCATAAAACATGGTCATTAATCACTACACATACTAGTCTCGTAGTTGTTGCATAATTTTAGTTATCAACATATATTAAATCTCATGTTCAAAGCCACATACTTGTAGTTGTATAGTAATGAAACCATCACTCAAGTGACATTATCATGTTCATCAATATATCCATAACCAAATCATAAAATGGGATTTCCTTTTTTATTGATTTAAATCATAATTATTCTCTTACAATCATCTAATCGTTGGATCCTAGAGCATCTGAGACAAAAATGATCCTATGATATAATATATCATTTGTGAAATATGTTAAAGATATTATTTAAATAAATTATGTAGGTTTTGTATTAAAGTTTAAAGACCCCTATATTTTGTATTTTATAATTCTATATACATATGATCCAACAATCATTTTTTAAAGTTTTTACGTCAATCGAAGTCATATTCGAAATGATAGGGTATTTTGTCTTGAATAATGTGATCATTAAAGTCCATGGTAACTGGGAATAATGGGAACATAAACCCTAAATAGGTCTAGCACAAAGAGAAAATAAACATGATACGAGTTGTCCACTTGTACAAATATATATTCCACAAAGGACCTACTTTAGGAGTCAAATTCAATCCTGAAGAGATCATAAGAAAATGTTATGTATGTTTATTATACCTTTTGCATAAAATTATAGACAACATAGTAGGTAGTTGGTTTGATTTATATGAAAATTATGATTCAGATGTTGATGATGTACATTGATGGACATGGATTTGAGATTTTACATGGATTTCCTGAAATTGTTAGCAATATTTTGATGAATGGGTTATATGGAGATCATGTTTTTATATGGTCAAATCTTATATTTTCTTGTGTGAGTAAATCAAAATAGATTATCACATAGGAAATAATGAAGTATGAATCTTGATTAGTGGTAATATACTGATAGGTAACCTATAGTACTACATATCATACAACTGGATACAAAAGAAAAGTATAAAATATCAATATTATTGAAGCTATAACCTCTGATTTCTTGAATGATGCACTAATAATTGATAATCATCAAAATTTCATATTGGAGATGAAGTATGGATATTCCTATTGTGCTAAATGCCAATCATATACTCACAATAGAACTAAGAAATGGTATTGAAAATTTTCAATTGAGCGAAAATTGATATTGTCTATTGTTGCCTACTATTAGAAATGATAAATATCCCATATCTTTAATACAATCAACCTTTGAGAGTAAGAGATTGGGAAAAAGAAGTTAGAGCTTCATGAAATTTCACAACAAGGGATAGATCTCTTAGTATTAAGCCATATTGAATCGATTAATATAATCAGTTAGAAGCTAAAGAATTAAAACGTTGAGGGCTTTTGTATGCACAATCTCAACTTTATATCATGTGGGAACATGAGAAACCTTTAAATGTCTTCAAAGGGTCATATTTATAGTTATGGTGCCTAATATCCAGTAAGATCATTTGTATGAAACATATTCATCTCTAGGGAAGCAAGTGCAGTCCTAAGAGATCTATTCACTTTATTTCTCCCCAAAATGAATATTTATACACTACTAAAAAATGTATCTTACTCTGTTGGCTGCAATATTTTGTAAGGAATCTAGTCGAATACTTGCCATTTTGGTTTCAAGAAATACAATTGGCTGAATTTCCCTAAAGAATTCTTGGTGATGATATTCCATGTAGAAATATTCTAGAAAGGAATTTTCCTGGGTTAGTTCTAGCCAGTGATGCTTTCAAATAAAGGCCAAATTGACATGGCCAGTTGGAAATTTCTTCACAACTTCTTGATGATGATTTTAACTATCCTTAGTATGTTCCCAACACTTTCAAATCACTACACTATTCATAAATGCTAATTTATACTTTGTTGTTTGATAGTTTTATGAGAAAATTTAGATGAACAAGTCAATTGGTATATATGAATGTGTAAGTGTATCGCCAAGAATCACCTAGATCACTGAATTTTTATACTATACAACAAATACATATAATAAATGTATTACAATGAATGATGTAAAGATTTCTATAATGATCTTCAGTTAACTTCACCTTTGTTATGTGCCTTGTTGATTTTTCCAATTAGGGTTTTTTTCAATTTGAATGCATGGAGAGTGTCTATTCGATGTAAAATATCTTAAATAGATCCATTTACCCACATTAATATGGAATATTTAAGTCATCATAAATACATAGGACTAGGAATAATGTAGCCTTCAGTCAACATTCTCCCACCATATTTATGATAGAAAACTATTCCTCAAATGTACTACATAACATAAATTATGAATTTCACACTTTGGAGATACTTTTGGGTTAATTTGATGGAGAATTTAACCTCCCCACCCAACTCATGCTATATCATGTGTTATGCTAATTGTTATAGAAATATTTCAAATGAAAATACAATATAAGTATTTATATATATACACATATATCCCTTATTTTAGAAAGTTTAACATATTGACCCAAAGAAAAATGTTGGGGTTTATAAAAAAAACCTAACCAACGTTAGGAAAACAAGCCTAACTTAACCTTACAAGAAGTGTGTATGTATAGCTATAGATATTTACATGGTTTATTCTGAAAGATCCCAGTTAATTATAGCTACATGATTAATGTTAGCCCTGATTTGTATCTTAGCTTTCACCACTTGAGTGATGTCTTTGAATCTCTTCTTAAATATGTTCATATCCTCATAAGCATTCTTACCATGCAACATATTCCTTCTATCTCTCCATATGTGAAAACATAGGGTGGTTAGGAATAGGCCACTAAATCTTGTCATACCCTTAGGGTGGGTGCTTTTCTTAATGCACCATCCTAACACCTCTTCTAGTATGGGTGAGGGTTTGTCATTCATCAGTTCTTGAGGCTTATTGTTCTCTTTATACATTTTATCACATGATAATTTAAGAAAGGGCAAAAATGTAGCTCTTTATCCCTTTCTAAAAGAGTGACAAAGGATCAACATGAACACCCCCATCTAATCAAACTATCTTTGGTGGGTAGCCTACTAAGAATAGCCTTGTACGTCTTAGTTGAATCACACATGCACAACAATAAGAAATGGTGCAACTAGAGTTCATGCCTCATTATATAAATTATCCCACAAATTACAATTTGAGTGTATAAATGATAAAGTATTGTAAGACTAGAATCTTGGTGTAATATGTATGAGGGTCATAATAGTCATCATCAAGACCATAACAAGAAATAGGAGTATAAGGAGAAACTTTTTTGTCTTCTTCACTTATTTCAATTTCTTACACATAGATCTTGTATTAATCACCTTCCCCTTAATAATTTTATTCTTGTTCACCTTATTTTATTTCTCCATCTTAATTACCATTGTGGAAATATGGCCACCCTTCAATTGCCATGTCATATCCTTCTATATCTTAAGGCATTGGATTATGTAGCATTTAGCTCAGAGAGATAGCATCGTAAGGTAGGGAAATGGTTTATGTTCATGAAATGATACACGGATTGGCAGGGAAGCTGCTAAAGAAGTATAAAATGAAGGATGTGCTTTAGGATGGAAGTGTTAATATGCATATGATACACAACTTTGGATGGAAGTGAAGGGAGTATGAGGACTTGGGTGTGTAGTATGTGGATAGAGGGAAGCAAAATGTAGGTTCATGATACTAATTAGGTGACATAGGTCCTGATGCATTTTTTCCAACCTCGAGGTATACACACCTAAATCAATTGAATCTTGACTAGATGCACACACCTCAAGGGATCGAACACATTGGGAATCTTTCAAAATTTATAAAGCCCTAAGATTTGGACACACTCACATAGACTAACAGACTTGCCCACAATAGTGGAGGCACAACTTTTGTGCATCTGGCTAGAAATGGAGATAAAAAAGAAGAATGATGTTGAGTCTTTCATGTTTGAATCTGACTTCAGTTTGTCAATTAAAATGATAACATGTTCCCTGTCGGAGTACCCTAGGTATGCTAAACTATTGACCTAAATTCAAAACTTGAGGAGGAGAGGGTGGCATGTGAAGTTTACTCTTAGGGAAGGAAACGACGTCGTTGATGGTCTGGAAAAGATCCACAAAAACCACTATGGGGGGTATTTATGTTGTACCCACCCACCCAATGAGATCCATGATCTCTTAGATAAGGACATGTGTAAGGGTAGTAGTATTAACTTATTTAATTTTTCAAATTCAATTAGTGATTGTAATTTGTAGTTAAATTTTCTCCAAGTGGAGGGTGGGATGAATACGATGGCCTCCTAACTTTTCTAAAAGAACACACTTACCTACAAGCGCACGGGGTCATATTATAGTATAGGAGGGAAACAAGGTAAGGGTCGAACCCAAGAGAGAAAAGGGGGCACTAGAGATGTGTTAATTTTGGTTAGGTTCCTACTGTGGAGTCTAGATTTTACGGGTTTAATGTTTGATTTATTGACTACACTAAAAGTTGAACAAACAAGCAATTAAAGGAAAGCAATCAAGTTTAAAATCTAAATTACCCTGGACGGTTAGTTGTAATAATCAAGAAATGAAAAGATAGGAAAGCAAGGGAGCAAACTACACTACACTAAGCTAGAAAACTAGGCAAAAGAGAAATTAAATTATCTAAACTAGAAAGAACAAATCAAGAAGAAGGCAGTGAACTAACTAAGCAAGTAAAGAGCTAACTAAGCTAACACTAGCTAAGTAAGAAGGAAATTAAGGTTTTAATGCAATCAAGAGAAGGGTGGGTTGTTTAAGGGAATGTACTAATCAATCGTGTTGAGTGTGATAACATGTTAACATTCCTCTTCCATATAGATTACTAAACCAAACAACAAGTTAGAGGCTAGTGAATTGCCCTAAACTACTAACTAGCCATGGACAAGATAGGTTGTGTATAGGGGAACCAGTCCCTATCACCTCCTACTCACCCTTACGGCTCAATTGGGTTATGGTTTAGGTGGAATTAAATTAGGGTCTAGTCAAGCCTAGGTTTCTAGGATATAAACTCTCAGGGTAATTAGGGATCGAGGGTAGTAATGTAAGGTGGAAGTGAGGTCTTAGAGATCACATGTCCTACATTATAGCCTTGAGAAGGCTCCAAGCTAATTACACTAAATTCTTCTATACTAGATACATAGATCTCTCATCTAGGTGTATGAGAGTTGATTAGTAGGTAGGAAGGTGAATAGCTAACTAGGGATCCATTAATTGGACTTAGGAGCAATTCACAAATTAGCTACAAATAAATGATTTTCCTAGAATCCTAGGTGATTTCAATCATAGACCACAAAGCAATTCATGAGGAATGAGATATGAATGTAACATAATAACTAAAAAACGAAATCATAATGTTTACATATCGTTTTCCCCAACATGGTATGAAAGTACCATTTGAGCCCCAAACATCCCACCTAAGCGGCCTAGCTACTCATAGAACAATAAAATACAAGAATGGAGAAAGAAGAGTGAGTAGAGGAGTGGAAATCCATGATGAGATTGGTGAAGACTCCTCCTTCTCCACCTCTTAGCAGCAGCATCTCGAACATCTCCCTCCAACGAAGGTAGAATGTATGGTGGAAAGTGGTCAAAAACCCTAGAATATGTGTTTTTTGGGTGGAAGATGATGGAATGGAGGTGGAATGGATTGGGAATGGATGGGAGGCAAAATGAGGGTGCTGAGAGTGGACTACTAGTGGATAACCTCGAATTCCAGCCTCCACATATGTATATATAGGTGGTAGGGGAGCACTAGGTCAACTAGAATAGAAAATTAAATGCAAATCTATTACTAAGGTTGTGAGTAGCACAGTTGTGGTGGGTAGGGGTGAACATTCCTGTGGTCGTATGGAACAGGCAAGGTGGAAAATGGGAAAAACTTACAAGTTGATTTTGGATTTTATACTGTTGGTGGCACAACCATGGTGGGCACTAGTAGCATGGTCGTGGTGGTCATCACGACCATTTTGGTTTCAGGGAGTGTTGTGCATTCTGTGCATCACGAACATTCTATCTTATCAACAACATGGTCGTGTTGTGTTGCATGAATGTTCTGGGTCATGTTAGCACAGTCGTACTGTGTTGCATGACCATTTTGCTGAACTTGAATCTCCAATCTTGTCTATATGATTTTGAGTGGACCAACACGACTATTTTGTGGTACCACAGTCGTGTTGGCTTATTCATTAGTACTTAGAGCTTGTACTTTATGGTTCCTTGGACCTCTTTACTTCAATTGACCCTTAGCCACTACGGGTAGGTTGAGGGTGCTTTTGACTTCACTTTGGGTCTCTCTAAGGGTAGAAAAACCCTAGGATCATTCTTCTCTATCTCTCTCTTCCATCCAAGCATGGTCCAAGGACCTAAACAATATGTAAATAACATCCATAAGTGCATTTTACATAAATATGCATATTGAGGGGAATAACATGTAATCTAGCAGTTTTAGATGTGATTAAAGTGCAATGCAACACAAGATGAAGCCCTAATATAGGGTTGCATCACCACGCCAATCATAAAATATACTTGTCTTCAACTATACTCTAACTCAATCTATCTTCGATTTTTCAACAAGCAAGAAATGACTAATTCAATGCAACAGATGAATATTCACTAAATGGGCTCAATGATGATTAAGTACATGTATTCCACCTCTCTCACATACTTTTTTACAAACCAATCATGATTAAAGCATTGAACAAACAAACTTCAAATATAGAGCATATAATACACAATCAATCCATATGGTTTTCGCATAACTCAAGGTAAACTGTTTCATGATGGTGAGGATAAAAATGACTAATCTTGTTGTTTTACATTCATGCATTCAATCTCATATGTAAATCTACACAAAATGACCCACATGACTATGAAAAAGGGCAAAATGAGCTAGGTTTGATGTTTCCTAGCTCAACGGGCATGCAAATAGAATAAAGGGTTATAGTAAGGGGTTGGAGTGATATTACATAGGAACACTCATCTTTTCTTCATTTAAATGTCATTACATGGGAGAATCTTTTATTTTCTTTTTGAATTTGCTTTTTTTTATTTTTCTTTTTCCTTGGTGTGGATAGGACATATGATGGTGAGTATGAAGCGGGGGGTATATATATGGCAACCCAAACTTCTAGAGGTGGCCAAGGCTGACTATGTGCACTTTGTCATCCTTGCATGAGGCGGAGAGGTAAGAAGATGATAGAAGAAAAGTGAGTTAAATAGGGGTTAGTAGTATGGATTCCAACATGAGATCTCCTGTATGAAAGCTACTCTAACAATTTCATCAAGTAATGACTAACCCATGAATGAGAAATATTAAAACCACATGTTTATCATGAGATTCTATAAAACCATAAGCATTTGCAGCTAGCTTAAATCACTATTCGACCAAACAATTCACAAGTATGAGAGAGGTAGTGCACATGCAAAAAGTCAAGACTGAGGCCATATAGAAATAGATCATTATAATGTAGCATGTATGTATCAAAAGTCAACATTCTCAAGTCAATAAGAAGTGATCGAGTCAAAACATACTTTTAGGCAAGAAGTTCTAAATTTGGGAAAAATTGGCCAAAATGATGCCATATTACCTTCAATCACATCTAAACCTTCCTTGCGGAACAAAAAGTAAGAAACAAGAAAATCCAATCTATAAACATGCAAAAATTACAAAAAGCAACATGATATGCAATGCATGGCAAAAAGAGTAATTTTTTTAAAAATAATGCAAAAATTGCTATGAAGTAAACTACATGGCATACAAGTATGCAAAGTAGGTAAAATTTAATCTAGATAGAAGGAGAAAAAAGGCTAAATGGTAGGATGAAATACAAAAAGAGTGAAATGATAACATACTGCCCTACCACCCCAAACTTTTGAATAATGTAGTCCTCAGCATGACACTAAAGTCTAGGAGTGTTAGGGTAGCCGATCATAGCTCCTGTGGTGGCTCCGATGGTGCTCCTGTCTATAGTGGACGACATTGGTAGTAACCACCTCATTAGTATGCTTGTGGAGGTCGGTAGGCGTAATGATACCCAGATAGTGCTCCCCACCAATCTTCCCCCCACCAGGGGTTCCTCTGTACCTGGGCATGCTAAAAACAATATATATGATTGATCTGACGGTGCATATACTGGTGATCCAACCATAGTGCATCTTGTGTGTTCTAGAAACCATCCTATGTCCTTAATATACTATCTTGCATTATCTAAATTCCCTCCAGCTGCTTATGTAGAGTAGACATATCATATGTGTTCACTATGGGCTCATATGTCTTTGTTGCCTCTACCTCTGATCTCCTCACCCTGTGGGCCTCTCTCTCCTCCATTTTTCTCCTCCACTGAGTAGTTGCTTTTGACTCTCCTAGTCCCTTAAGTAGTATCACAATATATATTTGCTACCACATGTCCTGTGATGCTCCTCTTCCTACCTCCTCGTTGTATCCGAGAACTCTAGAGTCAAGCCATACTCACCTAGGAGAGGTGCAACATGGTATGGTAACTCCAGTGGGACGTATACATAAGGGGGATTAACCTGATATATGATTTTCTGATCAACAATTAAAATCATCAAAGAGTGGACAAGATTTTGCAAGTCTACTAGCTTTCCCCCATCTACTCTGGTGTATCTAGAAACATCATGATCCAGGGCAAAGGCAATGGAAGTGACAATCTCTCCCATAAAAAATGGATTCTTACTCTTGGAACAAACTATCCACAAATGGTCAATCAGTATTGCTCCCAAGTTCAGTGCCTTCCCTTTGTCATCCAACCCAAGACAAATAGAACCTTCTTTGTGCAGCTTCCCTAATTCTCATACCTACCAAAAATTATGTTTGCGAGAACTTTCTAAACATAGCAAATGAATGGACTGTGGATCAAACTTGTCTTTGACTTCTCCACTACAAAGTTTCTATGGCCGTCATATTTTTTCCACATGGCAGTGTAACTGGTACTTGATTCTTCATCTGTCCTCCCTTGATCTAGGAGGGCTACCATCTCATTATGTGGAGCAAAAATTTTGTTCAACATGGATGAGGTGAGGACCCAACTTCTATCTCCAATTCTAACTTGAATGGCATTTTTGCCATCATCATTGAAAATATCTAAAGTGCCAAAGAACTGGCATGTCAACTCTACATATGTATCCTGTGTTGTTGTCATAACTGCAAATAAGCCCATGGCTTCCATAACACCCTGGTAATATTTGAAGAAACCTAGAGTCTCCATTGTCTCCTAGAGCGCATAGCAAGTGGATATCACCCTATGCGTCAAGCACTCCTGGTGCTTTGGTTTCTTCGCCTGACAACTCCTCTCTTTGGGTGCTTCCTCATGTGTTACATTTTTCATAACCTTGTCATCATCATCCAAAAGTACATGCCTTTGTGCTTGCCACTGGGCTGCAGTTGTGGTGTTGTGGAGGTTGAAGGTCAATGCGAGGTCAATGTGGCCGCTGAAGTAGAAGGTTGGGTAGACGAAGGTGGTGGTGTTACCCTAGAAGAGATTGGATACCAGGATGCTAAAGGTGGTTGTGGTGGTTCCCTCGACAATAAAGGTGTTGAACACTATGGCTGAGTGGAAGCCTCCTCCATGATAGGATTTATGAGTACATCTAGCTTAGCTTCAGACAAACATCCTATTATACTAGAGTAAGAGGAGGACAATGGAGCGAGAGACGTTGTCAGAGCTGAAGAAGAGTCATTCTTTGGGTGATGGTCGTAGGAGATGACCTCCATGGTCTTTGACACCACTTGCTTAGTGATTTTCTTCATCTTGGCAGATTTTGGTGGAGGAAAATGAAAAATGTTAGGTTTTCACAGTTCTTGGGAAGTTGGAGTGGAATGGACAAATGAGACTGGTTTAGTGGAAGAAAAGGGGTGGAAATGGTGGATGGGTTAGGGGAAATGGTAGGGATATTATCAGGGGTGGATTGGAGGAGGAATAGAAGGATGGATATGGGTTGTGGATCTCTTCATGGCCGCCGATCGTGGAGAATAGGTGTGTGATCGATCAAGAACTCAAATGAATTGAAATGTCGAGTTGTTGAATCACCGAATTATGTTGTTGGGTCAGGAGACAATACAATCATGCTGCGCCACACGACCATGCTGGCTGCTGGTAACACAACCGTGTTGAGCCATCACACAATCGTTCCATGTTGGTTGTTACACACATGTGTTGCACAACACAGCCATTCTGAGTCTACTCAATTTCTTTGATTTCTTGAGATTCTCATGTTGATTTGAGAATACCTCCTGGACAT
Source organism: Alisma plantago-aquatica (assembly GCA_963693085.1). NCBI lineage: Eukaryota > Viridiplantae > Streptophyta > Magnoliopsida > Alismatales > Alismataceae > Alisma > Alisma plantago-aquatica. The sequence goes on from OY856409.1 coordinate 689,027,004, forward strand.
TACATGGTACCATAGTTGTGGTGAATACTATAGCAATTTGTTTCACATCAAACTTCATCAAAACACAATTTTTTTATCAAAAGTGATTTCTCATGAACCTTTGTCTAAATTTCACCTAATTTTCCTCATTTCACCACTATTTTCACTTGCACATCTTAAAACTAAACAAAAAATATAAAAAAATAGGTGTGTTTGTGTTTTCATAAAAAAGTGTGAAAATAACTAAATGTATCAAAAATGGAAGGTTGGGTGAAAAATTTCCCAATCCTAGGTGGGATCCCTCCCACTAATGCTAAGTTTCATGCCTTCAGTCAAGCTTTTTGTAGATTATTAAATCACTCATCCATTTGGCATCATCATCTGTCCACCATTTCAATATCTACACCTCTCATTTGCATTCAAAATGGGTGTCGTGTCCCATTGACCAAAAAATCTATCATCAAGTCTTCAATCAGGATCTCCTTTCAAATGATCTGTCAGACTCTTCAAGCAACCATGTTCAATGTCCTCATCTTGGTCTCGCCCGGTTGGTGTCTTATTCATGTTTATCTTTATCTTAATGTCCATTAAAGAGACTGTCATTGTGCCACTGCACACATGTATCTCGACATCAACTGTAAATAAGAATGGAATTCCTAAGATGATGGGAAGCTCCCTATCTTTGGGTTCATGTTAAGAATAATAAAATCCATCAGATGCCCTTTTGTTTGTCTATCATCATCAAAACTTCATCCTCTTCCTCTAGGAACTTTGTTGGAACGATCCACCAATTGGAGAGTGCAATGAGCCAGTCTCAACTTGTCTAACCCTAACTCTACATAGACACTATATGGCATCAAATTCACACTAGATCCCAAATCAAGTAGGTATTTATGTATGTGACATCCTCCAATGTATCTAGGTATGACTGGAGCTCCTTGGTCATTCCTCTTTATAAGAAGTGAGTGTTGGATGATTGAGATCACTTGTTTAGTCAACTGGATTTTCTTAGGCATTCTCCCCGTTGACTTCCTCTTTATAGTAAATAGGTTCTTGAGAAACTTACCATAAGATGGAATATTCTTGATAGCATTCAACAATGGGATGTTCACCTTATCTTCACGATACACCTCTAGAATGTCAACATTGTGCTTCTGCCTCCTTTTTACTTCATGTGGCTCATCTAATGCTTTGTGGAATGGTGGCTCGTCTATTTTTTCCTTACTTGCGTCAACATGACTTTCCTGTGACATGCCATAAGGTGGAACACTAGGGATGGAATCTATAGGAGGAGTGTGAGGTGGAGCACATGGTATCACATGTTCAACATGACGTGTCCTAGAATCATCTTCACCATTCTCAATCACTGTATCACCACTTGGCTGCCATTGCTTTTCTTTGTCAATATTTCTATGACTTGTGGGCTGCTTAAGATATTTTCCACTCCATAGAACTGTCACATCATTACCTTGATCATGGTGGAGAGGGGGAGCATGTTGTCACCATGGAGGAGTTGGATGTGACACTTGGCATTGAAATTGAGGTGGATGAGAGAATTGAGTTTGGTAGGTGAAGTGGTGGGATGGTTGTGGTGATGGAGGGGGATGAGGTGTTTAAAGCTTGTGATAGCCTTGGAATTGATGTATGGGCTACACTTGCAAGGGAGGTAGACTATAGAGAACTTGAGTGGAATGCATATGTCCACTTGCTTCATTGAAACTCATTATGAGCTTTGAAAATAATTTTTCCTCTTAGAAAGCAAGTATGAAAGATAGTTTCTCTATCCTTTCCTCAAGCCTTGTAACATTCTTTTCGACATTATAAAAGCTTTTCAACCTAGATAGAACTTCTTCCTCAAACCTTGAGCTATATCTTGGACTTTGTTGTTCTGGGTAGTTATAAGGATGAGGTGTCTCCTCTCCTTCACCAAAGGACTTAACAAAATTGACAGAGTGGAAAGGAACACTTCTCACATGGTTCTTCATGAAACTCACTATTTCTCCAAGAATTTTCACCATATGTGGGTTTGAATCACTATGAGCTAGAGATGTCACACTGAAGGGGCGGTCATTATCATTCATCATGCTAGAAGCTCAGATCCTTGAACTTTCCACTAACTGCTCACACGAGGGCCATGTCTCCTCAGGTGGCTTAGCCATAAAAGCTCCTCCACAACAAGAATCCATTATAGCTTGACCCATGGGAGATAGATCAGAGTAAAAGGACTGAACTAGAAGCCACAAAGGAATATCATGGTGTGGACACTCTATCAACATCTTCTAAAATCTCTCCCAAGAATCATGGAATTACCCACTTGACTGAAACTCACTATGGAACACCACATTTTTGTCAACCTTACAATGGAGTAGTACTTTCTTAAGAAGTCATTCTTCATCTCTTCCCAAATCATGATGTCCCTTATTGACTCATGCCAATCTTTGGCTTTGTCATTGAGGGAGAATGAGAATAAGGTCATCCTGATTGAGTCATCAGTGGCTGTCAGTGTCCTGAAGTAGAGCATACTTTAAGAAAGGAGTCTAAGTGCTTGTAGGGGTTCTCACTCTCTGAGTAGTAGAAGGTGGGAAGGATCCCAAGAAGACTTGGAGGGATGGAGAATTGTACCCCTGGAATTCGATCAACTCTAGTGGCAACGACAATTTGTAGTTTCTAGGAATGAAGTACTCCTAGAGTGGCTTGTGCGGTGCATTCTGGCCTTCCATCTTCTCTTCCTCGGGTTCTTGTCATGTGCACAAGGAACAACCAACCAAAAGGGGACAAGTTAGCAAAACAATATATAAAAAAATACAAAGAATAAAGAATAGCAATGATGAGGGTAGTAGGAAAAGATGAAAGCAAAACTAACTAGCTAGGTCGAGTGGCCTTCTCCCTGGAAATGGTGCCAGAAAATTTGGCGTGTTTCACAAAGGAAACAAAACAAACTAGAAAAAGACATTGCGGTTTGTCAGGGTAGAGATCACCACAACTACTAGGGAGGTATGGTGCTTTCTACCGCTAAAAACGGGGCCAAAAAGCTTGATGCTTTTTCTCAGGTATACACACCTAAATCAATTAAATATTGACTAGATGTGCACACCTCAAGGGCTTGAACACACTAGGTATCTTTCCAATTAATAAATCCCTAAGATTTGGACACATTCACATAGACTAGCACACTTACCCACAAGCACAAGGGTCATGTTATAGTATAGGAGGGCAAAAAGTTAGGGGTCAAACCCAATAGAGAAAAGGGGGCACTAGAGTTGAGTTAGTTTTGGCTAGGTTCCTACTGTGGAGTCTAGGGTTTAAGGGTTTTATGGTTGATTTGTTGATTAGATAGGTAAGAAAGGGATAAAACTACACTAAGCTATCAAACTAGACAAAAGAGGAATTAAAAATCTAAACCAGCAAAAATAAAGAAGGAATGAGGCAATGAACTAACTAAGAAAGTAAAGAGCTAACTAAGCTAACACTCACTTAGCAAGAAGGAAATTAGGGTTTTAATCCAATTAAGAGAAGTATGGGTTGTTTAGGGGAATGTGCTTATCAACCGTGTTGGGGGTTATAACATGTTAACATTACTATTCCATTTATATTACCAAATCTAACAACAAGCTAGAGGCTAATGAATTGCCCTAAACTACTAATTGGCCATGGACAGGATAAGTCATGTATAGGGGAACTAGTCCCTATCACCTCCTACCCACCCTAAAGAGGCTCAATTAGTTTAGGGTTTAGGTGGAATTCAATTAGGGTCTACTTATTCCTAGGTTTCTAGCATACAAACTCTTAGGTAATTAGGGACTGAGGGTAGTAATGGAAGGTGGAAGTGAGCTTCTAAACCTCACATCACCTACATTCTAGACTTGAGAAGGCTTCAAGATAATTACACTAAATGCTCCGATTATATCTACTTAGATATATCACCTAGGAGTAGGAGAATTTATTAACATGTAGAAAGGTGAATAGATAACTAGGGATCCATTAATTGGACTTAGGAGCAATTTATAAAAAGATCCACATATATGCAATTTTTTTCTAAAATCTAAATGATTTCAAGAAAAAAGCACAAAGAAATTTATGGGAAATGATATAGAAATAGAACATAATCATTAGCAAACTAAATCATAATGTTTATACATCATTCAACATGGTACCAAAGTTACATTTTGACTGCAAACAACCCACCTAGGGGGGCGAGCTACTCATAGAACAAGAAAATACAAAAAGGGAGGAAGAAGAATGAGTAGAGGAGTGGAAATCTGTGATGAGCTTGGTAAAGACTCCTCCTTCTCCACATCCTAGAAGCACTAGGTTGATCACCTCCCTCCAAGGTAGGTAGATGGCATGAATATATGTTGGGTAGTGGCCAAAAACCCTACAAAATAGGTGTTATGGGGTGGAAGATGACGGGATGGAGGTGGATTGGAATGGGAATGGATGGGAGGCGAAATGGGTGAGGTTAGAGTGGAATACTAGTGGCTAAACTCAAGTTCCCATCACCATTGTTATGACCCACATTTCATTTTACCAGTAAGTACCTTGGTTAGTGCATAATTGAACTAGTTATGTTGAGATGAGTACTTGCTTTTGTTAATAGTGTTTTGAGCTTTGAGCTAAGTGTTAATGTATCATTAGCTTGTTTTCTTGTCCCAAGGTTGAGGACAAGTTTGTTCTTGATCCGTTGCCAGAGAAATCACGCAAAACCGACCTACGAGTAAAAAGATATGAGCTTTTTAGTGTCCATGGACCTATGTGTAATTTCGGAAAAGTTCTTAGATAATTTGTATCTGGCCCCCTAGGCGCCCTTCCTTATCCTTTCCTTCAATTTTCCCTTTTTAACTTTGTTATCCGACTCTGGAAACGAAGTATTTCATTTCGTTTCCATTCCTTCTACCGTTCGTTGGCAGTGTGTGAGGGAGAGGATCTGAGAGCGGGAGAGAAGGGAGATCGCAGCTCCCAGTAGCTAGCTCCTCACCATCGACGCCGACGCCTAGCCACCCGAACCTAGCAGCCCCTTCTCCTTCTTCTTCTTCTTCTTCTTCTTCTTCTTCACCTTCCTCTTCCTCCTACAGCCGCGAAGAGGCCGACCATGGAGATGGTCTAGGGAGCGAACGACGCTTCCCCTCCGTTCTTTCTTCTTGCCAACTGCTTGCTAGGTCATTCCGAAGCTATAGGAGTGATTCGAGCTAGAATCATCCACCGAATCGACCCCAAGCTCCTCTTTTACTTCTGCAATTTCCATTTCTGCACAGGTTGCACGGCGTGCAAATCAGTTTGCACGGCGTGCAAAGTTACAGAAAAATAGGATAGAAAGTCGGCCAGTTTGCACGGCGTGCAGATCAGTTGCACGGGGTGCAGACCAGTTGCACGGGGTGCAGATCAGTTGCACGGGGTGCAAAGTTGCAGAAAAATAGAACAGAAGTGTTTCTGCCCAGATTGCACGGGGTGCAAATCAGTTGCACGGGGTGCAAAGTTGCAGAAAACCAGAATTAGGCGTGTTTGTGGACGTTTTCGGTGTATACGAACACACCGAAGTGGGTGAGTAGTATTTCATTTATTTATCACCATCGAACTCGATTTCATTGTATATATTGCTTCGGTATAATTAGAGTAACTTCTAAACAGTATAAATGAGATTAAAGAAATGTGTTTCATTCTATAGGGCCTAAATTACTTAGTGTAACTGAAGAAAATAGCGAATGTTGTCTGTACTGATACTGCTGTGAATACGTTGAGCTCTAAATGAATGTCTGCTATTATGACAAGCTTAGAATGATGTGGAATTATGTATAAAGTTGAAAGAGATGGAAGTGTTCTTAAATATACTCAGTGTGCAATTAAGATTGAGTTATGACAAATTTATATTTACTGCTTTAATAATGATAATAGACTTAGGTGTCGTAACACCGTAGAACCCCTTTGAGAGGTCTGCATCTTAGGGGTGAAACTCGTATCCAACATCAACCGGTTGAGTAATTCTGGTGGCACGAGGATTGATAGGAAGTGTTCAACAATAATCCGTGCGGTGTCACGGTGGCACTGGAGTAAATAGGGGTTATTCAACAATAATCCGTGTGTGTGTCACAGTGGTAACCCAGTGTAGACTCTCCGCCTGTGTGCTCAGGTTAGAGGAGGAGTCTAGAGCACTCGGAGTAGTGCAGTGAGGCCGGAGAGCCTGTAGGCCGGAGAGCCTGTGGGTCCTATAGCAGAACAGGACTGGCAGTCAGACTTAGCATTTCCCGGGTGTGTCGCTAAGTCTTGTACGGTGGGATCGTAGTTCGCTACAGATCTTTGTATGCAGAGTACACTGCATATGATTAGGGCATAATAATCATATAAATATGTAATCATATAGGATCACAGTAAATTTAATATGTTAAGAGATTTGAATTTCTGTGCCAATTCTCTATAATTGTTTATTTGTTTAAAATATCTGATGTTGCATGAAAATGAGATTGTTATCTGTAAATCTGCTATGTTATTAGAACTGCCCTGCTTAGTACTGCACTTATCTTTATTTCAATTTTATCTGATGAGTTGTTTAGTGATAGCTAAATGAAATGCTATTCACTGAGCGAGTAGGCTCATCCCTCTACTCAAACATTTTTAGGTCAACATCAGCAGCAGGAATCGGAAGAATCTTTTCATCCTAACACTTAGTTTGTAGAAGGTATATGTAGTTAGTCTAGATAGAGGTCTCTTAGTCCTTTCCCCTCGATTCTTGGGACATGGTGTGGGTGAGAGAGAGTATGTATGGCGAATGTGTAAAAGATGTAAATTAACTGTTATGTTTACTTTTTGTTAAACAATGTTACATGTTGTAAACTCTATTTATGTTCTCTAGCCAGTTTAATTGAAATGCTTCCACAATAGTTTATTATGTTTTAGTTTACAGCAATAATCCGGATATCATTACGAGGTTTTAAAAAAGAAAAAGTTCTCAGTGATTTTTTATGTGATAATCCCTCCGTCACACCCTAATCTCGTGATTAGTGGTTAGTGTGAGATCGGGGTGTGACATCTTGGTATCAGAGCATAGGTTGAGTATATGGTTATTCTAAGTCAAGGTCAGAGGACGATAAGAGATCAATAGGATTAGGACTTAAGTGTCTTCCTTCTAAGTGCAATTTTCTAACAGGAAGTATTCTGTTATACTATTGCAGATGGAAGGAAGAGGACGTGGTCACGAGAACCAAGTAAAGAGTTTATGTTGAATCGTCAGGGATCATTAGGGTCAAAAGATAGAGTTATAAGTGAGAAAAATAAGAAGTGATGTGTCTTTAGCTTTGGAAAGTCTGAGTATTTAGGTACCCTGGCCAGGTATCTAAGTACTTAGATTGACCAGTATCAAGCTACTCTGTCCATTCTTCTCTGGATGCCCTGGCCAGGTATGCAGAGGAAGGATAGGCTAGAGACAAACCCTAGAAATCTTAGGGTTAAGGAAACCAGAAATTAATGTAGGAGTAAGAGATTTAAAAAAAATAGGATGTGATACAACTCTTTATTTGATTAAAAATCACTAGAAATGCTCTTATATGCATGAATTTAGATTTTCAGTTTGTAAAGTAAATGTGATTCTTTTATATTGTTGTGCGTCATAAATTGGTTTATTTATTGTTTATATTCCTTGTATTAAGTAGACCAGAAGTTATGTTTAAAATAGTTTGCCCTGAGTGGATATTCTTTCCACATGTTTGCGATTAATAGGAGTTGGTTAATCCTAAGTAACTCTTGGCTTCAAGACTACAGGTTCGGCCTGGTTCGGCTGGCAGGATGTGTTACTGGGATCTAATGACACCTATTAAAAATATAATAAGAGTAGACTCTGGATAATTTGGACCCGAATCATAGTGAGAATGTATATAAACTAAGAGGTTGAGGTATAAGGGAAAGATCAAAACAACTAAGAAGTAGCTGGAAATGATATCAGAGGCCCAACGTTGGAACCTCGTATGAGCAATCCTTAATTGTAAATAGAGGAATATGATGTAAGGTTCAGATTAAGTTTAATGATTAGTATTATATGACTTCTAAATATGAGAATATGGAAAAGATATGAGAATAGTCTGTAAGGGCTAAGATGGTAAGAATCAACCATGGAATGGATTATGTAATAAAGTAAAATACTTTTATGTACTTCAAAGCAAAGGGAAAAATAGAAGAAAAGAGTTAAGTATACAATAAGTACATAGAAATAAAGAGCCTTTGGAAGAGCAACATGATATACATGAAGAAACGTGTAAATTAGAAAATGAATCATATATGGTGCATAACTACCATGGTAGAGACATTTAAGTAAGTAAAATGATGACACAAAATATGATGATGAAACCCTAGTAGGGTAAATTGAGAATGTAACTTATTTGGATGATCAAGTAAGAGGAAGGAAATTCCAGTGATAAGATAAGGAAGACTTGAGTAAAACTTATGAGATCTAAAGTTTGATTTCAAACTAAGGAAGCAAAGTCACATCACAATAATGCTATGTTACTGATAAGGACCAAACCCTAGAATGATTAGAGTTGAAGTAGTTCAAGGGATGTCGCTAGTGATTTGACCTTGAATACTAGCATCTCTATAAAACAAAATCATGAGATTTGCACTATGAAAAGTAAACTAGTATTGCTAGTAATCCAGGGTTTAAAGGTAGTTAATCTGAAAGGTAGATAAACAATATGAAAATGATTCATAGAAAAGAGTAAGATACAAATTCGAAATGTAACAAATGTGTTTGAAACAAAAGGAGAAATACAATATAAGTGAAGTGCGATACGAAATAAATTCTTACAGTAATAATAAGAATGAGGAATAATATATATTTACCTTGTGTGATTCAATTTTTGGGATGTTTATTCTATAGGATCAAAATGAGAAGGATAAGTAACAAGAAGTAAGTAGCATAGAATGAGGAGTATTACTCGTCACATGATCTGAAATTAGTTGTTGTAGTTCATGCTCTTAAGACACGACGTCATTATCTTTTTGATGTGACGATAGATTATCACATTGGAAAGGTAAATGTGGTGGTTGATGCTCTGAGCAGAAAGTCAAGTTCAACAGCTAATGTATTTTTCATGGCATGTTTCAATAGAGACCTGTTAGTAGAAATGTGAAAGTTGAACTTAGACTTAGGGGTGACAAAACAGAGCGGTTTGATTGCACAGATGCAAGTCAAGCCTACTTTTTGTGATCATATTAAGGAACTTCAGCAGAAAGACAGTGAGTTACACCAAATCATGCATAATATGACAAAGGGAAAGAGACCAGAGTTCAGGTTTTCAGATGATGGTGTGTTGTATTAGCATGACAGGTTGTGTGTATCTCGAGACAGTGATTTGAAAGAAAAGATTCTTGAGGAGGCACATGCATCGATGTATGCTATGCATCTAGGTAACACTAAGATGTACGTGAATCTCAATGAGTTGTATTGGTGGCCTGGTATGGAAAGAATGTAGCTGAGTATGTGACTAGGTGTAGTGTGTGTCAGCAGGTTAAGGCTGAGCACCAGAAACCTGTAGATACATTGTAATCTCTTCATATACCAGAATGGAAGTGGGAACATATCACAATGGATTTTGTGATAGGGTTTCCCAGGACACCTAAAGGTTGTGACTCGATATGGTGATTGTGGATAGATTGACTAAATCTGTTCACTTTCTTCCTGTTAAGTCAACCTTTGATGTCCCAAAGTTGGCTAAGATATACATGGATGAAATAGTCAGGTTGCATGGTATTCCAGTTTCAATTATATCTGATAGAGATCCTAAGTTCACATCCAGGTTCTGGAATCAGTTACATCGTGCTTTGGGCACTAAGTTGAGGTTCGGTACAGCTTTTCACCCGCAGACGGATGGTCAGTCTGAGAGAACCATTCAGACTCTTGAGGACATGCTGAGAGCATGTGTTTTGCATTTCAGTGGAAGTTGGGAAGAACATTTAAGCCTTATAGAGTTTGCATACAACAATAGTCACCATTCCAGTCTTGGTTTGGCCCCGTATGAAGCTCTGTATGATAGAAAGTGTAGATTGGACCAGTGAATTTACATAGTTCATCGAAACCCAAATTGCTTAGTGTGAATGTTGAGTTTAGAAATACACGATTGATAATGGTACGGTTTGGGTATAAACCCAGACAATACATATTTTGTAAAATCATCAGGTGCATGATTTCAAGAAAGTACGATAGCATTAAAATATGCAAATAAACCTATTTGCATGTTTCCTGTTATGTTAATGTGTGTGACTTAACATTTACATGAATTGGCACATTTCTCTGAGATATTACTAGAAATTCTCAAGTATTATTAATTATTTGTGTTATGATACGTAAGCAACTCTTAATTGAGTTATGTGATGCACAAACCAGGATTTGGGTTAATGTGCACGTTCTTCGAGAAATTTCAGATAATTGATAAATATTACAGATGATTTCTTATATGTGAAGTAATTACTCTTATTGGTGTAATAAGATGTTCAATTGCATGAATTCAGTATGTATGTGTCAAATTGATATGAGTTTGGGATATTTATGAATTTTAAATCTGCCTGCATGCATGATATAAGGATTACTCAGTAATTACAATGATTTTGAATATTGTGCTCTGCCAGTTCTAGAAGGATACCGTATTGTGATTTGAATTGCAATCAAAAAGATGAGATAACTGAAACCCTAAGGATAGGGTGTACAATGAATCAAGTATTTTGATATCAAAATTCTCAGTATGAGATGTGGTGATGCTTAACCGTTCAATTGCATGATTTTTAGTATAAAGTGCCAAATTGACATGCATTCTATTTATTTAAGAATTTTAGTTTGTCTGCATGTGTAGTATGATAATTTCTCAGTAATTACCATAATTTGAGTTACTGTTATAACAGCTCTAGAAAGATAATGTATTGTGGTTTGATCTGGAATCAGATCAAATGTGTCCTATGTTGAGGGACCAATACAGATAGTTGATCGGAGGATCAAGAAGCTTAAGAATCGCGAGTTATCTTTAGTGGAAGTTTTGTGGAGGAATCACAATATAGAGGAAGCTACGTGGGAGCTTGAATCAGAGATGCATACCAAGTTTCTCTTTTTCTTTTAGGAATTTCGGGACGAAATTCTTATAAGGGAGGGAGATTGTTATGACCCACATTTCGTTTCACCAGTAAGTACCTTGGTTAGTGCATAATTGAACTAGTTATGTTGAGATGAGTACTTGCTTTTGTTAATAGTGTTTTGAGCTTTGAGCTAAGTGTTAATGTATCATTAGCTTGTTTTCTTGTCCCGAGGTTGAGGACAAGTTTGTGCTTGATCCGTTGCCAGAGAAATCACGCGAAACCGACCTACGAGTAAAAAGATATGAGCTTTTTAGTGTCCAGGGACCTATGTGTAATTTCGGAAAAGTTCTTGGATAATTTGTATCCGGCCCCCTGGGCGCCCTTCCTTATCCTTTCCTTCAGTTTTCCCTTTTTAACTCTGTTAGCCGACTCTGGAAACGAAGTATTTCATTTCGTTTCCATTCCTTCTACCGTTCGTTGGCAGTGTGTGAGGGAGAGGATCTGAGAGCGGGAGAGAAGGGAGATCGCAGCTCCCAGCAGCTAGCTCCTCGCCATCGACGCCGACGCCTAGCCGCCCGAACCTAGCAGCCCCTTCTCCTTCTTCTTCTTCTTCTTCTTCTTCTTCACATTCCTCTTCCTCCTGCAGCCGCGAAGAGGCCAACCATGGAGATGGTCTAGGGAGCGAACGACGCTTCCCCTCCATTCTTTCTTCTTGCCAACTGCTTTCTCGGTCATTCCAAAGCTATAGGAGTGATTCGAGCAAGAATCGTCCACCGAATCGACCCCGAGCTCCTCTTTTACTTCTGCAATTTCCATTTCTGCACAGGTTGCACGGCGTGCAAAGTTACAGAAAAACAGGATAGAAAGTCGGCCAGTTTGCACGGCGTGCAAATCAGTTGCACGGGGTGCAGACCAGTTGCACGGGGTGCAGATCAGTTGCACGGGGTGCAAAGTTGCAGAAAAATAGAACAGAAGTGTTTCTGCCCAGATTGCACGGGGTGCAAATCAGTTGCACGGGGTGCAAAGTTGCAGAAAAGCAGAATTAGGCGTGTTTGTGGACGTTTTCGGTGTATACGAACACACCGAAGTGGGTGAGTAGTATTTCATTTATTTATCACCATCAAACTCGATTTCATTGTATATATTGCTTCAATATAATTAGAGTAACTTCTAAACAGTATAAATGAGATTAAAGAAATGTGTTTCATTCTATAGAGCCTAAATTACTTAGTGTAATTGAAGAAAATAGCGAATGTTGTCTGTACTGATACTGCTGTGAATACGTTGAGCTCTAAATGAATGTCTGCTATTATGACAAGCTTAGAATGATGTGGAATTATGTATAAAGTTGAAAGAGATGGAAGTGTTCTTAAATATACTCAGTGTGCAATTAAGATTGAGTTATGACAAATTTATATTTACTGCTTTAATAATGGTAATAGACTTAGGTGCCCTAACACCGTAGAACCCCTTTGAGAGGTCTGCATCTTAGGGGTGAAACTCATGTCCAACATCAACTGGTTGAGTAATTCTGGTGGCACGAGGATTGATAGGCAGTGTTCAACAATAATCCGTGCGGTGTCACGGTGGCACTGGAGTAAATAGGGGTTATTCAACAATAATCTGTACGTGTGTCACAGTGGTAACCCAGTGTAGACTCTCTGCCTGTGTGCTCAGGTTAGAGGAGTCTAGAGCACTCGGAGTAGTGCAGTGAGGCCGGAGAGCCTGTAGGCCAGAGAGCCTGTGGGTCCTGTAGCAGAACAGGACTGGCAGTCAGACTTAGCATTTCCTGGGTGTGTCGCTAAGTCTTGTACGGTGGGATCGTAGTTCGCTACAGATCTTTGTATGTAGAGTACACTGCATATGATTAGGGCATAATAATAATATAAATATGTAATCATATAGGATCACAGTAAATTTAATATGTTAAGAGATTTGAATTTCTGTGCCAATTCTCTATAATTGTTTATTTGTTTAAAATATCTGATGTTGCATGAAAATGAGATTGTTATCTGTAAATCTGCTATGTTATTAGAACTGCCCTGCTTAGTACTGCACTTATCTTTATTTCAATTTTATCTGATGAGTTGTTTAGTGGTAGCTAAATGAAATGCTATTCACTGAGCGAGTATGCTCATCCCTCTACTCAAACATTTTCAGGTCAACATCAGCAGCAGGAATCGGAAGAATCTTTTCATCCTAACGCTTAGTCTGTAGAAGGTATATGTAGTTAGTCTAGATAGAGGTCTCTTAGTACTTTCCCCTCGATTCTTGGGACATGGTGTGGGTGAGAGAGAGTATGCATGGCGAATGTGTAAAAGATGTAAATTAACTGTTATGTTTACTTTCTGTTAAACAATGTTACATGTTGTAAACTCTGTTTATGTTCTCTAGCCAGTTTAATTGAAATGCTTCCGCAATAGTTTATTATGTTTTAGTTTACAGCAATAATCCGGATATCATTACGAGGTTTTAAAAAAGAAAAAGTTCTCAGTGATTTGTTTATGTGATAATCCCTCCGTCACGCCCTAATCTCGTGATTAGTGGTTAGTGTGAGATCGGGGTGTGACAACCACATATGTTTATATAGGTTGTGAGGATCCACAAGGTCAAGTAAGGGTAGAATAGGAAATGTAGTGCAAATCTACTGGTATGGTTGTGAGTAGCATGACTGTGTTGGGCACCATGGCCATGGTGGTTAGGGGTGAACATGCCCATGGTGGGATGGAACGGGAGAGGGGTGAACACTCCCATGGGAAAATGTTATAGGTCAATTTTGGATTTTGAGTTGTTGGTCGCACGGCCCTGGTGGCCGCCATGGCCGTGGTGGGGCACTGGTAGCACGAACGTGGTGGTCAGTATGACTATTCTGGCTTGAAGGAGTGTAGGCTCTTCTGAGCAGTAAGAGCATTCTATCTTCTCGAAAACATAGTTGTGTTGCGATGCACGGATGTTCTGGTCATGTTAGCATGACTGTTCTGTTGAGCTTGAATCTACAACCTTGTCTCTGTGATTTTGAGTGGACCCGCATGGATGTTTTGCGATACCACATTCGTGTTGGTTTATTCATTATCACTTAAATCTTCTACTTTGTGTTTACTTGGACTTCTTTGCTTAAATTGACCCTTAGCTACTAGGGGTAGGTAGAGGGAGCTTTTGATGTCACTTTGGGTTTCTCTAAGGTTAGAGAAATCCTAGGATCATTCTTCTCTCTCTCTCTCTCTCTCCCATCCAAACATGGTCCAAGTACCTGAAAAATATGCAAATAACGTCCATAAGTGCATTTTACATAAATGTGCATATTGAGGGGAATAACATGTAATCTAGAAGGTGTAGATGTGATTAAAGAGCAATAAGACACATGATGAAGCCCTAAAATAGGGTTGCATTGGGACCCAACCAATATGGTTCTACAAGTTTTCGACCATACAAATATACATTTTGGTTCATCATGTATCCTCAGAGTTGTTCATTAGTGAAATGTGAGTCACACATGTGAGGTGGAGGAGATGCTTCATGTGGTTATAACCGAGTTCAATCTTGGGATGAAAGACTTTTATCACAAGAAGGAGGTTTTCTTGTGACGTGACATTGATCAAAGTTCCTATGCATTTAGAAGGGCCACATATCATATTGACATTGGGAGGGTGTTCATATCAGTGTCTTGAGTGCAGTCAAAGGTATTCTTTAATGGATAATGTAGAGACTTCATTTAACCACAATATTCTTCATAGTTCAAAATACAAGAATTACAGTTCTCTCGACTATCTAAGTTGGTTCTTCTTTGGGTGAATGTTAGAATTCACATATAGATCAAATACCCAACACAAGGTAGTAAGAATGGAAGAACAAAGATTTTCTGAGAAATACTATTTGGTACTTGGTCCACAAATAGATACGAGGGTGGATGTAAGATTGAGAGACTTATTTTTATCATGCATAAGTCAAAATAATTTTGAAGAATGGCAAGATCAAGATATTTCATGTAATTTTGATGAAAAGAAGGATAAGTATAATGAAATCGATTGAGATAATATTTCAAGATTTTGATAGGAATATGAGAAATGATAGATAACATATGACTTGTGGTTGGAAGGAGTAGTGAATAATGATAATATTTGCAAGTCAAACTAGCATTGAACACTATATATTTAGACCTAAGTTGGTTTTTGATAGGAGATGTTCAACGAGTTTAGGTGTTCGATGTGGTGGAACACCAAAAAGATCACGGAGGTTTAAATATTGTAAATCTTTATAAATGAATTCAGCAACAAATGTATGGTTTATAGGTGGAATATATTTATAGTTCAAAAAAGGAACAAGGGAGTCCTTGAAGTAGATGTGTCAGGGGAAGCCTTGAAATGTTTTTCCCTTTTATTAGTACCCAAACCATGATGATGATGAACATTGAGAGAATATATATATATATATATATATAATACAAAAAAATTAAATAAAAGGCACAAAAATGAAAATACATGACTAATGGAGGTGAAATATGGTGTGAGAGTGAGGCTAGGGTTAGAGTGGTCAGTTGGATTTTGAGATATGAGAAAAACAAACCAAAAAACATTTTACATAAACCTAGTATTTGTCATCAACTAGAACTTTGACACCCCATTTCTAGTTGACAAGGTTCGTAGGGTACCACACTATGTTGTTACTAGATTGAATTTTGTGATCAATTTTCATCCAAAAAACAATTGTCCAAGCATTCCATATTCAACCAAAAACACATCTATGAGCCTAATAACAAAATTCTATGACCAGAGTAGCTTTCTATGTGATAAAACACTTAATAAGTCATCATTGGCTATTTTCACAATAAAACCATAGAAAATAAAAACTTAGCAAGAATGAGTGAGAAATCATGTTTAGGGTAACATAGTCCAAATTGGGGGTTTTGGCTAGATACCGAATAATACTCGTTATTGAAATAAATGTGATTTTCTAGTACAAGACTGAAAGTGAGCACACACATGTAAACTAAATATTATATTTGGTCTAGATGTAGTGGGATATAGTAAACTACCAACCATTCCTCTATAATAATTTTCATTAATTTTCTACTTTCATCATCCTTTTCAAGTTATGTTGTGTTGGATATGGGAGTGGAAATAAGAATGAATTTATATATCTTAAAGCATTTGTTTATTTTATTTGCATATTTTCCTTGGTTTATGAAGTTCTCACACTTTTTAATTTACAACCATAATAAGAATTTTATCTCCTCCATCATGCTCATTTGAATTTACTCAACATAAACAAAATGAACTTCTTCCAAAAATAAAGACTCATAACACCAATATAATATCATAAACATAAACTTCAAAAGCAAAATTTTCATTAGAAGTGCATTTTAGAAACATATCTGAAGTGACTTTTTCCATAATATTGTCATTATATAGAGATAAAGTCTTTGGTTTCATATGCCAAGATCTATGTTCTTGTTTGATACCATATAACACCTTATGAAATAAATAAACAGCATTCACTATCTTGTCATTTCCAAATCTTAGAGGTTGATCCACATGTCTTCCTCCTCTATCACTCCATTAAAAACAAATATTTAGCATACATTTGATATAAATAGATATTCTTGTGAGTGGGAAAGGAAAGTAACATAAAATTGACTCTAACATTTCTAATAATGCATAAGTTTTATCAAAATATATACCTTACTATTCATCATACCTTTTACTACCAACTGTGATTTATTCCTTTACACCTTTCGTTGTTGATCTATCTTGTCTATTAACACTAACTTTGTGTTTGTGACTTTTCTATCCTTTCGATCATGGCACAAGTGTCGATATGTTGTTTTTGTCAAATTGTTCAAGCTTCTCTTGCACTTCCGTGACCCAATTAATGCCTTTAATAGCTTGTTTGTTGAGTTGGGATCTCATTATGAAATTAACAAAATTCTCTTGGTCCTTATAGACAACTCTAGTCTTGACATTATCTACAGGATCATTTATGATGAATTTCCATGGGCCTCCTCATATCTTGGGATCGGTTCCTTCTTTTCCTCATCCTGGGTGATTTATTCATGAACTTATTGATCAACTACCTTATCTTGTTAATTATGGAAGATGTTGAGTTATTTTAATTTAGGAACAAGATTGACTATACATAATAAAACAACACTCTTGGAAGTGGAAGGATTAGTTCCAAAAATTTGAAAGAATAGATTTGTTAACTCTAGTATGTCCTTTATTATAAACATGAAACTCTACAAGTGATGTAAAAAAACTAGAACCTAGAACCCTACCGTATTCCATGACTAGAAGACTAGTGAGACTGGTTTTTAAGATTTGACTAGACAAGGATAAAAATTTAAAATACATTTAATTATGTGGCAACATGTAAATAAAATAATGAAATAATTACATATATTTTCTTTAATAATATAATGGTTAACATGCTTTGGGGTTAATTCCATGTCCATAAATATTAATATTGTCCCATAATTTAAATAAATACGGAAGTAATGTACATAAAATGAAAAATAAGTAAAATGTGGAATTTCATGCATAATAATAATATATAACTACTTTTGTAACAATGTGAATTAATATGACTCCATTAAGTAGTGTTGATGATAAGTATATGTTACTTTAATAAATATAATGCTAATAAACTAAAATTCCTAATTCTACCCTAACTCATAAAAAATAAACCTCAAAATCCAAATCTGATGTAAATAATGTGTTCCTTGTGTACCAAATTTCACATTACTTGAATAATAACATCTATCTTAATTTTATTTAGAAAACAAAATATTAGTTTTGCACCAAAATAATAAATAATATGTTAAATAATCGTAAAAAGGAAAATTAATGACAAGTTGTATCTCCCATGTTTAGGATTGCTTGTAGGTTAAATTTCATATTTTTAAGAGTTTCTAGATTCCTCTAATTCATGAAGGGAATAAAATAAGTCATAAGAATTTAAATTGTTAAATGAAATACTAGGAGTCTTCAAAAGTAAAAATTAATGCCAAAATTGGATCTACATGTCCTAACATGTTTACCTGCCAATTTTACTTTAATTGGACTTTGTTTGGGCCCTCAATTTAAGTGGGAAAGAAAAGGAAATAATGTAAATATATCATTTTATTCTAATCTGATTTGGAGTGCATTGAATGTCACGAAGCATGCAAGGTCCATGACTTTACCTAATACGTGCCTTTTTTTTACTGTTGGATTGCGATTGGACGATCCGCAAGTCGTCATCTACCTCGAGCCAATATGGAAATAGGGTGCAGGTTTGGGTAATTTTAGAAATAGAATTTCTCTCGCCTCACTCAATCATTTCATGATATTTCTTTTCCTAGTAGTTCCTTTTTCAATTACATATCTAACCATACCCAACTCATGGCCTATTATCATAAATTCTAGAAATGCCCAAATCTTATTCTCCAAGTTTCCAAAGTTACCACCCCCACACCCCTTAAAACCCTAAAATATAAATATAAATACACACACAGATATATATATATATATATATATATATATATATATATATGTATGTATGTATCACCCCTTCTGGTTCCGACACACATCCCACAGTTAATCTTGGAGTCAATTGCTCTTCGATTTGCACTCTCTGACCACATCGAGTTTTTATTGGGTCCACACTAACAAAGCATGTTGCCAGCTCTTCTCTTCACCATGACTCAAATATACTTGTGGTAAGTGTCTTGGGGTTCTTCTCTTCATAATCATCAAGCCTAGTTCATAAACAATAGACAATTTAGAGTTTTCCCAAATACCGACCATCTGCTCCATATATACACTATTTGCCATGGTGCGAGCGTGAGGTTGAAGGAGGCTGGTCGTGGGCAATTACCACTTTTCCCTCATGAGTTTTGTTGTCACCTTTTACAGCCACAACATTGATTCTATATTTTTCCGCACATTTAAATAATATTGTCACGCTAATATAAGGATGCAAACATGACTAATATGCCCTATCATGAATCAAATTTTATTTTTTCACTTAAGGGCACATATGACTTTTGTGATTTTGATTTCATTAATAAGGAAATAAGTAATATAAAACTTCTAAAAATCAATCTTTATTTGAAGCTTCAAAAATTATAAACAAATATGTTTTGGAATAATGAGATTTTTCTCTATCTTATGTTCTTGTTTTCATCGCCTAACTTGAAAGTTTTAAAAACATGAAATTCAAGGTTCAATAATCCATATACACTTAATCATAGTTGAAGAAAGCTTTTAATGAATAAAAAATAGATTTTGGATCGAATCCATGATCAATAACCTTGGACCCACCTTCATGACTAAAATAGTCAACTTTGAGTTTTGATAAAGGTTTGGATTTCTAGGGTGTTTTCCTATATAATATAAATTGAATCCTATATAATGA
Source organism: Alisma plantago-aquatica (assembly GCA_963693085.1). Classification (NCBI taxonomy): domain Eukaryota; kingdom Viridiplantae; phylum Streptophyta; class Magnoliopsida; order Alismatales; family Alismataceae; genus Alisma; species Alisma plantago-aquatica. Next base: position 689,046,420 of record OY856409.1, read on the forward strand.
CATTAGGCTTGAAAAGTTGACAAACATCTCTGAGGTATGTTTGCATCCCATATTATTATTTTTGAGTGATACACCTATTTTCTCTCTCTCTTGACATATTAGCATACACAATCTCTCTCTCTTATGAGAATGCAATCCATGTGAAATATTCTACTTGATTATGATATTATGATCATTCTACTTTTTTGATGTTCTTCTTGACTCCATATTGTAGTTTTCTTTATTATGAAACCCTAATTGTGGATATGTGCTATTTTACTTCTGTGGTAGAAATTTTATTTGGTCCATTTATGCGATGGCAACCTTATTTGTTCTAAAAAAGACTGAACTTTTACTAGCCTCTACATTTTGCATGCTTTGTGATTCAATAGCCCTAGAGTAGTGGAATTTCTCTAGTTTTTGGTTTGTGTGCCTATGTTGTATTTTTGGGATGTAGGTTGTGTTCCCTATATTTGGGTTTTGATCCCACTTTTATATATACTGGGGAAATGGTTGTGTGCTTTACTCTATCAGGTTTTAGGGTTGTGAGCCTTGGTCGCCATTGTTATTTATATTATTCTAGTTTTATGTTTATCTCACATGAATGCATGTGGTTTATTATTATGATGGGTTGTGTGCTAAAGATTTATATGTTCTTGTGCGGTACAAATTTTATGTATTATTTATGGCAAGTATTTTTCTTGTTTATTGGTGCATTGAAAATTATTTTATCTTGATACCCACTTGGGTAGGCCTTATCTTTTCAGTGTGAAGCCTTATTCAATTGACATCCTTTATTCCTTATATTGCTCAATCCTGATTTAATATGTTCATACCAGCATTTATGTTGATTCATTGACTTTTCTCCTCTTACTGGGGTATGTTTCCAACCCTAGGTGTAGGTCAAGGAGAAGCTAACCAAGTTGGTCGAGGATATCATCAAGAGTAGTTCAACCTTTTTGGGAGAAAGTTTCAAGGTGATTAGATGACCCTCCAGTGATCATATGTTATAGTTTTCATATGTATCACCCTATGTGGTGAAGGATAGTGATAATATTAAGCATTGTAATAGTTAGATATTTTATATTTTGTTGCTACATTTGGTATGTTGAAACATACTTTTGAATAAATTGGATTTCATCCCTCTGTGGGAAAAATATATGGTGTGTTTGTCATTTGGGATGTTTCCATTTTATTTAATTTAGTAGGGAGTGGATCCCCTATCAAGTCCCACTCCTTAAAGTATGGTATTAGAGACATTATCATTCAATTATCTAACTATATCAATCTTGTCTCCCTTAGGATGTTTACTGGTGCATTTCTACCAATGGTGTTACACACTACTCAATTGGGAGTTTGAATAGATGCAACTCCACGAACAAAAATGCATGGTGGGTTCACTTTCAAAATTTATAATGGACCTAAACTCAACACACTCCCACAAACTAAAACACTACACCCGCAAGCGCACGGGGTTCTGTCATAGTATAGGAGGGTGGCAAGTATAGGGTCGATCCACAGGGAGAAAAGGGGGCATTAGAGCTAGGTTAGTTTTTAGGCTAGGTTCCTACTACGGAGTCTAGGGTTAAAGGGTTTAAAGGTGATTTAATGATTACACTAAGGGTTGAACAAGAAAGAAAGCAAAGTAAAGCAAGCTAGAACAAAACCTAAGTTAACCCTAATAGTTAATTCTACTAAGCAAGAAAAGACAAGGCAAGGTAAGAAAAGAACAATCTACAGTAAGGCAAGAAAGGAGAGAATTAAACTACACTGGACTAGCAAATAGAGCAAAAGAGCAATAAAATATCTAAACTAGAAAGAACAAGGAAAGAAGCTAACTAAATAAGTAAAGAGTTAACTAAGCTAAAACTAGATAAGCAAGAAGGCAATTAGGGTTTTAAAGCAATTAAACAAGATGTGGGTTGTTTAGGGAATGCACTTAACAATTAGGTTGGGGCTGACATATGAATATAATGATTTCATTTAGATTATCAAACCAAACAAAAATCTAGAGTCTAATGAATTAGGCTAAGCTACTAACTGGTCATGGACATTCTAGGTTGTGTATAGGGGAACTCACCCCTAACACTCCCTACTACCCTTGTGAGGCTCAATTGGGTTAGGGTTTAGGTGTAATTCAATTAGAGTCTAAACAACACTAGTTTTCTAGATGAGATGATTTTAGGATGATTAGGGGCTGAGGTTAGTAATGGGAGTGGAAGTGAGGTTTTAAGCCTCCCATAACTCACATTCTAGACTTGAGAAAGCTCCATGCTAAGCACACCAAATTCATCTAAAATAGATACTTAGATCTCTCAACTAGGGTTAGTAGAATTGATTAGAATGTAGGAGGATGGGTCTCTAGCTAGGGATCCAAGAATTGGACCTGGAGCAAATCCCAAAATTCACACATATAAGCAATTGCCCTAAATTCCTAGGTGATTTCAAGCACAAACCAACAAACAATTTATGAAGAGTGAGATAGAAATAGAACATAATCATTAGAAAATAAAATTACAATGTTTACATATCATTTTCCCACAACATGGTATCAAAGTAACATTCTTGACCCCAAACAGCCCACCCTAGGGGCCAACTACTTGTAGCAATGTAAAATATAAAAAGAAGGGAGGAAGAGGTAGAAGAAGCCATGGAGGTCGGTGTAGATGAAGAATTCATCCACTTCAGCTGCTACAGGGCGTCCTCCTCTCCCCTCTAAGGTGCAATGGCATGGGATGATGTTGGAATAGGGGTAGAACATTAGAAAACTAGGGTTTTGGTAGTGGAAATGGTGAAATGCAATGGAATGGAGGTGGAAATGAAGTGAAATGGCTAAGGGAAGAAAATGGGGAGCTAAGAAGTGGTAGAAGGTAGCTAACCTCATGATGGAGCCGCCACCTAGGCATATATAGGTGTGGGGGAAGTACTAGGTCAAGTAGGGGTAGTATGGGAAATGCAGTGGAAAAATAGCTAGGTTTTTGTGATTAGCACGGTCGTGGTGGTCACCACGGCTGTAATGGAGAGGGATGAGAATGGTTGTGGTGGATGAGAATGATTGTGGTGAGAAATGGGTAAAATCACAAGGACTTGGTTGATTTTGTACTAGAGATGGCACGGCCGTGGTGGTCACCACGGTTGTGGTGGGGCTAGGGTAGCATGACCATGGTGGTCACCACGACCATGGTGGCTCAGATTACATAGCATGTTCTTTGCTTTATGGCCATTTTGCCTCAGCTGTCACACGACCATGCAAGGTGGCACGGTCATTCTAGGTCAGTTCACCACGGCCTATTCTGTGTGGCACAGCTGCGGTGATTCTAACTTTGCTCCAAGGTGACTCTGTTGATTTGCAAGTATGCTAGCATGTCCGTTCCGTGGTACCACAGCTGTGCTGGCCTCTGGATCAGCACTTGGACTTGTTTCTTTGGATTTTCTTGGACATCTTTGCTTCAATGGATCTTTGGACACTAGGGTTGAGGGAGCATCGTACTTCACTTTAGGTCTCTCTAAGGGTAGAGAAACCCTAGGATCACTCCTTCTCTCTCTTCCATCAAGTGTGGTCCAAATGCCTAAAAAACATGCAAATAATGTCCATAAGTACATTTTATACAAATATGCATATTGTGGGAAACAACATGTAATCTAAGATGTATAGATGTGATTGAAATGCAATAAGACACAAGATGATGCCCTAAAATAGGACTGAACCCCCATCCCAAACTTAAAACATACTTTTCCTCAAATACGCTCCAACTCAATCTCTCAGTAATTTTTCCACTATCAAGAAATGACAAATGTAATGCAAAAGGTGATTATTGTTGAATGGGATCAATAATGACTAAGTGCATGCATTCCACCTCTCTCCTCGCCTACGTTCACAAACCAATCATGAAAAGATCACAAAGCATATGGAATTCAAATATAGTGCATAGAACACACAAGCTATCCATATTTCTTTCATGTAGTTTCGGGTCCATTTTGAAAGGCGTAAGGATCATTGAAGTAATGTCTAGACCATTTCATGATGGCATAAATCAAGGATGACTAGGAGTGTTGTTTCACCTTCATGAATTCAACCTTATGCTCGAAACCATACCAAGTGACCCACGTGGCTATGGAAAAGGGTAAAATGAGTTAGGTTTGATGTTTCCTAGCTCAATGGGTTTGAAAATGGAAGAAATGATTCCGGTAAGCTTTTGGAGTGTTCTACACCCTCATCTTTTCTTTATTTAGATGCTCTTAAAAAGGAGCATCTTTTATTTTCTTTTTGCATTTTCTTTTTATTTTTCTTTGCCCTTGGAGTAGAAAGGGCATATGGTGATGAGAGTGAAGCAGTGAGATGTAGATGTGGTCACCCCAAACTTTTGGAGGTGGCCACGACTGATATGTGCACTTTGGCATCCTTTTATAAGGTGGAGGGGTAAGAAGATGGTGAGTGAAGAGTGGGGTCAAAGAGGGCCACTGGTGTGATTCTCAACATAAGGTCTCCTACATGAAAATTAATCTGACACTTCATCCAACAATTTCACACCACATGAATGAACAACCTGAAATTGATACTTCTATCAAGTGATTTCATAGGCACTAAGTGCTCATAGATTGCTCAAGTCATAATTCAACCAAAACATTCATAAACAGAAGAGAGGTGAGGCACATGTAAAAATTCAAGAATTGATACCATTTAGCAATAAACAATGATAATTCACTTATATTTTTCAAAGGTCATCATTTTTAATCCAAAGAGTAGAGATTCAGTCAAAACACACTTTTAGGCAAGAAATCTTAAATTTGGGAAAAATTGGCCAAAATGGTGCCAAGTTGCCTTCAATAACATCTAAGCCTATATTATTGAGCTTAAAGCAGTAAATAAGCAAATCCTAGCTAAACCATACAAGAATTACCAAAAATCTACATGATGTGCAATGCATGGCAAAAAGAGCAAATTTTTTGAAAATTACACAAAAAATGCAAGAAAGTAACTACATAGAATGCAGGTATGCAAAGTAGGTAAATTCTAAACTAAAAAAAATAAATGGTAGGTGAAATGCAAAATGAGAGTGAAAATGAGATAAGGGCATATTGTCCTACCACCCAAAACTTTTGAATCATGTTGTCCTCAGCATGACACTAAAGTATAGGAATGATAGGGTAGATGATCACTGAGATATGTTTGGCTAACACTCAGATGTAATGAGATCTGTTAATCAAGTTGGTGGTTGTTTGGTTAGCCAGCCTAGGCCTTGACGTGATACAAGGATGGTTGTAGAACCTCAGATGCGCTTCTTCAGAAAAGAAGGCGATGAAACTCACGACTAGAGTGTTTTAGGGTTTCTGAGGAATCAACCTTAAGGAATCATGATATACATGAGATCATGATTTTAAGTTCATCATACACTGTGGTACTACTAAGATAGTGAGTGGCAGTAGTACTTTGGATACCTAAGATGAAGTTGCATGTGGCTTGTCGCCATGCATGCCAGGAGGTGAAGGACAAACACCAGTAACCCGGTGAGTTGATATAGAGGATAAAGAGTCCCCGAGAGGGAATGGGAGTTCATCACTATCGATGTGGTGGTAAGTCTCCCATGGAACAAGGAAGGTCAAGATGCAATATGTGTTATGGTAAGATCACGTTACTTAGATTACATAATCTAAGAGAAAGAGGGAGTACTATCAAGAGACAGATCTGGTTGAACTAAAAGTAAGAGAGATGGTTCAACTACACCAGGATGCAAGTTCAAAAGTTCTTGAATATGACCTAAAGATTCACTTCCATAAGGTGGAAGTAGATACATGAAGAACTCAATATGAGTACAACTTATCACCCCTAACTAATGGTTAGTATGATCTAGACAAGAGGGTCTGATGAGAGCATGTGTGTTCATTCAGGGTGATACATGGGGGGGGCAGTTCTTGCCCTATGAGAGATGTGATGATAAACACCATAGCCAGTATCAGGATGTAAAGAAGCTCTGTAAGGGAGGTTGTGTCGATCACCACTTCATTAAGATAATGTTGGTGAAGGGACCTCGAGAAGGCCATAAAAGGACCACAGTGGGTGCAGATGAAGTCGCTTTGATCATGTGATGGCTGAGGAAGACCAGGGGTGACATGAGTCGTGAGCTGATGCAAAGCAGACTGACATGCAGTTCACTATAGGAGAATATGCGATGTGAAAATTTGACCCCTCTAAGCTACAGCTGAGAAAGCTGAGTCCCCGATATATGGGTCCTTTTGAGATGGATTGGTGGAAATGGTTATGTTCAGTCTTACCCCTCATGATAATGTAATTTGTCCTACGAGTCCGAACTAGAGCACTATGTGAGGTACCCAAGCCATGTCCTGATCCATGAACCCAGTTAGCTTTGAGAGAAGCTAAAATGTCCTGAGTCACCTATGAGGGTACAAGGTACCAAGGTGAGAAAGAACTCAGATGCAAGAATATGAGATGATGAAGGTTCTTGGGAGGCACCATGGAGAGGGTAAAACCACATGGGATCCATGATGGATATGAGGAGGTCTTATCCTGTTTGTTTGAATGTTTGAGCTAATTTTGAGGGCAAAATTCCTATAAGAGGGGAAGGATGTTACAACCTTAATTTTGCATATGTTTTAATAATTGAATTGTAAAGATTTTGTGAATATGGACTTAATTGAAAAGGTTATACACTTTACTTCAAAAGATGGATTTCTTTGCAAATATCCCTTTGGATAGGAATTTCATGATTCCTATTATTAGATTAATCCATTAATGGATATAAAAGAGAAGAAAAGAAGAAAAGTCCAAATAAAGGGAAAAAAATACAAGATAATGTATATTAAGCAAAGTAATTATGAGAAATACATAGAAAACTCTAGAAAGTGGAATTAATGGCCACAATTAAGTAAATTTCGTTTCTATGTGATTTCTTATAGAAGAAATAGGAAAAGAGGAAAAAGGGAATAAAGGATAAAGAGAAATCCTTGAAAAGAAATCTTTTAATAAAGAAATAGGTAAGATAATGAGAAATAATAGATGTAGATGCATCTAGAAGGATAATAAGTATCCTTAAAAAGGAATTTCAGAAAATTAGTATTTCTTGGGGTCCAAGGAGTCCCAATAAAGAAGAAGAAAGAGAAAATGCAAATAATACAAAATATGAGAATAATGTGCTACATAATTAATGACTTTTTGATATTATCAAAAAGAGATATTATTTTCTTTAAGAAAGTAGAATTTTGTGGCCAATGGATTAAAAGCCAAGTACAAAGAGAATAAAAGAGGTAATTTTCGAATTCCTAAATATCCAATGAATATGGTTTTTTTAAGAAGATAATTAAGAGAGAGAAGATTGGTTCTCAATGAAGGAATAGGTTTCCTTTTGGGAGATGGGAACATCTTAGGGCATTGATACCCTCCCCTATATAAGGGGTAGAACCTTTGGTTCGAGTTCAAGAGAGTTCCATGCATCCCTCTCTCTCTTCTCCTTCTTCTTTGCATGCAAACCCTAGCGAAGAGGGTAGTTCGAACCCTGGAGCAACGAGGGGTCGTGGAGGAGGTATGATGGAGGCATGCTACTCCCACGACACCAAGGGGATGCTCAGTGGTCATCCCTTCATCCTAATCCTTGTGCAGCACCAGCAACATGGCTGCATGATCAACCACAGGTTGTAGGCTGGCGAGTTTGACTCTGGCCACCTCAGCCGTAGCTGGGGACCTCCGCAGGTGCGGTGGAGGGTGGCAGAAGCATTGGGGCCGTCATGGGTGCCCTAGGATCCAAGGAAGGAAGGAGGAGACCCTCCCCCAAGCTGTTGCAGCCGGAAGCGCTAGGGTTACACGAGGAGGAAGGAGGTCGGGTGGCTTTGGACCGTTTTCCCCCTCTGCGGGTTGAAGAACCAACAACTTACACGAGGGCAATAGAATAGCTTGGTTATGTTCTCGGTTGGGCAACGTGTTGCATTGGGATTGCTGACGTGTCAGCATCCCATTGGTCCAAGTAAGTATATTATTGCAAAAATCATATCTAATTAATGGTAGCTCGAATTGGTATGTGTAATATATCAATTTTTCTTAGAAAAATGTGATGAATCCACTAAAAATAGATTTAGAAGCTAATTCCTCTTGCAATTCAAAAAGTAGTGGAAGTTATCAACTTTAATGCATTAATGATTAAGAAACCCTAATTTGAGATGATTAATGTATTGAGAAGGATTATATGGATGATTAAAGTTGATATTAACATGTTAATTATAAAAAGACACATTAAGATAAAAAAGGATGAACTTTACAAGTAATTAGATTAATTTAGGGTTCCCTGTACATGAATATGCTTTAATGGGCCTTGAACCCCTAATGCTAGTAATTATGACTCTTAATGGCTTTAATTGTTCAAATTCATGTATAAAGCTGAGATTTGATGGTTCTAAGCTATTTCAAGTATAAAAGTTCCTAATTGTGGGCAAATACCCTTAATAAGGTAATTAGGGTTTTCTAATGGATAAATGTGGAATCAGTGATAAATAGAGTTCATGAAAGATAAGTTGCTAATTTGAAAGGAACTAAAGATGATAATTGGGCCTAATGATAGTGTCATGACCTAAAAGGATAAAAATGGTAGTTTTAATTTAAAAGATGTGTAATAGAATTAATGGACATTTAATTGTGCCTTTTATCTGAAATTAGGGTTATATGTTATTAAAAATTAACCTTAATATCTTCCATGAGGAGTAGATGAGATAACTAGGGTTTGTGAGTAATTGTATAAAATTAGGGTTTAAAATAGTAAAAATGAAGTGAAACCCTAATTGCAACGGAAACCCTAAAGGTGGCCTAGAAAGCCTAAGATGAAATCCAAGTCTATCTGAAGAATATTTTAGATAAACTATAACACTTAAATGTATTGCATTAATTTCAGGATATTGTTGATTGCTTGTTTGATTGTTCTTTATCATTATTGCTTGGACATCAAGTTGCTCTGGATCAGGTATGTGGTTACGCTTATGGTTAATTGCTTTAGTTTCACGATGATTCTTGGATGTTTTATTAGTTGCCTGAAAATAACTACTTGGATGAGTTTTATTTCATGCAACTGTAGAGTGACTATGATTATCACAATTATAATATAAGTATGTATTGTTTCACCTACATGCCACCCTAATGGATGATGCAAAAAGGTAAAGCCCAGGAGGGAAGACCCATGGGTACCATGAGTGGTGACCCCAGACACCAAGCTCGGGATTGAGAAGGTGGTCTTTGTTGCATGACTAATGGGTACCATGAGAGGTGACCCCAGGCACCAAGCTCGGGATTGAGAAGGTGTCCTTAAGTCAATGCAAAAGAGAAACCCTAAGGAGGGTATTCCAGGGTTAGGGAAAAAGCGGTGGAGAATGTCACATTGAAAGCGTAAATTGGCTTGTTAATTAACTTGATTGTGATATTTAGATTGTTAGCCATATTTGTGAAATTTTGGTTGTCCCCACATGCCACCATATTCATATATGCTGACCGAAGTTTTGTTTGTCAGTGTTTTAGGTACAATGTTGAAAAGGACAAATAGTAAAGTGACATATTGTGAAAATAAGAATTAAAGTGCAAGGAGGATGAGTTAGAATAGACTCCAGTTGTGGATAGAAGTAGATATGTAACTTTTTGAAAAAGGTATGCAAAGTTTTTATTTTATTCTAGCTTTTCAGTATAGTCATGGTAGAATTTAATCATTATTATTGATTATTTTTCGAACTTTTGATCCGGAAAATTGGGATAATGGCGCTGACCTCTTGGTCTCCCTTAATTGAGGGTTATCGGGAGGCGGGGTCATTACACATGTAGTGATTCCCCCTTGAGAACCAAAGGTTGTCGATGGTGCTGGAAGGGCTAGAGGTGCTGACAGAGCCAAAGATGACGTGTTCTTGGTTTAGCTTCCATAGGAGATCACATCCATGGTCTTAGATACAACCTGCTTAGCCATTTGCTTCATTTTGGATCGAAATTGGGGCATAAAACTGGATTTTAGGTTTTCTCCAAAGAACGGGGCTGTTGGTACGGATTGGAGAGAAACAAGGTGTTTTCTAGATGAAAATGGGTGGAATCTAGAGATTAAGGTAGTGGAAATGATGGGGGATTGGTTGGAGATGGATTGGGGGTGATTTGGTGGTGATTTGAGGGTGGTGGAGTGGCTGGGAGGTGATGCATGGCCGTCGTGCATGGGGAACGGTTGTGGTGTTCATGGAGTTGGAATAGAACTGATTTGTGATTTTTGTAAAATGCTAACTTAAGTGCTGGAGTCGGGTTGCAACACGGTCATGCTACGCGGAACGACTGTGGTGGTTTGCTTTCCACATGGCTATGGTACCCCATACAACCATTCCGAGTGGGTAGATACATGACCGTGCTACCTTGCATAGTCGTGGTAGGTATGTTCTTAAGTTCTCGACTACTTTGATTTTTCTCGATTCCCCTGTTGATTGTGAATGCACCACCATGGCCGTTCCATGTCACCATGGCCGTGGTGAGTACTGTGGTAGTTTGTTTCAACTTGAATCTCATCAAACATCAAATATTTGGTCCAAAATACTTTTTCATGGATTATTTGTCAAAATTTCATTTACTTTTCCTCATTTCACCCTATTTTCACCTGCACATTTTAAAACTAAACAAAAACTATTAAAAACAAGTGTGTGTGTTCTTGGAAAAATGTAGAAATAAAACAAAAGTATCAAAAATGGAAGGTTGGGTGAAACATTACCAAACCTAGGTGGGTTACCTCCCACAAGCGTTGAGTTTCATTCTTTCAGTTAGGCTTCATAGAGATTCTTCAATCATTCATTCGTTTGTCATCCTCATGTGCCCATTCCTGCAATAAATACATATCTCATTTGCATTCAACCTATGTTCCCCATCCCTTTGATCACCAAAGCTATCATCAAATCCTTCATCTAGATCTCCCCTTCTTGAATGATCAATAAGACTCTTGAAGTGACCATATCCAATATCCTTACCTCGAATTCGTTTGTTTGAGGACTTGTATATGTTTATCTTTACCTTCATGTCCATGAAAGAGACTGTCATTATGCCACTACAAACATGTATTCAGCATTAGTTATAGATAAGAATGGTCTCCCCAAGATGATGGGGATCTTCCTATCGTTCGGCTCCATGTCAAGAACAATGAAATTAGCCAGGAACACTGCTCCTCTTTTCTGGTCAATCATCACCAAGACATCATCCACTCATCCTCTAGGCACTTTGATGGAGCGATCTGCCAATTGGAGATGCCATGTGCTAGTTTCAACTTGCCTAAACCCAACTCAACATAGATACTATATGGCATCAAATTCACATTGGATCCCAAATCAAGTAGGGATTTTCCTATATGATGTCCCCCAATGTATCTATGTATGATTGGGGCTCTTGGGTCTTTCCTCTTCATGGGGAGTGAGTGCTGGAGGATAGAGCTCACTTGTTCAGTCAACTTCACTTTCTTTGGTATCCTCCCCGTTGACCTTCTCTTCACAGTGTATAAGTTCTTTAGAAACTTGGCATACGATGGGATTTCTTGATAGCATCCAATTATGTAATATTGACCTTCACTTGGTGAAACACCTCAAGAATGTCAAAATTGTGCTTTTGTCTCCTCTGTACTCCCTGTGGCTCATCTAATGCTTCAATGAATGGTGACTCACTTTCTTTGGCCTTGCTTGCATCGATGTGAAATGGAACACTAGGGATGGTGGAATCTATAAATGAAGTATGAGGTGGAGCACATGGTGTCCCAAAATCAATAGGATGTATCACAAATCATCTTTGGCAATCTCAATCATAGTATCACCACTTGTCTACCTTTACTTTGCTTTATCAACCTTTCTTTGACTAGCGGGCTGCTCAAGAGATTTTCCACTCCTTAGAACTATCACAAAACTTCCTTTCTCATGGTGGAGAGGGGGAGCTAGTTGTGTTTGTAGAGGAGGTGGAGGTGGCACTTGGTGTTGAAATTGAGATGGATGGGAGAATTGCGGTTGGAAAGTGAATTGTTGATAAATTTGTGGTGAAAGGAGGAGGAGTGTAAGGTTGTGGAGGGTCTTGAAAGTGGTATATGGGTTGCACTTGCATGGGAGGTGGACTTTAGAAAACTTGTGAAGAAGGCATTGGTCCACTTGCTTTGTTGAAACTCAAGATGGGTTTTGAAAACACTTTTTCTTTTTGGAGAGAGATTATGGAAGACAGATGCTCTATCCTCTCTTCAAGCCTTGTTACATTCATTTGTATGTCATCAAAGCTCTTCAACTTAGACAGGACCTCTTCCTTAAAACTTGAGCTATATCTTAGACTTTGTGGCTCCTGGTAGCTATAGGAGTGAGGTGTCTTCTTTTCTTCACCATAGAACTCAATAGCATTGATTGGGTGACAAGGAACATTTTTCATATGATTCTTCATGAAGCTCACCATGTCACTAGGAATCTTCATCACTTGCGGGCTTGAGTCATTATGAGTCAGAGATGTCACATCAAAGGCATAGCCACCAAAATTCATCATGCTAGAAGCTTAGATTTTTGAACCTTTTGGCAGCTGCTCATACTAGGGCCATATCTCCTCAGGTAGCCTAGCCCTGAAAACTCCTCCACAAGCGGAGTCCACTGAGGTTTAGCTCTTTAGAGATATATCGGAGTAAAAGGACTGAACTAGCTACCACAAAGGGATCTCATGGTGTGGACACTCTCTCAAAATCTTCTTAAATCTCTCCCATGCATTATGAAAGTGTTCATTGCCCATTTGACTAAAAATCGTCACAGCATGCCACATTTGTGTTAACCTTGATATAGAATAGAATTGTCTTAAGAATGCATTCTTCATCACTTCCCAACTCATGATGTCCCTTCTTGAGTCTTACCCAATTTTGGCTTTATCTTTGAGGGGAGATGAGAACAAGGTCAATTGGATTTTGTCATCACTAGCTGTCAATGTCCTAAAGTTGGAGCATACTTCAAGAAATGAGTCCAAGTGCTTGTAGGGGTTCTCACTCTCTGAGCTGTAGAAGATGGGAAGGATCCAAAGAAGACATGGAGGAATGGAGAATTTCTCCCCTGGCATTTGATCAATTCTTCTAGCAATTGGCAATTTGTAGTTTCTAGGCATGAAGTAATCTTGAAGTGGCTTGTGGGGTGCATTTTGGCCTTCCATCTTGTCTTCTACCAAGTGGCATGTCACATGCACAAGGAATAACCAAACAAAATAGAACAAGTTAACAAACCAATGTGCACAAAGAATGCAAAGAATAAAGAATAAATAATAGCAATGATGAGGGCAGTAGGAAAATTCAAATCAAAACTAACTAGCTAGGTTGAGTGCCTTTCTACCCGACAATGATGCCAGAAAGCTTGGTACATTTTTGCCATGGATTTTACACACAACTCAATTGGAGTTTGAATAGATGCAACCATGTGAACAGAAAAACATGGTGGATTCACTTTAAAATATAATGGACCAAAACTCAACACACTCTCACAAACTAAAACACTACACCCGGAAGCGCACGGGGTCCTATCGTAGTATAGGAGGGCGGAAAGTATAGGGTCGATCCACAGGGAGAAAAGGTTGCACTAGAGCTAGGTTAGTTTTTAGGTGAGGTTCCTACTACGGAGTCTAGGGTTCAAGGGTTTAAAGGTGATTTAATGATTACACTAAAGGTTGAACAAGAAAGCAAGCAAGAACAAAACCTAAGTTAACCCTAGCAGTTAATTCTACTAAGAAAGAAAAGACTAGGCAAGGTAAGAAAAGAATAATCTACACTAAGGCAAGCAAGGAGAGAATTAAATTACACTGGACTAGCAAATAGAGCAAAAGAGAAATTAAAGATCTAAACTAGCAAGAACAAGGCAAGAAGCTAACTAAACAAGTAAAGAGCTAACTAAGCTAACACTAGCTAAGCAAGAAGGCAATTTGGGTTTTAAAGCAATTAAGGGAGATGTGGGCTATTTAATGGATGCACTTATCAATTAGGTTGGGGGTGACATATGAACATATGATTTCATTTATATTATCAAACCAAACAACAAGCTAGATTCTAATGAATTAGCCTAAGCTACTAACTGGCCATGGATATGCTAGGTTGTGTAAAGGGGAACTAGTCCCTAACGCTCCCTACTACCCTTACGAGACTCAATTGGGCTAGGGTTTAGGTGTAATTCAATTAGAGTCTAAAAAGCCTAGGTTTCTAGGTTAGATGATTTTAGGATGATTTTGGGTTGAGGTTTGTAATGGCAGTGAAAGTGAGATTTTAGGCCTCCCATCACTCACATTCTAGCCTTGAGAAAACTCCATTCTAAGCACACAAAATTCATCTAAACTAGCTACTTAGATCTCTCAACTAGGGTTAGGAGAATTAATTATAATGTAGGAGGATGGTTAGCTAACTAGGGATCCAATAATTGGACCTAGGAGCAAATCCCAAAATTCACACATATAAGCAATTGCCCTAAATTCCTAGGTGATTTCAAGCACAAACCAACAAGCAATTTATGAACAGTGAGATTGAATTAGACCATAATCATTAAAAAATGAAATTACAATGTTTATGTATCATTTTTCCCCAACATAGTATCAAAGTAACATTTTTGACCCCAAACAGCCCACCCAAGAGACCTAGCTGCTCATAGCAATGCAAAATACAAAAGGAAGGGAGGAAGAGGTAGAAGAAGCCATGGAGCTCAATGTAGATGAAGAATTACTCCACTTCAGCTATTTTAGGGCATCCTCCTCTCTCCTCCAATGTGCAATGGCATGGGATGATGGTGGAATAGCGGCAAAACACTATAAAACTAGGGTTTTGGTGGTGGAAATGGTAAAATGGGGTTGAATGGAGGTGGAAATGGAGTGGAATGGCTAAGGAACTAAAATGGGGAGCTAAGAGGTGTTAGAAGGTAGCTAACCTCATGATGGAGCCACTACCTAGGTATATATAGGTGTGAAGGAAGCACTACGTTAAGTAGGGTTAGTATGGGAAATGCAGTGCAAAAATAGCTAGGTTTTTGTGAGTAGCATGGTCGTGGTGGTCACCACAGCAATGGTGGGGAGGGGTAAGAATGTTCGTGGTGGATGAGAACGACCGAGGTGAGAAATGGGGAAAAATCATAGGGACTTGGTTGATTTTGTACTGGAGGTTGCACTGTCGTGGTGGTCATTACGGCCACAGTGGGGCTAGGGTAGCACAGCCGTGGTGGCTCGGATTGCATAGCCCATTCTTGGCTTTACGGTCATTCTGCCTCGACTATCACACGACCGTGCAAGGTGGCACGACCATTCTAGCTCAGTTCACCGTGGCCTATTCTGTGTGGCATGACCGTGGTGATTCTAACTTTGCTCCAAGGTGACTCTGTTGATTTGCAAGTATGCTAGCATGGCCGTTCTGTGGTACCACAACCATTCTGGCCTCTGGATCAGCACTTGGGCATGTTTCTTTGGATTTTCTTGGACATCTTTTCTTCAATGGATCTCTTGGAAGTAGGGGTAGGTTAAGGGAGCATCAGACATCACTTTATGTCTCTCCTAGGGTAGAGAAACCCTAAGATCACTCCTTCTCTCTCTCTTCCATCAAGCATGGTCCAAATGCCTGAAAAACATGCAAATAATTTCCATAAGTGCATTTTATACAAATATGCATATTGAGGGAAACAACATGTAATCTAACAGGTATAGATGGGATTGAAGTGCAATAAGACACAAGATGAAGACCTAAAATAAGGTGAATCGTATACCTTTTTCATAGGCTTCTTATACCTAGTACCCTTTCCTTGTGCAGGCATACCCTTATGTATAGAAATAACTCATATATTGATAACCTAGTTGGTTTTGAGACACCCCATTACTCAAAGTATGGGATGCCAAGGATGGACCCTCCCTTTACCCCTCTGGTGTGTCAAGTTACCCCTCAACAGAAAGTCAGCCTTCAATGGGTCAAGATACTCTGGCATTTGTTGTTTCTAACACAGGTCTTGACATCTCTCCTAGACAAGAGTTAGTCTTGCTATGCCAATTTTACACCACAACTATGGTAGGAAAATCTCTATGTCTAATAAGCCGAAGGAGTACTTGCTAACTAATTTCATGAATATGAAACCACCTACTTCAAGTGTGTAGGGGAGTTGGAGATGGTTGATAAGGCAGATGACTGGGCTTTATCCATAGAACGGACTTTGATGGTATGGCATGCACTTCATATTATAAGGTCAGATTTGCTTCTTATGTGCTGGATGGAACCACACATGTTTGGTGGAATGGGATAGAACAGACCCTTGACACCTCTACTTTGACTTGGGAACACTTCTTGATGCTATTCTGTGGGAAGTACATCTCCATTATTTCTCTTAAGCAGAAGGAAGCATAATTTTGTAGTCTAGATCAAGGTTACCTATATGTTTCTGCATATGTTCAAAGCTTCATGTTTCTTTAACATTATTCTTTTCGACTGAGTGAGGATCGTAGGGCTGACATATTCTTACAAGGACTTAACTACAGTGTGGGTAATGCTCTTGTCCCACAGCTTTCCCTTAATTTCCAACATATGGTTGATAAGGCATTAGCTAATGAGTCTTATCCATGATATCAACTTAAGGATCATGACAAGAAGAGGAAGTCCCCAGGTGATGATCAGAAGAGGGACCGATGTGCTAAGTGTAATGCTTATCATCCTCTTAGGAAGTGTTCTCATGTTGGAAATTAAGAAAGACCTCGACCTGACTCTCAAATTATATGTCACCATTGCAATGAGCCTAGTCAAATCTGAACTAGATGCGCCATCTTTGTGATGGGAATGCACCAACTCAACAACAACAACCTCAAGCACCTCCTCATAATATTGGAAATAATAACAGAAGACCAATTGAAAGACGTGATGGAAGAGTCTTTTCTTTGATGGCCAAGAAGTTAATCAAGAAGATCATGTTAAAGGTAACCCATAACCTCTGAGATATATTTTAAAGATATGTTTTCTATTTTGTGTAATACCCTTGAAGATGAAAGTGATGTTGTTTCTTTGTACCTATATTGTTGTTTGACTTCTTTGGTTAAAACTTTTCAAGAGGTGATGTATAGGTGATTGATAATACATGGATGATTATATTTCGAGGATGAAATCCTTTTAACAGGTGGAGTGTTGTAATGAACCAAAACCTAGAATCATACCCAATTCCATGATTACAAGGTTAGTGAGACTGGTTTCTTAGATTTGACCAAACAAGGATAAAAAAATTAAAATATATTTACATAATAACCTAATTATGTGCCAACATGTAAATAAAATCATTAAATATATTACATATATTTTCTTTACTAACATATTGGCTAACATGCTTCGGGATAAAAATTTGTAGTTCCATGTCCATATATATTAATATTGTCCTATAATTTAAATAAATATGGAAGTAATGGACATAAAATGAAAAATAAGTAAAATATTGAATCCAGTGCATAATAGTAATATATAACTCTCTTTGTAACAATGTGAATTAATATGAATCCATAAGTGAGTGTTGATGATAAATATATGTTACTTCAATAAATATAATGCTAATACACCAAAATTCCTAATTCTACCCTAAATCATAAAAATAAACCTCAAAATCCAAATCTAATGTAAAAATCATGTTCCTTGGGTACCAAGTTTCACATTGTTTGAATAACAATAACTCTCTGAATTTTATTTAGAAAACAAAATATGAGTTTTTCACCAAAATAATAAATAATATGTAGAATAGCCACAAGAAAGAAAATTAATGACAGAATCATATCTCCCATATTTAGGATTGCTTTTAGGCTAAGTTTCACATTTTTGGAGAGTTTCTAGATGCCTCTAATTCATTGAGGGAATAAAATAAGTGATAAGATTTGAAATTATCAAATGAACTACTAGGAGTCTTCAAAGTGAAAATTAATGCAAAAATCGGAATCTACATGTTGTAATTAGTCTACCTGTCAAATTTCACTTTATTTGGACTTTGTTTGGGCCCTCAATTTATGTGGGAAAGAAAAGGAAGTAATGTAAATATATCGCTTTATTCTAATTTGATTTGGAATGCATTGAATGTCATGTGTCATGTTGGGTCCCAGGGTTTACCCAATATGTGTCTTTTTTTACTGTTAGATCTCGATTGGATGATTTGCAAGTCGTCATCCACCTCACGCATATATGGAAATAGGTTGCAGGTTTGGATGACTTTAGAAATGGGGTTTCTCTCGCCTCACTCGGTCATTTCACAAGTTTTTTTGCGTAAAAGTTCCTTTTTCAATTTTGCATCTAACCATATCTAACTCATGGCCTATTGTCACAAATTTTAAAAATGCCAAAATCTCGGTATACAAGTCTCTAAAGCTACTACCAGCACACCTCTTAAAACCCTAACCTACATATATAACACCCCTACTCATTCCAATGCACATCCAGTAGTCGATCCTTGGAACCATTTGCTATTCATTGTGTGCTCTCTCTCGCCATCGAGTTTTTCTTGGATCCACACTACCAAACCACACCACTAGTTGTTCTCTTCACTGTGTCTCAATCATACTTGTGGTAAGTGTCATGGGGTTCTTCTCTTCCCAATTGTCAAGTCTAGTTCGTGAACAATCGATAGTTGAGAGTTTGCCCAAATCTCACCCACCTCCTTTAGCCGTGCGACGTAAGCCATAGTACAGACATGAGGTTGAAGGAGGTTGGTCATGGGCCTCATGAGTTTTGTACTCACTTTTTTTACCGCAAGGGTGATTTGGTATTTTTCCCACTTTCAAATAAAACTGTCACACTAACATAATGATACAAAGATGACTAATATGCCCTATCATGGAACACAGTTTGTATTTTTACTTAAGGGAATATTGG
The DNA here is from genome assembly GCA_963693085.1 of Alisma plantago-aquatica. Classification (NCBI taxonomy): domain Eukaryota; kingdom Viridiplantae; phylum Streptophyta; class Magnoliopsida; order Alismatales; family Alismataceae; genus Alisma; species Alisma plantago-aquatica. The sequence goes on from OY856409.1 coordinate 689,065,244, forward strand.
ATTTTGTAATTTTAATTTCATTACTAAGTCAATAAGTAATATAAAACTTGTAAGAATCATATCTTATTATTAGAAGCTCCAAAGTTTATAAAAAATGTTTTAGAATCGTGATATTTTTCTTTTTTTTGGTCTAGTTTTCATCATGTAACTCGAAAGTTTAAAAACATGATTTTTAGGGTTTAGTGATCCATATACACTTATATAATAATTGAAGGAAGATTTTGGTGGAAAAGCATTAGGTATTGGATCAAATCCATGATCAGTAACCTTGGACCCACCGTCTAGACTAAAATAGTAACTTAGGGATTTTATGAAGGTTTAGATTTCTAGGGTTTTCTCTGATATAATATTAATTTAATACTGATTGATGCAAAAAACATTACATGTAGGTATGAGGTGACATTAGGCATTAAAAGTTGACCAATATCAACGAGGTATGTCGACATCCTATATCATTCTTTTTATCAATAAACACATTTTCTCTCTCTCTTGTCATATTAGCCTACACAATCTCTCTCTCCTGAGAATTCAATCCACGCGAAATATTCTACTTGATTATGATCTTATTATCATCCTACTTTTTTCATATTCATGTTAATTTTACTTACTTTTGTGGTGGAAATTTTATTTGGTTCATTTATGTGATGGCAACTTTATTTATTCTATAAAAGAATGAACTTTTGTTTGCCCCTAAAATTTGCATGTTTTGTGAACCAGTAGCCCTAGAGTAGTTTGGTGTTTGGGTTGTGTGCCCATGTTATATTTTTAAGATGGAGGTATTGTGCCCCATACCCATGTTTTTTGCCCACTTTTATATATACTGGGGAGATCGTTGTGTGAAAAACTCTATCATATTTCAAGGTTGTGAGCCTTGGCCACAATTGTTATTTATATTATTCAAGTGATATATTTATCTCACATGCATGCATGTGGTTTATTATTATGTGTTTTATTCCCAACATTTATATGTGCTTGTGTGGCACAACTTTTACATTTCATTTATGGCGAGTATTCTTCTTGTTTATCAACACATTGCAAATCATTTTCTCTTGATACCCACTTGGGTAGTCCTTACCTTTTCTATGGGAAGCCTTGTTTAATTGATATCCTTTATTCCTTATATTGCTCAATCCTGATCTAATATGCTCATACTAGTGCTAATTTTGATTTATCGGCTTTTCTCCTCTTGTTGGGGTACGCTTCTTACCCCAGGTGTAGGTCAAGGAGAAGTTAACCAAATTGGTCTAGGACATCATCAATAGTAGTTGAACCTTTTTGGGAGACGGTTTCGAGGTGGTTAGATGACCCTTTGTTGATCCTATATTGTAATTTTGTATGTATCACCCTATGTCATGAACGATAATGATAATATCAAGCATTGTAATATTTAGATATTTTATATTCCGCTGCTACATTTTAAGTCTTGAAACATGATTTTTAATAAATTGGATTATCATCCCTTTCTAAAAAAATATACGATGTGTTTGGCATATGGGATGTTCCCTTTTTATTTTATTTAGTAGGGAGTGAATTCCCTCTCGGATCCCACTCCTTACAAGTGATATCATAACCAAGGAATGTATATGAATAATATTGAGCATCAAAATTATATAATATATCATTGGTGTTAAGACCTAAGTAAGCGGAGCCAAAGACACAAAAGTAATCTATAAAAGGTATTCTACCACACCAAACTAATACGGGGTTTTCTTTAAAAGAATATGAGTCAAAATGCAACCTTCAACAAAACATGTGGACTTCACGAATTCAATGCAAAACATTTTTTAGGTATCATATTTTTGTAAGAAGGTCATGTATGTTTCTTGTAGGGAATAATCCTTCCTCTTAAAAACCCCCTTTTTGAGATATTTTAGGGCAGAGAAGTTATTCACATATCACAATTTGTAACAAAAATATTCAAATAAAATAATTTTCAATTCTCCCCAATGGTCACTACATATAGAAATACTATAAAGGAAGATTTATTCTATACTCATTTGCAAAAAATAAATGGAAGTCTAATAGTATCACTTTAGCAGCTAAAAATGCTGTCCAAGTAAACCAAGTGTAATCATTAATTGTGACAAGACAATATTTTCTACAAATTAGTAATTATGTGTGAATTGGTCCAAAATATCAATATGAAGAAGTTGTTGAGATTTCTTGGTTCCTAAGAACTACTTGGATTTGAAATAAAACCTAGTTTTTCTTTCATTGTATGTAAGACTAGAATTCCTCATGTTTTGCATAGTCCAATTTAGATATGGCCTTTGAACAAGTCCCTTTTTCTCAACCGATGCAATTTTACATGACCGAGTCGTCTATGCCATCATTCTTATCACCAACTAAGCATTTATAAAGAGTAGGATCAAGATACATTACAAGAATAGTACGAGATTTCCTCTCCTATGTCCCTTTTAAATAAAATTTATGGTAGGAGAACATAGAAGAAGTTATTCTAGTGCAGTAAATAGAAGAATGCATCCATTATCACATAATTGGCTAACACTAATAAGATTTTTATGTAGGAAATATTCAAGAAGTACATTCTTATTGCATAAAGAATCAACTAAATCACCCTCACATATTACTTACTCAAACCATTGTCATTGATTATGTTTGGTCTTACTCTGGTCTTCTTTAGTGAATCTATATAGCTTTTAACTCATGCCATGTGCTAGGAGAAACCATATCAACAATAAATTCACCATTTCCAACAAAGATGAAAAGTTGGATCCCATTAATTATTTAGGTCCAAGGTTGTCTTGGGTATCCAAACCATGTTCTTCTTGGTTCCCTTATTGTAGAAAGGGCAATAGGTAGAGTACTCATCATTATTTCTACAACAATTACATATAGTCTAGGCTTTGTAACCAAAAGATTATTGATGAAATGATGTATAACCCTTGAATTCTCTTATTAATAAGAACTGTGACCTGCATTGAATGTACAAGAGGGGGGAGAACCCACATAAACTGATCATACCCTTCCGTAGAAATATATTGACCCTAGACTAATTTAGTGCAAGCCAAAGAAGGAGAAAGAGGGGGTTGAATGGGCCAAATAGGGACATACAATCAAGAAAGGAAATCTTTAAATAATTATAAAGGCTAACCTTTCAATTTTTTATTGTTACAAATACTATTAAAATTTAGCAAAAAAAAAGGGCTCTATAGAAAGGTATTTTTGAAATACATAAAATCTATACAATGAATAAAAACTATGCATTATTAGCAAATATGAAACCTAACATCTAGAAAATTTCCTCTTATTAATGCACAGATCAAAGATGCATAGTAATATCTAAGTCAATTTGTTAGGAAGTTAATAAAATTTATGAAACCACTCTAATAGTATTTTTGGTATTAGCTACAATAAATTTTATTAAAGATACGTTTGGACTAAAAATATTATCATGAATGTGAAACTTGACTTGGGTCTTTACTTTAATTCTCGTAACATGTTTATTGTAGAAAAAATCCTATTTTCTAGCTCATAACTCAGAATTATTTTAGAAAAAAAATTTAAAACATCATTTAATTACTAATTCTTATTAAATACTTATGAATTTAGAAATATGCATTGATGACTAAACATGCTCAAATAAAAGATGAATCCTAATTTTAACCAAAACCCACTCTTAAGGTTGAACCCCAATGGGTTCAATATCAATTCATTTATGATGAATATGTGCTAATTAAGAAATATAATGAAAACACTTGAGAAATGCTAGTTGGACATTGATATATGTGAATGAGATCAAACATGTGGCTGCATGAACTAAGAGAAAATATATTAATACATAGTAGATAATGCAACCCATAATAAATAAGTAAATATGAGTAAAGATCCAAATACATTTGTGGTCAATTTCCTCTGACTAAGTATTGACCATAGTATAAGATGACTCCTAATGATATGTTTAGGAACTCCAAACTAATGTACATGGAAGTGGTTCTCTTGAATTTAGTTTAAATTTTTTTTATTGAGGTTTACATTTATATATGTATGTTAAGATTCTTGAGTAAATTATGCACCTTGAATCAATTTATAAACTTGATGGTTCCTAAGTAATGTGGACTAGCCTTAAAAAAAGGTAACTTGGACCAAAGGTATCAAGGATTTTTAGCCTCCTCAACATGTAACATTTAACTTTGGTATCCTTAGAGATTTGTCCCGCATGTAAGACATTTAAGTTGGGGTTTCTTAGTACCCTTACCCTAAAATGATGATCAAATTTGAATTTAATATGGATTGATTATGCAACTTAAACCTATGTAAATTTCATGTTATGCATTTCTTGAAGAATTTTATCATTCATAAACGTACATGCATTTTATTAATATCTCCAATTACTTTATATTACAAATTTATTTCTATGCATAATGCACCACAAACAATACATTTGTGCATACAAAATTTTATTTTATGATTTCAGTTTTAGAGCTAGTGATGGATGCATGATATGGGAAGTGAAGTGAGCAAGTTCACAATGAAAACTTGTTGTATATACTTATGTTATGTACTTGTATATATTGAAAATATCATTGTAAATATGTAACTGATATGTTAAAAAAATATGTAGCCTTTACATAATGTGCATTAGAAAAAAATTTGGTGAATACTATTTTAGTTATTTTCATAGGCTTCAATTGTAAATTTTGATAATTATTATGATGCTCCTTGATTTTTCTCTCAACATCGTGAGGTTTGAGGAATTTTCGGGAACGTCATAATTAATATCACAAACAACAATTTTGCATGTTACAATTTCTCATTAGAAAATAATTAAATGCAACTCAAGTCCAAACTATCTAGTACCCTTAAGTAGTCTATCTCTAGAAGACAACCTTTTGGGTTAGAAACCTAATATGTTATAGAAATAGGTGTTCTATGGTGTATAACTTGTAATTTCCATCTTCTCATCATAATGTCCTATGGTATAATATGTTTAGTCAATAATGATTGAGTAAGGGGAGTTGCTTATTCTTCTAATCACCCACTCTTTTGTGGTGTTATAAGAAACCTACATCATTGGGTTAATAATCTTGATTACAAACCCAAAACATCTTGTCCAACATGTACTTGGGGTTCTTATACAAGTGAATACTAAGTAAGATTTACCCTTGTCACTCAGATTTGTGTGAGATCAACTCTTTATGGTATGTGTTGACACTTGTTAGCTGATTTGGTTTTGGTTTTGAATTTATGTTAAATTTGTTTTTTTATTCTTCAATAAATTGTTTCAATATAAATAAAACTAAATATATACTAGAATAGACGTGTCTAAATTGTATGACATCAAAATTATGGAAGGAGGTGGCCATTAGACCTAGAATATTATAGTAACACTAATCTAGATGAGTGACATGAAAATGAGAAATGTATAATCTTGATTGTCTAGAGCCATGATAAAGGTTAGGCTAGGTTGGTACACTGATAGATATAAATTTGAAGATATGATGATCTAGGTTTGGTTTATAAGATTCATGCTCAACTTTTAGTATCTAATATAAATTACTGACCATGAAACGGTATCTTAGATACACCATATGAGACTTAGTTGATGAGTTTTCTATCTACATGTGATATAAGTAGGTAGTAGAATTGCAGTCTTGAAAGTAAACGTATAGCTATTGAGGTAGTATCTCATTGATGAAGTAGCGGGGCCTATAAAGTAGGGACACAAGTTCAAATCCCTAGTGGTGAACCTCAACAATCCTTAGTCCTTTAACAAACTTAAATATAAATATACATCTCAACCTTCCTTCTCCTTATGACCATAGTTAACATGCCAGTATCAAAATATTTGTCCATGAATTAGATTAATTAGCAGTCCTTAGAGACAAGAAAATATTATGTTTTAACAAATAATCTTTTATATAAGGTCAATTATATTTTTTCAATTAAACATTTCGTTTGGGGTTAATTATAAAAATAGGCTAATTAATTATTTTGATCCATAAATTGGAATACAAAAATCATTTTAAGTCTATTTAAAGAAAGTAAATAGAAAACACAAAAATGTATCAAAAATAATTAATAAAGACATTATATGCATAATAGAGTACCTAAGATACAAGTAAATAAATGTAATGATAGTTTTTTTTAAAAGGTAAAATTTATGTTGAAAATTGAGTTACATACACCTTAAACAATCAACATGTCAATTTTCATGACGAACACATATCATTTACTCCCTCAATTTTATCTAAGAATAAATGAATTAATTAACCTAGTATTATATTACCCAATCATTTAATTTGGTCAATTATATATGGTATATTTTTATCTCCCATAAGCCTCATCTCCCTCCCCTTCAAAAACCCTTTACTACATATTCCACAAATGTCTAACCCATCTTGTAACAATGGTGATTGTTCCTTTGTCCCCCTCTTCTTTCCTTCTCTTCCTTTTTGCCTTTCTATTTTTTCTATCTTGCCCTAACCCCTAGCTAACTCTACCTTCTCTTGCCTTGCACCAAGCGACCTTGACACATGAGATCCATCACCACCAAGTGTGGTGTCTGGTAGAGGCACTATAAATCAAAAAGCACCTAGTTTTCACCTTATGGTCACCTAAGGACCACCTAAAGCCACCATTTTTCACACTTGTTCGATCCTAGACAACCTAAAATGCCATGCCTCCTACAAATCATCCTCCTTCTCCTTCTTCCTCACATCTGGAAGTGGCTCTGCTAGTCAGTTATAGTTGACAAACAATCTAAGTTATTCAGTTTAAAGTTTGCTCCCACCATATGGATCACCACCAATCGCCTTACACTATCTTCTTCCTTCTCAAGTCTAGTGCCAAAATCTATTGATAACCCCTTCATGACAACTGATGGACATGTAACGCCCCTCCAAGCACATATATATCAGTGGAAGCAAACCTATGTTGTCCATAACATGGGTCATTTGGCTTGGAGGAACATTACAAAACATGATGTTCATAGCAAAAAGATAAATGAAACACTGTGAATTAAAGGGAAATATAGATTCATACGTTGTTCTTTAAAAGAGGAAAACTTATAATGTAAACTATCTCAACTTTGGACTAAAATCTAATACATGAAAGGTAGAAGGAATCTGAGACATAAATCTTCTCTGAAGGTTGATGTTGGATCTTCTAAGGTGTAGATGTCACCCCACCTATCTAAGTCTTGGGAACGTCTACTTTGAAAAACTCAATTAAAATTCCTTTGTTCCTTGATCTAGGGACATATCATCCCACAAATATGTGAAAACACAGACATATATCAGTAAGCGTCACTAGAAATATTATAAGAACTGAAAATAAGCATATATAATTGACTTGAGAGGAAGACTCTTGACATGTATTTGACTTAAGCATTCTTGAGTATATGAATCTTATAACATGAAGAATTGATCATTAAATATTTGCATCTCTCTATGATGCTCACTTAAGAGCACATGATTGATAGGAAAGACCTTGATGCTAGGAAATTCCATAATTGACACGAACATGATTTGGCTATAAAATCCCATAATTGGCACAAATGCCCATACCGACCCCTTGAGGTCCATGATTGGAGAAGCATATAAAACTTGGTTCAATTCCAATTGTCTTAACATTAACATAATCATGAACATGAATTTAATCTTGAACTCAAATCTTTAACATGATGGGATTTCTCCCCCTTGAAACATGAAATTTTAATCCATTAATCATTGGTTATTAATCACAATATCTAATCTTAATGAACATGATAACCATAACACATATGATATAACAATCATCAAGCAATTAATATGATGAACATGATTTGAGCATTGAACTTGAATTTACATCATAATGCATACATCATACATAGCATACAATTCAACCAATGTACATATGTATAGTGGCATGACCCGCTTACCTGGAGAGAAGTAAATCCTAACTGAGTCCCTTTGATCTTGGTCAAATCCTAAGTTCCTAAAATTAACATGTGCTACATTAATTATCACCTTAATTGACATCCTAAACCCTAATCTAAAGTTATTAGGAAAACAAGATCTGACATTATTGAATTAGACGTTGAAACCTAAAAAATCAAATTGCACTTTGAAAAACCTTTCCAACGACTATTTTACTAATTTTTCTGATTAGCCATTGATTTATTGTGAATCTCTAAATAATTAACCAATTAGAAATAACCATGAATACACATAGTTCAGATATATCCAGTAGGTGGGGTCCATGTCTAGATGGCCCAATCAGGGTTGCCCACAAGGCTTGGCATGCCCAAAACCAAAAGGATCTCTGAAAACTAAAAAAAAACCTTACAACAAAATCAAGAAAACAAATTGTTGAGGGCAATAGAGTAAAACTCGATCTTGGCATCTTCCCTTTTACCATGGCATCAAGCAACCACCCCTAGAGCATGAAGCTCAATTCAAAACTGATCCAAGCAAGATAATATCCCAAAACAAAAGTGTAGAAACCTTCTCTTATCATTCAAAACAATCAAACGACCCCCAGAAAATGGCTCCCTATGAGCAGGACACCCACACATCCTCTTCTGCCATAGTTGACCAAGTTGTTGAGGTTGGAGTTTGGACATGAGGCAAGCCCAAAGAGACTAGAAATCTAGATGAGTTCGCAACACCCTATCAAAGGTAAAGACTTGAAAAACCTTGAACAAGATTTACCGGATCTAGGAGTTCCTCTATGGATTCATGAAACATTGAAAAAGAAAGAAAAAGGGGGAAAAGGAGCCTACCACTTATTCAGTGAAATTAAGGGTATGTGAACCACAAACTGGTGCTGAGAATATGTCCTGGTCTTTCAGTGTCATTTCACATGGCCCCCACTGTTGGTATGAGTCGTTGGAGGCCACCCAAGTTAAATGGAGATCGTGGATAGGAGGTCAGGTACAAGGTGGTAATGTGATGATTCCTATGGTTCATGGAGGTTTAGGCATGATCCTTGGATGCCTTCCAAGGGTCTCTTATATAGGTGGAGGCCCGGGGAAGGTTGGATTTCTTTAGGAGTTCAGAATAGGGGAGGATGGAAGGGTTCCTAGTATACTGACGACTTTAGGGTGCAGAACCTTATTGTGTTAGGGGTCTATCAGCTTGGTAGGATGTGCCCGAGGTGAAGGAGGAGTCTAGTGAAGCTGGGTCAAGCTGGAGAAAGGGATCAAAATTGGGCAAGGACACCAGACATTGTAGGGTCTAGGGGTGTTGAACTTAGATGAGAGGGAGAACTCATTGCGTGTGGATGCCTCCAGACCAGAGTTCGAGTCTGACTCAGAGTGAAGGCCCACGTGACACAAAAATCCACAAAAGCATAGGAAATTTAATCGATATTATCATTTAATCGATTATTTAGGGTTCAAATCATTTAGCTTATTATTATTTTTGTTGAGGGCTCAAACAAGGTCCAACTGAATTCAAATTTTTACCAAAGGTGGATTAAGGAGTCTAGAATTTATCGATTAAGGAGTCTAGAATCTATCTATCCAATTAGTTTTAGGTTTTTATAAACTTTTTTCCATAAAATTTGTATAGGTCATTATCTTAATGTACACATATTCAAATATGAAATAAAGTGAATTATCCTTTCTTTAAGGAGCTTGTTGAGTTAAATTTTGAGATTGAGAGTGTCCACCTTTTGAAGGACTTCATATTATATTTTATGCATAAATAAAAGCATCACATTAAGAGAGAGAAAATAATGTTGTTTATCCTTTTTGTATATTGAATTATTTTAATCATAAGGAAAAGAAAAGAGGAATCCTATTTAATTTTATTTTTATATCAAATATCATGTAAATTATTTAATATTTATGATATCTTTCATTGAAATCTAACTTTTGAAATTTATGGTTGCAAAGTTTTCAAAAAATACCCAAAACTTATTTTATTTGAAATTTGGGGTGTTACAATTCTACCCACCTTAAATAAATTACGTCCTCAAAATCTCCTCATACTACCCACCTTAGAGTTTTACATATTCCATGTACACTACTTTTTTATATCATCTTAAGGTCTCTCTCTTGGTAAAAATACTATATGGACCACATTATTAAAACCAACATGTGGGTATACTACTAATGACTCTATTTCACCTCATTATTGACATGATAAAGGACCTCTATTACCTATTCTCTAGGGGTTCAGATTCTACCATGGATCTTATTATATATGTCATATATCTACCCTTCCTATGCATGCTTAGTCTTACTATGCATCTGATTAGGTTTAGGCGACTATGTCTCAAACTTTTAGTACCAACTCATTTTTTTCTTTGTCACCTTTGAACATGTCGATCGGTCATATATTCATAGGTGACATATTTTATCACACTTATCTTAGCACCTCGCTCATGCACATGTCCCATACGACATGCACTTGAAAGGAGAAGACAAGCATGATTATGAATATAAAATTCTCTCTACAAAATCCCAAAAGTTTGTGTCCTATACCACAAAGATGTGGGAAAGAGAGAGAGAGAGAGAGAGCATGCTATGTACAATTCTACAGTTAACATAAAAGTCTTAAACCATCTAGGCACATAACCCTAATCCCCTTTTTTTAAAAAACTTATGTGTCCAGTTTAGACCCCTACTTTATTTCTATTATCTTTCACTTATTTCTTCTATGCCTAGGGTTAGAACATGTGAATCTTTAGCTTAGTGGCTATCTACTCATTGCTCTGATACCATATTGTAATGCCCCTCCAAGCACATATATATTAGCGGAAGAAAACCCTATCTTGTCCAGTAGGCGGGGGTCCATTTCTAGTTGGCCCAATTAGGGCCTCCCACAAGGCTCGACATGCCCAAAACCAAAAGGATCCACGAAAACTTAAAAAAAACTTGCAACACCAATCAGTAAAACAAATTGTCGAGGGAAATAGAGTAAAACTCAAGTCTGGTAGCTTACGTTTTTCCATGGCATCGAGAACCCACCCCTGGAGCACGAAGCTCGATTCAAAACCGATCCAAGTAAGATAATATCCCAAAACAAAAGTGCAGAAACCTTCTCTTATCATTCAAATAAATCAAACGACCCCTAGAAGAGGGCTCCCTGTGAGAAGGACACCCACACATCCTCTTCTGCCATAGTTGTCCAGGTTGTTGATGTTGGAGTTTGCACATGAGGCAAGCCCAAAGAAACTAGCAATATGGGTGATTTTGCAACACCCTATCGAAGGTAAGACCCAAAAAACCTTGAACAAGATTTATCAGAGCTAGGAGTTCCTATGTGGATTCACAAAACACTGAAAAAGCAAGTAAAAGGGGGAACATGACCTTACCACTTATTCATTGAAATTAAGGTGGCACAAACCCCAACCTGGTGCCGAGAAGATGTCATGGTCTTTTGGTATTGTTTCACATGTCCCTCACTACTTTTATGAGTTGTCGGAGGCCACTCAGGTTAAATGGAGGTCGTGCATCGGAGGCCAAGTACAAGGGGGTGATGTGACGATTCCTATGGATTCATGGAGGTTAAATCATGATCCTTGAATGTCTTTTGAGGGTCTCTTATATAGGCGAAGGCCTAGGAAGGTTGGGTTTCTTTAGAGTTCAAAATAGGGGAGGATGGCAGGGTTCTTAGTCGACCAGCAACTCTAGGGTATAGAACCCGATTGTGTCAGGGGTATATTAGCTCGTCAGGATGTGCTTGAGGTGAATGAGTCTGGTGAAGTTGGGTCTTGCTGGAGAGAGGGACTGGGATTGGGCGAGGAAACTAGACACTATAGAGTCCAAGGGGTTTTGGACTCGGTAAGGGAGAGAACTCACAGTGTGTGGATGCCTCCAAAATCGAGTCTAAGTCTGACTCAGAGTGAAGGGGACACGTGACACATAAATGTGTATAATCATAGGAAATTCCGTCGATATAATCACTTAATCGATTGTTTAAGGTTCAAATCATATAGCTTCTTATTATTTTGGTTGAGGGGTCAAACAAGGTCCAATAAATTCAAATGTCTACCATTGGTGGATTAAGGATTCTAGAATCTATCTATACAATTAGATCTAGGTTTTAATAAACTTTTGTATGTCAAATTTGTTTAGGTCATTATCTTAGTGTACATGTATTAAAATATGAAATAAAGTGAATTATCCTTTCTTTAAGGAACTTGTTGAATTAAAATTTGAGATTGAGAGTGTCCACTTTTTCAAGGACTTTTATTATTTTTATGAATAAATAAAGGGATCACTTAAAGAGAGAGAAAATAATATTGTTTATCCTTTTTGTATATTGAATGCTTTTAATCCTAATTAAAAGAAAAGAGGAACCATATTTTATTTTCTTTTTATATCAACTATCATATAAAGTATTTAATATTTATGATATTTTGCACTGAAATCTACCTTTTAAAATTTATGGTTTCAAATTTTGCAACTAAGATCCTAAACTAGTTTTATTTGAAATTTGGGATGTTCCAAGTGATCTCAACCTCAACAATAACAATTCATCACCAGATCAAGATCTCATCATCATCATCCTCGATCCTCTATCAGATGCATTATTATCTTCAAGATTTGTGGCCACTGTAGCCCCAACTGAGTCCCACATACATTGAAAAGTGGACGCTTCCTCCTCCTCGCATGACCACTCCGATGATACAAAACCCTTATTGGATCATCCTTTGAGGAACCACATATCCGACCAAGACAATGGATCTAAGATATCTATAGTAGTTTTCCCTACAGAAGCTACCCTTTAAGTATACAAACAGAGAGGGTGGACATAACTCCATACACTGAACCTCAAATACATAAGTTGGAAGTGCTTGTTACCAAGGCCATCATGGTTTTTCCATCTAGGTGAAGGAACACAAATGACACAATCATGTTCGATCCTAAACACTCAAGGTGTGATCCAAAATAGATATGTATCATAGATCAATATTTCTTTGAAGTCAATAGGCCAATAATCATTCTCCTATATTTTAGACTAAAAAATCAGTTCAAATAATATATATGGTTATAATGGTGATTACAATATACTTAGTATAGTGTGTATAACAACGGTAAGAATATGAACCAACTAGTTATATGTAAATTTTGTAGAACTTAATCTTAATAATGAAACATTAAATTTTAGACAATATGATAATTTAGGGTATTCATGACATACTACTCAGCTACTATGACAACCTATATCATGATATCACATCCTTAATGTTTATCATATAAAGAAATATGAATGAATCAATTAATGGGAAATTATGTAATTTTAGAAAATCCTAATGAAAAATATTCTAAATAGTGAATTTCCTCATGATATAACATTCAAAAATGTAGATTAATATCTATATTGTTGGTATTTAAATATAAAATGTAACGCACTGGATTTTTGGCACAAGACTTCTTTTGAGCTAAAAAATGTCAATTGTCTCACTTAAAAATCTATGTTTTGTTTTTATAGTTTGTATTTTACTTTCTTGTGAGTAACCTTGAATGTTACGCATAGACTTCTTTCTCCATGTTACTTTTGGATCTAATTAGATCAGGGAACACTCTAGTCTAGCTTGACTCACTTACAAATCATTGGCTTTACAATCGATTAAAATTATCAATTTAATTAGAATATATGGACTTTCAAATATTTTGTGCTGGAGGCATCCATGATGGCACTATGATTAGATGAGTTATCTAATTCTGAAAAAGTAAGATGAATAGTTGGCATTTATATTAGATTATTTGTGTTATTTTAATTATACATCATGGCATGTTAATTCCATACCCGTATGGTACCATTTTGGGTAGTGGAGAACTCAAATTTCTAAATACCTATAAGGATGTTGTTATCTTTCTTGCAAAATTTGAGATTTTTTAGAACCTAAATTGTGATGCTAATTAATATCACCCTGAGTAGTGGATTCGATAAAATGAAATGCATGCCTTCATCATCCTCTTAGGATTCTAGTTGAGGGGTGAATGTGATTCTTCTTCTAGAAATAGATTGACATACTGATTTTATATTGGCATGATCATCATTTTAACGTGGCGGATAGATAGAACAATGGTCGGTTGGAGCATCAATTGCATGGAAATAAGCATTCGCATGCGATCATCCACTTTTAAACAAACACATTTCATTTTTGTGTTACCAAGTAATCTTTAACACTGCCAAGGTTGAAGGTATAGAGAGAGAATAGATCGAGTTTTAGAATATGATTATGTTGGTTGAACTATCAAATAAATACAAAATTTATGTAAATAGATATATGAGGAGTTTCGTTAACATCATTAACAAAATACATCATTTCGTCACTTGTTTACAATTTAATAAGGCGAAGTCAATTTTTGTAACAACTGACACGTAAGAGTTTTTCTAAAAGAAAAAAATAGCTTGAGATAATGGTGGACAAAACATTCTCGTCACATGTTAAGAGATTATTTATTATACATTTTGTATCTTCACTAGTGAGGTAATGGGCCTCTAGTGATATTCCTATATAATAGTGATTATGAACTCCAGAAATAAAAAAAATGATGAATAGTGGAAAGAGGTGAGGATATTGAAAATATTAGTTATCTAGGTAATATTAATAGACAAAAAGAAAATATTTAAAGATCTAAACGATTAGTGGATTTATGTTGTTGACCACTTTAATTGGTCATAAATGTAATGCACTAAATTGCCTTTTATTCATAAGGTCTTGTTTTTCCCTTGTAATGTCTACATTCTGCTAGAGAAACTATCAAGGAAAGATGATAAATTAATCTATATTCATGGTTGTTGATGAATGCATATTCTCTTTGTTTTAGTGGCATTTTTAGTCCAGTTTTGCATTTTGATATCTTGATTTCATTTAGAAATAGCTTAATTTTGGTATGCTTGGGTTTTCATGCTAATTTGTGGGAATCTTATACATTATTTACTCTTGTTGCAAGGTTTGCCTCTTATTTCTCTACAACAAGATGGTCTAGGGTGTCCCATTACCCTTTAGCAAGTATGAGTCAAGAGGAAGCTACCTCACACAAGGTGTAGGGCAGCGCCACGGCCCGAAATGTATTCTGACCACCTCCAGATGAAAAATCAATCAACATTTATTGTGTCTAAGACCTTAATCGACCTATTGATTAATAAGACAATCAATCTTGAAATATTATCAATTATTGAGTTGTTTTGATTGATCCTCTATATATTAATTTCAACACTCAAGCCCCCCATCGACCTTAAAGGTCGATAACTGAACAAATAGATGGACAAAGCTTGAGAAACTCAATTGACCTTCAAATCAAGCGACAATCAACCTGACCATTCACCTACCAACCTCAATGACCGAGCATGCTATCGACCTTCAAGGTCGATGGTCCAGTGATTGACCTTTAGCTCAAACACCACTCAATTGACCTTCATGCTTGAACTCCAAGCTATCAACCTCGCCCAGGTTCCTTTTCTGCCAAGCTATGATCTTGACCATCCATGTGGTGCAAATCTTCCTACTGACACTTAGGTATAGAGGTCTATGAATATCCATCATACAACCATAAAGGTTGTCTCTCAGACCCCCACTCTAGTCAAGTCACCCTTTTGTCTCCATAAGAGGATACATTTTTGCATGTTATTGACAAGAGAGATTGACCTCTCTAGCAGAGCTATCAATCTATCTAGGTTCTTAAGTGGTCAACCAACCTACTTACTAAGAGTTATCGACTCCCCATCAAAGGAGTAATCGACCTCCACCTATTGATCTCTAGGTGATCAGCCTTTTTATGAGTCAACCTCTTATTATCAACCTATTTGTCGATCTGCTATCCATATGCCTTTGGTGATCCAAAATGATTGACCACCAGCCTGACAGGTCAATGCTACTCTTGTATTAAACCTAAACATTGTTTCCTACCTTAAGTGATGTCCAAAGATGCCCATTTGGTTGTTGCTAGTTGTAAAATTCTTTGCTATAAGGGACAAGTAGTCCTTTCATTGGGGTGTGGGGACTAGGTCGTTTCTAGTAATTTCATTTTTGTTCTAATGCTTGTATGAACTCATTTAATTCATTATTGATCATTTAAGAATTGAATATCGATGGGTTTTGATTGATTTTGTGATGAGGACTTCAATGTTTAAGATTCAAATATTGATTGGTTTTGGTTGATATCTTGATGAGAACTTCTGATGGAAAGTCTTTGAAGTAGTAGATATGTGATTTGTAAGCATCAAGACATCGAGCTTAAGGTGATATTTGGTCTTGCAAGTTTGAAACACCAATATTGGAAGTTTTCATAGATCTAATTACATCTTTATATAAGTTTGGATTTGTATGAATGCTAGATTTTGATAGTGCTGGTCATACTTGATTCCACCCCTGTGTTTTCCATCATTAATCTAGATCCAATTTTCCCAGCTTTATCTTTTTTTCATTTCATTTAACAAAACCCAATCAAACTTTTGGTCATAAATATTAGTATTTGTTCAAACTAGATACAAACTAGCAAGTTTCTACAAAAGGTCTTCCATTGGGATTTGACCCTAAACTTTAATGTGATAAGGCTTGTGTGCTTGCGGGTGGTATCATTGTCAATTTGTTTTAGTAAAAACTAGGGATTTATATCTCTAGTGATCTATTAGTGTGATAATATCCACATCAATTGTTTCAAGTCATATCAAGTAGGAAAATCATGTTGACTTGATTAGTTATTCTATCTTTCCAGCTACCATACTTTATTTCCTTCACACTTTGTCTCTTCATTCATCTTTCAATCAGTCAACCTTAATAGTAATCAATGTTTTAAACTGTAAAATAGCCAGTGATTATACCTTTAATCCATATACGAATATATAGGGGATATCCATTTACATTCCCTCTCATAGTTAAGTCCCTGTCGATGGTTACAACATATGGAACACAAGGACCACCATTCTCTTGCCCTCTAAAATAAGTAGACTCCAAGGCATATTCTCTCACTGACTCAACATTGTAAGGCTTCCAAGACTCCTTCAATTCACTCTTATATCACTAGGAGGCTCCATACCTATTAGAGTCCATCATAGCCATCATTGTCATCTAAAAACCCCCAGGTCCTTCAGCCTAAAGACTTTAGTCTCAATTTTCCCAAAAACTCCATGTCTAGACCATCTTCGTCCATTTTAAAGAGAAGCTTTCCTCCCTACGTCACCAGCCCCTAGATCACATGCAATGCCCATAGAACACTTCCTGTCACATGAAACATCTCAAAGTCACCAATGATCTTCAGGTCTCAGTGAGACACCTAGTCATGACATTGCGTTCACCAGTCTCTCCCACGTCATCGATGCATAAAGAACTCTTTTGAAGAATCATAAAAACATTGCCATTACAATCCCTTACCCTCCTTCCTCCTTCCCTGTCAGTATACGACTCCTCTCAGCCTCCAACTTCCCAAGAACCCCCCTGGTGATCTTTCCATCTCCAATCTAATGTCATGTGAGGATTTCTATTTCCTACATATAATCCAACTTGAAGTTGACCCCATCGGCATCCACAAAAATGGTCAGAGATGTCTGAAAAACAACTTCTTGGTCCCTATCATCCCCTAAGATCTAAGAATCACATTTTAGGACTAATATCCTATTGTGTTATAGGTTATACATCCTCCCTTCTTTGCTTCTTCTCATGTTAGCTAACTCAGACTATCAACATTAATACCAATAAATTGACAAGCAAGATGATAAATGAAATCAAAATGATGCAAAATAGTGCATAGCAATAAGATGATAAATATGCCTAGAAACTTACAAAAATGAGATCTAACCTAGTAAAATTCACACCTAGTTTAGTTCCATAGTTAGGGTATGAATTCAATCCTACTCATTAATACAACTTATATCTTGATTATATATTCAATTAAGGTAAAATATAATATTTAAGATTAATGATTTGGTAAATTATTATAATAGAAAATGATGCATAGTGTGACGTCCCTGGATTTTCTAAAACTTAATGTGATGTGTGACGTCCAAATTAAAACCCTCAACTCAGTGAGAATCCAAATTTAAACACACCACACTAGGATAAAAAGAAGAAAATTAGAGGTAGTCATAAGGAAACAACGGTAGCACATGCACATGAACAATAATAAAACCATACAACACATGTTCACCATTCAACATATAATACAACATGAATTGTTATAACATTTGCTATTACACATTGAACAGTAAACTTATACATATACACATACTACATCTACAACAAGATCTTAAGACAACGGGTCCACCTGTACATCAACTCACCATACAAATCTCAACTATCCTACTTCTTCGAGACCATATGTCCACAACCTAAACAAAAGATTACATGTGGTACACGTCAGCACTATATTCTAAAATATTGTACTGAGTACGCCTACATTTATTTTTATATTACTATGACTTCATAGTAAGATAAAAATAATATTTGGTAGTAGTAAACAAAAATAAGAAAAACATACTTGAACAATAATGTCTATTAGTAAAAGAGAACACATATTTTAGGAACATTTTCCATTATATCATTAATGCATTCACCTGTGATGTCCCCAGATTTTCTAAAACTTAATCTGATGTGTGATGTCCAAATTGAAACCCTCACCTCAGCGAGAATCCCAATTTAAACACCACACACTAGGCTAAGAAGGAGAAAATTAGAGGAAGTCATAAGGAAACAATAGTAGCACGTGCACATGAACAATAATAAAACCATACAACACATGTTCACCATTCAACATATAATTACATAATTAATTATTACAACATTTGATATTACATATTGAATAGTAAACTTTAACATGTACACATACTACATCTACAACAGGATCTTAAGACAACAGGTTCACTTGTACATTAGCTTGTCATACAAAACTCTCAACTATCTTGGTTCTTTAAGATCATATGTCCACAACCTAAACAAAATATTACATGTGGTACACATCCACACAATATTCTAAAATATTATACTGAGTACACCTACGTGTCTTTCTATATACTTCTCAGTATTATGACTTGGCAATAAGATAAAACTAAAACTTGATAGTAGTAAAAAAATAAGAAAATCATATTTGAACAAGAATATGTATTAGTAAAAGAGAGCACATGTTTTAGGCACATTTTCCATTAAATCATCCATGCATTTACTACCTGAGAGTTGAATGCATTAAGGCCTATATGATCTACTACCAAAGAGTTGGATCATTTCACAATGTGATCTACTACCAAAGAGTTAGATCACTTCCAAGTACTTTACTACCAAAGAGTTGAAGTACTTTACTTTCCAGCACTTTACTACCAAAGAGTTGAAGTGATTGGATATAATGGAACATATATATTATGTTTCATGTGTTCACAGCAATAAGTATGAAAATTCAAGCAACATATCATACAAGAATGGACATTTCATCCAATATCATATGCCAAGTATTTTTACCCACATAATACAACCATACTACATAGTACGCCAAGTAAGAGGTAAAGGCGTACCTTGATCAAGATAATCTAATCATCGCATGTTCCTCAGGTCAACTATATCCTTGGTCAAACCCTGATTAAGACAAGATCATGTATTGCCATCAGATTCTCATCATTTTAACCCTAATATGTCCATTTTAGGGTTTGACTTATTCATAAGGATAATTCCATTATCAATTGCATTATTGTCTTGGAATGTCTTACAGATGTTATTCTCCAAATTATTGCATCATTAACTTATAATCATGTTTTCCAACATTAGTGAACATATTAACATTATGTCACATTCATTAATCATATTAGGGTTACAACACATGTATTAAGTATCATTTTCTTATAACATGAATTATGTGTTTCTAACTAATATCAAACTTACATATTAGCTTTGAGTTACTGATATGACCTTATTCTGTAATTTCAACATTTTTTGAGCATATTTGTAATTATTGCACATTAATTAAGGTTATTAGCCCTAATTAGTCATATGGAGAAAATTACATGATTTTGTGCATCAACATTAGAATTTTTGACATCAGATGCATTATAGGCATGATTATGAATTTACTAACATATT
The DNA here is from genome assembly GCA_963693085.1 of Alisma plantago-aquatica. Classification (NCBI taxonomy): domain Eukaryota; kingdom Viridiplantae; phylum Streptophyta; class Magnoliopsida; order Alismatales; family Alismataceae; genus Alisma; species Alisma plantago-aquatica. Next base: position 689,085,212 of record OY856409.1, read on the forward strand.
ATCATAATTTTAGGTCCTCCTTTGATATTTATTATCCATGAAACAAGTGTAAGACATATTATATGATAACAATAAGATTTAAACATCAAAAGGCTATCATTATGCTTTCACTATGTTCTACTCGTTTTTTTGAGAATTTGGATATCTTGTTAGTAGTTTTCAGATAAATGAGTTAATTTCTATGAATTATCCAAGATCTAAGAATTTTCTAGGTTTCACATTTTTCTCGCCAATCAGGCATCGCCACGTGGTTACTATGGGGGGCGCGGGTCCTTCTTCTGGCCTGCACTGAGTTGGTGGGTTCTCTTCTTCTGGACTTGGTTCCCACTCCTGACTCAGTCTTGGACCAGTTGGTTCACGAATCTAGACCTGGGCTGACTATCCTCCTCTCTCGTGTAATGCAGACTCTGAGTCTGTCTGTCCTATTTTTGGAGGCTCAGCCACAGCTAGCTCATTTGGTGAGTGATCAACGACACGAAGGTGGACATTTCTAGCCCATAAGGCCACTGTTAGCTTCATATTAGCCTTCCTGACTACCGCAGCCATGCGATCTCCAAGTCCAGTTGTGAATCCCCCATCTTCGTGAGATCACCAGCAGAATTTGTCACCATGGTGGTCGGAAAAGGGTGGAATCTCCACAAGTATGGAGGATGTCCAGAATAGGTTGCTAAGGAATCACAACACCTAGAACAAACCACAAGCATTCTTTGATTGAGGTGAGGATGCCCCACGGTTCTCCCCCAAGCCAGTTCCTTGGTGTCGTGAAGTTTGGGTTCTTCGACTGACAAAACTACCCTCTTAGGGCACAAAAATTCATGCACCTATCTTATTGAACCTCACACTTAATTTTCTACATCATAGACACTTGTAACAGATCCTCTCCACTCCCTTTCATACTCTACTTTCTTCCTCTTTCATGTTGTGGTGGGGAATCAGACCCAGGGAGAGGGTGGTGCTCCTTCCAATCATAAGGAGCTGATACTATGAGGAGTCACTGCACTCCTCTCCACGAGCCTCACAATTCTATCCACTCAAAACTACCCCTCACCCCATGCCCTCATTGATCATGGTTGGCCACGCCTGTACTTGCGTTCTAACCGCAAGGTAGGAGACGATGACCACAGTCGTCCGATCTTATTTGAGTGTTGGGAATCATCTCCCACTCATGCCCATCTATGGCATCCCTTATGATTTCCAGGGACCACAGGATCAGGGATCGAGGACTAGAAAAGAGCCACACAGCTGGCTCCAAACAAAAGGGGTGTGTGACACCATATGAAACCCAACTTAGGTCTATAAATCCTCAATAATGCACATTATTTCCCAAATTTCAAACCTTAATAACTCCCTCTAGGATACTCCAATTTCCACAAAATTTTAAACATAGCTTTAATACCTCTAAAAACACATTATAATCAAATTTTGTGACAAAAATTATCTATCTAATCATCCAATCAAATACTCCAAAAAGGCATGAACTTAGCGAATGTCAATCATGATATCAACATCAATCAACACTCAAACTTAATCAAAACACTTGGAACTCTCACCATAACTCAACATATGAATTCCAATATGTTAAGAGCACTCTATCACATCCTACACACCTTAAAAGAAATTTTGTCCTCAAAATTAAAGAAAAATCCACTCTATCACATCATATACATCTTTAGAGAAATTTCATCCTCAAAATTAAGCCATCCTCTTACTTCAAGGAACTTCATCCATTTCTAGTACACCACTCTATTTGCAACATATCCAAATAGGATACCTAGAACCATATATCCAAAGCACTTATAAGAGATTTAAAAATCATTGAAGGTGAACCACTCAACGTAAAACATGATGTAGATGCTTAGGTTGTGTCACATTTCCTATCAGGATTTTTGTGCTAATTTCACCCAAGCATAAGATTCAGACAATATATTATACATGACATTTTTCACATTTTAGGATTTACATCATCATTTTATCCAAACATCAGGTTCTACCATTATGTCCTCACATTGGGAAGAGTTATTTATAATTAACTCAATTTTATCCATATAGATCATAATAAGGTGCCATCATCATTATGTTGTGCAAAATTTCCAGACTATACTCAACATATCTATTAAGCACTAACATTATCATTGTTTGGCATATATCATTAAAATGATCTCATTTCACTTAATATTAAATTACATGTTTATTAGTGAATTATCACTAGATTCACCAACAATATTATGTCATCACTATTCATGTAACATGTATCACTAGTGTCATATCATTATACTTTCTAATATTAGCTTGTAAACTCTATTAGAGATTCATCATGAGATTAGCCAACTATTCATATTATTTATCATTATTCATGTATATAGTTAACCATTTATACATTGATATTTATTAAACCATTTCTGATTTCCTTCATGTCATGTCCATATGTCAAATATCAAGATTAGATCACATTCTTATCTATGTTATATCATGGTTGTACTAAATCAACTTATATGAGTGGCTGCTCAAACATATATCAAAACTTTATCTAGTCCAATTAAGGTTCTCCTGGCCCATATCATGAGGGTAGTGCCATGCTCAGTCTCTCTAGGCTAACTCAACTCTATGAGTCTCTCATATGCATATACTTTATCTTTCCTATCTTAGTCTAGGGTTCTCAGATTACCTCATTGGCATTAGTGATAGCTTTACAAGCTCTAGCCACATAAGCACAAACAAAACCATAATATGATATTCTCTTTTCATAGATCTCTAACCATGAAATACTATATCTCATCTCTCACTTGCATGTACACCACTAGAGTCCTACATGAGAACACCAACTCGAGCATGAGGCTTCATAGAAACCAAAACAGTTACCTCCTCCAGGGTCTTGGGACTCTCTCTCCCTCACCCATATGGTATGTTCTTATATTCATATTCACATATGCACATATAACCAACCTCTCTTTGTTTCTAGGGTTTGGTCCTCACAAGGACATGTAGGGTTAAACAACACTATAGGAAACATGCATAAAGTGACTCAACTCAATCACTCAGGAGTATTATAGTTTAGGACATATCATATCATATATTTCTCATCATTCTCATATCTTGGAGTTTAGGCTCTCTGACCTTCTCCCAATGGGTCTCACTCTCTCTGGAGTTAACCCTAAAACTGGTCCTAACACTAGAAGGCATCCTTCATAAAAGAGATTGAGGCTCTTGATGATTCACATCCTTGTCTTAGCCTAACTTAACTTAGCTTATCTTATCGTAGAAAAAGCACACATACTTGCATCATCAAGCTTACTTTGCATTTTCAAAACTAACTCAGATCCTCAAAACCAACTTATATCATTATATCAAACTTAGATCATATCACCTAAACTCGTTCTAGCCATCATATATTCTAACAAGTCTCTAGACATCTAATCTAAAATTATTCTCTCTTCTAGACTTGTGTCACTCACTTTTCTCTTAGGTTGCATTACTACCTCCTACTTGTACATGTGTGGGGACACATTTTTGTAATACTTACATATATAATAAAATATTATATAGTTTTTCTCCGATAAAACAAATGTCAGAGAAAACTATCAAGGTTTGATCTGAATGGAATCAAAAACCAAATCCACAAAATGAGTGTCCCACACATAGTAGAGAGTCCAATGTCATGTCACCTAATGAAAAGGGTGAGAACAAGGAGAGGACCGGTGGAGCTACCCAAAACATATATGCATTATATGTCAAGGGTTTCTCTTCCCTTGATGCACATCATCTCTGAATAATGTGACATCCCATACTGCCACATTATAAGGAAATAATGACGTCTTAGGACTTGCTATAAAACAAGCACTAGTCTAGACCTAGTTCTGAGACATCTAGGTGCTAACCAAGAGGTTAGGTCAGATCTAGTCTCTAAAAGACAACTAATCTAACCCTACGGATTATTAAGTTCAAGGTTGTGTTTAGTTTTGAGTTGCATAGTGAGCAAATGACATGCTTTGCTATTGTTCATGCTTTGATACCATCTATGACGTCCCCATATTTTCTAAAACTTAATCTGACGTGTGACGTTCAAATTAAAATCCTCACCTCGGTGAGAATACTAATTTAAACACCACACACTAGGCTAAGAAGGAGAAAATTAGAGGAAGTTAGAAGGAAACAATAGTAGCACATGTAGAAAATCATAGGAAGTTAGAAGGACACAATAGTAGCATATGCACATGAACAATAATAAAACCATACAACACATGTTCACCATTCAACATATAATTACATAATGAATTGTTACAACATTTGCTGTTACACATTGAATAGTAAACTAATACATATACGCACACTACATCTACAATAGGATCTTAAGACAACATGTCCACCTATACATCAGCTCGTCATACAACTCTCAACTATCCTAGTTCTTCAAGATCATATGTCCACAACCTAAATAAAAGATTACATATGGTACACGTCAGCACAATATTCTAAAATATTGTATTGAGTACGCCTATGTGTCTTTTTATATACCTCTCATTGCTATGAATTGGCAATAAGATAAAACTAATACTTGGAAGTAGTAAACAAAAATAAGAAAAGCATACTTGAACAAGAATGTCTATTAGTAAAAGAGAACACATGTTTTATGCACATTTTCTATTATATCATTAATACATTCACCTGTGACATCCCCAAATTTTTTAAAACTTAATCTAATGTGTGACGTCCAAATTGAAACCCTCACATCGGTTAGAATCCTAATTTAAACACCACACACTAGGCTAAGAACAAGAAAATCATAGGAATTCAGAAGGAAACAACAGTAGCACATGCACATGACCAATAATAAAACCATACAGCACATGTTCACCATTCAACATATAACATATTTCACTATTACAACATCTGATATTACATATTGAACTATAAACTTTAACATGTACACATACTACATCTACAACATGATCCTAAGACAATAGGTCCACCTGTACATCACCTCGCCTTACAACTCTCAACTATCCTGGTTCTTCAAGATCATATGTCCACAACCTAAACAAAAGATTACATGTGGTACATGTCAACACAATATTCTAAAACATTATACTGAGTACGCCTATGTTTCTTTTTATATACCTCTCATTACTATGACTTGGTAGTAAGATAAAACTAATACTTAGCAGTAGTAAAAAAAATAAGAAAAGCATACTTGAACAAGAATGTCTATTAGTAAAAGAGAACACATGTTTTAGGAACGTTTTCCATAATATCATCCATGCATTTACTACCTGAGAGTTGAATGCATCAAGGCCTTTATGATCTACTACCAAAGAGTTGGATCATTTCACAATGTGATCTACTACCAAAGAGTTGGATCACTTCCAAGTATTTTACTACAAAAGAGTTGAAGTACTTTACTTTCCAGCACTTTATTACCAAAGAGTTGAAGTGCTTGGATATAATGGAACAAATATATTATCTTTCATGTGTTCATAGCAATAAGTATGGAAAATCAAGAAACATATCATACAAGAACAATCATTTCATCCAATATCATATGCCAAGTATTTGTACACACATAATACAACCATACTACATAGTAGGCTAAGTAAGAGATAAGGGTGTACCTTGATCAAGATAATTGAATCATCACATGTCCATCAGGTCAACTATATCCTTGGTCAAACCTTGATTGAGACAAGATCATGTACTACCATCATATTCTCATCATTTTAACCCTAATATGTCCATTTTAGGGTTTGACTTATTCATTAGGATATTTCCATTATCACTTGCATTCTTGTCTTGGAATGTCTTACTAATGTTATTTTCCAAATCGTTGCCTCATTGACTTATAATCATGTTTTCCATCATTAGGTGAACATATTAACATTATGCCACATTCACTAATCATATTAGGGTTACACCACATGTATTAAGGATCGTTTTCATATAACATGAATTATGTGTATCTAAATGATATCAAACTTGCATATTAGCTTCCAGTTACTGATATGAGCTTACTTTATAATTTCTAGAGTTTTTTTAGCATTTTGTAATTATTGCACATTAATTAGGGTAATTAGTTATGATTATCAATATGGATAAAATTACATGATTCTGTGCATCAACATTACAATCTCTGATATCAAATGCATTATAAATGTGATTATGAATTTACTGATATATTATCATCATTTTAGGCCATAGTTCTATATTTATTATCCATGAAACAAGTGTAAGACATATTATATGATAACACTAAGATTTAAAAAATCAAAAGGTTTATATTATGCATTCACTATGTTCTATTAATTTTTCTAAGAATTTGGATATCTTATTTGTATTTTTCTAACAAACGAGCCAATTTCTATGAAATATCCAAGATCTGAGCCTTTTCTAGGTTTTACTTTTTTCTTGCCAATCAGGCATTGCCATGTGGCTACTATGGGGGCACACTTCCTTCTCCTCCTAGACTATGTTGAACTGATAGGTTCTCTTCTCATGGACCTAGTTCGCACTCCTGACTCAGTCTTGGACCAGTTGGTTCATGAATCTAGACTCGGGATAACCATCATCCTCTCTTGCGTAACATAGACTCTGAGTCCGCCTACTCTATTTTGTGAGGGTGCCTCCACATCTAGCTCCTTCGATGAGTTATCAACAGCGTGAAGGTGGACATCACTAGTCCATAAGGACATTGTTTGCTTCATATCATCCTTCCATACTACCACATCCACGCAATCTCTGACTCCAACTGTGAATCTCCCTTCTTCGTGAGGTCACTAGCATCAGTCGCTTCCATGGCGGTCGGAAAAGGGAGGAATCTACACAGGTATGGAGGATGTCTGGAAAAGGTTGATAAGGCACCGCAACACCTAGACCAAACCATGAGCATTCTTTGACTAAGGTGAGGATGCCCCACGGTTCTCCCCCAAGCCAGTTCCTTGGTGCCATGAAGTTTGGGTTCTTCGACTAACAAAACTACCCTCTCAGGGCATAGAAATGGTTGCACCTATCTTTTTGGACCTCACACTTCATTCTCCACATTATAGACTCTTGCAAAAGATCATCTCCTCTCCCTTTATAACTCTACTCTCTTCCTCTTTTAAGTTGCGGTGGGGAAGAAGAGCTAGGAGAGGGTGGTGCTCCTACCAATCGCAAGGAGTTGATACTATGAGAGGTCACTGCACCCTCCTCTTGATGAGCCTCACAATTCTAGACACTCAAAACTACCCCTCACCCCACGCCCTCATTGATCATGGCATCATGGCTGGCCATGCTTGTACTTGAGTTCTAACCGCAAGGTAGGAGATGATGACCACATCCATATGATCTCATCGTAGGGTTGGGAATCATCTATCACTCATGCCCATCTATGGCATCCCTTATTTTTTCCAGCAACTCTAGGATTAGGGATCCAGGACTAGAAAAGAGTCATGCAGCTGACTCCAAACAAAAGGGACATGTGATACTAGATTAAACCCAACTTAGGTCTATAAATCCTAAATAATGCACATTATTCCCCAAATTTCAAACCTTAATAACTCCCTCTAGGATACTCCATTTTCCACCAACCATAGCTTTAATACCTCTCATGCTACATTATATTCAAATTTGGTGACAAAAATCAGCTATTTGATCATCCAACTAAAAACTCCAAAAAGGCATGAACTTAGGGATCTTAATCATGATATCAACATCAATCAACACTCAAACTTTACCAAAACACTTGGAACTCTCAAGATAACTCAACATATGAATTCCAATATGTTATTGAAGATTAAAGATTTCAAAAAAGCACTATATCACACATATTGTGACATTAATTATCAATTTCTATAAATTTGGCTAAAATATCATTTTTGTTAAAATAATATGATTACATGTTTGGGTTAACCAATGGAGAAAATTGAATAAATAAATGTTAATGAAAGATATCTCATGGAAGATTCATAATTTTGTGAAAATGTAGACTAAACTTACACTCAAATTATTTTGAATTTTTTTAATATGGTAAATGTCAAATATGCAATGTAATGGATAATAAATATAGAAAAAGAAAAAATAATTACCAAATATTACTGTTTTAGTTTGTATTTGAATTATTTTGATCCTACTGACTGATGTTGACAAGATTTAATTGAATATCCGTATTTAATATACTAAATGAATGATATGCATGTCGATGAATAAAACATGTGGAAAATGGGAATAAATAATCATTCATTATGAAAAAATAGGAAAATTCCCAAAAAATAGATATGTTAGTTTTAATCATATTCAATCTAATTTGACCGTGATTTTGTCTATCATATAAATAATATTTTTATGTAAGTAAGTCATAAGGTGAGAATTCATTAAATAATGTATTAAAGAATATAAAGCGGGTTTATTTTTCCTTAATGAACATACAATAATTAGCAACCCTAGAGAGAGAATATGATGTAATTTTAGTAACCCAATATCATATTTATCTATGTGATAATATAAATGAACAAGTGAAATTGACTATATATACAATCCAACTAGAAATCTTAGAAAAAAAAAAGATAATGGGAGAATAGTGATATCATAATGAGTGGGAAAATCCTATTCATGCATGATTGAAGAATAAATTCAAAGGCAAGTGGCATTTCATTATACAAATGCCTTCTTTATTACTAGATTATTGGAACTAGGAATCTTTACAAGTTGTGTGCACATTATGGAAACTCTTATTGGAACAAGTTACTAGATCGTCAATTCTCTTGCTGAGTAATTGCTTTCCCTCTTGAATTAGATGCACAGAATTTAGTATGGTGGCAAACAAAAATTATGTTTATCCCTCCCTCTCCTCTTTAAGGTCACCAGTCCCATTTTGATAAATGTGGAATATTGTTGAATATCAAGATAACAGTAGATTTGATAAATAAGAGTTTTGGATCCCTTTGGGATTTGGCCCTTTTTTTGGACTTTGGTCCCTTGTGATTTGGCCCCTAGAGCTTTAGCTCACTTGAGGTTGGGTAACAACCCACCACCCTATGCAGTGGTCCATAGTGGATTAGTTGTCCCACAATACACTATTTAACATAGAAATTAGGCAAAATTGTTGTTGTCTCGTACACTGTGAGGACTAAAGCACCTCACCCTAGAAAAGATATGATATGACAATTCTTGCTTTTGATAATTGAATTTAAATTCTTAATGCAGATAATATTGGACATTTTGACATCTTGATAGATATGTAAATGGATATCCGGAATCTACACATTTGATTGAGATTCGAGTCCAAAATTTTGAAAAAAAACCCAACATCCGCATAATCTGGATTGGACTTAGGATATCAAATTTCCTATACAAAAGTTTCGGATAGGATATCGGTAGACATGTCAAATTGGGTCAAAATTCGTGGGCACCCATTGGTCGACCTATTTAAGTTGGGTTTGAATGATGAAATTTCCCACCCTCTAGAAATTACTCAAACCCATACCCACCTGTTTAAATAGAGGATCTCGTTGGTGACCCGTGGGGCACCCACGTGTGACCTAATTAACTAAGATTAATATATTATAACAAATATAATCCATGTATCACTCTTAAGACATGTCATTGTCACACATGTCTCGAAAGTTAATTGGCTTATCTATAATGTATATAATGTAAAAAGACAAAGCCTAAAATAGTTCATGATTGATATATTTTGTTAAAATTTTATTCTAATGGAAACAAAGTAGTTATATTCAACATTTTTGTTTATGTTCATACAAACATAGTGATTATGTTGCATGTTTTGTATTCATTCGCATCAATTATATTCTTTGAATGTTCATTTTGTACAGTAAATAACTATAAGTACATTATATGTTAGTAGTTTCTAATGTTAGATGAAAAGATATAGTGTTGTTATAGTGATATATTATTCTATTTGAAGCACATTTATTTTTAATTTTACATTATAATAGGTGGCTATTTTTTCCTTACAATTTTATGTATAAATAAAGAAGTGGATAGTAAATTGTGCTTGACATCAAAAGAAGTGGGTAGTTCCTCTCATTATCGTATGTTTGCATTAAAATTTATTGCAAATTATTCTACTTCTTTTTGTAGAGAGAGATTAGAAACATAATTTTTACTGTACACATATTAAATGGGCACTCGCAAGTGGATCCAATGGGTGTGTTGTTTCTCCACCCGTTTAGCATTGCATATTATAATATGCACCCATGAGACCCAAACCCGCAAGGACCCAACCCAACCCACCCACCCATTTGATAGGTCTAGATATTAGATATGGCTATATCTTCTCCAAAAAAATCCGAGTCTAACAAACATATACATACATTATTAAATATATATATTTATATATAAAACATGAAAATGTACATATTTATTGTATATATTCATAGTAATATCAGTGTTTTCTATATATAATATATTTATTAATAATAAATTCATGATTTTAGGTTCATATCGGATATTTATCTAAATTCATATATTATCCATTCCGATCATATTCAGATATTATTACATGATAACCATCAGATATCATATTGAATATATTTTTTGGATTCAAATATCATATATAGCAGTATCCACTCTGTATTTGATCTGTTTGTAGGTCTACATATTGAATATGGAACAATCTTGCATAGTTGATAATCGTACAATCTTGTGCAATTTCCATCTTGAAACCTAACATGGAATATCTAAGTCCAACAAGTAGTCCTTACCTAGATTTGTAATTTCTTTTATCCCTTCATTTGTGCATATTTCATAATATCTCAGGAATAAGGGTATAGTACCAGTGTTGGCTGACTATTTCCTCTTTTGTCCATGTTGTGGAGGTATACCCTTTGGGATATACATGGACATGCAATCGAATGAGGACTTCGAAGAGACTTACATGATATGTCATGTGTTGAAGAGTTGGTAGGACTAATATATGTTTTTAAATTATAGTCCTTATGTATAGTATTTTATGAAACTCTATAAAGCAACAATGTACAAGACGTGTTTATTTGTTTAGAATATATATCATATTTAGAAGAAGAAAAAAAGTTTGTCCAAAAGATCAAGTTTTTACATAGAATTTGAATCTCATAATTATTTTATCAGTGTTGACCAACTTTGAACAAAATGTAATATGAGAGAAGGAAAAATGTATAATGTGTTTGATTCTTTTAGCAAAACATAATATGCTTAGTATAGACACATTGGTTTTCCCATATGTATAATAAGTGATATTTTGGTATTCAAACATATTGTATGTGAGTTTTAAACCCTAAATCCTCACAATAAGAGCACTTCAGTAAATATACCTAATGTGGAGTATATATAGGACCCTAGTTGGCTGAAATTGAACTATATGTTATCTAGTTAGAGAATATGATTACAAGACATAAATGATAGGAATGTGTATTATTACCCAACATATATGTAACTTGGATATACCTAGACCTATATATATATATATATATATATATATATATATATATATATATATATATATATATATATATATATATATATAAATGTATGTATATATATGTATGTATATATATGTATATATATAAATGTATGTATATATATATATTATATATGTATATATATATTATATGTATATATGTATATATATATATATGTGTATGTATGTATACATATATGTATGTATATGTATGTATATATATATATATATATGTATATATATATATTATGTATATATTTATATGTATATATATATATATATATTATATATGTATATATATATATGTATGTATGTATATATATGTATGTATACGTATATGTATATATATATATATGTATGTATCTATATATATATATATATATATATATATATATATATATATATATATATATGTATATATATATAGGGTAGCGATCCAGTGAGAAACATCCTACGGTGAGAGCATGAGAGGCATTTGAATAACTACAAATTAGTAATTGTTTTTTAAAATCCAACCATATAGATGGAAAAAGCATCATTTCATTTACCTTGTCACAAAAAATCATTGCAATCAGACATTGTTTACATGTCCATATGTACAATATACACTTTTTACATCCAACGGTCAGCCTGAAATTCAATATAGAGCGTTGAAAAATATTTGGTTGTTGTGAATGATCTACAAATTGTATGGTGATAAAATTTTATAGGAAGGTAGATATTAAGGTATACTTGTAATCTGCATGGTTGGAATATGAAAAATTGATCTGTGTGGAGAGTTATTCAAATGCCTCTCATGCTCTCACCATATATGTTTCTCACTGGATCGTTGCCCTATATATATATATATATATATATATATATATGTATATGTATATATGTATGTATATGTATATATGTATGTATATATACATATATATACATATGTATATATATATGTATATATGCATATATATACATATATATGTATATGTATATATATGTATATATATATAATTGGAGTTTATAGATACGTATGCTTTGGTTTGAATAACATACCGAATGTGTCCCTAGGATGAATATTAGATTTTGGGGATCAAGTATATCTATTGAGTTAACCTTAATTGTGATGATCATGCATGTGAAATATTTGTTTAAATTGTGGCATTTATATGGTTTTGACACTAAATTTTCTATATGAGGCATCTCTTTGATTTTGCTACTTCTTATTGTACTTCCATGTCTTTTGAGTAGAAATAACTTTAAACATTTTATATTATATTAAGTTTGTAAACCCTCCTATCATGAAAGATCATCTTTATTGATGTGATTGGTGGACATGTGTCTTGCCTTCCTTTATTGCATGTGATATTAAACTAATTTAACTAATATGAATTATTATGTATAACCATAATTTTTAAAAGTATGCTTATTCTTCTCAAGCTTTTGCTATTTCAACCTACATAATTACAAGGGCATGCTATTCCACCCAGAGTGTGTTATTCGGCCCCTCCCTACTTTGAGGCCAATGATCCTTTGTGTCTTGGCCCTACTTTAGCTACTTAAGTCTTCTTTATCTACATGCAATTATTTATTTTGTGAAATTCTGTATTGGGGAATGACAAGACTCTTTATGTTATTTATGGTCTAAAATCTATATGCCTCATTGTTTTGATGTGATGGTATAGTTTATTTTTTTTAATGTATCTACTTGTTAAAAAAAACCATGTCGAATGGGAACTCCTTTTAGTTACTCTTAGCTAAACTTGAATGCCTAAATATTTCATTATGAACATATTTAAGGGTTAGTGATACATATGTTTCCTTTTCCCTTTTTTAGGTGTTGTTCTCGAACCACCCAATATAGGTATTCTAGAGGATGACTCAGGAAGACCTTGAACCATGGGCATTGAAGAATAGCTTGGGATGGACAAGTTGTCTTTGCAATGGTCCTAGTGCTCATTTATATGTACCTTTATCTTTTGAAATACCACCCTTGAGGTGAGGAACAATGTGTGAACTATAATTAGAATGAAGTTGTAATACTTATAGTTTTTTTTGCCAAATCGACTCTAGTTTATATATCTTACCTAGAAAATTACAAAATTATCTTCTCTATCATACATATGAGTTTGTTTGGATTTCATGGATATATTCCTTATTAAAAGTGACATCTTGGATACCACTCTTTAAATATGGTATCACAACTAGTTCAGTCGGTAAATTTGATGATTTCAAGTTATCCTCTATTGTTCCTTTACATATACCTTGATTAGGAAGTCAGGCGACCGTATATATGATGTTGATTCATATTTCTTGAGTCATGGAATACCAATTAGGGATTCAGTCCCATTCTAATATGGTCACTACCACACTCCAAAACACTTTCATGGACGAGTTTCAATTTTTGGAAACCCTAATCACCTCTACCCAATTTCACTACATAAAAATGAACTCTTATGGTGATCTGTTTCTATCTTTAGATTTATGGTAAGATTGTCAAATAATTATGGAGTTTAGTACCTTGAATACTCATACATAGGCTAAACCCTAAGTCCGTCCTTAAACCCTTTTCCTTGTGCTTTTTTGTATGTGACTATGCCCACTTTGAGAATTAACCATGCATGGATAATTAACGATGGACCCCAACTTAAATTTTAGATATATAATCTTTCCTTTTTCTAAGTGATAATATTAATTAGCTCCAATATGGTTTGGAGGGCCTTTATTTCAATATGGTTGCTTCAATATAGTTCTTCCCAAAGCTCTATGTAGGTGTTTGGTAGGATTTGACATCATGTAATAGGAAACCATGTCACCCCCTCCCATGGTATAAGTGAAATTTTGGTATTCCCTTATAAATGTTTGAACAATTATACTCTCTTGGTGGTATGGAATAGTAGGTGTAAACTTGGCATGGTGGAAAATTTTTGACTTGGTTCATGTGTTGATTTTGGCATTTTTTCTGGACTTGCATTGCAAAGCTTTCACCATTGAACTTATTTTTATTATTATAGTATATGTATAAAAAGGGAAAAAATTTGATTTCTTTGATGGTTTCATCAACCAAGTTGCCACCATATGAAGTTTCAAGTAATAATAAACCCCTCAGGGAAGCACCCCTTTACTAGTCAGTCACTCATGAAACCCTAGACCTAAGCACAAATTAGTTGGTAATATGAGGCCTAGGTTTCAAATGATTTAGTTGATCAACATTCGTTTACCCCTTTAATTGGTTAGTTGAATCCCATATTAAAACTTTAAGGGGTGGAGCCTTGTACCTTAATTCTTTAGTGGAGTAAATCCATTTTAGGATTAATAAATTCAATAATGAATGTACTAGGTAACCTTTGGGAGAATTCCTCCATCAATTTACATCAATATAATTACTCCATACTCACGATAATTAAAGCTAATTTAAATTTATACTGTAAAAAATAACTTAATAACCTAAAAAAGCAATACAATAGTTGTACTCATCAAAATAGTGTAATCTTATAAGTTTATCAAACTCAACTAGATGGTAGGATAAATTAGGATCTAGGGAAGTAAATAATTTAGTAAAAAGAAAAACTTTACAGACCTAATGTACTAACTCATCATAAGGGTAGTGGTGTGGATAAATTTACTTTGGAAACTAAGTTAACCATTCTAGACAATGATAAACACAATGAGTTCACGTCATTGTCCGATATGTAATAAACAAAATCAAGTGACTGAAAATGAAGTGAATAGCCCCTCTTGATGAATCCTGTCAAAGTGGATAGATAGTAAGTACCAAAAAAAATGTACATTGGTGGATTTTAAGCATATTCGTAGGCTAGGTTATGAATGGATAGATTTTTTGGATGTGTCCTCTTTGAGGGTTGGAGTCTTGTAACAAACTTAAATGTGAATATATAGCTCGACCATCCCTCTCCTTGGGTCCATCTTTAATTATGTTAGTATCAAGTAATTTGTCCTTGAATTATATCATTTATATGTTTTAGGAGACAAGAAGATATAATATTTCAATAAATAACCTTTTATAAAATATGAATTTTAAATTAAATAATTAAACCTTCAATAATATTTTAATCATAATAATACACCTTTTAATTATTGTTTACCTTAAATTTGCATCTGAAAAACATTTTGGGTCTATTTAAAGAAAGGAAGCACTAAATGCATAGTTGAGTATTATATAAACTTTGATTAAGAAAGTCACTAAATGCATAGTTGAGTATTAATTTCAAACATTTCTAAAGGTACAGCCTATGTTGAAATTGAGTTCCTCACACCTTAATTAGGCCACATTTCAATTTTCATGAAAAGCAAACATCATTTGCTACCACAATTTAATCGAGTAAGAGTTGATCTAATTAACCTATTTTAAATTAACCCAATCAAACAATTGGGTCAATTCTATACGGTTTGTTTATATCTCCTATGATGGCTCCCTTCTCCCTCCCCATGAAAAAACCTCTTCTTCAGTAAATGGCTAATTGAGCATGCGAACAATGGTCATTTCTCCCCCTCTTATTCTCTTCTACACCTTTTCCTATTTCTTTCATCTCGACCCTAAGCCCTAGCCACCTCATCTTCCGCCACCAGGTGTGGTGCTTGACAGTGGCACCACAAACCAAAAATCATCTGGTTTTCAACTTATTCCTTAGCCTTTAGAGCCTCTGTCACCTAAGGATGGCCTCCAGCCACTATTTTGCAAACACCAGCTCGACCCTTGACAGCCTACAACACTATGCCACCTACAAGCTGCCCTCCTTTTGCTTCTTCCTTGTAGCTAGTAGTAGCTCTACCAGTCAGATACAACCAAGAAACCACCTCATTTATTCACATATGGGTGAATCACCACAATTCACCCTGTGTTTCCTTCTTCCTCCTCAATCCTAGTGCCAAAATCTACAAATCAATCCCTTCATGATAACCAATGATAACAACAACCTCAAAAACTACAATTCAACAACGGGCCCTGGTTTCATCATCATCCTAGATCCTTCTATCAAATGCATTATTATCTTCAAAATCTTCATCCACTTTGGGACCTACCTAGCCACACATATGTTGCAAACTAGCCTACGCCTCCCTACCTCTTCGCAACCACCATGAGGATAGGAAACCCTCCTTGCATTGGATCATCCTCTGAAAAACCACATGATCGACCTTGGCAATAGATTCAGGAGATCTACAGTAGATAACCCCATAGATGCTACCCTCTATGTCTTCAAATAGAGAGGGTGGACACAACTTCATACACTCAACCTCAAACACAAAAGTCATAAGGGCTTGCTTCCAAGGTTGACATTGACAATGGGTCAAGGAGATCTAGAGTAGTTAACCCACAAAAGCTACCCTATATTTCTATGTACAAGGAGGGTATACACAACTCCATACACTCTACCTCAAACATACAAGTTGGAAGGGCATGCTACTAAGGCCTTAAGGAGAAGTACCATCATGCCATCTCCAACTAAGTGAAGATATGACATAATCATGTTTGATCCTCAACACTCAGGGTGTGATCCAAAATAGATCCATCTTAAAGATCGATAACTCTTCTAAATTAGTAGGTTGGAGCCGTAATCCTATACTTTTGAATTTATAAATTAAATTATATATTATATATGATGATGATGGTGATTGGAGCATACTTAGGATAATGCATATAACAATGGTAAGCACACAAACCAACCGGTCGTCTATAAATTTTGTATAACTTTATCCTAATAGTGAAGTATTAAACACTAGACAATATGACAAGTTAGGGTATTCCTGACATACTACTTAGATACTATGACAGCCTATATCATGACACCACAGCCTTAGTGTTTACCATAATATAAATGAATTTATCAATTAATGGGAAATTATGTAGTTTTGGTAAATTCTTAATGATGTATATTCTAGATAGTGCTTTCACTCATGATATAATATTCAAAACCTTAGATGGGTAGATATATTTTTGGTATTTAGATATACAATATGAATCTCAGAAGTAATTTTTTTAGTTTTGATCAAATTTGTATAAAATGATAATATGAGAGACAAAGAAACGTATAATATGATTGATTCTAGTACTAAAGAGTAGTATGATAGTATACACACTGGTTTACCTATATACATAAGTGGTATATAAGTATTCATGTATGATTGTGTGTGAGGTTTAAACCCTAGATCCTCGTGTAAAGAGTGTTTTAATTGATATACCTAATGTGGAGTATATACTTGACCCTAGTGGGATAAACTTGAACAATATGTTATATAGATAGAGAATAAGATTATAAGACCTTAATGGGAGGAATGAATATTATTACCCACACATGTATGTAACCTATATATTCTTATAAATATGTGACTATAGATGTAATTTAGAACTATTATAGATATCTAACGAGTTATATGTTCACTTAATAAGATTAGAAACCCTAATATGTGTTTAGATGATCTTAATTGAGATAAGATATATGTAGATAGATATAACAGGACTACATAAATATGTATACTTTGGTTTGACTAACTTACCTAATGTGTTTCTAGGATCAACATTCGATTTTGAGGAATGAGTATATCTATTGAGTTAATTATTAGTCGTGAAGATCGAGTATGTGATGTCTTCATTTAAACTTTGGCATCTATGTAAAATTGACAAAAAAAACTATAATGAGGCATCTCTTTGATATTAATACTTGTTATTGCAGTTCCTTGTCTTTTGGGTTGCAATCACTTGAAATATTTTGAAAGCTTGCTTATTCATGTTATATTGGATTCCGTAACCCCTCCTTCCATGCGAGTTATTCTTTACTACTATGATAGATGGACATATGTATTTCCTTCTATGTTGCATGTGATATTAGACTAAGTTATATAATTTAATTTCTTATTCATAACCATAATTTTAAATAGGACAAACTATTCTATCTGGGGTATGCTATTTCACCCATAATAAATATAGGAGTATGCTATTCTGCCCAAGGTGTGTTATTGCACCCATCACTATTTTTAGGCCAATGTGTTAGTAGTTTGTCCTGAGAGCCAATCATATGATGATTCTAATGGCACACTTTGTAATTTATTTGATTATTAAAGAAAATCCAATTATTATATTTGCTTCAATATGATGTAATAAATAAATAAAATGATTTCCTAAAAATGTATGACTCAATAACATATGATTTTGGATTGAGGACTCGAACATGAGATCATTTCTATCCTAAGAGCATTGATTCTTATCTAGGTACCTAGTTAGATATTATTGTGGAAATTAGGATGAATGTAATACATTAGGACTAGTATCTATGTTGAATGATGACTATGTCTCATTAGTCATGATATTGCATATCAACTCAAAGACATATCTACTTGTTTTGAAAAAGTGTATTGGATAGACCCAACTTGAGTATGATACATGGAAGATATAAATGGCAGTTAGAATCATATCTCACGTGACAATTTTGGTTGTGGTCCTTAGTCCTTAAGTCAAAACAATGGTCACATGTTCTTCGGTGTCCTTCAACACTACTCAATGTGACATTGTATATGGATTTCTATGCATATAGTTCTTAGGTGCACTGTGACACATGTGGATTACTGTTGATGTAGATGGAAATTTCCCTTCCTAATTGAGTGACAAATCGGTCACTTGATGAGTGTGACTATGAAATTCAAGGCCATGTACATGTGAGTCGATATATGGTATTGAGCTAATATGTATCTTATATAATCTACTTTGGGCGAAGGAACAAACATGAACATTAAAGGGATCAGATTTTCATGCCTCAAATTCAATCTATATATCAAATACAAAGGGATTATACAATCATTGCAGCATTAATCACAACACAAGAAGGAAGTAGTTTTCCATTTTCTCAAATTACTTGGGACAATGAAGTATTTCTAGACACCAATAATTGTCTACGAAACGATTATATGATTATAGATAGCACTATCAATGTAATTTGAGCCTGTAGGATCACACACATAGGATGCACATAGAAGAGGAGGATAACTGTGGACACAAGATTTGTTGGTTGCTAAAAGGTTTATATAATCAACTAGATAGTTGATAGACTCTCTGGAAGCCCAATTAGATGAATGGAGAGTCCCCTTGCTCAATTGGGCAGTCCAATCAAAAGATTCTAAGGTCATGTTTATTGATCGATAAAGATTTGACCAATTAGTTGACTAACTAAATCCATTCACCCAACTAGAGAAGACCAGCTAGTTGGTCAATTGGTTGGTCCAGTTGCCCGACTGGACTGGAACAATGAATTGGATGATTAGATCCAGAATGTTTTGACTACCCTAGTCACCTAATTGTTTATACTAGGCTGGCCATTGAAAAGAAGCCTAACCCAACACAACCACCTGAGTGGACTAAGCCAGTCACCAAATTGGTTATCTATAAGTAGATTGTTGAAAAGTTGTTACAACCCCAACTTTGGATTCTTTTGGGTGAGAAATGTAATATCTCCTATTAAAGATATTGGAACAAATAATGATATAATTTGTTTTGAATAAATGAGTTTTGTTTACAATGGCCTTGTTGGTTGTTTTGTGGGCTTTATTGGCTATTGGGCCCAATAACAAGGAAAAGACAAAAGGAACTCCATTATTAATAAGAAATGGAGAAAAGAAAAATGTAGAAACTTATGGAAGGCAAAAGAATATGATCCAAAGGTGGATTTCGTGCCTCTTGGGTTCCTTAGGTCCCATGGAGTCCAAAGTTGCAAAGATGATACACCAAGAAAAGAAAAGACCAATTAAGTATTTATTTATTAAGAAAGAAATTGAAAACAATGATAAAATGTGGAAAATAAGTGAAAAGAGGTATAATTGAGTTATCCTTGATGGATTTTTGTATCCAAAGAATTTCTAATGTTAAATGGAATGCCAATGAGGAAAATAAAAAGAAAGATAAAGAGAAATCCTCAAAAAGAGATATTTTAATAAGAAATAAACTAGATAATGAGAAAGAATGAATATCGATGCATCTAGAAGGATAATAAGTATCCTTATAAAGGAATTTCGAAATATTAGTGTTCCTTGGGATCCAAGGAGTCCCAATGAAGAAAAAATAAAGACAAAAGGCAAATAAAACAAAATAAGAAGATAATGTGATACATCATTAATGAGTTTTTGATATTATCAAAAAGTGATCCTATTTGCTTTAAGAAATAAGAATTTAGTGACAATGGGTTTAAAGCCAAGCACAAGGAAGATAAAAAGAGATATTTCTCGAATTTCCTAATAACCAAAGCATATGGGGTTACAAAGGATATTAAAGAGGTAATTAGGAGAGAGAATCTTGCTTCCTAATGAAGGAACTTGGGTTCCTATTGGGAAGGGCCTTGTTTCCTGATGGATGATCATGATAGGGCGTGGATACCCTCCCCTATATAAGGGGTAGAGCTTCTGGCTCGAGTTCAAGTGAGATTCCACGTATCCCTCCCTCTATTCTTCTTCTTATTTGCATGAACAACCTAGCGGAGAGGGTAGCTCGCATCCTGGCTCAATGAGAGGCCATGGAGGAGGTGTGATGTATGTGCATTGCTTCCACGACAACCTAGGAGGGTTCATCCATCACTACCTTGCTCTCGCCTTCGCGCAAATGCTGCAGTAGGGCTGCAACATGACCGAGAGTTGCAGGTCTTGGCACGATGGAAACGATCACTTGGGCTTCCAAGAGGAGGCGCCCTGGGTACGGAGGAGGGCGATGAAGGTAGGGTGGCCATCTCCGGCCACCCACGGGTCCTGGGGTAGAGGGGGTGAACCCCCACAATTGGCAAATGCCACCCGCAGCGCTAGGGCACGCGGGGAAGAAGATGATGCTCGGTTGGACAGTACTTCCCCTCCGCGGGCTGAAAGACCAGTTACTTAACCAAGGGTAAAGAAGTCAATTCAAAATGTTTTCCAAGCTGCAAAGCAATGTTGCATGATGGAGGAGACGTGGTGCCTCCCTCTTGGCCCAAGTAAGGTTTTATTGTAAAATTCATATTTAAATATTTGTAACTCCGATGGTACAAATAATATATGTATTTTGCTCAAAAAATGAGAGGAATTCATTAAAAATAGTTTTAGAGGCTAATTCCTCTTGCAATTCGAAAAATAGTGTAATTTATCAACTTTAATGAATTAAAGATTAATAAACCCTATTTTGAGATGATTAATGTAATTAGTAGGGTTTAATGGATGATTAAAGTAGATATTAACCTGTTAATTGTAAAAAGGTATATGGAGAACAAAAAGGATGAACTTTGCATGTAATTAGTTTAATTTAGAGTTTTATGTGCATAAATATGCTTTAATGGGCCTTAAAACCCTAATGATGGTAATTGTGACTCTTAATAGATTTAATTGTTCAAATTCATGATTAAAGTCGAGATATGATGATTCTAAGCTATTTTGAGTATAAAGGTTCCTAATTGTGGATAAATAACCATAATATAGAAATTAGGATTTTCTAATGGATAAAAGTGGAATTAATGAGTTCATATGTGAATTAGATTATAATGAACTATGAGTTGTTAACCCGAAAGGAACCAAATATGATAATTAGGCCTAATGATCTTGTCATGAATTAAAAAGGATAAAAATGGTAACTTTAATGTAAAAGAGGCATAATGGGCTTAATTGATGGTTAATTATGCCTTTTATCTGAAATTAAGGATTAGATGTTGAGATAATTAGGGTTTAATATAGTAAAAGATGAAGGGAAACCCTAATTGCAATAGAAACCCTAAAAGTGGGCTAGAAACCCTAGGAAGCGAGCTAGGTTTAGTAGATCTTGATGACATGATTAATAATAGGAAATTGTATGCAAATTTCAAGATCTCATAATGTGCTTGCTTGCCTAATTGGATTTCTTGATTGGATTATATAGTCTCAAATCAGCCTGACAGGTATGTGGTTACGTTTATGATTAACCACCTTAGTTTCACGGTGATTCCCGAAGATTTTATCGGTTGTTTGAAATAAACTGCTTGGATGACTTTTATTTCATACAACTATAAAGTGACTATGATTATCACTATAAATGTATATGAATAGAACTAGCTTAGATCTGGATCCTCCTCTGTGGCTTTGCAAATGCTAAAAAGGGTAACCTAGAGTAAGGTCTAGGCTATCATGAGTTAGAAATTGGGCTACCCACGTGTAGTGCCATGAGACTCTATAGCACGCCATGAGTTAAGGAGTGTGCTACCTACGGGTAGTGCCATGTGACTCAACCCTAGAAATAGATTCACCTGTTAGGTAGGATCATGAGGGGTTTAATGGGGATCTACCATAAGGAAGGTAGCATCCAGGTCCACTGCAGGGACAACGCAGAGGATAGGATATGTGTGGATCACACAGTTATATTTAAAACGTAAAGGTGGCTATTAAACTGTAATTGACTGCAATATGTTGTTATTAATTGCACGATTATTGTTTCCCCCACATACCAGCTTTACGCTGACCGATGTTTTGTTTGTCGACGTTTTAGGTACAAGGGAAAAGAACAAACAGTAAAGTGGCATATGTGGAATTAAATATGAATCAAAGTTCAAAGGAGGATTAGTTAGAATAGACTCCATGTGGATAGAAGTAGATATCCAAGCTTTTGAAAAAGGTATGAAAAGTTTAATTTTATTACAACCTTTCGGTTTAGTTTAGTAGAATTTGATAATTATTATTGATTATTTGTCGAACCTTTGATCCAAAAATTGGGATAACGGCTCTGACCTCTTGGTCTCCCTTAATTGGGGGTTACTGGGAGACGGGGTTGTTACAAAATTGGTTGTTGTCATTTCATTTCCTAGGGTTTATTAGAAATCCTACTTCCATGCCTCTCCTATATAAAGGGGCATGACGACAATGTTTTGGATACATCGTTGGGTGTGTGAAATCTAACTATCCTTACCCACAAGGAGAGAGAGAGAGAGAGAGGAACCATAGATTGTATAATGTTACCACATTGCCAATGAATGGCTACTCCTTCCCCGTCAGCTTTAGGAGTGTGACATGTAGTTCCCCTTCATTCATGTGGATGATATAGAGATGATCTGCATTTGTGACTATGTTGGACTCATTGACGTCTTATTTTGTCTATATTCTTGTGTGTGTCGTCGCAAAATCTACTCCACGATAAAGGTATATCTCACACCCCTTCCTTACTAATATGTTGTTGTTGAACAAATATATTGTGGGAAAATGGATTTATCATTTTGTTACTTCAAATGTGTCTTTTTCCTGCATGAATTCTCATGCTACCATTTTTTATGTACATTCCTATAGTTATATTGTGAACTTGTGGATTGTGAAATGGCAAGACTCTTTATAATCCATACACCTCATTCTTTTGATGCTCATTCTCTCGTTTAATTTTATTGAATTTACCTACTTGTTAAAACCACCCCTCTTGAATGAGAGAACCCTTTTTTGTACTCATCTGAACTAGAATGCCTAAATGTTTCATTATGCACATACTCATTGGTTACTAATACATACTTTTACCTTTCCCCTTTATGTGTGTTGTTCCCAAACCACCCAGGTATAGGTGTTGTAGAGATGATGACTCAGGAAGACTTTGAATCATGGAATTTGAAGGATTTTTGGTATGGGCATGTTTCCTTATATAGTGGTCATAGTAATAAACTAGATGTACCTTTATGTTTTGTAATATCACCCTTGAGGTGAGGAACAATGTATGAATTATAATGAGAATAAAGTTGTAGTAGTTAAATTTTCCACTATGATATAAAGAAAATATTTAATATATGATACCTTACTAATTTAAAATTCATATTGTAATCATGAATATGAGTGTGTTTAGATTGAATGGATTGATTCCTCAATTAAGTAAGGATTGGATCCCCTCTCAAGTCCCACTCTTTACAGGTTATATCATGCATCTCGTTCTCTTTGTGAATTTACATGCTTCCTCTAATGTGCATGTATTTTAGAGGGGGTTTAGTGGTTTAAACTATAAAGGTGGGGGTCGTGAATGTTTCTCTTGTTCAGGTGTGGTACCATGTCACATAAAAAAGATAATATAATCATGTTTATGCAATTCGAGATAATGTAAGTGTAATACAATTGAGACCTACATGTGACTCAAATTATTTACAAACGAAGGTCTGTAGGGTTAGGGTATATTATTAATACCTTAATTGGGTCTTCATCTTGTGTTTTTCTCTATATTTACATCAAGATACTTAGAATGCATGTTATTCTCCAATAAATTGTGTTATATGTCAAATGCACTTATGGATACTTTCTACATGATGTATAGGTACTTAGACCACAATTTGATGAATGGAAGAGATGAAGTTTGATCCTAGGACTTCCTTAAGCTTAGAGGAGTCCAAAGTGAGGCCAATAGCGCCCCCAACCTACCCCAAGTGATCAAAAAATACATTAAAACAAGTGCTCCATGTATGATCTAGTTCAACACTCAAGTGCACAAGAAAACCCTCAAACCAGTGTCACCATGGCCATTACACAAGACCAAGTTATAGGGAAATCATGAAAACATCAAGCAAGAAAGAATCCCTAGTAGCATGGACGTTCCAGTGAGAATGGTTGTTGCAAGCGGAGGCCACCACAATCGTTCCACCTGTCATATTTGTTGTATCTAAGTCACCTCATGGCCATTCTCATAGGCACAATCTCACTCTACCCTCCTCACTAAAGTGATGGTACCCAATCTAATTGTTCTACCTTCATGCCACTACAGTCATGGTACCCACCACGGTTGTGCTACCAATATCCATTTCTTCCCATTTCCCCTTATATGTACCCCCACTCCACTAAAGTCGTTCTTGCATACCACAGTCATCCCTACCTACCCACCACATCTATTCTACCCAAAACAGTGGTGCTACCTCCCAAACCCTAGTGCTTCCCAGCAATATTATCACCATACTACCACCACTAAACCCTAAATATTCTAGACCATATAAGCCTTAATGGTTAGGGATCAATGATTAGCACCCACTCTCCTCATTTACCCCCCTTGAATGCCACCCAGTCTACTTCCACCTACCACTTCACCTCCCATCATACAAACCCCTATTTCTTAGGGTTTTGCTTATTTCCTTTCACAATTATATGCTTTCCACCCTTGAAGGGGTAAATAAGACCTGCTTGATGCTTCAAAAGAAGGAGAAGAGGTCATTTACATCAATATTCATGGCTTCTTCCTTTACTTTCTTCTCTATTTTTCTTTTTCTTATATTGTCTATAGATAAACCCATGTGGTGGAAATTTGGGGAGAAAATGTAACTTGATATGATTATTGGAAATTATTCTTGTAATATACTTTGATTTCATTGTTATATTCTATATTCTTACTTGTTTTCATTTCTTACATTCATCTATGGTAATTGATTTATAAGTACACCTAAGGTATATATCAAAGAGGGAATATATATGAGAGGAAAACCTCCTAAATCCTCATAGTGGTTCCTTAGCTAGTGTTCATTCTCCTCACCTATCCATATATTATTCTATCCCTAGGTGTGAGATCTAAGTAGCCAAGTGTGCTTTTCTTGATGAGCTTGTAAAAGAGCATGTTGAGAGGGTTGGATGGGGAGTAATAGGAGGTGAAACACCCTTCACCTACACTCCATATCACCCCTTTCCATCAAGTGCAATAGGAGAGTCACTCCTAGAAACCTAGATTAGAGTAATCTTGATTGTAATATACACATTCCTAAGTCAAATGAGCTTCATAAGGGTGTATTGGTGGTGATGGGGACTAATTCCCCTATACACACTTTATTCCATCCATGTCCAATTAGTAGAATAGGATTTCCATCCTCATTGTGCATAGTTCTTTGGTTTAGTGGCATATTTGTTAGTTATGTTACATGAATATTACCCTACCATGGTTGGTGGTTACATTACCCCCAAAAGACCCACTCTTCTAATCACTTGTTGAAACCCTAATTGTCCAGTGATTGTCAGGTTACCTTACTCCCTTTCCTTCTTTGTTAATTTCTCTAGTGAATGGTGAAGTGCTTTTGTTAGGGTTACTTAGTCCTAATTTAGCTTCTCTAATTTATTGTTTAGTTAGGGCTTATCCCTCACTTGCCTCTTGTAGTCAATTTCCTTGTTTATTTGATAACCATGATTTCTCTTACTAGTTTAGAGTAGTTAGTTTTTTTTATTACTGTTTAGTGCTATTTTTATATCTTGCTTAGTGTAGCATTAGCTTCTCTGCTAACTTATTAGTTAACCCTAGCTTCTTTAAGTAACATAGATTTCAATATTTATTTCTCCACTTGTTTAACCCTTACGGTAATCAACCAAACCAAGTTAAACTATTCAAACTCTACACTCCATGCTAGTAAGCTAAAGAGACATGAGTAGATCTAGTGCCTTCTCCATTCCATGTGGATTGCCCCCTGACTTTCCCACTCTACTTACTGAGTGTGTGCACTATCATTTCATGTAATAGAGTGAATTGATTAGGGTTACAATTTTTTAAGCTCGATGTACGCACATTAATCTTTCTAGTGTCACTGTCAGGGAGTGTGGTGCTCGACCTAGCAAGTTTTTTCTACTTTAAATTTTCCTATTACCCTAACCATTGATATTATTTATTTTTGTGTTGTTCTTACATCTAATATTTCCAATTTACTTCTGTTTGGTTCGTTGTGCTTTGTGTAGGTGATAATGCATGTTTGGCCATTGCTCCTTATATTTTGAGTCTTTCCTTAAAGACTCATACATAGGTAGAAGAAGGTCAAGGAACTGACACTTCTAAGTGGATGAGGAGGATACAGGAGAGATAAATGCAAGGCCAACATCACGTGGTGAAAGATAAGATCATCATGGAAAGAAAATAAATCCATGTCCTCCAAGACCTCTTCATGATTATTTTATGTCAGACAATACACCTCAGGGATTTCCACAAGAATATATCGAATGATTGGGCAAGCCTTCTATATACCATCATATCTATTATAACTTCTTTCCACTACCAATGGGTTGGAAAATGGGAACCCTTATAGGTATGTTGATACTTTTCTTGAGGCATGATCTACATACTATACTCTAGATACCATTGTTGATTCTATCCACCTCATAATATTTACATGCTTTCTTAAAGGCAAGGATAAGGAGTGTTACTCCTACAAAATTGAAGGTATGACTTGGGAAATCCATTAAGAATTGTGAAGAAACTTTTTTGACTCACAAGCTTACCCAAATAAGTAGGTGCATCACTTCATTAAGAGAACATGACAAAAAGAAATTCCATGATATCTAGAACATATTTCAAAAGCTTTTGAGAATTGAGCATTCCATAAGGTACTCCTATGGTAGTGATTTCAGTCATTCTATTCAGGTCAAATAATCAAAATGTGGTATATTATTCTTGGGATGGAACATTCATGCCAATGCCTCGCTAAGAGTCTTGGCCTCTTTTTTAGCATTTGTTGGACAATTCTAGACATAGAGAATCTAGTGTGTCCAATAACTACGATAGACTATTGGTGTTTCTCCATCTACTCCATCACCTCCCACCACTTCAAATAATGTTGATCCACACATGGTAAACATTTTGGATGATATGATGAATCTTTTGAGGAATCAAGTGGGGGTACCCCAAGAAATGTGGTGTGATCCAGCATGACGCGACCCAAATTCACTAACCAGGGTTTAATCCATCGAAAGAGGAATTAGATTAACCATCCACTTTGAATCACATACTAAAAATTGTCTTAAATTTTTCTTTCTTAAATATATAAATATAAAGAAACATCATGTTAATTTAAAAGATAACATCTAATTTAAGCATAAACATCATACATTCACAACTGAGTTAAACTCTTACATCATACCCAATTGAAAGAAACTAGTTCTTTCTTTTAATTTTTATTAACTACATCATATTATAGAGATACTCTCAATACTCACTCTCACATTCCCAGGACCCATAGAAGGATAACAGGCCATCTAACTAACTAAATACTCCTCTCAAGATTGTTTCACTTAGATGCTAAACTAGCTCCCCAATTTGCAATGGGGCTCGTCACATCTGGCCTTGGGGGATAATCAACTATCCAGATAAAAATGTACTCCTCTAATCCTAGATACTCAGGTGGAGAGTCAAAGAACTTGGATTAACTACCTACATCATTGGTTCCACAAGGGCTGACCTACTGAGCAGTATATTAACTAACTGAACTGCACTAGGTACCACAAAAAGCTTCAGCTAATGTTGGTTACCACACTAATTTTAAGAAACCATCCACATTGGTCTTATTCTCTCTTACCTATTTGGTACGCTCCAGCTATCACATCTTAGACTCTTCCAGTCAGTAGCCACATTTTCTCTTTCATGATGTTGACCTCTGTGATGGATTCTATGGTATTTAGGGCATCAAATATCTAGTTGATTCCTTAGTTTCACTGATTGACTGACTACTTTATTGTTCATAGCTTAACTCCGTACTTAAGGCCTCTATTTACATTTTTTATCATTGAACATAAATCTAAATCCCCTTATGAATATATTAGTCTATTTGAACTGATAAGTTGAACATACTAGTAAATACTAGAATTAATTATTCTTTAAAATTAATAAGCAACTAACTAGAAACAATCACCAGCTACACTTCATATTCATATTATGATTCAATGTTGTAGAAATTAGGACAAATTAGGGTTTTGAGTAACTCTAATTCTACTACCAATATTTACCATGGTTACATAACAACTCATTCTAGAGCTGAAAGCATGTATAATACATCATAATCATGTATAAACAAACAATAAGTTAATTGAAATATCTCAATAACTCTAATTCAACAATAACCACATATAACAATACATGATTTTATGATTTTTTTGACTTAATATCTATAAAATCAAGGTTTAGATGTGATTTTCTAGTCACCTGTATGGGTTATGGATTAAATATATTGTTCTTGAACTTGAAGGTTTGATTCCACTCCACTAAGCTAGGATTCAAGCTCAAATCTCCAAGAACTAGTTTTCATCAACCTGACACTCGGTCAATAGTCCTAAAATGGCGCATGCTCGAGGTAGGAGACAAAGTAAGAAGGTCAAGGAAAACTTTTGGTTAATTAATCGGTGAGTTTTGAGCAAGGGTACATGAAGATAAGGAAGGATTAATGATCACAAACTACTTACCAAGTTGAATCTATAATGAAACCATCAATTTCTCATGTTCTTCGTGTTCTTCCCCAAAGGTCACCCTATAATTTACCTTCTAGTTTGTCTTATATACGGTTTATGGATTTGGTTGCATATAGAATTTAAATATGAATCCAAAAAAACAAATCTTGTCAAATTGCGATAATAGTAAAAGTTATTGTCGTTCTTGTGATTGGCAACACAGGGCGCCTGAACATGTCAAGCCACATGTTTCCAAATCTTCGGTTGCTAAACCTTTGTTTTTTAACCATCATGTTGCACTTGTCAATTGTTAATAAAAGGTAGTTATAAGTGAAAACTTAAAAGTTTCATAACTTTCTTATTTTGACATTGTTTGCAAATCAAAGGTAATTTTGGGTGAAAACTTAAAAGAGCTATAAATTTTCCAATTTAACTCCAATTTGGTTCATAAGTTTTGTAGTGCATTCGTAAATGAATTTTATACTATAAAATAGATTTTTTTAATTGTCAGACAATAATTTCTTTATTTACATATTTCCTCAAATATTTATAATGTTCTTCCACATACATGTTTGGGCCATTACTATATCAACTAGGGTTCAAACTTTGATGTATTCAAAACACATGTTTTCTTTCACTTATCTAAGAATAAGTTTAAGCTAAACCCAACATAAATAAACTAGTTAATGATGAAAAAAGTTAATAAGGGTAAATAAAGGTGTAATTAACACCATAATTATCTCAACCCCTCAAATTACCAGTATAGTATGGCATGCGTTGTAACCCCCCCCTCTATAAATTCCTAGAAGAGGAAGTGATACTTGTTATGCATACCCAACTCTAACTCCCATGTAGTTTTTTTAAACCACGGTTCCTCGAAAGGACCTTCATAAAGGGTATCTCTCTCTTTTTAAGATTTTGAACTCTACGATCAAGATTTGTATAGGACCTTGAACATAGGATATATCTTCTACTGGTTTTATTGGTTTTGGGTCTAATATTTCTGTTACTTGAATGACACTTCTTCAACATGGATATATAAAATACATCATGTAAGTTGGCTAGCTCAGGAGGCAACTCAAGTTTATATGTAACTGGCCAATTATATGAATGATTGGATAGGGACCCTTGTATTTAAGAGTATGTTTGCTTTGATTTCCAAACCTTAGTACACCTTTTCATGATGGCACTTTCAAGTAAGCCTCATCTCAATATCTAGCTAAAATGGTCTGTAATGTTTCTCTACATAGATTTTCTATCTATCATGCACAAATTTCAATTTTTGTCTAATTGTGGATATCCTTTTTTTGTCTCTTCCATCAACTTCGGACCTAGTATCTAGGTTTATCCAACTTCATAGCAAAAAACTGGAGATCTACATTTTATCCCATACAGAGATTCATAAGGGGCCATGCCTAAATTGTAATGATAATTATTGTTATAGGAAAAATCACTTAAGACTAAGGTGAGTATCCCTACTACTACTAAACAATAATACACATGCTCTCAACATCTCCTAATGGGTTTATATTGTCTGTGCTAATTGTGCATCTGTCTAAGGATGAATAGTAGTGTTAAACTTCAAAGTTGTTGTTGAGGCATGATGTATCTAATTTCATAATCTAGATGTGAACTTGGGGACTATGTCAGATATAATAGTTATTGTTATTCCATACAATCTAACTATCTCATCTATGTAGACTTTATCTAGTTTCGGTGCATCCCAAGTTGACCTAACATGTAGGAAATGAGTAGATTTAGTTAGTTTGTCCACATTCACCCATATACAGTCAAAACCATATAATGTTCTAGGAAATCCCACTACAAAGTCTATAGTAATATATTCCCACTTCCACATTGAAATAGGGAGTTGTAACGTCCCCGTATTTTCTAAAACTTAATATGATGTGTGACATCCCAATTGAAACCCTCACATCAGTGAGAATCCCAATTTAAACACCACACACTAGGCTAAGAAGAAGAAAATCAGAGGAAGTCAGAAGGAAACAATCAGTAGCACATGCACATGAACAATAATAAAACCATACACACATGTTCACCATTCAACACATAATTACAACATGAATTGTTACAACATTTGATATTACATATTGAATAGAAAACGTATACATATACATGTACTACCACTAAACTACAGGATCTTAAGACAACAAGTCCACTTGTACATCAACCCGCTACACAACTCTCAACTATCATGGATCTTCAAGAGCATAACCACAACCTAAACAAAAGATTACATGTGGTACACATCAGAACAATATTCAACAATATTGTACTGAGTACACCTACGTGTCTTTTATATACCTATCATTACTAAGCTTGGCAATAAGATAAAACTAATATTTGGCGGCATAAAACAAATATAACGAAAAGCGTATACTAGCAAAAATATATTCATTAACAAAAGAGAACAGATATATTTTAAGCACAATTCCATCATATATCTCGTACATCTTCCCCCAAGGGTTTTGATGTTTTTAGGCCTTATGATCTACCCCCGAGGAGTTTGTGATCATTATACATGTGATCGACCCCCGAGGAGTTTGTGATCATTATACATGTGATCTACCCCCGAGGAGTTTGTGATCACTTCAATGCACTTTACTACCAACGAGTTTATTGCTATCATATGATGGATCAGATATCTTATGTTTCATGTGTTCATAGCCATAAGTATGGAAAATCAGCAAGATATCATAAAAGAACAATCATTTCATCCAATACCATATGCCAAGTATTTTACTACATATAACACAAGCATAATGTATAATAAGCCAAGAAAGAGGTAATGGCCTACCTTAGATCAAGATATCCTAATCATCACATATCCTCATGTCAAATATATCTTTGTTAAACCTGATCAATACGATATCATATACTATCATTAGGTTCTCATCATCTCAACCCTAGTTAGGTCCATATTAGGGTTTGCTTATCTCTTTAGTATAGTTCCATTATTACTCACATTCATGTCTTAGATTTATCTTACTAGTGTCATTTTCAATATTATGGTTCATTATCTGAACATTAGGTTCCATATCATTTTTTTGCACATATTAACCCTAGTTTATATACATTATTCAAATTAGGGTTACAACCCATGTATTAAGGGTCATCTTCATATAACATGGATTCTGTGTATAAAATTGATCTCATGTTTACATATTATCTTCCCGTTACTGATATGAGGGTTTTATGTGAATTTCATCATTTATTGAACATGTATGTATTTATTGCATTTTATTTAGGGTTAAAAGCCATAAATAGACATTCTGAGCAAATTACATGGTTTTGTGCATCAACATGATCATATCTGACATCACACAGATACTAAAACAAATTTCAGAGTTACTAATGGGTTCTTGTAATTTTTAGGTCTTCATCTGAAATTTATTATTCATGAAACAAGCATTTCACCACTTACATGATGTCATTGATATTAATGCATTAAAATCCTGATATTATCATTCCACTATCATCTGCTCATTTTTCTAAACATTTTGGTACCTTATTTGCATTTTTCTGATAAGTGTGGTAATTTCTACATATTATTGAAGATATGCTCATTTACTGAAAGTATTTACCTTTTGGCCAATGAGAGCCTCCCACATGGCTTCTCAGGGTAGCGCTGCTCTTTCCTTGGGTTCCTGGGTTCACGGTGGAGTCAGGTGGTTTAGGGCATATGGATCCAGTTTTCCTCTCATCATTTCTCTACTCAGATCACGCTTTCAGCCTGGACCGAACCGGGCTTCCCTTCCTCGCGTGATCACGCGTCTGAGTCCCCCAAGCGGGACTCTGTTCCATGATGCCACCGCAAACAACTTCTCTGGTGAGCAATCCGCAGGAAGTAGGTGCTCTTCAGCAACTACTCAGGCCTCCATTACTTTCGACTACCCCTTCCAGACCTCCACGGCTACTAGCTTCCTAGGGTTTGGTCGTGAAGGCCCTTCTCTGCAAGGGCGCCGCCGCTAGGCTCTAGCATGGCAGAGAAAAGAGGCAAACTACCTCTACTCCACCTCACGCCAATGTGAAGCTTCTGAAAGCCTCACAAGGCTCCTACGAACTTGTCTCCAGCCTTGTCTTGTGGTGGGAATCCCGCAACCAGCCTCCAATCTCAGCCTTCTCCTCCAGAGAGTTTGATTTCATTAGCCAGTAAGAATACCGCATAGCAGTGTGGAAAGGCTCAGGATGAGAACTGTAGATCTCCAGCTTTCTTTTCCCCCTCTCACTTATTCGAAACCACCTTCTAACTCTAGTTTCTTCTACTACTCACAAAGGAGAGACCGTAGTCTGGAGGGTCTCGTTCTTTTTCTCTGGATTTCTAAAAGATACAGATGAGGGGTCATACTGACCATTTTGGTGAGGCAATGAGTATAAAGGAATGGAATTCTCTTCATGGTACACATATTCAGAGGTCGTGGCATCGAGCCTGACCACGATTATCCCATGTCTCAGCCATGTCTCGGCTAAAACCGTTGGCAGGTTGGTGACAACAAACTACCCTTAGATCCATCATCAACGACTTAGATTGAGACCAGCAACAAGCCAATCTGTGGAAACATACTCACAGTGAAAACCAGGGGTTTGTGACAAATCCGTTGATTAGAAACTTAGGGAAAACAACTTATATCTTCATCCAAAAGCATCATAATGCATCCAATATTTAAACAATTTCAAACCTAAATAGCTCCCTCAAGGTATATCAAAATGTTATTAAATTATAACCATAGATTCATCTTATATCAAACTTCACTCTACTAAAAATTGGTGCCATAATATTATTGTTTGACTACTCAAAAAAATACTTCAAAAAGGCACAAACTTTGAAACTTTAAACATGATATTGATATCGATTAACATCCATACTTAGTCAAAATACTTGATACTCTTAATATGAATCAATCGCATGAATTCACTGACGTCATTAGACTTTTGAAGGATCCAAAAGTCTATCCCATCACATCCTACACACCTTAAAAGAGCATTTTGTCCTTGAAATTAAGCTAAAAATCTAGTCTATCACATCACATACATCTTAAAAGAAATTTCATCCTCAAAATTAAACTATACTCGTACTCCAAGGAAAAACTAACATGTATTCATCCACATATATGACACTATTCTAGGTGCAACATATCCAAAAGCAAAAGCTCTAGAACTATATACAAGCACTGGGATGTTTTAAAACATCTAAGGTGAAACATCCCTTCAAAAGATTGAAACAACAACTTAGAAATTATGGTTATGTCATGACATATCTCATATGTTAAGGTTGCATTTTTATCTTTTCCCATGCATTAGGGTTCTCACATCATATTACCATGTTCTAAAGGAGTTAGATAAAGTTATCCCATTATATTAAGGTGTCATCAACATTTTATTGAGCTAATTGTTAGAACATGTTCAGCATTAACATAAGCATTTTAGGAGGGAGTTAACTATAGTTAACCCACTTTATCCATGTAGATCATATCAAGGTGTCATAATCATTATGTTACGCTAACTGTCAAATTATATTTTTCATCTTTGTTAAGCACTAAGATTAACACCTCATGTAACATGTTTCATTCATATGATCTTATTTTATTGCTCATAATAAATTGCAACATTTACTAGTGATTTCATTACAAGATTAACTGACCATATTATGTCATCATTATTCATGTAACACGTATCACTCATGTCATCGCATTGTGCATTCTCATATTAGGTTGTAAACTCTATTAGAGATTCATCATGCGATTAGCCAACTATTCACATTATCATCATTTCTCATGTATATGGTTAACCACTTATGCATTGATATCTATAAAACTGTACTCATTATTCCATCATGCCATATTTACTTATATCATATTATAAGATAAGATCACATTCTTACTTATATTATATCATGGTTGTACTAAACCAACTTATATGAGTGTCTCCTCAAACATATATCAAAACTTTATCTAGTCTTAATGAGGTTCTCCAAACCCTTATCACGAAGATAGTGTATTGCTCAGACTCTCTGAGCTAACCCAACTCTATGAGTATTCATATGCATATACTTTATATTTCCTAACTTAATTTAGGGTTCTCAGATTACCTCATTGGCACTAGTGATAGCCTTACAAGCTCTAGCCACATAAGCACAAGACAAAACATGCTATGGCATACTCTTCATAGATCTCTATCCATGACATATGCTTAATCAAAACTCTCTTTATATATACACCACTAGAGTCCTACATGGGAAACCACCAACCTGAGCATGAGGCTTTACAAAACTAACATAGTTACCTCCTCCAGGGTCTTGGGACTCTCTCCCTCACCCAGATGGTAGGTTCTCATATCTCCTTGGTCACATATGCACATATAACTAGCCTCTCTCTAACTCTAAGGTTTGGTCCTCCCAATGACATCTAGGGTCCAACAAGACTATAGGAATCATGCATAAAGCGACTCAACTCAATCACTGAGGAGTATTCTAGTTTAGGACATATCATAACACATATTTCTCATAATCCTCATATCTTGAAGTTTAGGTTCTCTGACCTTCTCCCTATGGGTCTCACTCTCTCTGGAGGTAACCCTAAAATTGGTCCCAACACTAGAGGTCCTCCTTCGTAAGTGAGATTGAGTCTCTTGTTGATTCACATCCTTATCTCATCTTAGCTTATCTTATCTCATAAAATCCTAGTTACTTGCATCATCAAAACTCATCTTGCATCCTCAAGACCGAACTTAAGTCCTCAAAAACAAACATATACCATCATAGACTATCTTATCTCATCTATATAAGACTTAAATCATCATCAAATTTTATTTCATATATTCCATCTATCGTATATTCTAACAAGGCTCTAGACATCTAATCTAGAACTATTCTCTCTTCTAGACCGATGTCATTCACTTTCACTTAGGTTGCATGACTACCTCCTACTCATACATGTATGGGGACACATTTTTGTAATACTTACATATATAATAAAATATTATATAGTGTTTCTCCAATAAAACAAGTGTCAGAGAAAACTATCAAGGTTCGATCTGATTAGAACCAAAAACCAAATCCATAAAATGAGTGTCCCACACATAGTAGAGAGTACAGTGTCATGAAAACTAGTGACAAGGGTGAGAACATGGTGTAGACTGGTATAGCTACCCAAAACATAGATGCATCATATGCCAAAGGTTTCTCTTCCCACGATGTATGTCATTTCCAAATAATGCAACGTCCCATACCGCTGCACTATAAAGAAAGAATGACATCTAAGGACTTGCTATAAAACAAGCACCAGTCTAAACCTAGTTCTCAGACATCTAGGTGCTAACCTAGAGGCTGGGTCAAATCTAGTCTCTAGAAGATGACTAATCTAACCCTAAATATTATTAAGTTCAAGGTTTTCTTTAGTTTGAGTTGCATAATGAGCAAATGTCGGGCTTTGCTATTGTCCATGCTCTGATACCACCTGTAACGTCCCCGGATTTTCTAAAACTTAATTTGATGTGTGACATCCAAATTGAAACCCTCACCTCAGTGAGTATTCTAATTTAAACACCACACACTAGGCTAAGAAGAAGAAAATCAGTGGAAGTCAGAAAGAAACAATCAGTAGCACATGCACATGAACAATAATAAAACCATACACACATATTCACCATTCAACATATAATTACAACATGAATTGTTACAACATTTGATATTACATATTGAACATCAAACTTATACATATACATGTACTACAACTAAACTACAGGATCTTAAGACAACATGTCCACATGTACATCAGCTCGCTACACAACTCTCAACTATCCTAGATCTTCAAGAGCATAACCACAACCTAAACAAAAGATTACATGTGGTACACGTCAGCACAATGTTCAAGAATATTGTACTGAGTATGCCTACATGTCTTTTATATACCTATCATTACTAAGCTTGGCAATAAGATAAAACTAATACTTGGTAGCATAAAACAAATATAAGGAAAAGCATATACTGACAAAAATATTTTCATTAACAAAAGAGAACACATATTTTAAGCACATTCCATCATATATCTCATACATTTGCCCCCAAGGGCTTTGATGTTTTTAGGTCTTATGATCTACCTCTGATGAGTTTGTGATCATTATACATGTGATCTACCCCCGAGGAGTTTGTGATCACTTCAATGCACTATACTACCAACGAGTTTAGTGTTATCATATGATGGATCAGATATCTTATGTTTCATGTGTTCATAGCCATAAGTATGGAAAATCAGCAAGATATCATACAAGAACAATCATTTCATCCAAGACCATATGTCAAGTATTTTACTACATATAACACAAGCATAATGTATAATAAGCCAAGAAAGAGGTAATTTCCTACCTTAGATCAAGATATCCTAATCATCACATATCCTCATGCCATCTATATCTTTGTTAAACCTGATCAAGACAAGATCATATACTATCATCAGGTTCTCATCATCTCAACCCTAGTTAGGTCCATATTAAGGTTTGTTTATCTCTTTAGTATATTTCCATTATTACTCGCATTCTTGTCTTAGATTTATCTTACTGATGTCATTTTCAATATTATGATTCATTATCTGAACATTAGGTTCCATATCATTTTTGTGCACATATTAACCCTAGTTTATATACATTATTCAAATTAGGGTTACAACCCATGTATTAAGGGTCATCTTCATATAACATGGATTCCGTGTATAAAATTGATGTCATATTTACATATTATCTTCCAGTTACTGATATGAGGGTTTTATGTGAATTTCATCATTTATTGAGCATGTATGTATTTATTGTATTTTATTTAGGGTTAAAGCCCTAAATAGACATTCTAAGACAATTACATGGTTTTGTGCATCAAGATGATCATATCTGACATCACACGGATAATAAAACACATTCCAGAGTTACTGATGGGTTCTCGTAATTTTTAGGTCTTCATCTGATATTTATTATTCATGAAATAAGCATTTCACCACTTACATTATGTCATTGAGATTAATGTATTAAAATCCTGATATTATCATTCCACTATCATCTGCTCATTTTTATAAACATTTTGGTACCTTATTTGCATTTTTCTGATAAGCGTGGTAATTTCTATGAATTATTAAAGATATACTCATTTACTAAAAGTATTTACCTTTTGGCCAATGAGAGCCTTCCACGTGGATTCTCAGGGTAGCGCTGCTCTTTCCTTGGGTTCCTGGGTTCGCAGTTGAGTCAGGCGGTTCAGGGCATCTGGATCCGGTTTTCCTCTCATCATTTCTCTGCTCAGATCACGCTTTCAGCCTGGACCGAACAGGGCTTCCCTTCCTCACGCGATCACGCGTCTGAGTCCCCCAAGCTGGACTATGTTCCATGACCCCGCCGCAAACAACTGCCCCAGTGAGCAATCCGCAAGAAGCATGTGCTCTTCAGCAGCTACTCAGGCCTCAATTACTTTCGACTACCCCTTCCAGACCTCCACAGCTACTAGCTTCCTAGGGTTTGACCGTGAAGGCCCTTCTCGGCAAGGGCGCCGCCGCTAGGCTCTAGCACGGTGGAGAAAAGAGGCAAACTTCCTCTACTCCACCTCGCACCAACGTGAAGCTTCTGAAAGCTTCAGAAGGCTGCTATGAACTTGTCTCCAGCCTTGTCTTGTGGTGGGGAATCCCGACAACCAGCCTCCAACCTCAGCCTTCTCCTCCTGAGAGTTTGAGTTCGTCAGCCAGTAAGAATACCGCATAGCAGCGTGCAAAGGCTCGGGATGAGAAATGTAGATCTCCAGCTTTCTTTTCCCCCTCTCACCTTCTTCGAAACCACCTTCTAACTCCAGTTTCTTTTGCTACTCGCAAAGGAGAGACCGTAGTCTGGAGGGTCTCTTTCTTTTTCTCTGGATTTCTGAAAGATACAAATGAGGGGTCATACTGACCATTTCAGTGAGGCAAGGAGTACTAAGGAATGGAATTCTCTTCGTGGTACACATATTCAGAGGTCGTGGCATCAAGCCTGGCCACAATTATCCCATGTCTTAGCCATGTCTCGGCCAAAACCATTGGGAGGTTGGTGACAACAAACTGTCCTTACATCCATCATCAACGACTTAGATTGAGACCAGCAACGAGCCAATCCGTGGCAACATACTCATAGCGAAAACCAGGGGTTTGTGACACATCTGTTGATTAAAAACTTAGGGCAAACGACTTATATCTTCATCCAAAAGCATCATAATGCATCCAATATTTAAACAATTTCAAACCTAAATAGCTCCCTCAAGGTATATAAAAATGTTATTGAATTTTAACCATAGCTTCATCTTATATCAAACTTCACTCTACTAAAAATTGGTGCCAGAATATTATTGTTTGACCACTAAAATAAATACTTCAAAAAGGCACAAACTTTGAAACTTTAAACATGATATTGATATCGATTAACATCAATACTTAGTCAAAGTATTTGATACTCTTAATATGAATCAATCACATGAATTCACTTACGTCATTAGACTTTTGAAGGATCCAAAAGTCTACCCCATTACATCCTACACACCTTAATGTTGGATAAATAGGACATTATGATAAATCCCTTTGTTTCGATGATGACAAACATTTCATTCTTGTTGATCTAACGTGCTACTTGAGTGTGCAGGATTAAGGTGGATGACAAAGCAACTAGGGAAAATCCAAAAAGCTTACATATTTATATTTCCATGCAATGTAATCACTGTTGTATAAACTTGTACAAATATATAATGTACAAGTACTTAGATTGCATGTAAATCAAGCGTTGGATCTTCCTAGCTAATCACCACACTTAGATAGGTCATCTCCTTCAAATAGGATCACATATGCACACTCATACACATGCTTAGTGGTTAATTAAAAGATTGAAAACAGAGTCAATCTCGGTCGACCACACTCCTCGACCGAGACACTCTCGGTCGACAAACTTCTCGACCGAGAATGACCCAAGTAGCTGTTAGACACAGCTAACAAAGTAGTTGACAGTTGCAAATGAACGTTGATCCAGAGAGCCTGTCGGTCGACAAAACTTCGACCGAGATGGTCTCTGACAGCAACTGCAGAATAAAGTAACTAGCCGTTACTAATGCACCTAACTTATATCTAACGGCTAGTTAAGCACTTAGAAGCCCCTAGAAGTTGTCTAGAATGTCCTTAAGTATCCATAGGCCACTCCTATAAATAGGACATGCCTTAGGACACCAAAACACCTAAGATATACTTGTGCTATACTTGAGCTTGAATACTCACTTGCAATCTGTTTTAGAGCAATAGAGCAATTCCTACACTTGCCATTCATTCCTATTGCTCCCATTTCGTGTCCTATAGGCTAGTATCTTCTATCCACTACAATCACATTGTCATACACATTGGTTAGGAGATCTATACGCTTGATATAGGCAAATCAAGCCTTGTGCTTACAACGGTATTGTAATTTCTATTTTCCTTCTTGTTCCTTTTTATCCTTTGTACTCTCCTTGCTACTCCTAGGGTTGGAGGCTGCGGATTGGAGAGGGTTGACTTCTCAGGTGGAGAAGGGGACTTCAAGCTACTTCAAGAAGGCTATCGCACGGGAAGCTACTTCAGAAGGCTGGTGCAACGGGAGTTGGTGCACCTACTTCAAGGGAAGGCTGCTTCAAGGTTGGGCGATTACTTCTAGGTGAAGGCTGCTTGAAGGGTTTGGGAAAAGAAATTGTATTTTATGTAAAGTCCTTGCGAGGTAATAAAATAAATTTCTTTTCAAATCCCGGTTGGGTAAGCAACCGGGTAGTGGACTGACGGCTATAGTATTTGCTATAGTTGGAACCACTCTAAACCTTGTGTCTCCTTGTCCAATATCTTCATTGTGGTTGTTTGAGTTAAATTATTATTAAAATCTTTATAAAACTCTATTCACCCCCCCTCTAGTAGTTTTCACTTAAAAGAGCATTTTGTCCTCAAAATTAAGCTAAAAATCCAGTCTATCACAGGAGTGGTTGTAAGGTACCTGCTGGCTTTTGGTGTTTAACCTTGACTTGTTGGCAAACACCACACAACTACATAATCAGCTATATCTCTCTTCATTCATGACCACCAATATAGATCCTTGAAGTTGTTTTACATCTTGGAAATGTTTGGATGCATTGCATGCATAGAAGAGTGATATTCCTCAAGAACCTACTTCTTTAACTTAGTGTTATGTGGCACACACAATCTTTCTTGCTATTACAACATCCCATTATCCAAATATCTAAGCTATGTTCTCTTCCCTTATTTCAAGGCATGCATGATTTGCTTCAATGCACTATTATTCTATTGCAGCTCTTTGATTTTAGGATAGAACGTAGGTCTAACCTACATCTATGCAATAATCCCACCTTATTCTAAAACACTCAAATCCAAATTCAAATCTCTCATTTTTACAATGAATCTATTTTTACACATGCTAAAGAAAACAATTTTGTAGGTGATGTAGACTTCTTAGGTCCAAGCATCTACCACAACATTGGCCCTTCCAAGGTGGTAATGAATGGTAACGTCATAGTCCTTTCTAAGCTCTAACCATCTATGTGCCTCAGGATAAGATCATTTCATCTGAAAATATACTTTAAAGTCTTATGGTCAGTAAATACCTGATATGAATTACTATAGAGACAATGATGCCATGTCTTCAAGGCATATACTACTGTTGGTAGATCAAGATCATGAGTTGTATAATTCTCTTCATTCTTTATTATTTTTCTATAATCATAAGCCACCAACTTCCTTCATGTATAAGAAAACATCCTAAACCTCTCATGGATGCATCACAAAACACCACATATCCCTTGTCTACATCCGATAAAATCAAAATTGGTGTTGTAATAAATTTCTCTTCAATGTTTCAAAAACTTTTTGCACATGTTTTAGACCAAACAAAAGGCACATACTTCAATATTAAATGTGTAATAGGTATTTATAAAACAATGAAGTCTTATATAAATCCCCTATAATATCCATCTAACCCTATAAAGGTCTTGATCTCAGTAGGAGATGCAGCTTGTTATGATTGAAGAACATATTCCATTTTTGTTACAACCCATATCAGGGTTAGTCAATAAATACCTCAATTTGTATGAAACACCTTGATTAGTGTTGAGTATATTATTAAATATCATGCTTAATCAATATAAGCGACGTCGTGAATCAATAGTTGAGATTGAATCATTTGAGGTAATTAATGATAATAGTAATGATGATTGTTAAGTTAATTAAGTTGAGTTAAGTACTCACTGTTGCAATTAGTGATTTGACTAGTTGTGACATGTTAATTTGCATATTTTCTTGCCCTAAGGTTGTAGAGAATCTCACGCTTGAAATGTTGCAAGAAGAATCACTTCAAACGGACCTCCGAGTCAATAGTTATAGCATTTTCTATTTCTGGGGTTGAATTAGCAATTTTCCAAGCTTTTGACTTTATAATCTTTTCTTTCCCTTTCTTTCACACTTATCTTCTTTGAGCGGTGCCTTGGGTGCGGCGCACTGTAGCTGCGCGATTTCTGCAGCAACAAGAGGCAAACCACAGGGCGATTGAGGGCGATCTAGGGCTTGGTAGCCCCTTCTTCTGCATCGCCCACCTCTCCCCTTCTTCTTTCTCCTTCCTTCTTCCCCTTTCCTTGCCCTACCTGCGATCTCAACCATCAGCTAGGGCGGCGCCCCTGTAGCTGCGTTCAGCAACATCAGTAGCTATGCGAAGCAGCAGCTAGGGGTCGCCTTGAGCGTGGCCAGCACCTCGAATCGGTGCCATGGAGTTCGGCCTTAAGGCCCAGGCACAGATCCGCAGCCCTAGCTATGAGCAGCGATCCAACCAACTTCCCCTCTCCTTCCTGTATGTGTGTGGAGCTGCTACTTGCAGCAGATCCAGCTAGAATCCCTCTTGAGCGCGAGGAGCTACACCAAACAGTGCCAACGAGCTCGGCCTAGTGCCTCGAGCATGAATCCGCAGCAGTAGGAGGAGGT
This sequence comes from Alisma plantago-aquatica, assembly GCA_963693085.1. Taxonomy (NCBI): domain Eukaryota; kingdom Viridiplantae; phylum Streptophyta; class Magnoliopsida; order Alismatales; family Alismataceae; genus Alisma; species Alisma plantago-aquatica. Next base: position 689,128,748 of record OY856409.1, read on the forward strand.
GGATTGAGCAGCGAAGGAGGACTCATGTTCCGCGAGCAAATCATGGACGCCGATGGTGTGCCTCTTGACCGAGCTCTGCTGGCCTCGAAGAACCACCGCGAGGCCGAATGGAGGTGGAGGGAGCGAACAAAGTCCCACCTGGACCGACTGCGCCACTTGCTGGAATGTGACCCAAAGTCTGAAGAGGAGAACGGATGTCTGATGTTTAGGTCCGAATTGAGATCTTCGTTAGCATTAATTATGCCGCCTCTTTTCTAGTCTCTGTTGTATCCTTCCAATATTTTCAGGTCAGCCGACCGTGGTGTGAATCACAGAGCGTGAGCCACTGCTGTTTGGAAGGGGCGACGCCCCAGCTAGCGCGAGTAGCAACACCCAGTTTAATACCTCCACCTGTGTGTGTGAAAAACTTCTATTTGATTGCAGCTGGTTGATATCCAAAGCAAACCAAGGTAGAAGACGACCCAAATATAGACAAAAATTGGCCTCTAGACACAATTCCGGACGAACCCGGACAGTTCAAAACGCGGTGAGTAGGGTTTCATTTATTTATCATTAATAAACTCAGGCGTTTGAATATTTTCTGTTTTGTGCGCGAATTACGCTGATAACAGGCGTTATCAGGCGTCGGGCAGCGTTTGGCGTCGCCCAACCTTTTTAGTTTATAAAATGCTTCTAGACACTGTTATATGATTAAATTTAGCATTTGAACATTATGGATTGAATCAGTAGATTTATATGGTTCATTGGAACCTAAATTGCTCATTTGAATGTTGAAATTAGAAATTCATGTCTGAAAATGGTATAATTTGGGTATGAACCCAGACAATGAAGATTTCTGATAAATTATCAGATGTACGATTTCAAAGTTGATATGAATAAATAAAATATACATGAAAACCCTAATTGCATATATCTTTTGACGTTAATATGTGTAAATTGATATTTACATGAAATGGCACATTTCTCTGAAATATTACCAGAAATTCTCAAGTATTGTTATTAAATTGTATTGTGATATGTAATTAACTCTTAATTGAGTTAAGTGATGCACAAACCAGGATTTGGGTTCATGTGCACGTTTTTCGAGAATTTTAGAGAATTGATAATTGTTGAGTATGATTCTCATATGTGAAGTAAATTTCTTTAATTTGTAAAATAAGATGTTCAATTGTGTAAATTCGCTATGTATGTGCCAAATTGAAATAAGTTGGGTTATTTATGCATTTCTAATTTACCTGAATGCATGGTATGAGAATTTCTCAGAAATTACAATGATATGAAATATATTGCTCTGTCAGTTTAGAATGACAGTGTATTGTGATCTGATATGAAATCAGTAAATGTGATTTTCCTGTTTAAATGTTTATATGTTAATCAGTTAATAGACTTAGGTGCCCTAACACTGTAGAACCCCTTTGACAGGTCTGCTTCTTAGGGGTGAAACTCGTGTCCAACATCAACGCGTGCGATGTCACGGTGGCACGAGGATGGAAAGACAGTGTTCAACAACAACGCGTGTGATGTCATGGTGGCACTGGAGTAAATAGGGGTTATTTAACAACAACGCGTGCGATGTCACGGTGATAACCCATACCTCCTGAGCCTGTGTACTCAGGTTAGAGGAGGAGTTCGGAGCACTTGATGTAGTGCAGTGAGGCCGATGAGCCTCGAGGCCGATGAGCCTGTGGGTCCTGTGGCAGAGCAGGGCTGGCGTCAGACTTAGCATTTCCCGGGTGTGTCGCTAAGTCTTGTACGGTGGGATCGTAGTTCGCTACGGATTTTTATATGCAGGGTACACTGCATATGATTAGGGCATAATAATAATATAAATTGGTACTCATATAGGATCACAGTAAATTAAAGTATTCGAACTTTTGTGCTATTTCTTTATAACTGTTTATCTGTTCAAATTATATGTTATTGCATGGAAATGTGATTATATTCTGCAAATCTGTTATGTTATTAGAACTGCCCTGCTTAGTACTGTACTTATGTTTTATTTCAATTTATAAACCTGATGAGTTGTTTAGTGATAGCTAAGTGAAATGCTATTCACTGAGCGAGTAGGCTCATACCTCTACTCAAAACATTTTCAGGTCATCAACATCACAGGAATCTGAAGGATCCTTTCATCCTAACGCTAAGTCTGTAGAAGGTTTATGTAGTTAGTAGTTAGAGGTCTCTTAGTCCTTTCCCCTCGATCTTTGGGACATGGTGTGGGTGAGAGAGAGTATGTATGGAAAATGTGTATAAAGATGTAAATTAACTGTTATGTTTACTTTCTGTTAAACAATGTTACATGTTGTAAACTTTGTTTATGTTCTCTAGCCAGTTTAATTGAAATGCTTCCGCAATAGTTTATTATGTTTTAGTTTACAACAATAATCCGGATATCATTACGAGGTTTTAAAAAGAAAAAAAAAGTTCTCAGTGATTTGTTTATGTGATAATCCCTCCGTCGCACCCTAATCTCGTGATTAGTGGTTAGTGTGAGATTAGGGGTGTGACAACTTGGTATCAGATCATAGGTTGAGTATATGAATACTCTAAGTCAAGGTCAGGGGACGATAAGAGACCAATAGAATTAGGACTTAGGTGTCTTCCTTCTAACTGCAATTTTATAACAGGAAATGTTCTGTTATAGTATTGCAGATGGCAGGAAGAGGACATGGTCACAAGAATCAAGTTGAGAATTTAAGCTGAGTTATCAGGGATCATTAAGATCAAAAGATAGAATTATAATTAAGATGGATAAGAAATGATGTGTCTTTAGCTCTGGGAGATCTGAGTGTTTGGATACCCTGGCCAGGTGTCTAAGTACTTAGATTAACCAGTATCAAGATACTCTGTCTATTCTTCTCTGGATGCCCTGGCCAGGTATGCAGAGGAAGGATAGACTAGAGAGAAACCCTAGAAATCTTAGGGTTAAGAATCGGAAATTAATGTAAGAGTAAGAGATTAAATATAGGATGCAATACAACTCTTGTTTTATATTGCTTATTTGATTAGAGATCACTAGAAATGCTCTTATATGCATGAAATTAGATTTTCAGTTTGTAAAGTAAACATGATTCTTTTATGTTGTTGTATGTCATAAAATGATTTATTTATTGTTTAAATTCTTTGTATCAAGTAGACCAAAAGTTATGTTTAAATGAGTTTGCCTTAAGTGGATATTCATTCCACATGTTTGAAATCAATAGGAGTTGGTTAATCCTGAGTAGCTCTTGGCTTTAGGACTACAGGTTCGGCCTGGTCCGACTGGCAGGATGCATTACTGGGATTTAATGACTCCTATTAACAGTTTAATAAAAGTAGACTCCGGGTAATTTAGACCCGCATCATGGTGAAAAATGTATATACGCTAAGATGTTGAAATATAAGGGAAAGATTAGAACAGCTAAGAATTAGCTAGAACTGATATCGGAGACCCAACGTTGAGGTCTCATATGAGCAATCCTTAATTGAAAATAAAGGAACATGATACAAGGTTCAGATTCAATTTAATGATTTGTATTATATGAACTCTAAATATGAGAATATGGAAAAGAAATGAGAAAAGTATGTAAGGGCTAAGATAGTAAGAATCAACCATAGAGTGGATCATAATAGAGTAAAATTCGTTTATGTATTTTTAAAGCAAAGGAAAAATATAAGAAAAGAGTGAAGTATACAATAAGTACATAGAAATAAAGAGTTTTATGTAAATCATAAGACCAGGATAAGAAACTTAGTTGAATTCAGAGAAATGTTAGAAATGATGATTTTGATTAAGGAATGAGGATTACATGACATAATTGAGAGTATGGAATGCATATCTTTATTATAAAGTTTAATACATTCATACATACTACCTTGGAATTATGAGTCTCAATATACTAACTAACTTGTTTCTGAAATAAGGAACAAACGCGTAATTTAGAAAATGAATGCATCATATATGTTGCATAACTACCATGGTAGAGATGTCTCGGTGAATGAAATAATGACACACAACATGATGATGAAACCCTAGCAGGGTAAATTGAGAATGTAATTTATCTGAATGTCTAAGTAAGAGAAAGGAAAATTCCAGTGATAAGATAAGGAAGAATTTAGTAAAACTTATGAGATCTAAAGTTTGAATTTCAAACTAAGGGAACATAGTCACATCACAATAACACTATGTTATTGATAAAGACGAAACCCTAGAATGTTTAGAGTTGCAGTAGTTCAAGGGGTATCAATAGTGATTTGACCTTGAGTACTAGCATCTCTATAAAATAAGATCATGGGATTTGTTCTATGAAAGGTAAGCTAGCATTAATAAAATCTAGGGTTTAAAGGTAGATAAACAATATGAAAATGACTTGGAGAAAAGAGTAAGATATAAATTTGAAATGTAACAATAAGTAAGTAGCATAGAATGAGGATTACTACCCGATACATGATCTGAAGTTAGTTGTTGTAGTTCATACTCTTATGACACAGCGTCACTATCTTTATGATGTGACGATAGATTGTCACCTTGGGAAGGTGAATGTGGTAGCTGATGCCCTAAGTAGGAAGTCTAGTTCAACAGTGGATGTATTTTCCATGGCATGTTTCAAAAAAGACATGCTAGTGGAAATGTGAAAGTTGAACTTAGACTTAGGGGTGACATAGCTAAATGGTTTGATTGCACAGATGCAAGTCAAGCCTACTTCTTATGATCAAATCAAGGAACTACAATAGGGTGATAGTGAGTTAAACCAGACCATGCATGACATGGCAAGGGGAAGAGACCAGAGTTCAAGTTTTCAGATGATGATGTGTTGTTTTAGCATGACAGGTTGTGTGTATCTCGAGATAATGATTTGAAAGAAAAGATTCTTGAGGAAGCACATGCATTGATGTACACTATGTATCTAGGCAACACTAAGATGTATATGAATCTCAAGGAGTTGTATTGGTGGCTTGGTGTGGAAAGAATGTAGCTGAGTATGTGGTTAGGTGCAATGTGTGTCAGCAGGTTAAGGCTAAGCACCAGAAACCTACATGTACCTTGCAATCTCTTCTTATACCTGAGTGGAAGTGGGAACATATCACAATGGATTTTGTGGTAGGGTTACCCAGGACACCTAGAGATTATGACTCGATATGAATGATTGTGGATATACTAATTAAGTCTGCTCACTTTCTTCATATTAAGTCAACCTTTGATGTCCCAAGGTTGGCTAGGATATATGTGGATGAGATTGTTAGGTTGCATGGTATCCAAGATTCAATTATATCTAATAGAGATCCTAAGTTCACATCCAGATTTTTGAATCAGTTGCATCGAGCTTTGGGCACAAAGTTGAGATGAAGTACAACCTTTCACCCGCTGACGGATGGTCAGTCAGAAAGGACCATTCAGACTCTCGAGGACATGCTGAGAGCATGTGTTCTGCAGTTCAGAGGAAGTTGGGAAGAACACTTGAGCCTTATAGAGTTTACATACAATGGTGGTCACCATTCCAATCTTGGTATGGTCTGTATGAAGCTCTGTATGGTAGAAAGTGTAGATCATCCATATGTTGGTATGAGGTAGGTGAAAAGCATATTCTTGGACCAGAGATAGTGGATTTGACCACTGAAAAGATTACAGTGATCATAGAGAAGTTGGAAGCTGCACAGGATGGGCAGAAGAGTTATGCTGAGAAGAGGCGTTGACCTCTTGAGTTTCAAGTTGGTGATGAAGTGTATCTGGAGGTTTCACCATGAAAAGGAGTGCTGAGGTTTAGCAAGAGAGGCAAATTGACTCCTAGGTTTATGGGCCTGTATCCTATCATTGAGAGGATTGGACCTATAGCCCATAAGTTGGATTTGCCATCCGAGTTGGCCAAGTTACATGATATGATTCATGTATCGATGTTGAAGAAATGTTATCCTGGTACAGAGAAGATAGTGGACCCATAATCTGCTCAGCTCAGACCAGATGTATCTTATGTTGAGGGATCAATACGAATAGTTGATCGGAGGATCAAGAAACTCAAGAATCACGAGATACCATTAGTGAAAGTTTTGTGGAGGAATCATAACCTAGAAGAAACCACGTGGGAGTTTGAGTCAGAGATGCGTAACCAATTTCCTTTTCTTTTTAGGAATTTCGGGATGAAATTCTTATAAGGGAGGGAGATTGTTACAACCCATATCAGGGTTAGTCAATAAATACCTCAATTTGTATGAAACACCTTGATTAGTGTTGAGTATATTATTAAATATCATGCTTAATCAAGATAAGCGACGTCGTGAATCAATAGTTGAGATTGAATCATTTGAGGTAATTAATGATAATAGTAATGATGATTGTTAAGATAATTAAGTTGAGTTAAGTACTCACTGTTGCAATTAGTGATTTGACTAGTTGTGACATGTTAATTTGCATATTTTCTTGCCCTAAGGTTGTAGAGAATCTCACGCTTGAAATGTTGCAAGAAGAATCACTTCAAACGGACCTCCGAGTCAATAGTTATAGCATTTTCTATTTCTGGGGTTGAATTAGCAATTTTCCAAGCTTTTGACTTTATAATCTTTTCTTTCCCTTTCTTTCACACTTATCTTCTTCGAGCGGTGCCTTGGGTGTGGCGCACTGTAGCTGCGTGATTTCTGCAGCAACAAGAGGCGAACCACAGGGCGATTGAGGGCGATCTAGGGCTTGGTAGCCCCTTCTTCTACATCGCCCACCTCTCCCCTTCTTCTTTCTCCTTCCTTCTTCCCCTTTCCTTGCCCTACCCGCGATCTCAACCATCAGCTAGGGCAGCACCCCTGTAGCTGTGTTCAGCAACATCAGTAGCTATGCAAAGCAGCAGCTAGGGGTCTCCTTGAGCGTGGCCAGCACCTCGAATCGGTGCCATGGAGTTCGGCCTTAAGGCCCAGGCACAGATCCGCAGCCCTAGCTACGAGCAGCGATCCAACCAACTTCCCCTCTCCTTCCTGTATGTGTGTGTCTCTGCTACTTGCAGCAGGTCCGGCTAGAATCCCTCTTGAGCGCGAGGAGCTACACCAAGCAGTGCCAACGAGCTAGGCCTAGTGCCTCGAGCATGAATCCGCAGCAGTAGGAGGAGGTGGATCGAGCAGCGAAGGAGGACTCATGTTCCGCGAGCAAATCATGGACGCCGATGGTGTGCCTCTTGACCGAGCTCTGCTGGCCTCAAAGAACCACCGCGAGGCCGAATGGAGGCGGAGGGAGCGAATAAAGTCCCACCTGGACCGACTGCGCCACTTGCTGGCATGTGACCCAAAGTCTGAAGAGGAGAACGGATGTCTGATGTTTAGGTCCGAATTGAGATCTTCGTTAGCATTAATTATGCCGCCTCTTTTCTAGTCTCTGTTGTATCCTTCCAATATTTTCAGGTCAGCCGACCGTGGTGTGAATCACAGAGCGTGAGCCACTGCTGTTTGGAAGGGGCGCCGCCCCAGCTAGCGCGAGTAGCAACACCCAGTTTAATACCTCCACCTGTGCGTGTGAAAAACTTCTATTTGATTGCAGCAGGTTGATATCCAGAGCAAACCAAGGTAGAAGACGACCCAAATATAGCCGAAAATTGGCCTCTAGACACAATTACGGACGAACCCAGACAGTTCGAAATGCGGTGAGTAGGGTTTCATTTATTTATCATTAATAAACTCAGGCGTTTGAATATTTTCTATTTTGTGCGCGAATTACGCTGATAACAGGCGTTATCAGGCGTCGTGCAGCGTTTGGCGTCGCCCGACCTTTTTAGTTTATAAAATGCTTCTAGACACTGTTATATGATTAAATTTAGCATTTGAACAGTATGGATTGAATCAGTAGATTTATATGGTTCATTGGAACCTAAATTGCTCATTTGAATGTTGAAATTAGAAATTCATGTCTGAAAATGGTATAATTTGGGTATGAACCCAGACAATGAAGATTTCTGATAAATTATCAGATGTACGATTTCAAAGTTGATATGAATAAATAAAATATACATGAAAACCCTAATTGCATATATCTTTTGACGTTAATATGTGTAAATTGATATTTACATGAAATGGCACATTTCTCTGAAATATTACCAGAAATTCTCAAGTATTGTTATTAAATTGTATTGTGATATGTAATTCACTCTTAATTGAGTTAAGTGATGCACGAACCAGGATTTGGGTTAATGTGCACGTTTTTTGAGAATTTTAGAGAATTGATAATTGTTGAGTATGATTCTCATATGTGAAGTAAATTTCTTTAATTTGTGCAATAAGATGTTCAATTGCGTAAATTCGCTATGTATGTGCCAAATTGAAATAAGTTGGGTTATTTATGCATTTCTAATTTACCTGAATGCATGGTATGAGAATTTCTCAGAAATTACAATGATATGAAATATATTGCTCTGTCAGTTTAGAATGACAGTGTATTGTGATCTGATATGAAATCAGTAAATGTGATTTTCCTGTTTAAATGTTTATATGTTAATCAGTTAATAGACTTAGGTGCCCTAACACCGTAGAACCCCTTTGACAGGTCTGCTTCTTAGGGGTGAAACTCGTGTCCAACATCAACGTGTGCGATGTCACGGTGGCACGAGGATGGAAAGACAGTGTTCAACAACAACGCGTGTGATGTCACGGTGGCACTGGAGTAAATAGGGCTTATTCAACAACAACGCGTGCGATGTCACGGTGATAACCCAGACCTCCTGAGCCTGTGTACTCAGGTTAGAGGAGGAGTTCAGAGCACTCGATGTAGTGCAGTGAGGCCGATGAGCCTCGAGGCCGATGAGCCTGAAGGCCGATGAGCCTGTGGGTCCTGTGGCAGAGTAGGGCTGGCGTCAGACTTAGCATTTCCCGGGTGTGTCGCTAAGTCTTGTACGGTGGGATCGTAGTTCGCTACAAATTTTTATATGCAGGGTACACTGCATATGATTAGGGCATAATAATAATATAAATTGGTACTCATATAGGATCACAGTAAATTAAAGTATTCGAACTTTTGTGCTATTTCTTTATAACTGTTTATCTGTTCAAATTATCTGTTATTGCATGGAAATGTGATTATATTCTGCAAATCTGTTATGTTATTAGAACTGCCCTGCTTAGTACTGTACTTATGTTTTATTTCAATTTATAAACCTGATGAGTTATTTAGTGATAGCTAAGTGAAATGCTATTCACTGAGCGAGTAGGCTCATACCTCTACTCAAAACATTTTCAGGTCATCAACATCATAGGAATCTGAAGGATCCTTTCATCCTAACGCTGAGTCTGTAGAAGGTTATTGTAGTTAGTAGTTAGAGGTCTCTTAGTCCTTTCCCCTCGATCTTTGGGACATGGTGTGGGTGAGAGAGAGTATGTATGGCGAATGTGTATAAAGATGTAAATTAACTGTTATGTTTACTTTCTGTTAAACAATGTTACATGTTGTAAACTTTGTTTATGTTATCTAGCCAGTTTAATTGAAATGCTTCCGCAATAGTTTATTATGTTTTAGTTTACAACAATAATCCGGATATCATTACGAGGTTTTAAAAAGAAAAAAAAGTTCTCAGTGATTTGTTTATGTGATAATCCCTCCGTCGCGCCCTAATCTCGTGATTAGTGGTTAGTGTGAGATTAGGGGTGTGAAAACTTTCTTAGGGTCTTAGTTGACTCCTTCTCCTAACAGGGCGTGTCCAAGAAAAGAAAAATTTGGACAACTAGACCTCACACTTATTGAACTTACCATATAATTGATGTTGTCTCAACAACTAAGGGATACTCATAAATTTGGCTCATACTATTCTGCATCTACAGAATGTCAAAGGATATCATCTTTAAACACTATTATGAATTGATCTAGATTCTGTTTGAAAACTCTATTCATAGTGTCAATAAAAGATGCAGGGGCATTTTCTAGTCCAAAAGAAATCATTACAAACTCATAAATGTCCATATATTTTCCTTAAGGCTCACTTAGGTATATCTGATGCCAATATCCTCAAGTGATGGTAATCTAACCTGAGATTTACCTTGAAGAAAATTGTTGTTCCACGTAATTGGTCAAATAGATCATCAATCATAGTCAAAGGATATATGTTCCTTGATGGTTGTCTTATTCAATTGCTTATAGTCTATCAATAACTACATAGTTCCACCCTTCTTTTTCACAAAAAGAAAAGATCTTGAATATAATACCTAGTTGGGCACCTCAAATGTGATGTAGTAGGTTGAATGAAACCCGTATGTAGTAACTCTTATAACTGAATTTTTAATTCCTTAAACTCTACAAGTGCCATTCTATAGGCTAGTAATGTTATAGGCTGACTATCTCATGGTATTTGTATCTCCAAGTAAACATCTCTCTCATGAGGTAAACCTACTAACCATCATTAAAAACATCTGAAAACTCACACAATATGGGAACATCCGCTATAATATCTATTATTTTCTATGACTTTATATGTACCACATGTGCTAAAAAGGCCTCACACCCTTTTCTCATCATCTTATCGGCTACATTAGTTTATACTATGCATGTGGGTAAGACTTTCCTACCTCTAGTAAGATATAAGAAAAACTACCTTGCTAAAATATAATCTCTTTTTTCCAAAAATCTAATTGAGCATAGTATGTCTCAAGGAAATTCATACCCAAAATTATTTGAGAAGAATTGATGTATAAGGGTATGAGAATAACAATTATGACATACCCATTGAAACTGAAAAGATATTTGGGATACTTCTATGAAAACTATTGGCGCACACAATATAACTCTTAACATCAATTCATAAGATAAATATTGCGTTCAAAGGTTTAATTCACTAACTAATGATCTCTGTAAAAGAAAGGGCCACACTAAGATCTATCAAAATTTTAACTAAAATGTTGTTAAAGAAAAGCATCTCACAGGTAACAACTTTGGGTGAGACTACTCCTTTAGATTGATCCATAGAAAAGAAAATTCATATATCTCTCCATATGCCACGGTGTCCTCGATGTCCACTACTGATGGTAGGTGCTCCCCCTCTAGAACATGAATCCACTAAAGAACTTTCTCCTCTATCTGGAGTCTGTCTTTGTAGAGTTTGAAACTGAGACTATGAACTCTATGATGGTGTATCTGAAGCTTAGGACAGTCTCTCCTAAAGTGTCCCTCCTGTCCACAATAATGGCTCCATACTTGAAATTTTGTTTACCAAAATAGACTAGAGTGTTCCCTATTACAAGTATCACACATACAGTTATCTTGTATATGTTGTCCTAACACTAACATTGATGATCCTGAAGGCCAAGATGAAGGTGCCCAACTACGTGGTATATTCCATCGTGTAGGGCTAGAATTTCCCCTACTATGAGAAGAAACCACATCACAAGAACCAGATCCTTGTCTTCTAAGACAACCAAGAACATGTCCTATTTGGAAAAGAATTTTCCACCTCCTCTATATCCAAAACTACTTTGTCCTCCTCTACTAAAATCTGTAGATCTTCTTCTTCCCACAGAATGCTTATCAGCATTAGTTGACTCTTCAATACGTCTTGTTGCCTTACAAACTCTCCACAATTTTATCCATCCCTTCGGCCAATTGTCGATATATTGTGTCTAATTTTTAGTGTTAAACCAGCTTAAGACCTCTTGCATTTCTCTATGTCATTCACTACTAGATATGGATAGAAGTTAACCAACCTCATAAAATATGCATTATAATTACCAACAGGCATACTGCCCTATCTAATAATCTCCAGTTGTCTGATTTTATCATTTGGGAAGGTAGAAGGGAAATAGTTCATGTGAAACTCATCCAAAAAGTCCCTCCAAGTCATCATTGTATTTATCCTCTTATCTTCTACTCCATGCCACCATAACTCAGCATCTCAAATATATAAATAGCATAGTTGATCTGCATGTCCTCTAATAACCACACATTTTCCATAGTTGGGTCAGTTGTTTCAAAAAACTTAGTCCCATTGAGCTTCTTCACCAGTTGATAGGATCTCATCATATCCTCGCTAGAAGATGAAACCTTCATGTCCATATTATATTTCTCCTTTGTCTCCAGAAAGACACGATACATCATGGATGCCTTGTCTCTGTCATCCCCATCTTGGCTCTCAATCTACTCTTCACCATGACCATACCCTCTTCCTACCATATATCATTATCTCTAATATAACATATTTGTTCGAAAATTGTTGTTAAAAGAAGAAACATCCTATTCCTATTTGTCTCTTACCATATCTGTCCCAAACCTAAGATCAACCTAAGATTCAATACCAAGAGTGGAGGTAAAATAGACCCACTAACATTGACTAAGCCCGCCATAGAGGGATTAGACTAACCATCCACTTTTAATCACTTTACTGAAAATCAGCCTAAAGTTTTTTTCTTTCTTGAATTATATAGAATTAAAGAAACATATTGTTAACTTAAAAGATGACATCTGAGTTAATCATAAACATCATACATCCACAACTGAGTTAAACTTTTACATCATACCCAAATGAAAGAAACTAGTTCTTGCTTTACTTTACATCATACTAAAAATAGTTCTCAATCCTCACTTTCACAGTCCAAGACATGAGGAAGGATAAGAGACCATCTAACTAACTAACTATTTCTCTAGAGATGTTTATTGATCTACTCGTGATAATAGCTAGCCTCTGAATCCTCCTACTGGGTTGGACTAGTTCCTAAAAGCTATAAATGTAGAGTGTGTGAGAAACTGCCTCAGTGCATATAAATCAACAAGAAACCATGATGATTTAGATGTATTTTTATTATAGAATTAGATATGGAAGAATACTAGCCTCATAGTTTAGGACTATAAACCATACAATATGGATATAGTTATGTTAATATAAATAAATAAACTAAATCCATTCACTAATGTTTTATTCCTTTTATTATGTCGTAGACCCACATGAAGTTGTACCACGACATGTGGAAGTATCACAGCAAACTAAGATCATACCGTATAAGACTTAAAATAGAACTGGGACTTTCAGTCTACTAAATTATCTTCCAAGTCTGCAAAGGGGCTCACCATGTTTAGCCTCGACGGCTAATCAGCTGGGTGGATAAAATTGAATTCCTTATCAAAATTGGGTTCTTAGGCGGAGAGTCAAAGTACTTGGGATAACTACCTACATCAGTGGTTCCACAAGAGCTAACCTACAGAGAAGTATCTAAACAAACTGAATTGCACTAAAATCTCCAATTTATGTTGGATACTTACTAATTTAAAGAGATTTTCATTTTGGAGTTAGTTCCTTATACCTCTCTAGTATGCTCCAGCTACCTCATCTTGGACTCTGCCAGTTAGTAGGCATACTACTTCCTTCATGGTGCAAATCTACATGATGTTTTATATATTGTTCAGGACATCTAATGTCTAGTTGATTCTTTAGTTTCACTAATAGACTTAATACTGTATCATTCTTATCTAACTCCATTGTAAGGCTTCTATTTACATTCTATTATAACTAAACATAATTCTAAATCACTGCATCAACAAAGTAGTCTGATTGAACTAATAAGATGAACATACTAGTAAGGTCAAGGGAAACCTTTGGTTGATGAATCAAGGAGAACGCAAATATAAGGAAGGATCAACAACAACAAAAACTACTTACCAAGTTGAATCTATAACAAAATTGTTGGTTAAGCCTTTGTTTCAAGTTCTTATCCAAATATATATCTATAATTTGCCTTTCAATTCGTCTTTTCCATGGTATAAATCTTTGATTTTGTAGAGGATAGAAATATGAATCAAATGAAATAAAAATCACCAAATTTTGATAAGTATATCAAATGTTATGGTCATTTTTGTAATTGGTTATGTTCAGTGGATGTGTAGATCAAACGATTGGTTGGCAAACCTTCAGTTGCCAAACCTTTAGTTTGCAGTCATCGGTTTTCAAACAAAGATAATTCTAAGTAAAAACTTAAAAGTGACATAACTTCCTTATTTAAACTTTGAGTTGGTTCATTCCTTTTGCATTGATTCATAACTAAATTGTCTACAATTCTATAGTAAAATTTTTGGTAAAATGATTAAATAATAATATATTTATAAATTAATTCCTTAAATATCTATAATGTTCTTCCACATACATGTGTGGGCTATTACGAAATCAACTAGGATTCAGACCTTAATGAATTCATAATATATGTTTTCTTTCACTTATCCAAGAATAAGATTTAGATACACCAATATATAAATCAACCAGTTAATAATGCAGAATGTTTATAAGGGTAAGTAAGGTGCAATTAACAATAGAGTTATCATAAACCCTCAAATTACTATTAAAGTATGGTATGGGTTCTAACACATTGAATCTTTTGATGAAGAGGTGAAATCTATTCAATTCTTTGGCAATAGAAAATTCAAACGCTCGCTTGCTCAATCCCACTCTCCCAAGAGAAGGAATTATCATATTTTTTTCTCGAATATAAAAAGGAAGTGAGGTACAAGGGAAGTTATGTCAACAACAAAGTGAACTATATAAATTCAATATTTGAATATCATTTCCTATCTAGGTTAATGTCTTTGATGAGGTTTAGAACATTGTGACTAGGTGGGTCAAAGACTCAATCAACTATCCTTGACTCTTTCCCGCTGTGAGGAGAAGACTTTCGCTTCCCAAACCATGGTGAATCTAATTAATACTGCTTGACAATGGTATTCCTCAAAATCCCTATGTCCTACCACAAGTGCAAGTGCAACCCCTCCATCAATATCAACACCCACCTAACCTTTATGCATCACTGTCACTACAACAACCCCTCAAAAACCAATACCCTCCTTCACCTCAAAAAACACCTCACTAAGGGCACATAAATCAATATGTTCAACCTCCACTTTATCATCCACGACAATAACAAACACCCTGCCTCTCCATGAGAAAGTGAACATTTTGACCCTTTTGAGATGTGGAGGGTGTTTGAAAAACCCAAGGACCAATGAAGACATGGAATTGTGAATGACATCCATGTCAAAATAGTTTAATCTAGGTTTGAGTTGTGTTAATATCGTGACTCTAGGTTTTGTTGATGTCAAAAGATTTTGTGATACAATGACAATTTTGTTGTGTATGTAGATTTTGTGATACCAAGAGCCCTACCATTTACTCTAATTGGGAGGTGATATTACTCCTTCTAGTGATTTTGTGATTCCTAGTGTTGACCATTGATTCCTACTATCCCACCCCTCACCCCCCGGTTGACTCATGTGACACCTCGAGTCGAGCATGTTGAGCTTCCCAAAATAGGTGCAGGTGGACCCCCATTCCATGTGACTTGGATGAGCTCTCATCATCTAAGAGAAGGCAAAAGAAGCATGAAAATGTAATTTTTGAGGTCTTCAAGCAAGTAAAAGTAAACATTCTATTGTTTGTTGTAATCAAGTAGATCGAGCTTCTGCTAAGATCCTTTAGTACATGTGCACCTACAAAAAGAAAACACCATGAAGGATTCCAAAGAAAGTGAAGTTGACAAAGTTGTTGACCTAAGTGCTACAAATTGCCCATATTTTGATAATGACTTAACCATTACATTCATATGTATCTAATATGTTTGTTTAAGATTGATTTCAAGCATTAGGTACATGAAAAGGATCAAATCACTCAAGCCCTAGCTTGGTTTAGTTCAAGTCCAAAGCAATGCAAATGCGCAATTTTAGAAAATATTTGAAATCACCTTAGATTAATTTTTAATCATTTGTATTGATGATATGACTTGTAACTAAGATGAGAAAAAATCAAGGACACTAAATTCAAACGTTTGATCACTTAAATATCATTTTGTAAAATTCATCACATGCACTTCATCATTTGAGTTACGATCTTGACCGATCATTGATGGATTTTGAGAGCGATATCAATCGATCGAGTTGCCTATACATAGAACTTGAATGACGATCTCTCTACCCAAGGTTGATTTAAGTGGATCGGTCAAGTTGCCACCAGGAAAAACTCGACCTATGGTTTAAATTTGTCTTATCGCATAGCGGGATTGGTCGAGTTATCTTTATTGAAAATAGACTGATTGCATTGTACGGAAAACACATAAAATGTGATTCTCGCCATTGGAGAGTTGCAAATCTTGAAATTATATATGTTGCAACCCTCTAAATGGGTAGAAAACATTCATAAGTGTTCCCACACTCTAGTGGACACCCCCAGTTATAGATAGGACCCCTTGGAGTTCATTCCAAGTTTTCTCATTCATGCTATTCAAGGTCCTTTCCATAGTTGAGTGCTTTTAGTCCACTTGAACCCCTTTCCCTCTCTTGCTTACACTTCAGTTCATCCATATGAGTGAGATAGGTTGTGTGTGAGAGAGTTTCCTCATTGCACATTTGTAAAATCTCTCAAGTCTTCTCCTTCAAAATCCCTTTCATCAAGATCATGTTGATGAAGGCTTCTCTAAGTGAAGGAAGGGGGTTCATGCTTCTTTGTGTTGTAGAAGAAGGCGATTCAAGTTTCTCCGTGTGAAGGAGGAAATCAAGGTGGAAGATCCAAGAAATTGAGTGGGTAAAGCCTCAAGTCTAAAGACTCGTTGCAAGAAGGGGAGGACCTTGGTGAAGGCATCTAGCTGATTACACAAGTGGGTAAAACCTTTGTGAGATATAAGATTGGCTCTATTTTAGGTAAGACCTTGATTGTAAGGTTGTTGGCTCCCTTTTTCTTAAAGGGAAGTTGGATATCCTTGTCCCAAAAAAGGAAGGTCATTTTTTGTAACTCTTATAAGTGAATATAAGGAGTAGACAAGCTTAAGAAATCTGAGAGCTTGACCTCTCTAGGTAGTGGACTAACTCTCTCCTAGTTTAAAGAGTGGAACCACTATAAAACATATTGTCCAATTGGTTGCTTCAATTTTTCTCATCCTTGTTATGCATGTTTAGATTCCCATCAAATTAACTATTTGAAATTATACCTAGTTGAAGTAAATTGAAGGTGTAACTATTTTTTTGCAAGTTTTGAGGCTCTATTCACCCCCCCCTCTAGAGCCCTCTGATTCAACAAGTGGTATTAGAGACACAGTCTTCTCCGACACATCTCCCACGAGATGAGAAGATTGGTGACTTACTTTGGTCCCTCAAACTAGAGGGAAGCTTCTCCATGAGGTCTCTAGAATTTGACGGAACCAACTTCCTCTGTTGGAAATGATGGATGTAGTTCTTCCTTCAAGGGACCAACTACGACATGTGGAAGGTGGTGATTCTTCCATATAAGGAGCCAACCAGTGATGTAGCTACTTGGGATGAATCTACATTCAAGAAGGCACTGCTCAATACCAAGGTGATAAGCATCATCTATTCTGCCTTCACTCCCTCCGAATTCAACCAGATCTCATCTAGGGAAACAACCCATGAGATTTGGAACAAGTTGTGCATCACATATGAAGGCAAGAAGAAAGTTAAGGAGTCCAAGATCTACATGCTCAATGGGCTTCTTGAGAACTTCAAGATGGGCAAGAAGGAAAGAGTGGTGGACATGTACTCAAGTCTCAACACCATTGTCAACAAACTTGCATCTTTGGGACACTCGTTGGATAGATGTGCAATCAACTCCAAGATACTTAGGTCCCTTCCCAATAGATGGAAACCCAAGGTGACTTCAATTGAAGAAGTTAGAAGTCTTTGAGACTTAGCCACTCAGGATCACACTGGAAACCTTCAAGCTCATGAGCCAAGACTTGACAAGCAAGAAGAAGATGACAAGTAAGAGGAGAAGGAATCAAAGAAGATAAAAGACAATGCCTTCAAATCTCAAGTGGATGTAATTATTCTCTAACAAAAACTTGCTTTCCAGTCCTCTCTTTCCTCCTCAAGTGAAGATGATGGCCCTAGTGATCATGAAGCAAAATACTCCAAGGGAAAACACTTTAAGGGAAAGTCTTCAGTGTGGATAAAAGGGGCACTACAAGAATGAATGCCACCAAGAAGAGCCACCACAAGAGCAGAAGCAAGAAGAAGGATGACTACAAGAAGGAAGGCAATTACAAGAGGAAGGATAAGAAAGAGAAAAGAAGCAAGGATTAAGCTCATGCAGCTTGGGAGGAATCCTCCTCTAGTGACTCAAGCTCCAATGAAGGAGAATTCCATCTTGCACTCATGGCCTCCACACCTGAAGACATTGGTGAGGTAAGTGAGGTAAGCTTGCCTGAGTTATCCAAAGAAACTCCTATTGATATGCTTAATGCTACTCGCTCTTCTTATTCCAAATGTTAATCTAAGAAGAAGAGGTTGGGTAAGATCATTGATGAGATGCTAAAATTGAGATTCTTGATCAAAATGAAAAGTTTCATCTTGATAGCTATGATTCCTTGCAAGGATAGTTTCTTAATCTTGAGCTCTAATGCAATGGAGTTGTAGTTCAGAATGGTGTCTACCTTAAAAACATCAGTAGTCTTAAGGAAGAAAACCAAGCCCTAGTAGATAAGATGGTTTTGCTTGAAAAAATAATGGTCTTAAACTTTCTTGTGATACTACTAAGGATGAAAATAGAATTTATCTTGATGAGCTTCTCTTGCTTAGAATAGAAAATGCTAGGTTGCTTGCTCAAATTAATGATATACCTTCTAGACCTATTTTGCCTAGCAATGAAGCTGCTTCTATTTATTTGGAAAGAGATTCCTATTTGATTAAAGCCCTCTGCTTAGAGGCCAACTTGTTGCATGCTAAAGATGATATTGCTCATTTGTCTTCTACTATTGTCACTTTTACCAATGATAATCACAAATTGAGAGCCACGTTGCAAACCTTCCTCAAAGGGAAGAAATCCCTAAATGAAGTCTTTGATCACTCCACCAAATATAGTGGTACAAATGGTTTAGGATATGAGGGTGCCTCAAAATGCAAAGGAAAAGGCAAAGGTAAGAAGAAGAGCAAAGGACCTCCAATCTTCCATGGAGAGTCTTCTGGCTCTAAGAACCCTAAGGTTTGTGTTCATTGTAAAAGTGGTGACCACTATTCTACTTATTATCCTTACAAGAAGAAGGGGACCAACCCAAAGATGAAGTGAGTCCCCAAGTTAACTCGGATCCCAAATTTTGAATTGGGAATCGATTATCTTCCTTTCTTGTAGATAAAAGGCAAATGGATTGTTGATATTGGTTGTTCAAAACACATGATGGGTGAAATCAGCCATTTCAATCAATTCATTAATACGAACACTAGTACAGAAATGGCTTATAACGTCACTTTTAATGGTGTCGGTTGTAATAATACACTTACACCTAAACCATACAATGTCTCTGTATAAAATAAGCCGACATCAATCTCTAAAGGGCGACTAGACACGGGTACCACTTTTATTCAGTGTCGGTTCCTTAATAAGAAACCGACACCTAAAAGTAACCGCCAAAACCAAAATTTCCAATGAAAAAAATTGCCTCCAAAAATTAGCATACATCGTCAGTTTTTAAAATAGAAACCGACGACGAAAGGTTTTCTGCGAGACATAAATTTGCTCACATTTTATCATTGGTTTTGTGACAATAACTGACGCCATTGTGTTTTCGCGTGAATAACCGCGAAAATTTTCACCTCCCTTTAGTGTCGGTGTTTTGTTGCTAACCGACACGTATAGTTTTTATTGTCAGTTGTTGTTAGCAACTGACACCTATAGTAAACTTAATAGCGTGAGGCAGACTCTTCCTCTTCTATTTCATTCATTTCCGCTGATCAGGGTTTTTGCTCTGACGATTGCTCCGACGATTCCGTTGCTCTGCCTCTGCCTCTGCCTCCGCTGCTGCACTGCCTCCACCTCTGCCTCCGCCTCTGCCGTCGTCTGCTTCCGTCAACTACTGCCGGTGACCACTCTCCGCCCGGCGACCGCCCGAACAGAGCTCTCTGCCCGGCGACCGCCCGACCAGAGCTCTCCGCCCGACGACCGCCCGACCACAGCTCTCCTCCCAGTGACCTTCTGCCTGACGCCGGTGACCAGCTCTCCGCCAGGAGCCCTTCTGCTCGATGACCAGCCCTCCTACACGCCCATTATCAGGTTTTCCCCTGACCTTCCCCCCTATTTTTGCTTTTCCTGTATCACAGGCACGCCCATTAATCCTATGGTCGTGGTTGTGTGTTTTC
The DNA here is from genome assembly GCA_963693085.1 of Alisma plantago-aquatica. NCBI lineage: Eukaryota > Viridiplantae > Streptophyta > Magnoliopsida > Alismatales > Alismataceae > Alisma > Alisma plantago-aquatica. The sequence continues at coordinate 689,148,786 of OY856409.1, forward strand.
TTTTTATATGTGTGGTTTACATGCATCAATATTCTGTATTGTTCTATGACAAACTGCATTTTGTTCTACACAATATTACTCACATTTACAACATACTCACATTTACAACATACTCACATATCAATTCTACACAATATTTATCCTCTCTCGGCTCAAGTTTTAGAATTCTAGGTAGTTTTAAGCTACATCTTCACTACTTCAACCACTCAAATGTTTTGATATGTAGATTCATCAAGTTGATGAATGCATTATTACATTGTTTAAAGCTTGATTAATTATGGTAATCTAATCATTATGTTTTAAAACTAATGAAAAGATTTAAACATATTTGATTCACATAATTAGGGGAATTGAAAATCCTAATCGATAAAAATTAGGGTTTTGGTAACATATGAATACAAAATTTGATCAGTATAGTCGTGTACTAAATGATTTTTAGCATTTTATATACAACTAGGATTTAGTTGAAATTTGTACATGGTTTGGAGAAATTAGATATTAGTTGGAAGAATTTTTTGACTTTTTTGTCGTCTGATTTTACCCAAGATAAACTCAATCGGCCATGTATTCAAACTGAAATATAGCAGTCTAGTATTTGAATTTTATCTTTTTATTGGTATATCCAATTGATCTGAAATTTTAATTATGTTTTGGAAACTCCATTTTGGACGTCTTGTTAAACTTTCCTAATTTTTTAATGATGTTTGAACTCTATAGAGAGGAGTGGAGGTTGAGTATTCCCTAGATTAATTGATGATCCATGGGAAATCCTATGGATATGACTATGCTATTTCATGTGAATATTGCCTAAAAATCAGGTCAGTGGTCAATATGCTTGGGAATTGAATTGACATTATAAAATCATATTTGAATTGTATTAGAATGAATTATACAAGTGTTTGTTGAGTCTTACTAAAATTGAATATGATATATACATAAGGATCAGTGTGAGGTGGCAATATTCCCTATTTAGGGTTGTGTTGATGGATTACTGAATTATGTAATTCTTATGATGTTGAACAAAGGATGACTTCTTGAAAACCCTAGAAGTTTAGTATTAAGACGAGTATGAGTGATAAAGCTAGAACTTGTATATAATGTTGCAAATGTGATGAATTGTTGAAGTGTAAGTATTAATACTTGTATCAGATGGCTGATCAGGACCGTGCTGATGATCACCGTGAGGGTGAGGATGTGCTTGCACCGCTTGACAATGTAAGTTTTAAGAATATATCCCTATTTGTTCATTTATAATTATATTATGTAAGTGTGTTTTTTTATCAAATTTTAGGTTGGTGATGTACCCCCTGAAGAAATTACAGCACTTGATGAGCAGCAAAAGAAAATTGAGAAAGTGAGGGGCATCACAATGATGAACAAGTTAATACAGCAAAGGGGAAATGGACCGAAATTGGCTGTGGATTTTGATCAGGCAGGAAATCCATATGGAGTGAATCACAACTCATTTGTTTCATATCTTGGGGTTCTTACTCGCATCCATTGCAGTGTTATCCTAGAATCATGGCATAGAGTTCCTAAGGAGAAGAAAGACCACATATGGAAGGAACTATGCGTGAGTTATTATTATTTGTAATTCTATTTGTATAGATTACTAATTTTTAGGATACTAATTAATAGCAATATATTCTATTTAATTTGCAGAGCATATTTGATCTGGATGAAAAGTTGCATCGTAAATGTGTGATGCAACATTGTGGGAGGGTCCTAAGGAACTATAGGACCAATCTCACCCGAGATTACATACGTGATGCTGAGAATAGGTTCTTGATAGATTCCAATTCTAGACATTGATCAGTATTTCACTAACTTTACACTAATAATTTTTGTTTGTATTCTCTTTGAAAAATAAATATAGGAAGAAGGAAGCCACACAGTAATGGAACTACTTGGACCCCAAAGACTGGGAGGAGTTTTTTACCCAAAGAAAAAACATATGAATTCAAGGTATTAAGCGCCACCACTCCCAATTTAATTAATATACGTTTTTATGTATTCACCTATTCAAGATTAACCTTTAGTGTTACTAACCAAATCAACGTGCTAACTAACTAGGATAAGAGCGATGCTCAATGAGCAAGGCGTGCACTGAATGTGCATGACCACACAATGGGTCCAAGAGGATATGCAGGCGTTCGCGAAAGACTACAGGCTGAGTCTACTCAGCCTACTTCTACTCAGGAGACTGCAGAGTCCTCTACTGCTACTCCCGCACCTCTGACTCGTCATGTTATGTGGATAACTGGGAGGCAAAACAAGAAGGTAGAGATACCGAAGCCCGCAACCGCTGAGGCGGCTGCAAAAATGGTAAAAATCAAACTCTTAGAGCAATCTATCAATATTGATTATTGTTATGTTTACTTATGAATTTTTGTTGATGGTGCTTAGCGGGAGCTGCACAAGCAGAGGAAGGAAGGCAAGTTCATCCCTCATGGCATAAGGGATGAACTGAGAGTTGCTCTGGGTAACCCAGAGCATCTTGGACGTGTAAGGGGTGCATGCGCTGGTGTGGGCTTCAAAGCATTCTTTGGGCCATCCCAGCGTAAACCTATCCCAAAAGCGGGACTTTCACAAGATGAGGTAACTTATTCTTATTTTAGAATGTTATTGCGAAAGGAAATTCAATAATCAGCAACTAGCATTTATTTTATCCATGTGTAGGTAGATTCCTTAATTGATAGGAGAGTCGAGGAAGCAGTCGATAAAAGACTCCAAGAAGCAGTTGATAAAAGACTCGAGGAAGCATTTCACAAGTGGCAGGCATCTCAAACTGTCAGTCAGACAGTACCTGTGGCGAACCTCTCTTCTCCTACTCCTCGTACTGCAGAGGTTGGGAGTAATCCTATAGACCCACTTAGCACGTCCTATGTAAGTATTTTTATGGCATATATAATAGATAGTTTGTTCAAGATGATATGTTTGTGTATATATGCATATAACATTCTTTAATTACGTAAATTTGTAGGGGTTGAAGCCATGTCGACTACAAAGTGAAGGATATATTGTTGCAGATGCATCAGCTTACCCACCCCTTAAAGGGTGCATGTTTCATGGGAGTCCAGTACCAGATGGCATGGTACGTGTGAGCCCCATACATATACTCGCTGGCTGGATGGATCTTGCACTGCCTCATGCACACCCAGATGTTGAAACACTTGGTGAGGCAGTAGGCGGAGTGATAATGTGGCCCGAAGCGGATGTCCTCTATACTGATATTGTATGATAATTTTTCATTACTTTACTTTGTTCGTGTGTATATATATGAGTCAATTGATATGAAATTGTATATACATGTAAAAAAGACGAGACCCGCTACATCTCAGCCTCCACCTCCTCGACTACCAAGTTGGCTTCCAGGGGACCTACACGCCTTGATAGGTCCTAATTGTAGGAGTGTGGCAGTATGGATCGGTGAACATAATTTAAATTTCCCTATAAATGTTACTATTCCGGAGAATGCTGCAAGTAAATCATATGATAACAATCTATTTATACAAGTTTAGCAACGTATTAATGCATACGTAATAGAAGTTCTGGATACGTATTAATGCAGGTCAAACGTTCAGAAACAACATATTTATACAAGATATTTTGGAGTTGTTTAAGTATGAATGGCTGAACACATCTATGATAGAGCTGTGGGTATGGTGATATTAATGCAAATGGCAATCTGGTTTATACATCCATATACCTTATTTTATATACGGCAATCTTGTTTCTTATATATTAATGCATACGTAATACATGTTTTGCAGCCACTTATACAGGACATATAAAGATTTTGGGTTTTCCCATGTGGGATTTTTAGTTCCATCTTTGATTAGTCTTGTAGATACATACCCTGGTTCAGTTACTTCATACTGCTGTGATGCTTTTGAATATTTTGGTAAAAATAATAAGATGGTGAAAATAGCTCCATTCAATGTCGAGTAAGTTTACTTTGCTTGTAATTTGGACTTAAGCAAATTACATTTTTATTGCGGATATTGAGTTATTAATTTTCTACTTTCTTACCTGTAGTTCTAAGCATTGGGAGTTATTAGTTATTATCCCCAAGACATTCACCGTCTATTATCTAGATCCTGCGGGGAGTGAGTTGGATGTATATGGACATGCAATCAAAAGGCCATTATTCTCGTGAGAAATATTTTATGTTTTATATCTGTTAACATATGTTACTGCATTACTATTTAATTATGCAATTTAATGTGTTACATTAACATATATATGGCTTTACAAGAGTACAAAAAAGCTGGAGGAAAGGTCCCCAGGAAAAAAAGTCTGACACTCATTTGGAAGAATGTGAAAGTAATTTCCTGACTCCAATGTATATATTATTTATGTGAAGTGTGCTTATTTGTATTTTTGAATATTTTGTATGTTTCAATTCATAGTGTGCTACACAAGACAACGGCTGGGCATGTGCCTACTATGTGATGCAATTTATGGACCTAATCATCAAACATGTTGTATTGGAAATCGATAACATACAACAGGTATTATACATAGTCTCATTAGATAATATGAAATATATGAATCTTATTATATAGTATTATAATTATGTATGTACGTCATTCTCTTTGTAGGTCTTTAAAACTGAGGACTTCAACACAGGTGCAAAGCATTTCGATGTACATGCTCCCTATACGAGAGATGAATTAGATGTTGTAAGAGAAGATTGGGCAAAAGCCCTGCAAAGAGTGGGAATTTTTCAATATGATTTTGATGATGATGACAATGATAATGATGAATAAAATAAATTTGTTCTCATAATTAATTTTGTGTGAATGTGAATGAATTTTTATGAATTGTCATATGTGTGTGAAAATCATCAATACATGAATGTTTCTACATGTGTATGAATGTGAAAAGAGATGAAATAAATGGAACTGCAGGTTGCTACTGGTTTCTACATGTGTGTGATGAAAAAATAATATGAATTAAATTTCTTATACATGAGTGTGAATCACATATATAATAATTTTTCCATCATGTTAATTTTGTAGGTTTGTGGCCTGTTGTTGGCTGATATCAATGGATGTCGTAAAACCTGCAGTTCATAACTGAACTGCAGGTTTCTCATCCTGCGACCAGCCACAGCAGATCTGCAGACTGACAGAAAAAAAAATCAAATCATAGGCGTCGGTTATTTGTATAAAACCTACGACATACGATTACAGTGTCGGTTTGCATACTAGTACCGACGTCGATTTCCCTAATGAGGCCATAAAATACGTGTCGAATATCTGTATAAAACTGACAATATATGTTTATAATAGTGTCAGTTTTGAAGCGGATAACCGACGCCTATACCCCCTGTTGGCGTGTTTTCAGCGTGTTTTCAGTGGCGCGCGAAGGGTTGTGGCGTCGGTTTGAGAACTGACGCGTAAAGGTTGGGCTTTTAGCGGCGCCCACATAGGTGTCGCTTAGAAACCGACACTAAAGGCCTTAAATAACCGACACTAAAGGCCGGTTATGTACTAGTGGAAAGGAGGAGCGGTGACATTTGGGGACAACAAAAAGGGTAAGGCAATATATGAGGGTGATTTAAGTGATTCACTTTGCATCAAGAATGTACTTCTTGTGGATGTCCTATATCAAAATTTAATAAGTGTTATTCAACTTTGTGATAATGGTTATCTTGTTCGATTTACTTCTTTAGAATGTTTGCTTCTAGATTCCCTCTCCTATAATATAATATATAAGGGAACTAGAAATGGTAATCTTTATATTATTATGCTTGACTCTATTATGCCTATTGTTGATAGATGTCTTGTTGCCAATTCAAATGATATTTCTTTTTAGCATGGTAGGCTTGGTCATGTAAATATGCATCAAATGAAGAAGTTGAGCAAAAAGGATTTAGTCAAAGGACTTCCTAAATTGGATTTTGAAAAGGATGAGTAATTCTAACCATGTACCCAAGGAAAGAAAACCAAGTCCTCCCTCAAATCCAAAGGAGTCCTTAGTACCAAATGATTTCTTGACCTTCATTACATTGATCTATGTGGACCAACGTGTACGCAATGGCTTCATGGTAGCAAGTATTGTCTTATGATTGTTGATGATTTATCTAGATATGCTTGGACCTTATTTCTTGTTTCAAAAAGTGATATTCTCGATGTTATCTCGACTTTTTGCAAATGAGTTAAAAATGAAGCTTCTTGCTATATTGTTTCTATCCACAGTGATCATGGGGGAGAGTATGAAAATGATTTGTTTGAATGATTTTGTGAGGGATCCAGTTATGCATATAAATTTTCTTTACCTCAAATGCCTCAACAAAATGGGGTTGTAGAGAGAAAGAATAGGTCACTATAGAAGATGGATAGGAATATGCTTCTAGAGTACGATACTCCAAAAGAAGTTTTATGTCGAAGCTGTTAGTACTTTATGTTTTGTGCAAAATTGGGTTTTTACTCATCCTTCTTTAATGAAAACCCCCTATGAGCTATGGCATGGTAGAGAGCCTTCTGTTGTGTTCTTTCATGTTTTTGGTGTCCTTGTTTTGTTTTGAACACCAACGATTCTCTCGACATGACATGTTTGATCTTAAGTCCTATAAGGCTTTATTTCTTGGCTATACCACTACCAGCAAGGCTTATAGAGTGTATAACATTGATCTATTTAAAATATAAGAATCTATAAATATTAGATTTCTTAAGACTAACCCCTCTATTTCCAAGGATATCATTAATGATGATGTTGCAGATGAGATGATCCCTCTCTTGTAAGAGCTCAACATTGCTGAAAAAGGAAAGGAGGTGTTAGTTGATGAAGAAGAAAAGAAGGATCAAACCCCCCCCCCACTTTACAAAGCATCATCCTAAAGAGCTAATAATAGGAAATCCTTTTGAAAGGGTGAAGACACGAGCTGCCTACAACAAAGAACAAGAAGACATCACCTTCATCTCTTAGCTTGATCTTAAAGATGTCAAAGAGGCCCTTAGGGATGATGAATGGATCCTAGCTATGCAAGATGAGTTGGAGCAGTTCAAGAAGAATAGAGTGTAGAATATTGTGCCAAGACCAAGTGATAGAAAGATCATTGACACTAAATGGTTCTACTGTAATAATATTGATGAAAGTGGAGAGGTAAGGAACAAATTAAGGTTAGTTTCTCAAGGATACAATCAACAAGAAGTTATAGATGTTGATGAAACATATGCATAGTGTATCTAGACTTGAGTCAATTAGGATGTTGCTTGCTTTTTTCCAGTCATAAGAATTTTCTTCTTTATCAAATGGATGTTTAAAGTGCATTTTTGAATGGTATAATTGAGGAGGAAGTGTATGTTGCACAGCCTCCAGGCTTTGAACATGATAACTTGCCTAACAATGTTTATTTGTTGCCAAAACATATCTATAGTCTCAAACAAGCATCTCAAGCTTGGTATGAGAAACTAAAGAACCTTTTGTTAGATAATAGCTATATCATGGCCAAAGTAGATTCTACCTTGTTTCTAAAGTATACTTCTAATAATTTTCTGACCATTCAAATTTATGTTGATGATATTATCTTTGATGGAGCTAATCTTGATCTGTGCAAGGAGTTTCATGATCTTATTGCAGAGTGCATTTGATATGAGCATGATGGGGGAGCTTACTTTCTTCCTCCGCTTCCAAATCAAACAAACCAAGGATGGTAACTTCATAAACCAAGGCAAGTATACAAGTGAGCTACTTAAGTGCTTTAGGATGGATAACACCAAGCCGATGGACACCCCCATGTAAAATACTACCACGATTGATAGAGACGAAGAAGGTGAAAAGGTAGATGAGAAGCTATATAGAGGTATGATTGGAAATTTACTTTATTTAACTACATCTACACCTAACATAATGTTTAGTGTTGGCTTGTGTTCTCGCTTTCAATCAAGTCCTAGGAAATCACATCTTATAGCAGTTAAGAGGATTTTGAGGTATTTAGCCAAAACCTCAAATTTTGGATTATGGTATCCAGGATTTTGAGGTATTTAGACAAAACCCCAAATTTTATATTATGGTATCCTAAGTCAAGGAGCTTTACTCTCACTACTTATAGTGATGTGGATTACGCATGATAGTTGATTGATACAAAGTGCACAACTGGCACTTGCTTCTTCTTAGGACCTTGCCTAGTTTCTTGGTTCTATAAGAAACAAAGCATTGTGGCACTTTCAACTACTGAGGCTGAATACATTGCAGCTGCAAGTTGTTGTGCCCAAGTCCTATAAATGAAGCAAATGCTCTAAGACTTTAACATTCATTTTGATGCTTCTCCTATCTATTGTGATAATACTAGTGCAATTAACTTGTCTTACAATCCTATATTGCATAGTAGAGCTAAACATATAGAGGTTCATCATCACTTTATTCTTGACCACATTGCCAAAAAGGATATTTATATTACGCATGTGGATATGGAGAATCAGCTTGTGGACACTTTCATTAAACCTCTAGCTATAGAGCAATTTGCTTTTATTAGATCAAAACTTCTTATAATTGTACTTGAGGATAATGACATGCCTTCTAGCTAGTTGTTCTCTTACATATATGTTTGTTTCTTAAAATTGTTCATCTCTTGCTTGATATGTGCTGAAATTGCCTTGATTCTATGCCTTGTTTTACTCGCTTTGGGTATTTTTTGCAAGCGCTTGATTTATCATAAAATATTACCCTACAATGAGTGAAATGTGCCTCAATATGTCTAAAATGCATAATAGGATAAAGAAATAAATTTAGTTAGTACTCTAGAGGCTAGGAATTAAAATTTTAAATTTTTGGACAGGCTACCGTTCAGTCGAGTTGCCAAATCACTGATCCCTTAGTTGAAGGTTATGTGAAAAGGTCAATCGGTCGAGTTTTCCAAACTCAGAACTCGACCGATGGTTGAGCTAGACCAACTTAAATAGGGTTCAACCAACATGTCTCCCTCTCAACTAGAGAAAAGTTGACCAATTTCCAACCTCCAACTCCCTTAACCTTCAACTTTAGGTTCGCACTTCCCTTCCCTTGCCTAGCTTAGCCTTATGTGCCTCTTCTCACACCATCCTAGGTGGTTATAATATGTTGATGAGGATTTCACCATCTTTTGGTTGTTGTTGCTTCTCAATCCGACCCCATGGCATCCAATAGAAGAAAGAGAGATGCCCCTAGTGGAGCTACCCCATCCTCCCCCAACCCTCACCTCATCCTTTGATGGCTCCTTTTGTCTCCTCTGAAGCTCTCAATTGCTACAAGGAGCTCCTTCCTAGGAACCCCTTTCCTTTTAGAGCTTGTTTGAGCCTAGTCTCAAAACAAACAAGGTTATCACATAGATTTCCGATCTTTTCCATACCCATCACCTAGGTGCTATGTGCATAGAACGTCGGTGCTTTCAAAACTCCATCACAAGCACCAAGGTGGTCCATGAATTCTATGCCAATCTCTCATATAACTATGACACTATAGTGCCACCGCCCAATAGCCAGGTAATCCTCACTTCCATGATTGTCGGGACCAAATTTACAATCTTTGAAGATTCCATGAATATCTTTTTCAATGGAACTGAGGTCACCGACACATGGATGAAGGACTATCCTGACTATTTTGACTTGCTTGACCCCAAGGCTTTCTACAAGCACTTTAATCTTACTCTCATTGATATCCATAGGTTCTTGAACAAGCCTCAGGTACCCTATAGGAAGAAGTCGATCTTTCCATCCTCTTCCCTTGATCTCAAGAACAGGCTGCTCACATTAGTTGTTAACTGCAATGTCCACCTATAGAAAAATCAAATAGAAATTGAAGAGAACATTGTTGTGATCATGTACTTTTCACTTGATGAATGTTGAGTCAAGTGGTCACGATACATTCTACACTACATGACATGATTTGACTCCGAGAAGAACACTCATGGTACCCACCCACCCTACCCTGCCTTGATCTGTGGTCCTTTTTTTTGCTACTGAGATATCTCTTTTCCATGATCTCAATTACAAACCTAGTCGAAAAGGAGTTTGCATTAGTAAAACCATGATCCAGAAGACCTTCCTATCTACCTCCTCCATCACACTTGGAGCCTCCACCTCTACCTCCACCCAAGACCCTCCACCTCCACCACCACCTCAACCTGACCACACCTCTTTCTTAGTGTCCAATGAAGCCCTCGTGGGTTACATGATACACCAGCAGGCGTACAACCTTCAGTTTCAGGACCACCTCCACTGGCACTTGTGCCAGATCATGTCTACCATGAACTTATCCTATAGACATCCCTACCCTTCCTACCAGCCATACCCATGCAGAGACTATGCTTCCTATGCATATAGACAATTCTACCCAGCCCCACCACATGTTGCTTCTGCTACCCACAAATGTTGTTGATGGTGGACCTACCCCTGCCCCTAGAGTGCTTCCTCCTCTGGCTCTACATGGCTGGCCCTCTTGCTACCCTACTTCCCAGTCATGGGAGATTTGCTCCCACCTTCCCATAGGCACATGATTTGCTTTCTCTTGGCGTGTCTTAGGAGGAGCAGTCTTCCAAATGGCCCGGTCATGGTTTTGTTCCTCCTGCCGATGAGGAGATGCCTGACCAACCTATTAAGGATGATGTTGATGATGGTGAGGGTACTGAGGATGATGGCTGTAATGCTGGTTCTTATGACGGCTTCGTTGGTGCCTCTAGTAATGAATGTGATGTTGTTGTCTCTGCTACACCTTCAGATGGTGACGAGGACTACAAGCCTGAGGCACACGATGATGGTCTTAATGATGATGCCTTTGACATAGATAGCATAGATGTTTCTTAGATGTTTTAGTTTTTTAGTCTTTAGGTGTTGATCATATCTATCTTTTTAGACTTTTATGTACTAAGACATTTGGGCATTATATCTGAGGCTTATTGTTTTACCATCTGATGTTTTATCGTTGGTCTATACCTCATTTTGTGAGAACATGTTTTAGTATGGTAATTTTAATTTTAGGTCCCCTAACTCTTTGGTTGACTATATATTATGAGTTTGTGGTTTGTTATCCCATATTTTGATTATGACATTAGATTGTTTGTTTTATGTGCTTTGTCTCTATTTGATGTGTTATATATGTGGTTGATTGTTTTAGCTTGTGTTTGTGGAGAAGACATGTTTTTAGCTCTTCTACCTATCTATCTTTTTGAGATGACAAAGGGGTATAAGTGATCTCAACCATATTGTTTTAACTCTTATATGATCCTTTCTTGTCAATTATATACATATCATGTGACTTTCTAGAGGACCATATAGTATGTATATGTGCTATGGTTATTTGGGGATAGACTAACCATGCAGACTTAGGTAAGCATGAATTGAGGGGGAGCAACTCACATTGTTCATCATGTATCCCTTTGCAAATTATAAGGTAAAGGTTTAACTCTCACATCCATTCACAAGGTAAAAGTTTAATTTTCATATCGTTTTCAGTATGTTGAGGAATGGTTTGTCGTTGTCAAAAAGGGCGAGAATGTTGACCTATGTGTTACACATTGTCCATATTTTTGTAATGGCATAACCATTCCATTCATATGTATCTAATATGTTTGTTTAAGATTGATTTCAGGCATCAAGTACATGAAAAGGGTCAAATCGCTCAAGCCCTAGATTGGTTTAGTTCAAGTCAAAAGTAATGCAAATGTGCAATTTGGGAAAACACTCCAAATCACCTTCGATTTATTTTATAATCATTTGTATTGATGATATGACGTCTAACTAAGATTATGAAAAATCAGGGACACTTAATTCGAACATTTGATCACTAAATATCATTTTCTAAAATTCATCACAGACACTTCATCGGTCGAGTTACAATCTCGAATGATCCTTGATGGACTTTGAGAATGATATTTATCATTCAAGTTGCATATCCATAGAACTTGACTAACGGTCCCTCTGGCCAAGATTGATTTAAGTGGATCGGTCGAGCTACCACCAGGACAAACTCGACTAATGGTTGAAATTGGTCGTATCGCATAGTGGGATCGGTCAGTTATCTTTATTGAAACTCAATCGATTGTATTGTATGAAAAATGTAGAAAAAATGATTCTAACTGTTGGAGAGTTGCAAATCTTGAAATTATATCCATTGCAACCCTCCAAATGTCTAGAAAATTTTCACAAGTGTTCACACACTCGAGTGGATACACCCAGCTATAAATAGGACCCCTTAGACTTCATTCCAAGTTTTCTCATTCATGATATTCAAGGTCCTTGCCATAGTTGAGTGCTTTTAGTCCACTTGAGTCCCTTTCTCTCTCTTTCTTACACTTTAGTTCGTCAATATGAGTGAGATAGGTTGTGTGTGAGAGAGATTCCTCATTATACACTTGTAAAATCTCTCAAAGCTTATCCATCCAAATCCCTTTCTTCAAGATCATGTTGATGAAGGCTTCTCTATGTGAAGGAGAAGGTTCATGCTTGTTCGAGTTGTAAAAGAAGGTACTTCAAGCTTCTCCGAGTGAAGGAGGAGATTAAGATAGATGATCCAAGGAGTTGAGTGGGTAAAGCCTCAAGGCAAGAGACTCGTAGCAAGAAGGGGAGGACCTTGGTGAAGGCTTCCAGTTGAAGATCTTTATTAGGTATAAGACTAGCTCTTAGATAGGTAAGACCTTGATTATAAGGTTGTTGGCTCCCTTGGCCTTAAAGGGAAGTTGAGCATCCTTGTCCCAGAAAAGGAACATCATTTGTTGTAACTCTTATAAGTGAATATAAGGAGTAGACAAGCTTAAGAAATCCTAGAGCTTGACCTCTCTAGGTAGTGGACTGACACTCTCCTAGTTTGGAGAGTGGAACCACTCTAAAACATCTTATCCAATTGGTGGATTCAATTTCTCTCAGCCTTTCTATGCATGTTTAGATTGCTATCAAATTAAATATTTACAATTATGCCTAGTTGAAGTAAATTTAAGGTCTAATTATTATTGTGCAAGTTTTGAAGCTCTATTCACCACCCTATAGAGCCCTTCGATCCAACAAAAGCAACTTAGCTCCATTCTTGAACACTCTCTTTCTTTGAAAATAGAAGGTCATGGATCCCCTCTTATTCCTTGCCACATTGGTCACCCACCTTATTAAGATTTCATTTATTGATTTAGGGTCTAACATTAATCTAGTGTCCTACATAGTATATATGGATTAGGCCTAGGTGAGATTAAGTCAATCAATTGTACTTTACAATTGACCGACCTATACATTAAGGTGCCAAGGGACGGGATGGATTATGTGTTGGCAATGCTTGACAAAAAGACAACAGGGATTTCTTCCCAACAAATTTTCTTGTTTTAGACATAGGAAAGGAGGACAAGAAGATCCCCATCATCATAAGAATCCCCTTCTTGTCTACATCGATGTCAACATCCACATGTACACCATCACAATGATATTCACATTCATGAACATGAAGCTAGGCTTAAATATTTTTAAGACCTCCTTGACATAAAGGGAGAAGTAAAATAAATATTAGGAGGTACATTTGAGGACTCACATGATCAGTGGGATGAATAGCATATAATGAATGTCAATGAGAAAGCTATCTACTTGACATAGGTGAAAGACATCAAATTCACAAAGGTAAACACAATGCTCGAATGAAGGTGCAAAATTTAGTGCTAGTAGGAGGCGGCAACCCATGTCAGTTTGCAAACTTTTGACCCTAAAATTAGCAAGAAAAAAAATTGTACATTTGCCATTGCAATTTCCCAGTAATACACACACGTGTCTCACCTAATAGTTTCTTTGTTTTTATGTGTCTCATAATAGGAACTTAGCCATTAGAATGCCCCATGGAGTGGCCAAGCCGTTTGAATATCCAAGATTAGAAGAAGAGTGGTGAAATGAGATAAATACCTTTGTATATACACCTAGAATAGTCATGGTAAGAAGCTAACTATAATGGTCATTCTCTTCATAATGGTCGTTCTCTTCATAGTTGCCACGGTGGTCTAGACCCACCCTACTAGAGTGACTTGCAAATTCCCCAACCTCGATTCTAAGTCACCACAACTCCATGATCATTACCCTACTATTCTAAGCCTTTACTTCATGACGAGGTCAACATGATTCAAAATCTTGGGTGGTAGGGAGGTATCCCTTGTTGCATTTATCTTTTGCCTAAATTTTGCATTAGATGATAAATTGGCATGGTTGACCCTCAGTAGGGCAGTAATCCCTTGTTTCTTTGCTCCTTTATTCTAAATCTTGCCTTAATTGACTTGACCGACATCGACTCTCATTTAATTTTCCATTTACATGTTTGTATATCACATCATTGCATGCCATTTAGTTTATTTCCTTACATTTTTGTGTACTTTCATATATTTTCCCTTTTTCATATCCACTCATATTGCATTGCATGTAGTTTTTATTAATTTATGTTGTCAGATTGTATAGGATTTGATTTATTGCCTTTTCTTGCTTAATAAAGAATAATTTAAGTGAATAGGTGCACTTCGGCATCGTTTTTCAAATCCTCCCATTCTTGAAGTTCATTACCCTTAAGCATGTTTCAACCTAATATCTAAATGATTGAGAAAAAAATGAAAGACCTTTGATAAAGGCACCCACATCAACACTTGAATTTCTAAATGATCTCAAGTGTTGAATTTAAACATGTTTTCCACTCTTCTTGTGAAATGATGAAGTGGTTGGTTAAAATTCAACTAAAACAAGCCATGGACATTTAGGGTTATTTAACTCTTGTGAAAAGAATATGATTTATCATAATTTCTCATTCACTATGGTTTTTGCATTGCTTGTGAAAAATGATTATAAAACTTGCATGCATGAGACTTTAAATGGAGATCCACATCATGTGACTTCTCTATTCATACACTTTCTTCCACCACTTCTTACCTCTATGCCACATGAAAAGATGCCAAAAAGAGCACAAAAAGTAAGCCTTGGCCGCCCTCTAAAATTTTGGGGTGGTTGACCCTTGCTCCATCTGCTTCTTACCTTACACCCCTAGATACGCCAAGGTTCCTGAGAAAGAAAGAGGAAAAGAAAATAAAGGTGTTTGATGCATCCCAACCCCACTAACTAGGGTTTAGGCCCTCCAAAGAGGGATTACAAATAACTGTTCACTTTTAATACTAAGTAAAATTTGAAATTAATTTTTTTCTACTTTTACACAAAGAAAGAGTTCTTGCTTAATATACATCAAGAACAACTTATTACAAGCTACTCTTTGTTCACACTCTCTCATTCCTAGTATCTAGAGGAAAGATAAGAGATGATCTAACTATTCGAACTACATCTCTTGTGACTTCAAATGGTCTACACCTAATAAAAGCTAGTTTATGAATTCTACTATAAAGATGGACCCTTACCTGAAAAATGTATCAATAGATTGTATGAGCTATTGCTTTAATGTGTAGAAATTTAATAAGAAACCATGATAATTTAGTTGTATGATTTACTAAAATTTATAAATCAAAAGAATAATAGCTTGGGAGGTGAAGTCTAAATCATACAACAAGGCAGGAAATATTGGTAATTGACTGCATATGTAAAAAACTAAATTCAGTCATAGTTTCTTTTGATAATGCATTTATTATATGCCATGGACCCACATTAGGTGTACTACAACATGTGGAAGTATCGCAAAAAGCTATGCTCTCACTATGCAAGACTTAGAGTAGACTTGAGACTCTAAGTCTACTAACTAGCTACCTGGTCTGCAAAGGGTCTCTCCATGTCTGGCCTCAGTGGTGTCTAGACTCCTCCTCTAAACATGGGTACTCAGGAGGAGAGTCAAAGTACTCTAGCTTAACTATCGACATCAGTGTCTCCATAAGGGTTGACTAATTGAACAGTATTACAATTCTCTATATTAATCTAAGTACCACTAGAATCTCCAGTAAATGTTGGGTGCTCCAGTGTAGTAAGGATTTTTTCCTCATCAGGCTTAGACTCTTGTACCCCTCTGGTACGCTCTGACTACCTCACCTTGGACTCTGCCAGCCGGTACACAGTTTTACTCCATCACAATGTAGACCTTCATGATGTATTTTATAGTGTTTAGGGTATTTAAAGTCCAGTGATTCTCTAGTTGTGATTCTTTAGTTTCACAAGAAATAAACCATTATTTGTTAGTTCCTATCTTAACCCAATACTTAGGGTACACTAAGTTATGACATCAAATAAATCACAAGCACTGATAGAAGAATAAGATTAAATTGATAATTGAGCATTCTAAATTAGTAACTTGAATATCCTAATCCCTATACTTCATATTATTGTGAGTAGCGATAATTACCAATCAAGTCTTGAATTCACAATATAACCCTTTGATTTAGTCATTAGGGAAATCTTAGGTCTCCTCTAATTATACTCTTAGAATTTACCATACCTTGTAATACACCATTATAGGGCTAACATCATCTATAATACATATCAAATAGGTTGTATTAAGCAATATAACAACTGAAATTTAACTTTTAGTACCATTAAAGTTTGTAATATGAATCAACAAACATAGTTGTATAATATATGCATGCAATTTGACATTAATACTGACAAATCAAGGTTTGGAGGTGATTTTCTACTCACTTAATTGTGATCTGAGGCCATTGATCTTGAATCTAATCGTGATACTTCCATATTTATGGTAGAATGAGATTTGATTCGAGCTTAAAGATTCAAAATCCACCTTATAACCGGCTAATATTAGACACGTTTCTCCAAACAGGGACTTCTAGAGGAAGAAGACAAAGACAAGAGGTACAAGTAAGCCTCCAATGAGTCTCACAATGGATCTTGAATAGGGAAGGAAGCAAAAGATAAGAGATCTATAGAAAAAACTTATTTTCTATGATTGACTCACAGATAGGTCATTGGTTTCCCCCTATTTTTCATATTCTTTCTAAATTTCACCCTAGACATTTCCCTTTTGTTCACCTCTTTGGTAGTTTAGGGATCTGGTTGTGTGGAAAATTTAAATAAAAATCTAACAAGACAAATTTCATTGTATTCAAATTCATATAGAAACATTATGGTCATTTTACTAATTATCTGTCATGGGAGGAAGCATAGTTTAATTTTGTCCATCGGTGTGGTTTTCAGTCCATGTGGTCATCGGTACACATGGTTGTCAATCTGTTAAAAGTGCAGATTAAAGTTCGTTCTACACATGTTTGCTAAAAGTGTCACAACTCTATCATTGCAACTCCTATTTGGTTCATTCTTTTTTCTGTTGGATTCTTAATTGAATTATATACAATTATAAATATTAATTTGATAAAATTCTCAAATGATAATTTGTTTATTGATTATTTCCCCATGTATCATTAATTCTCTTCCCACATACATGTGTGAACTATTTCTATATTAAATGAAGTTCAGATCTCATAGTATGCTCAAGTAATGATTTTGATTACCGAAGCATAAGTTCAAAATTAAAGAAGGCTAAAATAAACCACAAGGTATTTAAGGTACTAATAAAAAGCTTAATTAACACTAAGATTATTTTTTATCCTAAAATTACTAGTAAGGAGAGTTATGGGATGTAATTATCTCCCACTATAAAAAAATTGTCTCGAAATTATTAGAATAGGAAAGGATACTTGTTACACATCACTTACTCTAATTCCCACTTAGCTTCTTCCACGCCATGATTCCTCCAAAGGACCTTCAGTAGAGTCATCTCCCTCTTTTTAGGCTTATGAATTCAATGAACCAGAAATTGTATAGGATGTTTAACATAGGATATGTCATCTCTTAACTATACAAGATGGGTCTAAAATCTTTTTTGTACATGGTTAACAGTTCTTCAATATAGATACATGGAATATATCATGTACATTGGCTAACTTGGGAGGCAACACAAGCTTGTATGACATTGGGCCAATTTTTTGAAGATTGGATAGGGACCCATAAATCTAGGAGTTAGTTTGCCTTGGTCTCTGAACATCAACACACCTTTCCATGGTGACACTTTCAAGTAAACTTTGTCCCCAACCTCAAACTGAAGTGGTCTATGCCTTTTTTCTACATAACTTTTATGGATGTCTTGTGCATATTTCAAGTATTATCTGGTCACTGATATCTACGTTTTTGTTTCTTTCACCAATTTTGGACATAGCAATTGCCTCTCACCAACTTCTTACCAACAAATGTGAAATCTACACTTTCTCCCATATAGAGCTTCATAAGGGGCCAAACCTAAAATGGGATAGTAACTATTGTTATAAGCAAATTCCATAAGACTGAGATCATTATCCCAACTGTCACTACATTACAGTCCACATGCTCTCATTGTGTCTTCTAGGGTTTGAGTTGTCCGTTCTGATTCTACATATGTTTGAGGGTGAAATTTGGTGCTAAACTTTAAACTTGCTCCCAAGGCACCATGTAGTTAACTTCAAAATCTCAATCTGAACTTAGGATCTCTGTCATATTAAATAGTAACTAGTAATCCAAGTAATGTAACTATTTTAGCTATGTACACCTTGTCTAGTTTGGATGCATCCCAAGTTGACTTTATAGGAAGGAAATGAGAAGATTTAGTTAATATATCCACAACCACCCATATTGAGTCAAAACCATGTTATGTTCTAGGTAACCATACCACAAAGCCCATGGTAACATGTTCCTACTTACATATAGGAATAGAGAGTGGTTGTAGGGTACCTACTTGCTTTTAGTGTTCAGTCTTGACTTGTTGGAACACACTTGGCTACATAGTAGGCCACATCTCTCTTCATACTCAGACAGCAATACAGTTCCTTGAGGTCTCTATACATCTTGGAAGTGCCTAGGTGTGTTGCATGAATAGAAGAGAGAGCTTCCTAATAGAATCTACTTCTCTAAATCGACATCATTTATCACACACAATCTATCTTGATGATATAACAACCCATCATCTAAAAATTTAACTATGTCCTATTTCCTTCTATCATATCATGCATGCTCTATTGCAACCCACTGTCACTCTATTGAAGCTCCTTGATCTAATCATAGGATTAACCTGCATCTATATAATCAACCCACCTTGTTTAGACACATTTAAATCAAAATTCATCTCTCTCATCTTAACCAATAAGTGTCTTTTTACACATGATTTGTAGACAATGTTTACTTCCTACTCAAAGCATCTGCTACAACATTAGCCTTCCCAGGGTGGTAGTCAATGGTAACATCATAGTCCTTAGCTCTAACCATTTGTGTTGTATTAGTTTGAGACCCACTTTTGTATATATCTACTATAAAATCTTGTGTAAATATAACTCACCATAGAGGTAGTGATTCAATGTCTTTGAGGTGTGTACTATTATTGCAAGCTAAAGATCATGTGTTGGATAATTCTCTTCATTCTTCTTGAGTTTCTAGAAGCATAGATTATCACCTTCTCTTCATACATAAGAACACATCCCAAACCTCTCATGGATGCATCACAGAAAACCACATATCCTTTATCTACCTCAGCAGTAATTGACTCATAAATACATAAGTCTACTTCCACAAATTCCACACCATTTTATCAATCTCTCCTATTGATTGTTGATATGGTATGTTTATTCTCTAGTTTTAAACCCACTTGGAACATCCTGCATTTCTCTATGTCATTCAATACAAGCTATGGAAAAAAGTGAGTCAGTCTTATGAAGTATGCCTCATATTCTCAACTTGTCATACTACCCAATCTGATATTCTCCAACTATCTAATCTTATCACTTAGGAAGGTAGGGGAAAGTACTTTAGGTGAAGTTTATCCACAAAGTCTTTACATGATATATTTGTATTCCTCCTTTTATATTCCACTCCTTTCCACCATAATTTGGCATCTCCTTTTAGTAGATAGATAGCATGATTGATCTATTTGTCTTATGAAAACTCTATTAGGATAAAGATCTATCAGTAGATAGATAGCATGATTGATCCATATTATATTTGTCCTTTGTCTCTAGAGAAATATGGTGTATCATGGATGCCTCATCTCTATCTTCTCCACCTTGAGCCATTTCTTGAGGGTTAGGGTCGTACTGGCTCTCAACTTGTTCCTCACCAAGTCCATGCCCTCCTCCTTTCATCTGAATGTCCATAAAAAATACCTATTTGTTAGAGAATTGTAGTTTAAAGAGGAAAGCATCCTAGTCCTATTGGTTTCTTACCACCCTGGTCCCAGACTTAAGCACAACCTAGGCTCAGGCCTAATCTCAGCCTATTCTCTAATACAAATCTATTTGACACGGACCAAACCTACTAACTAGGGTTTAGGCCCGCCAAAGAGAGATTACACTAACTGTTCACTTTTAGATAATAATTGAACAACATCCTTAAACTTTTTCCTCCTTTCTCAACATATAGAAACACCATTTCACTAGCATTTGATATCTTATTTAAGCATAACATGAAAGATTACAATAAATTTCAAATTTTACATAGAGAAAGAGTTCTCACTTTATATACATCAAGTACAACTTATTACAAACTACTCTCTTTTGCCACTCTCTCATTCCATAGATCCAGAGGAAGATAAGAGACATTATAACTATTCTAAACATATCTCTTGATTCCTCATATGGCCCAATCCTAATGAAATCTATCTTGTGACCCACCTTGTAAATATGGACCCTTATTTGAAAACTATTTCAGTAGATTGCATGAGCTACTCACTCAGTGTGTAGAAAATCAATAAGAAACCATGACAATTTAGATGTATGATGTAAGTAAAATGTATAGCTCTGAAGAATACTAGCAGGTCAGGTGAAGTCTAAATCATACAACAAGGTAGGGCATACTAATAATTGATTGTGTAAGCAAACAACTACATTTACTCATGATTTCTTGTAAGAATCCATTTATGATATGCCATGGACCAAATTAGGTGTACCACAACATGTGGACTCTAAATCTACTAACTAGCTACGCTGTCTGCAACAATCCTTGCCACGTATGGCCTCGGTGACTAATGGAAATAGTTAGATTATAACTCTTCCTCTAAACCTAGGTACTAATGTGGAGAGTCAAAGTAATCTGGCTTAACTATCTGCATCAGTGGTTCCAATGAGGATGAGTAACTGGCCAATATTATAATTTATTTTACTAATCTGAGGTTGGAATATCCAATAAATGTTGGGTACTCCACTATTTTAAGAAGTCCTTCATTGCTGAATTCAAACTCCCATACCCTTCTGGTATTCTCTGGCTACCTCATTTTGGACTTTTCCAGTTGGTATGTATGTTTCCTCCTTCATGATGCAGACCTCTGTGATCGATTCTGGAGTTTAGTGATTCTTTAGTTTCATAGTCAATAAACCATTATTTGCTACTTCTTATCTTAACCCTACACTCGGGGTACACTAAATTTTAGCATCAAATAAATCATTGGCAGTAATTGAAGAGAAACTTCAATTTGATAACTATGCATTCTTAATTAATCTATAAAATTTGATGATGTCTATGCTTTATATAGTTTTGAGTGGCAAGAATTACCAAACAAGTCTTAAATTCACAATATAATTCTTAAGTTGTAAAGATTAGGACAATCATGGGTCTCTGGTACCTCTAATTTAGCATGCCTCATAATAAATCATTATAGGGCTAAATCATCTATAATACATCTAAAAAAGTTGTATCAATCAATATTATAACTGAGATTTAGCTTTAAGTACCAATAACGTTTGTAATATGAATCATCAAGCAAAATAATACAATATATTTATGCTATTTGACATTACTACTGACAAATCAAGATTTGAGGTGATTTTCTACTCATGTAATCCGATCTTATGCCATTGATCTTGGATATAAGATTGATATGTCCACATTAGTGGTCAACTGAGCTCGGATTTGAGCTTAAAGATTCAAAATCCTCCTTCTAATGGTTGATATTAAACATGTTGCCCCGAACAAGGAATCTTGAGGAAGAAGATGAAGGGAGGAGGTAGAAGGAAGCCTCCAACAAGTCTCCTAGTAGATAGCAATCAAGGAAGGAAGCTAAATAGAAGAAATATGTAGCCAAAAGCTAGTTACCAGGATTTATTCACATCTAGGATATTGGTTTTCCCCTTTCTTCACGTTCTATCTAAAAGTTGTCCTATAAATATCCCTTTAGTTCTCGTCTTAAATGGTTTGGGGCTCTGGTTGTTTGGGAAATTGAAGTACGAATCCAAGGAGATAAATTTCTTCTGATTCATATATGTATATTAAAAGTTATGATCATTTTACTAATTGGTTATCCTAGGTAGAAACACAGTTCATTTCAATGGATATGCATGGTTGTTGATCTGTGTGGTTGTCACTCTTGTGCCTATTGGTCTACATGACCTTCATTTTGTGTGGCTATCAATCCATGTGGCTATCAATCTACATGGTCGTTGGTCTACGTCGCCATCGGTCTACGTCGCCATCAGTTTGTCGGGTTGATGGTTTGTGTGGCTATCAGTCTGACAAAAGTATAGACTAAATCCAATTCTGCATTGGTTTACTAAAACTATCATAACTCTCTCATTGTAACTTCAATTTTGTTCTTTTTTAGCATTAGATTTATAATTGAACCATATACTACAATATTAGTTTGATAACATTCTCAAATGTTGATTTATTTATTAAGTATTTCCTCAAGTATCATTTATTCTCTTCCTACATACATTGTGAGATATTTATGTATCAACTAAATCTCATATCTCATGGTACTTCGGTCATGATTTTGATTACATAAGTTCAAAATAAAACAAGTCTAAAAAACCACAAGGTAAATTAAGGTACTAATCAAATGCTTGATTAACAGTAAGGTTATATTAGCCCCAAAAGTACTAATAAGGAGAGTTATGGGTTGTAATAGTGCTCCTATGTAGTATCACCTAAATAAGAAAAATAAAAAATGAGTGCTCTATGCAATATTACTCCAACCTCTTTCTACAACCATTTTCTTCTATTTTCATACCCATTGGGATAGGAAACACCAAACCTATCCCACCATTCCTCCATTCATATCCAAGTGGGTCATATGAGGTGGATTGACATATAAGGTTGAATGCATGCAAGCAAACCAACTTTCCTAGATATTGTGACAAGTTCAAAATATGTAAACAATTTACCTAGATCTTTCTAAACATTACACCACTTGCATGAGTTTTGGTGTCTAATATGAGAACACTATGTGCTATGTGCCTTGATTGCATTTGGTTTGTTCTATAGGAGAGGAGTGGAATGGATCATATGTGTGAATCTATCACGGAACCATTTATTACCCAAAGTCCACACTCCCAATTTCTACACAATCAAAAGAGAGTGGATTAGGGCATCAGTACCTAGCATGGTATTATCAAAGCACAAATGTGGAAGCATAAAGGCTTAGCATACATGAATAGATATCAAGACAAAATCACCAACACAATATCAACATTCAACAAGATATATTAAGCAACATTGTTTTATTACAAGATGTTAATTACACATTGAAGAGTCAAATTATACAAGTTTGCTCATGTACACTAGGGATCTTACAACAAGTACACCTGAACATAGCTAAGCAAGCCATCAGCTCCCATTCTAGTCTCTAAACCTAAATCATACGTGAAAGAAGAAGGTCAAAACACAAGGTGTTGAGTACATGGCAAAATATTACACAAATGTAAGCTTCGCATAATTTGAAAAGATTTGTAGGAGTAAATAAACAAGAAATAAATGAGTTAATTACTTAGAAAAATGAAAACCCATGTTTTAGTAAATTTACTCCAATTATACCAACAATATCATATATCATAAGGCCTTTAACCAACTTCCCATTTGAAAGCTCTGTGAGGGTGCTCAAGATTAGATAACCCTATTCATAAGGGACCTCAAGGCCATAGCCAAGAGATAACCCTTATACTAACATGGTCTTCCCTGTCTTGACAACTCAAGTAAGACACCCAGCCTTGTGTTGTTACCTTAGACTCTAGGAAGGTGGACAAGGTTTGTATAATGGAGATCTATTTATGTGTTCAAGTTATAAAATCAACGTGACAAACATCAAGTACAATACTACAACACTACATGGAAATATTTGATCAAGTAAAGAAGCATACATATCAATGTTTAACAAAGAAAGCCATATATTATTTAAATCATGTACCTAGTTTATAGGTTTCATAACTTAACTTATACTTCCTCATCTAGCCACAAGAAATACCTAATTAATAGAAATATTACATACATGCATTAGATTTTCATCATTAACCCAAGCTAGCTCCATTTTTAGGTTTTTGGTTGAGTTGGTTTTAAAGTTTCTTATTTACATGTTTGATGGTCTTTTACTGATCTATATATCATCATGAAGGTGTGGTTCAAGTTTCATGTCATTTTGAGGTTTCATGCATTTTATATGATCACTATAAGATCCATCTCCCTCATGTACAATTTAGGGTCAAAAGACTCAAAAATGGGTAACAAGGTTCATCAAGTCATGATATCCAACCATGGATTATAATATACATCAACAAGGTTACGATACATGAAGCACATATCTAAGATGTGTGGATGTCCCCAATATTAAGGCATCAAAACAACCTTTGGTTCTAACATTTCTACATTCCTTCAATATTCAACATATTTTACTTATGTTATTAGGGATCAAAATGGGCATTAGGTGAAAAACCACATCAAAGGGGAAGGCAACAAGGACAATAGTAAAGTTTTATTTTAAATGGTAAAGCATAAGATTTGATTCATCATGGTCATTTGAGCATAAAAGGTCATATCAAGCAACATTATATCACATTAGGTTATGTGGGATGGATTCCAATTCTGTTACGGATGGTATCAGAGTGTGAACAATATGTACACCAAATATTGCTCATATGAAACACAAATTAACTGAACCTTACATCTAAACCCTATAAACTAAATGAATTGTCCCTTTTGGACTAGGATGACTTAGCCTCTATGTTAGAACTACATGTTCTAGAACAAGGAGTAGACTTGTGTAGTCCCTAATATCTTTCTTTTCTCCTCCTTCTACCATGAAATATGGGTTTCTAGTGTATTATGGTGAGAAAAGGGAGACCTTATAATTGAAACCCCTAGACATATGTTTGCGGTATGTGCTTAGGGTATCTACGTAGGTGTGCACCATGTTCTTATTATTTCTCTAGGTGTCATGGTACGAGACTACCTACTGAGTGTGGTAACTCATTTTGTTTTTGGTTTTATTGATTGGAGTATGATGGTTTTCATCACATGTTTTAACATTGGAGAAAACATATTTCAAGTATTAGTATATGTACATATAAAAATGTTACCACATGTAGAAAAGTAGTGAGTGTCCATGTAAACCCTAAGAGAAAGAGATGTAACATCAAGTCTAGATGAGAGAGTTTAGATGATACTTGTAGTCTCTCAAGTTGTCTAGATCCATGTTAAAAGTTTGTCTAGTAGTAACCTAGATGACCTAAGTTGTTGTTTTTGACAATGACGATGACAATGACGATGATGAAGATGACGACAACAACAACGATTATTATTATTATTATTATCATTATTATTATTATTATTATTATTATTATTATTATTATTATTGTTGTTGTTGTTATTATTATTATTATTATTATTATTATTTGAGCTTGCTTCAAGATGACCTAAGCTTGTTTTTGGAATTTTTAAGTATGTTTGATGACATGATATTAGTTTTTACCAAGAAACTCTAGCTAATCTAGCACATATGTATGGTATATGTGGCTTGTTTGATGTGGTAGACATAAATAGAGAGTTGGCATGCTTGCTCGTGTCTAGTTCTGTATGTGTTATAATATTATTAGTGAGATATGGTTCAGGACCAACATGATCCTCAATCTCTTTATGAATGAGGATATCTAGCATGGGACATATGGTAAGGGTGAACTCTTGAGTGAGTGAACCCAGTCTAGGAGATTATCAGTGTAACATCCCTAACCTGGGTTATGAATTAACCCTAGGTGTTTTGCCTAAATATGTAATTAAATCCTTGTGATTATCTTTTGGCATGTAATTAAGTTCCTAAGGAACATACATTTTCATTTCTGTCCTTTTTAAACAATGATTGTAGTATTGTTTGGTAATACAGGGACCTATGTGCAAATTAACCAATTAGAGGGGTTAACTTGCAAATTACACATGTTAAGATGTTCCTCTAACAAAGATACATCATATGAATGAATATGATGAGGTATGATGGATTTCCCAAGTTTGGGCACCAAGGTGCAGCTTGTGGAGCAATCCTTGTGCTTAAAACCCTAAATTTGGTATAAAAGTGCAATTTACTCAAAATGAGGGGTGCAACTTGTGATATACACTTTCTAGAATATCTTTTATGAATTTTGACATCATTTAAAGTTATAATAATGAAGGAGGCACTTCATTTGAATAATCATATTAAAAGAAATACCTTTGTAATTAAACCACCAAAGTTGTAAGTAAAGGAGACCCTTATATGTATATTTGCACCATAGTGACAAGTTGACCTTCCTTGCCTTTAGTCCTTGGTCTTAGAAGAAGTTTTACCTTAGATATGAAGAGGAGGGACGTGCCTAAAATAAAGGAAGGACCTAGTTGTGAAAAGGAGGAGTAAGTTGTCCTTATGATGAAAATAACCTCAAAGTATATATGATCCTTTCCTTTGCAACCAAAGGCAACGATTCCTTTCTTCCCTTCTTATTCCCTTGCTTAGACCAACTTAGGATAGAGCTCAGGAGTAGAGGAAGATGACCAAGTTCATCTAGGTAAGCTTTTATCATCATCTTGCTCGAATTCATGGAGGAAACCAGGTTACAAGGTTGGTTTCATGGTTATCTTACTTAGCTTTCTCTTCCTAGCCGATCCTTCCCAACTTTTCCTTGAAGAAAAAACCTTGGATGACCTGTGGAACTCAAGCCACCATTAACGTTTCGAAGCTTGGAAGCTTGGAGATCTAGGAACAACGTTTGAGGCGGGTTTTATAACTCTACACCTTGCTTTGTTATGCATACTTTTATTCTTGCAAATAATAGTTAGTTCTTCTTCTTCCCCATCTTTCTTTCCACTCTTGCAAGCTTTTTCGTGAAGAACAGACCTTGGTTTCAAGGTTGAAGATGAAGGGCGTTAATACCTATGTTGGTCCTTATCCAACTTTACTAAACGATCTTGGACCAATAAGTCTAAACAGTTTGCACTCGTTTCAACCCAAATGGGTTCACACTCGTTTCAACTCAAATGGGTTCACACTCATTTCAACTCAAATGGGTTCACACTCGTTTCAACCCAAATGGGTTCACACTCGTTTCAACTCAAATGGGTTCACACTCGTTTCAACCCAAATGGGTTTACACTCGTTTCAATTCAAATGGGTTCACACTCGTTTCAACCCAAATGGGTTTACACTCGTTTCAATTCAAATGGGTTCACACTCGTTTCAACCCAAATGGGTTTACACTCGTTTCAATTCAAATGGGTTCACACTCGTTTCAACCCAAATGGGTTCACACTCATTTCAACTCAAATGGGTTCACACTCGTTTCAACCCAAATGGGTTCACACTCGTTTCAGCTCAAATGGGTTCAATTAAAGGATACCTTGTTTTATGTAAACCCTAATGACATGATAGTGGTGATTTGGTTTATGTTAATCAATAAGGACTTAACCCAACCCTATCTAGAGTGATGTAATCACCATCCATTAGTAAGGAGAGAGAGAAAGTACCATTTATGGTTAAAACTCAAATAAAGTACCTTCAATGTATATGAATATACAGGATTAGGGTATGATCCACTTATGAGAGAATCATGAAAACCCTAATTAAGATAATTGATGAGTCTTAACCTAATTTGAAAGAATCAATGATGATGTTTCTCATTCATGATGATGCTATTATCTCATTTCACTATGAAGTGAATAGTAAACCCTAATTCTAGGGTAATCATGAGTAATGTGAATAGTAAACCCTAATTCTAGGGTAATCATGAGTAATGTGAATAGTAAACCCTAATTCTAGGGTAATCATGAGTAATGTGAATAGTAAACCCTAATTCTAGGGTAATCATGAGTAATCTGAATAGTAAACCCTAGTTCATAGTAATATGTTGAAATGAACAATAAACTCTAAACTCATGTTATTCCTTTAAGCATGAATTGTATGATCAAGATATGAGATGAGGAATTATTATTCCCAATCATAATGCAAGGGGTGAATAACCCTAAATGATGTAAACAAGGGAATCTTACCCTTTGTAAGGACATAAAAGTATAACCTTTGAATTGAAGGGTTAATTCTGTCTTATTGACTGCTGATCTGATTATGAATTGTTGATTATTATAAATTGAATTAATCATGCAGGTTCTTATAAGAGAATAATCATATCCAAGTAAGGATCATGACATCATATTCATTGAAAGCATGTCAATAGCTTATGAATGGAAATAACTATGTTTCCTAGATGCAAGTGGCATCATATGAAACTGATATGCCTTAAGGGCCATGAATGACATCAAGGTCATGCTAATATATGACTTGATGCTGACATGTCATGTGATAGCAAGTGTTATGATGATATAAGGGTGTGAACACCCATGTTCCTAAATTATAGTGATAAGATGATTAAGAATTGATATCCATCTGATAACTGATATGAGTAATACCTGTTACATTTAGTATTCTTCTGTTATAGCCATGTTTAGTACTTAAATGTTTGGAAACATGTATGATGCTAAAAGAATACTGAAATGTACCTAATAATCAAGTGTAATCATATCATGTAGAGCCCTGATCATAGATCCATCATTGTCAGAGTTTAAATGATGGTGAAACAGGTTTTCCTAAGGGAACTCCTGGATCACATACTTTAGAGTATGTGGGGGAATATGGATGTGTATATCCTTACATCCTAGTGTAGGAGTTGATGTGAATGTATCTTAATCCATCAACCCTTCACTATATGCTTATACCGGGATGATGTAACACTATTCTCCCAAAGGAATCTTTATACCGCATCGATGAGAGATAAACATGAAATCTTTCGATAGCGAAGAGAGTGCAGAATGCCACTGTGACTCTAATAGCGAAGTACCAGAATACCCTGGTGAGCTATATTAGCAGAGACACTAGATGTCCTGCATGTTTATCCTCATTCTAACTGAGGTAGTTGAAGGTCATGAGAATCCGACTCTTTCAATGACCTAGTATGATACCGATGCGACTTACTAGTGATCGGTTGGAGCATGAGCGGTATACCTCATCTCCGCATGGCATAATGATGTTTGTAAAACATAATCAACCGCGTAGCATAACTGCTTAGGTTGAACTACGAGGAACATTGATTGATATTACATTGCTTGCATTTAATATCCTGTTCAAGTATTAGTATACATGTTCTTCATATTCCTTAATAAAGATGAGTAATTGTTATCAAGCCTGCTGTGAGTAATCTAAGTTACCTGCTCGTGATATTCCTTGATTGCTTTTAACAAAGTTTCTGGCGGAGAGTTATAACTCGCGCTGGGAAAATTATTTAAAATGTCTCACCCCGTAGATTTTCTACCTTTAGGTGGACGTCGAGGTCGAAGGAACCGATCTGTAGGTGGACAGCAGCAGCAGCGGCAAAACCAGGAGCATCAATAATTTCAGGTGGAAACACTGTGTTGTCTAGTCTTGTAGATAGAATAGTCTTATGTCGTCTCTATACAATCAGGTCCTAGGAGTTTGTTGATCTGAGAATTTTGAAGTCTTGAGATTTTGTATCACAATGTATATAATCACTCGAGAAGTGATTTATCAGAGATGTAAATAGTTCATCTTACTTTTATGAAAGGAGTTTCAAGTTTTTGAGATCTCATTTTCGAAAGGTTTTAATTTATCGTGATTTTTCGTATTCCGCTGTTAATCGAACCGCTTCGGCTACGTTTATATTGTGTTTTAGAGATCAGAGCCCACAATTAGTGGTATCAGAGCTCTAGGTTCACTGAGTCTATAGAGACATAGAACTTAGAGTGTCAAGTCTATCCTTTGTACTTCTTTCTTATCTAATAGAGTCTTCTGCTCCTCAGGAGAAGAAGATAATTAAGGATGTCTGGACCACAGGAGGAGTACGAGGCCGAAAGTAGTGTTGCTGCACCTTGAGAAGGTGCAAGGAACCTAGAAATAGAGCAACCTGTACCTGATCCACCTATGGAGCCACCTCAGTTTGACCCAGCTGACATGGGAAACCCAGCTATTCAGACCATGTTTGGGCAGTTTATGACTGTCATGACACACATAACAGATAGGATGCCTATGCATGCACCTAGGGCACCTACCCAACCTGAAGGACAAGGTATCGGTAAGACGTTCGAGCGACTTCGTCGTGTCGGAGCAACTGAATACTTTGGAACAGCTGATCTGGCAGATGCCGATCTCTGGTTAACTGAGTTGGAGAAAGCTTTCTGAATCCTCAACATCCCCGAAGGTGAGAAGGTTAGACATGTTGTCTATCTTTTCAAAGGCAGTGCTGGTCACTGGTGGACCATGGGAGAGCATAAGAGGCCTGGGATAGAGATCTCGTGGGAAGACTTTCGTCGGGAATTTGTCCACAAATATTTTCCAAAGACTTTCCTGGATGAGAAGATCTCTCAGTTTGAGAGACTGAGGCAGGGTATGATGAACATTAGCGAGTATGAGGCTAAGTTCATGGAGTTGTTGCGATTCTGTCCGCATATGGCTACCACAGATGAAGAAAGGATTAGGAGGTTTGAGAAGGGTTTGAATGCCGACATGACTACTCCCGTGTCTGCACTAGAAAACCGAGAGAGATTCTCTACCTTTGTTGAGTCAGTCTGAAGGATAGAGAGATCCGTAGTCGAGAAAAGACAAACCCAAAAGAGATATCCACAGTTCCAGGGATCTTCATCTAGAGACTTTAAGAAGCCTAGATTCTCTGCATCTACACCTCCACCACCCAGATCTAGTTCTCAGACTCAGTGGTCCCCAAGTAGAGGTAGAGGACGAGGTTTACCGCCACGAGAGACTCACAGTTCAGCATCAATGTCGGTCACAGGACCACTAAGACCACAACAACTGGAAAGAAGCTCTTACAACTGTGGGAAGGTGGGACATCTGATGAAGGACTGCAGGTCTAGACCTGTCAGTGTGACACAGCCTCTGAGGTGGAATCAACAGGGATCACAGAGAAGGCAGTCTCAAGGAGCAGCTAGAGGACGTGGGCAAGCGTCTCAGGCTGGATCGTCAGCACCAACTCAACCTCAGGCGACAGTAAGGTTCTATGCTATGAACCCACCAGAAGCAGTGGTCAATCCACGGGTTGTGGCAGGTCAGATGGAACTTTTATATTCTTATGTGTCTAAATCCTGTGTGGTATCTGTTTTGATTGACCCGGGTGCTACACACTCTTTTATCACTCGAAGAGTGATTCGTAACTGCAATATGACAGTTAGTCATAGGGCAGATAGCTTATTGCTTGAAACTCCGTTGAGAGGTTCTGCTGTTTTGCAAGAGGTATGCTCTCCCTGCATTCTCTTCTTTTCTGATCATCACATTCAAGTGGATCTTATACCACTTGATATGCAAGGATTTGATATAATCCTTGGAATGGATACCTTAGAAAGGTATAGAGTTGTCTTGGGTTGTGAATCCAAGCAGGCTGTGTTTGCTGATAAGAGCAACACATGGATCTTTCAAGGAGAGAGAAAGATTCTACCCACCTGTCTTGTGTCTGCTATGGTTGCTGATATGCTGATGAGGCAAGGATGTTATGCATTCTTGGCCCATGTGATAGATACCACCATGAAGAGTCCTAACCTTGCTGAAGTTCCTATAGTCAGGGAATTTGAAGATGTATTTCCTGAAGAACTTCCAGGTATGCCACCGCCTTGGGAAATTGATTTTGAAATCAATTTGATCCCAGATACCCAACCCATAGTACAAACACTGTATAGGATGGCGCCTGTTGAGATGGCAGAACTCAAGAAACAGCTTCAAGAATTGCTTGAGAAAGGTTTTATCCGACCAAGTACTTCACCTTGGGGTGCTCCGGTCTTGTTTGTTAAAAAGAAGGATGGATCAATGCGGTTGTGCATTGATTACAGACAACTAAATAAAGTAACGATAAAGAATAAGTACCCTCTGCTGAGAATTGATGATCTCTTTGACCAGTTGCGTGGTGCAACCGTCTTCTCAAAGATAGACTTGAGGTATGGATATCATCAACTTTGTATTAAGGACAGTGACATACCCAAGTCTGCCTTCAGGACAAGGTATGGTCACTATGAGTTCACAGTTATGTCGTTTGGACTAACTAATGCACCAACTGCATTTATGGAATTCATGAATAGAATCTTCCGACCTTTCCTCGATCAGTGTGTTGTTGTCTTTATAGATGACATCCTGATCTATAGTACAGATGCTTAGCAGCATGAACAACATCTTCGTCAGGCTCTAACCTTGCTAAGACAACATAAGTTATACGCTAAGTTTAGCAAGTGTGAGTTCTGGATGCCAGAGATATCTTTTCTTGGACATGTGGTATATGCCTCGGGAATTCGTGTTGACCCTAAAAAGGTAGAGTCTGTTCTACAATGGGAACAACCGAAGACACTGACGGAGATTCGTAGTTTCTTAGGGTTGGCTGGCTATTATCGAAGGTTCATTAAGAACTTCAGTTCTATAGCCCTACCCTTGACGAAGTTGACCCGGAAAGATGTTTTTTTACTTAGAGTGACAAGTGTCAGCAGTCCTTTCAGTTGTTGAAGGAAAGATTGACAAGTGCACATGTACTTGTGTAACCTGAGCAAGGCAAAGGATACATAGTTTTCTGTGATGCCTCCAAGAATGGACTCGGATGTGTGCTGATGCAGGATAAGCATGTGATTTCTTTTGCTTCTCGACAACTTAAGAAACATGGGGAGAATTATCCGACACATGATTTAGAGTTAGCTGTTGTGGTTCATGCCTTGAAAATCTGGAGACACTGTTTATATGGAGAAGCATTCCAGGTTTTCACTGATCATAAGAATCTTAAGTATAT
Source organism: Alisma plantago-aquatica (assembly GCA_963693085.1). Lineage (NCBI taxonomy): Eukaryota > Viridiplantae > Streptophyta > Magnoliopsida > Alismatales > Alismataceae > Alisma > Alisma plantago-aquatica. Next base: position 689,181,742 of record OY856409.1, read on the forward strand.
CTTCTCTCAGCATGACCTTAACATGAGGCAACATCGCTGGATATAGTTAATTAAGGATTATGATTGTACAATAGATTACCATCCAGGGAAGGCCAATGTAGTTGCAGATGCCTTGAGTAGGAAATCAGCAACATCATCTTTTGATAGGGCACAATTAAATTCTTTAGTATGCCCTAGGAGAGATATGCTTATCTCCTTAAGGCAAGACAATGTACAGATGAAGGTGTCATGGATTGCCGGGTTGTTGGCTAAGATGCATATCAAACCCACCCTAAGAGAGAAGATTAAGGAGGCACAGTAAGTTGATGTTGCAGTGCAGCAAATCAGATCTGAGTATGGTGATGAGAAGCGAGAAGATTTTCATGAATCATATGATCAAGTGGCATGCTATCATGGGAGAATGATAGTGCCATATGTGGATAACCTGAGGAAGATAGTCCTGGAGGAAGCTCATTCTTCTATGTATGCTATGCATCCAGGAAGCACCAAGATGTATCAAAACTTGAAAGATATGTATTGGTGGCCTGGGATGAAGAAGGATGTAGTAGAGTTTGTTCTGAGGTGTCTGGTGTGTCAGCAAGTTAAAGTTGAACACCAGAAGCCTGCAGGAACAATGCAACCTTTTCCCATACCACAGTGGAAGTGGGATCATGTAACCATAGACTTTGTTGTTGGCCTACCTAGGACAAACAAAGGACATGATTCCATTTGGGTAATTGTTGATAGGTTGACTAAGACAACACATTTCTTACCTATCAAAACAACCTATTCTGCTGAAAGGTCATCCCAGTTATATGTTCAAGAGATAGTGCGTTTGCACGGAGTTCCTGTTACCATAGTTTCTGACAGAGGTCCTCAGTTTACAAGTCATTTTTGGGAACAGCTACATAGGGCACTAGGCACCCAGTTAAGGTTTATTACAGCCTTTCATCCACAGACTGATGGACATTCGGAAAGGACTATACATACCTTGGAATACTTATTGAGAGCATGAGTTCTCCAGTTCACAGGAAGTTGGGATCTGCACCTAAGCTTGATAGAGTTTGCCTATAACAATAGCTATCAACATAGTATTTATATGGCACCTTATGAAGCCTTGTATGGTAGACGTTGTAAATCACCCTTATGCTGGTATGAGACTGGTGAACATCAGTTGCTAGGTCCTGATCTTGTGCAACAGACTACGGAGAAGATTAAAGTAATACAACAACAGATTAAGACTGCACAGGATAGGCAGAAATCATATGCTGACAAGCGTCGTAGACCGTTGGAGTTCTAGGTTGGAGACGGAGTGTATCTCAAGGTCTCGCCTTGGAAAGGAGTCCTTCGCTTTGGAAGGAAAGGGAAGTTAGCTCCTAGATTTATGGGGCCTTATCCAATCATTGAACGGATTGGAAAGGTAGCCTATAGACTAGAGTTACCACCAGAATTACAAAAACTAAACCCTGTGTTTCACATTTCTATGTTAAGGAAATGTCATCCTGATACCGAGTCAGTTCTACAACCTATGGAAATAGAATTGAACGAAGATATAACTTATGAGGAAGGACCAGTGTAAATCCTTGATAATAGAATTAAAAAGCTAAAGAAGAAAGATATAAGTCTTGTAAAAGTCCTCTGGAATCACCTTGGTGTTGAAGAAGCCACTTGGGAACTAGAGGAAGAGATGAGAAGGAAATACCCTGCTCTTTTCTCTTAATATGTTTTATCGATTTTGGGGACGAAATCCTTGTAAGGGGTGGATAATTTGTAAGATCCCTAACCTGGGTTATGAATTAACCCTAGGTGTTTTGCCTAAATATGTAATTAAATCCTTATGATTATCTTTTGGCATGTAATTAAGTTCCTAAGGAATATACATTTTCATTTCTGTCCTTTTTAAACAATGATTGTAGTATTATTTGGTAATACCTGGACCTATGTGCAGATTAACCAATTAGAGGGGTTAACTTGCAAATTACACAGGTTAAGATGTTCCTCTAACAAAGAGACATCATATGAATGAATATGATGAGTTATGATGGATTTCCCAAGTTTGGGCACCGAGGTGCAGCTTGTGGAGCAATCCTTGTGCTTAAAACCCTAATTTTGGTATAAAAGTGCAATTTACCCAAAATGAGGGGTGCAACTTGTGATATACACTTTCAAGAATATCTTTTATGACTTTTGACATCATTTAAAGTTATAATAATGAAGGAGGCACTTCATTTGAATAATCATATTAAAAGAAATACCTTTGTAATTAAACCACCAAAGTTGTAAGTAAAGGAGACCCTTATATGTATATGTGCACCATAGTGACAAGTTGACCTTCCTTGCCTTTAGTCCTTGGTCTTAGAAGAAGTTTTACCTTAGATATGAAGAGGAGGGACGTTCCTAAAAGAAAGGAAGGACCTAGTTGTGAAAAGGAGGAGTAAGTTGTCCTTATGATGAAAATAACCTCAAAGTATATATGATCCTTTCCTTTGCAACCAAAGGCAACGTTTCCTTTCTTCCCTTCTTATTCCCTTTCTTAGACCGACTTAGGAAAGAGCTCAGGAGTAGAGGAAGACGACCAAGTTCATCTAGGTAAGCTTTTATCATCATCTTTCTCGAATTCATGGAGGAAACCAGGTTACAAGGTTGGCTTCATGGTTATCTTACTTAGCTTTCTCTTCCTAGCCGATCCTTCCCAACTTTTCCTTGAAGAAACAACCTTGGATGACCTGTGGAGTTCAAGCCACCATTAAAGTTTCAAAGCTTGGAAGCTTGGAGTTCTAGGAACAACGTTTGAGGTGGGTTTTATAACTCTACACCTTGCTTTGTTATGCATACTTTTATTCTTGCAAATGATAGTTAGTTCTTCTTCTTCCCCATCTCTCTTTGCACTCTTGCAAGCTTTTTCGTGAAGAATAGACCTTGGTTTCAAGGTTGAAGATGAAGGGTGTTAATACCTATGTTGGTCCTTATCCAACTTTACTAAACGATCTTAGACCAATAAGTCTAAACAGTTTGCACTCGTTTCAACCCAAATGGGTTCACACTCGTTTCAACTCAAATGGGTTCACACTCATTTCAACTCAAATGGGTTCACACTCGTTTCAACCCAAATGGGTTCACACTCGTTTCAACTCAAATGGGTTCACACTCGTTTCAACCCAAATGGGTTTACACTCGTTTCAATTCAAATGGGTTCACACTCGTTTCAACCCAAATGGGTTTACACTCGTTTCAATTCAAATGGGTTTACACTCGTTTCAACCCAAATGGGTTTACACTCATTTCAATTCAAATGGGTTCACACTCGTTTCAATCCAAATGGGTTTACACTCATTTCAATTCAAATGGGTTCACACTCGTTTCAACCCAAATGGGTTCACACTCGTGTCAACTCAAATGGGTTCACACTCGTTTCAACCCAAATGGGTTCACACTCGTTTCAGCTCAAATGGGTTCAATTAAAGGATACCTTATTTTATGTAAACCCTAATGACATGATAGTGGTGATTTGGTTTATGTTAATCAATAAGGACTTAACCCAACCCTATCTAGAGTGATGTAATCACCATCCATTAGTAAGGAGAGAGAGAAAGTACCATTTATGGTTAAAACTCAAATAAAGTACCTTCAATGTATATGAATATGCTAGATTAGGGTATGATCCACTTATGAGAGAATCATGAAAACCCTAATTAAGATAATTGATGAGTCTTAACCTAATTTGAAAGCATCAATGATGATGTTTCTCATTCATGATGATGCTATGAGCTCATTTCACTATGAAGTGAATAGTAAACCCTAATTCTAGGGTAATCATGAGTAATGTGAATAGTAAACCCTAATTCTAGGGTAATCATGAGTAATGTGAATAGTAAACCCTAATTCTAGGGTAATCATGAGTAATGTGAATAGTAAACCCTAATTCTAGGGTATTCATGAGTAATGTGAATAGTAAACCCTAATTCTAAGGTAATCATGAGTAATGTGAATAGTAAACCCTAATTCTAGGGTAATCATGAGTAATGTGAATAGTAAACCCTAGTTCATAGTAATATGTTGAAATGAACAATAAAATATAAACTCATGTTATTCCTTTAAGAATGAATTGTATGATCAAGATATGAGATGAGGAATTATTATTCCCAATCATAATGCAAGGGGTGAATAACCCTAAATGATGTAAACAAGGGAATCTTACCCTTTGTAAGGACATAAAAGTATAACCTTTGAATTGAAGGGTTAATTCTGTCTTATTGACTGCTGATCTGATTATGAATTGTTGATTATTATCAATTGAATTAATCATGCAGGTTCTTATAAGAGAATAATCATATCCAGGTAAGGATCATGACATCATATTCATTGAAAGCATGTCAATAGCTTATGAACAGAAATAACTATGTTGCCTAGATGCAAGTGGCATCATATGAAACTGATATGCCTTAAGGGCCATGAATGACATCAAGGTCATGCTAATAGATGACTTGATGCTGACATGTCATGTGATAGCAAGTGTTATGATGATATAAGGGTGTGAACACCCATGTTCTTGAATTATAGTGATAAGATGATTAAGAATTGATATCCATCTGATAACTGATATGAGTAGTACCTGCTACATTTAGTATTCTTCTGTTATAGCCATGTTTAGTACTTAAATGTTTGGAAACATGTATGATGCTAAAAGAATACTGAAATGTACCTAATAATCAAGTATAATCATATCATGTAGAGCCCTGATCATAGATCCATCATTGTCAGAGTTTAAATGATGGTGAAATAGGTTTTCCTAAGGGAACTCCTGGATCACATACTTTAGAGTATGTGGGGGAATATGGATGTGTATATCCTTACATCATAGTGTAGTAGTTGATGTGAATGTATCTTAATCCATCAGCCCTTCACTATATGCTTATACTGGGATGATGTAACACTATTCTCCCAAAGGAATCTTTATACCGCATCGATGAGAGATAAACATGAAATCTTTCGATAGCGAAGAGAGTGCAGAATGCCACTGTGACTCTAATAGCGAAGTACCAGAATACCCTGGTGAGCTATATTAGCAGAGACACTAGATGTCCTGCATGTTTATCCTCATTCTGACTGAGGTAGTTGAAGGTCATGAGAATCCGGCTCTTTCAATGACCTAGTATGATACCGATGCGACTTACTAGTGATCGATTGGAGCATGAGCGGTATACCTCATCTCCGTAGGGCATAATGATGTTTGTAAAACATAATCAACCGCATAGCATAACTGCTTAGGTTGAACTACGAGGAACATTGATTGATATTACATTGCTTGCATTTAATATCCTGTTCAAGTATTAGTATACATGTTCTTCATATTCCTTAATAAATATGAGTTATTGTTATCAAGCCTGTTGTGAGTAATCTAAGTTACATGCTCATGATATTCCTTGATTGATTTTAACAAAGTTTCTGGCGGAGAGTTATAACTCTCGCTGGGACAATTATTTAAAATTGTCTCACCCCGTAGATTTTCTACCTTTAGGTGGACGTCGAGGTCGAAGGAACCGATCTGCAGGTGGACAGCAGCAGCGGCAGAAAAACCAGGAGCAGTAGTGATTTCAGGTGGAAACATTGTGTTGTCTAGTCTTGTAGATAGAATAGTCTTATGTCGTCTTTGTACACTCAGGTCCTAGGAGTTTGTTGATCTGAGAATTTTGAAGTCTTGAGATTTTGTATCACAATGTATATAATCACTCGAGAAGTGATTTATCAGAGATGTAAACAGTTCATCTTACTTTTATGAAAGGAGTTTCAAGTTTTCGAGATCTCGTTTTCGAAAGGTTTTAATTTATCGTGATTTTTCGTATTCCGCTGTTAATCGAACCGCTTCTGCTACGTTTATATTGTGTTTTAGAGATCAGAGCCCACAATCAGAGTACGTAACCTCCAAAATATAAGAAATGGTGCAATATATGAACAATGATATATGTTATATTGAGTCCATGTCTAGACCATTATAAGGTATATGAGTTAGGTAACCTAGTGTGTGGTACCCTTGGTGATGTTGAACACTAGATTTCCTATGAAAATATCTAACCCTATAGAAAGAGGCATTTGAATATATGTGTGTTTTCCATCTAGGTGAGGGAGACATCACAAAATCCTAGATTATGTATATGATGTGTGATCTCCATGATAAGCCTCATACTCATATTAGTGGTTCTAGGTGAAGGAATCTAGTGGTTGTCTTCATTTATGAGAATGGGCATGTCTTGCCTTGACCTAGATTGGTCTTAGCTTGAGTGGTTTGGGCTTGTGAAGATTTTATTATCTATAAGTAAGATGCTTACAAAATGTCGATGTTGATATTAATGGTTTTCCTCAAATGATGTATGATAGATGAAAGAATCACACTGGAGTTATAAAATTGATATGCGTGTTAAGTCACTCTTATATGCTTGACCTAATATTAATCCATGCCTTACATGAGAGACAAACATTTGAAATGATGAGCTTGATATGATAATGCCGCTGAGATCTTAGTTTGAATAATCATGGTGTATACATGCTTGACCTTGGATCTAATGAAAGATACATAACATGATTTGTGATAATGTGTAGAACTTAGGGTTGAAACTAAGCACTGCAAGTATTTTTTTCTTCTTCAGTTTAATGATGACATGTATAAGTGTAATGGTTATCTTAACTGATAGTGAGGATAATGAATGTGTTCTACAAGTAGTTAATGACATGAATGTTGATACCCCACCTTTAATTTGTGTATGTGTATGGAAAAAAACACCCTAATGTTATGGGAACAAGGGATGTAAGTCCTAATGTTAAAGAAAATGTCATGTTAAGAATCGGACACCAAGTGATGTTCCAATCCTTATGAACCAAGACGCATACACCCTAGATGCTTCTAAATCTTATGATGACAGCCTAGGAGTGCATCCCATAGTTACAGTTGTCTTGGAACCTAGAGTTGGTGACTCAAATGTTGTATAAACCCCGCTATGTCATTTGGAGTATGATATTAGTTAAATTTCAAGGAAAAAAATGTCATATAAGGTAGGGTGTATCTGACGACCCTGATTTTGAGTTTTTTTTTAAATCAAATACTCAATTGAGGTACAGGGTTTTGTATGATATTAGTCATTACGATCTATTAAATCTAGCTCGCTTCCTAGGGTTTCTAGTCTACTTTTAGGGTTTCCATTACAATTAGGGTTTCCCTTCATCTTTTAATATTTTAAACCCTAATTTAACGCAATTGATCACAAACCCTAATTATTTCAACATCTAATCCTCAGTTTCGGATTAAAGTCATAATTAACCATTAAATAAGTCCATTAAGCCTCTTTTACATTAAAGCTACTATTTTTATCCTTTTAATATATGAAAAGATCATTACGCTCATTTACTGTCAATTCATAGTTCATTATGATTGAATTCACATACGAACTCTATTTTCCATTAATTCCACCTTTTATTCATGAGAAAACCCTAATTACTAGATTTAGGGCATTTATCCATAATTAGGGATTTTGTACTCGAAATAGCTTAGAATCATCAAATCTTAGCTTTATTCACGATTTCGAATAATTAAAGCCATTAAGAGTCACATTTACCAATATTAGGGTTTCAAGGCCCATTAAAGTATATTCATGCACATGAAACTCTAAATTAAACCAATTACGTGCAAAATTCGTCTTTTTCGATCTTAATGTATCTCTTTATGATTAACAGGTTAATATCAACTTTAATCATCAATTAAACCCTACTAACCACATTAATCATATCAAAATTGGGTTTCTTAATCATTATTACATTAAAGTTAATAACTTCAATTACTTTTCGAATTTCAATAAGAATTAGACTTCAAATATATTTTTATTGCATTCCTTGAGTTCTCTTGATCAAAATTCATGCATAATGTGCATCTATCTGAGCTACGGTTATTGAGATATGAATTTCGCAAGGTTTACCTTTTTGGACCAATCACAGAGTGCCACATCACTCCATCCATGCAACCCAGCTTGCTTATTGGAAACATAATGCAATGTCTGAATAGCCCTTGGTTAAGTTCCCAGATCCTCCATGCCCGGAGGGACATAACCATCCAATCTCAGTTCGGTTGTCTTCAACCTTGCGATCCCTAGCTGCGGCCCACTATAACGGCTTGTGAGGTTTCTTCCTCACCTCCCCTGCACCCCTAGCATGCCGGCGACGATCCCATGGCCTTCGCCGCCCTCCGCCGTACTTGTAGAGGTCCCTAGCCGCGGCCGAAGTGGCCAAAGTCGGGCCTGGCTGTTGCGCCCACCGCAACAACACCTACAGGTCTGCTGACCGTTTTGAGCAGATATGGAAGCAAGGTAAAGGTAGTTGGCTACCCGAGGCCTCTGGGGTTGTGTCGTGCCTTCATCAAGATCCACCACAGCCGCTAGTTGTCCTCAAGACAGACCTATGTTTTCTTGGTTAGGGTTAGCACAGAAAGAAGAAGGAGAAGAGGTTGTATTGTGTGGGATCTCTCTATGGACCTCGACCAGGGCTTTACCCCTTTATATAGGGTGGTATCCACACCCTAGATTGCTTACCCACAAAGCAATCACGGCTTCTCCTTATAGGAAAGGGATTTTCCTTACTTTAGAAATATCCTTCTCTCTCTCTCTTCATGTACTTTGTTCATTAGATTTTTAGAATTCGAAATTCCTCTCACCTAATATCTTTATTCTTGCTTTTTAATCCGTAGACACGAATTTCTATTCTCTTTTAATAGAAATTACTTCCTTTTTAACAAAACCCCAAAATCATGCATTATCTTGTATACTCACATTATCTTCTTATTTTCTGTTATGGGTATTTTCTCTTTCCTATTTTTATTCATTGGGCTCCTTGGACCCCAAGCAATTATAATAATTCGAAATTCCTTTCCAAGGATACTCGTTATCCTTCTAGATGCATCTATATGCATTACTTCCCATTATCATGTGTATTTCTTATTAAAATATCTCTTTTTGAGGATTTCTCTTTATTTCTCTTTTATTTTCCTCATTGGTATTCCTTTTATCATTAGGAATCCTTGGGATACGAAATTCCACAAAGGATAACTCAATTATACCTTTCTCCACTTGTTTTCCACATTTTATCATTATTTTCAATTTCTTTCTTAATAAAGAAATACTTAATTGATCTTTTCTTTTCTTATTGCATTTTCTGTGCAACTTTGGACTCCTTGGAACCCAAGGAACCCAAGAGGCACGAAATCCATCTTTGGATTACATTCTTTTGCCTTCTAGAGGTTTCCACTTCTTTCTTTTCTCAAATTCTCAATTATTCATTAATTAATTGAATTTCCTTATTATTGGGCCCAATAGCCAATAAGCCCACAACACAATCATCAAGGCTATTGTAAATGAAATTACATCATTATTTGCCCAAATATCTCCAATATGATAGATTACATTTCTCATTAAATGAACCCAAAATTGGGTTGTAACATCCTTCCCCTCTTATAGGAATTTTGTCCTCAAAAATCCATCAAGCAAACAAACAATTCAAGATAAGACCTTCTTATGTCCATCAGGGCTCCCATGTGGCTTCACCCTTTCCATGGTGCTTCCCAAGAACCTTCATCATCTCATATTCTTCCATCTGAGTTCTTTCTTCCCTTGGTATATCGTACCCTCATAGGTGACTCAGGACATTTCAGCTTCTCAAAAGCTAAATAGGTTCAGGGATAAGCACATGGCTTTGGTACCTCACATAATGCTCTAGATCGGACTCAAGGTACATATTTTCATCATGTTATCCTGAGGGGCAAGGCTAAACACAACCATCTCCACCAATCCATCTCAAATGGACCCATATATCAGGGACTCAGCTTTCTCAGTTGTAGCTTAGAGGGGTCAGATTTTCATATCACATATTCTCCCATAGTGAACTGCATGTCAGTCTGCTTTGCATTAGCTCGTGACTCATGTCACCACTGGGCTCTCTCTCAGCCATTGCATGATCAAAGCGTCTTCATCTGCACACATTGTGGTTCTTTTATGACCTTCACGAGGCCTCCTTCACCAATATCATCTTAATGAAGTAGTGACCGACACAACCTCCTTATGGAACTTCTTGCATCCCGATAAAGGCTATGGTGGTTAACATTACATCTTAAGAACTGTCTCTATGTATCACCCTGAATGAGCACACATGCTCTCATCAGACCCTCTAGTCTGGATCATATTGTCCATTAGTATGGGGTGATAAACTGTACTATCATCGAGTTCTTCATGTATCCACTTCCACCTCGTGGAAGTGAACCTTGGTCATACTCAAGAACTTTTGAACTTGCATCATGGTGTGGTTGAACCATGTTTCTCTCTTAAGTAGTTCAACCGAATATGTCCCTTGACCGTACTCCTTCTTTCTCATGTCATCTAGGTAAGGCGATCTACCATAACCCATATTGGATCTCGACCTTCCTTGGTCTAGGGGAGACTCACAACATCTACAGTGATGAACTCCCATTCCCTCCTAGGAACTTTTTATACTTTATATCCATGCACTGGGTTACTGGTGTTCGTCCTCCACCTCCTGACTTGCATGGCTACATGCAATTTCATATTAAGCATCCCAAGTAATATTATCACTTACTATCTTTATAGTATCACGGTGTTTGGTAATCTTAAAACCATGATCTCATGTATGTCATGATTCCTCAAGATTGATACCTCGGAAACCATAAACCACTCTCGTCAGGGTTTCATCACTTTCCTTTCCAAAGAAGTACATCGGAGGTTCTACAATCATCCTTTTATTGCATCAAGGCCTAGGCTGGCTAACCAAACCACCGCTAACTTGACCAATCATTATCGTTACATCTGTGTGTTAGCCAAACTTTCCTCCTTTCTAAACTTAGGGTTAGCCTAAAAACCTCTTCTGGCCTCTAGCCAAACTAGGCAGCTACATCTCAATCGGAGCATCTATTACCACTTCACATCCTTAGGTGTTAGGTAATATTGAAGACATACACCTCCATGTATTCCACTTATTATCTCATCTCAGCTCTAAGTCTATCTTCATCGAGGAAATTCTGAGATCATCTTCTTGGTTTTTTTGAATTCAACCTTGTATGACTCCTAGCTCATGATAAAAACATCCTCATAAGATGACTACATTATTCCTTTTATTGTTCTCAAACCACCCATGTATCATTCAATCCACCAGGGTATGTTATCATCTCTATCTGCATACCTCGTAGCAATGTTCCAACTCACATCACCTTTTATCCTTAGTGTAGGGCACGCGTACTGTCCTATCTCTCACTCCCATAACAAGAGGAAACAAGCATTTGGTTGCAGTCCAAATACAGAGTTCTTCTTGTTCCAAGAGTAGAGATGGGACATCCCACCTTGCCGATACACCTTTAAATCCAAGTTGAAATGTGCAACTTATGTCTCAATGTCACAATCATCTTGATATCACAGTTACTTCCATGGAAAACTGGTCTCAAACCTACTTGGGTCCACACACATTCCTTGGTCATCTCCTCTAGGTCTATAGGGTGCCGGTACTTTTGGGGTCATCCCTCTTCCCTTATGCATCCAGAGAGTGCCCTACTCATCTGCCCTTTAGGTCCCATGAGTTCATGAAGGTGATCAATCTCCTAACCCATGGCCCTCAGACAATGATAGTTGTTACCTCCCGACCCTATGGTCATGTGCAACTAGGAAATTAGGCAACTCCTACTTTCATCGGTCTTATCCCTATCTGACCCTAGGATAGAATTAGGATTCCATTATAGTACATGTCCAACATAGAACCTTACCCAAGCCTTCATCATCTCTCTCTCTACATTCATGGGCTGATTTTCATCCTTTCATAGGGGTCATGGAGACCTGCCTACCTTGGCCAGTCCCCATACCAGTTACCTCCATTGTAACACATCCACATGCACTTAGAGATGGTTATCTATGGGCCTATAGGTTCATTCTCATGCCATGTACTCTTCACTTAGCTTCTCAAGATCCCATGAAACCTCTTTAGGTTACCTCAAAACCAAAAAAACTGATATACACCCTACAAAAGGGTCCCTCTCCCAGGATGGGAGGAAACTACAACTCTTGACAACAAGGTCACAACTGTCCCTAGGGTTTACATTCACATGAGCATGCCTAACCCAGTAGCTACTAAGGCACAAGCAGACCACCTATTAAACCAAGCTAGGTCATACTTGTTCTCTCTCCTCCACATTAGATCAACTTAGTTGTGATGGGTTCATCAAACATACCCTTAACTTAAGGGGTTTCTTTTAACTCTACACATGAGGAGTACCATGCTCGAAACTTTAGACACTCAAATCTCATCATGAGCATCGGATACATTGCTTCCCCTCTTAGGCCTAGGAACCCTAGGTCCACCTTTGGGTGTCCAACTGCATGCTCAATCTCTTAACCAAGAATCAAGCATGTCCAAGGTATGCCATGCACTCCCATGATCTTTCTACTCAGACAACCCCTCAAAGTTGGGTCCCCTCGCAGACAACCAACTAGGTATAAAGCCTCACCACTGGTTACCTAAACTTCTTCAGGGTTTAAGGCACTCTTTGTCTCATCACAGAAGGTGGACATCTTCACCATAGGCACATAGGTTCCAAAAGCATCATCCTTTCTCTAGGGTTTGATTCCTATAAAGGCAACCAAGATATCATCAGCCTCCAGGGATCATGCATGAGGCAACCACTATCATCCACTTAGGGCACACCATCCTCGACTCCCATTGTTACTCATATTCAGAGTTTTAGGCTTCCAACCTTCTTTCCAGGGTCCTGCTCTCTCTCTCTAGAGCTAACCCTACAAACAGCCTCTCTATAAGAGGTCCTTTCTTCAGGAAGGATCAAGCTCATAAGCATGCCCCCACCTGAGTGAAGCCTATGTTCAGCTTATGTTTGCTCAAGGTTATCTATAGCTCTTTATTCTTATCTCATAAGCCATCCATCATGATTCCTTGTCCAAGGTTTCACGCTACTGTCATCACTACTGACGTACTCTGGGTGCAAGATATATCCTACTTGCAACAGCACATAAGGTTTCTATAGATTCTTCTCTAACCTCATCCATGAAGGAGCTATCCTTCGCTCAAACATGCACAAACCTTTCCAGGGTTGGGTTGCCAAAGGTACTCAGTCATCAACTTCTCATGGCTCATATGGCATCCAAGGCATGTCTATCCAAACACCTGATCTACCATGACATCTAATTCATCATGTCATCTCTCTCTCTAACATTCACTTAGGGTTAGGGTTAACATCATCTTCGTAGGATGTGATAGGTCTCTACTTTTAATGGAGGTCTCTACCTCCAAGACTAACTCTCTCTACTCATCCTCCTACCAAAGAGGTCTATCCTCAGGTCTCTCCTGAGGGCAATGACAACTCATGTCATATGACCTAAGCATGTATCTATTCCTTTACGCTCTCTATTAAGCTTATGTCCATGACATCTTATTTACATACTTTTTATTAGTTTGGTGGAGGATTCCTTAATCCTTATCAACCTTACCCATACCTCAAGAGGGTGAGGAGAAGAGAGCAAACCCTAATCCTTAAGGTCCTTAACAGAATTTGAGTTGAGAAGGGATGAACAAGATGAGAGAGTCCTAAAGGTATCTTATTTCGAATCATGCCCTAAGACTTTGGCCAGGCAGTCACACATATCTGAGAGTCCTCGTATTCCAACTAGCGGTGCGGAGGGAAATATTTCCAGCCCCCAGTCGTGATCCTTTTCTAGACACCTCTATTTTTCGGATAATCCTCTAATAACTCCCTTGGGTTCTAGAGAATTTGTAAAATTTAATAATTATTAAGGATTAAGTAAGGAACCTATGCTTTGATACCAATTGTAATGACCCCGTCTCCCGGTAACCCCCACTCAAGGGAGACCAAGAGATTAGAGCCGTTATCTAATAACCCGGATCAAAGGTTCGATAAATAATCATTAACAATTATTAAATTCTACCAATTATACTGAAATATGGTAAAAATAAAACTTTGCATACCTTTTAAAACTGAGTTTTTAAAACTTCTATCCACACAGATACTGATCTATCTAATCCTCTTTTGTACTTTAATTCCCATTTAATTCCACATATTCCACTTTACTGTTTGTTCTTTTCATTGTACCTAAAACGCCGACAAACAAAACGTCGGTCAGCAAGAAGCTGGTATGTGGGGGAAACAATAATCGTGCAACTATAATAACAAAGTAATCAACCAATTATCATTTAACACCCAAGACTACGTTTTAAACCATACTACTCAATCCTTTCTTATCCCCTATCTCTGTGTTGTCCCTGCAGTGGACTGAGATACTACCTATCTCTAGGTAGATCCTTATTAAACCCCGCATGATCCTACCTAACAGGTAGATCAATATCTAGGGTTGAGTCGCATGGCACTACCCATAGGTAGTCTGTTACAACCCCAATTTTTGGTTCAATTGATGAGAAATGCAATTTCTCATATTAAAGATAATTAACCAAAGGAATGATATAACTTGCTTTGAGAACATGGATTCCCTTCACAATAGCCTTGACTGGTTGCTTTGTGGGCTTTATTGGCTATTGGGCCCAATATCAAGGAAATTCAATTAGTAAATGGATAATTGAATTTATAAGAAAAGAAATATGTAGAAACCTCTAGAAGGCAAATCCAAAGAGGATTTCGTGCCTCTTGGGTTCCTTGGGTACCAAGGAGTCCAAGGTTGCAAAAAGAAAACAATAAGAAAAGAAAATTTAATTAAGTTTTCTTTAATAAGAAAGAGATTGAAAATAATGTTGAAATGTTGGAAATAAGTGGGAAAAGGTGTAATTAGGAGAACCTTTGTGGAATTTTGTGTTACAAGGATTCCTAATGACAAAAGGGATACCAATGAGGAAAATAAAAGAGAAATAAAGAGAAATCCTCAAAAAGAGATATTTTAATAAACAGGGTAATGAGAAATAATGCATAAAGATGCATCTATAAGGATAATAAATATCCTTGGAAAAGAATTTCTAAATAATAGAGTTTCTTGGGATCCAACGAGTCCCAATGAAGAAAGAGGAAAGAGAAAATAGCAAATTTGCAAAATAAAAAGATAATGTGATACATTATTAGTGAATTTGTGATATTGATAAAAGGAAAGTATTTTTCCTATTAAATGAAAATAGAATTCATGTCATTGGAATAAAGGGCAAGTAATAAAAGAATAAAAGAAGTTATTTTCGAATTCCTAATGTCTAAAGAATAAAGAAGATTAAAGTAATATGAGAAAGAGAAGGAAATTAGCTTTTCCGTGAAGGAATCACATTCCTTTTAGAAAAGGGCTTGTTTCCCTTTGTTTAAACATTGTGGGACGTTGATACTCACCCCTATATAAGGGGTAGAGTCTAAGACACGAGTTGAAGAGAATCCCAGGCCCTTCTCTCTCTCTCCCCATCTTCCTCCTCGTTCAAACCCTAATAATGAAAGGCAATGTTATCCCTGGAGTACGAGGAACCAACAGGGGGTTTTGAGGGTACCCTGCTATACCACGGTCCCAGGGAGCAATGTTGCCTTTGAGGCCATGCCCTAGAGTAGATGCCGCAGCAGCAGCTAGGCTGCAATGATGGCTGCAAGAATGTGGTTTGATGGATGATAAATCGACCTCCTTGGCAGATATCTGGAAGCGCCCTGCATGCGCCAGAGCACGCCGGAGGTAGGGGTGTAGCTTCCGACGTCAAAGGTGGCCCATGAAGGAAGGAGCAGCCGCGCTTGGCTGCAGATCAGCCAGAGTTGCAGAGCCAAGTAGGCCCGAAAAAGCTGCTCAACCCATGACCTGTGGGCACGCCCCCTGTGCGCAGAGACACTACGGAGGTAATGGAATTCACCTGGGGAGTCTTCGGGGTCGGGGCCGAGGAGAAAGGGCCGCACAAGCCCCTGCTAGGGCGGTCGCGTGCGCCGTCCAGAGGAAGAAGAAGAAGCTCAGAAGCTTTGGACGGTTTTGCCCCTCACAGGCTAAAAGGATGATCAACTTACCCGAGGGCAAGAACGTAATTCGATTATAATTTCCAAATCAAGTGCTCGCATGGATAGGCGATGTGGCGCATCGTGATTGGCTGTGGTAAGCCTTTTATTGCAAAAATCATATCTCATGATTGGTAACTCCGATTAGGACAAGTTATATATGAATTTTGATCATAAGAATGCAAGGAACCCAATAAAAATAGTTTTATAGCCGGAATCTGACCATAGTTCGAAAAGTAGTGTAACTTATCATCTTTAATGAATTAAAGATTAAGAAACCCTATTTTGATATGATTAATGTGTTTAATAGGGTTTAATGGACCTTTAGAGTTGATATTAATCTGTTAAATGTAAAAAGGGAACATTGAGTTCAAAAAGGAAGAACTTTGCACATGATTAGCCTAATTTAGAGTTTATATGCTTGAAATTGGAAAAGTACATGAAGTTATTATCTTTAATGATTTAACTAAGGAAAAACCTTTAGATTTGATGATAGATGGATAATTCAAGCTGATATTAACCTATTATTAATAAAAGTGAAAAGATGATCTTTTTATATAGTTGGTTTAATTTAGGGGTCTATGTACATGAATATGCCTTAATGGGATTAGAAACCCTAATTTATGTTGATATGAATTCTAATGGTTTTAATTTTACAAATAGAAGAATAAAATAGAGATATGATGATTTGAAGATAAATTGAGTATCAAAGATCTTTAATGTGAATTATTTGGATAATTAGTGTTTCCTAGTGTATAGAAATGGAAATAGTAATAAATAAGGTTCATATATGTGAGTTGAACTATAATGAAATATGATTTGTCAATTTGAAAGAAACCGAAGATGATAATTAGCCTTAATGTTTTGGATATGACCAAAAAGGGATAAAATAATAGTTTTAGTGTAAAAGAAACATAATAGACTTATTTGACATTCAATTGTGCCCATGATGCAGAAATTAGGGTTTGTGAACTAAAAGAGAATTAAAAGTGATAAATGCATAATGAAGGCTAAAACACTAATA
Source organism: Alisma plantago-aquatica (assembly GCA_963693085.1). Lineage (NCBI taxonomy): Eukaryota > Viridiplantae > Streptophyta > Magnoliopsida > Alismatales > Alismataceae > Alisma > Alisma plantago-aquatica. Next base: position 689,198,760 of record OY856409.1, read on the forward strand.
AAACCCTAAAGTTGGCTTAGAAATCATAAGGTGGAATCCAAGTTGATCTTGAGGATGTTTTGAATAAAACAATGACACTTGGATGCTATGCATTATTTTCAGGATATTGTTGATTGCTTGTTAATTGTGTTGAATGTTAATGCATGGACATCAAGTTACTATGGATTAGGTATGTGGTTACGATTATGAATAACCGCTTTAGTTTCCCGATGGATTCTCAGATGTTTAAACGCATTGAATGCAACTAAACTGTTGAATGTTTATTTATTTCTGGCAAGTATAAAGTGACTATGACTATCACATAATGTATATGCCTACTAGCTCAATCATTATTCCCCTCTGTGTCGTAATGGCTGACCTAGTACATGGCTACCTAGAGGGTAGGTCCATCAGGTCATGAAAGACTTTGGCTGCCTAGAGGGTAGGTCCATCAAGTCACCTTTATAGAGGTACCATATAAGTCCTTACAGGGACAACACAGAGTTGTGAATAGGTATGGATTGAGTAGTTTGGCTTAAAATGTAATCTTGGTTGTTAAATGATTAATTGAATGATTACATGGTTATCATAGTTGCATGATTATCTGTTTCCCCCACATACCAGCTTCGGCTGACCGACGTTTTGTTTGTCGGCGTTTTAGGTACAATGAAAAGAACAAACAGTAAAGTGGAACATGTGATACTAACAGATAATTAAAGTACCAAGGAGGATTAGATAGATTAGTATCAGTGTGGATAGAAGTTTAGAGATCCAAGTTTTCAAAAGGTATGTAAAGAAAAATTTTATTATCATTTTCAGTATAGTCTGTTAGAATTTAATAATTGTTTATGGTTATATGTCGAACCTTTGATCCGGGATTAATGGGTGCAGCTCAACCTCTTGGTCTCCCTTAATTGGGGGTTATCGGGAGGTGGGGTCGTAACATTTGGTATCAGATCTTAGGTTCCTCAGTTAACCATTAATAATTATTAAATTTTACAAACTCCATAGAACCCAAGGGAGTTATTAGAGGAGTATCCGAAAGATGGAGGTGTCTAGAAAGGGATCATGACCGGGGGCTGGCAAGATTTTCCTCCGCACCGCTAGTCAGAATACGAGGACTCCCAGACCCATGTGACCGCCTGGCCAAAGTCTTAGGGTATGAATCGAAATAAGATACCTTTAGGACTTCTCATCTTATTCATCCCTTCTCATCACCAAAATTATGATAAGGACATAAAGGATTAGGGTTTTTCTTTCTTCTCCTCACCCTCTTGAGGTATGGGTAAGGTCAATAAGGTTTAAGGAATCCTCCACTAAATTAATGAAAGGCATGTAAATAAGATGTCATGGACATAAGCTTAATAGATTAAGCGCAAAATAAATAATAGATACATGCTTAGGTCGTATGACATAAGATGTCATGTCCTTAGAAGAGACCTGAGGCTAGACCTTCTTGTCAGGAGGATAAGTTAGTCTTGGAGATAGAGATCTCCATTGCAAGTAGAGACCTGGCACATCCTCTGAGGATGATGTTAACCCTAACCCTAAGTGAAGGTTAGAAAGAGATGAGGACATGCCTTTCGGATGACATAGGATCCATGGGTGACCTAGCACCTTTGGCAACCCCAACCCTGGGAAGGGTTGTGCATGTTAGGGTACATGATAGCTCTTTAGTTGATGATGTTCGTGAAGGACCATAGAAACCCTATGGGCTTGTACCAGTAGGGCATAGCTGGAACCTAGGGCACGTCGTAGTGCTGACGGTAGGATGAAACCCTGGGTAAGGAATTATGATGGAGCATAAAGGGTTGTGGATGATCTTGAGCAACCATAAGTGCGAACCTAGGCTTCACCCATGTAGAGAATGCTTTGGAGGTTGATCCTTCATGAAGAGAGGACCTCTAATGGTGAGGTTGGATGTAGGGTTAGCTCTAGAGAGAACAGGAAACCCAGCAAGAAGGTTGGAAGCCTAAAACCCTGAACAATGGATGATAATGGTTGCCTCATGATCGATCCCTGAAAGTTGATGATATCTTGGTTGCCTTTAGAGGGAACAACCCTAGAGAATGAAGATGAAGCATCTGGTGCCTACGTGCCTATGGTAGAGATGTTTACCTTCTGAGTTAGGAAGAAGAAAGGTTTAGTAGCAGGTTATGAGGCTTTGTACCTTGTTGGTTGTCCTTAAGGAGGACCCAACACTAAGTGTTGCTTGAGTTGAAAGATGACAAGGAGTGTGTGTCATGCCTTTTTCCATGTTTGGTTTGTAGACAGAGCATGCAGTGAACCTAGGGTTCCTAGGCCTAAGAGGGGAAGTGGTGTACCTAAGGCTCATGATGGGAAGTTGAGTTCCTATAGAAGCGAGCATGGTAATCCTCATGTATAGAGGAAAAAGGGAGCCCCTGAAGTTTAAGGCATGTTTGATGAACCCCCCCCCACAGCTAGGTTGATGATAAAGAAAGGTATGATCTTGATCCAACATTGAGAAAAGAGGACGAGTATGACCTAGCATGGTTCAGTAGGTGATCTATTTATGCCTTAATAGCTTGCTAGGGTTAAGTGGGCTCATGTGGATGTAAACCCTAGACCTAAGAGCTTTTGTGACCTTGCTATCAAGAGATAGTTTTCCTCTCATCCTGGGAGAGGGACACCCTTGATAGAGTGTATATGAGTTGTGGTTAGGTTAAGGTAACCTAAAGAGGTCTCTTAGGACCTTGAGAAGCTAAGTGAAAAGTTTGTTATGAGAATGAACTTGTAGATCCATAGATATCCATCTCTAATTGCATAGGAATGTGTTACCATGGAGGTAACCAGTATGGGGCTTGAATAAGGTAGGCAGGTTGCCATGATGCCTATGAACGGATGAGAGCCATTCCATGAATGCAGAAAGAGAGATGATGAAGACTTGGGTAAGGTTCTAAGTGAACATGTACTATAATGGAGAATCCTAAGTCTATCCTAGGGTCAGGTAGGGATAAGACCGATGAAAGTAGGAGTTTCCTAATTCCCCAGTTGCACATGACCATAGGGTCGCGAGGTAATAGCTATCATTGTCTGAGGGCCATGGGTTAGGAGATTGATCACCTTCATAAACTCATGGGGCCCAAAGGGTAGATGAGTAGGGCACTCTCTTGATGCATGAGGGAAGAGGGATGACCCCAAAAGAGTCAGTACCCTATAGACCTAGATGAGATGACCAAGGATATAAACCTCAGTAGGTTCAAGACTAGTTTGATATCTTGTTGTTTAAGATGAAGAGACATATGTGGCACGTTGCAACTTAGATTTAAAGGTGTACTGGCAAGGTGGGATGTACCATCTCTACTCTTAGAACAGGAAGAACTATGTATTTGGACTGCAGCCAAATGCTTATTTCCTTTTATTATGGGAGTGAGAGATAAGACATTACGCATGCCATACACCAAGGATAAGAGATGTTTGGAACATTGCCACGAGAAATGGGGATAGAGAAGATATCTACCCTGGTAAAGTGAATGATACATGGATGGTTTGTAAACACTAAGAGGAATGAGGTAGTTCCCTTATGAGGATGTTTCTACCATGAGCTATGTGGAACTTACAAGTTATACCAGGTTGAGTTTGATCACCATGATGATGGAATCAGAGAGTGTTCTTATGAAGATGAACATATAGTTGAAGGTGACATGATAAGCGAAATACATGGAAGTGTATGTCTTCAATGTTATCTAATACCTAAGGATGAGAGGTGGTAATGTATGCTTTGGTTAAGACTTGTTTGACTTGAAGCTAGAAGAGTTTGTTTGGCTAACCCTAAGTTTGAAAAGGAGAGGCGTTTGGATAACACTCAGATGTAACAAGATGCGTTGAAAAGTTAAGGGTTGTTTGTTTAGCCAGTCTAGTCCTTGTTGCAATGAAAGAATGGTGGTAGAACCTCAAGTGCACTTCTTTGGAAAAGAAGGTGATGAAACCCTGACAAGAGTGGTTTAGGGTTTCGAAGGAATCGATCTTGAAAGAATCATGACATATAGGAAATCATGATACACCATGGAGAATGGCAATAGCACGTTAGATGCTTAAGATGAGGTTGCATGTGGTTTATGGCCATGCAAGCCAGGAGGTAAAGGACGAACCCCAGTAACCCACGGTATCGATATGGAGGACAAAAGAATCCCTGAGAAGGAATGAGAGCTCAACACTATGGATGTTGTGATAGGTCTTCCCTGGGCCAAAGAAGGTCGAGATACAATATGGGTTATGGTAGATCACCTTACCTAGATGACATAAGAAAGAAAGAGTTATGTCAAGGGACAGATCTAGTTGAACTACCCATGAGAGAGATGGTTCAACTACACCATGAAGTGAGTTCAAAGGTTCTTGAGTTTGACCTAAGGGTTCACTTCCATAAAGTGTAAGTAGGTACATGAAGAACTCAACGTTAGTATAGTTTATCACCCCTAACTATGGTTAGTATGATCCAGACTAAAGGGTCTGATGAGAGCATATGTGCTCGTTCAGGGTGATAGCTAGAGACAGTTCTTGTTCTAGGAAAGATGTGATGATGACCACCATAGCCTGTATCGGGATTCTAAGAAGCTCTGTAAGGGAGGTGGTGTCGGTCACCACTTCAGTAAGGTGATGTTGGTGAAAGGACCACATGATGGTTAGAAAAGGACCACATGATGGTTAGAAAAGGGACCACAGTGCGTGTAGATGAAGTCACTTTGATTGTGCAAGGGCTGAAAGGGGCCTAGAGATGATGAGAGTCGTGAGCATATGCGAAGTAGACTAACATGCAGTGCACTGTGGGAGAATATAATGTGAGAATCCGACCCCTCTGAGCTGCAGTCGAGAAAGCTGAGTCCCCGATACATGGGTCCATTAGAGATGGATGGGTGGAGATGGTTAGGTTTTGACCCTACCCTCAGGATAAAGTAATGTGGGATGTTTTCCATGTGTCCAATTTAGAGCACTATGTGAGGTACCCCGACCATGTGCTGAGCAATGAACCTAGTGAGCCCCAAGGGAGGCTGAAATGGCCTGAGTCACCTGTGTAGTTTATAGACGCCAGGATGAAAGAACTCAGAGAAAAGAATATGTGATGATAAAGGTTCTTTGAAAATGCCATGAGTACGGCAAAGCCACATAGGGGCCAATGATGGACATGGAAAAGTCTTATCCTGAATTGTTTGTTTGCTTGTTTGAATTTTGAGGATAAAATTCCTATAAGAGGGGAAGGATGTTACAACCCCAATTTTTGGTTCAATTGATGAGAAATGCAATTTCTCATATTAAAGATAATTGACCAAAGGAATGATATAACTTGCTTTGAGAACATGGATTCCCTTCACAGTAGCCTTGACTGGTTGCTTTGTGGGCTTTATTGGCTATGGGGCCCAATATCAAGGAAATTCAATTAGTAAATGGATAATTGAATTTATAAGAAAAGAAATACGTAGAAACCTCTAGAAGGCAAATACAAAGAGGATTTCGTGCCTCTTGGGTTCCTTGGGTACCAAGGAGTCCAAGGTTGCAAAAAGAAAACAATAAGAAAAGAAAAGTTTAATTAAGTTTTCTTTAATAAGAAAGAGATTGAAAATAATGTTGAAATGTTGGAAACAAGTGGGAAAAGGTGTAATTAGGAGAACCTTTGTGGAATTTCGTGTTACAAGGATTCGTAATGACAAAAGGGATACCAATGAGGAAAATAAAAGAGAAATAAAGAGAAATCCTCAAAAAGAGATATTTTAATAAACAAGGTAATGAGAAATAATGCATAAAGATGCATCTAGAAGGATAATAAATATCCTTGGAAAAGAATTTCTAAATAATAGAGTTTCTTGGGATCCAAGGAGTCCCAATGAAGAAAGAGGAAAGAGAAAATAGCAAATTTGCAAAATAAAAAGATAATGTGATACATTATTAGTGAATTTGTGATATTGATAAAAAGAAAGTATTTTTCCTATTAAATGAAAATAGAATTCGTGCCATTGGAATAAAGGGCAAGTAATAAAAGAATAAAAGAAGTTATTTTCGAATTCCTAATGTCTAAAGAATAAAGAAGATTAAAGTAATATGAGAAAGAGAAGGAAATTAGCTTTTCCGTGAAGGAATCACATTCCTTTTAGAAAAGGGCTTGTTTCCCTTTGTTTAAACATCTTGGGACGTTGATACTCACCCCTATATAAGGGGTAGAGTCTAAGACACGAGTTGAAGAGAATCCCAGGCCCTTCTCTCTCTCTCTCCCCATCTTCCTCCTCGTTCAAACCCTAATAATGAAAGGCAATGTTATCCCCGGAGTATGAGGAACCAACAGGGGGTTTTGAGGGTAGCCTGCTATACCACGGTCCCAGGGAGCAATGTTGCCTTTGAGGCCATGCCCTAGAGTAGATGCTGCAGCAGCAGCTAGGCTGCAATGATGGTTGCAAGAACGTGGTTTGATGGATGATAAATCGACCTCCTTGGCAGAGATCTAGAAGTGCCCTGCATGCGCCAGAGCACGCCGGAGGTAGGGGTGTAGCTTCTGACGTGAAAGGTGGCACATGAAGGAAGGAGCAGCCGCGCTTGGCTACAGATCAGTGATGCGATGATTTTGAGTCGCATTTATAGACCAATTTCATATGTGTTTTGTGCCTTAATTACTCATTTTCATGGATATTATTGCATAATTCACGTTATTTGGTCTTTGCCATCATTTTATATCAAATCCCCTTTATTTCATTATTTTAAGCATTATTGATCATCTTATCATAAATCGTGTGGATTTATTTGGTCTTGTTGTGCAATTTCAGGAAAAACAAGTATCTACATCCGTCGATACCATCGACGGATGTCGATACCATCGACCAAGCCACAGGTTGTCAGCCGAGAAGAGCAATACAGAGTCGATACCATCGACACCCAAGTCGATGGCATCGAGATGTCTCCAGGCTGCTGGCGAGGATGAAGTCGATACCATCGACGCAAGTCGATGCCATCGACACAAGGAGAGCTACAGCGTCGCTAAACGACAACAACCGACGCTAAAGGAGTCGATACCATCGACACCCAAGTCGATGGTATCGAGATCACCACAGGCGCTCAGAATAAAAGAAAGGAAAGCTGCCGCTAATCCGCTGGGTCGATACCATCGACCCGCGTCGATGATATCGACGCCGGTAGATATGCGTTGGATCTATTTTGATCTCGATCAGACGGCTGTTGTTATTGGACGACCTAATTAGGGACTTATACCTAATGACGGCCGCCGAGAGGTCAATCATCTCATTTTTGGATTGCACGAGTGCCGAGGAGGAGAGAAAGGAGAACTGAGGCCGAGAAGTTCATCCCGGGTGATTCGGACGCTGCCGAAGACAATTTCCACCACCGACAGGCGGGGAAAGCTTGTGTTCTACGCCAAGGATCCACCGGTTCTTCTCCGTTCAGGGGTTTTCCCATCTATTTCACGTTTTTCTTATGAATTCCCCAATTTCTACCATGTATTCGTGTAAGATGAACATGAGAGGCTAAAACCCTCAATCTTTAGGACCGGGAGTAGCCCGGGGATACATTGTATGATGATTTTATATTGATAATTCATATTTTTCTCTCATATCCGTGGTATAAATTCGTTTTCTCTATTTCTATTGTTATGCTTGATCACCATAATAATATCTTAATACCCTTAATCACTTCGACAGAAGGATTAACGGTTGAAAAGAGACGAATTCTACATTAATTAATAAAACCCTTGACAAAGGAGTTGTAAAATTAATGGTGGAAACTGAGGGACCGATCTTAATGCGCTTAGTTTAGGGGAATGATTACTATGACGATGGAATCAACCTAAATCTAAGTAGTGGATTACACCACGACAGTGGGTAATGCTCATTTCAGGTCACTACCCGGATAGAGAGAGAAGTGTGAGGAATTATATGAAATCTAATACAATGTTGACCCGCGGTGAAACCGCCATCCTAAAGATATCCTTTTAATTGATTAAATTAACCTTTAATCGATTGTTTTCTTTGTTTGATTTTTATTTTCTTTTAATTTGAACAACAAAACCTTACTTTGTTAATCGGTCTAGCTGATTGCGATTAGTTAGTAGAAGTCTCCAATAATTCACGTATCCCTGAGTTCGACTCGGGCCTCACAAGGCCTATATTACTCGACGCGTATACTTGCGTTTAAGCGCGTAGTAAAATTCACGTCAAGTTTTTGGCGCCGTTGCCGGGGATACGGCGAATTATTGGCACTTTGAGTGCTAAGAGCGGCCATTCTAGGCCACATTTTTTTTTATTAATTTTAAAACAATTTCAAAAATTCCTTTATTTCTCTATAATTGTGTTGACTCGTTCAAAGCATTGTACTGAACCCCTATTTCCATATTTCAGGTGCTTTGCATGGTGCACACACGTAGTCGAGACTACGTGAATCGCACACCTGAGGTTCCACCTGCGGGACCAGAGGACGAGGACTACTACGAGGAGGAACACCACAGTGATACAAATTCTGAATCTGAGCCAGAACAAGAAAAAGAAATGGCTGAACCGCAAACGATATGGGAAAAGATCAAGGCGTCTTCTTCCTCTGCATCAAAAGGGCCTATAAAGAAAAAAGGGATAGATATTCCAACCTACAAGATCGATCCAGCATTGATCAATCTGGTCAAATCCAACGCATTTCATGGGTTGAAGAATGAAGATCCGGTTGCTCACATTAGTCAGTTCGTCGAGAATTGCGATATGGTGAAGATTGATCGATTTCCACAGGATGTGCTTTACCTCAAGTTATTCCCCAGTTCCTTGGCGGGAGTAGCAAGAGAGTGGCTCCACAACCTCGACGACGAGTTTGTAGAATCATGGGATCACATGGTGGAGGTTTTCTTCGAGAGGTTCTTCCCTCCTGAGAAGACCAATGATATGATCCGGAAGATCCACAATTTCACCCAACAGGCGGGTGAGACTTATTCTGAGACTTGGGAGTGATTCCAAGTCATGTTGAGGAGATGTCCACATCATGGACTGGACAAGGAAACCCAAGTGAAGATCTTCTACTTTGCTCTCTCCGAGCATGATAGAAGCAATTTGGACTCGGCCGGTTCAGGATTTTTCTTGAACAACACGGATACAAGATGCTGGGAGATATTAAAGAACATGGCTCGGAAACAGTCATGGGGCGACAGAGGTGCAGTAGAACATGTCAAGGCTGCCGGCGAATCCAGAATAGTGAGGGAGCTGAATGATAAGTTAGATCTTCTAGCCAAGAAGGTGTTAACTAAGGAGGATGCATCTGATGATGGGGAGGCCCAAGTGAAATTCATGCAACAACAAGGCTATAGAAACAATGACTATTCATGGAGAAAGGATAAAAAGTTTTCTTGGAAGGATCCGAATAACTTTCTACAAGATCCGGATGCAAAGCCACAACCGAGAGCTGAAGATAAAAATACTGAATTGCTAAGCCAAATGGTCCAGCAAAATCAAGAGATGATGGCCATGTTTGGAAAACAACTGCAATCTCAAGGTGATATTCTAACCAAATTTGGGCAGACGCTGCAAAGCCATGGAGCGCAAATGCGGGCATTGGAGACCACCGTGGCACAGATTTCAAGTGAGGTGGCGGCTATCAAGCACACCAATCAACAGAAACCAGCCGAGAACGCGAATGTGGTTCAAGCGCACCATCAGGTCAAATACATTTCTGTGGTGAGTAATGAAGAAAAATCTCAGGTGCAAGAAGTTGCAGAGGAAAGGAGAATGACGTTCAATGTGAATGCAACACCGGCAATACCATTTCCACGCACGTACTATGGACTGCCGGGTGGAAACCCTTTCTTCAAAAAATCTGATAGAGTTGTGAATATTGTATCTCCACCTGGGCAAAAAGAAGAAGTGCAAGTTTGTGCACATGCGGAGACAAAGAAGGTGGAAGAGGAACCACAACAAGATGCTACTAATGAGGATGACTTGCAAAAGCACACGTCCGAGATAGTGAGTGAAGCAAGCTTAGGGGAGGTACCCCCAAAAGACTCATATGTGTCACCTCACAGGCGTGTTGATGCAGCTGATATTTCAGATCCGGTCAATCCTAAGTCAAAGAAGGAGCATCGTCACTTTAAGAAATTCTTGGAGATATTCTGGAAACTCCACATCAATATTCCATTGGTGGAGATTATTGAGAAAGTGCCCGCTTATGGGAGGTTCATTAAGGAGATCATCAATAAGAAGAGGCGGATAAAAGAAGATGAAATTTATTGGATGAATGAGACGGTGAGCTCGATGATTCATGGGAGTTCACCAAAGAAGAAAAAAGACCCAGGAGGTTTTTACATTCCATGCTCAATAGGTGGTCAACATTTCCCTAAAGCACAATGTGATTCCGGCGCTAGCATAAATCTCATGCCTTTGGCTACTTTTCATAAGCTAGGGTTAAAAGAGATCAAGAAGTTGGCTGCGACAATTGAATTGGCAGATGGGTCTACAGTGAGACCCTATGGAGTATGTGAAGATGTGCTAGTCAAAGTTGACAGATTCATATATCCGGTGGACTTTGTCGTCATGGATATGCCACCACTCCAAAGCTGCGAAATTCTCCTAGGAAGACCGTTTCAAGCGACGGCAGATGTTGTTACTGCTTTAGGGAGAGGTACTCTATCTTTGGGCATTGGAGGAGATCGTGTTGAATTCAAATTACCGCATGATCCTCTAAGTGCGGTCCCCAAGGTGAAAAGATGATGACTGTCATACGTCTAGCCTAAGACGCTAAAGAAGGGCGCTTGTTGGGAGGCAACCCAACCATTGGTACATTAGGATAGTTTAATGTTAGGTGTAGTTTGCTTTTATTTTGTTACTTTTTAGTTTAAAAATGATACCTTGATCCGTTTGTTAAATGTGCAGGAACAGGCAGGGTCGATACCATCGACACATCAGTCGATGGTATCGACACAGGTTCAGGTTGACACCAGCAGAAATCGCACTGCGTCGATACCATCGACAGCCTCGTCGATGGCATCGACATGGTCACAGGCAGGTCGCAATAAAAGTGTCGATGGTATCGACACCCCAGTCGATACCATCGAGATCTCTGGAGATATTCAGACGAATTTTGCTCAGTCAACTCGATACCATCGACGGCCTCGTCGATGGTATCGACATCATCACAGGTTGAATGCAATAAACGGAGGTGTCGCAATAAAAGCAAGTCGATACCATCGACACCCGTCGATGGCATCGACGGACATGTCACCAATCCGCATGAAGACATCGACGACGATCGCAACAGCCACGTCAGCGATCTGGGTGCTGCGTCGATACCATCGACTTATGTCAATGGTATCGACCCGTCAGCGATCCGGGTTTCTCGATCCAGCAAACGTCAGCCGTCGATACCAGCGACAGATGCGGCTACCCGCGAGACATGTCGATACCATCGACCCACGTCGATGGTATCGACGGGTCAACAGGGGCGCCGATAAAGTCTATTTAAGGGGACTTGCAACGTCATATGACATCACACCCTCAGAGCAAGTATCTCCCATTGCGCCGAGCACTCCCCCGAGCCCTCTACACCTACGGAGAAGTGTCATCGAGCGAAGATCTTCACCGAGCGGAGAATTTCTCTCCATCTTCACCGAGCTCTTTTCTCCCAATCTCATTCTTCTCGCAATCATGGTGCATACGGGCGGAGCATCTTCATCAAGCGCGCACCCCAGAGAGATCGAGGAGTTTGTTCCTCCTCCAACCGCTTCCATCTCTCGTCCACGCCTCATTCATGCCAACATGGATGTAAGGAAGGTATACAAGGAGATAATGAAGCGGAAGTTCGAGGCCACCCGGTATGTGGACCGGGGAATGATCAGGGACCTGGGATTTGAGGCCGACTTGGCCTATGTGTTGGCCGGGCAAGCTCGGCACACCAATCGCTTCTATGAGATGGACTGTCATGCGGATGGGCAGCCGTTTTTCGGCGAATGGCCCACATATAAGGAACTGGTGGCCGAGTTCATGGCGTCTCTTGATATCTGCGTCGTACCAAATGACGTGGTACCATCGGACCAGACGTGGATCCAGGGAAGGGTGTCCTTCCGACTCTTCAACAACAATTACAACATCACGTTGAAGCAGTTCAATGCCATCTTCAACTGGAACCACAGCCGCCACGATCACCGACGCCCCGACGCCCGCACCGACTATGACAAAATCTTCACCGAGCTAGTTACAGTGCCGGCAGGGAAGACCGTGAGCTACCACAATGCCGCGGTAGCTGATTTTGAGCACCCGTTCGTCCGGGTATTGCATAGGATGCTTAGCTTGACCTTCTTCGGGCGGAGCGATCTTGCTTTGAGCAAGTTTCAGGAGAGTGACCTGTTCTTTCTCTATGCACTCCTGAAACGTCAAGAGTGCAACTGGGGAGCATTCTGGTTACAGCGCGTCATGGCGGTGAAGCAGAGCACAAGGAAGGCTCCAATTCATTTTGGTGGTTTGGTCACCGGGTTGGCGCTTTACTTGGGGCTGAACTTTCAGTCCATGACTCCGATTTCTACGCGGAGTAAGGTGAACGTGCAACACTTGCACCGTTCAAACCTCATTCTTATCCGGGACGGGTTGGCGTACGCTCACTGCCACGTCAACCAAGCTTACCAGGAGGCATCCCTGCCGGACGACGTCTTCCACATCGAGGGCAAGCAGCATTTCCGATGGCCCATCATAGCCATCGAGTCCTCCGAAGAAGAAGGCGGAGGTGAAGACCAAGAAGGCGAGGCCGAGGAAGACGAGGAGGCTTTCACACCTCTTCGAGCACGCGTGGCACCACGGAAGCGTCCTAGGATGCACCCGGGTGCATCTTCATCATCTCAGCCCCCGCCGCCATCACCACAGCAAGAGCAGCCAGCTGCGGATCCCTACTCCATGCAAGGGATGTATACCATGCTGCAGGACATCCAGCAGACGCAGCACCAGCATATGACTTTGTATACCGGCATCCATGAGACAACGGGCCGGTTGCTTGATAATCAAAGGGCTATGTTCGAGAACGAGCGGCTCATCCTCGCCAACCAAGAACAAATGCACAACCGGTTGCAGCGGATAGAGACGCAGCAGGAGCCCTTCTTCGACCACTACTGGAGTCGAGACTACTTTGGAGGTTATCCACAGCCTCCGCCGAGGACCCAATATGATCCAAGCTTCCAGGGGGAGTACCCGTCTTGGGATCCTACGGCACCACAATACCCACCACCGCCTCCGCAAGATTGATCAGGGTATCACTGTTCCACCCTTAAGTTAGTCTTTGACTATGAGGCCATAGTCGGATTCAAGCTTAGGGGGGTGACTGGAACAGCTCTATCTTTTATCTTTTCTTTAGTTGTTTTTAGTTTCTGTTTTGTTATTTGTTCTTGCAATTTTAGTGTTTATTTAGGATCCACATCTATCTAGTGTAATCGTGGATGTCTTAAAAATTGTCATCTTGCTGTTTTCATGGGAAATTAAGGGAATTTTAAAATTTTTCTGTGTCATTTGGATAGCTTTACTTGGTTGTCCCTGGGGAACTTATTCTATGAAAATGATTGATTATGTCAACTTGAAGCAATATGTCATACCCACACCCCTTTGACTCATGGAAAGTGGATAGGAACGGTTGTTTGAGCCTAACCTAATCAAATGGTAATGAGACCTTAATCAGATGTAAGAGAAAGAACCCTTTAAACTACTACACATGTCAATAAGGAGGGACACATAATTTCTTCTAAGGTTCAGTCACTTAATCTTGTGATCATTCCACCCCATTTCCTATAATCCACCCAAGAATTGGAAGTAAAGTGCAGTTTCAATTTCTTTTGCGTGCATGGCATGTAGATAGGTTTTGCATTGTTATTTTCATGTTTTTGCATAGAATAATGAAAAAAAATATATAGTGATACATGCACATTACCCTTAGGTGCATGTCATGTAGTTGCACTCACAATTTCATGATTTTCATGCATAAGCACACCATGTATCTCAGTTTTCCTAAATAGGTGATCTAATTTGTTCCATACCCTCGAAATAAAGCAAAGATCTCCAATTGGAAAGAAAATGGCCTTATACATGTATCTCTAAGCAATTATGGATATATGGGCAAAGAAAAAAAAAATTCTGGAAACATGAAAAAAATGTTAGAAAAAAATTTAAAAAAAAAAGAACAAAAAAAGAGAGTTGGAAAGAAAAGGAATAAGAGGGAGAAAGGAATGATATCACTTGTATAACAGGGGAATTGAGTACATGATGTGGCTTGAGTAGATTTCTATCTCATTTTGAGGTAGAAGGTTAGTGCATGCATCATTCCACCCACTTTTAGGCAGTAGGGCATTCTTAATGTGCATTTGCATCATTTAGGGCATTTTGTTATATGCATATTGAAACTGTGTAATGCTTCCAAATTCTCCCATGAACCACCCATTCCATCAACCCGTTGCTCGGATTGGTAGTCCACCGTGATATTCTCCTCACTCATGTGTATAAGGAGGACGGCTTCCATGTAAATGGTAGTTAGGGCGAGCAACGTAGTTTAGGCGATCACAAGATGCACCATGGCTGAATCGGTGAACTTTATTATGTTAACTGCCCTATGTGATAGTGTTCATCGGTTTGAAGGATAATTTCTTTTATTGATGGTTATTGTCGCCTATAGGGTAATTACTGTTCTGTGATTAGGGTAGGCCGGTTTGAGAACGTCCAGTGGGAGTCATTTGTGATGTGGGTTGGTATTTTGATTGTTAGTTGACATTCGCAATTCTATTCTAAGGATTAGTTGCTCGAGGGCGAGCAATGTTTAAGCTTAGGGGAGTTTGATGCGATGATTTTGAGTCGCATTTATAGACCGATTTCATATGTGTTTTGTGCCTTAATTACTCATTTTCATGGATATTATTGCATAATTCACGTTATTTGGTCTTTGCCATCATTTTATATCAAATCCCCTTTATTTCATTATTTTAAGCATTATTGATCATCTTATCATAAATCGTGTGGATTTATTTGGTCTTGTTGTGCAATTTCAGGAAAAACAAGTATCTACATCCGTCGATACCATCGACGGATGTCGATACCATCGACCAAGCCACAGGTTTTCAGCCGAGAAGAGCAATACAGAGTCGATACCATCGACACCCAAGTCGATGGCATCGAGATGTCTCCAGGCTGCTGGCGAGGATGAAGTCGATACCATCGACGCAAGTCGATGCCATCGACACAAGGAGAGCTACAGCGTCGCTAAACGACAACAACCGACGCTAAAGGAGTCGATACCATCGACACCCAAGTCGATGGTATCGAGATCACCACAGGCGCTCAGAATAAAAGAAAGGAAAGATGCCGCTAATCCGCTGGGTCGATACCATCGACCCGCGTCGATGATATTGACGCCGGCAGATATGCGTTGGATCTATTTTGATCTCGATCGGACGGCTGTTGTTATTGGACGACCTAATTAGGGACTTATACCTAATGACGGCCGCCGAGAGGTCAATCATCTCATTTTTGGATTGCACGAGTGCCGAGGAGGAGATAAAGGAGAACTGAGGCCGAGAAGTTCATCCCGGGTGATTCGGACACTGCCGAAGACAATTTCCACCACCGACAGGCGGGGAAAGCTTGTGTTCTACGCCAAGGATCCACCGGTTCTTCTCCGTTCAGGGGTTTTCCCATCTATTTCACGTTTTTCTTATGAATTCCCCAATTTCTACCATGTATTCGTGTAAGATGAACATGAGAGGCTAAAACCCTCAATCTTTAGGACCGGGAGTAGCCCGGGGATACATTGTATGATGATTTTATATTGATAATTCATATTTTTCTCTCATATCCGTGGTATAAATTTGTTTTCTCTATTTCTATTGTTATGCTTGATCACCATAATAATAACTTAATACCCTTAATCACTTCGACAGAAGGATTAACGGTTGAAAAGAGACGAATTCTACATTAATTAATAAAACCCTTGACAAAGGAGTTGTAAAATTAATGGTGGGAACTGAGGGACCGATCTTAATGCGCTTAGTTTAGGGGAATGATTACTATGACGATGGAATCAACCTAAATCTAAGTAGTGGATTACACCACGACAGTGGGTAATGCTCATTTTAGGCCACTACCCGGATAGAGAGAGAAGTGTGAGGAATTATATGAAATCTAATACAATGTTGACCCGCGGTGAAACCGCCATCCTAAAGATATCCTTTTAATTGATTAAATTAACCTTTAATCGATTGTTTTCTTTGTTTGATTTTTATTTTCTTTTAATTTGAACAACAAAACCTTACTTTGTTAATCGGTCTAGCTGATTGTGATTAGTTAGTAGAAGTCTCCAATAATTCACGTATCCCTGAGTTCGACTCGGGCCTCACAAGGCCTATATTACTCGACGCGTATACTTGCGTTTAAGCACGTAGTAAAATTCACGTCAATCAGCCAGAGTTGCAGAGCCAAGTAGGCCCGAAAAAGCCACTCAACCCACGACCTGTGGGCACCCCCTGTGCGCAGAGACACTACAGAGGTAATGGAATTCACCTAGGGAGTCTTCGGGGTCGGGGCTGAGGAGAAAGGGCCGCATAAGCCCCTGCTAGGGAGGCCGCACGCGCCGTCCAGAGGAAGAAGAAGAAGCTCATAAGCTTTGGACGGTTTTGCCCCTCACGGGCTAAAAGGATGATCAACTTATCCGAGGGCAAGAACGTAATTCGATTATAATTTCCAAATCAAGCGCTCGCATGGATAGGCGACGTGGCGCATCGTGATTGGCTGTGGTAAGCCTTTTATTGCAAAAATCATATCTCATGATTGGTAACTTCGATTAGGACAAGTTATATATGAATTTTGATCAGAAGAATGCAAGGAACCCAATAAAAATTGTTTATAGCCTGAATCTGATCATAGTTCGAAAAGTAGTGTAACTTATCATCTTTAATGAATTAAAGATTAAGAAACCCTATTTTGATATGATTAATGTGTTTAATAGGGTTTAATGGATCTTTAGAGTTGATATTAATCTGTTAAATGTAAAAAGGGAACATTGAGTTCAAAAAGGAAGAACTTTACACATGATTAGCCTAATTTAGAGTTTATATGCTTGAAATTGGAAAAGTACATGAAGTTATTATCTTTAATGATTTAACTAAGGAAAAACCCTTAGATTTGATGATAGATGGATAATTCAAGCTGATATTAACCTGTTGTTAATAAAAGTGAAAAGATGATCTTTTTATATAGTTGGTTTAATTTAGGGTTCTATGTACATGAATATGCCTTAATGGGATTAGAAACCCTAATTTATGTTGATATGAATTCTAATGGTTTTAATTGTACAAATCAAAGAATAAAATAGAGATATTATGATTCGAAGATAAATTGAGTATCAAAGATCTTTAATGTGAATTATTTGGATAATTAGTGTTTCCTAGTGTATAGAAATAGAAATAGTAATAAATAAGGTTCATATATGTGAGTTGAACTATAATGAAATATGATTTGTCAATTTGAAAGAAACCGAAGATGATAATTAGCCTTAATGTTTTGGATATGACCAAAAAGGGATAAAGATAATAGTTTTAGTGTAAAAGAAACATAATAGACTTATTTGACATTCAATTGTGCCCATGATGCAGAAATTAGGGTTTGTGAACTAAAAGAGCATTAAAAGTGATAAATGCATAATGAAGGCTAAAACACTAATAAAACCCTAAAGTTGGCTTAGAAATCATAAGGTGGAATCCAAGTTGATCTTGAGGATGTTTTGAATAAAACAATGACACTTGGATGCTATGCATTATTTTTAGGATATTGTTGATTGCTTGTTAATTGTGTTGAATGTTAATGCATGGACATCAAGTTACTATGGATCAGGTATGTGGTTACGATTATGAATAACCGTTTTAGTTTCCCGATGGATTCTCAGATGTTTAAACGCATTGAATGCAACTAAACTGTTGAATGTTTATTTATTTCTGGCAAGTATAAAGTGACTATGACTATCACATAATGTATATGCCTACTAGCTCAATCATTATTCCCCTCTGTGTCGTAATGGCTGACCTAGTACATGGCTACCTAGAGGGTAGGTCCATCAGGTCATGAAAGACTTTGGCTGCCTAGAGGGTAGGTCCATCAAGTCACCTTTATAGAGGTACCATATAAGTCCTTACAGGGACAACACAGAGTTGTGAATATGTATGGATTGAGTAGTTTGGCTTAAAATGTAATCTTGGTTGTTAAATGATTAATTGAATGATTACATGGTTATCATAGTTGCATGATTATATGTTCCCCCACATACCAGCTTCGGCTGACCGACGTTTTGTTTGTCGGCATTTTAGGTATAATGAAAAGAACAAACAGTAAAGTGGAACATGTGATACTAACAGAGAATTAAAGTACCAAGGAGGATTAGATAGATTAGTATCGGTGTGGATAGAAGTTTAGAGATCCAAGTTTTCAAAAGGTATGTAAAGAAAAATTTTATTACCATTTTCAGTATAGTCTGTTAGAATTTAATAATTGTTTATGGTTATATGTCGAACCTTTGATCCGGGATTAATGGGTGAGGCTCAACCTCTTGGTTTCCCTTAATTGGGGGTTATCGGGAGGTGGGGTCGTAACATAGTCTAATCCCTGACTCAAAGTGACTTGATGGACCTACCTCATTGGTATCCATATACTAAGTCATCCAATGACATGATGGGCCTACCCCATTGGTAGCCATGTACTAGGTCAACCCATTAAGCTACAGAGGGGACTAGGATCTGAGCTAGTAGGCACATCTCTTATGTGATAGTCATATTCACATTATAATTTGCATGAATTAAATTCATCCAACAATTAATTCAAGCCATGATGTAAACATTGCTAAAATCCTTGGAAAATTAATGCGGGATAATCATAAGAGTAACCACATACCTGTCAAGTTGATGTGAGATAGAAATAATCCAATCAATCAATAGGCAAGCAAGCATTCAATAAGATCCTGAAACAATTATACAATTTCCTTTTATTACTCATGTCATTAAGATATATTAAATCTAGCTCGCTTCTTTGGGTTTCTAGTCTACTTTTAGGGTTTCCATTGCAATTAGGGTTTCCCTTCATCCTTTAATATTTTAAACCCTAATTTAACGCAATTGGTCACAAACCCTAATTATTTCAACATCTAATCCTCAGTTTCGAATTAAAGGCATAATTAACCATTAAATAAGTCCATTAAGCCTCTTTTACATTAAAGCTACTATTTTTATCCTTTTAATATATGAGAATATCATTACGCTCATTTATTGTCAATTCATAGTTCATTATGATTGAATTCACATACGAACTCTATTTTCCATTAATTTCATTTTTTATTCATGAGAAAACCCTAATTACTACATTTAGGGAATTTATCCATAATTAGGGATTTTGTACTCGAAATAGCTTAGAATCATCAAATCTTAGCTTTATTCACGATTTTGAATAATTAAAGCCATTAAGAGTCGCATTTACCAATATTAGGGTTTCAAGGACCATTAAAGTATATTCATGCACATGAAACTCTAAATTAAACCAATTACGTGCAAAATTCATCTTTTTCGATCTTAATGTATCTCTTTATGATTAACAAGTTAATATCAAATATAATCATCAATTAAACCCTACTAACCACATTAATCATATCAAAATAGGGTTTCTTAATCATTATTACATTAAAGTTAATAACTTCAATTACTTTTCAAATTGCAATAAGAATTAGACTTCAAATATACTTTTATTGCATTCCTTGAGTTCTCCTAATCAAAATTAATGTATAATTTGCATCTATCCGAACTACGGTTATTGAGATATGAATTACGCAAGGTTTACCTTTTTGGACCAATCACGGAGCGCCACATCACTCCATCCATGCAACGCAGCTTGCTTATTGGAAACATAACGCATTGTCCGAATTGCCCTTGGTTAAGTTCCCGGCTCTTCCATGCCCGGAGGGACATAACTGTCCAATCTCAGTTCGGTTGTCTTCAACCTTGCGAGCCCTAGTTGTGGCCCACTGTAGCGGCTCATGAGGTTTCTTCCTCACCTCCCCTGCATCCCTAACACGCCGGCGACGATCCCATGGCCTCCGCCGCCCACCGCCATACTTGTAGAGGTCCCTAGCTACGGACGAGGTGGCCAAAGTCGGGCCCGGCTGTTGCGCCCACCGCAGCAACACCTACAGGTCTGCTGGCCGTTTTGAGCGGATATGGAAGCAAGGAAAAGGTAGCTGGCTACCCGAGGCCTCTGGCGTTGTGGCGTGCCTTCATCAAGATCCACCACAGCCGCCAGCTGTCCTCAAGACAGCCATATGTTTTCTTGGTTAGGGTTAGCACGGAAAGAAGAAGGAGAAGAGGTTGTATTGCGTGGGATCTCTCTCTGGACCTCGACCAGGGCTTTACCCCTTTATATAGGGTGGTATCCATGCCCCAGATTGCTTGCCTACAAAGCAATCACGACTTCTCCTTATAGGAAAGGGATTTTCCTTACTTTAGAAGTATCCTTCTCTCTCTCTCTCTTCATGTACTTTGTTCATTAGATTTTAGGAATTCGAAATTCCTCTCACCTAATCTCTTTATTCTTTCTTTTTAATCCATAGACATGAATTTCTATTCTCTTTTAATAGAAATTACTTCCTTTTTAACAAAACCCCAAAATCATGCATTATCTTATATACTCACATTATCTTCTTATTTTCTGTTATGGGTATTTTCTCTTTCCTCTTTTTATTCATTGGGCTCCTTGGACCCCAAGCAATTATAATAATTTGAAATTCATTTCCAAGGATACTCGTTATCCTTATAGATGCATCTATATGCATTACTTCCCATTATCATGTGTATTTCTTATTATAATATCTCTTTTTGAGGATTTCTCTTTATTTCTCTTTTATTTTCCTCATTGCTATTCCTTTTATCATTAGGAATCCTTGGGATATGAAATTCCACTAAGGATAACTCAATTATACCTTTTTCCACTTATTTTCCACATTTTATCATTGTTTTCAATTTCTTTCTTAATAAAGAAATACTTAATTGATCTTTTCTTTTCTTATTGCATTCTGTATGCAACTTTGGACTCCTTGGAACCCAAGGAACCCAAGAGACACGAAATCCGTCTTTGGATTACATTCTTTTGCCTTCTAGAGGTTTCCATTTCTTTCTTTTCTTAAATTCTCAATTATTCATTAATTAATTGAATTTCCTTGTTATTGGGCCCAATAGCCAATAAGCCCACAACACAATCATCAAGGCTATTGTAAACGAAATTACATCATTATTTTCTCAAATATCTCCAATATGAGAGATTACATTTCCCATCAAATGAACCCAAAATTGGGGTTGTAACATTTGTCCATCATACTATTATGATGTTTGGTATCCCTTCCATTATCCATTTCTAATGATAATAACCATTGATCTCATGTATTCATTAATTTAAGTTACAGACCTAAGTATACAAGGATCCACCCCTTGAAAGGACCTATCTAACCATACAGATAGTCGAGAGGGGTATCTGACAAAGTTATAACTTTTATATCCGATATTGTTCATCTTAAATCTGTGACACACTTATGCCTAGGGTCAGAGGGTCAAACACAATTCTTCACTAAAGGACATATCTACTACTACAACATCTTTGTGGTGGTGACTTGATTCCAAAACAATCGATGAAATCTTAAAAGTTTTTTAATATAATATAATAATGAAATTAAGTTTGACGATGAAAACCTTGCGATGGGAATCTAAAATGGTGCCAA
This sequence comes from Alisma plantago-aquatica, assembly GCA_963693085.1. Classification (NCBI taxonomy): domain Eukaryota; kingdom Viridiplantae; phylum Streptophyta; class Magnoliopsida; order Alismatales; family Alismataceae; genus Alisma; species Alisma plantago-aquatica. The sequence continues at coordinate 689,220,486 of OY856409.1, forward strand.
AATCAATACGAGAACCAAGCCGACCACTTTCTACAACATACAACACATACTATCACCCTAACATCACATCAACTTCACCAAAGAGGCTTCTCTACACACTTCATCAAGGAATACACAAGCATATCCAAATTCTAGATGAGGGGATACATGTTCCATCTAGCACACAGTTAACTTCTAGTAGGCTCTACTAGGAACAAACCCCATTACTCCACCATTCTCTTGTCATGACTTAGGCCATCACATCCCAAAACATCATTTTTTTATAAGACTTGATAACCATAAGAAGAGATTAGTGTGACTACTTCCCTAATTGGTTTACATTCATAGTGACATTACAAGCCCATGTAAACTAACTAAACGATTCTTCCTCTCACCCATCAAATAAACTATTTACAAGGTGTCACCGAGAGAGTGGTCAACTCTTTAAAGATCAACCCTAGGCGTACGCACATCACCTAACCTTAGTGTCGGTGTTCATCTAGAGTTTCAAGAAAAAGAGCATCCACTAAAGCTTATAAAGATGATTGTGCCTCCATATGTTCTCCGCGGATGTTAACATAGCACAAAGTTTTATTATGTGATCTGACTACATGATCACTCCTTTACTGGACAAGGGAGATAAGCATTATTCTTACCTTTTGGGTATGTGCGGGATAAAAACCCAAGAATAGTTACTTGAAACATATATCTTCCTTCAACAAACCCTCATTTATGAGGTATTGCAAGTTCAACTAGGATAGTATTCAGCCATTGGATGGAAAGTATCAAACAAAACTATATTGGGATAACAGTATTACAGGAAAGACAACCCTAACCTTAAAGGATCTACTTCATATCATCATGTTCACAAAATCTAGAACTCATGTCACTAATCTATGTTTGTATCCATACATGATCAGTCCACATAATGTGTGTATCATAGGCATGCTAGAAAATCACAAGCATACAATTTTAATGACTTATACTAAGGTTACACACAATTATGTGAGCATAAGTCAACCTACTCTCTATAGAAAATAAATTGTCCTACCCTAAGACAAGAAGTAGAGGTTGCATCCTAGGAGAGTCAAAACTTACATATAGAAGTCTATACCTAAATATAGAGGGTAGGATTGATAAGAGTTTACTCAAAACTAGGTCAGTCACATACTTTGTTTGGAATATATATATACCGCCAAATTGGAAGGGGGTAAAACTTTAATTGGAAAAAATAATTCAGCTTTAGGTATAACAACTCCTCTAAGGGTAACCTACCTACTAAAGAACAATCCAGGATAACTCGAAATAGTCTAGTTACCGACTGCTTAGGCTCTGATACCACTCTGTAAGGAGTGCGACCCGATAGTGGGCCCACTCAATGGTACAAACATGAGCCATGAAATAATTAAGTAGCGGAAAACATTACTATTTATAAAGTTACAAAATATGCACATGTACATAACTTTCTCACCCTAAGGGTGGTATAAAGAATGAAAACACTACATGTATATACACATGATCCCATATGCAGAGGGTAATAAGGCTATCTCAAATTGTCCTTATGTCCACCAATTAGCTCACAATCATCTTGAATCTCTGTCCTGTAGAACACATACACCTGGGTGGAGGGAACACCCAGAATAATAGGACAACAAGGTATGAATCAGCAAAAGCTGAGTATGTACGTTAAAAGATTAACTAGGGCACTAACAAAGTAATGTAAGATGTTCCCATCAAAAAGGGGATATTAAAAATTAGGTAAGTTTCAAGGAGAAGTAACAAGAGAATGGATTTTCAAAAGAATGAGGCATTATAAATAAATAATTATTATCACCATTCTTGCCATAATCAACAATATCCAACATATAAACATTTGCATGCCGATACATTTGACTAAAGTAACTAAAGTAGGGCCATGACACCACTGAGTCAATGGCCTAAGTAAAATGAGTAGAAATAGACGCACCCTGGGCGGAAGTAGACGCACCCCTATATAAAAAGAGGTGGAAAGACGCACCCCGAACAGAAATAGACACGCCCTAATGGTTACGCATAAGCGTCTACGATAGTTAAACTAGTCGAATTATCTAACATGCATAAATAGAGTGGCAAGATTCACTTTTATACAAACTTACATGGCATATTGCAGGCATAATAGTAGGTGGGGTCATTGACCCGATTCAACAAGATAATAATAATTTCAAAAGAGCAATAATAATTCCAATTGAGAGTATATGAAATGTCCGACAAATGGGAAAAGAGCAAGTATTACAAAGAGTTCCTCATTATGGGAAAATTTAGTCATATAAGTGCTCAGTTATAAATAGGGAAGAGTACATACCTCCGGCCTTGTACAAAGTCAGATAAAAGGTCACCTAGATTTGTACCATGATTAATATCACCTCCTAAACATAAAATGGTACATAGGGTTAATATTTTTCCTTATTCAATAATCACTCCACTAAAACAATCTCCTAAATTCTCAAATTTGTGCCATGGAACCGGCGCGTAACAAATCAGGAAACTGTACTAGATTCGAACGCATCCGATCATATCCCAGCCTCCCCGGTTGGTTTCGTACTGATTTACCAAGTTAAGCTAATTACTAGGTTCCAAAATAATTTCACAACTGCGATTCATCACTATTTATTCTCTGTACTACCGACCTGAACATTGCGACTAAAGCGTAGGACTATCCACTCGAGCATCGGGTTGGGCCGGCCCGATCCGATCCGTGACCCAGTCCGTATAATCCGATCCAGACCCGAACCCGATTTACAATATGGGTGGGCCGGGCCTAAAATTTAAACCCATATTTTATTTGGACCGGGTACAGGCGGAAGTAAACCCAGGCCCGAAAACCCGAATGCCCAAATTATATTTTATGTACATTATATACATATACATCTATCTTTGTCCTAAAAGAAAAACATACAAATTTCTTGATGCAATATGTAGTATGTACCTTACCAATGGCAACATGGATACTATTTAATAAATCAACATGATTAATGAATTCATACTAATAAGATAACCATCATTGACATGAATAGACATACTTGATTTCTTTATTTTGATCTCATTGTGTGCACATATAGGAGACAAATAACCTTTTTCTCAGTGCATAGTAGATTATGCTCATCTTTTTACTCATATGCCCACATGTAGGAGACAAATGATCTTTTGCCCTTCCAAAACCCATTTCATTGTATATACATATAGGATGAGGAAGCAAAAAGGCACAACATTGTGGACTCCATTGATTTTTTACTTCTCATACATTCACATGTACGAGAAAATAATTTGTTACTCTTTCAATATAGTGTATATACATTTTAATGTTAGTAAGTTAGATATAGCAAAATTTGGTATGCTCATTCGATGTTATATGAGCAAACCCGAATCCGGCCCAAAACCCAACATTCTTATAGGGGTCGGGTATGAACTGACAATTTTTTAATTTTATCTGGGCCCGAACCCGGCCCGTGGCCCACTTTAAAATATGGGTTTGGGTTTGGGACACACAAAACCCAGTATAACCCGACCCGATGCTCATCCCTACACCCACTCCTCGCGTTCGAAAAGAAGGGCGAGTTCATCGTCGTAGGGAGACTACCAGTCATAGGGCACTGCACGCCGACACCTACTTCACTGGTCATACCCATCTGAGAAGCACGACAGGAATCGAGTAGAAGGTAACCAAGCAGGCGTCAAACCAACTGAAACCAGACACCTCGATCTATCTCCATGCCCCTGCGATCAATTGGGCATCAACGCCAGGTCCAAATACCAGTACCAAATCTAACGTAGACTGGCCGTGAACCGGCACCGGTAGATCAAGGTACTTCTGGAATGACAAGAGGGAAATTGTTGACGGAACGATGCATACTGCAAGAAAAAGACAAATTCAAACCCATTTCGAAACACAGCGTTGAGCTAAAAGCGATTAATCTAGGGTCCCTGCCCCCTTCAAACACCTGCCAATGAGGTTCATACGAACAGAAACAGGGTCTTTTGTCGACCCAGGAGTCAGGACCCATCCAGAGTGATTTGAGAATAGGAAGCCAACGTATATGGATCAAGGATGGTGCCATTACCTGTAATCGACCTGAGACCGCAACCCGTAGCACCCCCACACGCTTCGTCGCCGGAGACGACTGTAGCTCCGACGCGAGAAGCAGCCTTGTTCTGAGGGATATGACCGGATGAATCACTGGGAAAAGGGTCGTCATTCTCTTATGGGCCGATCTCGCAACGTATGGAGTTAGGAAGAGGTGATAGTGAAGTGCCTTCGAAGAGAAAGGCGGAAGACAACTAGGTAAATTTGGGCATCTGGAATAAGAGAACCTTAGGCCTAAAATTAGGGTTCTTTGTGGTCGCTACGATCTCCTGAATTCGAAACCCGTGAAACTGTCAGGACTGCGAGCATTTACAAGCTTCGAGAGGGCGGTTCGTCTGTTGAATCCATCGCATCACAGTAACGCTTGTGCGCGGTGTTGGGGACGACAGTAACGCCCCCACTCACTTACTAGTTACTGATCCGTGAAAATGTCCTTGGAAATAAACACCTTCAACCCAAGGTGAAATTAGGTTACCCATGGTTTAAAATCTTGAGAAGGGTAAGGGAATATCTAAGGATTATAATGCATGTGATAATTTACAAAGGAAACCTCCCAATTAAGTAAATTACATTAAAGTCCAGTATGTATCTAAAATTGCATAATTTGCACAAACAACATCCAAATTGAACCAAATTTGAAACTTAGGCTCATTTTATGATTTCAAAACACATAAAAAGTTAGAATAAGGTTTAGAACTCCTAACTAAGGTCATTAAATAGACTTTTCCAGAGGTATTTGTGCATAAACCCTTTTATTGATACAAATAGTGAATAAATGTTCACCAAACCACTATAAATTACGCTAATTAAACATCAAGGACAGAAATGAAAGGGAAACTTGGGAAAAAAGGATTACATGGAGATTACATCTAAGATTTAGTATGTTACAAACTCCACCCCTTATAAAGGATTTTGTCCCCAAAATCTCAAACAAAAAGAGGAGGTGAGTATGCAACATCTCATCTTTAACTCCCGGGTTTATACTCCAAACCATACAACTTCCACCAAAACCTCCACCAAATCAAACTCCTTATTTTCTTTATCTTGGGTGTTCAAATTCTTTACAGGAAACTCCTCATAGGTCAGGTTCTCATGGATCACTAAGGGTTCTACTATTAAGATTTCTTTTTATTAGATATAACAAAGTTAACATTTTAGGCATATTAATATTATATTCATTATGATATTATCTCATCCATATTATTCTTTTAATGATGGCATGTTATATTTACTTTGTTGCCAAAAGAGTTATGTTTTATTATTATACACAAAGACCTATATATTTTTTATTTATCTCACTAAGAGTTTTAACGCAATTAGGGTTTACTCAATTATCTCAATATCCTTGATTATTATCCTTAATAATTTGGATTTAGTCTCCTTTATCAACATATTGAATTATAACAAATTGTTTTACATAAACTAATACATTTTATCAAATTTTTACAATTAATCTAAATAATGTCACATTAATTACTTATATCTATATTAAACATTGTCACATTGTTACATTAACTTTCTTGCTCACATTAATGTCATCATTAATCATTTTCTCATAGCTCTTATTATTGATTATGCACTTTTATTTGAATCAATTACTTCTTATCCATATTGGAGTCATTATATGTATTTTAATGATCAAGGTGGGACATATTACATATTAATGATTTGATTCACATACTAAGTAATGATCAATTACATATTTAATCAATTACGACAACAACAGTTTTGCAGAGTTGGCGAATGTGGAGGAAGGAGAACTGAATGTGATAGAAAACACTTCAGAACCTATTACAAATAGACAAGAAGGGATTAGAGGACTTACTAAGGTCTGGAAGAGGAAAAAGAATACAAGATTTAAGGAAGGGGGTGAAACCAAGACTACAAACATGGAGGGAATATCAGATATAATCTACAGAGACAGAAATACTCAGAGGTCTACAGAAGGAGGGCAGAGGGAGAGTCTTAAAGAATCACATACAGTTGTTTACCCCGACATTGATGAGGTGATTGAGTTTGGAGAAGGGGCAGATGGTACAGATATGTTTGCAAATGATAACTCGTTCAAGAAAACTACAGACAATGATACTACCGCGGTAAGGACAAAACATAATAAAATAAAGAAAGGAGACGTAGCACCGCGGAGGGGACGAAATATCAATGGCAGCAGTATCAAGATGAAAAGGAAGGGTAAAGCTAAGGCTTTTACCCCTCTGGAACAAAGAAGAAGAAGTCTTAGGCGTAGTGTGGAGGAAACCATTACTAAACAAGATTCGGAGACAATACCTCAGCATAGACCACTAGAAAGTCAGGAGAAGCACGGAGTTGAGGGTTGCCTGAGTATAAACTAGTCTATTCAAATGTATCTTCCAACCATATTAATGGATCACTGTCCTATACATCACACGAAGAACCACTCACTGCGAAGAATGGATTTTGAGATGTTTCATCTGGCACGTGAATCCTATCAGGGTGTCATTTCCCTGGATAATAATTACCCTAAAAACTTTCTCAACTCTCACTTTGATGAGAGGATGATGGACCTAGTGTCCACTAGTTGTAATAGTATTGATAATTTCATGTTTAAATTTAGTTGTTTTCATTTATCGTCTGTAATTTCCCTCAAGTTTGAATAATATAGGATTTAAAAAAAGTAATGATTAGGTGATTAATTAGGTGTGTATTAGAGAACAAGGTGATATACATTTCATATTTATGACTTGATATATATATATATATATATATATATATATTAATCTAGGGTTAGGTGATTATAGATTATTGATGTGTATCAAGGTATGTTATCTTCTTATGACACCTAATGTCACTAATGTATCATGAATGTTATTATGGATGTATATTTTTAATGTTATATGATTACAACTTAGGGTTTATGTCATTATGATTATTATTCATCACATATACATTCTTAGTATGCATTAAGTCTAATATTAGGTTACAGTTATCTTTCTCATCATATCATTTGGGTTTATTGGTCCAAGACATGCTTAGCCTCATGTGTACCCACTATTAATATTATATGTGAGTTACTCATATTATGTGCATTAGATATTCATTAGGGTTCAAACATGTGAACTATTCATTAGATGACCATTATATGTTCTTTAGGATAACAACAAGTATGTGGGGTTACAAATATAACTTGTTTGGTCAAACTAAGGATCCAAGCAAACTATCCTCCTAATCATGGAGTTAGGGTTTTTACAGTTAGTGCAGCTAGATTTTGATATGTTACAGAACTCCATCCCCTTAAAAATGTTTTCGTCCTTGAAATCTGACTGCCCAAACATCATCAAACCAAATACTCTCCACCCCATAAAAGGTTTGACCTACCAAGCCAAACTAATCTAGAGGCAAAATGGCGAGTCTAACTAAGCCATGTACAAGATCCATCACGCTTCCATTGTGCACTTTGATTCCTTACTAAACACCAAATTTCAAAGTCTAGGTTATTAGGGATAGACTATCCAAACATGTGGTTCAAGGGGACATAAGAGAACTATATTGGGTATCCATCCTTAAACAAGTCATTACACCTGAAAGATAAGGTCAACATATTAGGTTGTTAGGATTATCCAACTTAGGTGCCTAAGACTACTACTGTCCATAGGCATGCTATTTTGGACAGTCAGTATCAGCTCAGGCCAGACATGTATCATATGGATCTGAGAGTCCTCACAAACCAACCTAGTGGTGTAGAGGAAAATCTTACCAGTACCTGAACCCTGATCCTTTCTAGACACCTTTACTTTCAACTTATGCCCTAATAGCTACCTAATAGGCTCATCACATTATGGTTAACTAAACATGTTTCTAGTGTGAAACTCTAATGATAATAAATCAATCCTCTTATCATCTCAATATTAGCATAGATCAATTCTAGGATAAACATGTCACTTAAAGAGGAACTACAAGAGGCAAGGGTTCTAATTAGGGAGACAAAGTTGAAATAGTTAGATTTCGACTATCATGGGCTCTGATACCATGCTGTAAGGAGTGGGAGGCCCAAGAGGGGATCCACTCCTAACTACAAATTTGAAGAATAAAACACCCATTCTAAACACACTCAAAGGTATGCTGGAATAGGTGTAAAACTTTCAAATTTCAATAAATAGTATTCAAAACAACCAAAGTGTAGCAGCGGAATTAAACAAATGACTATATTCAATTTTCACAAAAGATTACAAAAGTACATCATAATCTCCCATAAGAGTTTACATGTATGGTACAACATAAGGATATAAGTAGAGGGAAGTCCAAACTACTTCAAATATGTCTCCAAGCAACATCTCCAAGAGCTAGGTCCATGTTGGAAGATATGTTCTCCTTGATCATGTTCAACACCTCGATCTAAACTTGAGTGGTTGGGAAATAACCCAGCAAGAGAGAGATAAATAAGGTATGTGTCAAATAATGAACAAGAACAAAAATAAGGAATAACATGGAAGTAAAGGCTAAGATTTTATCATAAGATGAAGAGAACAAGAGTATGAGGCATAATCAAAATAGATGCTTTTCATAACATTAAAATAGTAAAGGATATGATTAATATTGACTACATTAACTCAGTAGGATTGAGGCACCTACCAGACCTCAACCATAGGTGAGGGGAGAATTAATGCATTCCCAGTCACCTAAACATATTTTTATTGGGGGTATAAGACATTCCCCAGGGCAAATTAATACACGCCTTATCTATGAGTGGTTGTAATAAGTACCACTACAATAGATAAATCGTCCATAAAATCAACATGCTAGAAAAGAAATCATGGAAAGTAAAAGCATCATATTAATTAGAACAAGGCAGTGGGGTACAAGACCCAAGAAAAAGAATATCATTACCGATTTTGAGGCAATTTAACAAAATAATCATGAAAAGAGAAAATAGGATTCATTAAAGCCTCATTAGGGAAATATGAGATTTGGTTGTAATTATCCCAACATAGGGTGTAAGGAATGCGCACACCTCTCTTAGTGATATCAATTACTAACTTTTACCACTTTAATTGAGTCCAAGTTCCACTTTGCTTATTTTCAATGTATAAACATATATTAGAGTACATAATGCATAGTAATGTACATAAATCCGAATTTTAGACCTTTTTATAAAAACTTCGATTTAGATAACATTTTTGTGTTAATTTTATGAGCTTCGGGCGGAGTGCGGCGACAAGGGCGATGGGGGCCTAGGGCTTCCCAGCCCGCGCCCACGTGGTGGCGGTGCCCACCAGGATCTCTCCATTGGGCGTATCACGGGCCGAACGTCCACTGGTTTCACCCCATCCAGAGTATCACGATCCAAGCCAGATCATCCGGCTTTCTCCGTCGCGGATCTCTTTGACAGGTGAAGCCAAGGGGGTCCAAACCGCGCCTTGTCGCCCTCTTGGCAACACAAATGGTGCATCCACCAGATTGCCAACTTGAGTTTGGCGACGCAATATCCCCATGGAGACCATCCTCGACTTCAGATCTCGGCTGCGAGAGGCTCAGGAAGCCAGGGGGGTCCTCGGAGCGTCAGTCTGCGGGTGGTCTAGTTGCTCGGACCACCTCGGATCTGCATCGGCCAACTGTGTGGCTTGGGGTGGGCACGGACTATCCAACAATGTTACTCGCGGGGGTGCCAACGGTGGCTCTGCAGGTGTGTCTAAAGCCTCTGGGCATGGGGGGTCGACGGTTGCCGGTGGTTTTGACAGGTGGGTTGTGGATGTTGAAGTTGTTGGGATTACGGTTGGGGATGGCCTGGAGGAGGAGAGGGATGGTGGTCTTTCTGATGGGGTGAGCTTGGCCTATGTTAGGGAGAGGCTGCTGGAGGTAAGTGTTGCACACGAGGTGTTTGATAGTTTGCGGGTTGGTCCTGTTCCCATTCAGAATGTGTGCGGGGTGAAGGGTTGTGATATCGGTGCCAATGGAACACCTTGCCTATCGCGGCGACTAGGGATGAGCTGCCGGTGGATGTGGGGGAGTTTTTCATGGTTGGCGCCTTATGTGTTCCCATTGCTGCAGTGGTTCCGGAGGTGGATGGGCGTGTGAGGCAAGGGAGCAAGGTAGCTATGGCAGCCTTGACAGTCGGTAAGTCTGCCCTTTCCGGCTCCGGTCCTCATATCCACAGGGGTTCGTCCTTTCGTTGTCTGCGGCAAGGGCACTGGCAGCATCAGTGCCGGTCGTTGATTGTGTGTTTTCGGTGTCGGTCCCCCGGTCATCGTGCGAGGGAGTGTCTGGGCGCTCTGGCAGGCGGAAGGTGTCCTTCCTTTCCTAGGGACAGATGCCTTCGTTGTTTGAAGCATGGTCTCCGACGAAGTCATTGCTCTTCACCTACGATCTACTTTCGGTGCAAATCGCCGGGCCACATGGTGCGAACCTATCCGATGGGTCTCCTCCAATCTGAAGCCGGTGGAGGTTTGCTACAGACATCCTCAACTACAAATCGAGATTTTAGGCCGATCAAGTAGCAAGATGGACGATGCTGCCGGTGCACACAGACGTCTGCGTCATAGACGTTTCAGGGACTTTCTTGATTCTTGGCTATGTGGTGTTTTCCACGCGAGACGGACCCCAGGGGTGATGGCAGCACGCTTAGTTCATCGGTTAGGTTGGTGGATGACTGCCCTGATGCTAATATCTCTACAGGGGAGCTTGAGGAGGTGGGTGATGATAACTCCTTCCTCAGCTTCAAAGGTAGGATGAAGAGAGGCTGGTGACGTTGAGGATTGATGGATCTGTTAGGAGGCGGGGTGTTTTCTGGGTATGGGTGGGTGCTGTGTGGATCGTTTGCTTACTTGAGGGGCAAGGTGAATAAGATTGACCTCATTTTACCTTTAAAAAAGATGTATTTTTATGGATTTTATGCATTAAATTCATTTTAATAAAATCACCCTTTGTCAAACCATAAAATCATACATTGAAAATATTTTTATTAGATATAGATTAATGTGTTAATTCCAAAACATATTTATTTGTCAAATTTGGATAAGCGGATTAAATGATATGAATTTTTCAATTTGAACCAATCGGGAAATGATAAGTCAGAAATCTTAGAGAGAGAGGAAGAGTGAATGAGAGGGAAAAATACTATTTGACCCAAGATCACGGTTGGTTGCATAGGTAACCAAACTAGAGCTTCTAGAGAGGTAAAATAACAAGAAATCAAAACCCTAGAAGAACATGGTAAATAGAGATGGAGATCATTGGTTTTAAACATAGAAGTATGAGTTTTAAGCATGTAGTAAGCAATATATGAGAAGGGGGCTACAAAACTTGCCTCTATGAATGCCCAAATAACAAGGATCCCAAGATTAGAAGGTCTGGTTGCTCCAAGCCGAGCTCCTTTCTTGAGCAAAGATCACCTTCTCCACTTTAGAGGTGAAAACCCTAGCAAAAGAGCATGGAGATGAGATGTTTTAGGGCTCTAAGTGGAGTTTTACCATGGAAGGTCATGGTTCCAACCTGGAAGAAGGTGGGAGGAAGACTAACATCATGAAATAGGGAAGGAAAGGAGGAAACTTACTATTTTTGGTCAAAATCACCAAGGAGCTTTAGAAACCCTAAATAGAGCGAATTTGGAACCCTATGAGCCTTCTTCACCAAGGTAAGCACTCTCTTTTACCTTGGGACAGTACCTTCGTGGCCAAATAGAGTAGGAACGATGCTCTAATTTGGGGGAAAGAGAAGGAGATGATTGCTTCTTGGATTGGGAAGTGGGAAAGGGTAGACATGACTTTATAAAGAAGGGGGCAAGCATGAGATGTCTATGAGACTTTCCATATGTCCTTAGCCTAGGGCTTCATGACCATGCAAGAGGACAACTCATAAAGACTTCTTGTATATCAATTGTCGGTCCTAAAAGCCCATGGAGACTTCTAGGCCATCCCCACCGTCCTCCAATCAAAGAAATAATCCCATTGGTTGATAGTTTTTAAAGATAAGCTCATTTATAAAGAGGGTAATCCGTAAAATACCCTTGGAGAGAAACACCTTCAAACCAAGGTGCAGTTAGGTGCCCCACGGTTCAAAATCTTGAGAAGGGTAAGGGAATATCTAAGGATTATAATGCATGTGATAATTTGTAAAGAAAACCTCCCAATTAGGTAAATTGCATAAAAGTCCAAAATGTACCTAAAATTGCATAACTTGCACAAACAACATCCAAATTGAACCAAATTTAAAGCTTAGGCTCATTTATAATTTCAAAACACATAAAAAGTTATATTAAGACTTAGAACACGTAACTAAGGTCCTTAAATAGACTTTCCCTGAGGTATTTGTGCATAAACCCTTTTATTGGTACAAATAGTGAATAAATGTTCACCAAACCACTATAAATTCCACTAATCAAACATCAAGGACATAAATGATAGAAATGAAAGGGAAACTTGGGGAAAAAAGGGTTACATGGAGATTACATCTAAGATTCAATATGTTACAAGTAGGGTCGGCCCTACTCTTATCCTTTTTCTCGAGTTTTCTCGCTTACATGAATTTTCTTAATTTTTAGACTGGTCCAATTTGTAAAATTCATATTTTTTTATTCACTTATCCAAAATTAACAAAAAAAATATTTCGGAATTGGAAAAATGTGATCTTTCGACTAAAAATGGTTTCAAGGTCTGATTTTAAGGTTTATTGAAGGATGATTTTTGGATAATGAATTTAATGCATAAAATCCCTAAAAACACAATTTTAACATATTAACTCCAAAATAGACATAAAAATATGTTTTCTTGATCAAGAAAATCTAATAAGTCGATTGGTGTGATTTTCATAGTTAAAATATGAGTTTTACTATAAAGGTATAGAATTTGGGTTTCAATACACTTATATGGGATTTCAAAACCCTAATGCATGTGAATAACTTAAAATAGGCAAAGATTGAACTTGGATCATCTAAAAGTTGTGAAAGTTAATTGAACTCTATAAGAGAGGTATGTGCACCCTTACACCTTAAGTTGGGATAATTTCAAGCCAAAACCTATTTTTCCTAATGAGGCATTATATGAACCCTAATCTCTTCACTCATATTTCTTTTGCTATATTTGCCTCAAAATCAGAATTGAAATTGTATTTCTTGGGTTTTGTACCCCATTGTCATGTTTCAAATATTTGATGCTTCTACTTGCCATGGTTATGGTTTGTCTTTAGCATGTTGATTTTATTAGACTATTTAGCTAATGTAGTGATACCTTTGTACACACACCCATAGATAGGGCATGCATTATTTTTCCCTAGGGAATGTGTTATGTCCCCCATATAGAATATTTGCAGGTGACTGGAATGTGTTATTCTCCCTCACCTATTTGTTGAGGTTAGGTAGGTGCCTCAATCCTACTTAGTTAAGGTAGTGAATACTAATCATGCATCCAAATATTTTACTATTTTTTTTGTTATGACAAGCATCTATTTGATTATGCCTCATACTCTTGATATCTTCATCTTAAGATGAAATCATAGCCTTTACTTCCATGTTGTTTCTTTATCTTTTGTCCTTGTTCACTATTTGACACATACCTTGTTTCTCTCTCTCTTTCTAGGTGATTTCTCAACCACCCAAGGTTTGATCAAGCTGTTGAACAAGGCCTAGGAGATCAGAACCAGGAGTAGATACCAATCTTGCTTCAAGGGCATCTAGGTTGCTACTTCTAGATCCTATCAGTTTCCTTTCTAGTTTTTCCTTTCATGAAACTCATGTAGTGAACTGAGTTCAAATTCAATGTAATAACTTAGTTTCCTTTCCACTGCTATTGACATTTTGTATGTATCTAAATCATTCTTATTTACTTGGAATATTATACATGCATCCCTCAAGGTCTATTTTTTTGTGAAAAGATGGATGTTTTGTATTTCCATTAAATTTTAATTACGAGGTGATCTCGCCTCTTTATATTTCTCCTATTTGATATATTCCCGTATTGGACTGTGGAATGTCTATCTATTAGTAACCATTGCCGGTATTGTAATACCTATCATTTAAACTTAATTTGCATTAATATATAAGTTGAAAAAGGTTTCATTTAAACTTAATTTGCATTAACCCCAAGGTTGAAAAACGTGGGGAATATGGACTGTAAATGTAAACTTAATTTGCATTAATACCTAGGTCGACAGAGGTTTCATTTAAACACCCTCACTGTCATGTTCTATTGCAGCACCATTGCTAGTATGTCTTCCTCAGACCCCAAGCTCCACATTGTATGGTCGAGGGAGTCTGATGAGGCTCTAGTTGCAACAATGAAGAGGCAGTATGAAATAGGTAAGTGTATAGATGGGAAATTTACTAGGGAGGCTTGGAGGTAGACACTCTGTGATTGGAAAAATAGGATGGGAAGGCTAGATTGTACATTGAAACATGTCAAAATTCAGTGGAAGAACCTCAAGAAGGAATTTGCAAAGTTGAAACTTGTGTCCAACAAGAGTGGTGTTGGATGGGATGACACTAGTAACAAGCCCATACTACCTGACAGTCTGGAGTGGAGGGAGACACTTATATGCTATGTAGAATAATACATTGACATAACATTCATGTGTTGCATTTAAAGTTAACATCCTAATTGGAAGTGTTTAACAATAGGGAAACACAGATCCAACAAGATTAATTAGCTGACCCTTCTACCATTACCATGACATCGAGTTTATGGGGGGGACAATGCTAGAGGCCACCATGCAATGTCTTCAGTGAACAAAATATTGTTGTCTGATGTCACCTCTGAGGATGATGTTGATGTCAATTTAGATGCATCTGATACTCCCATCAATGTAGATAGCACCGGAGTAGACAACATCGGAGTTGCAGCAGACATGAGCTATTTTGGTACCCAAAGTGAGGGAGAAAATGCTGGAACAGATAATCAAGGTGTTGGGACAAGGAGTCCTCCTTACCATAGGATCAGGAAGTGAGCATCAATGAGACATGAGTGATGTGTACTAACTGGTGATGTGGTATACAAATTCACCAAGGTGTATGCAAACGTGCACGAGTTAGGCACCAGAGTGGTCACCCAAGCTATTAAAAAGGAAGAGTTTGCAATTATTTTGTAGCATTTCCATGAAACTTTCCCAGATGCCCCTATCCCTATTTTTACAACTCTTGTTAATGCCATAAAGGAGTCAACCAACCAAAATTTCTACCTCAGCCTTCGACATACCCCATAGAAAGTTATGATAAGGTTTCCAGACCTTTAGGAAAGGTCCCACAAAGATAATGTAATGTTGCCACCTTTCATGCCCCCCTCTTTTGTGTCGTCTCGACATGGATTTTCTTCACAACCCCCATTTGCCTTTCAGCAACACATCAAGTATGCCATCCATGTGACATACTGACAGTGATGATATTTGCACAAGCAAGACTAACAGAGGCCATGCATCATAGTCCTCTAGCATGCGATAATTCCATAACTCTTTACAATTTTGAAATATTTTTTAATATCCCGATTAGATGTTTTTGTATTATTTGCTAAGTTTGGGAACATTGGGTAAATTTGATTATTGTTGTAATATTTACTTCTGTAGAGAACACTTCAATTTGGTTTTCCTATCTACTTTTGAAGTAGTTTTGTTTATGAACCCTCTTTCATGTTATCTTAGGCTTGTCAATGTTTTAATAGTAGGCATCATTGCTGCTAGTGACTATACACGTACGCCTGACCTAGTTACACAAATTTTGGATATCATGTCTAGGCCAGCAAATCGTATTGCTGACAAAATAGATGACTTAATAGCAATTACCATCCTAGACAATCTCAATGATGAAGACACATGACATCTAATACCTCAGTCAATTAGTATTAGGAGTGGTCACCAAAAGGTTTTAGAAATCATAACTAGGCATGAACAAAGGACATATGACCTATACTGAATGCATCCACAAACTATTTTAATCCTCATGGACAAGCTTGAGGGTCATGGGTTATTACATAGGAGTACATGTATCTCATACGCCAAGGTTGTATGCTACTTCCTATAGATTGTTGGCCATGTCCATACCAATTGTATTTTAGCTGAGGACTACATTCACTCTAGTGATACCATAAGTTGAAAGTTCAACAAAGTATTGAACGGGGTGTGTGCCTTGTTTTATTAATATGTTGTGATGCAAACTACAACCACAATGCCACACTGTCGCATCTTAGAGAGCCCAAGGTTCTACCCTTACTTGAGGTAATAGTTATCACCAAAAATTGTGATGCATGCCAATATTTATTTTGTAAGTTGATCCCTATACTGCCTTGTTTTAGGATACCATTGAAGAAATTGATGGGGCCACACGTCCTAGTTTTGGTGAAATGTGATAAGAATAACCGTTATTGATATAGAAATGGGTTTGTCTCACTAAATGTCATGGATACACTAGACTTCTCCATGTAGTTTACGTATGTCCTGACAGGGGGGGGCTCTGTAGTAGACCAGAGGGTCATACAACCAGCCACAACCACATGCGTTTCAAAGTACCCATAAAAAATATTACCTAGTTTATGAAAACTATGCCAAAACCAGTAATTTCCTTACACCATATCACAACACAGCTTACCATATAGCTGAGTATTGGGGAGACAAACACACATACAACAAGAAGGAGATGTTCAACCACTGACACACACAATTACATAATATTATTGAGAGAGCATTCAGTGTGTTGAAGAGGAGGTTTCCTTACCTAAAATAAGGTGTGATGTATCCCGTGCATTCATAATGTCACCTAATATTGGTGTGTTGTATTCTACACAATTTTATACGATGCCAAAATGATGGTGATGTTATGAAGGATGAATTTGTAGAAGACAATTCACCAATTGACCTCCCAGACAATGGAATTGACTTGAGATCTTTCCAACAAACAACTCAGGCCGATGCTCAGGAGGGGGATGTATTGTCTGAAAATATTTCTAGTTCAGTTTGGCAAACTCGATGACCTTTCTTTATGCTTGGCATCATTTATGTATTATTTTTAAACTCATCCCTCACTTGACATGTTCTATAATCTTTATCCCATACCGTCCTTAGGTTTTTGGGTACAATATTGTTATGCCTCCTAATTAAAAGTGTCACATTATGTATCATTAGGTTTTCTTACAATGGAGAATGGAATGCCCTAGTGTCCATCTGGCCTCCAATGCAGCGCATGAGTCTACATGGATGCAACATATGCGGCTAATGGATGGTTTGAAGACAACAACCCACACAGACTGTGCTTTACATGTGGCAGGGGTCTTGTTCAAACTAGATGTCATATGATGTTGCCTGTGCGACTATTACAACATACTATAACCACCCTTACTGCAATTAGGGAAGAAATGATAACACAACTTTACTTATACACGCAACGAACGCAAGAACTAGTATGAATGTTGTGACTTTGTATGTTCCACATGACCAAACACTGATAGGTTAGTAACTAAAATTATGACTCTTAGGAGGAGACACCACAATCTTTGCAGACGACTTAATCTAGCGACAGATGGTGGCTCTTCAATAGAGGACGAGGGGTATAATACATCATTGTTGTAATATACTTTGTCCTATCAAAATAAACTTCAGTTGTATGTTAGAACAATAATTTGTCATTCGTAAGTTTTGATTTAAAATCTATGGTATGAACCATGCATTATGTTACTAATGCACAATAAAATTTTAGATGTCAATGGATGCATCTGAAGTTTGGAGGTGTCTTTGTGGTTTAGTTGCAATATTTTAGATTCACATGGAAGATGCGTGTTTATACGACTTTGGAATTATCAGTGAATGGTTGGGCAAAATGTATACATATATTCTATTAGATAGGTGTGATAGTAAAACCATAAACAATAGGTTTCACTACTAAGTAGATTTCACATTTGTTGTCATTAACCTAAACTTGGGAATACATTTTAAGAAAATATTGGTGCAAATACTTCCATTGGGCAGTCGATCTCCCCTTAACAACTGATTTTTTGTAGACTAAGAATAAGTTACTGACTAATGAGTGCAAGTCAGTGTGGGGCCAGACAATGAAGATGAAGGACTTTGTTGAAATCCATCACAACACTGAAGATGTCTACACCTATAAAAAGTACAAGTTTGAAATTCTATAAATCATTATTAACATGTTGGAGGAAACATGTAGTCTTCTATTGGACATTCCTTCACCTCCAATGACTCCATAAGCTTGAATGATAGAGTTAGATATAGATAGATGATATTTAACTCCCGCACTCGAACATCTGAATTTGGTTGTTGTTAAAGTTACATTATAAGCTTGCTGATTTTTCTATTTTAATGTTTGAACTATCATTGTCGTAATGTTGTTGAATGTTTATGGCTAGACTAGATAGGTTGTTTGCAAATTATGTCTTCATATTTGAATTACCATATCGTATCTATATATTTGTGAAATGCAATCCTTACAATTGTAATATATTACATACAAAATTTGTAATATGGTCAGGCAAGGCACGAGCCTATATGGTACATGGTGTAGGGAGAATGATCAGATCCTACTTGATGTGATGAGAAACCAATATGACATGGGGATATGTGTCAATGGAGTATATACTAGAAATGCTTGGAGGGATACATTGCATTACTTTCAAAACATAATAGGGGTGCCTTACATATCTTTGAACAAGATGAAAACTCGATCGAAGAACCT
Source organism: Alisma plantago-aquatica (assembly GCA_963693085.1). Lineage (NCBI taxonomy): Eukaryota > Viridiplantae > Streptophyta > Magnoliopsida > Alismatales > Alismataceae > Alisma > Alisma plantago-aquatica. Next base: position 689,239,220 of record OY856409.1, read on the forward strand.
CAGGAGAGATTTTATTAGATAAAATCATTTCATTTTGGGAGATTTTTTGCCCACTCATCCCTTAGGCATGCAACAAGTGATTCCATACAACTTTGTGATGAATCATTGTACCTACCTGCTAGGAGTTGTAGTACACATGAACAATATTGAAAACATCAATAATGCAACTGCAGAAGTAGGTGGTAAAGGCAATGAATGAAGTTGTAAGAATCCCTAGTAAAAATTTGCTCGCCAACTTTAGGGCTTACTTTTGATATTTTTATGCACTTCAAACCGTACTTGTTACAATGATTATAAACTAGTACTTGTTGAAGTTGATGTCAAATATACTGCCTATGTATATAACTTTTCTTCTAACTATTTTCATGGTTTGTGTTAACTATTTTCAACGCTAGTTTGTTATTAACTCAAACTTATATTTATCTATTATGTTAAATGTTTTATTGTCTAGATGTCTATGTAGCACTTCAAGATCGAAAAATATGTAATGACCAAACTTTTTTGCAAGTGTTGTGAGCCTTCCTCACGCTCACATTCTCCATCTTCTCATGAAGAGCCCACAAATGTGTACTCTGAATAGTCCACAGATGCAAAAAAAACATTGAGGGGTTGCTCACCCTATTCGTCATTTGTATTTGTTGTTTGATTGGCCAAAACACAATGACAAGCAAGAGGACAAGGTTGTGGTGCAGGAACACTGTGTGGTCTCACCAAGGAGATCCCCTTCTTACACTGAGTCTTTTGCCTTGAAGGATTTACCCACTCAGCTCCTTGCATTTTCTGCCTTGTCCTCCTCGTTCACTCGGAGAAGCTTGAAGCACCTTCTTCTAAAGATCGAAGAAAAATGCACCTCCTCCTTCACTTGGAGAAGCCTTCATTCACTTAATCTTGAAGAAGGGGATTGGGAAGGGGAAGCTTTGAGAGGTTTACAAGTGTACAATGAGGTAGTTCTCTCACACAATTTCTATCTCACTCATATGGATTAAATAAAGTGTAATCAAGAGAGAGATAGGGGTTCAAGTGGACAAAAAGCACTCAACTATGGCAACAACCTTGAGTAGCATGAATGAGAAAACTTAGAATGAACTCCAAGGGATCCTATTTATAGCTGGGGGCGTCTACTAGAGTGTGGGAACACTTGTGAACATTTTCTAGTAGTTTGGAGGGTTGAAACAGATATAATTTTGAGTTTTACAACACTCTAATGGTTAGAATAACTTTTTCGGCATTTTCCGTACAATGCATTCAATCGAATTTCAATAAAGATAACTCGACCAATCACACTATGTGACAAAACCAATTTAAACCATCGGTCGAGTCTGTCCTCATAAAAACTCGACCGATCCACTTAAATCAGTTTTAGTCTACAGAGGGACCGGTCGAATTCTGTGATAGTAAAACTCGACCGATTGAATTCATTCTCAGTATCCATTAAGGATCAGTCGAGTTTGTAACTCGACCAATGAGCAGCATGTATTGAATTTTATCAAATGACTAATAAGTGATCAAACATTCGAATGAAGTGTCCCTGATTTTTTCTCATCTTAGTTACAAGTCATATCATCAATAAAAATTATTACAAAAATGACCTAAGGTGATTTGAAGTGTTTTTCTCAAAACACGCATTTGCATTGCTTTGAATTGAACTAAAGTAAGGTAGGGATTGATTATTTTGATCCTTTTCATGTACCTAATGACTGAAATCAATCTTAAACAAACATTTAGACACATATGAATGGAATGGTTAAGTCATAATCAAAATATGGACAATGTGTAACACTTAGGTCAACATTCTCCCCCTTTTTGACAATGGCAAACCATTACTCAACATATTGAAAAGGATATGAAAAATAAACCTTTTACATTGTGCATTGCAAGGGGATACATGAATGAAAATGTGAATTGCCCCCCCCCCCCAATTCATTCTTACCTAAGCATGGATGGTTAGTGTTTTCTACACACAATCATAGCACATATACATACTATATGGTCCTCTAGAAAGTTCCATGATATGTAGATAATTGACAAGAAAAGGATCATATAAGAAATAAAACAATATGGTTGAGGTTAATTCTCCCCCTTTTGACATTATAAAAAAGGTAGGGGGTAGAAGATCTAAAAACAGAGGTCTTCTCCATAGACACAAGCTAAATCAATCAACCACATAACACACATCAAATAGAGATGAAGCACATATAACAAGCAATCCAGTGTCATACTCAAAATATGGAATTATCTTACCAAGAACTCATAATATATAGTCAACCAGAGAGTTATGGTACATATGATTAAGATTACAACACTAGGCATGCCCACATGGAATGAGCCACAAACCAACAATAAAAAAACAAGATGATAAAATAGTATGCCTCAGATACAATGCCTAAATGTCTTTATACAAAATAGTCTAAAATATAGATATGATCAACACCTAAAAACTAAAGAACTAAAACATCTAAGCTATATCTATTCTATCTATTTCAACTGGGTCATCATCAACATCATCATCATCAGCCTTAGGCTTGTAGTCCTCGTCACCATCTGAAGGGGTAGTAGAGACATCATCAACACCTTCATCATAGAGGAACTGGGGAAGCCATCATCAAAACCATCCTTGGAGCCATCATCCTTGGTGGCCTCATCATCATCAGTCTCATCCTCGATAGGCTGGTCAGACATCTCCTCATTAGCAGGAGGACCAAAACCACGACTGAGCCATCTAGCATTCTGCTCAGCCCAAGACATGCCACGAGAATGTAAAACATTTGATTGGTCAAAGGTGGAAGTAGAAGACCCAAGACTAGCAAGTAGGGTGGCAGCAGGACCAGTGGGTAGGGCCATCAGAGAAAGCACTCCAGGGGTAGGTCCACCATCAGAAACAAAGGTGGAAGTGCAACCAACAGGTGGAGGGGTAGGGTATAAGTGATTGTATGCATAAGAGGCATAGTCATCACATGGGTATGGCTGGTAGTTAAGGTAGGGATGGCTGTAGGACATGTTCATATGGGAAATGGTCTGACATAGGTCTCGATGGAGGTGATTCTGAACTTGAAGGTTGTACTCCTGCTGGTGCATCATGTAACCCATAAGGGCTTCATTTGACACTGAGAAAGAGGTGTGATCAAGTCGGGGTGGTGGTGGAGGAGGAGGGGTCTGGGTAGAGGTAGAGGTGGAGGCTCTAGGTGTGGTAGGGGAGGTAGGAAGGAAGGTATTTTTTTATCATGGTCTCACTTATAATGACAACTTTTCTACTTGATTTGTAATGAAGATCATTGAAAAGGATTTCTAAGTGGCAAAAGCAAAAAGACCACATATCAAGGCATGGTAGGGGTGGGTACCTCGGCTGCTCTTCCTGGAGTCAAAGCAAGTCACGTGGTGTAGAATGTATTATGAACACTTGACTCTAACATTCTTCAAAAGATAGTACATGATCACAATAGTGTTTTCTAAGTACATGATCACAATATTGTTTTCTACAATTTCCATTTGGTTTTTCTTTGGGTGGACTTTGTAGTTAACAACTAATGCAATCAGACAATTTTTGAGATCTAGGGAAGAGGATGGCAATGTTGAATTCTTCCTATAGGGTACATGAGGCTTCTTCAAAAACTTTTAAATATCAGGGATAGTAAGATCAAAGTGTTGTAGAAAGCCTCAGGGTCGAGCAGGTCAAAATAGTCAGGGTAGTCCTTCCTTCATGTGTCAATAATTTCAGTTCCATTGAAAAAAAACATTCAAGGAATCTTCAGAGATGATTTTGTATCAACAATCATGGAAATGAGAATAACCTGAGTATTAGGAGGAGGCACTATTGTGTCGTAGTTCCATTTTATATTCTCATAAAACTCATGGACCGCCTTGGTGCTAGTTATGGAATTTTGGAAGCACATGCGTTCTACACATAACGCAACTAGGCAATGGGAAGAAAACAACTCCGCAACCTCCTTGATAATTGTCGTTGTAGTGAGATGAGGCTCAAACATAGCTCTAAATAGGAAAGGGTTCCTAGGAAGGAGCTCTTTATAGAGATTTAGGGATTCAAAGGAGATAAAGAAGGTACCATCAAAGGATAGGAGGTGAGGATTAGATGAAGACGAGGGTGCTCTACCTGGGACAACTCTCTTCCTATGATTGGATGCCATGGAGATGGATTGAGAGACAAGGGAAACTGAAATATGGAGAGAACCTCACCAACAAATCATCTATTCACCTGAAGAGCGTGGGAGGAGGCAAGAGAGGCTATAAAAGGAAAGGGGGGTATGTGAACCTAGGGTTGGAGATCAAGAAGGTTGGAGGTCGGGATTGGTCGACTTTCTCTAGTTGAGAGGGAGAAAAGTTGGTTGATTACCCTTTTAAGTTTGGTCTAGCCCGTCGTTCGGTCAAGTTGTGAGATTTGGAAACTTGACCGATCAACATATTCACATGGCATGGACTAAGGGATTGGTCGAGTTTGAAATTTGACCGATCAGTAGTTTGTCCAAAAAGATGAAATTTTATTTCCTAGCCTCTAGGGTGCTAATTAAATTTATTTATTTAGCCTATCATGAATTTTAGACATATTGGGCTACATTTCACTCATCATAGGGTACTATTTTGCGATATATCATTATTTGCAAAAATACCCAAAAATGAGCAAAACAAGGCATGAAACAAGATAGTTATAGCACATATCAATCAAGAGATAATCATTTTAAACAAGAAACATACATCTAAGAGAACAACTTAGCTAGAAGGAATGTGAATATCGTCAAGAGCAGTTATAAGAAATTTTGATATAATAAAAGTAAATTGCTCTCTAGCTAGAGGTTTTGTGAAAATGTCTGCAAGCTAATTTTCCGTATCGACATGTGTGATATAAATATCCTTCTTGGCAATGTGGTTAAGAAGAAAATGATGACAAACCTCTATATGTTTATCTCCACTATATAATATAGGATTGTAAGACAAGTGAATTGCACCAGTATTATCATAATAGATAGGAGAAGCATCAAAATGAATGTTAAAGTCTTGGAGCATTTGCTTTGTCCATAGGACTTGGGCACAACAACTCTCAATCGCAATGTATTCAACCTCAGTAGTTGAAAGAGGCACATTTATTTATTTATTAGAGAACTAAGAAACTAGGCATCATCCTAGGAAGAAACAAGTGCCACTTGTGTACTTTCTATCGATCAAACAGCATGCATAATCAACATCACTATAAGAAGTAAGAGTAAAGTCCCTTAACTTGGGATAACATAGTCTAACATTTTGGGTTTTGCCTAGATACCTTAAAACCCTTTTAACTAGTTTAAGATGTGATTTCCTAGGACTTGATTGAAAGCATGCACACACGCCAACACAAAAAATTATATCAGGTCTAGAGGCAGTTAAATAAAGTAAAATTCCAATCATACCTCTGTAGGGCTTCTCATTACCTTTTCTCCTTCTTCATCTTTGTCAATCTTGGTTGTGTTTGACATGGGGGTGTCCATTGGCTTGGTGTTCTCCATCCCAAAGCATTTAAGTAGTTCACTTGTGTACTTGCCTTGGTTGATGAAGTTCCCATTTTTCATTTGTTTGATTTGAAAGACAAGGAAGAAAGTAAGATCCCCCATCATGATCATCTCAAACTCACTCTGCATAAGAGCACTAATTCCCTTACAAAGATCAAGGTTAGTTCCACCAAAAATAATATCATCAACATAAATTTGAATAATTAAGAAATTTCTAGAAGTGTGTTTTAGAAACAAGGTAGAATCAACTTTGGCCATGATATCGACATTGTCTATCAAAAAGTTCTTTAGTTTCTCATACCAAGCTCGAGGTGCTTGTTTGAGACCATAGAGAGCTTTTTGTAACAAATAAACATGGTTAGGAAACTTGTCATGTTCAAAGTCAGGAGGTTGAGCAACATAGACTTCCTCCTTAATTGTACCATTCAAAAATGCACTTTTAGCATCCATTTGATTCAACATAACAATTTTATTACTAGCAAAAGCAAGAAATCAACATTCTAATTGACTCAAGTCTAGCTACAGGTTCATAAGTTTCATCAAAATCTATACCTTCTTCTTGATTGTATCCCTAATCAACTAACTTTGCTTTATTTCTTACTACCTTTCCATTTTTATCAATCTTGTTGCGGTAGACCCATTTGGTGCCAATGATCTTTCTATCACTTGGTTTAGGCATAAGAGTCCACACTCAGTTCTTTGCAAATTGTTCCAACTCTTCTTGCATGGATAGGATCCATTCACCATCTTTAAAAGCTTCTTTGACGTCTTTAGGCTCAAAATGAGAGATGAAGGCCATGTCTGCTAGTTCTTTATCATAGGAAGCCCACATCTTCACCCTTTCAAAAGGATTTCCTACGATGAGCTATTTAGGATGATGCCTTACAAAGGAGGGATTGGATCCTTCTTTTCTTCATCATTCTCTTCTTCATCAACTAACAACTTCTTTCCTTTTTTCAACAATGTTGAGCCTTTTCAAATGAGGGATCACCTCTTCTAAAATATCATCATCAACAACATTCTTGGAAATAGAGGGTTTAGTCTTAATAAATCTAACATTTATAGATTCTTCTACTTTACACAATTCAATGTTAAATACTCTATAAGCCTTGTTGGGAGTGCTATAGCCAAGAAAGAAAGAATTACAAGACTTCAGATCAAACTTGTTGAGGGAATGCTTGGTGTTCAAATCAAAACAAAGACAACCAAAAATGAAAGAAATCAATGGAAGGCTTTCTACCACGCCATAGCTCAAGACATGAAGTACTAACCGCTTCTGCCCAAAACTTCTTTGGAGTGTCATACTCTAAAAGCATGGTCCTAGGCATTTCTTGTAGTGACCTATTCTTTCTCTCTAAAATCCCATTTTTTTGATACATTTGAGGTGAAGAAAAGTTATGTGCATACCATGATTCTTCACAAAACTATTCAAACAAGTCATTTTCAAACTCCCCCCATGATCACTACAGATAGAAACAATCTAGCAAGAGGATTCATTTTCAAATCATTTATGAAAAGTCAAGAAAACATCGAGAGTATCACTTTTTGAAACAAGAAATAAGGTCCAAGTATATCGAGAAAAATAATCGACAATCACAAGACAATACTTGCTACCACGAAGCAATTGTGTACACATTGGTCCAAATAGACCAATGTGAAGAAGCTCAAGAACTCTTTTGGTGCTAAGGACTCCTTTGGATTTGAAGTAGGACTTGATTTTCTTTCCTTGGGTACAAGGTTAGCATTCCTCATCCTTTTCAAAATCCAATTTAGGAAGTCCCTTCACCAAATCCTTTTTGCTCAACTTCTTCATTTGATGATATTTACTTGACCAAGCCTACAGTTCCATAAAGAAATATCATTCAAATTGGCAACAAGACATCTACCAACAATAGGCTTAATAGGTTCAAGAACAATAATGTAAAGATTACCATTTCTAGTTCCCTTATATATGACATTGTAGGAGAGGGAATCTAGAAGCAAGCATTCTAAAGAAGTGAATAAAACAAGATAACCATTATGACAAAGTTGACACCTATTAAATTGTGATGTAAGCCATCCACAAGAAGTACATTCTTGATGCATAGTGAATCACCTACATCACCCTCACCTATTAACTTACCCTTGTTGTTGTCCCCAAATGTCACCGATCCTCCTTTCTTTTTAGTGAATTGATTGAAATGGCTGATTTCATTGGTCATGTGTTTTGAACAATCACTATCAACAATCCATTTGCCTTTAAGCTACAAGAAAGGAAGATACACTACTAAAGAACAAGCCTTTAGCGTCAGTTTATTAAGGGCTTTAGTGTCACTTTCCAAGCGACACCCAAGTAGGCGCCACTAAAGGTGGACCCCTTCATTGTCGGTTCCCAACTGACGCCAAAAAGCTTCCTGCCACTGAAAATGCGCCAGCAAAGGGACTATAGGCGTCAGTTTTTTAAGAACACCGACACTATTGAATTGTTATAGACTTCGATTATTAAAAGAACTGACGTCATAATGCTTCCCGCCACCAAAAACGCGCCAGCAAAGGGCCTATAGGCGTCGGTTTTGTAAGATAACCGATGCCATCTCCCCTTCCACCACGGCTGTGCTTCCCAGCACGGCCATGTTTCCTAGCCATATCAGCTGAACCAATGTCAATTTTGTGCTAATAATCGACGCCATATCCCCTGCCTGCCACCACGGCCGTGCTTCCCAGCACGGCCGTGGTTCCTGGATACATAGACGTCGGTTTTTAATCAAAAACCGCCGCCGTATGTCTTTGGTGTCAGTTTTGATCAAATAACTGACGCCTATGTTAAGATTTTTTTTAATCAGTTTGCAGGCCTGCTGTATGGCTGGTCAGTAGGATGAGAACTGGAGTTCAGTTCTGAACTACAAGTTTATGACGTCCATTGATATCATCCAACAACATGACACAAACCTGCAAAATTAACAAGATGGAAAATATTATATATATGTGATTCACACACATGTATAAGCACATTTAATTCATATTATTTTTTCACCACACACATGTAGAAACTAATAGCAACCTGCAGTTCCATTCATTTCATCTCTTTTCACATTCAGACACATGTAAAAACATTTATGTATTGATCATCTTCACACACATATGACAATTCATAAAAATTCATTCACATTCACACAAAAATAATTATGAGAACAAAGTTATTCTTTATTCATCATTGTCATCATTGTCAATAAAATTAAATCTAAAAATTCCCACTCTTTGTAGGGATTTTTGCCCATTCTTCTCTTACATCATCTAACTCATCTCTTGTATAGGGAGCATGTACATAGAAATGCTTTCCACCTGTACTGAAGTCAGTAGTTTTAAAGACCTGCAAAGAGAATGATGTATATATATAATTAATAATATATAATAAGATTGATATATTTCATATTATCTAATGAGACTATGTATAATACATGTTGTATCTTATCAATTTCCATTACGACATGTTTGATGATTAGGTCCATAAATAGCATCACATAGTAGGCACGTGCCCAGCCGTTGTCTTTTGTAGCACACTATAAATTGAAACATACAAAATATTCAAAAATAAAAATAAGCACAGTTCACATAAATAATATATACATTGGAGTCAGGAAATTACTTTTACATTCTCCCAAATTAGTGACAGATCCTTTTTCCTGGGGACCTTTCCTCCAGCTTTTTTATACTCTTGTAAAGCCCTACATATGTTAATGCAACCCATTAAATTGCATAATTAAGTAGTAATGTAGTAACAAATGTTAATAGATATAAAAACATGAAATATTTCTCACGAGAATAATGGCCTTTTAATTGCATGTCCATATAATTCCAACTCATTCCCTGCAGGATCTAGATAATAGACAATGAACGTCTTGGGGACAATAACTAGTAACTCCCAATGCCTACCACTACAGGTCAGAAAGTAAAAAATTAATAACTCAAAATCCACAATAAAAATGTAATTTTCTTAAGTCCAAATTATAAGAAAAGTAAACTTACTCGACATTGAATGGAGCTATAATCACCGTCTTCTTATTTTTACCAAAATATTCAAAAGCATCACAACAGTATGAAGTAACTGAAGAAGGGTCTGTATCTACAAGACTAATCAAAGATGGAACCAAAAATCCCACATGGGAAAACCCAAAATCTCTACATATCTTGTATAAGTGGCTGCAAAACATGTATTTTTTATGCATTAATATATAAGAAACCAGATCACCATATATAAAACAAGGTATATGGATGTATAAATAAGATCTCACCATATCCACAACTCTATCGTAGATGTGTTCAGCCATTGATAAATAAGCAACTCCACAATATCTTGTATAAATACCTTGTTTTCATATGATTTACCTGCTTCAATACCTATGCATTAATACGTACGTATGCAGAACTTGTCTTACGTATGCATTAATATGTATGCTAAACTTGTATAAATAGATTGTTATCGTATGATTTACCTGCAGCATCCTCCGGAATATGAACAATTATAGGGCAATTTGTATCATGTTCGCTGATCCATACTGCCACACCCCTATAATTAGGACCTATCGAGGCGTGTAGGTCCCTTGGAAGCCAACTTGGTAGTCGCGGAGGTGGAGGCCGAGATGTAGTGGGTCTCATCCTTTTGACCTGTATATATACTTTCAAATCAATTGACTCATATATACACACTAATAAATTAAAGTAATGGAAATTTATCATATAATATCAGTATAGAGGACATCCGCTTTGGGCCACAATATCACTCCGCCTACTGCCTCACCAAGTGTTTCATCATCTGGGTGTACATCAGGCAGTGCAAGATTCGTCCAGTCGGGGAATACATGTATTAGGCTCACACATACCACACCATCTGGTACTGGATACCCATGAAACATGCACCCTTTAAGGGGTGGGTAAGACGACACATCTGCAACAATATATTCTTGACTTTTTAGTCGGCATGGCTTCAACCCCTACAAATTTACGTAAAGAATGTTATATGCATATATACACAAACATATCATCTTGAATAGACTAGCTATTATGTCATAAAAATACTTACAGAGGACGTGCTAGGTGGTAGGTCTATAGGATTACTCCCAACCACTTCTACAGTAGGAGAAGAGTGGCCTGCCACATGTACTATCTGAGTGGCAGGCTGAGATGTCTGCCACTTCTCCATTGCTTCTTGGATTCTCTTCTTAATTAACGAATCTACCTATACATGGATAAAAGAAACACAAGCTTCTGATTATTGAATTCCCTTTTGCAATAACATTCTAAAATAAGAATAGGTTACCTCAGCTTGTGAAAGTCCTGATTTTGGGACATGTTTGCGCTAGGATGGCCCAAAGAACGCTTTGATGCCCACACCAACGCCTACACCCCATACACGTCCATGATGCTCTGGGTTACCCAGAGCAACTGTCAGTTCATCCATTGTACCCTGAGGGATGAACTTGCCTTCCTTCCTCTACTCGTGCAGCTCCCGCTAATCACCATCAACAAAAATTAGTAACTAAACATAACAATAATCAATATCGATTGATTGCTCTAAGAGTTGATTTTTACCATTTTTGCAGCCGCCTCAGCAGTTGCGGGCTTCGGTATGTATCCCTTCTTGTTTTGCCTCCCAACTATCCACATAGCATGGTGAGGCAGAGGTGCGGGAGCAGTAGTAGAGGACTCTGCAGTCTCCTGAGTAGCAGTAGGCTGAGTAGACTCAGCCTGTAGTCTTTGGTGAACGCCTGCATATCCTCTTGGACCCATTGTTTGGTCGTGCATATTCAGTGCACACCTTGCTCTTTACGCCTCACTGAGGGCCTATTTAGTTAGCACATTGATTTGGTTAGTAACACTAAAGGTTAATCTTGAATATGTGAATACATAAAAATGTATATTAATTAAATTGGGAGTGGCACTTAATACCTTGAATTCATCTATTTTTCTCTGGGTAACAAATGCCTCCCAGTCTTTGGGGTCCTGGTAGTTCCATTGCTTTGTGGCTTCCTTCTTCCTAAATTTATTTTTTAAAGAGAATACAAAAAAAAAATCATTAGTGTAGAGTTAGTGAAATAGTGATCAATGTCTAGAATTAGAAATCAATAAAGAACCTCTTATCAGCACCGCGTATGTAATCTCGGGTGAGATTGGTCCTATAGTTCCTTAGGACCCTCCCACAACATTGTATCACACATTTACGATGCAGCTTTTCATCTAGATCAAATATGCTCTGCAATTAATTAAATAGAATTTCTATTAACTATTATCCTAAAAATTAGTAATCTACATAAATAGAATTACAAATAATAATAACTCACACATAGTTCCTTCCATATGTGGTCTTTCTTCCCCTTAGGAACTTTATGCCAGGATTCTAGGATAGGACTGCAATGGCTGTGAGTAAGAACCCCAAGATATGAAACAAATGAGTTGCGGTTCACTCTGTATGGATTTCCTGCATGATCGAAATCCACAACCAATTTGGGTCCATTGCCCCTTTGCTGTATTAACTTGTTCATCATTGTGATGCCCCTAACTTTCTCAATTTTCTTTTGCTGCTCATCAAGTGCTATAATTTCTTCAGGGGGTACATCATCAAACTAAAATTTGATAAAAAAACACACTTACATGATATAATTATAAAATGAACATATAGATAGAAGCCTCAGGGATATATTCTTAAAACTTACATTGTCAGGCGGTGCAAGCACGTCCTCACCCTCACGGTGATCATCAACACGGTCATCATGGGAATGCTCAACCATGTAAAAGTTCACATTCAAATTATAAATTTCACATTGTAAAGTAACACTAATTGTAAAGTTCATATTGTAAAGTACACATTCACATTGTAAACTAATTCACATTGTAAAGTTCACATTAACATTGTAAAGTTCACATACACATTGTAAAGTAATTCACATTGTAAAGTTCACATTCACATTGTAAAGTAACTCACATTGTAAAGTCTACATTCACATTGTAAAGTTCACATTCAGAAAAATAAAACATATACAAAATATAAACATTCATGCCTCTAATATTGTGATCTTTTATCAATTAACAATCCTTCATTGTGATCCCCGCGAACATACAAGTCATTGTGATCCCCAACTTCAATGTTTGGTGGTGTTGGCAACCCAACTGAGAATGGACTGGAGTCATCATACTTATCATAGTACTCTTCTTAATCTATAGGATCTTCAATGAACTGTCTTTTACCATGAAGAACAACCGATCATTTATCATTTGCAGGATCATCAATATAAATACTTGTTTCTCCTATAATGCCAATATGAATGGTTCACCCTTCTCGCCAATCTTTTCAAAGTTCACTAACGTGAAACCCAATCAATCCACTATAACTCCTTTGTTGTTGTCAACCCAATTACATTTAAAGAGCGGAATTCTAAAATCTACATAGTCAAACTCCGATATGTCTTCAATGACACCATAATATGACATTTTAGCTTAACATGGACTCTTATCCTTTGCACTTACAAAAAACAATGAAGACGCTTGAAGGGTGACCCCACTTTTTTAGACGATACTCTTATCATCTTAACACTTTGCGTAATACGAGAATCCATTTATGTCAAACCCTTCATAAGACATTACAATCAATTTTGGTTTAAAGGCGAGGCATTTAATGGTTTCAATAAGATTATCAAGTGTTTGAGATAGTTGATGTAAGACTTTATCTTCAAACCACTTAATAAATGTCTTGTTATGCTCTCTAGCAAGCCACATTGAATTGGATCAAGGATATTGTCTCTTGATGAAATTGGTATGTTCCTCGATATAAACACTCACTTCATCAATGTTGTGTAAAATATACAAGTGACCTTGCTCCAACTGCTCACAGTTGATTACTTTCACCCGTGATCCCAAAATTCCTTTGCCAAAATGCTCCTCAATATTCTTGTCATTCATAGGAGTGTCATTAGTACTCAGAAAGTCATTGCAAAAATCCATAACCTCTCTCGCCACATAACCCTCAATAATACTACCTTCAGGTCGATAACAGTTTCGAACATCACCTTTAAAAACACTCATGTATCGTTCAAAGGGATACATCCAATGCAAGAAAACTGGTCCCAACATTTTCACTTCCCTAGTCAAGTGGACAACAAGATGTACCATGATATCAAAGAATGAAGGAGGAAAATACATCTCAAGTTGACATAGGGTAACAACCACTTTTCTTTGCAATTTATCAAGAGTATCAGGGTCAATAACTTTGCTGCACAAACTGTTGAAAAAGAAACAACGTCTGGTGATTGCAAACTGTACATGCTTCGACAATATAGATCGAATTTCCACGGGCAATATTTGTTGCATTAGAGTGTGACAATCATGAGATTTAAGACCTATCAACTTCAGATCTTTCATTGATACCAATGTACGGATGTTGGATGAGTAATCCTGTGGCACCTTAACATTTACCAAGCATTCACAAAAAGCTTTCTTCTCCTATCTAGACAATATGTAACAAGCGAGAGGTAAGTATGTTCTCTGATCGCTACTAACTACTTCTGTTAATTCTGTCCTTATTCCCATTTCACATAGGTCCATTCTAGATTTTATCCCATCTTTAGTCTTACCTGGTATATTCAACAGAGTACCGATGATGCTATCACATACATTTTTCTCAACGTGCATGACATCGATACAATGCCTGGCTGTCAAAGAACTCCAATAAGGAAGATCCCAAAATATTGACTTCTTCTTGAATAAAGACTTGTCAGTCTGTGTGGCCATCGTACATTGTGATCTCTTACCAAATTCATTGGCGATGTCTTTTACTCTTTCATAAACATCCTCCCCTGATATAGGTTTAGGTGCACTATGTTCCTCATTCCGTCCATTGAATGCTTTGCGCAACCTACGATACAGATGAAATTTTGGAAGAAACCTTCAATGACCAAGATATACAGTCTTGCCGCCATGTTTTAGTCAAATTGAATCAATATTCTCTTAACATATAGGACACGCTTTAGATCCTTTGACACTATATCCAGACAAATTCCCATACACTGGAAAGTCATTCACAGTGCAAAACAACATAGCGTGCAAACGAAATGTCTCTCTTCGTGAAGCATCATAGGTCATCACACCTTCACCCCATAGCTTCTTCAATTCATCAATCATAGGTTCAAGATAAACGTCAATATCATTTCCAGGTTGTTTAGGTCCTGATATTAAAGATGACAGCATAACATACTTATTTTTCATACACAACTAGGGAGGAAGATTGTATATAACAAGCATAACTGGCCAAGTGCTATGCTGGCTGCTCAATGTCCCATACGGATTCATCCCATATGTACAAAGCCCAAGTCTTAGATTCCTGTCTTCTTCACCGAATTTAGGGTACAATAAATCAATCTTCTTCCACTGTGGGGAATCAGACGCATGTCGTAGGATCCCATCATTATTTTTCTTAACATCTGCATGCCACCTCAAATTCTTCGCATCTATAGGATTGGAAAACAAGCATTGAAACTGTGGTATTATAGGTAGATACCACATCACCTTGGCAGGAGAACTGGTTTTGGACTCCCCCGAAGTCATCAATTTAAACCTTAACACACCACATTTCGGACAATCTTTCAAATCCACATAGTCCTTTTGAAATAATACACAATCATTCGGGCATGCGTGTATCTTCTTGGCCTCCATTCCCATTGGGCACAACAATTTCTTTAACCGGTATGTTGAGATTGGTAGCTCGTTTCCTTCAGGAAGAATTTCTTTCAACAAAGACAACAATGACGTGAAGCTTTTGTCGCTCCATCTATTGTTAGCTTTCATTTTATACAATCTCAACACGGTGCTAAGCTTCGTAAACTTACAACTTGTGTATAACAATATCTCAGCATCATGCACAATGTTTCTAAACATGGGAGGTGGATTGGTATGCTCTACCCTACAACTATCCAGCATCGCATCAACAATGTCTACTGGAACTGGTTCGCTCACATCTACGTCATCGAAGACAATTTCTTCTTCCACACAAGCACTGCTATCGACATCCACTGATTTCATGTTTGAAATCTCTCCATGCCAGTGCCATTCTGTATAGCCTTTACAATCTCATTACACATGACATGACTTTTGATTTCGTCACCAGTGCTGACTTTCAAGTTGTTACCGCAATGCCTACATGGATAGTAGAACCTATCTCTAGGTTGTTTCCTATGTTCCTCGGAAAATCTAATAAATTGGTCAAGACCAAAAATAAACTTGGGGGTGCAGCGATTTGGAATGGACATCCATGATCTATCCATTCTATGATCAAAGAGAAAACAAGTATATATTAGAACAAGGTTAGGGTCTAGGGTTAAAATATTAGGGTTTATGGTTAAAACTTTAGGGTTTAAGGTCTTATATGTAATTAATGGTTAAAACATCCTAAGTGAGATTAGGTGTTCAAGAACAGTCCCAAACCGGGGACTATCCAAGATTTACTCCTAATGAGTAAATCTTGGACAGGTTTCTAGGCCAACAAATACATGTGTTGTCATTCTTATATATAATAAATGTGTACCACCTATCTCATTCTTCAACACCTAATCTCATTAGTAAGTGTATAATGTGTATTGGGTTTTCAAGAAAATTTCGACAACATTTCCCCACTATTCTCTAAGTACATATGTACTTAGAGAACAAATGGGGAAATGCTGACGAAATTTTCTTGAAAACCCAATACACATTTTACACTTACATCCTAAGTGAGATTAGGTGTTCAAGAACAGTCCCAAACCGGGGACTATACAAGATTTACTCCTAATGAGTAAATCTTGGACGAGTTTCTAGGCCAACAAATACATGTGCTATCATTCTATAACATTGATTTCAACATTTCGAGTGTCCATGCATGTTCATCATCAAGATAAAGATTACATATAAAATTAGTATGACCTAGGGATGGAGAGATTCATAATTTATTTCAAAATTTCAAACTAGCTCATGCATTATCATCAATCTAAATCATACAACATGGATTCATGTAGATATTATGGTGACATATCACTACAAAATCAGAGATTTATCATTAGGGTTTTAATATCTTAGATAGATTGATCACAAGATTTCAGCAATATAGTTAATTCAAGATTACAGTGAAATTTGTATTAGGGTTTTAATATCCTAATTCAACATGCATCAAAATTTACAGAATTAGGTCAAGCATTAGTATTCAATTGCAAATGTATCTTCTTCTTCCTGCTCCCTCCTTTCCAAATGGATAAAAGCAAGGCATGAACTGTGGGCTGGACATGACCATGGTTGTGCTGTCCAGCACAGTCGTGGTCGGCCAACACAGCCACTAGATCCTGACCAGCTACCTCAACCACATGTGCGAGCAGAGGAGGAAGAAGAGGAGGAAGAGGGTACCTCGAGCGGCGGCGGTGACCAACAGGTGCAAGCAGCGAGCAGCGAGCAGGTGAGGGCTCCAGATAGCAGTGGCGGCGACCAGCATGTGCAGAGCAGGCGACGATCGAGTAGGTGTGCATGAGAAGGCGCGTGAGGAACAGGTGCGGCGATGGAGGAGAACGACTTTAGCGGCGACAGCGGCGTCGACCATAGGAGTTAGCTCTGGCGGCGTCGAGAAGGGGAATTCCACAACTAGCGATCGATGTAACAGAGAGGGGGGATCGAGTGAGAGTCTGTTTCTCGTGGGGGTTATTAAGTTAACAAAGGCGTCAATTATCTACAAAACTGACACCTAACATCCATCATCATCGGTTGCCAGAAAAACCCAACATCCATTGGACAATCTTAACCCTAAAAATTTTTGCGGGGACGGCACGCGAAACCTTATCAGTGTCAGTTTTTACACAAAAACCGACGACCTTTGGAGGTAATTTTTTTTGTCATTAGGTGTCGGTTATTCAGTCAAAAAACCGATGCCATATGTGAAACATCAAATCCAATTTTTTTTGCTCGAAAAATTGGATTTAGCGGGCTATTTTAGGTGTCGGTTCATAATAGGCAACCGACACTAAATAAAAAGCAATACCCGTGTCTGACCGGTATTCAAATATGTATGTCAGTGTCTATAATTAGCCGACGTTGTAGGTTTTAGGCATCATGTTTTGTTAATAACTGACGCCTCTAAATGTGACGTTATAAGCTATTTCTGTAGTAGTGATAATTGGTGCCCAATTTAAACTTTAGGATCTGGGGTTAGCTTGGGGACCCACTTTGAAGGACCCCGACCTCCGTTTTGGGCTTATCCTATTTGCTTTTCCTAACCCTTGTGTTTAGTTTCTTGCTAATCACCTTTAATGGTGATTAGGGTTCGTTTGTGCTTCGTTGAGGGTTGGAGGTGCTACTTGCAAATAACCCAAGTTTTAGGGTTGATGAGCAAGTTTTTCACCTTGAGAGATGCTCTCTCTCTCCTTGCATCCTCTAGGGTTGAGAGGATGGGTTGGACTCGTTGCTTGAGTAGCCTTGGGACTTGTTTTGCCTTGTTTGGGTTGCGTCTTGCCTTGTTGGACCTTGTATCAGGCAAGGAGGTGTTGAAGCTTTGTATCGACCATGATTTGTGTCGGCCAAGAAGTGTGTCGCCCAAGAGTGTATCGTCCAAGAGGGTGTGTTGCCCATGTGACCTAGCTTTGGTTGTGTCACCATACCTTGGACAAGTGGCTATCCTTTGATAGTGGGTGGCATGACATGCACATGTGGTTTGCAAGGTGGCAAGACGTTGGACATGTGTCCCTAAGAGGGATGACACCTTACCTTGTTTCCCCCTTCATCCTTTTCTATATATATCTCCCCTTTCACTTTCTTAGGATCCCTTTAGTTCTTTGTTGCCTCCTCTCTTGCTTGGTGTATAATACACCTTCCCTTGGTGCTTGGTGGCCGATCCCTTTGAAGGAGTTCTCTTCTTCTTCCTCTAGTTTGGTGGCCAATCTATAGGTGAGCCTTGCTTCCTTGGTAAGCATCTCCTCTCTCTGCTTAGCATCTGCTTCTCCTTCTTGCTTGCTCTTCGGCCATGGTGGTTATGAGCTTTGTCCCTTTCCTTGAGGTGGCTGAAGGTGGTGTGCTTTGGTGCTAGAAGCTTAAATCTTGGAGCCTTGGAGCTTGCTTAAGGCAGGTTACATAATTTCTAACCCTAACTATACTACCTTCTTTTATGTTACATGTTCATATATGATCTTGATCGGCCATGCATGTTGTTAGATATGTCTCTTGCTCTAGCATGTACCTTTAATCTTGTGTATATAGTGATCTTGTTGTTGTGGTTGATGTTGTGTACCTTTGGACCTAGTTGTCCAACCCATAGATTAGGGTTTCCTTTCGGACAATACCCCTTTCTCTCCTTGGTTTTGAGAAGTAAGTTTGTGCCCTAGTGATATAGGAAATACCCGTCTCTCTTGGTTGTTGAGAGGTGATCCTATACTCTAGTTGCTTGGGCAATACCCTCCTCTCACCATGGATTTGAGAGGTGAGCCTTTGGATGAGTGATGACCTAAGTTGGAGACATTTCATCATGTTGCCCGATTTGTGATGGAGGTTGTGCAAAACCCCTCTCTCTTGGTTGTTGAGAGGTGAACCAACTATCTTAATCAATTAGGGTATGTTGCTAAGGAGTTTGAGGTTGAAGATGATCATCTTGGTTAGGTTCTTGTACCCTTGCACGATACACCCTTTTTTGGGTTTTTGCTTGGCCGATATGTTCGTGAAACCCTGTTGGCTTTACGCCCGATATGACCCTTTCACCTTGTTAGTATCCTTGGACGATATGCTTTGGCTGAGATGTTTTTCCTTGCTTTGGATGTTCCCTTGGCCGACATGGTGTCTAGTAAGTTATCTCTATTTTGGGCAACATAGTTTGGTCTTGAGTTGACCGATATGGTGGTTGCATGGTGAAACCCTAATAGGTGCCTTAGTGGTGGCCGATATAAGGTGCTTGACCTAGACGGATAATAGGCCTTCTTGTGGCGCCTTAGTATTGTTTGTTATAGGTGGGCGACACCCTAGCCTCTTCCTTGAATGATATGAGTATGATGGGTAAACCTTGTGTCGGGCATGGGGTTTGTGGTTGCACGACACACCCTAAGTTGAGTTGGCTAATATGGTGCCTTAGTGGCCACCTTACCCATGGACGATAGGGTGCCTTGGACAACATGATGTCTTGGACGATATGGTATGCTGGTTGGGCATTAGGGTTTGCTCTTGGGCACCATGCTCCTGGTCGATATGACCCTTCGATGATGAAGTGATGTGGGCTGCCCGACATGCAACCCTAACCCTAGATGGGCGATAGAGTTCTTGGCCGTTGGGTAGTTGTGATGCTCGACACATCCCTTAGCACCTGGCTGCACGACACAATTCTTGAACTAGTTTGCATGATACCCTGTGTGTTGGTCTTCTCATCACCCTCTATGCATAAGTACACGACATGATGATGGCCAACACGGTGACATAACACCTTAGGGTTGGATGCCCTAGTCGATAGAGCCTTTGGTGAGTGTTGTTACCCTGCCCGGTAACACATGTAGTAAGGGTTTCCCTACCCATCACACTTCTAGTGAGGGTAGCGGGCACCTTTGGTGAGGGTCATGTCTGACCCGGACACCCTACCTAGTTGTCCTTTATCATGTAATCACATATTTGTTGATAATGAAGTATGGATGTTAGTTTGCAAACCTATGCTATGTTGGATGTTTAAAGATAATGCCAATTAAGATGATAAGATGCTTGCTCATGTTTATATGGTAAAAAGCATAGATGGATGACCATGATTTGATAGCAATAATATAACCGATACAGTGTATGCTTCATACGATTATGATCATGACATGTGCATCTGCAAACCCTAATAACATGATAATCAGTAAGAGCTATGTCTGGTGATTTTAAGTTATCTCTCTTGATGTGCATACTAACCATGCAGGTGTATTAAATGAATTCATATCCAGGTAAGATCTATGAGGCATATGTGTTTGATTAACACTGTAATCATGATGATAATCTTTGTTGATGAGATAACATGCATCACTGGTATGATGAGATGGGTCTGAGGACCTGATAAAGGCTGAGTGCCTAGTTGAGGTGTTATCCTCTGATGATGAGATAAGGGATTGCTATCCCAGGATGTTGATGCATGATGTTGATGCCTTGAGAGGCAGTAGCAATCTGCGAGGAGGGATTGAGATCCCATAATAGTGACAGTGATAATGTAACTCGATGCTGTGTAACTTGGTTGCCTCAACAACTCCCTTAAAATATACTAAATAATTACAGTAGAACATATCATGTAGTTTGCCCTAGCCATAGATCCATCATCGTCAGAATTTGGTGATGGTGAAACAGGTTTATCCTGTGGTATTACCTGAAGCACACATTGTTGAATATGTGGGATTTTCTCCTAGACGAAAATAGGAGGGTTAGAGTGCAACTGTGGTTGTAGACTCCGTATGGTAAAAATCATGGTGAACAAGCCCATGACTCAATGAGTTAGAGCATGAATGTGTTTATGGCTCAAGAGCACGGTGATCAGGTCTGTGGATCAAAAGTATACTAGCACCTGTGTCAAGGTGAGATAGAGATATGGGTAGCTTGCAGAGCTGACCCTGAGGCTGAGGCCATATAAGTATGAGACTGCGGTCCTACTTTAGTTTTCATGCACTGACCATGAGGAGGTGAGGTCATGGATTCCGACTCTCCCATTGACCTTGTATGGCACTAGTTTTTGGGCTTCACAACCAAAGGTTGGATTTGAGCAGGGACAACTCACTTCCCCAGGGCATAATAAATCGTAATCCAGCTGAATAGTATATCTTTCTTAGAGAAAAACATGGAACATTAATTGAGGCCTTGCGTATATAGCTGATCTAGTTATACCTTGCAGTTATGTGTACAATCCTTATATTTTGTGATAAGTTTTTATAAAGATTATCTTGTCAATCATGTTCCATAAAGGAAATCTGGATATAGGCCTCATGAATATCTTGGTAAGAATGATGGGAATAATGGTCTTGCTCAATATACTGCTCTTGTTATATGCTTTATCAGTTATCTGCTTTTATTGCTTTAATCTTCTGAGGTTTCATAGTTTTGGTGGGGAGTTATGTTTCTCGCGGGGACTATGTGTCTCACCCCACTGGTTTACAACCTTTTTAGGTGATTGCTCTAGACGTGGTGGTGGTCGTGAGGTTGCGGCCGAGCAGCAAGAAGAGCAGTAGAAGGCAAGAGATGGACATGCTGCTATTTTGGTGGTTTTGTAGTAGAGTCCTAGAGTCATCACTGTACTCTCAGGTCCTCAGAGGTGTTTGACGGCGTTTCATGATGTCTAGTTGTTGTAATTTTATATATCCTGTTGTTGGACGTATGTGGCCCGTTATGTATGTATAAATAGGTGATGAACTCTGGTGCTGACAGTACAGCTGGTTCTGATAAGCTGTGGGTATATATCAAATCTTGTAATATTTTTTTAACATATTTCTCTACAGGATCTGGATGCAAAAGTTCTCTTATGTATGCTTTCCGCAATCGATTTTAATTAACTCGTGTTTTCAGTAATTTGTGGTTCCGCACATTTTTGCGTGTCATCTCATTGTCTATGTGATGGCGGGGTGTCACACACTTCATCTTTGGGTTGGTCCCCTTCTCCCTATATAGACAATAAGTAGAATAGTGTTCATCACTCTTATAATGAACACAAACCATAGAGTTCTTAGATCCAAAAGACTCTCCATGAAAGATTGGAGGTCCCTTGCTCTTCTTCTTACCTTTACCTTTTCCTTTTGAAGCACTCTCATATCCTATACCACTCGTACCACTATGTTTAGTGGAGTGATCCGAGACTTAATTGAGGGACTTCTTTCCTTTGAGGAAAGTTTGCAAAGTGGCTCTCCATTTGTGATTATCATTGATAAGAGCGACAATGGTAGAAGACAAACACACAATATCATCATTAGCATGTAGTAGGTCGGCCTCTAAGCAGAGAGTTTTAGTCAAATAAGTATATTTTTCCAAAGATATAGAAGCAACTTCATTGCTAGGAAAAACAAGTCTAGAATATAGATCATTAATTTGAGCAAGCAACCTAGAATTTTTAGTTCTAAGCAAAATGATGTCATTAAGATAAATTCTAATTTCATCCTTAGTATTGTTACAGGCAAGCTTAAGATCATTATTTTTAGTTTTAAGCAAAGCAAGCTTATCTACTAGGGATTGGTTTTCTTCCTTAAGACTATTGATGTTCTTAAGGTAGATACCATTCTCTACTTCAACTCCATTGTATTGGAGATCAAGGTCAAGAAACTACCCTTGCAAGGAATCAATACTATCAAGAAGAATGTCAATTTTTGCAGACAAATCATCAATGATCTTTCTAACCTTTTCTTGTTAGACTCACAATCAACATAGGATGAACGGGAAGCAATTAACATATCAATAAGTGTTTATTTAGATAACTTATGCAAGCTTACCTCACTTACCTCACCAATGTATTCACTTGTGGAGACCATGAGTGCAAGATGGCATTCTCCTTCACCAGAGCTGGAGCCACTTGAATATGATTCTTCCCAAGCTGCATGAGCTGCATCCTTAGTCCTCTTGTCCTTCTTATCCTTCCTATTGTATTTTCCTTCCTTCTTTTAACCATCCTTCTTCTTTTTGCTGCTCTTGTAGTAAGCCTTCTTGGCCTTTGGGCAATCATTCTTGTAGTGCCCCTTTTGTCCACATTCATAGCACATAGGAGTTGGGGATGAGGAAGACTTTCCCTTAAAGTGTTTGCCCTTGGAGTAGTTTGCTTGATGATCACTAGGGCCATCATATTCACTTGAGGAGGGTGGAGAGGACTAGCAAGCAAGTTGTTTTTGGAGAATCATTGCCTCCACTTGAGCTTTGAAGGCATTTCCTTTCATATTCTTTGATTCCTTCTCCTCTTGCTTGTCATCTTCTTCTTGCTTGTCTAGCCTTGGCTCATGAGCTTGAAGGTTGCCAATGAGCTCCTCGATGGCTAAGCCTCCAAGGCTTCTTACTTCTTCAATTGAAGTCACCTTGGGTTCCTATATCTTGGGAAGGGACCTTAGTATATTTGAATTGATAGTCCCTTTATCCAAGGTGACACCCAAGGTTGCAAGCTCATTGATGATGGTGTTAAGCCTTGAGTACATATTAGCCACTCTTTCCTTCTTTCCCATCTTGAAGTTTTCAAGCAGTCCATTTAGCATGTAGATCTTGGATTCCTTAACTTTTTGCATGCCTTCATAAGTGATGCACAACTTGTTCCAAATATCATGGTTTTTGTCCCAGGATGAGATCAAGTAGAACTCAGATGGAGTGAGGGCATCATAGATGATTATTATCACCTTGGCATTAATATGCTCCTTCTTAAGTTAGCTTCATCCCAAGTAGCTACATCACCTGTCGACTCCTTGTATGGAATAATCACCACCTTCCACATGTCATAGTTCACCCCTTGAAGGAAGAACTGCATCTTTCGTTTCCAATAAAGGAAATTTATCTTGTCAAAGACCAGAGGTCTCATAGAGAAGCTTCCCTCTAGGTTGAGAGACCCAAGTAAGGTGTCACCCATCTTCTCATCTCGTGAGAGATATGTTGGAGAAGAGTGTGGATCTGATACCACTTGTTGGATCGGAGGGCTCTAGATGGTGGGTGAATAGAGCTAAAAACACTTGTGCAAAACTTGTTGGACCTTCAAGTTTCTTCAAATAAATTCAATTGCAAATAGTAAACTTGATGGCAATTCAAACATACATAGCAAGGACGAGAGAGATTAAAGAAACCAATCGAACAAGTCATTTTAGATTGGTTCCACTCTTCAAACTAGGAGAGAGTCAATCCACTACCTAGAGAGGTCAAGCTCTAGGATTTCTTAAGCATGTCTACTCCATATATTCACTTATATGAGTTATAACATATGACCTTCCTTTTTCGGGGACAAGGATACCCAACTTCCCTTTAAGGCCAAGGGAGCCAACACCATTACAAACAAGGTCTTACCTATCTAAGAGCTAGTCTTCTACCTCACCAAGGTCTTACCCACTCTTGCAAGTAGTTGTATGCCTTCACCAAGGAGATCCCCTTATTGCACCAAGTCTTTTACCTTGAAGGATTTACCCACTCATCTCCTTGGATCTTCTACCTTGTCCTCCTCCTTCACTTAGATAAGATTGAAGCACCTTCTTCTACAACTCAAAGAAGCATGCAACTCCTCCTTCACTTGGAGAATCCTTCATTCACTTGATCTTGAAGAAAGGAACTAGGAAGGAGAAGCTTTCACAGCTTTACAAGTGTACAATAAGGTAGCTCTCTCACACAAATCCCATCTCACTCATATGGGCGAAATGAAGTGTAATAAATAGAGAGAAAGGGGCTCAAGTGAACAAAAAGCATTCAACTATGTAAAGGGCCTTGAATAGAATGAATGACCAAACTTGGAATGAACTCCAAGGGTTCTTATTTATAGCTGGGGGTGTCCACTAGAGTGTGGGAACACTTGTGAATGTTTTCTAGCCATTTGGAGGGTTGAAATAGACATAATTTCAAGTTTTACAACACTCTAATAGTTAGAATCACTTTTTATGCATTTTCCATACAATGCATTTGGTCGAGTTTCAATAAAGATAACTCACCAATCACACTATGCAACAAAGCCAATTTAAACCATCGATTGAGTTTGTCCTGGTGGAAACTCAATCGATCCACTTAAATCAGTTTTGGTCTATAGAGGTATTGATCGAGTTTTGTGATTTTGAAACTCAACCGATCAAAGTGATTCTCAGAATCCATTAAGGACCAGTCGAGTTTGTAACTCGACCAATGAGCAGCGTGTAATGAGTTTTACAAAATGACTAATAAGTGATCAAACATTCGAATGAAGTGTCCCTGATTTTTATCATCTTAGTTACAAGTCATATCATCAATAAAAATGATTACAAAAACAACCTAAAGTTATTTGGAATGTTTTCCCAAAATGTGCATTTGCATTGATTTTGACCTGAACTAAAGCAAGCTAGGGCTTGATCGATTTGATCCTTTTCATGCACCTAATGCCTGAAATTAATCTTAAACAAACATATTGGATACAGATGAATGGAATTGTTAAGTCATTATTAAAATATGGACAATGTGTAACACTTAGGTGAACAACTTCTTCCATACCCCTCATAAATATAATAGTGGTGTACCATCAAAAAGATGCCAATGAGCACAAAAAGAAAAAATGTGGCCAATGTTACTGCAGTACATACATAAAAAGATCTGAAGTCAAATATAGGAGAGATCATATTCTTTCATACCTCATTCACTATGTTTTCTACCTAGAAGAATCCAAATGACCCCACAAACCCATGTCCCTGTGCAAAACTTGCAAGAAAATGCAGGAGTGTCAAAGTAAAAGGGAGATAAAACCTACTTGTTCACAAATTCTTGATATAGAAACAAGTTATGAAACATGTTTAAAATAAAATATGGTATTTTGTGTTTTGTGATTATAGGAGATTGGGTCACTTGGCTAAGGAAGGAGGTAAGGAGCAAAGTAATGTTGTGTAAGTGAGGAAAGACATGTTGTTAGTACAATTTGGTATAATTTGTGATTTATTGTTTCTTGAGGAGGGGTAAACATTAAAATATAGAGTACTTCACCTCTTGTTCATTGCATCTTTTAGGTCTTTGTTTAGGATTTTATCATGCTTTTTCCCACTTTTAGAAAATAATTGCAATTTAATTGCCTTTGACCCGTTAATTAGATTGCTTATCACTTTTTCTCACATTTTGTAGGAATCATGTTCATTGAACTCCAAGTTACAAGAACCTATAAAGAATCACAAGAATGGAGGACTTAAATTGATTACCATCAACCTCCCAGGATACCAGTCGATCGAACCATCTAGTTGTTTGATCAGCTCACATACAAAATTTACTCCAACACAGATAAGCCAATTGACTGCCTCACTCGTCCATCTGATCGACTCACTCCATTCTAGAATTGCACAACCCCCAACAAATCGGTCCACTCATCACATGGACCGGTTGAATCATTGTCCCAACCGAGTGATTCAAATGCCCAATCAATCGACTCAAGTCCTCAGAGCCCAAGTCTTCATCAACAGCGTGACCCTAAGAGATTTTTGTTCCACCACCCATCTCTAGGGTTTTGATTCACTTCCATGGACCCGCACTACCTCGTGTCCTAGTCGATCAACTAGGACTCCTAGTCAGTCAGTTGGTGGTCACGAAATAGACATTTTACAGTAGACACCAACCAAATTTTACATTGTCCTTAAGGTTTCAACCCCTCCTTCCCCAATAAAAGGAGGGGAGACTCCAAAAAGAATATGATCCAACTTTTTGTAACTCACATTGTCTTTAATCTATTGTTTACATTCTTGCATTTGTATTTCTTGCATTTTTTACTCTTCTTTCTGTAGTAAATTTCTATTTTAAATCTTGTTCTTGATCTTCTTTTGCATTGGACAAGGAATTAAGGGGCTGCCATTTTATTGTCACTAGACTAGATTCCCTTCTGAATTCTTTCTCCTTTCTAGTATATGGATCCCTTCTTCCTTCCTTAACTCCTTCTTTATTTTCCATGAAGCGTGAGTAGTTCTTCATATTTGGGCATGGGGAATAGCCCCATAGTCGTGGTTGATTAGATCAATTTCAATGTGCTATAACTTGTTTGATGGTGTTTGTTTGATTTTTCACATAGTTAAAACGACTTGATCTCTTGTTTTTGTTGAATGTTAGTCTTCGATGAAGAGATCTCGGACCCCAAGGCTCGGAACAACCCAACAAACTCATAGATCTCCTAATGAGATCTCGGAAGTAGATCTATTGGGATAATCGTTCCAAGATCCACAAGCATACAGATCAATGGGTTTGTGAGAAGTTAAAATTTTTGAAAATGCATTTGAGAATGTTTTCACATGCCCTCATCTATCTAGTTTTATATTCACATATTATATTGATATAGTTTCTACATAGGATATGGGTGTGAAACCCATAACCCCGATATAATTATTGTTGTATAAACTCAATTTTCCAGTCACTCTTGCTTTTGCTACTCAATTATGCTCATAATTAATCATTCCTTACTTGTTCTTAATGTAATCCTTTCATAGCTTGTTCTTAATGTAACTCTTTATTATTTTGTTCTTAGTTTAACTCTTTATTACCTTGTTCTTAATGTAGTCTTCCTTTATTTATTCTAGCATAGTCAACCTTCAATAAATGAAACTTTAATTTTGCATTCAAAGTTCAAAGCAAGCCAATTTCAAGACCAACCTTTTCTACACTTTCTTCCACCATCTTCATTCCCCTCACTTCAAAAATAAAAATAAAAAAACCTTATGCCAAACCCCAAGTTTGGGATGGCATGATCTACCCCCACTTACCACTTATTTTATACCCCTAACAAATCTAATGGGGGCATACCATCAAAAAGATGCCAATGAGCAAAAAAAGAAAAAAATATGATCAATATAACTGCAGTACATAAATAAAAAGATCTCAAGTTGAATAGAGGAGAGATCATATTCTTCCATCCCTCATTCACTCTATTTTCTACCCAAGGGAATCAAAATGATCCCATAATACACTCAAGCCCATGTCCCTATGCAAAACTTACAAGAAAATGTGGGATTGTCAAAGTAAAAGGGAGATAAACTTGCTTCTTCACAAAGTACTGATATACAAACAATCTATAAAACATGTTTAATAGAAAATATGGTACTTTGTATTTTGTGGAGATTGGGTCACTTGGTCACGGAAGGAGGTAAGGAACAAATTAATGCTCTGTGAGTGAGGAAAGATTTATTTCTTTTTAGAAAATGAGGTTTTTTTAGGAAGCCCCATCACCTTTATTGAATAGCCAAATCATCTAGACCTATAGAAGTCAGAATAGAAGGAAACAAATGCATGAAAAAGAAAATTTTGAATGCTAGAGCTAGCTATTTCCGCAACTTCATGTGCAACACAATTTGTATTCCTACTAATGCAGGAAAAACTAAATGAAGTAAAAGAAAGACTTAGGTATTTGATATCCTTGATGATGACACCTAGTTGGTTTATACTTAGAGTTTTTACATGGAACATTATCCATATAGACTATGAGTCAGTTCTACCTCCAACTCAAGGAACCCCGCTCCCGACTAGTGACCAAACTAGCTCTCACTACAAGTGCTTCAGCTGTGATTGCATCGGAAACATGGTCCTGAGCTTCTCCTTCTATCAACCTAACAACGCCGATGTGATCCTTACACATTAAGCCTATTCTAGTTTATCCTCCAAGCCTCCACGTTGCATCTGTATTGATTTTCAGATGTCCCTCCTCTGGTGGTCACCGCATGTTGTAGGAGTGTGCTAGGAAGCTATCCTGACCAATATCAGCTGATGTTGGTGTGTTTTGTATTTGATGATCATTCATAATGGCTATCATCGCCTTGTATAGGTACCAAATATCACTCACCTCCCCATAAAAAACCATCCTATTCTTGTGAGATCAAACCATCTATAGAGGGGCAATTATGTATTCCGCTTGATCCTCCTTGTGGGAGCTAAGCAGTTGTGCAATCGGTTCACCTGGGTTAAGGTGGTTTGCAGAATGGATCTTAATTTGAAGACCTATTAAGTCATGGAACCATAGTTCCCAAGCATTCATGCACTCGAACAACATGTGAGCAATATACTCCTTTCCATTGTGGCATACATACCCCATCTGGATGAAAATATCTATCATGTAGTCTATCAAATGTGGCCAAGCTCCCTAAACAAATCCTTCATGTAAGTGGGCTGATTTTTAGGGAACCCTCTCTTCCATATCACTCTCCAAGTGATGTCCCCCATATGATTTTGGTAGGCTACAATTTCTCTTGCATTGAGTGTTTCCAAATCTTGATTTGATAGTGTAACTCCCATCCTCACATGGCCATAAGAATTGGTTGTCCTTCTTGGGGTAAAAACCCAAGGATAATGATTTTATCATTGAACTCATGTATTGTAGGAATATAGCATTTATGAGGTTTATGTTCCAATTGCCTTCACCCGATTGCATGATATCCTAGACTTGTTGAATATGGTTATGCTCTTGAGTCCAGTATAAGCAAGAAGACCAGTCTCATGTGGTAGCCATCTTTCCTCCCACACATTAATCTGCTCCCAATTCCCTGCTGCCCACTACAATCCCTCCAGAAAGAGAGCCTTAGAGTTCCATATGCTTCTCCAGGCGTAGCTTGGGTTGTAGCCCCTACTAGCCTCTAGAACAGAAGTATTGGGAAAGTATCTTGACTTTAGGGCCCTAAGGACCAGAGTGTATTGTCTATTATATAGCCTCTAGATCTATTTTTCTAGTAGAACCTGATTAAATATGTTAATGTGTCTGTGTAAAGAGGCAAGATCACCTCCTTACTAAAATTTAAAGGAAGTACAAAACATCCATCTTTTTAGAAAGACAAAAGATATTGATGGATGTATGTATATTATTCCAAGTAAATAAGCATGCACCAGATACATTATAAAATGTCAATAGCAGTGGAAATAAAAGTACTAAGCCTATTATCTGGCTTTCGTTGTTCATTACATGATTGTTCCCAAAAGAAAAAGATAAGAGAAGATGATCAAGCTATAGCAACCTAGACATCCTTTCAGATAGCTTGAGATCTACTCTTGAGATGACTTCCTTCAAACTTGTCCCTCTCCTTGCTCAACACCAGCACCTGGGTGGTTGGGAAAGCACCCAACAAAAGGGGAAAGAAAACAAGGTATGTGTCACAAAACTAGTCTAGGATAACAAGATAAGTAAAGCAAATAAGAACAGGCTAGGGTTCATCATAAGATGAAGATAACAAGAGTATGAGGCTATATTCAAAAAGAAACTTGCCATTAACAATTATATTTCAAAGGATTTGCATGTAAGATAATTATGTCTACCTAACTAAGTAGTGTTGAGGCACCTAACAGACCTCTAACCTATATGTGAGGGGATAATAAGACATTCCCAATCACCTACACAATTATATAGGGGAGAATAAAAACATTGCCCAGGGTGATTAAATACATGTCCTCTGTGGGTGGCTGTACATAAGTACCGCTACTTTAAATTAAATAGAAAATAAATATACATTCTAGAAAAGTAGTCACAGAAAGAGTAGTCATAATATTCAATAAACATGGAAGTGGGGTATAAGACCCAAACAAGAAGAAATTATAATCTGATTTGAGGCATGAACAACATTAAGATTCAAGAATAGAAGATTTACGGTTCATTTAAGCCTCATTAGGGAAATATAGGAATTGGATGCAATTATCCCAACATAGGGTGTAAGGAATGCACATACCTCATCTTACTGATATCAATTACTAAGTTTCACCACTTTAATTGAGTCCAAGTTCTACTTTGCCTATTTTCAATGTATTAACAAGTATTAGAGTACATAGTGCACATTAATGTATAGAAACCCTAATTTCAATTTTTTTAGCAAAATTTGGATTTATCTTTTGTAAATATCACCAACAAACTTATTAGGGTCTCCTAACCAAGAAAACATATTTTTATGTTAATTTTGGAGTTATGAGGATTAAGATGTACTTTTTATGGTTTTTATGCATTAAATTCATTTTACAAAAACCACCCTTCGTCAAACCACAAAATCAGACCTTGAAAATATTTTTATTAGATAGAGATTAATTTTAGAATTCCAAAGCATATTTATTTGTCAAATTTGGATAAGCAGATTAGAAGATATGAATTTTTCAATACCGACCAATAGGAAATTACCACTTCAGTAAATCAATCGAGATAATTGAAGAGAGAGGGAGAGGGAGAGGGAGAAAACACTATTTGACCCAAGATCAAGTTTCAAGTTGCATAGGTAACCAAACAAGAGCTTCTATAGAAGGTAAAACAGCAAGAAACCAAAACCCTAGAAGAACATGGTAAATAGAGATGGAGATCATCGATTTTAAACATAGAAGCACGAGTTTTAAGCATGTAGTAAGCAATATATGAGATGGGGGTTAACAAACTTGCCTCTAGGAAGGTAAGAAGGTACAAACAGAAAGGATCTTGAGATTAAAAGGTCTGGTTGCTCCAAGCCAATCTCCTTTCTTGAGCAATGATCACCTTCTTCACTTTAGAGGTGCAAACCCTAGCAAAAGAGCATGGAGATGAGATGGTTTAGGGTTCTAGGTGGTGTTTTACCATGGAAGGTCATGGTTCCAACCTGGAAGAAGGTGGGATGAATACTAATAGCATTAAAATAGGGAAGGAAAGGAGTATACTTACTATTTTTGGTCAAAATCACCTAGGAGGAGCTTAAGAAATCATAAACAGAGAAATTTGGAACCCTAGGAGCATTCTTCACCAAGGTAGGCACCCTGTTTTACCTTGGGATAGACAATTCATGGAAAAGAATAGAAGGGATGATGATCTAAGCTGGGGGAAAGAGAAGGAGAGAATTTCTTCTTGTATTGGGAGGTGGCAAGGGGTAGGCATGGCTTTATAAAGAAGGGGGCAATCATGAGGTGTCTATGAGACTTTTCATGTGTCCTTAGGCAAAGGCTTCATGGCCATGCAAAAGGATAGCTCATAGAGACTTCTTGTATATCCAAGGTCGGTCCTAAAAGCCTATGGAGACTTCTAGTCCACCCCCACCATCCTCCAATCAAAGAAATAACCCATTGGTTGATAGCTTTTAAAGATAAGCTCATTTATAAAGAGGGTAATCCCTGTAATACCCTAGGAGAGAAACACCTTCAAAACAAGGTGCAAATAGGTGCCCCATATTTAAAAATCTCGAGAATGGTAAGGGAATATCTAAGGATTAAAATTTAGGTAATAATTTGCAAAGAAAACCTCCCAATTGGGTAAATTGCATAAAACTCTAGAATGTACCTAAAATTGCATAACTTGCACAAACAACATCCATATCAAATCAAATTTGAAACTTAGGCTCATTTTATGTTTTAAAATCACATAAAAATGTTATATTAAGGTTTACAACACTTAATTATGGTAATTAAGCTTTTGCTGAGGTATTTGTGCATAAACCCTTATATTGGTACAATTAGTGAATACATGTTCACTAAACCACTATAAATTCCACTAATTAAACATGAACGACATAAAGGATAGAAATGAAAGGGAAACTTGGGGAAAAGGTTTACATGGAGATTACATCTAAGATTCATTATGTTACAACACTCCACCCCTTTAAAAGGATTTCATACTCAAAATCTCAAGCAAAAAGAGAAGGGTGAGTACGTAACGTTTCATCTCTCAACTCCCACGTGGTTTCTTCCAAACCATGATATTTCCATAAAACGTTTACCAGATTAATCTCTCTGTTCTTTAGCTACTTTACTCAGAGTCAAGGATATTCACATGTAGCTCTTCATAGGTTAGATTCACATGTATCTCCAAAGGCTTAACAGTAAGAAAATGAGAATAGTCCTTTACATACTTCTTCAGCACAGACACATGGAACACATTATGAATCTTATCATAGGAAGGAGGTAAAGCTAAGTGGTATGCATAGTCTCCAACCTTATCTAAGATTTCAAATGGTCCAACATAGAGGGGACACAACTTGCCTTTAACTTTAGATCTAGTAATAGAATGGATAGGCTTGATCTTCAAAAATGCATAGTCATCCACTAGGAAGTTAACATCGGACCTTTTCTTGTCAGCATACATCTTCTGCCAGTCTTGAGAAGCTTTCATGCGTTTCTTATCAACTGTACCTTTTCTATCATTAGCATGTCGTCAATCTTCACTAGAGAACGTTCACTAACATCATCCCAATGCAAATGTGAACGGCATGGTCTACCATAGAGAGCTTCAAAAGGTGGCATACCAATACTAGCTTGGTAGCCATTGTTGTAAGAAAACTCAGCTAATGACAGATATCAATCCCATTCACCACCCTAATCCATTACATAAGCATGAAGCAAGTCTTCTAGAATCTAAACTGTTCTCTCAGATTGACCATCAATCTACGGGTGGTAAGTAGTATTGAAACGTAAGTCAGTACCCATCTCCTCCTGAATCTGACCCCATAAACAAGAAGTAAACTTTGGGTCACGATAAGAACTATTACTTCAGGTACTCCATGCAGGCCTATGATCCACTCAATGTACAACTGAGCCATATCCGCAACTTTGTACTTTGTTTTGATAGGCAAGAAATGAGCAGATTTTGCAAGCCGATCAATAACCACCCAAACAACATCATAACCTTTCTTAGACTTGGGGAAAACAATAACAAAGTCCATTGTGATCTTCTCCCACTTTCATTTTGGAATTTTAAGAGGGTGAAGAAGACCACCAAGTAGTTGATGTTTGATCTTGACTTGGTGACATGTCAAGCACTTCGCGACGAACAGAGCTATATCATTCTTCATGTTCTTCCACCAGATGCTTTTTTGTAAGTGCTTGTACATTTTTGTTGTACCAGAATGAATAGTGTACTTGGTCCCATGTGCTTCACTCAACACCTTCTATCTCAGATCACCCACATCAGGAATCCACAACCTTTGTCTGAAGCGGACAACACCATCCACTCTGACATAGAAGTCAGATTGTGGTTTCTCGGTCAAGGCATTCATCTCTTCCATCTTAGAGCTTTCCAACTGTGCATTAACGACTTCTAAGATCCAAGTCGGTGTAACAGTCAAACTAGACATAAGGACACACAACTTGTCTTCATCCACTAAATTGATTGGTTGAGGTCGCCAACTAGTCACATATTTGAGATTTTCCCACACCGAACATCTCAGAGCAGCACAAACAACATCCTTCTTGTGACTTAAAGCATCATCTATGACGTTTACTTTACTGGGATGATAGGTGATGGTGAAGTCATAATCTTTGATATATTCCATCCACCTTTGATGTCGTAGATTCAGATCCTTCTGTGTCAACAGGTACCTCAAGATTTTATGGTCAGAGAAAAATTCAAACTTCACACCATAGAGATAGTGTCACCAGATTTTCAGAGCATGAACGATGGCAGCAAGCTCTAAATCATGTGTGGGCCAATTATCTTCATTCAGTTTCAATTAGTGGGAAGCATAGGTGATCACCTTTCCATCTTACATCAAAACACACCCTAAGCCTTGTTTAGAAGCATCAATGTAGATGACATAGGATATGGCTTCAACAAGAAAGGCAAGAAGGGGATAAGAAGTCAAACACTCCTTTAGCTTTTGGAAACTATTCTCACATTCTGGTGTCTAAGAGAACTTGACCTCCTTTCACTTTAGCTTGGTTAAAGGCAAGGCCAACTCAGAGAAGCTCTTGATAAACCTTCAATAGTAACCTGCTAAGCTGAGGAAACTATAGATCTCTAAGGGATTCTTCGGAGCTTTCCACTTGTTCACAACTTCTACCTTTGCAAGATCAACAACTATATGTCTGATAAAAATCACATGACTCAGAAACATCACTTCCTTTATCCAAAACTCACACTTTGAGAATTTTCCATAGAGTTGATTTTCTCACAGCGTGTTGAGTACAATCTGTAGATACTCACAATGTTGTTCTTATGTCTCAAATTAAACCAAAATGGCATCAATAAGAACCACCACAAACTTGTCAAGGTATGGGCAGAACACTCAGTTCATCAAGTCCATGAAGGCAGCAGGGGCATTTGTCAAGATGTAAGGCATGACCATGAACTCGTAATGCCCATAGCAAGTTCTAAACACCGTCTTCGAGACATCATCATCATTCATGTGCATCTGGTATTAGCCACTTTGCATATCCATCTTGGAGAACACAATGGCTGACTTCAGCTGGTCAAACAAGTCATCGATGTGAGGTAAAGGATAACAGTTCTTCACCATCACTTAGTTAAGCATGTGGTAGTCCATACACATCCACATCGATCCATCCTTCTTCTTCATGAACAGGTTAGGTGCTCCCCAAGGTGAAACACTAGGGCAGATGAAGCCCATGTTGAGAAGCTCTTCTAGTTGCTTCTTTAGTTCGACAAGCTTGACAGGGGCCAAGCGGTAAGGCAACTTTGATATTGGCAAAGTTCAGGGTACAAGCTAGATGGAGAACTCCACCTCTCGAGTTGGTGGCAAATCGGGTAACTCCTCAGGAAAGACGTCCGAGAAGTCCTTCACCACATCTAAGTGGTCGAGAGAAGGAGGTGTAGCCTCAAGGACTATAGAGGCTAAGAAAGCTCTACACCCTTGCGAGACTATCTTTTCAGCTTTGATGGCAGAGATAACAAATTGCCGATCTTCTCGCTTCCTACCCTTGACACAAAATCTTCCCTCAACATGATATGACAAACTAACCTTTGATTCTTCATAAAACAAAACAACTTTGTACCTCTTCAACCAATCCATTCCCAGGATGACATCAAAGGCGGTCATGTCGAGTAAGACAAAATTTGAGGGAAACATTATACCAAATATATAGAGGTCCATGGTCAGAGTTTGGAGATATGAAGAGTAGATCTTACCACTAGGGATTTTTACATCTAATATATGATCCATATACTCAGATTATATTTCTAACATAGAAGCAAGCTGACAGGATATGAAGGTACTGGATGATCTAGAATCAAACAATGCCTTTATAGGATGCATATTAAGATGCAAGGTACCTTCAATAACTTCATTATCTTCGCCTACTTCCTCAGCATTGAGAGCAAACACTCTCCCATTCTACCTCTCCACTGGCAGTCGCCTCGGGTTCTAGTTGTTGTTGTTATTATTCACAGAGGTAGATTCTGCCTTGGCTGTTGGGCATTATTCTATCCCTACTGGAAACGAGGGAAGAGTGGTTAGATATGCCCAACTTGGCCACACTCATGGTAGGTTGGAGGAGGCCAGTTGTCTCGATGAGCAGGTGCATTGTTGGTAGGACATCTCCCTAGAGGATGGTAGTGAGAGCACCTATTGCACCGATCATGTCTGTGATTCTCATTCTGGGTAGGGTTCTTCCTCTTGTTATTTTTGTAGCCATTACTGTGTCCATAGGATTGGAATCATGGGTAGGACTCGATGACCAGGGCCTTATCCACCATCTGCTGGAAGGTGAGTGGAAGTTGCAGAACAAGACCTTGGCCCACTTAGTAGTTCAGGCCCTCTAAGAAAAATGTTGCCCTTCTCTTGGCTCCAAGGTTGGTGGCATAGCATTCCAGAAGTAGGAACCATTGGATGTAGTCGGCCACACACATGCCTTCCTACTTGAGGTTGTAGACTTCAACTTCCTTTTTCCTCAGGAAGGCGAGACATATGTATTTCTCCCTGAAGAGCTTCAGGAACTGGTCCCACTCCATGGTAGAGGTGTCTCGAGTGCGGGCGACACCATTCCACCAGACACGTGCATGTCTATCCATCACATATGTCGCGAATCGAACCTTCTGGTGAGGAGGGCATGCCATACCCTCGAAGGTTCAATCCAAAGACAACACCCAGTCATCGAATTTATCCACCATGTTGTGTTCACTTTCACCCTTGAAGTAGGGTGGCTGCATCTTTATGAAGTCGGTGAGGGTGAACTCCCTCAACTTGTTGGCATAGGCAGCCACTGTGTGGAGCTGCCCCATCATGGTGGAGAGCAACTAGCATAGCATTTTCAGCTCTTGCTTTGGTGTGAAGGCAGGGGTACCCGGAGTAGTAGGGTTGACCACACTATGGCCACCATGAGTCACAGGAGTGTTTCCCACATTGGAGTCATTAGGGTTCGACTCCTTTCCCTTGTTCCTGCTATCAAACAAGTCACCTATGTAGAAAGGTAGGGTTAACATATTAAGTTCCCAGGAGTATTTGAATCATAGATGAGAAAAGAATAGAATCATAGATGAGAAAAGAATATCTAGAATGCTATTACCTAAAAGCATACTATTTTTGGTAATTCATATCAGCTCAGGCCAGGCGGTATCATATGGGCATGGGAGTCCTCGTAAACCAAGCTAGTAGTGCGGAGGAAAATATTTTGACCCCCGAAACCCTAATCCATTCTAGACACCTTCGCTTCAACTTCATGTCCTAATAGTTGCCAAAAAGCTCTGATACCATGCTGTAAAGAGGAAAGATCACTTCCTTACTAAAATTTAAAGGAAGTACAAAGCATCCATATTTTTAGAAAGACAAAAGATATTGAGGAATGCATGTATATTATTCCAAGTAAATAAACATGCACCATATACATTATAAAATGTCAATAGCAGTGGAAATAAAGTACTAAGCCTATTACTTGGCTTTCATTGTTCATTACATGATTGTTCCCAAAAGAAATAGATAAGAGGAAATGATCTAGCTATAGAAACCTAGACTTCCTTTCAGATAGCTCGAGATCTACTCCTGAGATGACTTCCGTCAAACTTGTCCTTCTCATTTCTCATCACCTGCACCTGGGTGGTTGGGAAAGCACCCAACAAAAGGGGAAAGAAAAAAGGTATGTATCACAAAACTAGTCTAGGATAACAAGATAAGTAAAGAAAATAATAATAGGCCAGGGTTCATCATAATATGAAGATAATAAGAGTATGAGGCTATATTCAAAAAGAAACTTGCCATTAACAATTATATTAAAAAGAATTTTCATGTAAGATAATTATGTCTACCTAACTAAGTAGGGTTGAGGCACCTATCAGACCTCTAACCTATAGGTGAGGGGAGAATAAGACATTCCCAGTCACCTACACAATTATATAGGGGAGAATAAAAACATTCCCCAGGGCGATTAAATACATGTCCTCTGTGGGTGGTTGTACATAAGTATCGCTACTTTAAATTAAATAGAACATAAATCTACATGCTAGAAAATTAGTCATGGAAAGAGTAGTCATAATATTCAATAAGCATGGCAGTGGGGTATAAGACTCAAACAAGAAGAAATTATAATCTGATTTGAGGCATGAACAACATTAGGATTCAAGAATAGAAGATTTAGGGTTCATTTAAGCCTCATTAGGGAAATATAGGATTTGGCTACAATCATCCAAACATAGGGTGTAAGGAATGCACATACCTCCTCTTACTGATATCAATTACTAAGTTTCACCACTTTAATTGAGTTTAAGTTCCACTTTGCCTATTTTCAATGTATTAACATGTATTAGAGTGCATAGTGCACATTAATGTATAGAAACCCTAATTTTAGAACTTTTAGAAAAATTCGGATTTAGCTTTTGAAAATATCACCAATGAACTTATTAGGTTCTCTTGATCAAGAAAACATATTTTAATGTTAATTTTGGAGTTTTGAGGATTAAGATGTACTTTTTATGGTTTTTATGCATTAAATTCATTTTACAAAAATAACCATTCATCAAACCACAAAAACAGACCTTGAAAATATTTTTATTAGATAGAGATTAATTTTAGAATTCCAAAACATATTTATTTTCTAAATTTGGATAAGGGGATTAGAAGATATGAAATTTTCAATACTGACCAATAGGAAATTGCCACATCATCAAATCGGTCGAGATAATTGAAGAGAAAGGGAGAGGGAGAAAACATCATTTTATCCAAGATCAGGTTTGAAGTCGCATAGGTAACCAAACTAGAGCTTCTAGAGAAGGTAAAACAGCAATAAACCAAAACCCTAGAAGAACATGGTAAATAGAGATGGAGATCATCGATTTTAAACATAGACGCATGAGTTTTAAGCATGTAGTAAGCAATATATGAGAAGGGGGTTAACAAAAATTTCCTCTAGGAAGGTAAGAAGGTACAAACAGCAAGGATCCAAAGATTAGAAGGTCTGGTTTCTCCAAGCCAAGATCCTTTCTTGAGCAAAGATCACCTTCTCCACTTTAGAGGTGCAAACCCTAGCAAAAGAGCATGGAGATGAGATGTTTTAGGGTTCTGGGTGGAGCTTATCATGGAAGGTCATGGTTCCGACCTGGAAGAAGGTGGGAGGAATACTAACAACATGAAAATAGGGAAGGAAAGGAGGATACTTACTATTTTTGGTCAAAATCACCTAGGAGGAGCTTAAGAAATCATTAATAGAGAAATTTGGAACCCTAGGAGCCTTCTTCACCAAGGTAAGCACCCTATTTTACCTTGGGATAGAAACTTCGTGGAAAAACATAGAAGGGATAATGATCTAAGCCGGGGGAAAGAGAAGGATAGAATTTCTTCTTGGATTGGGAGGTGGGAAGGGGTAGGCATGGCTTTATAAAGAAGGGGGCAAGCATGAGGTGTCTATGAGACTTTTCATGTGTCCTTAGGCAAAGGCTTCATGGCCATGTAAGAGGATAGCTCATAGAGACTTCTTGTATATCCAAGGTCGGTCCTAAAAGCCTATGGAGACTTCTAGGCCATCCAAACCATCCTCCAATCAAAGAAATAACCCATTGGTTGATAGCTTTTAAAGATAAGCTCATTTATAAAGAGGGTAATCCCTATAATGCCCTAGGAGAGAAACACCTTCAAACCAAGGTGCAACCAGGTTCCCCATAGTTAAAAATCTCGAGAATGGTAAGGGAATATCTAAGGATTAAAATTTAGGTAATAATTTGAAAAGAAAACCTCCCAATTGGGTAAATTACATAAAAGTCCAAAATGTACCTAAAATTGCATAACTTGCACAAACACCATCCAAATCGAACCAAATTTGAAAATTAGGCTCATATTATGTTTTCAAATAACATTAAAAAGTTATATTAAGGTTTAGAGTACTTAATTATGGCAATTAAGCTTTCACTGAGGTATTTGTGCATAAATCCTTTTATTGGTACAATTAGTGAATAAATGTTCACAAACCACTATAAATTCCACTAGTTAAACGTGAATGACATTAAGGACAGAAATGAAAGGGAAGCTTGTGTATAAGGTTTACATGGATATTACATCTTAGATTTATTATGTTACAATCTGAATCCCATGCCCCCCCCGGTGTTTTGGTTTGCACAAGTGGCTCCAACTAATCCATGAAAATTTATGCTTCCCTTCCTTTTCTCCCCAACAGAATCTTGCTATATCCCTATTGATCTTATCAGTACTACACACTGGGGGCTAGAAAACACTCATGATATAAATAAGGATTGATTGTGCAACCGGCTTGATGAGGACCTCCTTTCCTGGTTCGGAGAGTAGTTTCTTTTACCAGCCTTGAAGTTTTTTCCCAATACGCTCTTGGATGAAGATGAAGACTTGTTTTTTAGATCTACCCATGGCTGTGGGGAGGCCCAAATACCTTTCATGATTGTCCACTTTAGTTTCCTTTAGCATTTTATTGATCACCTTTCTATGAGAAAAGCACACACCCTTGGAGAAAGCCACTTCTATCTTGGATAAGTTGATTTTTTGACATGATGTTTGTTCATATTGGCTGATAATTTTTAAACACCTTCAAGCATTTTTCTATTGTGTCTCTATAAAAGAGGATTATATCATCATCAAAGAGTAAGTGATATATGCATGGGGCATGTCTACTTACTCTAGTTCCATGGATGATGTGATTGTTAGTTGTTAAATTTATGGACATAGAAAAGGCTTCTGCACAAAGAATAAAAAGATAGGGTGAAAGACAATCTCCCTACCGTAGGCCATGGGCTGGCTTGATGATTCTGGTCTTGTTTCCCTCCATAGTAAAGGCATGACTCACTAACTCTCATGATGCACTTTGATTCTCAGAATCAATGTCATTTATGATCCGTTTCAGCCTGTATGCCACAACTTTGGAGGAAATTTTGTAAAGCACATTGCAAAGACTAACATGCCTATATTCAGTTAATTCTAATGGATTCTAAGTTTTTCAGATCATGACTACCAACATAGAGTTGATCTCTTCAATATCCAAAGTGTCCTTCCACCAACCTTTGATATAGTTGGCCATGTCTTTCCCTACCACAGGCTAGTATTTTTGGAAAAGCATGGCCTTCATACCATTTGGGCCCAATGCTTATTTGGATGCATTTCTTTGGCAACCATTACAATCTCTTTGCCTATGAACTCAGCTCCTAGTCATTCTTCAATTATTAATGTAATCACTGTCTTAATTCCTATAGTATCTTCCTCAAAGCTAGAAGGATTGCTGGATTGAAATAGGCCTTCAAAGAACTCAACAACCACTACTTTGATGTATTCTCCAACTTCCTTTCATAGTCCTACATTATCCTTTAGCCTTGTGATTTTTTTCTTTTCCTCCTAGCAAAAGCTTCATGATGGAAATAAATTATATTATGGTTTCCCACCTTCATTTAGTTCACCTTAGATCTAGCACACCAATAAGTCTCATTCTTTCTATGCCAGTATTGTAGATATTTTGCCATCTTACCGCATTTTTGAAGGACCACTCCATCTGGGGGGAGTTTTTCTAGCTGCTTTAAGGCCTCGTCTACCTCTTTGATCTTTCATTTGTATTCCCAAAGTGATTTTCTTCCCATGTTTTCAGCATGGCACCACACATCTTGATCTTCTATGGTACACTTAGATCCTGGCTCTCCTCCCAGCTTCTTTTAATAATTTCTACACATTAAGGTTCATTGACCGGCATGGGTTCAAACACAAAGAACTACCCCTTTTTCCTCCTCTTTCTTTCTCTCCTATCAACAAAAATAATTATGGGTGCATTTCAAGTTCATACCCCGACAGATGTATTACTTTGTTGTACGTATACATGTTGTTCCGCTCTGCATTAGCCATCACCCTATGAAATCTTTCCTATATTAAAGTCTCATGTGTGTTGCTTATCCTCCACATAAAAGGATCACTAGTGAAACCTAAATCCATCAACTCACATTTGTTAATAACATCCTTGAAATTATGTAGGAACCTATTTGGTTGCATAGGTCCCCTTTTTTTCTCCATGTGTCATGCAATCACATTTATGTTTGCCAAAGAAAACAACAAGAAGATCATACTATACTTCCACTTTCCTCACCAGGTCCCACATCTTCACTTTTTGTGGCTGGTCTTCCCTTCCTTAAATGACCATCGCTCTCCATTTCCTATAAGCTCCCTCTGTGACACAACATTCCACATGATATTATAAATAGGAAACAATTTCCACATCAATATCTCACCATAATAAGCCTATGCCACCTTCCTTTCCCATACTAGAGACACAAATTCCCTCTATGAAACCAAATTTTCTCTTAACATCTTCAAGTTTTTTTGTTGGTACCATGGTCTTCATCAAGAATACCAAGTTTGTACTCTCTCCAACATCACAAGCGGAGAGCTTGTATAAGACCCCTGACATGTGTTTAAGGTTAACCCTATT
Source organism: Alisma plantago-aquatica (assembly GCA_963693085.1). Classification (NCBI taxonomy): domain Eukaryota; kingdom Viridiplantae; phylum Streptophyta; class Magnoliopsida; order Alismatales; family Alismataceae; genus Alisma; species Alisma plantago-aquatica. The sequence continues at coordinate 689,281,897 of OY856409.1, forward strand.
TGTTCTAGCTTTATGATGTGCTTAGAACCTTGCTACAATCTTTGGACATGATCTTAGAGCATGTGGAGAGCTTAAGTCTCCAGTTTGATCTTATTTGGATGTTTGTGTATTCTGTGCTAGTTTTGGTGCAAATTGCAAATTACTCATTTGAAGGGGTATTCTTGTAATTTGCCACCTCTATAGTGTTCCTTATATCTCTTGGTTTCATGAAGGAGGTTTTGGTTCTTTGGGATGCCTTGGTGGGCCCTTAGTTGAGTGGTATCACCCTTAGTGATGATTAGGGTTTTTAGGGTTTGGTGTGCTTTGACCGTGTGACTCTTGTTGGTTTGTTTCGACATAGGTTGTGACCTAGGGCCTAGTTGGAGGATGTCATGGTCGAGACATCTCCCATAGGCATGGTCATTGTGATCGAGATGGTCTTGGGTGTCTTAGTCCAAGATGAGTGCTTTTTTGTAGAGTGTCTCATCCTAGGGTTTGTGGTGACCGTTGTGTCGTGACCTAGTGGTCCTTGGTGGTGTGTCGCAACTAGGGATGCTTTCCTTAGTGTGTTGCGGTCGCAACACGAGGGTTGGGTGGCCTAGGTGGTTGAGATTCAACCTAGAGTGTATCACCATCTCTTTCATGTGTGCTTTATGTGGTTGCATGTTAGTTTCTTGGGTGGACAAGTGTCCCTTTGGGGTCTTCTTTTATTGACGCCTCATCCCTTACCCTACATCTCTCCTCCTTTGCTATATAAACCCTCTTCTCTCCATGCAAGTGATATTTTTCGTCCATCCTCTTTCTCCCACCTTGCTTGGAGGATCTTGGATCTAGGTGGAGCAAGAATGATGTGTTCTTGGTGCTTTGGAGGTGGTTCACCCTTGCATGTGGTGTTTGTAGTGATCCTTCACCTTGGTGAGTATTTATCTTCCTTATTAATGCTTTATTTGGACCTTATACCCCATATTATTACTTTTTATTGGCCCTAGACTATGTTTTGACATGGTGGTCGTTCTTGAGAGTAAGATCCTCATCACAAGGGTAATAGGCCATGTTTTGACAAGGCGACACCCAAGTGAGAGGGTATTTATTCTCTATTTTCCTCCTTTCTTTTGGTTCGACCTTGAACTCCTTGCCCTCTTTCTTGAGCTATCCTTTGACCTTGGTGTTTCCTCTTTGTTGAGGTGATCTTGAGGCCAAAAGCGGGGCTTTTGGTGGAGCTTGATCTTCCTTGGTGATCGTGTGCTTGGGGCTTGCCTTTCTTGGAGTGATCTTCCTTAAGGTGGGTTATATAACTCTTAACCTTTTCAATTATTGCACTCTTTATGTTTGCATGTTACTATTTTCTATCTCTCGATGTTTCCTTAACATGCTAGCAGATGGTTATAGACCTTAGAGATTTGATGATGTTGAGATCTTTCTTGGTTTGGATGTAATCTGAAACCCTTATTCCTTTTGTACCTGATTCCTAATGTTTGTGGTGCATGGTGGTTTTCCTCTCTTCCTTGGCCTTGGCTTGAGTTTTAAGTACGATGATCGAGTGTTTTTAGTGTTTTATGTAATATTGGTTTGGTTTTGGTGGTGATGATCTTAGTTTCTCTCCCTTGATGAGGTTTCTCTTCATGGTGGTTTCATGAAGCTTGTTTTTAGGGTTTGATGATCATTTTTCATGGGGTTTTTCCTCTATGATGATGATGAGTTTTCCCTTGTTGGATCACCTATTTTAGTCATGGATTTATCTCTATTTTGACCTTGGTCTGATCATAGTTCTTTGTCTTGGTGGTAACTTGACCCTTAGTTGTCATTGTGCCTTGTTTTTTCTTGAGTTGTGACATCTCTTTGGCTTGAGGTTTTAGGTCACAGTCATAACACCACATTTGCCCTAGAGTTGGTCATGGTCGTAATACCACATTTGCCTTGGTTTTTGGTCGCAATTGTAACACCATATTTTGGTTTTGGGTCATGATATGTCTTCTCCTTGGTGTGCCACGGTGGCGACCCATGAGCTGTTTTGATTAAGATGCCCTAGTTGAGTGTCATTTTCTCATGCCCTAACTTGGTAGGGCCTTGCTTTTGTTTCATATGAATACTTGCTCTAGTGTTGAAGACGACCCCTGTCCTTGTTGTGGTCGTGACGTGCATATGGTCGGTGGTCACACAACCCTTCTCCTTGGGGTCATGACATGTGCTTCTTGGGGTGGCCGTGACATGGTTGCAAGAGTGATCGGGACATTTGTATGATGGGTGGTCGAGAGGAATGCTTGATCACATGGTTGATATACTTCCATGAGTAATGTACGAGCCATATAGTTTATTGTTTGGATAATGTCCAATCACCCACAATTATGTTCCTCAACCCTAAGATGCTCCAAGATAGTGGGAAGTGGTGTATCTAGGGTTTGGTGTTTATATCTAGCTTTAAACCCTAATTGGCTATAGTGAGGTGCCATAACTATAAAATGTGAAAGTGACATGTTTGTGTTGGTATGGTATGCCCAAAGAGCCAATCATATGATGATTGTGATGAGGCATTAGATACCTGATTTGATAATAAAGGTAATTCCATCTATTATGTTTGTCTCAATCATGAGATGATGACACATACATGATAGATGTCTAAATAATTATGAGACTCAATTACATATGTCTTCAGGTTGAGGAACTGAATAATGAGACCATATGTATGATAAGAGGAATTTCAATGAGAGAGAGAGTGATAAATAATTCCTTCAACTCCCAAAGTTGGTGCCACATACTCCCCTCCATCCCTTGCATATGAAGCCATATCCCCCACCTTGCAATTCCTCTTCATTATACATGAATTAAAGAAAACAAATTAAACACTTTAATCAATATAATAATATTATCCAAAATTGAGTGCATATTACTTTTCCTTTTACTAATGTTAGTGGGCTCTCCACTCACTTTAGATATTTTGTTGCCTTTTCAAGGCACAAGGACGTACATACTTATACAAATTCAACCATCTCATTTTTGGTTGAAGGGCAATTCCATTAATATATTTATTTTTGCATTAAATTGAATCAGGGTTTCAATTATGCTTAAATCTTGATTATTTTAATATCAAAATTCTCTCTCCTCCAAAGAGATTCAAATGAGATGCCCCTATGATTTTATTGTATCTAATTAATACCAAGAAACATTAGAGACTCTCTAGAAGTGGTATTTTGCATATTGAACCCTAGGTTTTGGGTAAATTGCACATTACACCAAAACTAGGTTTTAATGCACAAACATTGCTTAATAAGCACTTTCTTGGTGCTCAGGCTTTCACAAGCCATACCTCTACATCATTCTCGTTCTTATGATGCTTTAACACTTGAGGAACATTTTATCATGTAACATTTGCAAGTTAACCCCTCAACTTGGGTAATTTTCACTTTAGTCCAAAACAAGTAAAACATTGTTTCAACATTATTCAAAAAGGACTAAAAGTGAAACATAAGTTCCTCTTGAGCCTTAATTATTTTTCAAAAGATAGGAGAAAGAATATAATTATCTTTCTTAAACAAAACATCTAGAATTAAAGCATAACCCAATTCAGGGATGTTATAGTTGTCCTCACTGGTTTTGGTAACTGAGAGAGCCCGAGCAAGTGCTACCCAACTAGGGAGGTACAACAAGGGAAAGACAACTATAGAAAAGTAGTATGAGTTCGGGAGAGTAGGTTGGTGCTAGTACACCAACAGGAGGGTCATCTCCTTCCTTATAGTTCTTCTAGAACGATAGGAGTTCTAGGTGGTCTGCACGGACTATCTGCAGCGGCGGGAGATGTCTTCCGCTCAGGAGGACACGTCAGCCGCAGTATGTGGTTGAGGCCAGAGTCCATGGAGAAGACCAGGAGCTGCACAGACACTGTCCAAGACATGGTGTTGAAGACCACACATGGATGCAAGGTATTGTCGCCGGGTAAGCCCCATGACCAGGTATATATTGCTAAAACCATCCTTCCCATTACATAGCCATTGATGCGATCTCCTGTTATGGGTTAATGGCCAGTAATTTTTTTGTTTCCACTGCCTACTCTAAGGCCATAAAACCCAATAGTGGTATCAGAGCCACATCAACATATTGTGTTTTGAGATAAATCGATATGATCAGATTTTAGTTTTACCATCATTTATTTATTACATACAATGTGAATATTTAAAATGACTAATGTGCATATCTGAATAAATACCACATGCGACCACAAACAAATATACATATATGATATGGTATATATGCAATTGATACGCGTCACCCTAAAATGGTTTTGATAGTGGATGTGTAGCATGGTTATGGCCTATAAACCCTATGTGTGCTTGGTTGGTTATGGTTGTTTGCATCTCGATTTGCATACTGATCCTCTACCTTCTATTCCACATGTAACTTGAGATAACTCGAGATCCTTTCTCTTCTACCTTTGCTCCCCTTGAATGTAACTCGAGGTTTCCCAAAGATTATGTAAAACTAGTATAGTTTATTTTCTGTTACATCAAAGAAGAAGGCACTCAATACTAGATGAGCCGACCGCCTAGAGGATAGAGGAGGATTGCAAAGAGGCCAGACTGACCAACCAACTAACCAGGAGGCAAGCCGATCGTGTCATAGGATGAGCCGATCAATCCCAAATGGTTCAAGCACAAAGATCTTCATCAACAACATGTTTCATATGATGTAGACCTTAGATGACTGTAATTCCTTGTAGCTCTAAGGAATTAAAATAGGATAGCCATAATCATCACTTTTATCAATATTGTATCTTTTCTCGTTGTGGTTATAGCATGTATATGATACATACTATAAATATGTGGTGATTGGATATGTATATGTATATAAATACCAAACCTCTCAATGTAATATTATGTCTTAGATGCCTTCCATAAGCGGCACACATGAAAAGCTTGATCAACCAAGCGTAGATTTTCACAAATCATGGTACTCCGTCCATCTCGTGGAAGTGTGATGGTAGATATGTAGTTTTGCACAAAGCATGGTACATATCTATCGTGTCAGCTTTTGGGTCAGACTTAACTGGTGACTTAGAGAGCCTAAGCCCAGAGGCATGAAGATGATTATGGAAAAGAGTTGCACATATCATCAATCCAAGAGTTGCATATTATGAATGTGGCATGATGGCCTACCTAAATAGTCAAGTTGTGGGCGATCAACCAAAGCGGACTCATAATTTGATAAAATATGGATCTTGTCCACTGGAAGATTGTACGCTGTAATCTTCTGAATTGATACATGAAGGTTATCAATTTGTACAAAAATAGTGGGAGCGATAATTAATTAAAGGTCTAATCAATATCATCAAATTTATCAAATAAAACAAATCAAAAATGTTTTGAAGAAGTTGCAAATTCTTTTGTAGAATCCAAATGACAAACACAAATACAATATCATTGCGATCAGTTCATAAATGAGATAAACTTTGAATCTGGTTTAGGACCTTTTGAGAGGTGTTCTCAATAGTGAGTGTAAACTCTAAAGTCCTTGAAAAACCAGAGCCAGTGGAACCACTCCAAATGCGACTAAGGCTAAAATTGGATGCTTACTTGAAGTATGCCAATGATGCCTAAGACATCAAGAAGCATATGCTAAGCTATATGAACTATGAGTTGCATAAATAGCTTGAAGCATGGACATTCTTGAGATGGTTATACATCTTAAGAATCGTGTAAAGCATGAAAAGTATAATGTCTTCAAAGTGATGTTTGAGTATAATCAGACAGATGGAGATCAAGTATAATCTCATATGCTCAATATGATTGTGCATATAGATTAACTGTGATTTCATTTAGATCAAGAGTTGACCAAACATATGATTCTACAAATTATTGTGTGAATCATATAGCTAGTTTATCAAATGTTGAGAAACTTGGCCAAACCACTATCTAAAGTGCTTGGCATGTTGATGCCAAAGCATAAATGAAGAAAGGACAAAACCTATGATAATGATCAGTAGAGTGAAGTCCATAGACTAAAGCAAGGTCAAGAAATGTTTTGAAGCCAAGCTAAGGTCCAAATATTCATCGCTCAAGATGTGGAGAAGGGGTAAGTGTAAAACGGAATATGTCCTTTTTCACTTAAAAAGATAAGGAAAGAAAGTCCCACCATTATCACCTGTTTGACATTAGAAAGGGAAATAACCTCTTTATAGAGGCACTTGGGAAGATGATAGAGATAGAGATCTCTACTTCATGACCTGAGAGGAAGTAAGTTAGAAACTATACGGAGCAAGATTTTCTACCATTACAGTTACAATATGACATTCATGGGCATATAATAGAATTAATGAATTGCTATTATACATCTGTCATCAATGAAATCGTCATACATCTTGTATAGACAAGAGTGTAATGGACTGATGTTTTATTTCAAAGAAATGATCTTTGATGGGAATGCCTATGTCTCATCAACTATACTTGATAGTTAAAGAGATAAATGTGTGTGATACATGTAATGAATGACATGATAACTCAAACTTGAATGCCTATAGCATAGTCATCTGTAGTGCATAAATGAGAATTGCATTTCTAGAAATCCATATGAAGGTTATCTAGACTCATTTTGGTTATTGAACCAATATAGGCATGCTAATCGCATTTATTGTGCAAAATGACAAAGGTTCTTCACTAGATGTAGTGGGAGAATGATTGTTCTATTAAGGATTATACATATTGATGTATATAGGCCTTTTAGAATAAATGCTAAAGGTAACCAATAGTACTTCAATGTATTTTTTGATGACCTCAGTAGATATGATAGTTTGTATTTAGTGAATTACAAACATGAATCTCTTGAAGTGTTCAAGAAAATCATAATGAAGTACACAATTATCTTGGTATAAGTATTGAATTTTGATATGATCGATTTGGAGATACTTTGAACCAAGAGTTTGAGAACCTTCTGGAAGATCATGATAATTTATCATGATGGAATCCACCTGAAACACAATGATATTGTATCATGAGAAGTGTATCAGAAAGAAGGAATCACACCTTGATAAGTCAGAGTGTGATTACTAGCTAAAATTTCAAATTTCCTTTTGGGCACATCCTTAACACTGGGAATAAAGAGAATCACAAAATATTGTGGAATCTCAAAGTTCCTTAAGTAACACACAGAACTCATGGTTCTGGTAGAACACGCCTAGATCTTGAATGATATATGATATCTTATGGACAAGAAGGCGATGAGTTGATCATATGATGAGTCAACAGTCTACCTAGAAGTTAATGAGAACCAGAAACTGAGATATGGCTTGAAGCCATGAAATCCAAGATGGACTCCATGTACATCAACAAAGTATGACTTTGGTTGATCAACCTAAAGGGGTAAAACCCATAGGGTACTTTTAGGTCTTCCAGAAGAAGACTGACATGGAGGGCAAGTTGGTTGAAAAGAATTTCTAACAAGTTCAAGGTGTTGAACATGGTGAAATCTTTTCAACAGTTACCATGGATAAATCCATCTGGATAATGCTTTCCATTGTAGCTTAATATGACTATGAGATTTAACATATGGATGTTAAAACCACATCCCTTAAATGGAATATTGTGCTAGATGTGTATGTAATACAACCTAAAAGGTTTCATAAATCCAATAATGCAAATAAAGTCTATAAAGCTGCATAGATCAATCTTTGGATTGAAGCAAGCACCTTAGAAATGGATCTTCAATTTGAAAACATAGTCAAAGAGTTTGACTTGAGTCAGAATGAAGATGTAATGTGTGATTATAAGAATTTAGTGGGAGCATATGTATATTCCACATATTGATGGGGAATAACATCCTTATACTACAAAATCTGACAGTGAAGTGCATTCTAAAAGTTTTTTTTGAGAAGCATCCTATATGATAGGAATCAAGATGTATAGAGATATATCAAGAGGGCTTATTGACCTAAGAAAGAGAATATACTTTGGCAAGATGCTAAAAGGGTTCAACATGGTGAGAGAAAACCTCTCCATGTTCCATTGAGTTAGTCTCTCAAGAGCCAAGTGTCCCAAGTCTTATGAAGAACGAGGAACACATGGATAGATTCCATATGCATTCACAATTAGATCTATCACGTATGAGCTCATCTCGTTATCTTGTATGTATTGGACATGACAAGAAAATATGGACTTATTATCTTATATGTATTGGACATGATAAGAATAAATGAACTCATCATCTTGTATGTATTGGACATGACAAGAAGATATAAAATCATCATCTTGTATGACAAGATGGTATACATATCCAGTTATCTCATATGTATTGGAAATGACGAATGGATATCTATCAAACTCCAATAAGAGTTACTGGAATACCATGAAGGACATCCTTGTGTACTTGTAAAGTACAAAAAGGTTTAGTTATGGTAATAAGGAAGAGTTGGGTGTGAAGAGTTACACCGATGCAAGCTTTGAAAATGACAAAATTGTGTTTGAACTTGGAATAAGAATTGTTAGTTAGAAATGTTCCAACATAAAACAATTGATTAATTCTACAATAAGAAGTCGAGTACCTTAGTGTTACGAACATTGTGAAGGATACTGTATGGATCTAGAAGTTCATATGGATGAACTTGTGGGAGGTTCTAACCATTGATGACTCACTAGTAATACAATAACAACAATGGAGCAAATGGTTAGGCAAAGGAATTTCATATAGCATACTACGCCACTTCCATCTCATACGAGTTGCCGTACATCGAAGGGATGTGAAACATGCAATATACTGAATTGAAGTAAATGTTGCCTACCCGCTATAAAAGCGCTTGTACAACAAAAACATGATGGACATGTTAAGATCACTTGGAATATGATTCATGAGTGATTGGCTCTAAGTGCAAGTGGGATCTGTTGGTATGGTATGCCTAGAGAGCCAATCATATGATGATTGTGATGAGGCATTAGATACATGATTTGAAAATAAAGGTAATTTTGTCTATTATGTTTGTCTCAGTCATGAGATGATGACACATATATGATAGATGTCTAAAAAATGATGAGACTCGATGCCATATGTCTTCAGGTTGAGGACCTGAACAATGACATCATATGTATGATAAGTGTACATACATTCTTGATATGTCCCTAGTCGAATATTACTGTGGAAGCAAAATAGACAACAATAATCCATAAGACTAGAGTGTGTGTTGACTGATGATAGAGTCTTATTAGTCGTGATATATGATATCAAGTCAAGCACACAGATATATGTTAGAGAATAGTATATCAGACATACCCACCGTGAGAGTGATACATGGATACCATGGAATGGTAGTCACAATCATCTCTCATAGTGATAGTGGTGATAGTGGTTCTTCGACCTAAAATCACTACATTCATTACATGTCATTGGGTACACTTTGATATCGTCAAACACAGTCTTGAAACATGGATTGTTATAACATTGATCATTGGGTGACTTTGACACATGGGGACTTGACTGTGAGTGATAGATATGGGATTTTTCCCTCCTACAAGGAGTATGATATCCAAGGCCCCTTGATAAGTGAGACTGAGAATTGTATGGCCATACTCATGTGATTCAATATATGATATGTGAACTCACATGCATCTCAGACAATCTGCTCTAGGTCAAGGAACATGGATTGAATGTTGAAGAGGATGATGTTCCATGCCTCGAGTTCAATCTGGATGTCAGTGACAAAGGAACTATATGATCACTATAACACTAATAAAAGATTGTAGGTTGAAGTTGTTCTCCAACTTTCTGAGTTACTTGGGTAGCAATGATGAGTTACTAGATTCCACTCATTGCTTAAGATGTCATAAGTTGTTATGACCATTCACTGCTGATGAATGCATATTCATCCTAATTTTTAGTCATCCTTTTTATAACCAATTTGATTCAATACTTTCAATTTATCTCTTAAATCTCACATATTGCAAGTTCTCTAAATAAATCTAATTATTATGATTTTTGATCAAAATTATATTGATTTGATACAGGTCTAAATCAAGTTCTATCATTACATGGAATTCACCAAAGAACCTCCCACTTTTGATCTTGACCAAATGGTCTGCTCTAACAGTTCGGACCTTTCAATTTCATATATTCACCCACATGGTCTCAAGACCATTTAAGCCCATTCGGTTTCAAGATTGCATGAGCCTAAATGATCCCGAGACCATTTGAGTCCATACGGTTTCAAGACCAAATGAACCCAAATGGTCTCAAGACCGGATGTCGTCTAATGATTTCAAGACCGTTTGGACCTAGGACCGATTGGATACTCTAAACCGTTTGGGATGAAGACCGTTTGAACAATCAAAACCGTTTAGATCAAGATCGTTTGATCATTCAAGACCGCTTCGACCAAGACCGTTTGGATCCATTCGGTCCCAAGACCGTTTGGAGCCATTCGGTTCCAAGACCATTTGGAGCCATTCGGTCCTAAGACCATTTAGAGCCATTCGGTCCCAAGACCGTTTGGAGCCATTCGGTCCCAAGACCGGTTGTGCATCCAAAATCGAATGGAGATAGAACCCAAGACCAATTGGATCCTAACGGTTTCAAAACTATTTGGATCCATTGAGTTTGCAAAAGACACAAGATCGGTCAAAGGAAGATCATTAAAGTCAAGACCGTTTGGTGCCATTCGGTTTCCAAAACCGTTTGGCCATCCAAACGGTCCCCAGACCGTTTGACTAAACTGTTTGAAGCAAAATATCTCCAAGACCGTTTGAACATCAAATGGTCTTCAAAACAGTTTGGATGTCAAACAGTCTCCAAACTGTTTGGGGCCTAACTCACACCAAAAGCATGAGGGCCAATCCTGACCCTATAAATAGGACCACAAGGGTCCTCATTTCAGGGGGGGGGGGGGGGGGTAGCACGCCGACAGGCTGCCAAAGGTCTGATCCAGCCCCAACTTCCACATGCCGACCTGCTCCTCTTGGCACCGAGCAAGGAGAGAAGGAGAGAGAGAAGGTGAAGAAGAAGGATTTCCCATCCTACCTTGGTGGTTCTTCCTCCTTGTTCAGATCTTCCCCGACACGACATAGGAGACCACATCATCTTCACCGAGCTGTGACCACCTTCTTCATCATGCTCATGGAGGAACCTTCCCTTTTTCTTATTCTTCTTGTCTCTCGCATCATGAGCGAGTAGTATTCTTTCGCTGGGGTGCGGGGACTAGCCCCGCTTCCCATGCAATCATGTTCTTTTATTAAACTTCCCATGGTAATGTATATAACTTTTCATCTCGTTGTTAATCATTATGTTTGTAGTTAGATTAATTTCTTGTTTTCATCTTTGTTCTTCCTACATTGTGAGAACTTCTATATGTAGGATTGAATGTCGTTTAACAAGTAAACTCCCAAACTAGAAATAGAATGGGATTGCTTGAGGTTGTAAGTGTATGATCCGTGAGGGGACGAGCCATCTAGACTTCGGTGACGCTTCTATGTACCTAACGCCTGTATAAGGGGTTCATAACCTTAGTTGGATTTTGTATCTACTTGTTAATCGTCGATGTTTTCTCGTATGTTAATCACCTTCTTGCTTATCGATTAATGTGGTTGACTCCCAAACTAGAAATAGAATGAGATTTCTTCGAGGTCGTAAGTGTATGATCCGTGAGGGGATGAGCCATCTAGCCTTCGGTGACGCTTCTGTGTGCCAAACGCCTGTATAGGGGGACCACAACCTTCATTGGATTTCTATATCTTCGGAGCCGTAAGTAAGTGATCCGGATGGTGACGAGACATCTGATGCCTAAGGTGATGCTTACGCAAACCTAACGCCTGTATGTGGGGTTTTGCAGTAGCTCTATTTGGATAGTTATATCTTGCCTGGATGTTTGATGTTTAGATGTGTTTGTATGTGTAGAAGTGGTGAAACCTGATACCACCCCAGCGATTCCATATCATTGATCTAAATCCAACATTAATTTAGCTTTTACTTTCTTGCAATTAGTTTAATCAAACTCAAATCAACCAATCATTTTAAATATTAGTCTTAACTCGAACTAGACGAGACTAACAAGGATTCTTAAAAATGTTGTCCTTTGGGTTCGATCCTTAACTATACTGTGATAAGACACGTCCGCTTGTGGGTGGTATTATTGCACTTTGGTTTTGGTAAAAGCTTGAGGATTTCAACCTCGAGTGAGTTTGTTAGTGCGATAAAAATCCCACGTCCAATTCTGGCGTCGTTGTCGGGGACTACCGAATCAGTTAGTCAAATCTAGTTCTTTTAAGACTAATCTAGGATTTTGCCCTTTTTCTTTTTGAAACAATCGACCATCTACTTGAATTTGACTCTACTTCGTGGCTCTCACTTTCCAAATCTTTCTATTACGGGTACAACCCAAATCATAGTGCATGCACTATTTGGACAGCCCCGGACTAATAGTGAGCTTTGATCCCGAGATAGATAGAACTTTTCATCGTCAGATCAGAGAAAATCAAGCAAGGATGGCTCAAGAAGAAGAAGTAGCCCGAAGGGTGGCTCAAGCCATCAATGCGCAAAGAGAGAGGCTCATGCAAGAAGCCAGAGCCACAATTCAAGAAGAAATCCTAGCAACGCAAGCAGCAGCTCAAGCAGTTGAACTACAAAAGGATCTTAAAGAGTTCTCAATCCCGAAAGCTGTGAATGTTCATCATCCAGTACAACCTCCTCCCATAAATGCTCCTAATTTCAAGATAAGAGTGCATTTGATCACCCTACTTCAGAACAGCCCATTCTATGGAAAACAAGGTGAAGATAGCCAAGAACATCTTTTGAGATTTATTGATCTATGTGCCATGACAAAGCAAAATGGGGTGTTCGATGATGCCATTCGACTCCGTCTCTTCAAGTATTCCCTTGCTGATAGAGATATAAGTTGGTACAATTTGTTGCAAAGTGAAATACCCAAAACCACTTGGGAACAACTCCAAAATGTGTTTCTGGAAAAGTTCTACCCTCCATCTCTCACATACAAAATTAGAAGCCGAATAACAAATTTCACTCAAGTCCCTGGAGAGACCCTTGTTGAAGCTTGGGACAGGTACAAAGAGCTTCTACGTAAATGTCCACACCATGGAATTCCTAAGAATCAACTCATCGAAATTTTCTATAGGGGCATGGATGACGATATCAAGAGATTCTTAGATTCCTCATCTGGAGGAAACTTCATGTGTCAAAGTTATGACAGTGCATGGAGGGTCGTAACCCTTGGAGCTGAAAATCAAGTTAATTAGGGTAGATCTATAGGGAAAGGAGTCTTGAACGTAGCTATGGCTGAAGCTACTCCCCAGTACAAGTCTATAGTTGAAACCCTAAAACTCTTAGTTGCCAAGCAAGACCATATTGAATCATCTCTTACTGCTATTAGAAGAGGACGTTCACCCACTCGACAACAAGAACAGGTCAAGTCAGCTTCATTGTTCTATGAAGCATGTAAAAGTACTGATCATTCCACATTGGCATGCAATGTTCTCTATGATGTTGTTCTAAGAAATGTATGTGGCCAAGGAGATAATAACCAAATGAAGAACCTAAATGTTGTTAATACCATCCCTGGTCAAGGTTATTACAATCCGAATCGGAATAAGAATCATCTGGGTTTTCAATATGGAAACCCCTCTGGAGCTGTGAACTCACATCAATTTGGTTTGAACAATCAACCACGAGGTCCACTAGGATTTCAGTATAATCAACAATAGAATTTTGGAAATCAAGGAAACTTCAAGGGAAACTTTCAGAATAGGAACTTCAATAACTTTCAAAATAGTTCTCAATACCAGAATCTTAATCAGCCTCAAGGACAACAAGTTGTTCCCTTCTCACCTGATGACAAATTGACAACCATTGAGAAGATATTACAATCACAGGTGAATATGATAGATAACCAACAAACCTTGATAGCTAACCAACAAGCACATCAAAAAGCTATTGAATCTCAACTAGGTCAACTTGTCTCAAGCATAGAGCCACCTGTTGGAGCATTTGCGGGCCAGCCCGAGAGTAATCCTAAGCACCCAGAACAATTGAAGGCTATCACAACCAGGTCAGGCAAGGATTATTCTGATCCTCCTGTCAAGCCACCAGTGGTTATTACAAATGAAGATGAACCTATGATTGTCCAAGACTCAACAACACCGGAGTCTCAACCTAAAGAACTAGTAATTGCTGATAAGATAGACAAGGAAAGTCCTGAGAAACCTATTGATGAAGAAACTGAAACACCAGAACCTGATAACCCTGTATACAAGCCTCACATTCCTTTCCCTGCTCATTTAAGGCAAACCAAGCTTGATACTCAGTTCAATAAGTTTAAAGAAGCTATGAAGAAACTCCATGTTGATATACCTTTTTTGGATGCACTGGCTGAGATACCAGCTTGGACAAAGTACTTAAAGTCACTAATGACCAGGAAATATATAACTGAAGAATATGAGACAGTCAAGTTAGCTAAAACCATTTCGGATATCATCCAGAGTAAGATGCCAAAGAAGCAGAAAGATCCAGGATCTTTTAGGATTTCCTGCCATATCGGTGATTCTTCATGCAAGAAAGGACTAGCAGATCTTGGTGCTAGCATCTCCATCATGCCACTCAGCCTTTGCAAAAGGCTAGGGTTTGCTAAACTTCTTCCAACTGGCATGACCATACAACTCACAGACAATTCAATAAAATGCTTGTTAGGAATTATTGAGGATGTACCTGTCAAGGTAGGGAAAGATTCTTATGTTCCATGTGACTTTGTCATCATGGACATAAAAGAGGACACCAGATATCCTCTCATATTTGGAAGTCCGTTCCTCACCACTACAAGAATTCTAATTGATGTTGAAGCAGGAACATTGCTTCTCAGACTTGGTAAAGAAACCCTCGAATTCAAAGTTTTTGAAAGCATGAGAAGACCAAGTATGCAAGAAGAAGTTTATCTGATTTACTGCATTGAACATATTCATTCCTTACACGAGGGATATGAAGAAGACAATCATTTAGAAGTGACTCTAACAAACCCCTCTACTGATAACCCCATCAGTGAGCAAGTTAAAGAGTGTGTTCTTGACCTTGACACTACCAAAGAAGATCCCGAGGCTAAGTTTGAAGGACTCAAGGCAGTGGAAGCTACTGAAGAAACATGCAAAAAACTAGAGGGACCCAAAATGAAGCCCATGCCTGAGGGAATGAAGTATGTGTTTTTGGATGATATCAAGGTTTCTCCAGTAATAATAAATTCCGATCTTACAACCGAACAAGAAGATAAACTCCTGAAAGAATTAAAGGAAAGAAAGAAAGCCATCGACTATAAAATGAGTGACCTCACTGGGGTTAGTCAAGCGTTGTGTATGCACAAGATCCCTATGATGGAAGATCACAAGCTAACTATTGAACATCAATGGAAACTGAATCCAAATATGAAGGAAGTAGTCCGTCGCGAGGTCATTAAATTGCTCACAGCTGGAATAATCTATCTGATATCAGACTCGCCATGGGTGAGCCCAGTGTATGTAGTCCTGAAGAAAGGTGAAACAACTGTTATACGAAATGAAAACAATGAACTCATCCCCACTCGAACAGTCACAGGGTGGAGGATGTGCAGAGATTATGGGAAGTTAAACAAGGCAACTCGAAAAGATCATTTTCCAATGCACTTTCTTGATCAAGTATTAGAGTGACTGGCCCATCAAGAATATTTCTATTATCTCGATGGTTACTCTAGATTCTATCAAATACCTATACATCCATATGACCAAGAGAAAACTACTTTCACCTGCCCATTCAGAACATACGCATTTAGAAGAATGCCATTTGGACTCTGCAATGCACTTGTAGCTTTCCAACGTTGCATGGATGCCATATTCATTGGTCTTACTGAAACAATTATGGAAGTTTTCATGGATGATTTTTCTGTATACGAAGATTCTTTCGACTCATGTCTAAAACACCTCTCCCTCATTCTCAAACATTGTGAAGAAGCTCATCTTGTGCTGAATTGGGAGAAGTGTCATTTCATGGTAAAGGAAGGCATTGTCTTGGGCCATAGGGTCAGCAATAGAGGAGTTGAAGTACATAAAGCCAAGATTGAAGTGATTTCCAAGCTCTCTGTCCCTATCAATGTAAAGGAAGTTCGAGCATTCCTTGGTCACGCAGGTTTCTATAGACGGTTTATAAAGGATTTCTCAAAGATAACCAAGCTGATGACAAATTTGTTACTAAAGGATGCCAAATTCAATTTTGACAAAGAATGTGTTAAAAGCTTCAACACACTGAAGCATGCCCTTACAACCACACCCATCATTAGAGCTCCCGATTGGGACCACCCTTTTAAAATCATGTGTGAGGCAAGCAATTATGTTGTAGGTGTTGTCTTGGGCCAATATATAGAAAATAAACATTATGCGATCTATTATCCATCAAAGACCCTCGATGAAGCTCAGAGGAATTATGCTACTACTGAGAAAGAACTTCTGGCAGTCGTGTATGGCTTCGATAAGTTCAGAACCTACCTAATTGGTTCAAAGGTCATTGTCTACTCAGATCATGCTGCCATTCGTTACCTTATGGCAAAGAAAGATACAAAACCTAGGCTAATTAGATGGATTCTCCTATTATAAGAATTTGATTTGGAGATAAGAGATAAAAAGGGCACAGAAAATGTGGTAGCAGATCACCTCAGTCGCATCCACACTCTGGATACTGAGAAGATTCTGATTAATGATTCCCTTCTGGATGATCAAGTAATGAAGGTTTCAGAAGCTATACTGTGGTGCTCAAATTTTGTGAACTACCTCACTGCTGGGGTTATCCATCCTCAATGCATCGGAAATGCACTATAGGAAATTTATGCATGATGTTAAACAGTACTACTGGGATGAGCTGTACCTTTTCAAACTATGTGCGGATGGTCTATACAGACGATGTATCTCCGAAGAAGAAGCTCAACTTATTTTGGAACAATGTCACTCTGGCCCAGTCGGAGGCCATATGAGTTCGAAGAAAACTACTATAAAAGTTTTGCAATGTGGGTTCTTTTGGCCAACCATATCCAAAGATTCCAATGGCTTTGTCCTATCATGTGACAAATGTCAAAGATATGGCAATATAACAAAGAGAGATGAGATGCCACTGAATATGTGGCAGGAAGTAGAGATATTCGATGTTTGGGGGGTGGACTACATGGGTCCATTCCCATCTTCTCATGGATTTTCTTACATCCTAGTGGCGGTAGACTACGTCTCAAAATGGGTTGAATCCATACCAACCGTCACTAATGATTCCAAACCCATCATCAAATTATTCAAAGATATTATCTTCCCCCATTTTGGAGTACCACGAACTGTGATATCCAACAGAGGGTCACATTTTCTAGAAAGAAGCTTTGAAGCATTGCTGAGAAAGTATGGTGTAACTCACAAGGTAGCCTCACCCTACCATCCACAAACAAGTGGACATGTAGAGGTTTCTAACAGACAACTCAAGGCTATATTGGAAAAGACAGTAGGCCACAATCGGAAAGATTGGTCAGTAAAAATCAATGATGCTTTGTGGGCCTACCGTACTTCTTTTAAGACCCCCCTTGAAACTACACCATTTTGATTGATCTATGGAAATTCATGCCACCTACCTATAGAACTGGAACACAAAGCATGGTGGGCAATAAAACAACTGAATTTTGACATAAAGAAAGTAGGCGAAGCCAGGATTCTGCAACTCCAGGAGTTGGATGAACTCTGGATAACAACTTATGAGAATGCTCAAATCTACAAAGAACACACCAAACTTTGGCATGATGGTCATTTGAAAAGAAACGACATACAAGTGGGAGACCATGTTCTTCTATTCAACTCAAGGTTGAAGTTATTCCCAGGGAAACTTCGTTCTCGCTGGTCTGGACCGTATATTGTCAAAAGCATCTCCCCACATGGTGCTTTCTCTTTATGGAGCAAAAAGTCGGGTGAATTTGTGACGAATGGTCATCGTTTGAAAAGATATTTCACCACAACTGACATAA
Source organism: Alisma plantago-aquatica (assembly GCA_963693085.1). Taxonomy (NCBI): domain Eukaryota; kingdom Viridiplantae; phylum Streptophyta; class Magnoliopsida; order Alismatales; family Alismataceae; genus Alisma; species Alisma plantago-aquatica. Next base: position 689,299,856 of record OY856409.1, read on the forward strand.
GCACCAGATCAATAATAGATCTCTCCAATCCAAGGGAACCACCGTGAAGATGAAGATATCAAGTCGATCTATCGACATAAAACAAAGGCGCTTGTTGGGAGGCAACCTGATAAATAATTTCATATTTAGTTTTAAATTTGAATTAGAAATTTTTCCTTAATTTTGTTTTTACTTTTTAGTTAATTTTGCACCAAATAAAATTTGCATCGCGAGATGCTATTTGGAGTTCTGATTAATCTTCTTTTCTATATTTTTAGATGGAGGACGCACGCTGTCTGGAATGCAACAACATCTCGTGGTCCTACCGGCATGAAGTTTCCCCTCCATCTCGGATTTAGTGTTTGCTCGAGACGAGAAAATTTCAAAGTTTGGGGTGGAGGGTGGGTGGTACGTATCTTACTCTCCACCGACACACATTTTAAGATTTCACCGCCACAACATTTTCAAAATTTTCAAAATTTTCAAAAGTTCCCAAAGAAATTGAACAGATACTTGATGAAAATTTGACATGTTTTCAATCTCTATGCATTTATCATTATACCCTCCTTATTCAAAGAAGATCCTCAAAAGGACCTTCTTTTGAAAACTAGCCTTTTGATTGAAATCATCTTGTGAAGCTTATGAATCCTAACATCACGATCTTTATGCAAAAATTGGCAAGTGTCTGTCGAGCTGATAGGGATCAAACATATCATGCTTCCTAACTGACTAGTGGAACAACAACATGGAATCCCCACCGGATCATCATCAAGTCATTATTTGAGCAGAGTTTGATAGAGAGAACAACCCGGTGCACTGAATTATAAATCAAGTTGCATTCAGATCTGAACTATTTTCTACACTTCTTCTATCATCTTCGTACCCCTCCATCCATTAGAAAGAAACAAAAATAACCAAAATAGTGTCAAACCCTAAGTTCGGGGTAGCATGCCGCTTCCCTCTATATCCGCTTCTTCCATACCCCTCGCAAATTAATAGGGGCGTACCACCAAATATGCAATCTTGAGGCGAATAGAGGAGAGATTTGCATATAAAAGATGCCAAAGTGCACACAAAAAGAAATGCAATCTCGAGTCAAATAGAGGAGAGATTCGCATGAAAATATATGCAATAAATGAAATTGCAAAAATAATAAAAATCTTGATTCAAATAGAGGAGAGATTTACTTCTTCTTTCCATACCACCCTTCACTCCCTTTTCTACCTAAAGGCACAATTAAAGCCTTCAATTCCCTGAAAAACACCAGTGTTAGATCAGATGCCCACTTGTCATTCTGCGGGGATCTCTGGACTCTTACAAAACTCTTTGACATGCTTGTTCCTGGAAAAAGTAAGGATGAAGTGAGGTTGGAAAGAGAACTCAGGAACGAAGATATTATAAGATGTGTTTTGTGGTCTCAAGAAGTTGAGATGCTTGGTCATACTGAGCGGAAAAGAAATAATCATGATGTGAAGAGGAAGTAGTCACATGATCGAAAGTATTCACTTGGCGACTGTTTCAGATTTTGTGTTACTCGAGGACGAGCAACGTTTAAGTTCGGGGTGTTTGATGAATGCATATTCATCCTGATTTTCAATCATCCTTTTTATAACCAATTTGATTCAATACTTTCGATTTATCTCTTAAATCTCACATATTGCAAGTTCTCTAAATAAATCTAATTATTATGATTTTTGATCAAAATTATATTGATTTGATGCATGTCTAAATCAAGTTCTATCATCACATGGAATTCACCAAAGAACCTCCCACTTTTGATCTTGACCAAACGGTCTGCTCTAACAGTTTTGACCTTTTGGTTTTAGATATTCACCCACACGATCTCAAGACCGTTTAAGCTAATTCGGTTTAAAGACCGCATGAGCCTAAACGATCCCGAGACCATTTCAGTCCATACGGTTTCAAGACCAAATGAACCCAAACAGTCTCAAGACTGGATGTCGTCTAACGGTTTCAAGATTGTTTGGACCTAGGACCAATTGGATACTCTAAACCATTTGGGATGAAGACCGTTTGAACAATCGAAAACTTTTGGATCAAGATCGTTTGATCATTCAAGACCGATTCAAACAAGACCATTTGGAGCCATTCAGTCCCAAGACCGTTTGGAGCCATTTGGTCCCAAGACCGTTTGGTGCCATTCGGTCCCAAGACTGTTTGGAGCCATTCGGTCCCCAGACCGGTTGTGCAGACAAAACTGAATCGAGATAGAACCTAAGACCGATTGGATCCTAACAGTTCCAAGACCATTTGGATCCATTCACTTTGCAAAAGACACAAGACCGGTCAAAGGAAGATCGTTAAAGTCAAGACTGTTTGGTGTCATTCGGTTTCCAAAACTGTTTGGCCATCCAAACAGTCCCCAGACCGTTTGACTAAACTGTTTGAAGCAAAATATCTCCAAGACCATTTTAATGTCAAACGGTCTTCAAAATGGTTTGGACGTCAAACGGTCTCCAAACCGTTTGGGGCCTAACTCACACCAAAAGCATGAGGGCCAATCCTGACCCTATAAATAGGACCACAAGGGTCCCCATTTCAGGGGGGGCACACCGACAGGCTACCAAAGGTCCGATCCAGCCCCAACTTCCACACGCCCACCTTCTCCTCTTAGCACCGAGCAAGGAGAGAAGGAGAGAGAGAAGGTGAAGAAGAAGGATTGCCCATCCTGCCTTGGTGGTTCTTCCTCCTTGTTCAGATCTGCCCTGACATGACGTAGGAGACTGCATCATCTTCATCGAGCTGCGACCACCTTCTTCATCATGCTCATGGTGGAACCTTCCCTTTTTCTTATTCTTCTTGTCTCTCACATCATGAGTGAGTAGTCTTCTTTCGCTAGGGTGTGAGGACTAGCCCCGCTTCCCATGCAATCATGTTCTTTTGTTAAGCTTCCAATGGCAATGTATATAACTTTTCATCTTGTTGTTATTCATTATGTTTGTAGTTAGATTAATTGCTTGTTTTCATCTTTGTTCTTTCTACGTTGTGAGAACTTCTATATGTAGGATTGAATGTTGTTTAACAAGTAGACTCCCAAACTAGAAATATAATGGGATTCCTTGAGGTCGTAAGTGTATGATCCGTGAGGGGATGAGCCATCTAGCCTTCGGTGACGCTTCTGTGTACCTAACGCCTGTATAGGGGGTTCACAACCTTAGTTGGATTTTGTATCTACTTGTTAATCGTCAATGTTTGCTCGTATGTTAATCGCCTGCTTACTTATCGATTAATGTGGTTGACTCCCAAATTAGAAATAGAATGGGATTTCTTCAAGGTCGTAAGTGTATGATCCGTGAGGGGACGAGCCATCTAGCCTTCGGTGATGCTTCTATGTATCTAATGCATGTATAGGGGGACCACAACCTTCATTGGATTTCTATATCTTCTGAGCCGTAAGTAAGTGATCTGGATGGTGACGAGACATATGATGCCTAAGGTGATGCTTACGCGAACCTAATGCATGTATGGGGTTTTTTGCAGTAGCTCTATTTGGATAGTTATATCTTGCGTGTATGTTTGATGTTTAGACGTGTTTGTATGCGTAGCGGTGGTGAAACCCAATACCACCCCAACGATTCCATATTATTGATCTAAATCCAACTTTAATTCAGCTTTTACTTTCTTACAATTAGTTTAATCAAACTCAAATCAACCAATCATTTTAAATATTAGTCTTAACTCGAACTAGACTAGACTAACAAGGATTCTTAAAAACGTTGTCCTTTGGGTTCGATCCTTAACTATACTGCGATAAGACCCGTCTTCTTGTGGGTGGTATTATTGCACTTTGGTTTTGGTAAAAGCTCGAGGATTTCAACCTCGAGTGAGTTTATTAGTGCGATAAAAATCCCACGTCAACTGCCAACACAAATTGGAACATGCATGGTCACACACATAGGATACCCCTGGAAGAGGAGATTGTCCACGAATAATGTTTAGATTGAGACTAAAGGTGTTTAGGTACTCAATTAAACATACAATTGAATGACTGGACTCAGAACTATCAAGTTCAAGTGTTGAATTAGTTGGTTAGAGTGTCAGGTCGATTGGAGACTACATTGACAATGTCAGGACTGTCAACTGACCGGTTCATCCAGGTGAGCCAATCAGATGGTGTGTGCCAACTGACCAGTTCACTTGGTGAATTGGGCGGCTCACAGTCCTTCCAATTGAGGAAATAAGGATTTTCCTAGTGGAAGAAAACTTTCACCTTTCACTTGTTCAATTCGATTGGAATAAGGATTAATCTTTGAATTAATTGGAAATGATTGAGGAAAGTCAATTGCAGACAAGTCTGGGAAGTGAAATGACCAATTAACACTCCCAACCGACTGGTTCACTAGTGAACCGATCAACTCACCTTACCAAATGACTGTTTCAGTTGTGAAACGATCGGTTCTCCTACCGTAGTGCAAGTTATTCATGGAATTTTTGATCATTTTACTCTCGAACTAACTAGGAACCCTGACCCTACCCTCTACTATAAATAGAGGGGTAGTGGGGGCTTCTCAAAACACACAACTCAGAACATTAGTTACTCTGCAAAGTTGTTGTCCTCTCTAGTTTTGGTAACCGAGAGAGCCCGAGCAAGTGCTACTCGACTAGGGAGGCACATCGAGGGAAAGACAACTATAGAAAAGTAGTCTGAGTTCAGTAGAGAAGGTTGGTGCTAGTACACCAACATGAGGGTCGTCTCCTTCCTACCAATTCTTCTAGAACGACAAGAGTTCTAGGTGGTCCATGTGGACTATCTATAGAGGCGGGAGATGTCTACCACTCAGGAGGACACGTCAGCCTGCAGTCCATGGTGGAGGCCAGAGAGTCCATGGCGAAGACCAGGAGTTGCACAGACACCATCCAAGACATGGCATTGAAGACCGCACATGGCTATGAGGTATTGTTTCTACGCAAGCCCCAAGACTAGTTATATATCTCTAAAACCGTCCTTCCCATTACATAGTCATTGATGCAATCTCTTGTTATGGTTTAATGGCCAGTAAAATTTTTGTTTTCGCTGCCTGTTCTGAGGCCATAAAACCCAACAGTTTGTTCCTCTATCTTGGAATGGTCATTATAGTGTGGTATTTTCTCTCTCTTATTTATAAGCCCTCACTTTGCAGGCGATATGTATGCCATCACTTATGTATGATATAGTGATGGTTATGAGATACAGGGTGGTGCTTAGACGCACTAATGAGATAATATGTGATGATGAACATGCATGGCTTAGCCCTCACTTTACAGGTGATATGTATGTCATGGGTTATGTATGATATAGTGATGATTATGTGATATAGGGTGGTGCTTAGGCACACTAATGAGGCAATATCTTATGGTGAACATGCATGGCTTAAAGTGATAGGTACTATGACCTGGTGATGGCTTGATGCCTATTGTGAAGTGATCTTCTCAAGTGATGTGATTAGGGGATTAAGATCCCATGGTGATATTTGACGTTGATGATGGCCTTGCGGATGGCAAAACTTTGAGTACCATGTGGTGATTGTGTGACAAGTTCACATCTTGTACGATTTATATCTTCTGAAGTCACAACACACCCTTAATCATGTAGTGTTTGTTTTAGATTTTATATGTTGTAACTTGATTCATGCTAAGAGCCACCCAATTGGATAACTAATAAAGTGAAGCCTAATCATGTAGTTTGTGTTGTACCATAGATCCAATTCTAGTGTCAGCTTTATTTTCTAGATTAGTGAAACGAGTACAACTCGGAGTGCATATTTTTGAATATGTGGGGTGCAAGTTGAGTATCTCCCTACGTCCATAATTATAGGTAGTGTGAGACGGCCATGCGTGGGATGATCTCATTGTGATAGTGATGTCCATGAGTGAGCCACTCCTTCTTTTAAGAATGGCCATGTGTTGGCCTATTCTTCTAGTACCATTACATGTACCAAGGTGGTCTAGGTGTTTATATATACAGATGATCATGTGTGAGAAGATCCTTGTGCATACCATATGTCACTCTTTTGCAGTTGACTGGTATCTCTCTATGGTGTTCTCTTGTGCTGACCAAGAGGTGGTGGAGAGATCGTGGATTTCAGCTCTTCCATGAACCTTATATGTCACTAATTTCAACTTAGTAGTGGTTAGTTGGATTTGGGTGGTACAACTCAAATCCTTGGGGCATAATAAAAGTCATAACACAACCTGTTGGGTTTTAGGGGAGGCAGAGAAGGCAGCGGAAACAAAACTTTTCTCCCCCAAACCCGAAACAAGGAAACGTGTCAACATCTATACAATAGGAAAGGATGGTTTGTGGTATCATACCTTGTCCCGAGGCTTGCTCGGTGACAATACCTCACAGCTTGTGTGGTCTTCACCTCCGGTCTTGGACGGTGTCTGTGCAGCTCCTAGTCGCACTGGGACTGACGACTCCTGGTCTCACCGGGACTGTCGGGATTGACAGTTGTCCTCTGAGCGGAAGAAACCTCTCGCCTCTGAAGTAGTCCACACAGACCACCTGGAACTCCACACTCCTTGTCCCACAAGGAGTTGGAAGGAGTCGCACCCTCCTGTTGACGTACTAGTCGCCAACACACTCTCCTGCCTCCAGTTGCAACTGCAGTTTTCTTTCCCTTGTTGCGCCTCCCTTAGCGGGTAGCACTTGCATTAGAGATTTGAGTTTGTATTAGAAAAAGGGAGGCTACAACTATGTATCTAGATTTGAGTTTGTATTAGAGATACATAGTTGTAGCCTCCCTTTTTCTAGGCCCTAGTCGATTATATTTACAATGAATACCTGATCTACCTAGTTTGCAATGCATTAGAGATAATCAGAGCCAATCATTATCATAAATTCATTAATACCCTTTATATATGATTAAATAACCATAATACACTCAATAACAAGACTTAAGGAACACATATACCATATACCATGCTTGACTCAAATTTGACACCCTAACATATTCTTAGGAGTATAAGATGAAATGAATCAAATTAATGTGTAATAAGTATTAAAATTAGTGAGTATATTAAATTTATGTATGATATACAAATAATGAAATCTAATGGTACACATATTCAAAATGTGAAATTGATGGCAACATTGGATTTCTCACATGCTAACTGGTCTAGCTTTCTATTTAGGTATCAATTAGACAACATTTGCCCATCCATTTAATGGTTTGAGTACCTAACTTAGTAAACATGTTTTCATATTATTACACTCCTATGCCACCGGGTTCATTGTCCAGGAGACTCGTTCCCTCCTTGATGCGATCAACACTCCGCTGCATTGCAGATCATGTTTAGCGGATGCGTTCTTCTCCGCCCTACCTTCTTCCTCCCCTCCCCGCGCATCTCGTGCTTTCCTACCTCCGCAGACAACCAGCTCTTGGGCAGCCAGAAGCCGCTACTCCTCCTCTTCTTCTCCTTTTCTTTACTTCTTTCCTTCACTGCCACTCGTCCCTCTCCTCTCCATGCCAACCCTAGCCGCCACCCATCTCTGCTTCTTCCCTCTCGCACCATGTGCCCAACACCCCATCATAAATCTGGCTACAGAGAAACACACCTAGAAACCATCTAATCCTTACCGCCCTTTCTAATTCTTCGTCTCCATCCCCAGTTCCACGAAACCTAGAAACCACCTCTCTTCCCTCCCCCAAATTAGCAGATGTGTTGGAGGAAACTAGCATGCCGGCCATTTCCCCCAACTCCAAAAACCACTAAAAGATCTACAGGTTACTCGCTAGCCATAGTGGTGGCAGCAAGATCAGTTGATGCCTCCATACTTGCCTCATCCATAGACCTTCCTAGGTGCCGTCATGGATCCACAACCCCCATCGATCATCTCTTCTTCTCCTTCTCACCCTCTTCTTCTCGGTCGCTACTTCCTCTCCCCCTACGCCTATGCCTCCTCTTCTCTTTTCCTTCTAGGCCCTCTAAACCATAGTAGTGCTTCTACTCTTAACAACAACCACGACAACAAGCCACCATCACCATTACCCTCATTGCTCACCCTGCGCCAACTATTGCGGTTGTCAGATTCAGTGTTGCAATCTACAGAGGTTGCAGCAAAGCGTCGCTATGTTCCCAAGGGTGAACGCCGCCATATCCACTGATCATCAGCCACAACCAACTCATCCCTCCTTACCAACGTAATCCAGCCTGCCCGCCACCTGCAAACTGAGAACTTTCGGTGTCGTGGTCACATAAAGTTGAAATCATCTATCAAGATGGCTGTCGTCACCAGAGTTGTCATCACTGTATATCAAGGATCATCTCTTCGTTCATCCTAGTAGTGACTGCTCTTGACACAATCTTTGTCTGGTCCTTCCTTGCCTCCTCTTCATTTCTCCTTCCTCCACAAATCTTAATGTCTTGTTGTAGCCGAGAGAGCACCGACACCTAGCACTACAGTGGCTAGTGACAACCCAGTAGTGATCGCCTACGGTTAGTAGCCACCACAATCACCACCGCATATGCTACCTTTAAACATCACCACAACTTGCTCAACCATCATACAAGTCCGCCATGTCATCTTGCAATCTGTTAGATCGACCATCATCCTGTACAATTGAGTTGTGATTGGTATAAGGTTGTGCCCCTTACCTTGGGAAGGTCCAAGCCATCATGGATGAATGAAAGTCAAGTGGGTCTACAGGTCAGTAGAAGTATTTTATTTATGTGGTCTCGTTTTCTATATGACTTAACTTGAGAACTTGATTGGATAATGATATCGTTGGATAATACATCAATAGTAAATATAATGTGTAAGATGTAGAAGACATTATATAATTAATCCATTATTGTAACATGTATTAGGTTCATAACATATCTATACACGTGCTAATATATCACTAGATGGAAGGTTCTAAAAAAATACAATTATTAGTAATCTATAACTATACCAATATGTATACAATCATGACTTAGTACAATATACATGGATTCTAAATCTCGGTGGGTTTATACAATTAATAACGATATGGAAGCGAATGATGTACATGAACTGGCAAATAAACTTTATTACATTGACTAATGTAGTCAATTCATTTATATACCTAATCACCTTTAAGTTCTTATATAGTGAAATGAAAACTAGAAATACAGACGGGTCTAGGAAATACACCTATCTAGGTTGATCAAGTTTTGTGTAGAAGGGCACATAAAATGTGTACAAGAATGCGTATTTGTAAATGTAAGTTTGGGTGAAAATCCACATCAAACATGTATACATCGAATACTACTATTCAAGACATGTTCAAGAACTAAATAATGGAATATGTATACACACACTAATAAGCACGCTAAATATGATGTCAGGAAGAATATAGAAACACATGTTATTAGGAAGAGAATGATACTACAAAACCTAATTGGAATAATGCATATATGTAAATTTGACTTCTACGACTAAATATGGATACAAGAACTAAAATGCATATATCTAATGAATGGTACATTCACTTAATAAGATTCAAAGGTCTAACACACCATCAAGTGATAACAATTTGGATAAGGGTTTAATATAGCATAATAGGGTGGATACACATGTATGCTTTGATTTGACTAACATATCTAATATATTCATAGGATGAAAACTTAGCTTCGTGGATCAAGTATATAGATTGAGTTTAGATTTAGCTATGAAGTTCAGGTATGTACATCCTCTATTTTAATTTGGGCATTATTTGACTGAAATCTACTTTTCTTTTAATGAGGCATCTCTTGAACTTTTAATTCCACTTGAAATTCATTTACTTGGACATTCATATCTCATGTTCCTTATTCATTATATTCATGTGGTTGATGAACTACTTTGTTTATATGGGTTTTTGGACCCCCTTGCTATGATTGCCATTTTATGAAGAATTGACTGAACTGCTGGTCTTACCTCTCTATTTTATGCAAGCTACATTTTTGACTAGAATATCTAAAATAGTGGTACTTATGTACAACCATACTTATATAGGGCGTGCATTTCCGTCCAGGGTGTGCGTTTCCACCCTTATTTCTTTTAGGCCATGATCATATGGTGTTATGGCCCTGTTTTAGGTATATTTAGTCTACATTGTTATGCAGGCAAATATTTGTTGTTTTAATATGAATGTGTGGATGATTGTTATGGCAAGACACTCTTTATTATCATGCTTGTAATCTAAATTTAATATTCCTCATTTCTTTTGTTATATTCCTTTTGAACTTACCTAATTGCAACTAGCCCCCTTCTTGTGGGAACATCTCTTTTTGCACTTTTACCCCAATATAATGCCCAAAGTTTATTATGTGTACATACTCAGCCTTTGTTGACCTCTATGTTGTTTCCTATGTTCTGGGTGATGTTCCCTTCCACCCAGGTTTAGGTACATTAGAAGACAAGAGCTCAAAAGATCACCAACTTGACATGGACTTAAGGATAGCTTGGAATGGTTGGGTTACCCTCTGCTATTGGCTTTTGTTGTACTTAGTTCAAGTTTTTTTTGTAAAATCACCTATTATGGTGAGGAACAATTGTATAAATGAATCATGAAGCAACTTTATAATAGTTTTGTTTCTACTTCTTTATTATTACATGGCTCTTGTATTATATCATTTTGAATGGATCCCCTTTCGGGTCTCACTCTTTACAAATGGTATCAGAGCCAATTCCCCTCCAGTAGGTGGGGCCCGCATGGGAATGTGGCATGCCAGTCTTGAGTCGTGTGGTCCAGGCATGTAGGAAAGGGCTATCCATGGTTGATGTAGCCACCCTTGCGTTGGTATTCTGTGATCGGGAGCTGGGTGTCCATGGGCCATTGTGGGTCTGCATTGAAATGGGGTCATACTATGAGACCATATAGTTGAGCCTTGACGAGGACGTCAAAAGTCTAAGTGGGGGAGATTGTAACATCCTAGGATTTGAGGCCTTGGATAAGATGATCTTAAAAGGAATGATTGGACTACCCATATTTCCAAGGTGCACCTCCTTTTCCGGGAGCCCATCACCAAAGAACTCTATAGTTAAGTGTGCTCTGCTTGGAGTAGTACTAGGATGGGTGACCAGTCGGGAAGTTGATCCTGGCTTGCGCGTCAGTGTGGACAAAGTGTGCAATTAAGGAAAGTGGTGGTTTGTGGGGCCAGTCATCATTCCTGAAACTCCACTAGAGCCTTGGGCAGTGGGCCCAAGTGTTACATGTAGAGTGTCTCGACCTAGGGTTTGTGGTGACCTTTATGTCACAACCTAGTGGTCCTTAGTGGTGTGTCGTGACCATGGATGTTTCCCTTGGTGTGTTGCGACTGCAACATGAGGGTTGGGTGGCCTAGGTGGTCCAGGTCCAACCTAGAGACTATCACCATCTCTTGCATATGGGCTTGATGTGGTTGCATATTAGTTTCTTGGGTGGACAAGAGTCCCTTTGGGGTCTTCTTTTATTAACACCTCATCCCTTGCCTTACCTCTGTCCTCCATTGCTATATAAACCCTCTTCTCTCCATGAAAGTGATCTTTTTTTGGCCATCCTCTTCATCCTTCCTTGCTTGGACGATCTTGGAACTTGGTGGATGACACACTATAACCGTGTGTATGAACGCAAGTGCACGCGTCGAGTAATATAGGCCTATGTGAGGCCCGAGTTGAACTCAGGGAGACGTAGTCTCAGTGACTACTACTATCTACGTTGCGATCAGCTAAGCCGATTAAAAAGTTTGATTTGAGTTTAAATAAAAATAAAAGGAAATTAAAAGAAAATTAAAAGTGGTTGATTTGAATGAGATGGATTCCTTAAGATTACTGATTTCACCACGGGGTCTCATTATATCTTATTTCTACCGAATTAATATAAATTTTACTCCTACCCTGGATAGAAAGCCTATAGTCAGAATTGCCTGCTTCCACGGTGCAATTCACTACCTAGATCTAAGCCAATTCTACGTATTTAGTAATTTATATCTTAGTCTAGGTGAATTATAAGAAACTCTAGGTTTCTTTCCACTAACCGTATGTTACCTTTCCCAAGGAACGCATAGGAAAGTGTATAAGTTATGGTTTTCTAACCTTTAATCCTCCTTCCGGAGTAATTATAAGTCTGTAATCCTACTGATGGTGATCAAGCATAGATAGGTCATTCAATTCCACAATTATATATCCAGGAATAAAGATAAATCTATATTGAATCATGTAAAAAGTCGATACAATGATTCCTCGGGCTACTCCCGGGTCTTAAGGAAAGGTGGGGTTTAGCACCGTATGGTTTTCAGTTGTGAATACATAGAGAGAGAGAATAAAAATGTGGGAAACATGAAGGAAATTCATGTAACCCCTGGAGAGAAGATGTTCTATATGACCCTCCTTGAGAAACGCATGTTCTACAGTCTTCTGACAGTAAAATCATATGTTGGAGGTGCTAGGATCTCCCGGTTGACATCCTTCAGCTCTGTGCTTCTCTCTCTCCCTTCTCTGACCTTTGTGCGGTGCAATGTGATGTTCCCCTCAGGTCTGGCCATCCTCTTTTAAGTCTTAGGTCAACTCACGATACCACATATCATGGACCGTTAGATCTGGGCAGATCTAACGATTGTTGATTTCCGACAAAGTCGGTGGCACCGACGACATCGGGTGCAGTCTGGCTGTGGTGAAGTCAGTACCATCGACTCCTGATGGTCAATGGAACCAAGATGATGTGAGTGGTTTGATCTTCCACTCTAATTGAATCTCAGTGGCACCGACTTTTCACTATACATGGAGTACCCAAAAAAATCCATTAAAATGTGTATAAGGCCGGGGAATGTATAAAATGATGTAAATATGATAAAATGAGCATAGTTTGATGCAAACAGAGTATACAAGCCAATAATAATGATTTATGCAAATATCATCAACTAATTGACTAATAAATGCACAAAATGAATATAAAAAAGGCTTGTAAAAGTGACTCAAAACCCATGCATCAAACTCGCCTAAGCTTAAACCGTGCTCGTCCTCGAGCAACAACACCTTTGGATCTGATTGAGATAAGTCAGCTGAGGACATAAGTGCATAAGGTACATCTAAGAAGTCTCCACCTTTCGGTCCTCCTTTCAGCCCTCATTGACCACTGAACACTAACTGCCATCTAGACGACCAGAAACCTATATAAAAGATTTCAATCCCCCAATCAATGAAACACTATCAGTTAAAGCAGTTAATATGATAGAGTCATCCAGTAATACTTGGTGCATCGTGTGATCTCCTATCTATGTTGCTCTTTTCTCTACCTACCATCTACATGGAAGCAATTCTCCTGATAGATAATTAATGAGGAGAAAATCATCTGAGTGGCCTACCAATAAAAGCAATGGGTAGTTGGAATGGGTGGTTATGGAAGAATCATGAGCACATAAAATCATTCATGCAATAAAAAATTATGATGAACCTATGATGATGAGAATTTATAAAATGTTCCTAATTCCTAATCATTGAGGTGGAATGATGCATGCAACTATCATTTCATCTCAACATAAGGCAAAATATCTACAATTGCATCATGTACTAATTCTTCCTTATGATCAAGTAGGATTATGCCCTTTCTCCCTCATTTTCTGACATTATACTCAATTTTTTTTCTTTTTCTTTCTTCTTTTTAATCCCCCTTTCAACATGATAGAATTTCTTTGGGCTTTCACTTGCACTGCACATTTGATTTATGTCAATGCTTCTCTTCTCTCTCCTTTTCTTTTCTTTTGAGGGAATGGGAAAAATCACTACTTTCTTATATTAGAGAAGAAACTAGACATGATAATTGCAAGATGATATGTAATGCATATGCAAACTACATGAATAAGATGCTATGCAACAACATGACATGCACCAGAATTTTTTTGTTGTGCGTGTATGTTTTTCATTTTTTCCCACTAATGCAAGCAAAAACAACAACTATTATATAAGATCTACTATGCAATGGAAATGCAATCAAGAGAAAGAATGATAACATGTACTCAATCTTATTATGGTGGAGTGTAAAGCAAAAGTATGCGGTGAGTGAGATCACACGACTAAGAGATAAAACCTTCAGAGAAAATCATATGTCCCTCTCTAATGAACTGTGTATAGGGTAATCAAGGGGTTTCTCTATTAAATTTTAGTTTAAGGTCACGTTAGTGTTTGGTCAATTCGGGCTCAACAACCTTGTCAATCACTTTTCTTAGACAATTAAGATGGTCATTTATGTTCTCATGTTTATAGAAGCTGATTTACCCAAGCACTTCCTTAGTTATGCAACTCAATTACTCACAAGATAAGCTCACAATTTTTTTTTAATTTGTTCATATATTTTTGCATTTTTTGTACCCAACCTAGATACTGATAAACTCAAATGAAACCATGCATTTAATTCTCCACAAATTACACTAGATAAATTGTGGATCCTACATAGCATAAAAACTAACAAGAAAACTAATTTTTTACCAAATTAAAAATAAAATGCTAAAATGAAAGAAAAACTAAGATAGAAGATGTTCCAACATACCCCCCAAACTTGAATATGACCATGACCTCATAGTCAAAATTCCAACTTAAGAGGTGGAACAGAGATACCAGACTAATATGGTGGAGGTGGTGGCTAGGTAGGGTCCTGGGGAGGAAACATCCCCTGGAAGGTCGGATCAGAAAAGGCATATCCAGTGGCATCAGGTAGCCTCCAAAGTATCCCTGGCTCCAGTAGTGGTCAAAGAACGACTGCTGGTAGTTATCCATCCTCTACAGGCGTTGATGCATGTTCTCTTGATTGTCTAAGAGAAGATGTTCATTCTCATAGATCACATGATGGTTGGTGTACAACCGACCCTGCACATCTTGAATTCTGGTCAGAGATTGAGTTTGTTGTTGTTGATGTGTCTATATATCCTACAACATTGAATACATGCCCACCATAGAATAAACTTCCTATCCTTCTTGAGAGGGTGGTGGGGTATAAGATGTAGAGGCATCATAATGTCGTGGACGCTTCCGTGGAGCAACTCAATGCATCATAGGAATGGTGGGATCCAACTCCTCCACGTTGTCGCTTGACTCCTCCTCCTCATCAGCATTTCCTTCATCATCATCATCCACGTCCAACCATCTATAGTGCTCAACTTGCCTAATGTTGAAGATAGGATCAGGAAGTCGACGCTCGTAGAAGGTGCCACTGATTGAATAGATTGCATAGATGGCATTGTTTTGGACCAAGATAAGACCAGCCTGCTTGAAGTGGAGGCGGTCTATGCAAAGCTTGGAATGTAGAGGCTCCAGAGTACAAAGATGCAGGCCTAAGTGGAGAGAAATGGGGGTGATAAGTCCCCCAAATAGGATAGGCATGGTCCTCTTGACGTTGCGCTTCACCGTCATCACATGGGTGAGGAAAAAGGCTCCAAAGTTGACCGGCGTCCCCTCCAAAAGTTGATAGAGAAAATACAAGTCTGGCAGCTGGACCTTCGCTTGCCCTTGAGTTGACTTGGCGAAGAGAGTGTTGGTGAACATGCGATGTAGCACCCGAACAAAGGGATGCATGAGGTCCGCCAATGATATGTGGTGCCAGTTTAACTTATAACCTTTTGGCACTGTCACGAGGTCCTTCCATATTGCATTGAAGTCGACGTTCTCGGGCTGGTGGCAAGGCACATGAGGCCACCCATAGATGTCGTTGAAGGTGCAAAGGTTAAGGGAGTAGCTGGTGTTGTAAAGGCGGAAGTCCACCTTTCCTTCTCTCCACTTTCCTCGTGCCATGAGTGCTAGGTCGGGGTGACAAATTCTCAAGAGATGTCAAGAACTCGATCACAATCTCCTTGTATGTTGGCTATCAGCCAAAGATAGGGTTCACGGACCCTCCATCAAACTCTTGCCCTTCAAGGACCACCGCCATGTTATCGTTGAAGCCCATGCCCTCCAATAGTTGTCGATCTCCGTGTCTTTTTGGAGTGAACGACCTCTTAGCGAGCTCCTCATACACCTTCCGCACTTCCATCGAAGGGTGTCTAATTCAGGGTCATGGCGTCATACTGCCAAGGATTCCTACTCTCCTTGCCATGACGTTGAAGTAATCAGGGAAGGAGGCTGAGAAAAGAAGAGCTCGGTGCAGCTTTTGGATGCTCGGAGTGGTCGCTTGCACTTAGTGAGTAGTGGTTTTTGAAGTTGTGAGAAGAAAACAATCCACTACTCCCCTTTTATAGACCTTGTGTCGCCCTGCTGCGATGGAGTCGATGGCACCGAATTTGGGGTGGATCCGAGTCCTCAGTGCATCGACGGTCGTCAGTGCACGATCTTGACTTGGCATATTGTTGACCAGTTGGTGGCACCGACACTCAGGCAGATCAGTGCTACCGATCATCAATTCTTGACGCATTTGGGTCGTTGATGAAGGCACCCACAGATCGGTGGTTTCTCATGTCAGTGGCACCGACTAACGAGTCGGTGGTACCGAATCGATCGATTGGTGGTTTTTTTTCTTTCTCGGTGCACCGACACACCCACCGAGCCTGGGGTATTAGCTGAGTCGGTGCCATCGAGTGGGGTGTCGGTGGTACCGATGGCGTATCAGTTAGCCGCACCCATTTTTCTGCACTTTCTTTAGACATGTCGGTGGAACTGACTTGGGTGTCAGTGGAACCGACTTGGTCTAATCAAATTGGCCCTCTCACTGACCCAATCTCGGTGCCATCGATTTATGAGTTGGCGGAACCGACTTTGTCACAACCTGCACACTTAACAAGTGAGTCAAGGTATCATTTTTACAAAAAATTATGAAAAACTAAGTACTACTAAACCAACATGATGGGAAGGAATGAAATAAACATCCTAATGGTTGGGTTGCCTCCCAACAAGCGCCCTTGTTTAATGTCCTAGGTTAGAAAAATCCATCCTTGATATTAATTAGGAGTAATGAATTTCACCTCATGCTCTTTCCTATTGAAGTCTTCTCCAAAGTAGTGCTTCAGTCTTTGGCCATTAACCAAGAAGTATCTCTCTCCCTCTTTGATTCTAACCACCCCATGTGGAAACACTTCTTCTATGACAAATGGTCCACTCCATCTAGATTTTGATTTCCCGGGGTGTAATTTCATCCTTGAATTAAAAAGCAACACATTCTCTCCTGGTTAAAAGACTCTCCTTGCTATATGTCGGTCATGTATTTTCTTAGTCCTCTCCTTGTATAATCGTGATCTCTCGTAGGTATTCATCCTAATTTCATCAAGCTCATTCAACTCCAGCATCCTTGTCTTACCTGCTTCATCAAGGTCGAAATTGAGCCTCCTTAATGCCCAATGAGCTTTATGTTCTAACTCCATAGGGAGATGACACGCCCATCCATAGACTAACCTAAAGGGTGTAGCTCCTATTGGTGTTTTATAGGCAGTCCTATAGGCCCATAGCGCATCAACCAACAATTCACTCCAATTCTTTCTACTAGACAACACCGTCTTATCAAGAATCTTTTTGATCTCATGATTGGAAATCTCCATCTACCCTTGAGCTTGTGGGTGGTAGGGTGTACCCACACGGTGCATCACTCCATATTTGTTCAAGAGAGCTCCGAATTTCTGATTGGTGAAATGAGTTCCCCCATCACTTATAATCATATGTGGCACTCCAAATCTGTAGAAAATGTGATCCTTAACAAATTTGCATACGACGTTTGCATCATTGGTGTGGGTTGGAATCACTTCCACCCATTTTGACACATAATCTATAGCAAGTAAGATGTAGAGGTTAGAATTAGAGGACACAAAGGGTCCCATGAAATCAATACCCCATAAATTGAAACCATCTACTTCTTGAAACACATTCAACGACATCTCCTGCCTCTTAGATATGTTACCTGACCGCTGACATGCGTCGCACCTACGCACAAAGTCATATACATCTTTGAATAAGGTCGACCAATATAAACCTCTCTCTAACACCTTTGAGGCTGTTCTAGAACTGGCATGGTGTCCACATGTAGGTAGTGTGTGGTAGTGTTTCAACACACTCTCATACTCGCATTCAGGTGCACACCTCCTCAATATTCCATCCCTACACTGTCTCAAAAAAAGAGGATCATCCCAAAAGTAATAGCACAATGAATGGAAGAACCTATTCTTTTCTTGGTACCCCCAATTAGTGGGTAATTTCTTACAAGCTAAATAATTCACGATGTTAGCAAACCAAGGGTCCTTTTTCTTAAGGGCAAACAACTTCTCATCAGGGAAAGTCTCTAGAATAGGTATATTAACATCCTTCTCATCCACCCTCTCCAGTCTAGATAGGTGGTCAGCCACCACATTCTCTATCCCTACTTTATCTTTGACCTCAATGTCAAACTCCTACAGTAAAAGGATCCATCTAATCAATCTTGGTTTTGCATCCTTCTTCTGCAACAAGTTTTCAATTGCAGCATGATCAGTCCACACCACCACTTTAGCTCCCACAAGATATTGTCTAAATTTCTCAAAAGCAAAGACAACAACCAATAACTCTTTTTCAGTTGTGGTGTAATTTATTTGTGCGTCATTAAGTGTTTTAGATACATAATTTATGACCGTAGGAACTTTGTCTAAGTGTTGCCCCAACATTGCCCCCGCAACATAGTCTGATGCATCACACATCAGTTCAAACGGTTGGCTCATTCTGGAGCCTTCACAACCGGTGTGGATATGAGTTTCTCTTTCAAGATTTGAAAAGCTTTTAAACATTTCTCATCAAAATTAAAGTCAACATTCTTTTCCAAAATCTTAGACAATGGCTTAGTGATTTTAAAAAAAATCCTTGATAAATTGGCGATAAATCTGGCATGGCCTAGAAAACTCCTAACTGCCTTCACCGACATTGGTGGAGGAAGTTTTGAAATCACCTTTATCTTAACAGAATCCACCTCTAATCCCTTACTAGACACCTTGTGTCCAAGAACTATGCCCTCACTAACCATCATGTGGCATTTTTCCCAATTAAGCACGAAGTGTGTGTCTTCACACCTCTATAAAACCTTATCCAAATTTCTCAAACAATCATCAAAATATGCCCCATAAACCAAAAAATCATCCATAAAAACCTCGAGGTATCGTTCCACCATATATGAGAAGATTGTCAACATGCAACGCTAAAAAGTAGCGGGTGCATTGCACAACCCGAATGGCATGCAGAGGTATGCAAAAATGCCATAAGGGCAGGTGAAGGTGGACTTCTCTTGGTCCTTAGGCTCGATTGAAATCTGATTATAGCTTGAATATCTGTCAAGAAAACAAAAGTGGGAGCGACCGGCGAGTCGCTCCAAAATCTGGTCAATGAACGGTAATGGAAAATGGTCCTTAAGAGTGGCGGTGTTCAATCCGTGATAGTCAATGCAAACTCGCCATCATGTCACTAATCTAGTGGTTATTTGTTCATTACATGAGTTAGTAGTGACAGTGATTCCTCCCTTCTTTGGCACTACATGTGTCGAACTAACCCACATAGAATCAGAAATAACATAGATTATACCTACCGATAGTAGTTTGAGTACCTCCTTCTTGACTGCCTTCGTCATGATTGGATTTAAGCGACGCTGAGGTTGAATGACCAGCTTTGCTCCTTATTCTAGCCGAATCTTGTATTGGCATAATGTAGGGGAAATCCCTTTGATGCCAGCCATAGTCCACCCAAATGCACCTCGGTGGCTCTTTAGCACAGTAATCAATTGTTCTTCTTCTGATTCACTCAATGATATAGAAATGATAACTGGTAGCTTCTCCTCTACATCTAGAAAAACATACTTTAGATGAGGTGGCAACAGTTTGAGCTCCAACTTGGGTGGGCTCAGGAGTGACGAAACCAATGGTGGTGGCAGCGGTCCCAAATCTACAAAGTGCCTTGTGTAATAACATGGCAAACCCGTCAATAACCTTGCACATTCTTCTAGTGACCGGATCTATAGACAATCATCTATAAGATTCATTAGACATGCCTCTAGAGGAAGATGTGGATGTATTTGTGCTAGAGATTCTTCTTCATCCTCATCCATAGTGGATAAACCCAATTCCTCTTGTTCGTTGTCTGGATACCCTACTGCCTTGGTAAGTGAAACCACCTTAGTGTTCTCCATGATGTCCACAGCTAGTGTACCCTTGTCCACCTTTATCATCACATGCACCATGTCCAAAAATAGTTTTCCCAAGAATAAAGAGATATTGCTATCCATGTGCTTCATCATATTGCATTTCCCCTGAGCATTTGGTGAGTTGGAATTATTTGGTATAGTGATCTCAAACCTATCATCCTTAATTCTCATAGTCAAACAGCCTATACCCATCTCCAAGATCATATCAGTGGTTGCTTGGAAGAGTCTCCCTAATAAAAGCTCATTTCCATGGTCATCTTGCATCTCCATCACTATGATGTATGTAGGGAAAACAAAACGGTCGACCTTGACAAGTACATCCTCGCAAATACCATCCGGTTTCACCACTGAGTTGTCTGCCAATTGGATTGTCATGTGCTCTTCCTAGATGTTTTGAGCCCTAGATTCTTGAGGGTAGATAAGGGCATCAAGTTGATACTCACCCCTGAATCACAGAGTGCCTCCCCAAACTTTGTCTTCTCAATGTAACACGTGATGTTAAAGCAGTCGGGTACCTATGTCTTTGGTGATAGTGTACCTAAAGTGAAGGCACTAACCTACTTTCTCAGTAAAACTACCTCAGAATCTGGGATCTTCCTCTTCTTATTGATGATATCCTTCACAAATTTACCATATGATGTTATTTGCTCAATTTCCTCAATCAATGGTATGTTCACAGAAAGCTTCCTAAAATTGTCTAGAAATTTCTTGAATTGTTGATCCACCTTGGTTGCCTTCAAGCTATTAGGATATGGAATCGGTACCGCCTGGGTCCTCTGATGTGGTGGCACATATGAAGCTCTTTTTTCCACCTCAGCTTCTTGATCCTGCTCTTCCCCTGTGTTTCCTGCCTCCACTTCTACTTGTGTCGGCTCTGCCACTGGGTCACCACTGTCAGTAGGCTTGGTCACCGCAGCCTCCACGGTCTTTGGAGTCAACGTCTTCTTCCCACTTCTTAGTACTATGGCCTTGACCTGCTGGTTTCTTGTTGGAGTGTCAGTATTTCCTGGAAAACCTTGTTGTGTAGGCTTCTTCAAAGCCGCCATGTCTGCCGCCAATTGGGACAAAGTTGTCTCAAAACTCCTCATCTGGGCCCCTTGATTCTGGAGATCACGTTGGAAGTTGTTTATCAACTTTTCATTCTACTTCACTATCCGGTTGAGAATTTCATTTATGCTCTCCTCTACTGCAGGTCGTTGCTGCTGATTATTACCATGTTGGTTCTATTGATCAGGATCCTATAGGAAGTTGTTTGGATCTTTCCAAGAGAACTTGGGATCCTTTCTCCACGAGTAGCCATTGTTCCTGTATCCTTGCTACCACATGTATTTCACTTGTCCTTCCTCATCTAATAAATTATTATCCTTCTCTAGCAGCGTCTTTGCTATCAAGTCTAACTTCTCCTTCAAAGAGGTGATAGCTTTAGACTCTCCTATGCTTTTGATCTTCTCTAGATGGTCTCTCTCATTACCCCATGCCTGATTCTTTGCCATATTTTTCAAAATTTCCTGACACATAGAAGGCGAGTTGTTGAGAAAGAACCCCAAGCCTGCACTATCTAAGGTGACACATTCACTTTTGTGGAGCCCAAAGTAGAATATCTTGACTTGGTTCTCCATATCTATCCCATGTGAGGGACCTTCCTGAGCATGTTCTGAAAATGCTCCCAAGCTTTGAAATAAGATTCAACTGCCTATTGCTTGAAATTGTGAATGTTTCTAACCATCTCGTTTGTCTTTTTTGGAAGAAAGTATCCTTCAAAGAATGTCTCGGTCATTTGATCTCATATCTCGATCGATTCATTTGATAGGTTGTGCATCCAGTCTTTTGCCTTATCCACCAGTGATGATAGAAACCACTTCAGATAAATAGTTGTCTATGGAAACTATCCACTTTCACCATATCACAGCACTCCACAAAATTTCTAATGTGTGCCACTAGGTCTTCATGAGTGTGCCCATAAAAAGCTTGTGACTTGATGAGTGAAATGATACCTGGATCAATTTTGTAGTATGCTACATTCACATTATGCTTCTTGATAGGCTCTGTCTGTGCAGCTGAGAAAGATGCCTTTATCATCTCCCATATGGTCCTTTCAGCCCCTGGATTACCATCCCCCATTGTGTGTTGCCTGGGTCTCAATGGTATGCCTTCTGATGCAGTTGTTTGAATTGAAACCTCGATAGTGATTGGGACCTCTAGTGTAGATTCTCCATAGTCTGTGGTCCGTGTTGTCACCATTCACTAGTACCTGAAAAATTGAAATCAGTTAGTCACGATACTTAATAGTGAAAATTTGTTGTATGTATATGTAGTAAATTTTCAATGATTAAAATAAAGTTGTACGAAATAAAAAGTGGCTTAGAGTAGCCACCTACAGCACTCGTAGTGCTAAAACTTCGCTGTCTCCCTAACAATGGTGCCAAAAACTTGACAGGCTAAAACCGTGTGTATGAACGCAAGTGCATGCATCGAGTAATATTGGCCTATGTGAGGCCCGAGTCGAACTCAGGGAGACATAGTCCCAGTGACTACTACTATCTACGTTGCGATCAGCTAAGCTGATTAAAAAGTTTGATTTGAGTTTAAACAAAAATAAAAGGAAATTTAAAAAAATTTAAAAGTGGTTGTTTTGAATGAGATGGATTTCTTAGGATTACCAATTTCACCACAGGGTCTCGTTATATCTTATTTCTACCGAATTAATATAAATTTTACTCCTACCCTGGATAGAAAGCATGTAGTCAGAATTGCCTGCTTCCACGGTGCAATTCACTACCTAGATCTAAGCTAATTCTACGTCTGTAGTAATTTATATCTTAGTCTAGGTGCTTATCGAAAACTCTAGGTTTCTTTCCACTAACCGTATGTTACCTTTCCCAAGGAACGTGCAGGAAAGTGTATAAGTTATGGTTTTCTAACCTTTAATCCTCCTTTTGGAGTAATTATCAGTCTGTAATCCTACCGATGGTGATCAAGCATAGATAGGTCGTTCAATTACACAATTATATATCTATGAATAAAGAGAACTCTATATTAAATCATGTAAAAAGTCAATACAATGATTCCTCAGACTACTCACGGGTCCTAAGGAAAGGAGGGGCTTAGCCCCACATGGTTTTTAGTTGCAAATACATACAGAGAGAGAAGAAAAATGTTGGAAACATGAAGGAAATTCATGTAACCCCTAGAGAGAAGATGTTATGGATGATCCTCCTTGAGAAACACACGTTTTGTAGTCTTCCGGCAGCAAAATCATCCGTCAGAGGTGCTCATATCTCTTGGTTGACGTCCTTTGGCTCTATGATTCTCTCTCTCCCTTCTCTGTCCTTTGTGTGGTGCAACGTTATGTTCCCCTTAGGTCTGGCCATCCTCTTTTAAGTCTTAGGTCAACTCACGGTACCACATATCATGGACCGTCAGATCTCGGAAGATCTAATGATTTTTGTTTTCCAATAAAATCGGTGGCACTAACGGCATCGGGTGCGGTCTGGATGTGGTGGAGTCTGTACCACTGACTCCTGATGGTCGGTGGCATCGAGCTGATGCGCGTGGTTTGATCTACTGCTCTAAATGAATCTCGGTGGCACCGACTGTTCTGGTCTCTTTTTGCCCGGCCACTGCTACTAACTCGGTGGCACCAACTATCATGGTCAGTGGCACTGAGTTTTCATTATACATGGAGTACCTAAAAAATCCATAAAAACATGTATAAGGCTAGGGAATGTATAAAATGATGTAAATATGATAAAATGAGCATAGTTTTATGCAAACAGAGTATACAAACCAATAATAATTATTTATGCAAATATGATCAACTAATTGACTAATAAATGCACAAAACGAATATAAAAAGGCTTGTAAGTGGAGCAACAAGGATATGTTCTTGGTTCTTTGGAGGTGGTTCACCCTTGTATGTGGTGTTTGTGGTGATCCTTGACCTTGGTGAGTGTTTACCTTCCTTGTTAATGCTTTCTTTGGATCTTCTACCCCATCTTCTTCCTTTTTCTCGGCCCTAGACTATGTTTTGACATGGTGGTTGTTCTTGAGAGTAAGCTCCTCATCACAAGGGTAATAGGCCATGTTTTGACAAGGCAACACCCAAGTGAGAGGAATTTTCTTCTCTATTTTCCTCCTTCTTTCTTTTGGTTCAACCTTGAACTCCTTCCCCTATTTCTTAAGCTATCCTTTGACCTTGGTGTTTCCTCTTTCTTGAGGTGATCTTGAGGCTGAAAGTGGGGCTTTTGGTGGATCTTGATCTTCCTTGGTGATCGTGTGCTGGGGGCTTGACTTCCTTGGAGGGATCTTCCTTAAGGCAGGTTATATAACTCTTAACCTCCTCTATTATTGCACACTTTATGTTTGTATGTTACTATTTTCTCTCTCTGGATGTTTCCTTAACATGCTAGTGTATGGTGATAGAACTTAGAGCTTGGATGATGTTGAGATCATGCCTGGTTTGGATGTAATCTGAAACCCTAATTCCTTTGTACTTGATTCCTATTGTTTGTGGTGCATGGTAGTTTTCCTGCTTCCTTGGCCTGGGCTTGAGTTGCAGGTATGGTAATCGAGTGTTTTTAGTGATTTATGTAATCTTGTTTCAGTTTTGGCGGTGATGATCTTAGTTTCTCTTCCTTGATGAGGTTCCTCTTCATGGTGCTTTCATGAAGCTTGTTTTTAGGGTTTGATGACCTTTTTGCATGGGGTTTTTCCTCTATGATGATGATGAGTTTTCCCTTGTTGGATCACCTATTTTAGTCATGGATTTATCTCTATTTTGACCTTGGTCTGATCATGGTTCTTTGCCTTGGTGGTGACTTGACCCTTAGTGGTCATCATGCCTTGTTTTGTCTTGAGTCGTGACATCTCTTTGGCTTGAGGTTTTGAGTCATGGTTGTAAAACAATGTTTGCCATGGTGTTAGTCGTAGTCATAACGCCACATTTTCCTTGGTTTTTGTTCGTGACTGTAACACCTCATTTTGGTTTTGGGGTCATGATAGGTCTTCTTCTTGGTGTGTCGCAGTCGCAACATTTAGGGTTGGCCGCAACCCACAAGCTATTTTGGTTGGGATGCCCTAGTTAAGTGTCATTTTCTCCTACCCTAACTTGGTATGACCTTGCTTCTGTTTCATATGAATGCTTGCTCTTGTATTGAAGATGACCCCTGTCCTTATCGTGGTCATGATATGCATAGGGTTGGTGGTCACAACAACCCTTCTCCTTAGGGTCGCGACATGTGCTTCTTGGGGTGGCTGCGACCTGGTTGCATGAGTGGTCAGGACATTTGTATGATGGGTGGTCAAGAGGAATTCTTGATCACATGGTTGATATACTTCCATGAGCAATGTATGATCCATGTAGTTTACTGTTTGGATAATGTATAATCACCCATAATTATGTTCCTCAACCCTAATATGCTCGAAGATAGTGGGTAGTGGTGTATCTAGGGTTTGGTGTTTATATCTAGCTTTAAACCCTAATTGGCTATAGTGAGGAGTCCTAACTCTAAAATGTGAAAGTAACATGTTTTTTCCTCTATCTTGGAATGGTCATTATAGTATGATAATTTCTCTCTCTTATTTATAATCCCTCACTTTGCAGGTGATATGTATGACATGGCTTATGTCTGATATGGTGATGATTATGTGATACAGGGTGGTTCTTAGGCACACTAATGAGACAATATGTGATGATGAACATGCATGGCTTAATGTGATAGGTCCTATGACCTGGTGATGGCTTGATGCCTATCGAGAAGTGATATCCTTAAGTGATGTGATTAGGGGATTAAGATCCCATGGTGATATGTAACATTGATGATGGCCATGTGGATGGCAAAACTTTGAGTACCATGTGGTGGTTCTGTGACAAGTTCACACCCTGTATGTTTTGTATCTTCTAGAGTTGCAACACATCCTTAATCATGTAGTGTTTGTTTTAGCTTTATACGTTGTAACTTGATTGATGGTAAAACTCACCCAATTGTCTAACTAATAAAATGAAATCTATTCATGTAGTTTGCCATGTGCCATAGATCCAATTCCAGTGTCAGCTTTATTTGTTGGATTGGTGAAACAAGTATAACTCAGAGCACATATTTTTTAATATGTAGGGTGCAAGTTGAGTTTCTCCTTGCATCCTTAATTACATGTTGTGTGAGAAGGCCATGCGTAAGCTGATCTCCATGTGATAGAGATGTCCATGAGTGAGGCACTCCTTCTTTTAAGAACGGCCATGTGTGAGCCCATTCTTCTAGTGTCGTTACGTGTACAAAGGTGGGCTAGGTGTTTATATATATGGAAAGTCATGCATGATCCAATACTTGTGCTGACTATATATCACTCTTTTGCAGTTGATTGGTATGTCTCTATGGTGTTCTCTTGTACTGACCAAGAGATGTTGGAGAGGTCGTGGATTCTAGCTCTTCCATGAACCTTATATGGCACTATTTTTGACTTAGCATTAGTCAGTTGGATTTGGGTGGTATGAATCAAATCCTCGGGGAATAATAAGAGAATAACATAGCAGTGTAGTATATATATGCTTAGGGTGACATAGGTCTCACATTGGTTGAGCCTTTTCCTTGTCTTTTTACTAATTTCTTAAAATATAAGATGGTAAGACAGGTCAATTGTTATACATATTCTTCATATTCCTTTTTAGAGCATACCTTTATCTACTCCTATGAGGTAGCTACCTAATCTTTTTTAATCTTCTTTACCTGTTATACATATCATTTAGCTGAATTTGCTAATCCTATTAGTATGTTGTTTTACCTTCTCAGTTAATTGTGATTTAACAAAGTTGGCAGAGAGTTATATCTCTCACTGGGATGTTTGGTCTCACCCTGTGGGTTTCCACATCTTTTAGGTGGTTGTGTATGAAGAGGTAGAGGTCGTGGAGCTATAGAGGAGCAGCAGTAAGAGCAGCAGCTGATAAGGTTGGATGTGTTTCTAGCTAGTCTTTTGGTGTTAGAGTCCTAGATTTGTCCCTGTACACTCAGGTCCTTGGGTGTTTTTGAGATGTTTTATGGTGATGTAATCAACATGTGTTTTTTCACTTGTATATATGTGGAACCGGTATCTTATGTGACAGGTTGATGATAGGAAAGTCTGACCTATAGTGATGTAAGCACCACTTAACATGTTATGTGCTGCATGTGGTAGGCTTTGTGGAATCATATGTAATACGTTTTTGGCTTATGGTGCTTTAATGAAATTAGTTTTTGTTTCCTACATATTCCAGTTATCTGCTTGCTTAGTGTTGATTCCACTTTTGGTTTTGATTAATATCATTTTGTGGCACGTCGGGGTGTCACAACTTGGATAAAGTCAGGGTGGCCCATGCCCTGACAGTTCTAGCTTAATATTTCATTGATGTTCATGGGGTTGGTCAATACCAACCAACGCTACTTGAGTGCTTTGCACCTGATCAGATTGTTGCCTCACCCAAGCCTCCCTATGCTTCTTTTCCCCCAAATCCACATGTGAGTCTATTTTGTCAATCTCGATATCTTGATATTCTTAATCTCTTTTTCATTTACCTTCCTAAGTATCCCAATACACCTCTGCCACTAGTACCCCGAGTTGAGCAGCTCAATTCATTTTGTAGTCCCAAATCAGAAGCTTTTTTTTGTCCTCCCATCTTTATGTATCCTTGTATGCCATGTTGTTCAATCTTCTTTCTAGCATGTGTCACGATGGGCACCCTCTCATATGTGTCATCACTAATGTTTATGTTGATGTATTTATGGGATCTCAAAATTCTAGTTGGTACATAGTGACCCATGTTGCCTAGAAGCCTCAGTGGATCATCTTCTTCACTCCCTTCATTCAACTAAGGTGCAAATTTAGGAGTTCCAATCTCCATGAAGATCTCAAGTAGGTCTTGAGTTGAATACGATAAACCTTTTTCCTTCATTATCGACGCTTCTATGTGTTGTGTTGCTTCTTCATCCTTACTTTCTAGTGCATTTGCCTTCCCCCTTTCCTTGCCCAAGATCTATTTTGAGGTATGGTCTATTGAACTTCTATGTTCTCTTACAGTGTGGTCTATCCATGAGTACTATAGGGTCCTTGGTTCCCCATTGACTGTCCCCCTAGCCCCTTGTTGCATTGTTGTTTGATTCCTTGCATCTTTCCCTCCCAATCCTCATCATTTCCATACCAGTCTGATGTGTATTGGATTCCATCCTGCCATTTGTCATACGTTCTTTGCTTCTCGCCTTGTCCCCCTTCACGCTTGTGCCTTCCTATCATATGGGTCTGGGTTTGTTTTGGAAGATTAGCTTTTTCTTGGAGCTTCCCTCTCTGTAAACTTCTTCAGCAACTATAACCCAAGGTTTTCTCGGTGAAGCTTTCAATCATGCACCCCCATTTCCTTTCATGTTCGTCTTCCCTGTCGTGCATCAGGCAATCGCTATCCATTTGTTCTAGTAGTACACATAGGTAGTAGAAAGATGATAAGCATTCATAATTCACTTCCACATCCACTAACTTCCTCTCTTTGTTAGTGATTATTTTTATTCTCTTTAGCGGTTTCAACACATCTGGCCAAACACGGACCCTGGTGGATGCCTCCTACCCCAGGTCATCCCAGTTTGTTTGGATGAATTCCCCTAGTTTTCTTGTGATAGTTCTGACTGCATCCTCTCTACAGAACCTTAGCGAGATCCCATAGAATCTCACCCAGAAGGGACTATAGTTTAGGGAAATCTTTCCTGGTTGTTCTTCACCATCCATCTCTTTAAAAAGTAGGAGTTTACTTTCAAATTTCTAGGTGATTTATTGTTTCTTGAGGATGAGCAAACATTCAAGTTTGGGGTATTTTGGTGAGTGTATATTCATCTCTCTTTCATCGCATATTTTAGGTTTTTATTTAGGATTTTATCATGCTTTTTCCTAATTTTAGGAAATAATTGTAATTTATTTGCTATCGACCCATTAAATAGATTTCTTATCACTTTTTCTCACATTTTGTAGGAATCATGTTCATTGAACACCAAGACATAATAATTGACAAAGAATCAAAAGAATGGAGGACTTAAATTGATTATTATTAACCTCCTAGGCCACTGGTCAATCGACCCATCTAGTCGGTCGATCGACTTGCATATCGTATGTACTCCAGTGTAGATAAGCCAATCGGCTGGCTCACTCATCCAGCCAATCGACTCACTCCATTCTAGAATTGCGCAACCCCCTAACAAGATTGTTCACTCATCACATGGACTAGTCGACTTAGTGTCCCAATCAAGCAATTTAGAGACTGAACTGGATGACTCAAATCCTTGGAGCCCAAGTCTTGGTCAATAGTGCACCGACCCTAAGATACTTTTGCACAACCACCCATCTCTAGTGTTTTTACTCACTTCCTTGGACCTGTGTTGCCTTGCGTCCCAATCGATCAACTGGGACTCCCAACCAATCGACTAGCAGTTGCAAAACAAACATTTTACAATAGTTTTTAGTCATATTTACAGTGTCCTTAGGGTTTATTCCCCTCCTTCCCCTATAAAAGGAGGGGGACTCCACAAAGAAGAGGATCCAAATTTTTTTATCTTGCATTGTCTTTAAGCTCTTATTTACATTCTTGCATCTTGTACTCTTATTTCTATAGTATAATTTCTAGTTTCAATCTTGGTCTTGGTCTTCTTTTGTATCTAATAAGGAATTAAGAAGGGCTTACATTTTATTGTCACTAGAATGAAGTCCCTTATGGATTCTTTATCCTTAATAGTTTATGGATCTCCTTCTTCTTTCCTTTTCTCCTTCTTTACTTTCCATGAAGCATGAGTAGTTCTTCATATCAGGGCATGAGGAATAGCCCCATAGTCATGGTTGATTAGATCAACTTTTATGTGATATAACTTGTTAGATGGTGTTTGTTTGATTTATCCCACAACGTAAATGACTTGATCTCTTGTTTTATCAAACATTAGTCTTGGGTAAAGAGATCTTTGACCCCAAGAATCCGAACAACCAAACAAATGTATAGAACTCTATATGTGATCTTAGAAGGAGCTATGTTGGGATAATCGAGCAACACTAGGATCAATGGGCTTGTGAGAAGTTCAATTTTTTGTAAATGCGCTTGAGAACATTTTCACATGCCCTCATCTAACTAGTTTTTTATTCACATATTCTGTAGGTCTAGTTTCAATGTAGGCTATGGGTGTGAAACCCATAACCCTGATATCTTTATCATCAAATAAACTCAGATTTCCAAACACTCTTACATTATCTACTCGATTCTTCTCATATTTAATCATTCCTCACTTGTTATTAGTGTAAAACTTTACTACCTTGTTCTTAGTGTGACTCTTAATTATTTTGTTCTTAGTGTAACTCTTTATTACCATTTTCTAAGTGTAATCTCTCTTTATTTGTTCTACAATAATCAACCTTCAATCAACATACTTTGAATTTCACATTCAAAGTAATTTTTATAGCAAGCCAGTTCAAACTCAATCTTAAAATTTTTACTCTTTGAAATCAACCCTTTCTATACTAATAAACTAACCAACTTGTTTAAGTGGTCTTTTTTCTATTAAGAAAGGTTAAACTCTATGAATCAACCCCATAGTGAATTGTTGTGTAATTGACGTACATCAGAGATATCTTTCTTGAATGTATAGGCTCTAGATCTATGATCTTCTCTATACCTAGATGAAACTTCTTCAAAATAGATACACAAAACACATCATGTAAATTGGATAGCTCAGGAGGAAACTCATGTTTGTATGCCACTAGGACAATTCCTTGAATGGTTGAATAGGGACCCATAAATCTAGGAGTTGGTTTTCCTCATTTACCAAACATGTCATCCTTTCCATGGTGACACTTTCATGTAAACTTTATCCTCAACCATAAACTAATGTAGTCTGTGTCTTTTCTCTACATAACTTTTCTATCTATCTTCTGAAACCTACAATTCTCATTAGACCACCAATATTTTTTGTAATTCCCTCCACCAATTTTGGACCTAGACTTTGCCTCTCACCAATATCATACCAGAAAATCAGAGATCTACACTTTCCCCCATACAAAGCTTCATAAGAGGCTATGTGTAAACCGGAATGGTAACTTTTATTATAGGCAAATTCCATAAGGCTTATATGACTATATCAACTGCCACTGAGGTTTGAATTGTCCATTCTAACTATCCATATGTTTGAGGATAAGATGTTGTACTAAACTGATGAGCTAATTCCAAAATATCGATGTGAACTTAGGATCTCTATCAGATATAATAGTAACTAGTACTCCATGTAACCTAACTATTTCATCTATGTAGACCTTAGCTAGTTTGGGAGATCCCAAGTTGGCTTAACATGGAGAAAATAAGCAAATTTAGTTATATTCCATAATCACCCATATTGAGTCAAAACCATGTTATTTTTAGGTAACCCTACTACAAAGTCCATGGTAATATGTTCCCACTTCCACATAGGGATAGGGAGCGGTTGTAGGGTACCTGGTGGATTTGGGTGTTAAACTTTGACTTGTTGGCACACAACACACCTGACTACATACTCAACCACATCTCTCTTCGTACTTGGCCACCAATATTGTTCCTTGATATTTTTGTACATCTTGGGACTTCCTGGGTGCATTGCATACATAGAAGAGTGATCTTCCTCAAGAATTTTCTTTTTCAAATCAATGTTTTTTGGCACACATAATTTATCTTGCCGATACAACAACCCATCATCTGAACATTTGAACTTTGTCCTTTTTCCTTTTGTCATGTCATGTATAATCTGTTGCAATTCACTATCACTCTATTGAAGCTCCTTATCTGATCATAGAATGTAGGACTAGCATGGATTATGCTATCAGTCCACCTTGTTCAGGCACATTCAAATCTAAATTCATCTCTCTCATCTTAACCAATAAGTCTCTTTTTACACATTCTATAGAGAACAATAATGCAAACGATGTTGACTTCCAACTCAGAGCATCTACTACTACATTGGCCTTGTAGGGTACTAATCAACCGTAACATCATAATACTTTATAAGATCTAATCACTTGCATTGTCTCAATTTGAGATCCTTTTGTCTGAAAATGTACTTTATACTCTAATGTTAATTAAAGACCTGACATTACTTCCATAGAGATAATGGCACCATGCCTTCGAGGCATGTAATACTATCGCAAGTGTAGGATCGTGTATTGGATAATTCTTTTCATTCTTATTGAATTGTCTAAAAGAATAAGTCACCATCTTTCCTTCTTGCATAAGAACACATCCAAAAACTCTCCTAAATGCAACATAGAAAATAGGATACCCTTTATCTGCCTCTAGTAAAATCAAAATTGATGTTGTAGTTAACTCATTTTTAAAAGTTTGAAAACTTCTCCGACATTTTTCACCAAACAAAAGGCAAATCCTTCCTTTTAAATGTGTAAGAGGTGATGCTAATTCACTAAAGATCCTTATAAGCCTCCTATAATATCTAGCTAACCTTAGAAAACTTCTTATCTCAGTAAGATTCATGGGTTGCTCCAAATAAAGAATAGATTCCACCCTTTTAGGATCTACACTGACTCCATCTCTTAAAATGGCATGTACAAGAAAAGAAACTTTAGTCAAGAAAAATTTACATTTGTTGAACTTAGCATAAAGATGATGTTGCCTCAACAACTTTAGGGCCATCCTTAGATGTTGCTCATGTTGTTCTGCATCTTTGAAATGTATAAGAATATCATCTATGGCACTAGTATAAATTGATCTATGTAGGGTTTTAAAATTCTTTCCATCATTTCCATAAAAGTTATTGGGGCATTTATCAGTCCAGAAGACACAACTACAAAATCATAATGCACGTACCTTATTTTGAATGCTGACTTAGGTACACATGATGCATTTATCCTTAAGTGATGATAACTTGACCTGAGATTAATATTAAAAAAGATTGTTTCTTCACGTAGTTGATTAAATAGATCATCAATCTTAGGAAGAAGATGTTTGTTCTTACTAGTTATGTTATTCAAATGCCGATAATCTATGCAGATTTGCATAGTTCAATCCTTCTTCTTCACAAACAGTACTACATCTCCCAAAAGTAATGTACCAAGTTTAATGAAACCCTTATCCAGTAACTCCTATAACTTAGTTATAAATTCCTTTAACTATGTAGGTGACATTCCATAGGCAAGCAATGCTATTGTGTGACAACCAGGTAAATTTTGTATCTTGAGGTCAACATCCCTGAGGTAAACCTAGTAACTTGTTAGGAAATAGATCTGGGAACTCATATACTATTGGAACATCATCTAAATTGGTTGTTCTTTTGTCTACCCTAGCATATACTACTTTGCTAAAAAGGCCTCACACCCCTTTCTCATCATCTTATCAAGTATAGTAGATGATATTTTACATGTGGGTAAGACTTTTATATCTCCAATAAAGATACATGAAAAGCCCTTCTTTGAAAGATAACCTCTTTCTTCCAACAATCTAAATGAACATGGTAAGTCCCAAGGAAGTCCATACCCAAAATAATTTGAAAAGAATTAATTTCTAAGGGTTTGAGATTAATTTCTATGATAATAACTACTAAAACTCAATAGATATCCAGGACAAACTTCTGTCAAAACTATTGGTTCACCTAACAACACTCTTAAAACCAACTCATAGGATAAATTCTTAGTTAGAAGATTTAATCCACTAATTATGGACCTCTATATAAGATAATGGGTCACACTAGTATCCATCAAAACTATAATTGAAATACTGCTAATGTCGAGACCACTCTTTTGATCAGCATAATTGCCAACTAATGGAGAGAATACCTAACTCTAAAGCTAGATTATGAAACAAAACAACTAATTATTGACAAACATGATTAAAATGGTATACAAAATCACAGATAATTATTTCCTTTTTCGTTCACATAAAACCTTATAACCAATGTCACATCACCGACAATGTATCCAATCATCACAAATTGTATTCAACTCCATTAAGACCATAATTAACACATATTGATCAAATGTGATTCATTTTACATCAGTTACATATATATGAAAGAACAAACTCGATCTACAACCCATCCTAGGAAAGCGAGACTGCATGGTCATCCTAATCTATCTAGATTATGAGATTTACATCTTCTTTGTCACACCCTCTATAACACCCTATTTTTCATATTACATGAGCGGAAGCGTTTTACTGAATGTGGGTGTCAAAATATGCTAATCATACAATTGAGATAAATGAAACACTTTGCATTGATTTAAAACTCATTAATACACAGTTCTAAGTAAAATAAAGACACGTCATTATTATCCATGATATTTAATCTAATTGATAACGTGATTAAGCATGAGGTAAATGTGATCTAAATCTCTGGATCATCTAGGTAAATGGCACACACCAGGAAAAGCTTGAAGATCTCCTAGTCTTGGTTTCCCTTTTTATCTTTCACTTGCTCCAAGTCATGTGGACATCGCATCCCCATCCATGCAAAGCAATCATCACATTACTAAGCATATTTGGCACTTTATATGACATAAAAGTAAATATAACTTGATATGATAACATTGACATGAAATAACTTGATATAAACTTGAACATGTATTTTCTTAAGCATTCATGATCCATTAAATACATGAGGAATTAAATAGTAAGTATATTGATCCCTCTATAATGCCCACTTAGAAGCACATGATTTCTTGGAAAGCACTCGATTCTAGGAAATCCCTTGACGACCCCTTGAGGTCCATGATTTAGGAGCATCTAAAGACTAGTTCAATTCCAGTTAACTTGATAATTAACATGACATTAACATTAACCTTAACATTAACATGGTCCTTGAGATTTAACATGATGGGGTTTCTCCTCTTGAACCATAATGGGATTTCTCCCTCATAAACCATAACAGGGTTTACCCCTTCTTGAGTATGATTCTTAATTCATAATCAATAATCATAATAAGGGTTTTACCATAGACTATAAGTAATCAATCAATCGGACAATGATAACTATATATGTATATTCTTTGGGAAAGCATTTCATTATTCATGAAGCATACTAAAGTGCATAATCATAAATAACATGCATTAAACCAAATTACTTATGCCAAACATGCATGGCTTGCTTACCTAGAGTAACTCACCTTAAGGTCAAGTCCCTTCACTTGATTGATCCTCTAGTCACCTGTAATTTGATTAAAACCATGATAGGTTCATGGGTCCATGATCATTAAAACCCTAATTTTGTTCATAGAATTATTGAGGATATTTAATGTGGAAAATAGAGTTAAAAAACAAGTCTAGTTGATAGAAAATCAAAAGAGCTTTCCAAAACATAATTTTCTCATTTTTTCTAGGCATATATATTTTGAAAGGTTAGGCCAATCAGAAAAAGGGAAAAAGCTATGAGTATGGATATATTATCTACACAATGCACAACAGGTATGGGCTCAACTCTGGCATGGACCAATCAGATTCGGCCGTGTGGCTAAGCGATCTACATATATGAAAGACTAAAACAAATGTCAAAAGGCTGAGAATACCCTCATGATAATAATCAATCTATTAAGCAATCATGGGTAGAAATGAGAAATTCATTGTTTGATTCTTTTCCTTCGTTCCATGGCGAGGAGGTTTTTTGTGTGACCCTGACCTCAGGTTGAGATGCTGGGAAGTCAACGTCCATTCAGGGCAAGACTTTTCCCTATAGGTCCACTAGGCTATTTTGAACATGGCCAACCATTGATGAGGCCTTAAGGGGGTCTTAGATTCAAATATCTCACCACCACCATGGAGGTACTTGGGAGGGAGGTTCAAGGGGCAAGGACACCAAGGAATAACAAACAAGGCTCGACAAATTTCCTGAGAGGTCATTGAACCTACCGCGACCAACATGAGGGATAGAGGGTGTCTCAAATTGAAAATGCAAAATGGGGATGAATTGAAACATGGGATGACAATGGGAAACTGAAATCATGAATCGAGACCAACAACAACCTAACTAATGATTGGAAATCAATAAAGAGGTTCAGGTAATGCTTGAGCTCGAGTTTCCTTGGTCAGAATAGGCACTAAAGAACCATGGTGACTAGTGTCGAGAGTGAAAAAACATCATCCCTATAGGGTTCAAGATCTCAGGCAAGTACAGGATGAGAAGACAATTGGAAAATGTTGAGTAGGTGTGGTGGATTCTCATAGAGGCATCAATTGCACATTGCTTTGAAATTGATTCCAGATTGGGGAATGATCAATAGAGGGAAACAACTTTCAAGCAGTTGGATCATGAATCACTTAAATGCCAGGCGTCGGATCATGGAATAGAGAGGATATAAATTGAATGTAATGTGTGACACTCGAAAATAAATTAATCATAGGTTATATTGTTTGCATTAAATCAATTTGAGTTCAAATCTTAGTCAAACTATATAGTAAATTGTTTAATTCATTTGGAGGGTCAAACATGGTCAAAACTTTCCCAAATTTGGACCACATGTTCATTAAAGTGTCTAGGTTCTTTCTATGCCCTTAGATTTACATTTCTTATATGTTTTACCCATAATTTCTATAAATATCATTTTTACTTGATTTTAATGCATTAAAATGTACAATGAGGTCATTTTCCCTTTAATTTCTTTTCCTTGAGTAAAAAATGAGGTACTAACTTATTTATCACTAGTTAGATCATTTTTGAACTTAAAATCTCTTGTATTTCTCTTTATGTCCTTTAAGCATCATGAATGACAAGAGAGAGAGAAAATGGAAAAAGGAAACTAATGATATATCATCTTTGAATAATTCAAATTCATGATGCACATATGAAAGGGGAAAAGTATTCTGAGTCATGTTTTATCCTTCTCACTATATCATCCTTTAAGAAATTTAATTTCATTATCTTTGTGCATTAAGGATCTCAATTATTTTGATTTAAGTAAAACTGCATTCTAAGGTTTAAATTATTATTGAGAATTTGGGAAGTTACAATTCTACCCACATTAATTAAATTTCATCCTCAAAATTTTATAGGGTACTACCCACCTTAGGGTTTTCTTAATTTTAATTTAATGTTAGCTATCATACTAAAATTTTGCATGAAAAGGCTTATGTAACATATGTAATTTAAGTTTTGTACATTACCTTATGTGAGCATGAATTATCTATTACATTACTCCTCATATTATCAACTCATACTTAAGGTTTATGAAACCTAACCTATCTTTACACTTAGGGAACTTAGCTTCAACTTGGCACAATTTTCTAACATTAGGCGCAGGTGACTATCTACTCTTAGGTCTTTTAGGTAAGCTTACATTCCTAGATATGTGGTGATCAATCACATATCCAGAGATGTAGGATCTTGATATGTTACCTCTCCCTAACCTACTAATGCACATGTCCCAGGCCACATGCATTAGGAACAAAGGAGAATTGAATTAAACGGTCTCATGTTTATAACATACCTCTTCAATTCTCAATTGGCTGGCCATATCCATTAAGAGTGGAGAGGTTATATCATTAGTTAGGGTTAGGTTGATACTTGGGATCTAAACTAGGTAAAAATGTACTTTTGTCATCTCTATA
Organism: Alisma plantago-aquatica; assembly: GCA_963693085.1. NCBI lineage: Eukaryota > Viridiplantae > Streptophyta > Magnoliopsida > Alismatales > Alismataceae > Alisma > Alisma plantago-aquatica. The sequence goes on from OY856409.1 coordinate 689,337,448, forward strand.
TTTTCTAGGGTGAAAACTCTTAGTCATTAGAGGTCATAGAATCTTTCCTTGGAACTCCATTTATAAACCCTAATCTCACATCTTCATCCTAGGTTGACTGTGTGAATCATGTTTGCCTAGTGTCCATCTACTAAAATTGCTCTGATACCATAATGTAACACCCTATTTTTCATAACACATGAGCAGAAGCATTTTACTCAACGTGGGTGTCACAATATGCTAATCATGCAATTGAAATAAATGGAACACTTTGCATTGATTTAAAACTCATTAATACATAGTTTTAATTAAAAGAAATCGACATCATAAATATCCATGGGATCTAATCTAATTGATAACATGACTAAGCATGAGATAAATGTGATTTGAATCTCTGGATCATCTAGGTAAGTGGCACCCCACCAGGAAAAGCTTGAAGATATCCTAGTCTTGATTTCCCTTTTTGTCCTTCACTTGCTCCAAGTTTCACGAACATCTCGTCCCCAACTATACAAAACAAACATCACATCAGTAAGCAGTATTTGGCACTTTACATGGCGTAAAAGTAAATATAACTTGACAAGATAACATTGACATGAAATAACTTGACATAAACTTGAACATAGGTTTTCTTAAGCATTCATGATTAATTAGTGACATGAGGAATTAAATAGTAAGTATATGCATCCCTCTATAACACCCATTTAGGAGCACATGATTGCTAGGAAAGCCCTTGATGCAAGGAATTCCCTTGATGACCCCTTAAGGTCCATGATTTAGGAGCATATAAAGACTAGTTAAATTCCAATTAACTTGATAATTAACATGACATTAACATTAAAATTAACATGATCCTCGAGTTTTAACATGATGGGATTTCTCCCCTCAAACCATAATGGGATTTATCCCTCATAAACCATAATAGGATTTCCCCCTTATTGATCATGATTCTTAATTCATAATCAATAATCATAAAAAGGGTTTTAGCATAGACTATAAGTAATCAATCAATCAAAAAATGATAACTATACATGTGTATTCTTTGGGAAATCATTTCATAGTTCATGAAGCATACTAAAGTGCATAATCATAAATAACATGCATTAAACCAAATTACTTGTGCCAAACATGCATGGCCCACTTACCTAAAGTAGGTCACCTTAAGGTCAAGTCCCTTCACTTGATTGAGCCTCTAGTCACCTATAATTTGATTAAAACCATGATAGGTTCATGGGTCCATGATCATTAAAACCACAGTTTTGTTCATGGAATTATTGAGGATATTTAATGTGAAAAATTGAGTTTGAAAACAAGTCCAATTGATAGAAAATTGAAAGAGGTTTCTAAAACATATTTTTGCTCATTTTTCTGAGCTTGTAATGAATTATTGTGAATTTTGAAAGGTTAGGCCAATCAGAAAAAGTGAAAAGTCACGGGTATGGGTATATTATCTACATAGTGCACAATGGGTGCGAGCCCAACACTGGTGTGACCCAATCGGTTTCATCCATGTGGTTAAGTGATCTATGCAACTGAAAGACTAAAAAAAATATCAAAAGCTCGAGAATACCCTCATGATAATAATCACTCTACTGAGCTAGCATGGGTAGAAATGAGAAATCCATTGTTTGATTCTTCTCCTTCGTTCCATGGCGAGGAGGTTATTCCTATGACCCCAATCTAAGGTTAAGATTCTGAGATGTCAACATCCATTTAAGGCAAGACTTTGCCCTACAGGTCCACCAGGCTATGCTAAACCTAGAGAGCCATTGATGAGGCCCTACGGGGGTCCTAGAGTCAAATCTCTCACCACCTACATGGAGGTACATGGGAGGGAAGTCCAAGGGGTGAGGACACCAAGAAACAACATACAAGGCTCGACAAAGTTCTTGAGAGGTCATTTGACCTACTACGACTAACACGAGGGAAAGAGGGTGTCTTAACCCAAAATGCAAAATGAGGATGGCTTAAAACATGGGATGACAATGGGAAACTGAAATCATGAACTGAGACTAGCAACAACCTAACTAATAATTAGAAATCAATAAAGAGGTTCAGTCAATGCTCGAGCTTGGGTTTCCTTGGCCGGAGAGGCACTGAAGAGCCATGACGACTAGCGCCGACAATGAGCAACATATTCCCTATGGTGTAAGACATCTCAGGAAAGAACATGATGAGAATATGACTGGAAAACATCTAGTAGGTTTGGTGGATGCTCACGAAGGCATCAATCACACATTGCTTTGAGACTCATTCGAGAACATGAAATGATCGGAGGAGGGAGAGGACATTCAAGCTGTTGGATCGTGAATTACTTAAATGCCAGCCGTCAGATTGTATCCTAGAGATGAAATAAATTGAATGTAACACGTGACACTCAGAATTATCTGAATCATAGGTTACATTGATTGCATTAAATCAGTTCAAGTTCAAATCTTAGTCAAACTATACAATAACTTGTTTAATTCATTTGGAGGGTCAAACGTGGTCAAAACTTGTCCAAATTTGGATCACATGTCCTTCAAAATGTCTAGATTCTTTCTATGCCCTTATATTTTTGTTTCTCGCATGTTTTACCCATAATTTCTATAAATTTCATTTTACTTGGTTTTAATGCATTAAAATGTGTAATGTGGTACATTTTCCCTTTAATATCTTTTCCTTGAGTAAAAAATGAGGTAATAACTTATTTCTCACTAATTATATCATATTTGAACTTCAAATCTCTTGTCTTTATCTTTTTTTTCCTTTATGCATCATGAATGATAGGACAGAGAGAAAATGGAAAAAGGAAACTAATGGTATATCATCTTTGATTTAATTGAAATTCATAATGCACATATGAAAGGGAAAAAGTATTCTGAGTCACATTTTATCATGTTCACTATATAATCCTCCAAGAAATCTCCCACTCAAGTTGAGTACATGAATCAACATCATATTAACTATAAATGAACTTGAAAGAAACATATATATTGAATGGCATAATAGATAGTTTTAGCATTTAGTAAAATTCAGTTTACAACAATAATCTAAACAATCAGATAATGTATTCACTTTGGCCAATTGTAACTTCAAAATATACATAAGAGCATGTCTATGAACACAACAATATAGGCTACTTGGTTCATAATGACAATCCAATTGTAGGAGTAACAAGTCAAGATCTAAAAAACTAGAATTAAGACATAACAATAACATCATCTTAGTGACACCCCACCATCTAGAATAGGAAAAGATCCTACGGTCTTGAAGTTGAAGTAATCATAAAACATGTCTATCAAACATAACTATTCAAATGACAAGTAAATCTAATTCATATATAGAGTGGATATTAAATCCCAGCATCAACTACATGTCAACAATTAAGATCAGGTTCCAAACCAAACAAATAATAATATGGAAACATATTATTTTCATATAAGAACGGTTACTATCCACAACAAGAAAAATATAACTAACAACTTCAGGTTTATCGGCTAGCAGTAAAAGGCATGAAACAAACATTCAACTCGTATTCTACACAACTTATCATATTGTATTCATTTTCCATGAAACCACTTTCCTTGTACCTCACCAAGTAGAATTTGACATGCCTGATTCTTGTGTCAACAACTCACCATTACTATCTCATGGTTTAGTCTGCCACCCTAAGATATCAACAATATACCCTAGTTAACTGTAGGGTTGCCTAAAGAGGCTCATGTCCTCATCTATGGTACACAAGATATGAACCAACAAAATAATATACCACATATCATCATATATCACACGTTTCATAGTTTTCATTTCGTTAGAGTCTATTTATCATGGACATTGTAAGGAGAGTGAAATTACCCCTTTACTAAAAATTTGAAGAATTGACATCCATTCCAAACACTCTCAGAGGTATGATGGAATGGGCATAAATTTTCCAAATTTATTAAACATTGGTATACAAAAGACCATTAGAAAGCAGCGGAATAAAAATAACTGACTATATTCAAATTTCATAAAAGGTTTACAAAAATACATCAAATTCTCCCATTAGGGTTTACATCAAGACACACAATCAGGATCTAGATAGAGGGAAGTCTAGACTACTACAATATTGTCTCCAAGCAACATCTCCATCAACTGCGTCCAAGCCAAAAGCTATATAGTCTTTATCTTGTTCATCACCTTGCAAATCACCTGGGTGGTTGGGAAAGCACCCAGCAAAAGGGAGAGGAAAACAAGGTATGCGTCAAATAATGAATAAGTACAAGAGAAAAGGAAATCATATGAAACATAAATATATTGAGTCATCATAAGATGAGAGGGCTAAGAGAATGAGGCGCATAACAAAATAGATTCTTACCATTACAAAACATATAAGAAGTAGCATGCATTATATTAATTGGACTACATTAACTAAGTAGGGTTGAGGCACCTACTGAACCTCAACCTATAGGTGAGGGGAGAATTCATACATTCCCAGTCACCTATCAAATTTTATAAGGGAGAAATAACACATTCCCCAGGGTGATTATTTACATACCCTCTGTGGGTGGTTGTACATAAGTAACACTACTATAGTTAAATAGCCAAATAAACCATCATGCTCAATATATAGTAAAGTGGCAAGATAAATCATCATATAATTATAACTTGGTGGTGGGGTTCCAAGACCCAAGAATAATGTTCCAAAACTGATTTATGAGGCAAGTATAGCAAAAGATTCAAGAGTATATGAAATAGGGTTTAATAAAGCCTCATTATAGAAAAATAGGTTAAGGCACAATTATTCTAAACTTGAGGTGTAAATGCAAATACATAAATAGGGATTGCTCATACATAGCACATACCTTTCATAATGATTCATATTACCCACTTTCATCACTTGATTGAGTCCATGATCAATTTTTTCTATTTTCAATTCGTATACATGTATTAGAATGATATATATGCACTAAGGTAGAGAAAACCCATATTTTTACTTTTTATAACAAAACCTTGATTTAGACTATGAAAACATCACCATAGACTTAGTTAGGTTCTTCTGATTAAAAAAACATATAATTTTGCATATTTTGGAGTTACGATGATTAAAGTGTATTTTTGGTGTTTTTTAAGTGATTAAATCATTTTCTAGAAAACCACCATCGACAAAACTCAAAAACAATACTTGGAAATATTATTATTGAAAATAAAATGTTTTTATGAGTTTAGGACGTATTTTACTTTAGTTTTCGGACAAAGGAATCAAAAGTTATGAATTTTTGAAATTCGGCCAATTAGAAACTAACACATCATCAAACCAAACGAGATAAGCAAAGAGAGAGAGGGAGGGAGGTAAAACACTATTCAACCTAATATCATGGTTTTAGATTAATAGTTATGCAAACTAGATCTTCTAGAGAAGGTAAATCGGTAAGAAACCAAATCCCTAGATGAACATGGTAAATAGAGATGGAAATCGTCGATTTTAAACATAGATGCATGAATTTCAACCATGCTGCAAGCAATATATGAGAAGTGGGTTATGAAAATCGCCTCTAGGGAAGATAAGGAGGTCCAAACAGCAAGGATCCGAGCTTATAAGGTCTGGTTTCTCCAAGCCTAGCTCCTTTCTTGGACAAAGATCACCTTCTCAACTTAGAGGTGATAAACCCTTGCAAAAGAGCATAGAGATGAGGTATTTTAGGGTTCTAGGTGGGGTTTCACCATAGAATTCCATGGTTACGACCTTTAATAGGGTGTAAGGAAGACTAAAAGTATGAAAATAGGGAAGGAAGGGAGACAACTTACTACTTTTGGTCAAATTCACCAAGGAGGAGCTTTAGAAACCCTAATAGGGCAATTTGGAAGCCCTAGGAGCCTTCTTCACCAAGGTAGGCTCCCTATATTACCTTGGGACAGCAACTTCGTGGACAAATATAGAAGGAACTATTATCTAATCTAGAGGAAAGAAAAGGAGAGCAAGAGTTTTCTAATTGTGAGTTGGGAAGGGGTATACATGGCTATATATAGAAAGAGGTGAAGCATGAGGAGTCTTAAGGGACTTTCCATGTGTCTTTAGCCTAGGGATTGATGGCCATGCAAGAGGATAGCTCATAGAGGCTTCATGAATATCAAAAGTTGGTTCTAAGAGACCATAGATTATTCTAGGCCATCCCCACCGTTTTTCAAGAAAGAAATAACCTCATTGGTTGATAGCTTTTAAGGATAAGTATCTTTATAAAGAGGGTAATCCCTATAATGCCCTTGGAAAGAAATACCGTCAAACCAAGGTGAAACTAGGTTATCCAATGGTTTCAAATCTCTTTAATGGTAAGGGAATATCTAAGAATTAAAATTCATGAGATAATTTGCAAAGAAAACCTCCCAATTGGGTAAATTGCATAAAAGTCCAGAATGTACCTAAAATTGCATAACTTGCACAAACAACATCCAAATCAAACCAAATTTGAAACTTAGCCTCATTTTATGTTTTAAAATCATATCAAAAAGTTATATTAAGGTTTAGAACACTTAATTATGGTAATTAAGCCTTCACTGAGGTATTTGTGCATAAACCCTTATATTGGTACAATTAGTGAATAAATGTTCACTAAACCATTATAAATTCCACTAATTAAATAGAAAGGCCAATAAGGATAGAAATGAAAGGAAAATATGGAAAAGAGGGTCAAAAGACAAAATTCTAGAATTCGGTATGTTACAGACATAGACTTGCATACCAAATGTTTAGGGCTAGAGCCACATCGAATGGCTCACTCCTAAATCCAGGTTCCCTAACCTTTAAGGTCTCAATCCATACTCCAGAATCCCTTCTCATATTATTTTATTACTATAAGGAAATCAATTTCATTTCCCCAATATGTACCTCGAGGAATATTCACAGTGTTCAGGGCACCTAACTACATATATCGTCATTTCACTTGTTATTAATCCCTTTCAATCATCTTCAAAAGAATTCAAAACATCATTTACCATATGTGTGTATTGTCGCATAACTAGAATGACATAAAGCATATTAGGGATAACAAGAAAGACAAGAATTATATCAAGAACTAAAACAATTTATGATTTACATTTCTATCCCATTTCCACATCATTTCACATGATTTATCATTGGTGGGCTATCAACCCAAGACATTATCTCATCGTCCATCATTTACCCTAAATATGGTTTCTTAAATGTTAACAATGAATATTATTCCTAACTCAATATACTTCTTATCAATTCATTATGTATCACAATTCTCATCAAGTATTCAAAAAGACATTAGAACTAGAAATAATATAGGCATATAGACATCTTATGCATCCATCATGCTCAGAATATATTTATCATACAATGTATATGTATTCCATCCAATTTCAATAGATGTAATTACATTTCAAGCATAAACATACTTAACATACTTAATTCTCCTCTTCTATTATTTATCATTCTTCAGTTACAATTATTAATTAACACATGTTTGAATCTCATTTAAAGTCCACCAAAATAGACCATTCTCAGAGTATAAGGATTCTAACAAATAATTACAATCCAAGAACACCTTATTATAAATCAGTTGACATCCTAGTACCTCATCTTGTAATTGATTTGAGCTATACTTATGTGCATTCCTTAATCCCTCATTTGAGTTCATTATTCATTATTTTTACATAGGCCTTTATTTTAGTATTAGAGTTAGGTTCTCAGATCCATGTGTCCATTATTTTCCCTCATTTCATATTCATTTGTCTCAACTTCTGTAATTTCATGTTCACTACCACTCTTGGAATAAATCATTCAACTAAATTATACATAAAAACCACTTTCATTAAAATCCTTTATAGTCCAATTTTAGTGTATTCCATTCATTTTAGGTGAACTGAGATATGTTCAAATTAAAAAGAGAAAAGACTTCTCCATACTTATTTTGTTAATATTTTATTCATTACATATAATCACAATTCATGTCATGCTTGTCCATTTCTTACTTTGCATCTAGATACATGTACCTCTTCATTTTACTCATAATTGCCTTTTAGTAAATAAAAGTAATCCTCCTATTCCTTATAAAAATCTCAACTTAGAAGGTACCATGGATTAGGGTTGCTTCTTCCTACTTATAAATTTCTAGTCATCTTATCAACTAATTATTATGTGACTTGTATAAAAGACCTACGTTCATGCAAGGTTTAGTCATAATTTCATAAATTGTATTAATATAGACTAATTAGGCTTAGATCGCAATGATCAAAATTATCAATTTCAGTTGATGTAATAATACCTACAGTTGAGCATATCTTGACATTTACATGATTATATACAAGTTTAGTCTTTATCTCTCATATTCAACTCAATACTGAATTTCTAGGGTTTAGATAGAATCGACTTAGTTCAACACATCATAAGAATCATATTATTCAGTAATCTCATCAGAGTGTATACAGGTTCATTGAGTCTATTCAAGACACATGGAAACCCTAGGCATACATGATTCATTGACTCATTTGAGTCTATCTCTCAACATTAACCATATGCATGTATTTCCTCCATATCAAACACTCATATACTGATCCTCATTTACACATTATGTTCAATTCAATTAATCATTTGAAATTTCAGCTAAGCAACTTATGATTATTGATTTCAAATATGATTACACACATGTCAACTAAGTTTCCAAGTATGTCACTTATTGGGCTGATTTTTTGAGCAATATTGGTGAAAAATGATATAGTTATCTATCCATAAGACTTTCCATGCAGCTTAAATCAATATATTTGGAACTTACTAAATATGTATGAATGAGAAAAATCCATATTAGTACCTTTTGATTCCCTAAAAAGTTCTGAAATGGTTACTCAGTTGTATATAAATGCAAATAAGAATTTTAATCAATTTAGTCGGATAGAACTAGGATTTGAAAATAAATAAAGATCTTAAGAGGGACATAGACACTCACCTAATGTTCCAAGAACCTTATAAACATCTCATATAATATGAATTTCTAGAATTTCATCAAGTTTCTAGCAATTGAATCCATTTCTTCCTACTCTCAACTCAGAAACCCTAGAAATGGAGAGAAATTGTGAGAAAAGATGGTGACTTGATATCATTTTAAATCAAATCATAGAAGGTATGGAATCTTGACATGTGATATAAGAATCATCAAGAATATATATCTAACAATCACCAACTTACTTGATTTCATCAACTCTATGAAGACAAAACCCAAGATCGACATATTCGCCACTTACTCCATCCAAACCCTAACTCTCCCTCTATATATAGGATTTCATTTCCATAGAATGAATCACAATATATGGGATCTATTAGTGTGTTGGGTCACTCATATATAGAAGAGGTGCTTGGATCAATTGCAAATTGACCCTACTTTATACTTTTTTATATCAGCAAACTTTTCTATCATAAAAATGTTACTAAAAATTATTTACTTAATAGGTCAAATATCCTTCAAAATGCTATAGATTTATCATGTTTTAGCACAATTTTTCAGAGCTCCAATAATTTTTTTAGATCATTTAGAGTTACCAATTAATAACTAAAAATCAATCACTACACTGAAGTATTGCGTCTATAGTAATGGTTGGTTGAAGAGAAAAAGCCCTAGAAGGCCCCCAGAATGACCTTACAAGATACCACATTCTTGCCAAGGAGTACCCAACATGGTCTTTCTACCTACCATAGACTTGGTGCCAAGAGTCCATCAGACTCGAACCCTTTATTGCAACTTTTTATTTATCTTGACTGGTTGGTCGGTTGAGTTCTGACTGATAAGAATCTCGATCGATACCACACTCTAGATAACTCTACATTGTCCAAAATTATAAAAAATAATTATGAGATGTATGAAATAGATTTTAAAAGATATAGTTGAAATTCCATATCATCTGGATGTATTAATAAAATTATAAAAATCTAATATTAGACTACTATATTTCAGCCCGAAGACATGGTTAGATGAGTTTGTCTTGGAGAAAATTGACCACCAAATAGGTCATAAAACATTAAAAATTTATGATATTTTTCAAGAACATTTATATTTGGTTATTCAAACTATACACAAATTTTAAGTAAATTAGAGTTATAGATAAAATACTGAACATAATTTACTATACTGTTATATTTCTCAAATTATGTATACATGTGCTACGAAAATCCTAATTTAGTGTATCTCACTTGTAACAACTCTAGGCATGACTACTCCTTCAGGTTGGTCCATAGAGAACATATGTCATGTAAATATCCCTCTACCACATTGTCCTCACTATCCATTACGGGTTCTATGTGTTCCCTCTCAAGAGCCTGAGCCACTAAAGAACTTGCTCCTCTGGTTGGGGTCTGCCTCTACGGAGTTTGATATAGATATTGTGAACTTTGTGTCAGTGCAAATTGAAGCTTTAGGCAATCTTTATTAAAGTTTCTAACCTATCCATAGTAATTACATCCTTGAAAATTGGTTCCCCAACAAATACTAGAGTGTGCTCTGCCACAAGTGTCACATACAACCATATAATGTCTCCATGGTCCCGTTAGTGATGTTGATGACCATGATGGCCTTGGCATAGGTGCCCACCTATGTGGTGTATTGATGAGTATATTTATACCCATCTTTGCATACTTTTTTATTCACTTTTTAGGGATTTTTATGTTTTTATTTCTTAGTTTTAACTTTATATTTACTTAAATGCAATTATCTCCTCTTTTCTAGCTTTAATGTAGTTTATATATTTTTTTATGCAGAACCAAAAAAAAATATGTGATAATGCCCGAACCGACGATCATGCCCTCATGAGGCTACGTCATAAGGGAAGGAAGGTCCAGAGAGCTTTCCATTGTCCACCTTCCAATTGCCTAGTCAAGTGATCAACTTCACCGCTCACCCGATTCAAGCCTCTCTCTAACCCAGAATCTTACATATTCTTTACTTCTGATGCGTGCTCCCAACATTCAGCCTAATGTGGTTCATTCCATGTTGGTCCACCAGAGAAATAGATGCAAGGCCCAAATTGTGTAACCCACGTGAGTCGCCTATTGGACCAAGTATGGGCCATGCAATTAATCTGCCTTCGGCCACAAGTATTCTGAATTAGGGTTTCAGCAGTGAGGAATGCATGTATAAAAGGGAACCATATCATCCATTCTAACAGGTCTCTGATCAATGATTAGAAGCCACACTATGCAGCGTAAACCCTAGCAAGGAGCAAGGAGGGGGCAGATGTAGTGAAGAGATTGTTCTTCCTACACCATGCGTCATGACCTCCTCCATTGTTCCTTCTACCATTTCATTGTTGTCTCTGGCCACGAGCGAGTAAACGTTTGTGATGGGGCATGAGGATAGCCTCAACAACCCGTATTTTATCTTAGCTTGTATCTAAACTCGGCAATACTATTGCTAAATAATGTATCATTCTGGTTATTTTCTTGCCTTGCAAATTGACAACTTGCTTTGCACTAGGGGCAGATTTATAGGGGGGCTATCGTGGCTTCACCCCCCAACTTTCGCAATTAATACATTTTACCAACTTGGAATTATGGATTGAACAGAAGCCGAGGAGCCTTTAGCCCTCCTAATCTTTCTAAAATAAAAGATTGTAGAGTCCTATATAGAGAATGAGTTAACAAATTTTGCATTAATTGTGCAAGAAAAATGGAATAGGAAACGAAGAGAACAAAATGTGAACAAAGATAGAGAGGGAGATAATGAATTTTGCATTGATTTTGCAAGAAAAATAGAATAGGAAATGAAGAGAACAAAACGTGAACAAAGTGGAAAGAAACAGATCTAGAAACCAATTCTCATAGGAATTGGTCAAAGGAAAGTCAAAACGTGGTCCCTTCAGTTCTAGATTCCAAACTTTAATAGGCAGTTGGTAGTACACGCTATTAACATATCATTTAAGGCTTCCTGTAACATACCTATTTTTAGGAGTAAAATAAAACCTTTTATGTAATTTTCTTTAAATAATATTTTGTTAAGAGCCTTAATACAATTCGTCCAAATTAGTTTTATTTCTAGGATTTTAATGCAGAGAGAAATAATAAAAGGACTCAAAATAAGTTTATCCTTTATTTTAAATGTATTGCAAATAGTTGTGTAATAATAGTAATATGTTTTACATTTATTAAATAAGTCAAAAAGGAATGAAATAGAAAGAGAAAGAGAAAGAGGAAGAATAAAGAAATTCGAAATTTAAATCACTTGGACAACAAGTATGTCTTTCCTTTTTATATATTTCAAAATAAAACCTCTAATGTTCATTTTCTCTCTCTCCTCCAAATAAAGTAGACAAGAAGGCAATAAAGAGGTGTGGAATGATTTTGAAAGAGACAAATATTATTTATCTCGAATTTTGGAGTAAAAATCCACAAAGGAAAGTTTCCCCTTAGTTATTTAATTAGTTTGTATACTTAAATTAAGATAAGAAATGAAAATAGAAAACATGGACCAAACGTTGAGGAAACTTAAATCTAATTGTCTAGGAATATTCTAGACCCTTTAGTTGGTCAATGGTCCAAATTTGGACTCATTTGGAGTTCGTTTGACCCTCCAATTAAATTAGGAAAGTTTTGTATTTAATTTGATTAGATTTGCTTTCAATGCACCCGATTTCCCTATGGTTCCGGGATTTATTTCCCTATCACGCGCTCCAGTCTTCTATCCATATATGTGTGCATCTTCAGCCGTCCATCAAGGATCAAACGGCTCAGAAGTCGTCTTCTTCCTTGGTCTTTTTAGGCAAGAGAGATGCCGACACTGTGAGTTATTACGTGATTGATTTCTCCCTCCTCAGTCAGCCATTTTGCGAGATTTTTGCTGCGTTGGATTCGTCTCTCTCCCACGCATCTCCCGAGCCCTAGAACTCCCCCTCTCATTCTCATTTAAGGAAACGCCCATTAGGGCTCACGCTGCTCTCTCTGCCGATTTGCGCAGCCGCCACCATAGCCTTTCTCATCGCCCATTTAAGTACCCAAAAGCATCGCCTGCCCTGAGGCGTTCATCCTCCACCCTCAATTTCATCCCCAGATTCCCGAGGTTCCCCAACCTACTCGAGTTGTCATCTCCAGTGACCTTGAGTTCGCCTGGTCTCCTCCATCCACCTTGGCTCAATCGGGAGCGCGGTGAGCACCCTAGACCTCCGTCCGTCCTGGTTGTATCGTCATTTTGGCTCGTCGTGTCCTTGATCAATGTACCCTATAGAGCCGACCCCCTCCCTCACTGGTGCTCGTCGCCATTGTCCTTCAGGGCCTCCGCGGCCTCAGTTCTGCATCGCCCAACTTCATAAGACGCTATGGGATGTTTTTTCCTCGCTTGGTTCCTCGCCTCGTCGATTGCATCTATGTTTTCGATTTTGGATCCCCTTTCCCCTATTTTCGGCGGTGGAAGTGAAGCAGTGCCTCTGACAACTCTTCGCTCCCGCGCTACCAGACCCTGCCTTCATGTAGGCCTCGTAAGCCCTCCTACCGAGTTTTGAGGACTTGAGTTTCCCTCCTTCCCTCTCGTTTGTTTTTCCCTCACCATGCCAAGGTTTGTTGGCCTTTTCGGTAAGCCGAGCTCGCCGCACCAGCAACAGGTAGACCCCAGTAAGAGGTCTCTGGCTTTGTAAGAACAAAATGGAGCTAATGCTCCTCTCCATTTGGCTTAAGCCACAGTGCCCCACGGGATCAACTGCAGGGATCATCTGTGGTTGCTGCTCGTGAGCCAGGGCCTGAAGCAGAAACAATCCAGGCCACTAAATGACCAAGGTGTCCTCATTGTTTCAATTTGATGAGTTCACCTGGGTGGGTATTTTTGGACTTTCACATATTTCCTGTTTCTTTGGCAACTAATTCGGCTGGGAGAGACCCGTGTTGAGATGGCGGGCTCTCATTGGCCCAACTCACCCGGGCCCAGGATCCCAGTGGATAAAAGGTTGCCTACGTGGCATTTCTTTGATTTCTGATTGGTTGTCCTTCATTAATTCATGGTAAATCGCTCGATGCTCAGAAAAATGAGCAAAAATATGTTTTGAAAATGGTTTTTCGAGAGGAATCTGAATATGTGGTTTTCAGAGTCTGATTTTGAATCGCCAAACGTTGGTTTTATAGGAAATGGAAATTAGGGTTTTATTTGGTGAATAAAATGTATAATAATGTGAGATTTGTTGCAAACGGGATAATTAGGGTTCTTTAGACCCAGAGAGTGGTTAAGACTCACTCAACCTAGGAAGAGAGAGACTTCACTCTCCAAGTATAAATGTAAGTGGTCCATGCAATTGAACATATAATTATCTTGTTTTGAATTATTATGCATGTATGGATTTCAATGAATGCCATGTTTATGTTATTTACTATTCTTAATTGCTAAAGTCAGTAAAGTTGAGATAAATTGAATTGCATATTATGTATAGAATCATCTTCATGAATCTTAATGATAAAGTTACAAATAAAGTTAAATGTAAAGTTAAGATCTTTAAGAGAAAGAAGAAAATGTAAATGTTAAGCTTATATAAGTACCTCACAAGAGAAGAGGCACTTTGGTGCATAAGAGAAGAGTCACTTCGGTGCAACCTAAGAGGCACTTCGGTGCATAAGAGAAGAGGCACATTTGTGCAACCCGAGGTTACTTATATAGGTTAAGATGAAAGAAATTGATCTAAAATAAAATGCATGTCTTTTCAATGTTCAATGTTTAATGTTAATGCTTATTTTTGGTTTTCAAGTTTTCTTATATTATAACATGTTCAATCCACTTACCATTTGTTTGATGCATGGATGGGGGCGTGATGCCCACAGGTTGGAAGCTAGCTAAGGAGGGAAGTCCATATAAGGAGGAAACCCTAGCTCAAGGACCTACAAGGAGAAGAGCTTTGGTGGGGTGCCAACCATACCTAGTTTATAGACTTTTTCTCCTTTACCATGATTATGTACATGTAACCTTGGTTAAGGTTTGAGAATGAGAAATTGTAATCTTGATCCTGTGATGGTTTATTTAAACTCTATTTTGTGCAATGAATGTCATGGTTGTGATAATCCCTCCCCGAAATGCCAAGTACCCCACATTATGGATAATGTTGGGGATTAGGTCGTGCTTCCGCTGGTTATGTATGTAACCCTAGGGAGGGGTGTTACACTTCCCTACTAAATGGTACACAAGTTTGATAACCTACTCCTTCTCTATATCTTCTTTTGGCACATAAAAGTTATAATTGAAACACATTATTTAAGTAAATATTGATTATTTTTATTTTCCTTTCCTACTAGAAGTGTCGATTGCTTGAGCAAAAGACTTATATAACGAAATCATTTACATTTGTATAAATAAAGAAACCATATGTGTGGGGATTGCATGAATTTGAAAATTGTGTCATGACGCATGCCCCTCTTGGCTTACATTCTCATCAAGAAAAGACTACTCCTTCATTGAATATGGTGCCTAGTATTTGTTTTTGAAATTACATTGCAACAATTCGATCGTTGTACTTATGAATCACATCAAAGAAAATAGTTGACTTTTGTCAAAATCGGCATCGGCTAGACGTTGAGCTTTCGTCACAAAGGTACCTACAAAGTATCATCCATGAGTTATTATCTTTACTCTTCTATTTAGGAGTAGTGTTTATTGTTACAAAATTAGTGTTTTATCATAAATTTATCGTATCTTATGTCACACTCAAAATAGTAAACACATCAACCCAAAAAAACATTTTATAATGAAAAGGTATGCATTGAATTTTTTACTTATTAAATCTTACATACATGCATGATATCTTTTTGTTGTTGTTATTGTTTACGTTTGATACACACATTTTGAAATATCTAATTCACTATATGTAATTATGGGATAATTTTGATGAAATCATGGCCTTTTTGAAAATATGAAATGTATATATTTCTAAAATATTTGAACATGATCTAGTTATATGATTCATAATTTTTATTATCTGATAGAACACTTAGAGAACTAAAGAAAATGAAGAAATTATATAATCCTGTTGAAAAAGGTGACACTGATGGAAAATATGACAAGCATGTGATAAATTTAGCATCTGATGTGAGCATGATTGCACAAAAGAAACCTCGTGTTGGTGTTGAAATCAAATGTTATGATATCATTCTTGATCCTGGTATTCCGAAATCAATTGAGAAGTATGAGGTGGAAATTTGAGACCAAGTTAGGAGAGAATACTTGTTGTAGGGTCCATGTCAACCAATTGGTTACAAATTTCCATTTAAACAACAAGGAAAATAGAGGTGGCGCTTTCAGGAAGCATGGTTCAACAAATTTGATTGGTTGGAATATAGTGTGGAAAAAGATGTAACTTATTGCTTTTACTCTTTTTTATTTAAGCATCCAAGGGGTGATAACTCAGATAATGAAGCATTTATAAATACATGATTGGAATAAAGCAATGCAAATCTTCAATGAACATGTAGGTGTAGTTAATAGTAATCATAATAATGCAAGGCTACATTGTGATGATTTCAAAAACCAGAGACAAAGTGTGTCACATGCATTATCTTCTCCATGTTGGGAGATGGAGGTTGCATACATGGCTCGTTTGACTATTGTATTACATATTGTTAGATTTCTCCTCTTGTAGGGTCTTTCTTTTCATGGGCATGATGAGTCTTCTACTTCAAAAAATAGAGGAAATTTTCTAGCATTAGTAGAATATACAAAAGATCATAATCATTGAATTGTAAGTGTGCTTAATGAAAATGCTCTTGGGAATAATCAAATGACTTCTCCAATGATCCAAAAAGATTTAGTGAAAGCCTATGTAGAGCAAACTATACAAGCCATCCTTCATGAACTCAAAGATAGTTATTTTTCTCTACTTATTGATGAGTTCGTGATACATCAATAAAGGAGAAAATGACTTTAATTGTGAGGTGTGTACACTCTTGTGTGTTGTATATTCAAATTTATCCAATAATGATTTTGTTGCTATCGAAAGTTAATATTAATTTTGACATGTAGGTTTGCAAACAAAAAAGGAAAAGTTATTGAAAGATTTATCGGTGTTGTGCATGTTATTAATAATTCAGTTACCTCACTAAAAGTTTCTTTAGATTCTATGTTCGCATATCATGGTTTATCCATTTCAAGACTAAGGGGACATGGATATGTTGGAGCTTCTAATATGAGAGGTGAATTCAATGGACTAAAAACTCTAATTTTAAATAAGAATCCTTGTGCATTTTATGTCCATTGTTTTGCTCATCAACTACAATTGGTGGTGGTTGTTGTTGCAAAAGAGACCCTAGCTATTGGTGATGTCTTCAGTTACACAAATTTAATTGTTTCAATGGCTTGTTCTTCTTGTAAAAGAAAAAGATGCACTACTTCAAAAAAATCATGAGAATATAATGGATAAGCTAGAGAAAGGTGAAAGTTTTCTAGGAAGAGGCAAACATCAAGAAATTAGTCTGGCAAGATCTGGTGATACTTAGTGGGGCTCACATCATACAACACTAGTACACATTTATACAATGTGGGATTATGTGTTTGATGTGCTCAAGATACTTTCCTTTAAGGGGACCGATTCAATTAATAGAAGCAAAGCATCTGGTTTAATACAAACAATGGAATCTTTTTAATTCATATTTATATTGCATTTGAAGATCAAAGTGTTGACTTTAACCAATGAGATATCACATGCATTACAAAGGAAAGATCAAAACATTATTAATGCAATGCTATTAATTGAATCTGTTAAAGACCTTTTACAAGAGCTGAGAGATAGCAGATGGGATGCACTTTTGGAAGATGTAACTAGATTTTGTGTTGAAAAGTCTACTATAGTGCCAAATATGGAAGAAAGGATACCAAAAAGAGGTTCTTCAAGGCCTGAGGGAAAATGGATTACATATCTACATCATTATTGAGCTTCAATTTCATTGTTGTTATTGATTCAATTCATTCTGAGATGAATAGCCGAATTAGTGAAACTTCCATGGAGCTACTGAAATGCAGTGCTTTCCTGGATTCAGAGACTCTTTCTCTAGATTTGATCATGAAAAACTTCTTTAGATGGCTACAATTTACTCTGATGATTTCTATATGTGTGTCATGTGATTTTAAAAGATAAACTTGGAATTTACATTCATGTTGTTACAAGATCAAAATTTTTAAATTGTGATGATCTTTCTTGTCTTGCAATGACAATGGTATTAACTAAGCAACATTTAGTTTTTTCATTGGTTTATCGACTCATAGAGCTTGCATTAATATTACCAGTGGCAACAAAAACTATTGAAAGAGCTTTCTCTGTAATGAACACCATCAAGATAGAGCTTCAAAACAAGATTGGTGATGAATAGTTGAATGATATGATGATATGCTACATTGAGCGCGAGATGTTTATTGAAATTAGGGACGTTCAAAATATGAAAACTTACAGGATACAACTATCTACTCCTAGTTAGTGGTATCTTTCTGTCGTTTTTATTGGATTAGTCATTGTAATTGCCTAATTATTAACTTGTCATCCATATTTGTGTTTTATTTGTTTGAATTGATGTTTTAATTACAGAGAATTTTAGGATATTAATGTATTTTATGAAAATAAGATATCCACTGAATGCCAAGTTCAACACATTTTCTTTTTTCTTGACATATTACTTCAATTAGAAAAAATACATTTATCATTAGGCTTTGGTCATGACTCGGAACTCAGCCACCCCTACTGTGATTTTCTGGATCCACCACTACTTTGCACATATGTTATAATCATGGATATGTAGGTTGTTGTGAGCGTGATTAGAAAATCAGAACGATCTTGTTATCCCACTGAGGTGTCAGTAAGGGACAGTGAGGTGATTGAGATATGATCTGCTAACGTGCCAAGGATGGTCAGTCGTAAGTGAAGGAGTCTATTTGGGGTAAACTGGGAACTTGGGTGTCGAGGATGGTCAGTTCCAAGAGAGTTTAGGCCAAGTGTCGATCTGTATCTCGTGAGGGTACAGTAGCTAAGCCTCTATTTAGAAATTGTTATTGAAGAGTTAGATCTTGTTAGGATAATTATTCAGGCTTGGGTAGCGAAAAACCATTCCATGGTCCAATTTATTATCAATCATTTACTACTTAATCCTTGTTGCTACTGGCAACAATTTATTTCAATCAATCAATCAACTTTTTAGTGTTAATATTACTCTTAAAACTTCTAAATTTATATAACTACTTAAAAAGGTTGTGCTTTAGGTTTGATCCTAAAGTATACTGCAATATGACTTCCACTCCTGTGGAGTGGGGAATTAGTGCACTACTTTTGTTAAACCTAGGAGCTATTATTTTAGGGTTTTTCTTGGTGTGACATTTGGAGCCCCATCAAAAATTGGCGATGTTGCCGGGGACAACGGTAGTTAAATGTATTCGAAAGTATAAGCATAATTGGAGTTATTTATGCATGATATTATTGAAAATCTTCTCGAACTCAACACATCAACTCATGCCCAATCTGCCTCTTTTCAAGTACTCTTAGCATATGAGAAGATCCAAAAGCCTTGAGTCAAGATTTCTTTTCGATTCTGGAATTGAAAGAATCCTGGGGAAACTCATAAGGAGAAAGCCATGGGAGACACAACAGTTGTAAAAGCACTAATAAAAGGTAATTTTCGGGGTCTGTGAAATTAATGTAAACCTAACCCTAATTCTACATATATCTTTAATATGTGCTTTGGAGACCTAGGCTTGGACCTAGGACTGATTTCAAACTTAGGTAGGCTATATCTGAGATATGATGCATCCCCTTACATCGATATTGAGCAATTAATCTAATTTTATCCTCTCTTAATGTATGATTGCGTTCCCTATTTTCTATATTGAGCAGTTATCCAAATTATCTCTCTCTCGATAGCCTATACAATCTCTCTCTTCTACGAATGTATTTCATGTGGAATATTCTACGTGATTCTGATCTTATGATCAACCTACTTTATTTGGACTTTCTTTTGACTTAAACTTGTATTTTTATTCTTTATGAAACCCTAATTTTGCCTACCTATGTGGTTGATGTTTAATGTGTCCATTTTTGTGATGACAACTTTATTTATTGTATAAAAGACTGAACTTTATGCTTGCCTCTACATTATGCATGTTAAATGATTCAGTAGCCCTAGAGTAGTGTAGTTACTTTGGTTTCTGGGTTGTGTGCCCATGTTATATTTTTATGATGGAGATTGTACGCCCCATACCCAGGTTTTGTGCTCACTTTTATATATATTGGGGAGTTTGGCAGTATGTCATTCTCTATCAGGTTTCAAGGTTGTAAGCATTGGCCACCATATTTATATTATTATAATGCTATGTGTATCTCACATGCATGCAAGTGATAATTCTTGTGATGGGTTTTGTATCTAAAAATTTACATGTGCCTATGTAGCACAACCTTTATGTTTTGTTTCATAGAAAGTATTCTCCATGTTATCAGTAGACTTGTAACAGATTGAATACGGAACATATACTACTATGTCCGATATTTGAATCCAAAAAAAGTTTGATCCAATATCCAACAAGTATCATATGTCAACATCCGAATCTGATCTGAACAGATAATATCTAAATTCAGATAAATATCTGATCCAAACCTAAAATCATACATTTAATGTAAATAAATGTATTATATATAGAAAATATTGATATTATATTAAATATATTTGATAAACTATCTACATTTTCATATTTCTATATATAAATAATATATATTTAATAATACATGTATGTATTTGTTGAATTTGGATTTTTTGGAGCGGATACAACAATATCCGATATTCAATCTGAAATTTTCAGACTCGAAATTCAAAATCCAAAATCTTATCTGATTATGTCGATTTTTTTTCTTCAAAATTTTAGATTCTAACCCAGATCAAATGTGTAGATTTCAGACATCCATTTACAGGTCTATTTATCAGTTCTTTTGAAATTCATGTTCTTTTATGCCCAGTTGGGTAGTCCTTTCCTTTGGATGGGAATCATTATTTATTTGATGTCCTTTATTCCTTATATTGATCAATCCATATTTAATATGCACACACCAAGCTTTATGTTGATATCTTCTACTTTTTATCCTCTTGTTGGGGTAT
This sequence comes from Alisma plantago-aquatica, assembly GCA_963693085.1. NCBI lineage: Eukaryota > Viridiplantae > Streptophyta > Magnoliopsida > Alismatales > Alismataceae > Alisma > Alisma plantago-aquatica. Next base: position 689,358,479 of record OY856409.1, read on the forward strand.
GCTTCCAAGCTCCAACCCCAGGTGTAGGACTGTGAAGACTGGACATGGTGACATGGACCTCCTAGGTGGAGCTTTTGGGGAGATAGAGTTGAGATAACTGGATATCCATATACTTTTATCCTGATGTAGTTTCTTTCATGTAAGTCCCTTATAGGGAGAATATTTTGTAATCATGTTTAGATTGAATATAGTCATGAGATTTTATTCTATTACTATTCTTTGATCTTTTCTAATCATCATTTGAGAATTGAAAATTTTATGTCTATTCGATCATGCTTGTAAGTATGTTTGGATAGACGAGTTTATTCTCAAATTAAGTGAGGAGTGAACCCCCTCTCAAGTCCCACTCCTTACACAACTAATATCTCAAACCATATATTATCGAGTAATATCATTCTTTATACATTTATTATGTTATTAAATATCTCATATTTGAACAAGCATAATATATGAAAATGCTTTACTATAAATTAAATAATATCTCAATACAATCATCATATAACTGACTCTTAGGGCATACATACAACCACATCTAAAAATCATATAGCATTTGCAGATAAAATTAGAGCTTCATTAAAAGTTCTAAATATATATTCAAATTCTTATTTTCTCTCTAGATCAAGTAAACCAAACAGTAGTATATTCCTCTCTCAAAGCCTAAATAAAATACTCAAAAAATAATTAGGTAAGAAATATTTGAATGATGGTCATCCATCATTAGGGAAATTAGATGAACTACAAAGGATCAAATACAAGAATAAATTCTATACTTTTATATTAGATTCTGAATCTTACCCCAACATGATGTTTCTTAAAAATCCTCAAATAATCACCCATATATGTAACTATAGGGTTCTAGGTTGTGGATTTGGTTGGTTGTTATGTATGTGTGTTTTAAGTTGAATTTGAGCCTTTTGAATGACTTCAAACTTGATAAGTTGGTCAACTTCCTAATACACTCTTTCAAAAAGTCTTTCAACTAGTCATGAGGTTGTCGACTAATCCAAGTTGTCTACTCCTAAATATGACTAGCTTTGATAATTCAACTCTAATGCATTATATTAAAACCAACCCAAACAATTTAATATATGTCAAATCTTGTGTTCTAAATCATTTACAACCTTCTCTCACTAGTTCCCATTAAACTTATTGGAACAACATTCAACTAGAAGACAAAGTAAATTAGGAATTCTAGTCAAAATATAGTGAATGTGAAATGAATTACTATATTGGAATAGCATTCAACTATAATCTACATTACATGTTTGTAGTAAACAAACATTCATATGTGAATAGTTCTAATGAGTGGATAGGGTTTTCTCTACAAGCACTAACGATGTATATCGACTAAGAAGAGGGAAACACATGTGTTACTCAAGGATGTTAAGATTCAATAGAAAACAAGGTAAATTAGGGATTAAGGTTTTAGTAACCATCGACTACTTACGAAGCTCTATGTTATAACATGAGGAAAATTGGATTTTTTTTTCCATTGCGAGAAGATATGAGGGAGAGGGATAAACCCAAACAATTCATACCAAACTTCAATTGTGTCGCATGCCAACCTGCAGCTCGATCCGCAACGGGTTTAGTATTACTGTTTCTTCATATAAATTCCAGTACTTCTAATATCAGGGGCAAAACGACTCATTATTGTATTGAGGAAATACTTCAGGGCTACCCATGAATTGTTGTAATGGTCCTGCACGTCAACAAACAACTCAATGATGACTCCTCATAGACGACGTCATTTGTGTGGAATGCCACTTGTGATCCATCTGTTGATGCTCGCGTTGTAATTATTTAAAGATCTACCACAATCAAACACAAACGAAAATTAACAATTAATTCAGTTGGTAGCACATGTCATGTATCGTAGCACACGTCATGGATTTGACCCGCTGGGGCAGTAGGGAGGCATAAAGGCAACAAAGATTCTCTTTTTATGTGCTTTGATGCATGGACTAATCTCCTTCTAATAGATGAATGATATTTATAAAAGAACAAAATAAATAAAATAAAATAAGGATAAGAAAGCGTCATAATATGCAAACATGCTTGTAGATAGACACTTGACTGCTTATGATGCTACAGTTAGGTACCAATTTGATTTCCATTTAACGCTTGTTTAGCTGGAGTAAACTTTTAAACTTGAGATAGTTGTTGGTTCGACTGGATTTGAAAAGAAAGACATCTACTTCACACTTTTTCAAATAATTTGGCCATATATGTCGGTAAAAGCATCATACATTGTGTGCAATGTTCATAAGATGTACGATGTCTGATGTAAAATCAACTGCCATGCGTTTTGTTTGCTAAATGCAATTCCTCTCCACCAAACAGGTCAGTGTAAAGTGTTAACCCACGTGCCGGAATTATCACTAATAACTGCCGGAAGTTTCTTTGCAGGTTCATGGTGCTATAACCAATTTAGGTTATAGGAGTTTTAAAACCAACGAAATTGGAGTAATCACTTCAAAACGAGTTTTCCTGCGAAGCTTGCTAGGATTGCACAAACATCAGGATAATCTAGCCTTTCCCTAGATAGCCAAAAGCAGGATGACAATCGTACAACCACCATGGACCATATAGTATACAAGTCCTTAAAAAGAAAATGCCCAATTTTACCAACCATTTGAAAAATAATGTTTCTCTTTACAGCTTGTGCAAACTGTAAACCAGGAATAAGTATAATATTATTCACACCTCAGAATCTACGAGAGAAACGCCGGAGCCACTGATATAGCCGGACCGGATTTACTCCTCTCGTCCACCAAAAAAATCCATCACTGTATGATATTTTGGTATGTGCAAAATCCTACTTCTCTGAGCTTATCATATGCAGCCAGTAGATCTTCTTTGACTAAAATCTTGGAAGAGTTTTTGGACGCAGTATTTGCCTGCCGTATACCTTCTAAACAAATATAAAACATTGCATTATCGTGCTTCGACATTAAAGTAAGAAGAACTTATATGACGCTGGTCCCCTAAATCCTTGTCCGTGTATTCCTCTGTAGCATTATGAGGGTAGTCATTAGTAGTCACAGTGCCGGATCGTTTTAGAGAAATAGGTCTTCTATCCATAGACGTAATGTCAGGATCTGATAATTCGGTTGTCCTGTCCTTAATATCGGAGTAGGAAGCTCTGCTGCTGGATGTATCTCCATTCAGAAAGAGACAGACAACAGCACAATCATCAACATGGGATGATGGATATTTGTATTTCCAGGCTCTTACAGCTGACTCAACCAGAAAACGCGCAGCAGAGGACTGAGTGGGGGCTGAAGCTACCACATCCACAACTTCATCGTTTGAAAGCACATCCCAAACCTGCAGCAAATGTGTTTTAGAAGAAATAGATTTATCGATTCATGAACTCAGTTAGAGTGATTGGGGAAAAGATTCAGTCGAGCAAAATCATGGGAGTATCACCACATAAAGTTATTTCTTTTGTCAGATTTATTAGTTCTTATAGATTGTTATCCTCATGCCACACAAAAAAAACAAGAATTGCTTTGCAAAAATGCAATTTCTCTTCACAAGATTGACAATATAATATCCCAGGGTTTACCCTTAGGAGTGTATACTACAGTTGATGGCGGCCGCCCCTCTCAAATGATTCGTCCACAAACCATCTTTTCTTCCTTAGTAGCAATTATTTTTCTTATGGAACCACCACCATACACAGATGACTGCCCTGCTGGTTGGTCGGACCCTAGGACAATATACCACCATCACTATGATGCAAACCCAATTTGCAAAACAAAATTCATTCATCGGATTCAACTCTGCTCGACCATGCCCATATGGCATGGACATTTATAGATAATGCGTGGAAAGCCATGATTGGTTTATTTCAGCTCATTACACTAATGGTGATTGAGAAACCAAAACCAATTAATTGAAAACTTTCAAACAAGTCCTCAACTATTATGTCTAGTTTCTAATGCTGAAAAAATTGCAAATTATACCCCAGTTGGAAAATAAAGACAACGAATTAAAAGATAAGCACAAATAAAAGATTACTATGACTCACTCTATTTGAGATGTGTCAACGCTAATGGCATACATCCAATGAACATTTTCACTGAGATAAGTCAGCCTTATCCTGCTCATCATCACTAGGTTCCATACATCCTCATACTCAATGTCATCCTCTTTCTTGGCATTGGGTGTCACATTCATCACATGTTTAGTAAACTGATTAGATTGATGTCTGTAATTGTAATGTTCCAGGGTCTGAAGCCTCAGATACAATGACCTTGAAGGAAATGGCCGGACTACCCATGTCATCAAGGTGTATCTCCTTTTGAGGTAGCCCATCAATAGGTACTCTATGGTTAAGCATACATAGCACAGAGTACCACTAGGATGGGTGACATATTGGGAAGTTGATCTTGAACTGTGCATGAGTGAGGACATAGAGCGCAGCCGAGGCCAGTGGTGGCTTGTGAGCCAGTTATCATTCTTGAAACTCTGCTAACGACGGGCCGGTGAGCACATGTGTTACAAATGGTATCAGAGATAGTCCCTCCAGCAAATGGGGCCCACGTGAGAATGTGACAAACCAATATTGAATTGTGTGGTCGAGACGTGTTGGAAAGGGCCATCCTAGTTGATGGAGCCACCCTTACGCCGATATTTGTGAATGAGAGTCAGGCATACATGAGCCATTTTCGGTCCGTACTGGAGTGTGGCAGAGATTATGAGGCCATAGTTAAACCTTGACGAGGACGTCAAGTGTCGAAGTGAGGAAATTTTTATGTCTCTTGATAGTGAGGACGTATGAGATCTTGATGGTGGAAACAACATAGGTAGGAGCGACAACAATGGAAGAGGCATGAGATTTTCATGGTGGCAACAAAGGCAACATGGGGGTAGCATATATACAGGGGACAACAACAAGCAACATGTAGAAAGCTTTGATTTTGAGATGGAAATAGCTCCATGGAGACTCTCATAAAGGAATTAAGGGTTGGACATTAAAACGCACACCTGAAGGTGCATGAGACATAAGCCTTAAGGAGAGGTGGCCCTAGGTTTGCCCCAAGGTATGCGCCTCAACCAGGTTCAGCGACGCGAGTTTTCATCATTCAACAAGCTTCATACTAATTGCATTGCACAAGATGTATGGAAAATAGGCATAGTTTTCATCGTTTTCAAGTCCTAAGAAATCACCTATGTTCTTTTATATCACCCCCCAACACAGTCACTCCACACACACCCTGTTGTTAATATTTATTATGTCGTTACATGCAACAACAGCAGGTGCAAATTAATTAACAAGTTCAGGCAGATCCAAATAAGAAACGAAGATCAAACAAAGTAGGAGAACAAAAATAAACGAGTTAGATTCGCAAACCAAATCGTTCGTTGAGAAACGAACGTGATACTTAAAGAAATCAGTGCCCGACAATCCTCGCGGATAGGCACCGTTCTCCCAGTCTCGATCCGGCACGAACCTGGAAGAGACATGTCTCGCTCGCGCTTGACGTCGTCTCGTTGCACTACCACCAGTGCAGCACGGCGTCTGCAGGAACCTCCGCCTGACAGTCGCGTCTTGGTGACGGGAAGAAGGAAACATTCACACTTCGCACAGGAGACGAACTCCACGAAACGGCTTTGGAACGAAGGCTCTCGCTCTCTGGATTATGGTTCTCGAAACACACGTAAAAACGGCAGATGAAGTTCGTTTTGTTGTGTGTTTAACCCTAAGGACCAGAGGTGTATATATAGCCACGCATGTCCCTTATTCCTATTCCCAGTAAGACGCAAACACTCGGTCGCTCTTGTACATATTACGGACAAATCCGTAAAAGAGAAACACTTTCCAGTTAAGATTAAGAAATCCGAATAGGAAAAATAATTAATTACACGAGTAATTAATTACTTAGTTGTATCCTAGTGCAAAAAGAAACCGGAAGACGGAAGACATTCTCCACAATCCACAAGCCCGAGCCCGTGCTCGCCCCGACCAGGCGAGGCGAGGCGTGGCGCGCGCGTACGTGTGTGCATGCGTTGTAATGTGGTAACCCCATCCACCAAGGAGGTGAGCATACCTCCTTCCTAGGACCCCTTGGACACTAGTGCCCCATGTGATCCTACATATGAGGACCACAAAAGTTCTAGGAGTGAGCAATATGGGATAAAACTTCTTTGTCATTTGCACTAGAGACAAAACTACTTTTCTCACATGTTCTTGCTGCACTACATTGGGCTTAACCCATGCTAAATAAATGGTTGCTACAGCAATCATATATCTAACAATCCCCCACAAAGTCCAATGTGTAGTGTGCTCTACCATTCAGTCCTCCATACTGTGCTTTCAGCAGATACCTTTCGGTTTGAATCTACCTGAGTTATCCAACTGTGACCCCCGTAGGAACTAGGTGAACAAAAGTCTTGAACCTGAACCTTGGGTACAAGAGTATAGGTTGGTAACAACACAATAAAGACATGGTAGTAAAGAAAACAATGCATTAAGGCCATGCATACGAAATTTTATATTATGATTGATAACAGAGAACAACCTAATTCTCCTGTTACGGCCTACACAACATCAATCACTTAGTTGGAGTCTCCAAGGATGTACTGCTAACATCCTGTCCTAAGACTTGACACCATTAAGAGACTACTCTCTTACTAACTTGCAGTCATGACACTAACATGTTTCCCAGGGAATAGACATACAGATGCAAGAAGCATCAAACAAGAATACATAGTGTCATCCGATTTACCCGACAACTTGTTATTACATGAACCCAATTTGTGGGATCTCCACTCTTTTGGGTTGGGTTGCTACTGCCTGCAAATCTATAGGGGTTTCAGTCCCATCCCCAACCTGGATTTTTCCACTAAAGCTAAGGTAAGACCTTTAGTGAAAGGATCAGCTGTATTATCTTTGGTACCGACGTAGTCCACAGCCACGACCCCATTAAACACTAACTCCCTTACAGATTTCAATCTGACTTGGATGTGTCTATGTTGTTTTTTATCGTACTTGGAACTATTTATCTTAGCAATAGTTGTAGTGTTGTCACAGTGAAATGAAATTGCAGGAAGCGACTTCATTACCATGGGTAAACTGGACATAAGTCCATGTAGCCATTCAACTTCCAATTCAGTTTCATCTAAAGCACACAACTCTGCTTCAAAAGTGGACCGAGACAATATGGTTTGTTTCTTAAACCTCCAGGAAACAGCTCCTCCCAACAGGAATACATATCCTGAGACATCATTACTCCCAGAATTCACGGCAATCCAGTTTGCATCACTATATCCTTCGACTACGGAAGGATGTTTACCATAATGCAGCCCAAGAGAACATGTTCCCTTGATATACCTCAAAACTCTGTCAAGAGCTTCCCAATGGGTCTTGTCGGGACAACTGGTGTATCTACTTAACTTATTCACGACAAACGCAATGTCTGGACGTGTACAGTTCATAAGATACATCAAACTTCTGATAATCTGATATAATCATAATTGAGACACTGGAACCCCAGTCTCATTCTTGAACAAGGGCTTGGATGAATCATATGAAGTCTTAATAGGTTTACGTGATGAGTACTCAAACCTCTCCAGTATCTTCTCAACATAGTGAGACTGTGAGAGAGTTATACCATCAATAGAGCTATTGATTTTAAGCCCTAAAATCACATCAGCGACACCCATATCCTTCATCTCAAACTTGCTACACAAGAATGACTTTGTCTCATTTACTACTTTCATATCGGAACCAAAAAGTAGGATATCATCGACGTATAAGCATAGCAAAATGAATCCATTATTGACAATTTTGCAGTAGAGACACTTATCAAATTCATTAGAAACAAAGGCAAACGATGATATCACAGAATCAAACTTCTCATGTCATTGTTTAGGGGCTTGTTTCAAGCCATATAATGACTTAACAAGTTTACACACTTTGGACTCATTCCCACGACCCACAAATCCCTCAGTTTGTTCCATATATATCTCTTCCTGAAGATCACCGTGTAAGAACGCGGTCTTTACATCCATCTGATGGATATAGAGATTATAAATGGAAGCCAATGCTATAAGTACTCGGATTGTGGTCATACGGAAAACATGTGAATAGGTATCAAAATAATATATTCCTTCCCTTTGTGTGTAACCCTTAGCAACTAACCTAGCTTTATACTTATTGATTGTCCCGTCTGCATTAAGTTTCTTCTTAAAAATCCATTTGCAACCAACTACAGAAAAACCAGGAGGCAAATCCACCAATTCCCAAGTTCCATTCGAGAGAATTGATTGGATTTCATCATTCACGGCTTCTTTCCAAAACTTAGCTTCTGGAGATTCCATAGCTTGTTTGAAAGTAACAGGATCATCCTCAACATTGTAAGTGAGAAACTCACTTCCAAAGTCATTTGATGTCCTAGGTCGTTTACTTCTCCTTGGTTCAACTATTTCTTTAGAATCATCAGATTCAAAAATAGCTTGTTCTGAGTCGCCCCCCACATTTGTCATCCTTTCCACGTGCTCGGGAATGAAATCTGTGGTAAATGAATCTTCTTGAGATACTTCATTGGGCACACCGGTTTTCATTGGAAATACATCCTCAAAGAATGTTGCATCACGTAATTCCACAATTGTATTGACCTCAATGCCAGAGATATCTGATTTTACAATCAGCATCTATAAGCATAACTTGTCTCTACATACCCCAAGAATATGGCATCAACCGTTTTCGGTCCCAATTTCTTTCTTTTGTGTTCAGGGACAAGTATCTTAGCAAGGCACCCCCACACTCGAAGATATTTAAGACTCGGTTTCCTTCCTCTCCACAACTCAAACAGACTACTCTCTGAATGCTTATGGGGAACTCTATTCAGAATATGGCAAGCCGTATTCAAAGCTTCCCCCCACATAAAGTTTGGTAATCCAAATGTTTGGAGTAAGGTATTTACCATATCTATTAAGGTTCGGTTTTTACGTTTAGCAATCTCATTTGATTGTGGTGAATAAGGAGCAGTGACCTCATAAACTATACCATGTGATTGGCAAAATTCCAAAAACAAGTTCGAAGTATACTCTCCTCCCCTATCAGACCTTAATCGCTTAAGTACTTATCTGGTTTGAGTCTCGGCTTCTTTCTTATAAATTTTAAATTTATCCAATACCTCATCTTTACTTCTAAGTAAAAAGACATAAAAGTATCTACTCGCATCGTCAATAAAAGTTATAAAATAACGTTTTTGATCCCTCGTAGTAACACCATTAAATTCACAGATATTTGTATGCACTAAATCCAAAATTTCCGAATTCCTATTCACAAAATGAAAAGGCTTCCTAGGCAGTTTAGCTTGAACACAGATTTCACATTTATTGTTGCTAATTTCAGATTTAGGGATCAAATTTAGATTCATCATACGCTTCATTGAGGCAACATTAACATGTCCCAAACGTGAATGCCAAACATCGGATGAAACAAGATTCATGCAAACAGAACTATGATCATTCAAATTTAAAATGAAATTTGAAACAGGTTCAACATGAATCTTAAATAAGTTCTCCACATCACATAAGTACCCCTTGCCAAAAAACAAAGAATCATGAAGGCGTGTAATAATAGCCTTATTACATTTGCAGTCTACTCTATAACCTTCCCTAACTAAAATTACGCCACTAAGGATATTGTGTCGAATGGTTGGAACATGTCTGACCCTGTTAAGAGTCAACACCTTCCCCGAAGGGAACTTCAAGTCCACCCGTCCTTCGCCTTTGACTTCTGCAGAGCTGGAATCGCCCAAAGTCACGGACCGACCTCGAGAGGCCTGATAAGACACAAACAGGGATTTATCAGCACACACGTGTACATTGGCCCCAGTGTCAATTATCCAATAAAGTGGTTCAAAAATAGAAAGGAATTCAGGTTTAATAGACACGCATCCATCATTGAGGTTCAAAGATATAGTCATCATGTTGACTACAGCCTCCTCAGTTGCTGATGTGGCACCTTTCTTTGTCTTCTTAGAAGGACAATCCTTGTTCCAATGGCCAACCTGTCCACAAGTCCAACAAGATTTGTTCTTCGGTTTCTTTTGGATCTTTGCCTTAGGTTTATGTGCATTCTTAGATTTCTTATCTTTGGTGTTTTTCACAGAAGTAAAATTAACAATTCGATTTGCATCAGTAGGCACCTTGTCCGTTTTCTCCTTTAAGTGTTTTTGTATATTAATATCCATCATTAGTTCTTCCATTGTGTGTCCCTTTGCGATGCTTCAGAGACATACCAAACGATTCCCATGACTTAGGCAATTTTTCTATGATAGACATAACAACAAACTTCTCAAGCAATACCATCTTGGCATTTGAAAGTTCATGAACTAGGAGTTGTAGATCATGTGTTTGATCAGAAACTGACTTACCCTCAACCATCTGAAACTTAAGAAATTTAGACACGCAGTATTTTTCAACACCTTGATTTTCAGTACTAAAATTCTTAATCAACAATTCCCACAAAACCTTGGATGTAGCGACTGGCGGCTTTGAGTAAGAATCATACAGTTTATTATTTAAACAAAACAAAATCAAACCGCGGCACGTTTTGTCACCCTTCTTCCAATTAGCAATTATATTTGCATTATCAGGAATCGTTTCATCAGATTTAGGTTCAGTCTCTACTAAGTACTGATCAAAACCCGCAATATTCAGCCAAATTTCCATCTGACTCTGCCAACGGGTAAAGTTGGTACCAGTAAATTTTTCAGGCATACTGCTGGTATCAATTTTATTTCTCGAACCACCCTGACCGGCCATTGTTAATTAACAACAGAAAGCTGATTTCTTTAAGACTGATGTTAATATTTATTATGTCGTAATATGCAACAGCAGCAGGTGCAAATTAATTAACAAGTTCAGGCAGATCCAAATAAGAAACGAAGATCAAACAAAGCAGGAGAATAAAAATAAATGAGTTAGATTCACAAACCAGATCGTTCGTTGAGAAACGAACGTATACTCAAAGAAATCAGTGCCCGGCAATCCTCGCGGATAGGCACTGTTCTCCCAGTCTCGATCCGGCACGAACCTGGAAGAGACACGTCTCGCTCGCGCTTGACGTCGTCTCGTTGCACTACCACCAGTGCAGCACAGCGTCCGCAGGAACCTCCGTCTGACAGTCGCGTCTTGGTGACCGGAAGAAGGAAACAGTCACGCTTTGCACAGTAGACGAACTCCACGAAACGGCTCTGGAACGAAGGCTCTCGCTCTCTAGATTAGGGCTCTCGAAACACACGTGAAAACAGCGACTGAAGTTCGTTTTGTTGTGTGTTTAACCCTAAGGACCAGAGGTGTATATATAGCCACGCGCGTCCCTTATTCCTATTCCCAGTAAGACGCAAACACTCGGTCGCTCTTGTACATATTACGGAAAAATCCGCAAAAGAGAAACACTTTCCAGTTAGGATTAAGAAATCCGAATAGGAAAGAAACAATTAATTACACGAGTAATTAATTATTTACTTGTATCCTAGTGCAAAAAGAAGTCGAAAGACGGAAGACATTCTCCACAATCCATAAGCCCGAGCCCGTGCCCGGCCAGGCGAGGCGAGGCCTGGTGTGGCACGCGCGCGTGCGTGCGTTGTGATGTGGTAACCCCATCCACCAAGGAGGTGAGCATACCTCCCTCCTAGGACCCCTTGGACACTAGTGCCCCATGTGATCCTACATATGAGGACCACAAAAGTTCTAGGAGTGAGCAATACGGGATAAAACTTCTTTGCCATTTGCACTAGAGACAAAACTACTTTTCTCACATGTACTTGCTACACTACATTGGGCTTAACCCATGCTAAATAAATGGTTGCTACAGCAGCCATATATCTAACACACCCAAATGATGACAAGGGTAATTCTTGCAAGATTAACTTCAAGGGTATAATGGAATTGTGTTTGTAATATCATAAAGACATCAAAGTCAACCATAGGAGACATTACCTTATCTTGCTCTCCCTAACCATGCGAGTGGGCATTTCAACTATCTATGATTGGTGATAGCAATAAAATCTGGTTGAAACTTCTTTCACATGAGTAGAACTCTGGTTTCTTACCAGGGATGTCTTATGAAGTTTTTTTTTTCATTCAATTATCTATGTGGAAGTTCATTTAATTGGTTTACAATGAACTAGATACCTATATCACCAAATAGCCAACATATATTTCAGAAGTGTTTCACATTATTTTATTTATTCAGTGTGTTAAACAGATATTGTACAACTTTTTTTCTTATTCTGATATTTAGTTATCCCACAGTTAGTTTTCTTGTATGCTAAGTCCTTCCGAATTAATCATAATAATTATAGTAATCATGCTATTAGTGTTGAGTATCTCCTAAGCCTGCTATTAAAGTGACATATCTTTCAGTCTCTCAGTAAAAAACCTGCATCAAATCAACCTGAATAATGGTTCACCATAGGGATGTAAACTGATAGCTATTGTGGCAATGTCATAGTGGCCTAGGCGCCTCTGTGGCCAATAACACATCTAGACTCGATATACAGCCAAGTAGGACAAGGAAACCTTTTATAGTCAAAATTCACTGGAGTGTATGTCATGTTGTTAGAAACGTGTCTGAGTTTCAACCCAGGCAAGCCTAATCAACAATAGTTTCACCCATAAAATATACTATGAGATTCTCAATAAAGTTCAAAATGCATAATCTATCAGGAAACCTAAACATCATGAACTCGTGGCCAATCCATAGCTGAACCCACCTTGTCAGCAAAACCACCCTAAACGTCAGCCAACTGAATGAATTCTAGGCCAATGCAAGAAGTATACATCACTTGATCTTGGTGAGAAATGTATTGGATGACTTTATTAGAGTTCAACCGCTGTGACAACCCTTTTCAGCATGTATAAATGGCTTCGTATAGCTTCACAAGGGGTCGTCATCCATTCTTAATCACTCGAGGATCCTGGAGAAATGGAGAGATGAAACTGTTGAAGTGCAGGGTCTTCTGAAATCCTTTATGTTTGATAAAGTGCCCTTAAAGAGGTCAAGACAAAATCACCTGAAGGGTCAAGATGGAGAGTTCCTTTTATTAATATACCCATCTCCATAAAAGTTCTGATCCTTTTCACTCTCTTTACTGTCAACTTGGCGACCTATACAAGACTACAAGAATATAATATTATTTAGATTTCAGTAGACCCAAGACAGCAAAGAATAAAATAAGTGATCAAATCAGTAAGAATAGTCAAGGCGTGATTGATGGTTCATCAACTTCCAATTTCCTACAGGCAAGGAATGAGGTTTCGTTGGTATCGGCGGCATTTCGACCAAAATACCGATGCCGACGGGTACCGACACGAAAACATGCATGCATACCGATAGGATCGCAAATACCGATTATACCTACATGTATATCGCCAATACCGCCATGTTTCGATGGTTTCGGTGTAAAATGTACTACTAACTTTACTGTACCGACTGAAACCGGCGGTATACTGACGGGTATACCCTTTTTTGCGAGAATGATTGTTGATATTTATTAGGAGGAGAAAAGAAGGTACATTTGGATGATTTTTGTCGATTGGAGCTAATACCAACCCAAATCAAGGTAATTCTAACTAATTTCTTTCATTTCTACCATTAGCAACCTCTCCATCTCTTTTTCCTACTTTTTTCTTCCACTTTTGCCAAAAAAAAGTTTTTTTTACCGCCAAAGCCTAGTATAACTCCAATTTTTATATGTTTACGCGAACTATACATACATCTATAAGTATATTATGTAGTTATGCAATATTATCACCAGATCTACCTACTCACAACACTATTAATTACTATAATCATACAATTTATCTAAGCATATTACAATTAGTATTGATATAATTAGTTACTTATTTATGTTTAGTAGAAGATGTTTTACTAAAGAGCAATGTGAATATAATACACAGGAGTAATATACACTTATACAGTATTGCACATGAATGAGCAACACGGAACTTCATACAATTTGCCAATAATGATGTGTATGACTATGAGAAGCATGTGACTATATACAACCACCTTTATAGGATGCACATGTCATGGCTGCAATATCTCAGTAATATCAACTCATTACTATTTGGAGAACCAGCGCGCCACTTAACATACAGCTGATGTGAGTTGTAAGTAAATGTGTTATTCGTATGTTGTAAACTGTATACTATTGCATAGATGTGTGTATTTAAGTTTGTGGTTTGTGCTAGTAAAATTTCATATCTTAATTCCTACATTTTGTCATCGAAATCCTTCATCGAAATCCCAACGAAACAGGATAGATTTCTTACCTCCCACATGATGGACCCCCCCCCTACACCCAATATAGAATTTTATTGCATAAAACGCTGCATTTAGGTGTAGAGATTACACCTGTAAAGTTTCATGAATTAATTCGTTCATTTTGACGTCGAAACGGCCAGGATTGCATCTGTCGGTATTTCCGTCGGTATACTGGTAAATACCTATTTTCAAGCTGTCGAAACGGCGTCGGTATCAGTCACCTTGTTCCTTGCCTACAGGCTAGTACTCTCACGTTCTGATGGATGTGCTGCTACATCAAATCTAATAACATGAAACTCTACACCCTATGGTATCAAACATACAAATTATAATATTATTATGCAGCAAATAGAACAGAGGAAACCATTTTATTATAGCTTTGCTCGTAATAGGTGTCATAGTTTCTTATAAACCCACAGTAGAAAATTATAGATATTTATAGAAAATCAAGAGAAAAAAGTGTATGAGAAAACATGTAGAAAAGTGTACCCCATCAGTAGCCAGAACAATAAATTCATCCCGTTGAGTAAGATGCCTATATGATATATCAGGCACTGAGATCAAACCATAATCTTTTAAACAGAAATCACCGAAAGCCCTTGCCATAGCTAAGCCAGGGGAATCATTATTTGGCAGCCAAACACGTGCAACTTCTGGTTCATCTTGAAGGGCAAAAACCCGTCCCTTACATTGTTTGATTCTTTCTTGTTCACCTATAAGAAGCAGGATTAATATATATATCATGCAGTTTATAATATACTAAGACATTGGATATTTTATTTAACGCAGTGGCACATTACAGTTTTTTTTCTTGTAAAAAGATGCATTGTCCACAAATGCACACATTCCTAACATGATTTATATAGATAAAAGGTTATCAATCATGTCACCAACAAGAAACAGAAAATAATATAGATTATCGAGATCCAGAAAATATTCAAGCAAATTCATTGCTATTTACATCTATGACACTGCAAACTTCAAAATAGTCCCTGTTTCTTTGGTAATTTAAAAAATGGAAACTACATTGTCCCCGCCCTTTGAAACCCTAAGCTGAGGTCTAAAGTACATAAAGATGAAGGGTCCCAAATGTCTATCAGTAATGACAGGAGAAATTTAAGCCAGCGAACAGTTCTTTTTTCTGCAGATAGCTATACTAAATTACAAACAGCAATAATTGCTATCTATTATTTCATATCTATCCTCAGGTAATGCAGCCAGGTAGTTATAACTAGATATTATTACTTAAATATGTATTTGCCCAGATTATTCAAATTCCAGCTCAGCTTTCGTAGTTTAGCTGTAGTCTGATCAACGATGCAGGTCTTGGTGACAAAAATATAGCTATCCAGAAAAACCAACATTAATACAGCTTCTACAGTGACAATTTCTTACTTGGAAGATCTGGCTTCAGATCAACAGTAAGTTGAACAGCAACTAAGTTGTCGTTCTCATCTTTACTGCCAAGTATAGCCCTGGAGTCTCCAACATTCCCGATCACAACATCTTGGCCCTATAAGATCACTTACAGAAATGTTAGGGAACGCAAGGGCAACCACAGGTTATTGTTGACAGGACTGTAAATCTTCTTCTACATATAGCCATACAAAATGCTATAATCCTTAAGCATGACCTTCATTTTAAGCAGACCATAATAAACAAAAACTGGATTCTTATAGAGATATTAATAAAAGTTATAAACCGATCACCTGCTTAACCAAGATGACAGCAGTTGTTCCACTGCTGAAGGAATCAATGTTTGGGTTTCTCCTTAGTTCCCCATCCATAACCCTAAACGCTCTAAGGAAAACATCTTTCAGAGTTATAAAGATATCTGGGTGTTTCTTTTCTTGTCCTTCAAGGGTCATCCAGGCCTCAGTTTCCTCCATGCACAAGATAGAATCTTCAAAATTCATACCACCAAAACTGTTTATGAAACCATCCTTCATATTGTCGTTTTCGATGCTTAAATCCCAATGAGTATTCAGTTTTATGGGAAGGCAATCCCTAACTTTCTTTGCAACCATATGGCCATAAGGTCCATGTCCATCAAAGACTCCACAAAAAGTTGTGCCAGCTCTTGATCCAAAATTCTGTACAAGAAGACAAAGAAATAAATTACTGGAATTTCTTGCTGTGCTTGAATCATGTAGAAAATGGAAAGGAGATAACTTGTTTTGGTTAAGATGAATACAGGTTGCATTTCTTCAGGGGTCATATCACAGGATAATGCCAGACTTACAAGAGAATAATGCTAACCATGCTTGTTCTATACATTTAAGAAATAACTAGAATGGAAATGGATCTAGATGCATACTTTAACACTCCATACAATTCTCCGCCCATGAGTCCATGGCATTACCAGATTGTTAAGAATGCAGATTGCATTGCAAAGCAACAGCAGCTACCTCTGCATCTTTTCCCTCACTCACATGTGCTCCAAGAAAGAGGTTGTTACCCATCCCACTAGTACTAGGAGCCAATCACTCTTAATGGTAGAGTTTATAGTAATGGGCTACCAAAAGGAGGTGCATTTGGTAGTATAACTGAAAATGTTATAATTTTCCTCACTTGGCATGTTCACATATTCGTTAAGACTTAGTTTTAAAAGCCATTTACCTATTTCCCACTCAATTGTAAGCCTATGATGTCCCATGCACACTCAGATACCAGGATAAGGGCATTTTCATCTCACCTCTAGTGATGGATAGCCTTTTCCACATGCTTAGAATGGCACAGGGGCGGCTGAATGTCACCTCTAACTATAGATAGCCATGTACACCCTGAATACTCGACACGAGGTGCTATAAGTTCACATGTCCAAAGTAGGCACGACTTTAATACCATGTTGGAAAAAGCCCGGATCCTGAGCCTACGACACTAGATTGTCATGAATTATGATTAGCCACCAACCAACACCGACATCCTCTACATATTTTATCATAGCTAGAAAGATTTCCTTGAGGTGGTCATGGCTAATTAATAACTTCCAATTACGTAAATTAATCGTTAAAACCAAATTCATCAAAATAGATTTGTTGGATACAAGACCCCCTTTTTCTCATATACAACTCCAATATTTTTTTTTTTGCATGGGCTCCCTAAAAAGGAAGTGCACTTTGTTGTCAGTAAAATTCCAATCATTTCCCTTAAGAGCATCTTATTCAATGCCTCAAATCCCGGGGTTGTAGATTCCCTTTTCAGCTAAGTGTACAACTGCACACATAAAATGATGCCAAAAAGAAGATTGTTCTCCTTCACGAGATGCAAGACTGACAGGTGCTCCCCTCTTACTTGCAATAGCGGGTCAAGCTTGTATTACCCTTGATGGTAAATATATCTCCTTAAAAGCGTGGGAAAATGTCTTGGCAAATGAAGAAATGATATCAATTTGTGCTCTAAAGCCAAATAATGGCTACAGATAATCATTTGAATATGATAAAATCTAATATCTTTAGGTCAGACTGAATACTAAAGAGGAGTCTTGAAAACAAGAGAGATTAGTCTATGATGCTACAAGAGAGCAAGGAAGAAAATATTCGATTTCGATGCTGTTTCGGTGGCCACAGAAACAGAAATTTCGACAAATTTTGACAAAAATTTCAATAAATGCGTTCCTGGCGTTTTGACGGCAAAATAAACAAATTAATTTATGAAATTTTACCAGAATGGTCTATTAGTGTAGATCTACTCAAATATGTAATAATATTTCATATTAGATACGTGCGGGGTGGGGTCTCGTCATTTTTTAGTGAATGACCCTGAACTGTTTCGATGGGCATTTCGATGGGGATTTTTTATGTCAATTTTCATTGGTGAAATCAATGAATTAAGTCAGTATAGTTTGCAAGCACAATATATAGACTTAAAGACACAAAACTGTGTAAAAAATATGCTCTAGGTAGTACATAGTATATGAAAAAATAGAATTTGTTTTTGATGATCTGCCTATTTCGAGAGTTTCGTCAGTCAATTTCGATGTCCGATTGCCATGGAAACAGAAATTTCGGTTGAAATTTTGACCTTTCGTCGAAATTTGAACATTGCAAGAGAGTATATTGTTCTATCCCACATATGGACTAGATCAAGATCCCAAGGATCATTCGATGACATGCTCCCAGCAAAATCACGCCTTCAAGAAAATAAATATGACCATAGGGGAAGATAGCCACATGTATAACAACTCATACATGGAATGGACACCATCTAGTAGTATATTCATGTGCAACATGAGAAGAAGCCCAATTATAGCTCTGTATCCCATAGAATAAATTATGTGTGAATTTTTCACGTGACACATGTCCAAAACTCCACAAGAAACTTAAATTATTCATGAATTTCATGAACTTATCCCAGATTTAGCAAGTTATTTCTTTTTAGGAATGAAAACATGCTAATATGATTCAATATTTGAGATTACAGAATCAATAAACAAATCATGTCTGCAGACATATATGTTTACATATCAATGTGTGTTCATGTGTATGTGCGTGTATGCGATATGTGCACTGTTAAGAAAATCGGCCGCTTAGGCTGAATAATCGGCCGAATATTCCTTTTTGGGGGTCTACCGCTCCGATTATGAATAATCGGTCCAGGACCGATTAATCGGCCGATCGGGGGAATAATCGGCCGATTAATCGGCGATTTTCAAAATCAAATGCTAGTAATAATTTTTTTTTACATTAATTTTTTCTAATACTACTATTGGTCATTACACTTACATTCTCTTCTTCCAATTTACATATTTGGTCTTCTCCTCATGTTTTCTCTATAAGTTTATAGTTAGTGTTTATTGAACTGATCCTTACTGTTGATGTTTTCTTCTTTAATTTCATCAATGTTTCTAATTACTTAATGCAATATTAGTATATGACTTATCAATGTTTCTAATTACTCATCAATGTTTTTTTCCCTAATTTCATCAATGTTTCAAGTTACTTATTAATGCAATATTAGTCTTATCACTTATCAATGTTTCTAATTACTTATTAATGCAATATTAGTCTATGACTTATCAATGTTTCTAATTACTTATTAATGCAATATTAGTCTATTACTTATCAACGTTTCTAATTACTTATTAATGTGATATTAGTCTATGACTTATCAATGTTTGTAATTACTTATCAAAGTTTTCTTTTCTAATTTCATCAATGTTTCTAACTACTTATGAATGCAATATTAGTCTATTACTTATAAATGTTTCTAATTACTTATCATTGTCATTATTATATGGTCAATATATAATTTACATATCTTTATGGTTAATATTTAAAAAAAAAATCAAAACCGATTAAAACCGAATATTCTCCCGCTTATACTCCCGCATACCGTATATACTCTATTCGGTACCCTCTCCGCCCGTACACCGATTACCGCTTTTCAGAATAATGGATATGTGTGTGTGTCTATACAGTATACACACACACACACACACATTGTATTTTTATAAAAAAAATCAACATTTTCCAAATGTTTGACCAAACTTCTACTTGATGGTTGTCAAAGTTTGTGAATTTCCCCATTATTCCAAAAGATTGGTTTTTTCAACCTTATTGAAGGAATCTCAATTGACTACGGATAGCCCAAAGAGAGAGACGTCCAATCAGACATACATCAAACCCAATATAGATCCATATAAATCAGAAAAAACCACCAAAAACAAGGGTACATAAGAGGCGTGAACCATAATCTAAGTTGAAGAGGATCATCACAAATACAATTTCCACTCGTTAAGTCCTATAGGCTATAAGAGAACCATAATGGAGTATCATGCTTGAATTAGAAGATTAAAAATGCAACCAAACACAAGGTCAGACAGTTTTACATTGTGCAACACCCACAGTTTGACAATCGACTACAACTCCACGGAGATCTTACATAGAGAAGCCATGCATACAGACTAGGCCAAGAATGGAGGAAAATAAAAAATATATGGGTGACTCTCCTCTTCCTCTCTCCTAACTCTTATCTTCTCTCCTTTCATTCTTCTCACGTCTCACTCCTACATACCTCCTCTGTCGCAACAACTGACAGTCAAATGAACAGGTTTGGCTTGGCAACAGAAAGCTCCCTCTCACATCAAATTTCTAACATAAGGTACAGAGACTATGGGGAAGTGGGTGAATTGGATAGGGGTGCTCATATTTGTTTGGTGGAAAAACAAAAATTGGAGAAACTAATTGAACAAAGGTTCAGTGACTGTTCAAAGTAGAATGTGGATAATAAATATTTGACTAATCAAGATAAGAAAAGAAAAGTTGGGCAGGGAAAAACCTAAGCATGGCCGGAAGAATAACATTAGCTAAATCAACTCTCGTGTCAATGCCATATTATACAATACAAACAGCAAAGCTACCCAGTTCTATTTGCCAAGATATTGACCGAATAGTGAGGCACTTTTTTTTTTGGAGAGTGGGGACAAGGAAGGTCATATAAGTTACAAAGTGTCATGGGAGAAAATTATTGCAGGTAAGCATGAAGGAGATCTATCCATCAAATCTGCTGTAGATATGGATGAATCTCTCCTGATGAATGGGACTTTATTCAAGACAGGAATGTTCCATGGTGCAATTTGATGACACACAAGTACGCACGGACAACCACTAATGCAGGATCTATGTTATGGCGTTGTATAAAAAGATGGACTGATGTTATTATGGCCAACTGTAGTAGATGCTTCATGAACGGTGAAAACACAATAGTCTGGGACAATTTGATTGCCCCATACACAACTTGTCAACCCGACCTCAAAAACTATACCTGAAGAGCTTAAAGATTTAAAGGTAGCAAGACCAAGGAAAGATGACGGAAACTGGGATGCTGACTTCCTTTAATGAATGGTTTGACCCAGACACAGTTGAAGCAGTTCTTAATACACCTACACCATGGCCACGAGCTGGAGAGGATTATGGGTATGGGAGCCAGGTTTGAGATGTATTCTTACTACAAGATTAGCATATTTGCAACTCGTTGGAGGCAAGAAAAAACATCACCCGAAAGATGGAGCACACTGCGGAAATTGAAGGTTCCTGAGAGGATTAAACTCTTCGGACGGTTATGTATGCACAAGAGTTTGATGAGTAACTGTAGAAGACAACAAATAGGTACGGCAATGTTCAAAATTTCATCGAAATTGGCGAAATTTCGCTAATTATTTCGATGCCGCCAACGATCGGACATAGAAATGGCCTTACATGTTTGTACGTAGGGAATTTCGCCAGAAAAAATTTAAATTTCGACAATTATTTCGAATTTCGACGAGATGAAAAAAATGCACATTTGGTCCGCATTTCGACGAAATTTTGAAAAATACATCTATTATTTCGAGAAATGGGGTACGATGTCTGCAGATTTTACTATGTGATTCCTTGGGCCTGTTAGGGGCAATCTAAGTTATGTTTCTTCTCTTCCTAACCTAATTCTACCTCTCTCTCCTATTTCTCTCACTTCTATAAAGATCTACAAAGGAAATATTTAAAAATGTGTGTGGGAGTGATATCTATGACTATGATGACCCACTAACTTTCATTTTTGAGGTCACATGATTTATGTTATAGTGCGCAAAATTAGCATGACTATCGAGATATTTTGTATGTATGCCATTATCAATCACATCTCTAACTACATGATTGCCTCCTATAGGCTCTCGCTACAAAAGCACACGACGATGAACAAAGCTTGAGTTAATCCATTAGTATGTATTTTATCACTTGTAAGCATATGGAGATTAACAGTGAGACATATCTATGCTTGTATAAAACAAAAAAAACATGAGCCAATATGTAGGTATAATTAACAAGGAGGATGACAACCATCATGGTTCAACTAGATGCATAAACCTCAGTACTCACATACCACCGCGACATTGTTTATGTACTACATGTCATCCTACTGAGAGGTCCTACCATCCTAGATCATGCTATGTTTCCATAAATTTGTGTCTTTAAGCCTATATATTGTGCTTGCAAACTATGATGACTATTCATTCATTTCTCCATTCAATTGACCTCAAAATCTCCATCGAAATGGCCATCGAAATTGTTCAGCTTCCTTCTCTCACACATGAGGAGCCCCACCCCCTCACTTATCCAATATGAAATATTATTGCATATTTGAGTAGATCTACACTAGTAGATTGTTCTGGTAAAATTTCGCTAAATAATTCGACCATTTGGTCGTCGAAACGCCAGGAATGCATCTGTCGAAATTTGTCGAAATTTCTGTTTCTGTGGCTACCGAAACGGCGTCGAAATCGGACATTTTCTTCCTTGAGGTACGGTGACTGACAACTGCTATAGCATGTGCATGAATGTAGAGGAATCAGTTATGCATGTCTTGCGAGACTGTTGTGCTGCCCGATAGGTTTGGAATGCCCTACACTCGAGCCTTGATGGAAGATTTGAAACACTGGACTTCAAGTCATGGTTCAGAACTATCACGGAAATGAATAAGACCTCAAAGGGATGGCCTGAGGAGTGCTTAGTGATCAGTTGGCTTATACTGAAAAGAAGGAACAAACTGATTTTCCAAGGGAAGCACGTACCCCCACAGCATGCCAATAATGGTATCTATAGTACTTGAAGGATATATGCAAAACTTTCCCAGATGATTGTAATCCAAGATCACGTCAAGGCAATAAACCCTCACCTCAACATGCGGGCAAGAGGTAGTAAATATAGATGCCTCTGAAGACAAGCAATCAATGAAACAAATTACTTGTGCCATTGCAAGAGATGATAAAATGAACTGGGTTACTGCCTCACACAAGATGATGAAAGGCAGAGATACTCTCAACGCGGAACTAAATTCTATCCTACAAGGCACACAGCTCGCAGAAACCAATAGCATGCAGAACATACAAATTTCATACTCAAGCACAGCCTGCAAATTGTTACAAGGAGACAGAAAAGAGTGGGGAAAGTATGGACCGGTATGCCATCGAATCCTGGAATCACCATGCTTCATTGATGGATAGGAAATACAACATATAAACAGGAAACAAAATAACCTAGTTGATATGCTAGCAAAATTATTACTCAAGCAACCACATTATGAGTGGAATCTGGTACAATGCCCCAACCCTCTAAGAGAGGTGTATGAGGAGGAGATAAATAGAGCACAGCTTAATGTAAGCAACACAATGAACCTTTGTAACACAATTGCGAGATAATGAAGAAGTTGGTTTCGCAAAAAAAAAGGTTGGATTGTTATTGGGATGGGAAGATCAAATGTAAAAAGTATGATTTGCTGTGTTTTCTAATAAGAAGGGTTGACAGTACAAAAAGGCTGAGTTTTCCTTTAAGAAATGATACAGTTCATCTGATAAAAGAAAAGAAAAGTGTGAACTTTATACTGGCTGAGTGGCTGGATTAAAAAAGAGTTGCACACCAATGCTAGAATACAAGGCCATTGAATGGCTTTAGTTGCCTTTTAAAGTTGATGTCTGATATGCAACAGCAATGAGTCCACAACCTGCACACTGGACAGTGCTGGACGTAGAGTAATTAAGGCATCCATGGACTGGAGACAGTCACCGCAACCACAAGGGACTTCTCCTAGAGGTTTGGCAGCTCATGGACCTTTTATAGAGGAGAAGCTACAGTTATACTGCTTTATAGGTTGATGACTGTTGTTATTGATTCTGCAGCTGTATTAGCTAGCTTGCTGATTTCAGGAAGGACAGAGCTAGCTTACTGATTTCAGGAAGGCCAGAGCTAGCTTGCTGGATGTCGGAAAGGCCAGGGCTAGCGTGCTGGATTTCAGGAAGGCAGAGCTAGCTTTGTGCCCCTTGCAGCAGTAGCAGATCATGCCGTGACTAGAGTAGAGGTCACAGTAGCTATTGCTGTTTGCTAGAGAGTCGAACGGCTAGAGAAATACAAAACAAACAAAGATCAGAGAAAAAGGTGAGGGGAGAAAGACATAAAGAAAATGCAGATAAGTTTTTTTATGTAGATAATTCCCAATCCTGGTTCTTTCATAGAATCCTCAAACATCAACCAGCTATCCTAGGCAAGCAAGCTCAATCAAGTTTTGGTGATAGATCACAAATATAGTTATGGGTTTGAGGTGGATTTCTAATAAAGACGCCGTGCTTTATGTAGTTGGCGAGAAACTTATTTTGATTACTGGCAAAGACAAGCTCTGTCCCACATCATCCGTTGTTGAAAGTGACAAAGGGGCTCAATTGCCAAGCCAAGGGCTGGAAGCTATTCGAGCTATTCCACCAAAGCTTCCCTCCACAACTACTGAATCGCATTGCCAGTTGCTTAACTAATCTTGAGGGGAAAGAAGAGCATCTGCTTATACTGTGGCTATTCTTTACCATCTGTTGTTTGGATAAAGAAAACACACAGTCAAGCACGGTGTCCCCTAACAAAGGGACCCAGGTTCGAATCCCATTTGCCGCCTTGATTTACTACCCTCTTGGGCGTTCGGCCTCCGCCACGGGCGTGGGAGAGGGGGAGAGAATGCCTCTCTTAATCCCAAAGAAAACACTGACATACCCCATCTAAAGAGGGGTGAGATTACACAATAACAATAACTATAAAAGGGAATTATTTCAATCTTACTTGATTTATTAAGATAATTTAACCAAGAAGTAACTAGAATAGAAAATCATCTAAGATTTACAGTGACCAGTTAGATATTCATATATATATATATATATATATATAGAGAGAGAGAGAGAGAAAAAGAGAACTTACTATTATAACCCATATCATACAAACCCATTGTTGATCCATAGAGTTGTGCCAGGGTTCTATTAAATGTAGATGTAGCTCAAGCAAAACCATGTCAATTTAGAGGATCATTGTGTAAGTCTTATATATCTAGACAAACAGTATCATACATAGTGATATATATAATCCACATATTCTAAACAAACATATCATAGAGACACTATTTGCATTATAAGCAGTTGAAGTTATTATCTTTTTATTACATGAAATGAATACATTCCAGAATAGCTTTTTCTCTACTTTATCAAATGTTTATATAAAGCTTCTGATAAAGGCCAAACCCTATTTGTGAAAATTATATCTTGCAACTACCAGATGAAATGGGTGTTACAATAAATGATCTATGAAGTACAAATAGTACATGTTGACAGTGATTATTTGACTCCCATATATCCACTTCAGAAAGGAGATTGAATTAACATGACAAAATAAAAATCATGTAGAGCCCCTCAATAGATGTGTAAAGAATTACCCAAACAGCGAAAGCCCCTCAATAGATGTGTAAAGAATTACCCAAACAGCGAAATTATGGACCATCCATTTCTCTCAATGATCCAAATTATCTCACACTAAATAATGTGCTCTCGACAATACAAACTTCCCTTTCTGTAATAGTATCTTCGCTTTTTAGCAACTAAAATATCATTCGTCAGTCTTTGTTTTTTGAATTCAGTTCCTGTTACAGCACATTTACATTCAACTATTTCACCTTGTTGTGATATCTCAATACATTAAGAAACTTTCTAATATGATGTTAGGATTCACTTTGGTTTCTCAGTGTTATTGAGTTTTCTCGGTGTTACTGGACTTCTGTTTTTCCTCTTCCTTCTGCAGTTTGTGATGAAATTGATTGGATTTGTCGTAACTTTCTGTGGGGAAGTTCTGAGGAGAAAGCTAACTTACATCTAGTATCCTGGGACAAGGTTACTCTACCTACTTGTGAAGGGGGATTGGGCATAAGGAAAACTGAGGAAGTTTCCCGTGCATGGTTATGTCTAAATGCTTGGAATCTAGCAGCAAAAAAAGATGTGTTATGGGTCAAGTGGATAGGTGAAAGATATTTCAAACATTCCTCTTTCTGGTCCATCAAGATTAATTCAAACTGGTCGTGGTTGATGAGAAAGTTAGTTAAGCAAAGAGCCACTCTTGTTAAACATGTTTGCTTCACTGTTGGAAATGGTAGGAGTACAAAATTGTGGCAGGACCCCTGGGTGAATCATAACTTGTTCCTTGGAGATGTTCTGGGTAATGAAGCCATCTTAAAGCTTGGTTTACCCATTGATCGTCTAGTGAATGAACTTATTTCTGAATCTAAGTGGAAGTGTCCTGATAGTCGTATGAATAGAGCTTTGCATGATCTTGTTATGTCTCAGAATGCACCTTGTATGATGGATGATGTTATAGAGTTGGGTGCATTATCACATCCAAGGATGAAGGACATATGGAATACAATTCATGCTAAAGGCGCTGAAAGTAGTTTTTCTCCTGGCTATGGAAGTGCAGAGTTCCTAAGAGATGTATCTTCCATATTTGGAAGGCTTTTTTGAATAAGTTGCCTACTGGAGATCATGTCAGGAGAATTGGTATTCAATCAGTATCCATGTGCTTCCTGTGTTGTAATGGCTACGAAGACGTGGAACATATTATCTTTGAATGTTCCTTACATATTATCTTTGAATGTTCCTTTGTCAAGAAGCTGCTGGATTGTGCTAATAGTGATATGGGAATCTGCTTGTCTTATGCGAACTGGGTAGATGTTGAGAACATATCGGGTGATAATAAGCTCCTTTTCTTTCTGATTCATTACTGTCTATGGAATGAGAGGAACTCTCGAATTCATGATGACAAAGTCAGTTCTATTATGGTTCTATGGAATCGAATTAGAGGGGACTTATTCAGCTTAAAGGATATCTAATTTCTGTTTAACGATCTCTTGCTTCTTTTTTGGTGATTCATTTTTGGGTTTGGTTGTTGCTTACGAGGGAGGGGTCTTCTCTGAATCGTATGTTGATCTTGTTTTCCCTGATGGTTTATATCAGTTGTATACCTTGAATGATCCTTGTGTGTGCTATAAGGCTCCTCAAGGGTGAGTTAAGTGTCACTTCAGGGGGACGTATGGCTGTATTTTCTTTTTTGAAGGTCTGAAGCTCTATATGGCTGTTGTTCTTGAAGGTCTGCTTTATGGCTAGTTTGGGTGATGAGAAGTTATGTTTGCCTGGTTATATATTTTTTGACTGTTTATAGTGTATAGCTACGATAGTTTTTTACTTCTTTCTATTGTTTCTCATCTTGAGAAATGATAAAGCACTGTAACCTTACAAAAGTGAAAAAGAAAAAGAGCCCCACGTGTTTTTGCTGACCAAAAAAAAGGAGATTGAATTAACATGACAAAATCAAAATCATGTAGAGCCCCTCAATAGATGTGTAGAGAATTACCCCAACAGCGAAATTATGGACCATCCATTTCTCTCAATGATCCAAATTATCTCACACTAAATAATGTGCTCTTGACAACATAAACTACCCTTTCTGTAATAGCATCTTCGCTTTTTAGCAACTAACATATCATTCGTCAGTCTTTCTTTTTCGAATCCAGATCCTATTACAGCACATTTACATTCAACTATTTCGCCTTGTTGTGATATGTCAATACATTAAGAAACTATCTAATACAATGTTTAGGATTCACTTTGGTTTCTCAGTGTTATTGTAGTTTTCTAGCATCACATAGATGAATAATTCAGAATGTTGACTTAATCCCTACTTCAAATTTTCCAAGCGTTTGGATATCAACTCTGGAACATATCAGAATACTCACAGCTAAGCAAATAAGGTCTCTGGTCTTGTGTCTTGTAAGTCGAACGACACCTGGAATTAGATTAAGGAAAGATGATGTATAATTATGTAATAAGGTAGCCATCTCTTATTCAAGGTTCAAGATTCACATTGATTATTGGTGTTGGTTCTGTTTATATTATTATCATTAGAAAGACAAGGTCTTCGTAGCGTTGACGTGATTCTTTTGAAAACCTTCATGCGTATTAACTTTGGGGCATATTTAAATGCATACTCCCAGCTAAGCAAATATAATGTCTCTCTTGTAAGTTGGCAGCACGCTATTATCAAACCAGGTAGCAAATTTAGAAAAGGAAACGACGGATATTTATGAAACATGGTAATCAACAAACCAACTAACCTCCCAAAAGATCATTGCATCCTGGTTGGTACCTTTCCTCCCTTGCTGTGTGAACAGTGAGGCGCAGTGGCTAGCTCCATTGCAGAACAACCTTCCCGGAATCTTATGCAACTGCCCAGATCTCTTGGATTCGAGCGAATAGGATTTGAACGACCCCTGACTCTTCTTCTTCGACCTCCTCTTCTTTCTCACGCCGTGACCGCCTGGAGCGGAAGGGGAGCATGGGCCTTCCTGCTTCCCTTCGGAGGACAAGCAGGAACCCATCCTGAGGGCCCTGACGATCCCGACGAAGCAATCCAGAGCAGCCGTGCAGTGGAATCCACGGCTTGCTGCTGACGAATCCGTTGATCCTTTCCCTTTGCTATATCCGACACAAAAGCAGAAGGTTGGTTTGCGGCCTTCTTAGGCCCCTGCTGGGCAGGCGAGATGGTGGGTTCGTAGAGCAAGATACAAGTTGGCAAAGTTCTTCTTTTTCCTTCTTCTTTTTGGGTCGAAGCAACTTGACTAGAGGAGTAGCGATTCGCACCTCTCTTTTTTACTTCCTCACTTTCTGTTGTGAGGAAAAAGACAATATCTAAGGGTGGAAAGGTTTTCAGATGATGGCACCAGTTGAGGAGGGCTGACGAGTTCTATCTCCACCTGCACCACAGATTCTCCACTCTGCAGGATTTCATTACAGCTCAGGAGATTATTCCAAACGGTAGTGGCAGATACACTAGAATAAAACCCACGAATTTCCGATGCCACAGCAACAGAATCTCGGCAATTACAAGACAAGAGGTGGAAGTAAAGGAAAAGGAAACTCACAGTCAGACGTGATCAGCTCAGCACTGGCCAACTCTGCCCCGAATGCAACCTCCACCACCGGCATTAATCAAGGTGGAACCCCACCTGCCCAGTCTTATCGTAGACGAGATATCAAGGTGGGGGATCAAGTTTGAAACCGACCTTGCGGCAGCCGAATCACTCCGCCTTTTTTGGTTGATATCAGCGGATGAGCAATATCAACAACAACCCACCGCCAGTGACCACAGAGGACAGCAGGTGGGTCGTAAAGGAGGAAGCGCCGAAAGCAGCTGTGAATGAGATGGCCTTGAAAGCCGTAAACCTACTGCTACCACCACCACCACCACCTTCTCATTCACTCGCAGCCACTCTCTGCTTCAAGCCCGACGAGCCGTGACTTGGGTCTTTAAGAAAGCGATCGCTTTCATAGCTAGGAGGTCGGAGGGGAGAAAGATTGCTGGAGAATGGAGCAGAACCGGAGGCGGAGAGGCTGATATTGTAAAGCGCGGCATGCGAGAGAGGAAGGGAATGGACCAATTGTTGAGAGCGCAAGACGGCAAGAGCGTGAAAGAGAGAGGGAGGGGGTGTGGGGGAGTGGGAGGTGAGAGAGGGAGAGGGACTGGCCAATGGGACAGAAAGCAAGAGAGATGGGGGAAGGAGGAAAGAAAGAGAGAAAGGCGGGAGGATGGCTGGACCGACCTCGTCGCCGAGGGGCAAACAAATTCCGAACGCGGAGCAGAACAGGAGAAAGGCTTGATGCTACTTTGTATTATTTCCAGCCACCCTGTTGTTTCTTTATTATTTATGGTTGTCATCCGGGAATCGATTATAGAGATACGACTGCGAAAGCTTTTTTGGGGAGTTTTCCGCTGAAATACGTCTGGTCAGCCTAACGGAAATGAAAATCAGGTGGGTAAAAGGAACGAACTACCGCCTACCGGACAGTAGCTGTAATAAGGTTGAGACTAGTGTTTTTGGTCCACTAATCAACACAACATTTAACATCCTCGGAGTTTTTCTTCCCTGATTATTTTTTATATATTTTTGTACACCAGATTAAGATCAGGTATCACCGGTTTAGGCTGTAAATACTGGCTAGTTAGGAAACGAGTAGCCTACTACACATCACAGGCTGGTCAAAGGACCCAATTACCTAATACCAAACCAAACGTCCAAACCCCAAGCACAAAGTTTTACACCACCAAATACTTTACTTGTACTTCCATACAAGATGTATTTCAAGCAAATACTCCCTTTTTCGGTCTCGCTTATTGCTACTTGGAGCGCTGATGAATAAGTCAAATCGCAGGACTGATGGTAATTTCAGGTTCTCAGCTTGAGCTGCCTTCCGGATTGAGTTGCTTAAAAATAATTGTAGCCATTTGTTTACAAAGTGCTTTTAGTGAAGCGGCAAAGCTATATAACATTCGTTGAGAAATGGCATTGCAGAAATCTTTTGTAAGTTGCGTAGAAATTACAATTAATGTAGTTAGTATATGAACTAGGATCTTACTATCTTGTGCATTACTATCTTAAGAGAATACTCTTACTGTTTTGCAACCCTTGAATTATACTACATATTTATAACTTGAGAATGACCAAAATTGTCACTAGCAGTAAATCCCACAAGTGGCTCCAGCTTGACCTCAGCTTGGTCCAACCTTTCGTCTAGGCAAAAGTCATATTCAACCAACAATTCATAGCAATTAACTATCTTCACTAGCAATGAGTGTATACCTATAATGTGGCCTGACCGAATGGACAGTCGATCCGACTAGTGGGTTATGCTTAAGCCAAAATTGACCTCTTCCCAATGACGGAACACTTAAGGCCCCACTAACAACCCTAGGGTTCTCCTAACCTTGAATAGGGTTCATATAAATTATAAACCTTATAATAACACAAATAAATATATAGGTTAATTATTTTGTTATATTATACTATTTTATCATGCAAAAACACCAGTTTACCCTTGAAACCTGAACTTAACAAAATTAAAGTTTCACTTCACCAATCACTGACTATCAATCCTAAAGAATGCCAATTTAGTATATTAAATGTGAGTTTGTTCAAATATTAATCGGTATGTATTACGTGAAATCTCACCATTATGTTGTTAAAGGTGAATTTGGGTTTAAATTGAAAATGGGGTCTCACAACTTGTCCCTCCCTTATGGACTTTGCACCCAAAATCATAGAAAAGAGTCTTCTAGCATTGACATATTGTGGTTTTGGGTGAAAATGCATGGATGTGGGATCCCTGAATTGGTAGACATTGATGGATGGGTTAGGAAAAATAGGAGTCGTCACCACATTTATAATGAAAAAAGGTGAAAATCATGATAAGCTCTAGAAATCAAGTAATAAGGTAAAAGAAAAATCAGAGATCAAGTATGGTGTCAAGTTATGTGTAGGGAAGGTGTTACGAACCACATGACGTCCATGTAGTATCATACATTTTGACAATGTCAAATATGTTTTATTTTTACAAAAAGTTTTATATGTGAAATATATAACAACATGAAGGATTAGATATAGAAAAATTCTATGAGTGATAATCAACCATGGATGTTCATATCCTCACACCACTAGGAGTTTGAAAAATGGGGGGAAGAGAGAGAGGAAATGCAAGAATAGCAATATAACAACCTATAAATATATGCTAGTGATATTAAGGTTTTATAGGTCATCATCAACCCTAACTGCTTACATCCTCACACCAAGGAGGGGTTGGAAAGAGGGAAGGAGAGAGGATTACATGGTAGTGGTCCAAACTACCTTTCTTTGATGTTTGTCAAAGGTAGAGGCAAACTTCTCCTCACTTTTCTCTCTTTTGTTTAGAGGTGGTAACTGATGGATCTAGGGTTTGAGTCCCAAAAGGGTGGCCTTTTTAGATAGCTCCCTAGGTGTTAACCAAGCTCTATCTTCTCTCAACATCCTAGCCCAGGTTCCTTTCTAGGCTATACTCTTTGTGAATAGGTTGTCAAAAAGTGTTTCTCAGTATCCATCCTTTGTAAATGGTAGTTGAGGGGACATATTTATAGTATTTGGGGGTTTTAGAGGAGTTGGATTTGATAGGGGAGTCTCAAAAGGTGTTTGGGAGCCAAGGTGCATGCATTGAACATATGTCCTCCCTCTAGAGCCTTTTAGATGCATATAAAATGTTTTGTTCCTGACTTAGTCAACACAAGGAGTGTAGGGAACACATTAAATGGGAGCGCCCTTGTAGAGTATTCTAGATGATTTTTGGCTTGGTTGATAGGTCAAAGGGGGAAGTGTAAGGAGGTGGTGTGTGTAATTATAGCATGTCCCCCTTTCTAAGAGATTTTACGAGCAAAGCAGTGTCTGGTGGGCCCAAAACTTGTGGAGAAGGTGACTCGTGTGTCATATGGGTGTCCTATCCAATTTCAACCTCTGATGGTGCATTAGTCAGGTTGCATTACATGGACTTGAGATAAAAAGCATGTTCTAGGTGATAGGGACCATATTGTGGAACTATCTCAGGTCGGGGGCATAAGACAACATCAAAGTAATGTATTCCATAGTGGATCATTCATTGATTGTATGTCCACTCCGATCGGAAGCCTTCTCACTCATGGGAATTATGATGTCTAATTTTTGAAAAAAAAAATGACATCTAATCATCAATAATATAGAGTGATCTTTTGCTAATTCATAAATTGAATGTTAATTATATTGATTTGGAATAGTATGTTGATATTTAATCAAAGATCTAGTCAGAACTCTTGTATTGGGTTGGATATGTCGAGTATTGTATTTGAATCATCTTTTTTGTATTTGGCATCCCTTTGGATGTTACTCGCAGATGTAAGATGTGAATATTGATTATCTTACTCTGGGACGACTATCACACCTCATAACCTGATTTTGGTGACTATGTGTTACAACCCCAACTTTTGGGTTCATTTGGTGAGAAATGTAATTTCTCATATTAAAGATATTAGAACAAATGATGATATAATTTGTTTTGAATAAATGAGTTTCGTTTACAATAGCCTTGTTGGTTGTTTTGTGGGCTTTATTGGCTATTGGGCCCAATAACAAGGAAAAGACAAAAGGAACTCCATTATTAATAAAAATGGAGAAAAGAAAGATGTAGAAACCTCTAGAAGGAAAAAGTATGTAATCCAAAGATGGATTTCGTGCCTCTTGGGTTCCTTGGGTTCCAGGGAGTCCAAAGTTGCAAAGATAATGTAAAAAGAAAAGAAAAAATCAATTAAGTATTTCTTTATTAAGAAAGAAATTGAAAACAATGATAAAATGTGGAAAATAAGTGGAAAAAGGTATAGTTGAGTTATCCTTGGTGGATTTTCGTATCCAAATGATTCCTAATGTTAAAAGGGATGCCAATGAGGAAAATAAAAAGAAAGATAAAGAAAAATCCTCAAAAAGAGATATTTTAATAAGAAATAAACAAGATAATGAGAAATAATGAATATAGATGCATCTAGAAGGATAATAAGTATCCTTAAAAAGGAATTTCGAAATCTTGGAGTTTCTTGGGGTCCAAGGAGCCCCAATGGAGAAGAAAGAAAGAGAAAATATCAAAAATGCAAAATAAGAGGATAATGTGATACATTATTAATGATTTTGATGGCATTGCTAAAAAGGAAGTATTTTCTACTAAATGAAAATAGAATTTTGTGCCAATGGGTTAAAAGTCCAGCAATAAAGAGAATAGGTAAGAACAAAGTATTTTTAAAGGGATAATGAAGAGAGAGAAGTTGCTTATTAACTAAGGAAAATATGTTTCCTTTTGGGAAAAAGGACTTGAGTACTCATGGATGCACATCTTGGGGTGTGAGTACCATCCCCTATATAAGGGGTAGAGCCCAGGGTCAAGTTCAAGGGAGTTTCATGTATCCCTCTCTTCTTCTTCTCCTTCTTTGTAAGCAAACCCTAAGGTGGAGGAATAACGCGATCCTTGGAGCAAGGAGGAGCCAGAGACGAGTGTATGAAGGAGGCACGAAGCTACCCCAAAGATCTGGGAAGTTGGTTTCCTTTCCCTTTGCTCCCAACCTCGCTCAAAGCTCGTGGCAGACCTGCATGGTCCGCTGCTTGGGACGCCACTGCTGGCCCGACTCGGGCCACCTCGGCCGCAGCTGAGTGGCACCCTAGGTGTGGCGGGGCGCGATGAAGCTAGTTTGGTAAGGGGGCAGCAACCGTCAGACCCTGGGAGGGAGGGCAAAGCTCCCCGCGATCGGACCTGGTTGATGGACAACAGGAATCGCGAGGAAGATGATGAACCAGGGGTTTTTGACAATTTTACCCCTCAACACTATTCATCGTTGATCACTTACGTGAGGGCAGAAGAGTAAATTAATTATGTTTTCAAGCAAGCCGAGATATGTTGCATGGAGAGGACACTTGGCGCTTTCTGATTGGCTCAAGTAAGTAAGTTCTTACAAAATTCATAACTAATTAACGGTAGCTTGGATGGATGCGCATTATATATGAATTTTGATCATGAGAACTCAAGGAATGCAATAAAAATTTATTTGAAACCTAATTATGATTGCAATTCGAAAAGTAATGGAAGTTATTAACTTTAATGTATTAATGATTAAGAAACTCTATTTTGAGATGATTAATGTAATTAGTAGAGTTTAATGGATGATTAAAGTTGATATTAGCATGTTAATCATGAAAAGATACATTAAATAAAAAAGGATGAACTTTGCACGTAATTGGTTTAATTTAGAAATTCATGTGCATAAATATGCTTTAATGGGCCTTGAAACCCTAATATTAGTAAATGTGACTCTTAATGGTTTTAATTATTCAAAATCGTGAATAAAGCTAAGATATGATGATTCTAAGCTATTTTGAGTATAAAAGTTCCTAATTGTGGATAAATAACCTTAATGTAGTAATTAGGGTTTTCTAATGAACAAAGGTAGAATTAATGACAAATAGAGTTCATATGTGAATTAGATCACAATGAACTATGAATTGATGATAAATGAGCATGATGAACTTGTCATGGATTAAAAGGATAAAAATGGTAGATTTAATGAAAAAGAGGCTTAATGGACTAATTGATGGCTAATAATGCTTTTTTCTTATATCAGGGTTAAATGTTGTTAAGGATAACCTTAATATCTTTTGTGAATAATAGATGAGATAATTAGGGTTTGAGAATAATTGTATTAAATTAGGGTTTAAAATAGAAAAAATGAAGTGAAACCCTAATTGCAATGGAAACCCTAAAAGTGGATTAGAAACCCTAGGAAGTGAGATAAGTTTAATAGATCTTGATGGTATGATTAATAATAGGAAAATTGTATGCATATTTCAGGATCTCATAATGTGCTTGCTTGCCTATTTGGAATTCTTGATTGATTGGATTATTCTGTCTCAAATTAGCCTGACAGGTATGTGGTTACGCTTATGGTTAATCACTTTAGGTTCACGGCGATTCCCGGTTGTTTTATCGGTTGCCTGAAAATAACTGCTTGGATGACTTTTATTTCATGCAACTATAAAGTGACTATGATTATCACCATAAGTATGTATACATGACTGGATCAGATCCTGGTCCTCCTATGTGGCTTTGCAAATGCTAAAAAGGATAACCTAGAGCAAGGTCTGGGCTATCAAGAGTTAGGGGTTGGGCTACCTATGTGTAGTGCCATGCAACTCTTTAGCATACCATGAGTTAAGGAGTGGGCTACCTGTGGGTAGTGCCATGTGACTCAACCCTAAAAACTGATTCACCTCTTAGGTAGGATCATGAGGGGTTAAATGGGGATCTACCATAAGGAAGGTAGCATCTAGGTCCATTGTAGGGACAACGCAGAGGTTAGGGTATGTATGGATTGAGAAGTTATGTTGAAAACATAAAATTGGTTGTTAAATCATATTTGACTGCAATATGTTGTTACAAGTTAATTGCACGATTATTGTTTCCCCCACATACCAGCATAATTCATTTATGCTGACCGACGTTTTGTTTGTCGGCATTTTAGGTTCAAGTGAAAAGAACAAATAGTAAAGTGGCATATGTGGAATTAAATGGAAATTAAAGTACAAAGGAGGATTAGTTAGAATAGACTCTAGGTGTAGATAGATATCCAAGTTTTTGAAAAAGGTATGTAAAGTTAATTTTTTTGTTACAACCGTTTAGTTTAGTTTAGTAGAATTTGATAATTATTATTGATTATTTGTTGAACCTTTGATCTAGAAATTGAGATAACAACTCTGACCTCTTGGTCTCCCTTAATTGGGGGTTACTGGGAGGCAGGGTTGTTACATTTGGTATCAGAGCCTAGGTTCCTCATTTAATCTTTAATAATTATTAAATTTTATAAAGATCTATAGAACCCAAGGGAGTTATTTGAGGATTTTCCGAAAGACAGAGGTGTCTAGAAAAGGATCACGTTCGAGGGCTGGCAAGATTTTCCTCCGCACCGCTATTCGGAATACGAGGACTCCTGGATTAGAGTGATTGCCTGACCGATGTCTTAGGATCTGAATCGAAATAAGATACCTTTAGGACTCTCTCATCTTGTTCATCCCTTCTCAACTCAAATGTTGTTAAGGACCTTAAGGATTAGGGTTTTCTCTCATTTCCTCACCCTCTTGAGGTATGGGTAAGGTTGATAAGGTCTAAGGAATCCTCCACCAAATTAATGAAAAGCATGTAAATAAGATGTCATGGACATAAGCTTAATAGATTAAGCGTAAACTAAAGAATAGATACATGCTTAGGTCGTATGACATAAGTTGTCATGCCCTCAAGAGAGACCTAAGGATAGACCTTCTTGTCAAGTGGATAAGTAAAGAGAGTTAGTCTTAGAGGTAGAGACCTCCATTATAAGTGGAGACCGGGCACTTTCTCTGAGAGTGATGTTAACCCTAACCCTAAGTGAAGGTTAGAGAGAGATGACATGATGAGTTAGATGTCATGGTAGACCAGGTGTTTGGATGGACATGCCTTGGATGCCATATGAGCCATGAGAGGTTGGAGGACCGAGTACCTTTGGCGACCCAACCCTGGGAAAGGTCGTGCATGTTAGAGAGAAGGATAGCTCCTTCTTTGATGAGGTTAGAGAAGAACCTATGGAAACCCCATGAGCTTATATGAGCATGGCATAGTAGGCACCCATAGTATGTCAGTAGTGCTGACATAGGCTAAAACCCTAGTCAAGAGAGTATGATGGATAGCTCATGAGATAAGCATAAAGGGTTATGGATAACCTCGAGCAAACATAAGTTTGAACATAGGCTTCACCCACGTAGGGGTATGCTTGTGAGCTTAATCCATCTTCATGGAGAGAGGACCTTTAGTATAAGGTTGGTTGTGAAGTTAGCTCTAGAGAGAGAGAGCAAGATCCAAGTAAGAAGGTTGGAAGCCTAGACTTCAAGATATGAGGAAAAGTGGGGAGTTGAGGATGATGCGACCTAAGTGGATGTTTGTGGTTGCCTCATGCTTGATCCCTGAAGGCTGATGATGTCTTGGTTGCCATGAGAGGAACCAAACCCTAGAGGGAGGATGAGTCTGTTGGTACCTCTATACCTATGGTATAGATGAGAAGAAGAGTTCCTTAGACCTGGAGAGGTTTAGTAACAGGTTGTGAGGCATTGTACCTTGTTGATTGTCCTTGAGGAGGACTCAACTCTAAAGTGTTGCTCGAGTAGAAGGATGACATGAAGTGCATGTCATGCCTAGGTAGAGAGAGAAAGGGGCTCAAAGGCTTAGAACACTCTCATCTATACTAGGACTAAGTTTGCAATGAATGAGCAGCCTTGGAATGAACTCCAAGTGTTCTATATATAACTGAGGGTGTTTCTTTGAGTTAGGTAAACTCTTGGGCCGAAATATAGCTGTTTTCCTTCAAGAAAACGTCTCTATTTTTGATCAAATAACCCACCAACGTTCACATCACTTTTTTCTATAAATTCCGTACAGTGCAATCAGTCGAGTTTCAATAAAGTTAACTTGACCAATCAAGTAAAAGACAAAACTGATATTCAAACAGTCGGTTGAGTTTGTCCTGGGGCAACTCGACCGATGCTATCTCCAGAAAATTGACCAAGATGGATCGGCCGAGTTTGTCCTGGGGAGAAACTCGACCGATTGACAACCTGATGTTAATTTTTGAATATGCATCTAAAGTGATCTAACATTGGTGTTTTATGTCCCAATCAATTTTCTCACCTTAGTTACAAGTCAATTCATCATTAAAAGTGATTACAAAAATGTTCTAAGGTCATTTACATAGATTTCCACAAAAGCACACTTGTAGCTCTTTGACTTGAACTTGAGTCAATCTAGGGTTTTGGATTTGGGATCCTTTTCATGTACCTAATACCTGAAATCAATCTTTAATACACATATTAGATACATATGAATGGAATGGTTAAGTCATTATCAAAATATAGGCAATGTATAACCTCTAGGTCAACATATATAGGGTCATCGAGACCGGGAACAAGCAAGGGAAAGTGTAGAAAAAGGAATCAGAGAAGAAGATGGAGAGAGGAGGGAGAAATCAAAGAAGGAAAGATCATAGGGAACGGGTCCCTGGGTGCGAGAAAAGAAAGAGGAAACTAGGTAGCGAGAGGTAGGAGAAAGAATCTGAGCTATCCAAAGCTAAATCTGACGATTACAAATAAAACTGATTTACAGCCAAAACCGCAAGAAATGTAAGTGAACCGAGAAATAAACCATGTGACCCATTTAATCCAGAACTAGACTGCATGACAGATTAAATAAATTCCTAAACCGATTGGAATAAAGTGTGAATGTATTTATTTCTCTTTTTCTCTTTCTTCTTTTGAGGGTGCACATAAACTCCAAATTAGGTGAAATTTTTAATAGAGGCCAAATAAGGCATGTAGATTCTAATTATGAAATTAGATTTGCCTTTTGGGAACTTTTGGTGCATTAAATAAATCAAATTTTATTTTCTCTTTCCTCCTACATTAATGACATTAGAATTATCCAAATTTGATGAAACTTCACCCACAAGTCATATTTAATGTTTTGGATATGAATTTACCATCAATTTTACATGTTGAAGTTTTTTGTATAATTATTTAATATTTTGAAGGTTCTACACACTTTCTCTCTCCTGATTTCACCTTTTAAGCAAACTTTCTCCGAATTGGATGAAAATTCACCCAAAGTCTATATTTATTACATAGATTATGAATACAAGATTATTTTCCTCTTTTGGAGTCATTTATAATTTGATTTGATATTTTGGGGAAATTTCAGATCTTCTCTTTCAAAATTAAATTAAATTAATTATTATTATGTGAATAATGTGAAACTTGACTCCCAATATAAT
The DNA here is from genome assembly GCA_963693085.1 of Alisma plantago-aquatica. Classification (NCBI taxonomy): domain Eukaryota; kingdom Viridiplantae; phylum Streptophyta; class Magnoliopsida; order Alismatales; family Alismataceae; genus Alisma; species Alisma plantago-aquatica. The sequence continues at coordinate 689,397,818 of OY856409.1, forward strand.
TGAGACCCAAGGAACACGATTCTTAACTTAGATTCTACTTTTGAGATTTCTTTTAATGAGGTGTCATATGGCTCATTAGTGGCCCATTATCCAAAACTAGTCATCCAATAAAGTTCTTTAACTTTTTATTACCATCCAAATGAGTCATATGTGATTATTAAGCACGAATTATAATGTATTAAATTATATACTTTAGGTGACACATTTTGTGTTCCATTATTAGCATAAGTCTAATGTTAGAACATTAGGTTACATTAGGGTGATCTATACATGCATTAGATCATTAGGTTTATACTAAACATCATTTATATCTATCCTTAACCTTGTTTGGTGAGGTCCAAAAGGTCAAAGTTCTAGGGTATGGTCCAAGATCTAGTATGTTACATCCTACGGTGCCCACTCTTCCTCCTACCTTTGTTTATGCAACAAATTTCGTGGTGGCCCCATGATGATGAACTCATCAGAGAGAGTGGAATTGCATGCTAGAGAGAGATAACAAAGACGATAACTGGTCGTTCAGGTTCATGGGACTAGGATGAGGTCAGGGGTGCTCATATATATAGGCGTTGGGGCTTTATTTAGGGTTTCCAACCCTCTATGCCGTTGGTTTTTGGGCAAGATTAGGTGTTTTCTCTAGAGGCTTCCACACCCCTTGAGACCTAGGTTAGGATGGTTCAGAATCTTCTCCCAAATCCAACCCAACAATTGCCTCATTTGCTTACACACTAGGTTGCAAGAAAATCGAGATCAAAGATGATGTTTACACTACACATGCCTTCTCTTCTATGAGCTAGGTGATGCACAAGCGTCGTTGGATCTTAGATCCAATGGCTTATATCATGTGTGCCAAAATATAATCATTTGGAAATCCATTTTACATGTGACATTTAATACTTTCCCAAATTATTTCCAAACCTATGGGATTTTTGTAAAATCCATATCTCCTAATCATTAAGCTTTTTAATCCCAAATTTTGAGGGAAAGTTCTTGATGACATAATCTATCGTTGGAAACAATTTGGGATCAAAGCTCGAAAAGAATAACTATTTTTTCTTCATATGCAAGTCATGCACCAAAAAGGCATATATAATGCATTAAAACTCATATTTCCTCTTTCTTCCTTTTCTTTTTTTGCGAGAACAACTGTGTTAATTAATGCTCAATCAAATTACATAGCGAAACTACTGGCATGTTTTAATGCATTCTCTTAATTTCCTCTTTCTTCCTTTTCCATTCTCTTAATTTCGAATTTTCTAAGTATTAGAAGGCAAGTGGTACAAAAACCAACCTATTGTGGCCACTTATGCCACCTTCTAGAGAATTCCATATTTTCTTAAATACAACATAAGTTATTTAATTCCTTCTTGCCTTTTCCGTTATTAAGGATTTATCTTTTGTTCTTTATCCATCCATTGACTTACTAAAATAGGAAAAAGCACAAAATTCATAATTTGTGACAATTTTGCAAAGAAACCCAAGTTGGAAGACAATGCACACAAAATGTCAAGCAAACCCCTTATTATTAAATAATTGCATAATAACACAACCAAAATTGGGGTTATAACATCCTTCCCCACTTATAAGAATTTTTTCCTCAAAATTTAGCTAATCATACAAACAATTCATGATATGATATTTCCATGTCTGTCTTTAGCTCCCATGTGGCTTCATCCTCTCCATGGTGCTTCCAAAGAACCTTCACAATCTCTATCTTTTTGTTTCTGAGTTCTTTCATCTTAGTATCTAATACTCTCACAGGTGACTCAGGATATGTCAGGCTCCCTTAGAGATCAATAGGTTCAATGCTCAGCACATGTCTTGGATCCTTCACATATCGCTTCAGATTGAACACATGGAACACATCATGCATCATGCTATACTGTGGGGGTAGGGCTACACAGTATGCTACTTCACCAATCTATTCTAGAACTTCAAATGGAGCCACGTATCGGGGAATCCATTTTCCTCTATTCTTGACTATAGCTCAGAGGGGCCGGATCTTCAAAAATACATGTTCACCCATAGTGAAATGTAAATCAGTCCATTTTGCATTTGCATATGACTTATGTTGATCCTAGGCTTTCTTTAGACTCTGCCTGATCAAAGCGACTTTGTCAACATAAATCTAAAGTTCCTTTAAACTCATCAAGGCCGTCTCACCAACCTCATCCCAGTGAAGTGGTGACTGACACAACCTCCCATATAGCACTTCGTACGGAGGAATCCTGATACTAGTTTGGTAGCTATTATTATAGGCAAACTCAGCTAATGGCAAGTACTACTCCCACGATCCACCCCAACCGAGCACACATGCTCTCAATAGGTCTTCTAAAGTCTAGATCGTTCTCTCTAACTGTCCATCAGTCTGGGGGTGGTAGGCGGTACTAAATTTCAGCCTTGTCCCAAGTTCTTCATGCACCTTCTTGTTGACCTAGAGGTTATATATTGTCCATATTTTGATAATGACTCAACCATTCCATTCATATGTATCTAATATGTGCATTCAAGATTGATCTTAGGTTTTAGGTACATGAAAAGAATCAATTTACACAAGCCTTAGCTTGTTAAGTTCAAGTCAAATGCAATGCAAGTGTGCTAATAAGGAAATCCATTCAAATAACCTTAGAAGAATTTTGTAATCACTTGTATTGATGATATGGCTTGTAACTAAGATGAGAAAAATATGTGGGACACTTAGTACCAAGTTTTAATCACTTTTTAACCACTTTTGAAAATTGATCAAAGACTGCTGATCAGTCGAGTTTCAATCTCGATTGATCCCTTGGATCAATTTTCTGGAGAGTGCATCAGTTGAGTTGTGCATTCATAGAACTTGACCGAATGGCTTACTGACTAAATGTAATTTTAACTGATCGATTAAGTTTCTTAGGACAAACTCGACCGATAGTTTGAAAATTGGGTTTGTCTTTTAGCCGATCGGTTGAGTTACCTTAATTGAATCTTGACCAAATGTACTATACAGAAAATACAGAAAAAGTGATTCTAACTGTTGGTGACTTGTTTGGACGAAAATAGATCCATTACCTTGAGCAAAAATGGCTATAATTCGACCCTAAGTGTTCCCCAACTCAAGGGAGCACCCCTAGCTATAAATATGACCACTTGGAGTTCATTTTAAGGTTGCTCATTCACTACATACAAGGTCCTTGCTATAGTTGAGTGTGCTACCATCCCTTGAGCCCCTTTCTCTCTCTAGTTTACACATCATTTCGTGATTTGTGAGTGAGTTAGGATTATTGTAAGAGAGCTCCACCTTTGTGCATGTAAAGCTCTCAATCTTCCACTACTTCCCTATCCTCTTATTTCATGAAGAAAAGCTGAAGTAAGCTCCATTGAGTGAAGAAGGAGCTATAGCTGGTCCTCTTCAAGATTGATGAAGAGGTGGTGATCTTCTCCAGGTGAAGGAGAAGGTGAAGGCTGAAGATCCAAGAGGAGAAGCAAAATCCTTCAAGGCGGAAGACTTGGGCTTGAATGGGTAAGACCTAGGTGAAGGCTGAACATTCAAGCTAAGTGGGTAAGTTCCTTGTTAAGGTGGAGATCTACTTGTAGTTGGATGGGTAAGTCCTTTGGTGGTCTATTGTTGTAAATCTCTGTGGTGATATAATAGAGAAAAGCACTTGTAAAGTCCTAGAGGTTGACCTCTCTAGGTAGTGGACTGACTCACTTATACTTTGAAATGTGGAACCACTCTACGTCCCTTTCTCAAGTGCTTGATATCAATCTCTCTCATCCTTGCTATGCTTGTTAGATAGGACTTCAAATTTCCATTAAGCTATTGCTCCTAATTAATATAATTTGAAGGTCTAATCTATTTTGTGAGAAATTTTTTAGCTCTATTCACCCCCCTCTAGATCCCTTAGATCCAACAAGTGGTATCAGAGCTAAGGATCTTCTCCAATAATCTCCCACGAGATGAGAAGATGGGTGACAACCTACTTGGTTTACTCAACCTAGAGGGAGGTTTCTCCATGTGTCCTCTGTTCTTTAATGGCACCAACTTCCTCTATTGGAAGAGAATGATGAAATTCTACATTCAAGGGATGAACTTTGATATGTGGAAGGTGATGGTTACACCTTACAAAGACCCAACCAAAGCTGTTGCAACATGGAGTGAAGCTACTCTCAAGGAAGCTCAACTTAATGCAAAGGCAATTAACATCCTCTACGTAACCCTCACTCCCACAGAGTTCAACCAAATCTCATCATGGGATACCGTCGATGAGATTTGGGATAAGCTGTGCATCACATATGAAGGCAAAAAGCAAGTCAAGGAGGCAAAGATCTACATGTTGGGCATCCTCCTAGAAAACTTCAAGATGGGAAAGAAAGAAGGCATTGAGGAGATGTATTCAAGGTTGAATGTCATCATCAATGGGCTGGCTACTTTGGGCACTCCTTTGGAATGAGGTGTTATCAACTCTAAGATCTTGAGAACTCTTCCAAAGAGATGGGAGTCAAAGGTTACCTCCATTGAAGAAGTGAAGAGGCTTGGTGACATCCCAACTGAAGAACTCATTGGCAATCTTCAAGCCCATGAACCTAGACTTGACAAGCAAGAAGAAGAAGCTAAGCAAGAAGAGAAGGAAGCCAAGAAGATCAAACATAGTGCTTTTAAAGCACAAGTGGATGTTGTGATCCTTCAACAACAACTTGCTTGTCAGACTTATTCTCCCTCATCTAGTGAAGATGAAGGCCCTAATGAGCATGAATCCAACTACAACAAGGGAAAACACTTCAAGGGAAAACAAGCCTCCTCCTCTACTCCAAGATACTACAAGTGTGGTCAAAAGGGGCACTACAAGAGTGAATGCCCAAAGTCAAGAAAGTCTCACCACAAGAGTAGCTCAAGGAAAGAAGAGGATTACAAGAAGGAGAGCAAGCACAAGAGGAAGGACAAGAAGGAAAAGAGACACAAGAATGCATCTAATGCAGCTTTGGAAGCTTCATCTTCAAGCAACTCTAGCTCCGAAGAAGATGGAGAGTGCCACCTTGCTCTCATGGCCTCTACAATTGAAGTCATTAGCGAGGTAAGTGAGGTAAGGTTGCATGAACTACCTAAAGAAGCTATTATTGACATGCTTGTTACTACATGTTCTTCTTTTGCTAAATGTAAATCTAAAAGAAAACAATTAGGAAAAATCATTGATGATCTTTATGCTAAGCTTGAAATCTTGGAATTGAATGAGAAAACCAATCTTGAGAGTATTGATAATTTGCAAAGAAAATACCTTGATTTTGAGCTCCACTACAATGGGGTTGAAGTTGAGAATGGTATCTACCTTAATAATATTGAAAATCTTAAGGAAGAGAACCAAAAGTGCCTAAAAGAACTTGAATTGCTTAAAACTAAAAATGCTAAATTTAAGTTGCTTATTGATGCTCGTAGAGAAGAGAGAGATTTTTATCTCAAAGAGATTCAAATGCTAAAATATGAAAATGCTAGGTTGCTTAGTCAAGTAAATGATCTATCTTCTAGACCTTTGTTGCCTAGTGTTAATGTATCTGCTATCTCTCTTGAAAAGGATTCATATCTTACTAAAGCTTTATGTCTTGAGGCTGATCTTGTGCATGCTAGGGATGACATATCTAGTTTATCCTCTACTATTGTTTCTTTGAATGATGATAACCATAGATTAAGAAAATCCCTGTAGAAATTCCTCAAAGGGAAGAACTCCCTAAATGAAATCCTTGATCAGTCTACCCAATAAAGTGGTACTAGTTGTTTGAGATTTGTAGGGGGAGCCTCAAAGGGCAAGAGTAAGGCCAAAGGTAAGAAAAACAGCAAGGAGATCTCTTTCTTTGTAGGAGAATCTTCAGGTACTAAGAATCCTATGGTTTGTTCTTATTGCAAATGTGATAATCATTATTCAATTTATTGTCCTTACAAGCCTAAGGGGACCAACCCAAAGATGAAATGGGTCCCCAAGCTAACTCCAGATCCCAATGTTTGAGATGGGAACCGACACTCTCCTTTCTTGCAGGGAAAATATAGATGGATTGTTGATAGTGGCTGCACAAAGCACATGACCGGTGATGTAAGCCATTTCAAAAATTTCACAAAGAACAAAGGAGGATCTGTCACTTTTGGGGACAACAAGAAAGGTAAAGTCAAGGGTGAGGGTGATGTAGGTGAATCCTTATGCATCAAGAATGCTCTTTTTGTGGATGGCCTACATCACAATTTAATAAGTGATAGTCAACTTTGTGATAATGGTTATTTTGTTCTATTTACTGCTTTTGAATGTTTGATTATAGATTCCCTCACCTATCAAGTTATATATAAGGGAACTAGAAGTGGTAATCTTTATATTATAGTTCTTAACTCTATTAAGCCTGTGGTTGGTAGATTCCTTGTAGCCAATTCGAATGATATTTTGCTTTGGCACCGCCAGCTTGGTCATGTAAATATGCATCAATTAAAGAAGTTGAGCAAAAAGGACTTAGGAAAGGGACTTCCTAAATTGGACTTTGAAAAGGATGAGGAATGCTGACCTTGTACACAAGGAAAGCAAACCAAGTTCTCCTTCAAATCCAAAGGAGTCCTTAGCACTATGAGAGCTCAAGATCTCCTTCATATTGATCTATTTGGACCAATGAGAATGCAATCACTTTGTGGTTCCAAATATTGCCTTGTTATTATCGATGATTTCTCTAGATATACTTGGACCTTCTTTCTCATTTCAAAGAGTGATATGCTTGATGTTTTCTCTAGTTTTTGCAAATGAGTTGAGAATGAAGCTTCTTGCCGGATTGTTTCCATTTGTAGTGACCATTGGGGAGAATTTGAAAATGAGCCTTTTGAGCATTTTTTTTAAGAATTGGGTTATGCACACAACTTTTCTTCACCTCGAACACCTCAACAAAATGAGGTTTTAGAGAGGAAGAATATGTCTCTACAGGAGATGGCTAGGACCATGCTTCTTGAGTTTGATACTCCTAAGAAGTTTTGGGCTGAAGTTGTCAGTAACTCTTGTTATGTGCAAAACTGTGTTTTCACTCATCCATCGCTTAAGAAAACCCCTTATGAACTATGGCATTATAGGAAGCCTTCTATCGAGTATTACCATGTTTTCAGATGTCCTTTCTTTGTTTTGAATATGAAAGATTCTCTTGACAAGTTTGATCCAAAATCGTATAAGGCTTTCTTTCTTGGCTATAGCACTACTAGTAAGGTATATAGAGTTTATAATATTGATATTGCTAAGGCAGAAGAATCTATTAATGTAAAGTTTATTGAGACTAACCCCTTTATTCCCAAAGATATTGTTTCAAATTATGATGTTGCAGATGAAGTAATTCATATTCTTAAAGAACTCAACATCACCCAAAAGGAAAAAGAGGTGGCTGCTCAAGAAGAAGAAAAAGATGATGAAAAGAAGGATCAACTCCCCAGTTTGCAAAGAATCATACTAAGGAGCTAATCTTAAGTGATCCATTTGAGAGAGTGAAGATGTGGGCTGCATTCAACAAAGAATAAGCCAACAATGTCTTAATCTCACAACTAGAGCCTAAAGATGTCAAGGAAGCTCTTGGGGATGAAGAATGGATCCTAGCTATGCAAGAGGAGCTGGAACAATTTGAGAAGAAAAAAGTTTGGACCCTTGTGCCAAGACCAAGTGATAGAAAGTATCATTGGAACCAAATGAGTCTACCGCAACAAGCTGGATGAAAGTGGCAAAGTGGTAAGAAACAAAGCAAGGTTAGTGGCTCAAGGCTACAATCAACATGAAGGTATTGACTTTGATGAAACATATGCACCTATAGTTAGACTTGAGTCCATTCGTATGTTGCTTACTTTTGCTTGTCATAAAAACTTTTTTTTGTATCAAATGGATGTTAAAAGTGCATTTTTGAATGGTACAATTGAGAAGGAAGTGTATGTTACACAACGTCCAGGCTTTGAACATGATAATCTACCTAACCATGTTTATTTGTTGCAAAAATCTCTCTATGGACTCAAACAAGCACTAAGGGCTTGGTATGAGAAATTAAAGACTTTTTGTTAGATCATGGATATATCATGGGAATAGTGGATTCTACCTTGTTTCTAAAGCATACTTCTAAAAATTTCCTTATCATTCAAATATATGTTGTGATATCATTTTTAGCGGAACTAATCTTGATCTTTGCAAAGGATTTAGTGATCTTATGCAGAGTGAATTCGAGATGAGTATGATGGGTGCGCTCACATTCTTCCTCATCTTTCAAATAAAGCAAACAAAAGATGGGAACTTCATCAACCAAGGCAAGTATACAAGTGAACTACTTAAGTGCTTTGAAATGGAGAATACCAACCCGATGGATACACCCATGTCAAACACTTCCAAACTTGATAAAGATGAAGAAGGTGAAAAGGTAGATGAGAAGCTCTATAGAGGTATGATTAGAAGTTTACTTTACTTAACTGCCTCTAGACCTGACATAATGTTTAGTGTTGGATTGTGTGCTAGATTTCAAATCAAATCCTAAGAAATCTCATATTATAGTTGTTAAGAGGATTCTAAGGTACTTATCCAAAACTCAAAACTTTAGACTATGGTATCCCAAGTCAAGGGACTTTACTCTTATTGCCTATAGTGATGCCAATTATGCAGGTTGCTTGATTTATAGAATGTGCACAAGTGACACTTGTTTCCTCCTAGGACCATGCTTGGTGTCTTAGTTCTCTAAGAAACAGATCACCATGGCATTATCAACCATCGAGGTTGAGTACATTGCAGTCGGGATTTGTTGTGCCCAGGTCCTATGGATGAAGCAAATGCTCCAAGACTTTAACATTCATTTTGATGCTTCTCCTATCTATTGTGACAATACTAGTGCAATTAACTTGTCTTACAATCCTATATTGCATAGTAGAGCTAAACATATAGAGGTGTGCCACCACTTTCTTCGTGATCACATTGCCAAGAAGTATATTTATATCACGGATGTGGATATGGAAAATCACTTGACAGACATTTTCACTAAACCTCTAGCTAGAGAGAAATTTAACTATATTAGATAAAAACTGCTTATAACTACTTTGGATGAATTTGATATGCCTTCTAGCTAGAATTCATCTATCCTATATGTTTTGCATCTATCTTGATCATCTTTGAATTCTAATATGCTTAAAATTACTTTTTCATGTTCATATTGCCTTATTTTTCTCATGTTTTTGGGTATTTTTCGTAAACGCTTGTTTTATCACAAAATAGTATCCAATGATGAGTGATATGTGCCTAAGTATGTTTAATATACATAATGGACTTGAAAAATAAATTTAATTAGCATTCATATGGCTAGAAATTAAGTTTGATAGTTTTAGGTCAGGTTGATCATCGGTTGAGTTCCCCCAAGACAAACTCGACCAATCCCTAGCTTAGAGCTTTGTAAAAAATGACCAATCTGTTGAGCTTCAGACTCACAGAACTCGACCGATCCGCGGGATGAAGCCAACTTAAGTTGGATTCGGTCGACTATTCTCCCTCTCAACTAGAGAATAATCGATCGATTCCCCTTCTCCTAGCCCTAAGCTCTCAACCCCAAACCTTACCTTTCCTAACGTAGCCCTAATCTGACCTAGAAAGACCTTTCTAGACCTTCCCCTTTGCTCAACCTTGGTGTGTGAACATTTTTGGTGGATTGGTTTGTGCAGTTGATCTCTTCTTCTCCTTCTTTTCTACTCCATGGCTTCACATAGAAGAAAGAGACCTACCCCTAGCAATGTACCATCATCTTCCTCATCCTCTCACTTGATTCCGTTCGATGAGACCCTCTTTGTCTCAATAGAGGTTGTAAATAGGTATAAGGACCTTCTTCCTAGGAGTCCTTTTCCTTTTAGAGACCTTTTTTAGCCTAGCCCTAGGCATCAAGCTATCATCGATCAAGTGGCGAGGTTGCTTTTCGTTCATCACCTATCTGGCCTGGCTGTCGAGCGTGATTGCTTTCATAATTCCATGTCAAGCACAAAAGCAGTTCATAAATTCTACGCAAATTTGTGTTGGAATTACGACTCCCTTGTACCCCCTCCAAATACTCAAGCGATCCTTCTTCGATGATCGTCGGGAAGAAATTCCAAATCTCTAAGGATATCCTAAATGTTTTCTTCTCAGGAGCCGATGAGAATGACACCTGGCGTAAGGATTATGGTGAGTATTTTGACCTTTTAGACCCTGAAGGTTTCTACACATAAAATGAGATCACTCATCCTGATATCCATCACTACCTGAAGAAACCTGATGTTCCCTATAAGAAGAAGAGCACCCTACCCTCCTCCTCCCTAGATCTCAAGAAGCGTATATTAACCCTAGTGGTCAACTGCAACATCCACCCAAAGAAAAATCAAACAGATATTGCAGAGAACACTACGATGATCATGTACTGCATCTTAGAGAATGTCAGAGTCAAGTGGTATAGATATATCCTCCACCATATGACTTGCTTTGACTCTGGCAATAACACTCGTGGCACCCATACCCCCTATCCTGCACTGATATGTGGTATTTTCTAGTTCGCCACTGATAAATCACTCCTCTTTGACTTCCACTACAGACCTGCCAAGAAGGGAGTGTGTATCGGTGAGACCACCATACAGAAATCCATGCCTATCCTTTGCTCCCCCACACTTGGTGCCTCACCCTATGCTACACCTGCCTCTACTTCTACCCGAGCTCCACCTCCTCAGCCCTCCTGACCTAGCCGTGCCTTGTTTCGTGTGTCCAATGAAGCCCTTATGGGTTACATGATGCACCAACAGGCATACAACCTCTCGGTCCAGGAGCATATGCACCGTGATTTATATTCAATCATGTCTAACATGAACTTATCCTGTGCTCACCCTTACCCACCTACCAGCCATACCCTGGTAGTGAGTATGCATCCTATGCATACAATCACTTCTACCCTGCGCCTGAGCCTTCCACTACTTCTCCCACACCCTCTGCTGCTGGTGATCCTGCTCCTATCTTCCTGTCGTTACCTACTGCCCCCTTAGCCACTCTGCTTGCCAGTTTGGGTGATTTTGCTCCATCCTTCCCTCAGGACAATGAGCTTAATGCTCTTGGTATGACTTAGGATGGGCAGAATGCTCGTTGGCTCAGTCATGGATTCGGTCCTTCTATGGATGAGGAGATGCATGACCAGGCTGATGCTGAGATTGATGATGCTGATGAGGATGCTGGTGATGGTGAGGATGCTGATGATGTTGATGATGGCTCTGGTGGTGACTCCGGTGATGAAGGCACTGCTGCTGCATTTTCAGACGGAGATGACGACTATGAGCCTGATGCCGAGGACGATGATGATGCTATGGACATAGATAGCTTATATGTCAAGATGTTTCTTAGTTTTTAGTCTAGTTTGCTAATCATATATATCTTTCTAGGCTATTTTGTATCCGAAACATCTGGGCACATGATCTGAGATGTACTATTTTATATTTCGCTTTCATCATTTCTCGCTTGTAGTTGTTTTTATGAGAACATGCTTCATGAGTTGTAATCTATCTTTTATGCATTCTTACTCTTTGATCAGTTATGAGTTGGTGCCATATTTCACCATATTTTGATTATGACCTAGATTGTGTGTCTCTATCGTCTCTGTTTGATATATCTTATGAGATTGCATGTTTGACTATCTGCTTGGTTGTGTTTGAGAAGACCGTTTGGTTTGCTCCTCTATCCCCCTTCTTTTTGAAAATGTCAAAAGGAGGAGAGAGAATTTTAATGTATTGAAACTCAATCATATTGCTATTCATTTTTTCATATTGCTATTACTGCTTATGTGATCCTTTTCTTGTTCTTTATATGCTTTATCATGTGACTTGCTAAAGGACCATATAATACATGCATGTTATATTGCTTTGTGTAGAAAGAGTAACCATGCAAGTTAAAGTAAGCATAGATTGAGGGGGAGCAATTCATATTGTTCAAATCTTGAATCCCCCAAATTCACAAGGCAAAGGTATACTTTTCAATATTCCTTTCAATATGTTTGAGGAATGGTTTGTCATTGTCAAAAAGGGGGAGAATGTTGACCTAGAGGTTATACATTGTCCATATTTTGATAATGACTCAACCATTCCATTCATATGTATCTAATATGTGTATTCAAGATTGATCTCAAGTTTTAGGTACATGAAAAGAATCAATTTACACAAGCCCTAGCTTGTCAAAGTTCAAGTCAAATGAAATGCAAGTGTGCTAATTAGGAAATCCATTCAAATGACCTTAGAAGAATTTTGTAATCACTTGTACTTATGATATGACTTGTAACTAAGATGAGAAAAATATGTGGGACACTTAGTACCAAGTTTTAATCACTTTTTAACCACTTTTGAAAATTGATCACAGACTGTTGATCGATCGAGTTTCAATCTTGATCGATCCCTTGGATCAATTTTATAGAAAGTGCATCGGTCGAGTTGTGCATTCACAAGAATCGACCTAATGGCTTATTGACCAAATGTGATTTTAACTAATCGGTCGAGTTTCCCAGGACAAACTCAATCGATAGTTTGAAAATTGGGTTTGTCTTTTAGATGATTGGTCAAGTTACCTTAATTGAATCTCGACCGAATGTACTATACGGAAAATACAGAAAAAGTGATTCTAACTGTTGGTGACTTGTTTGGACGAAAATAGATCCATTACCTTGAGCAAAAATGGCTATAATTTGACCCTAAGTGTTCCCCAACTTAAGGGAGCACCCCTATCTATAAATATGACCACTTGGAGTTCATTACAAGGTTGCTCATTCACTACATACAAGGTCCTTGCTATAGTTGAGTGTGCTACCACCCCTTGAGCCCCTTTCTCTCTCTAGTTTACACATCATTTCATGATTTGTGAGTGAGTTTAGATTATTGTAAGAGAGCTCCACCTTTGTGCATGTAAAACTCTCAATCTTCCACTACTTCCCTATCCTCTTCTTTCATGAAGAAAAGCTGAAGCAAACTCCATTGAGTGAAGAAGGAGCTATAGCTGGTCCTCTTCAAGATTGATGAAGAGGTGGTGATCTTCTCCAGGTGAAGGAGAAGGTGAAGGCTGAAGATCCAAGAGGAGAAGCAAAGTCCTTCAAGGCGGAAGACTTGGGCTCGAATGGGAAAGACCTAGGTGAAGGCTGAACATTCAAGCTAAGTGGGTAAGTTCCTTGTTAAGGTGGAGATCTACATGTAGTTGGATGGGTAAGTCCTTTGGTAGTCTATTGTTGTAAATCTCTGTGGTGATATAATAGAGAAAAGCACTTGCAAAGTCCTAGAGGTTGACCTCTCTAGGTAGTGGACTGACTCACTTCTAGTTTGAAGTGTGGAACCACTCTACATCCCTTTTTCAAGTGCTTGATTTCAATCTCTCTCATCCTTGCTATGCTTGTTAGATAGAACTTCAAATCACCATTAATCTATTTCTCCTAATTAATATAATTTAATCTATTTTTTGAGAAATTTGTAGCTCTATTCACCCCCCTCTAGAGCCCTTAGATCCAACACTTCTTCCATAGCTTCGAGGTGAACTTGGGGTCATGATAAGATATAATCGAGCTTAGAATACCATACAGGCAGACTATATCTTAAATATACAGTTCGGCTAAGTCTGACACTTTGGCAGATTATTCAAGGCAAGCAAGTGTGCCGACTTGGTTAAGCAATCCACCACAACCCATATAGCATCATGACCTTTCTTGGTATAGGGGAGACCCACCACAAAGTCCATGGTGATCTGGTCCCATTTCCACTCAGGAATCTCAACCGATTGCAGTAATCCTCTGGGTCACTGGTGTTCAGCCTTCACCATTTGACATGTGAGACAACTGGCCACATGTGTTGTCCCTCTTTATTCTAGGCCACCTGATGTGAGGATTTTGAGTCACTTTTATAGGCTTGTTTCATATGTGTTTTATGTGATTATTGGTCATTTTCATGGTTAATATTGCATGATTCAGTTCCTTTAGCCTATAATCTCATTATGCATAAAAATTTACCTTATTTTATCTCATTTGGTATGAATGATCATATTTATCAAAGTTATCAAAGTTGATTCAAGTTTATCTTTGATTTTTAGGCAAAACGGATATATACAGTTGTTGATACCATCGACGGCTGTCGATAGTATCGACAGGGCCACAGAGAGGTAGCCACAAAAGAGAAGGATGAGTCGATACCATCGACCCAGAAGTCGATGGAAGCGAGATAGCTTCAGCGAGTCAGATTTCTACAAGTCGATACAATCGACCAAATAGTCGATACTATCAACTCTGTCTCAACAGAATCAGCTTAAGCATCAGATTCCACAGTAAAGCGACACCTAAGGTGTCGATACCATCTACCCAGAAGTCGATGGTATCGAGATCATGTCAGAGCAAACCCAGAAAAGTAGAGGACCTACGGTATCTGGGTGGGTCGATACCATCGACCCGTGTCGATGGTATCGACACTGTCAGATCAGGTTAATCTACAGCTCGAGTCTAATCATACGGTGGTGATGTTTTGGTAGCCTAAACTGGTGCTTATACCTAAAACCGGTGGCTCTAAGCCATCTATAATGTTATTAGCCACTGCACAAGTCTCGAGGAGAAGAGAGGAGGAAGAACAGAGCCAGAGCTATGCACCGATTGTTCCAGAGGTTGTAGAAGGAGTTTTCCACCACCGAGAGGTTGTAGAACGCTCATACCACGCCGAGGAACACCCATATCTTCTCCGTTTAGGGGTTACTTCACATCTATCCACATTTTCTCCATGTTTCCTCTTTCCTTCACCATGTTTTCTACTGAGATGAACATGTGGGGCTAAACCCCTTTGTCTTCAGGACCGGGAGTAGCCTGGGTGGTCGTTGTATGACAATTTTAACATAGTTTATCATAATTTGTCTCTAAAATTCATGGTATGCTATCGTTTTCTCTATTATATCATTGTGCTTGATCACCATAGTGATAATCCAATACCTTTAATTGATTTTGATGAAGAATTAATGGTTGAAAAGAAATGATAATCACATTAATCAATAAATTCCTTGGAAAAGGTGGTGTATGATTAATGGTAGGAACCTTTAGACCTAAATTTCATGCACCTTATAAGGCATAGTTTACTACTGACGTGGAACCAATTTAGGTTAAGGTAGTGAATTGTATCACAGAAGTGAGCAATTCTAATTCCAGACCACTACCCGAATTAGGAGACATTTCATGGGAATTGTGTAAAACTTAGTGCAATGAGAACCTGCGGTGAAATCACAATCCTAAAGATTCCATTGAAATTGATAAACCAACCATTTAATCGATCATTCTATTTTCTTTTGTTTTATTTTTCTTTTTCAAAACAACTCTCAAACTTTTAAAACCAGTTTAGCTGATCGTGAGTAGTTAGTAGTAGTCTACTGAGAATTCCATTTCCCTGAGTTCGACTCGGGCCTCACAAGGCCTATATTACATTGATGTGTGCACTTGCGTTATACGCATGGTAAAATTGTGTCAAGTTTTTGGCGTCGTTGCCGGGGAAATGACAATTGTCGACACTACGAGTGCTACAAGCGGACACTCTAGGCTAATTTTTCTTTTCATTTGCAATTTTAATTTTTGAAATTAATCGTCTATCTTTCACATTCTGCTTCTGTCTAGCATTGTGCTTAATTAAATCCATCTTTTTATAAGTACTAGTGCACGGTGAGCACACGTAGCACAAACTAAGCACGTTCATCATCACAGGTCCCATCTTCAGGATCATACGATGAGGAAAACAACATTCAAAATCAGTTTGAGGACTTGGATTCAGATTCTGAACCAGAAGCAATGGATGAAGAAAAAACAATATGGGAGAAAATCAAGGCTTCTTCCTCTTCTGCGTCAAAGGGGCCTATTAAAAGGCAGACAATAAACATTCCTACATATAAAATTGATCCGACACTGATCAATTTGGTCAAATATAAAGTGTTTCATGGGCTGAAGAATGAAGATCCAGTGGCCCACATAAGCACTTTCGTAGAGAACTGTGACATGATAAAGATTGACAGGTTTCCACAGGAGGCACTTTACCTGAAGTTATTTCCCAGCTCTCTTGTAGGAAATGCACCAGAATGGCTGCACAACCTTGATGATGAAATCGTGGAGACTTGGGATCAAATGATTGAGGTCTTTTTCGAGCGATTTTTCCCACCTGAGAAGACCAATGATCTAGTGAGGAAAATTTTCTACTTTGCTCTCAATGAGCATGACAGAAGCAACCTAGATTCAGCAGGCTCATGTTTCTTCTTAAACAACACAGACACAAGGTGTTGGGAGATCTTGAAGAATATGGCTAAGAAACAGTCCTGGGGTGACAGAGATGCACCAGAATAAGTTAGAGCTGTAGGAGATGCAAAAGCTATCAAAGAACTTAATGACAAGATGGACTTGATTGTGAAGAGACTTCTAGCCAAAGAAGATGAAGGATATGATGATGAGGCACAAGTGAAATTCATGTGCCAGCAAACAGGGTACAAAAATAATGATTATTCTTGGAGAAAGGATAAAAAGTTTTCATGGAAGGATCCAAATAATTTCCTACAGGATCCTGATGCTAAACCACATCCCACGACAGAGGAAAAGAGCAACGAATTTATCAATCAGGTGATAAAGCAGAATCAAGAGCTAATTAGCACATTTGGCCAACAAATCAAGCAAAAAGGAGAATTTATGAACAAGTTTGGGCAAACTCTACAAAGTCATGGAGCCCATATGAGGACTCTTGAGACATCCATAACACAGATGGCAGCTGAAATAACAAGTCTGAAGAAGCCCACAGTGCAAGGTTTTCCAGGAAACACAAATGTTCCAGGAGGGACCCACCAAGACAAAGCCATTCTACTAAGGAGTGGAAAGAAACTTTTAAACACTAGGGTCGATGAACCGAGCACCCAACAACTAAAAAATCAAGGTGAGACCGTAGAGGGTACTGAAGTGGTAGAGACAGTTGAAGATGAAGGAGATAAGGCCACAAATGAGCCTATTGCAGAGAAGGAGAAAGATAATAAGATGCCATATGTGCCACCTCATCAGAGGGAACAGATTGTCCCCATCCCTTACCCCAACAGTCTCAAAGCCAAGAAAGTGGATGCACAATTCAAGAAATTTCTGGACAATTTTAGAAAACTTTCTGTTAATATTCCTTTGTTGGAGGTGATTGAGCAGAAAGCCTCGTATGGTAAAATTTTAAAAGATGTAATTACCAAAAATAGGAAGATACCTAATACTGAGATGGTAGTGCTTAAGGAGCAGGTCAGCGCTTTCATTCTGGGAAAATTGCCACCAAAGTGACAAGATTCGGGCTGTTTCAACATCTCCTGCTATATCGGTAAAGTTAAATTTGGTGAGGCACTATGTGATTCTGGGGCAAGTATTAACTTGATGCCCCTCTCCACATTCAAAAAGCTTTGGCTAAAAGAATCTCGACAGAGAAATATGACAATTCAATTGGCAGACAATTCTGTGGTGAGGCCGTATGGTATTTGTGAGGATGTCCTAGTGAAGGTTGACAGGTTTGTATTCCCGACTGATTTTGTCATTATGGAGATGCAAGATGAACGAGGGAATGAGCTACTGTTGGGAAGACCCTTTCAAGCCACTGCTGACATGATACTAGAGATGGGTAGAGGTCAGTTAACAATGGGTATAGCCGATGATAGATTTGAAATACTCATGCCGTCAAACCCAAAGCAATCACAAGTAAATGAACAATGCCATAAAATAAAGCACTTTTAGCACACCATCTCTCTTTGTCTAGGGAAGCCATTTCTTGATATGGCCCACGTCATGAAGAAAGTAGACAAAGGCACAATTGTTGTGGACCTCATGGAGCAGACAAAGGCAATTTCTCTTGTTAAAGAAGTGGGTTATCCCGATGATGAAGAAGAGGAAGTTTCACCATCTATAGAGGATGAGGCTATAAAGGTATATATGTTTGATTCATACTCAAAACTACCCCTTGAGGCATGTTTATTAAATTTAACTAAAGGTTGGATGAGAAGTGCCTCATTACAAGAATGTGTAAAGATGCTTCAAGTGTTTCCCTGCTACTACGCCAAGCACTATGAAGATATGGGACCGCTGCCACCACCGCTTCAATCCTCCTTGATCAGCCCACCTAAGTTGGAACTTAAACCGCTGCCCCCCACCTAAAGTATGTTTTCTTGGCAGATAATGAGAAGCTTCTGGTGATCATATCTGAATATCTGAGTGCCGATGAGGAATCGCAGTTGATGATTGTGTTGAAGAACCATCATGGTGCATTTGGGTGGTCCATTTATGACATCAAGGGGATCTCCCCTACTCTTTGCTAGCACAAAATTCGGCTTGTGGAAGGAGCCAAGCCAGTGATTCAACCACAATGTCAACTAAAACCTAGCATGGTGGAGGTCGTCAAGAAGGAGGTGATCAAGCTCCTTTCGGTGGGCATCATCTATGCCATTTTAGAATCGACATGGGTAAGCCCCACATAGGTAATGCCTAAAAAGGGGGGAATCACTATTACTCAAAATCTGTTGAATGAACCAGTCACCACCTGATTGGTAATAGGGTGGCGTGTTTGCATCGATTACTGCCGCTTGAATTCCGCTACCCTAAAAGATCACTTTCCTCTTCCTTTTATCGATCAAATTTTAGAGCGACTGGCTAGCCACTCTCATTTTTGTTTTTTGGATGGCTATTCCAGTTACAATCAAATTTCCATTGATCCTAAGGATCAAGAGAAGTCCACCTTCACTTGTCCTTATAGAACCTTTTCTTATCGCTGAATGCCGTTTGGTTTGTGCAACGTACCAGCCACTTTTCAACACTGCATGCTTGCTATTTTCTCGGATATGGTGGAGTGCTGCTTGGAGGTTTTTATGGATGACTTTTCCGTCTATGGTGCGTCGTTTGAAGAATGTTTGCAGAATCTTGATAAGGTGTTACAGAGATGTGAGGACACACATTTAGTCCTCAATTGGGAAAAGTGCCACATGATGGTAAATGAAGGCATAGTGCTAGGACACAAGGTGTCCAACAAAGGACTGGAGGTAGATCCAGTAAAGATTGAGGTTATTTCCAAACTACCTCCACCAAATACGGTGAAAGGGGTGCGGAGGTTCCTTGGTCACGCGGGATTTTATCGCCGGTTCATTAAGGATTTTTCGAAAATAGCTAAGCCGCTTTTGGAATTGCTTGAGAAGGATGTCATTTTTGATTTCAACGATAAATGCCTGCATGCTTTTGAGGTGCTCAAGGACAAACTGATTTCTGCACCGGTTGTTCAAACATCAGATTGGACTAAGACATTCGAGCTTATGTGTGACGCGTTGGATTTTGTAGTCGGGACGATTCTTGGGCAGCATCTTGAGAACAAACCTATAGTAATTTTTTATGCGTCTAAAACTTTAAATGATGCACAACTCAATTACACCACTACTAAGAATGAACTTATTGCCGTGGTTTTCGCTTTCAAAAAATTTAGGCAATATTTAGTGGGTTCTAAGGTTGTGGTGTGGAATGATCATGCCACCATAAAATACTTAATGGAGAAAAAAGTTGCAAAACCTAGATTGATTAGGTGGATTTTATTGTTGCAATAATTCGATATTGAAATTAAAGATAAGGCATGTGATGACCTTGATTTTAGGGTTTTCGTACCCAATATAGTAATTGAAGTTAATGACTTTTCTTAATTGGTAAATTCCAAGTTGAGGTGACATTTATCCAAAGATGGATACCTTTGACCCACATATCTGACCACAATTCCATTATAGAATACATACTTTTGTTAGGGACTTCTATGGTTTTCGCTTTCAAAAAATTTAGGCAATATTTAGTGGGTTCTAAGGTTGTGGTGTGGAATGATCATGCCACCATAAAATACTTAATGGAGAAAAAAGTTGCAAAACCTAGATTGATTAGGTGGATTTTATTGTTGCAATAATTCGATATTGAAATTAAAGATAAGGCATGTGATGACCTTGATTTTAGGGTTTTCGTACCCAATATAGTAATTGAAGTTAATGACTTTTCTTAATTGGTAAATTCCAAGTTGAGGTGACATTTATCCAAAGATGGATACCTTTGACCCACATATCTGACCACAATTCCATTATAGAATACATACTTTTGTTAGGGACTTCTATGGACACATATATGCTTAACATGTATTATTAGTTAATGTTGAGTATTCATGAAGTGAAGTGTCAATTGAAGCATAAATGGAGTCAAATGATTTAATGATGAGCCTTGAGGTGTGATGTGATCAAAGTATGCAAGGTAAACTTGCTTGGTCAAGAATTGATGATTCATTGATTTGGATTTTAGGCTTATACAATTATTATTAGGTTGTTTGGAGAATTTATTTACATGAACGAATAGTAGGGTTTTGGTCTCAAAAATCAGTTGGATGCGAGATTACATGATAGAGGAACCAAACTTGGTTGAGGTATCACTGAGATCCGATGTAGGCAGGGAAATCGCAGGATATTTTCTCGCATATCACGATCTCCACAAAAGCCTCATTCACACACTTCACTCGTTGGAATCCTCCGCCTCCCCATAGTTTCACCCTCCACCTCCTTTTTCCTCTCACCAAATCTGCTTAGGCGCTATGTACCTTGACCAATCGAGCAACCCACAAGGACCCTGTGCCATCTGGCTCATCCCTCAACTTGCTGTAGATGTCACCAGGGCTCTAGAACACAAGAAGATAAGCCTACAAATCAGAGTGCATGCCCTACAGTGGTGTGGCGCAACACCTGCACCATCATCTCTAATTTCTTCCCTACCACCAAACATCACCTTCAAGCCCCCGACCAGAGGAAGAAACCTCTTCCAACACCACCATACTCAGCCGTGTTGTCCAAGTGACTGCTGGAGTCTGTGAGCTATGTATTTCCTTGATATGGCTCCATTTTGGCTGTGATCCTCAGGCAGAAGTGGCGTCGGCAACCGACAGTCAACCCCCTCATTCCTCCTCAAGGATCCAAGATGCTCCCAGTATGTTAGAAGACAAGGTGAAGTTCTTCGCGTCAGACCTTGATCTTGTGGTGGTGAAGTTCCTTCAAGGAGCATGATACTTAGGATTTCCCATTGCATCTAAGACCACAGAAGTGCTGGGAACAGGAAACCGAGGAGCAGTCGAAGCGTAGGGAGTGGTACCTACATAATCTTGAGAATCGGTGGAGAAGATGTTAGGTGATCCCTTGACGATGAAGATGAATTTCATGCCACTGATCAGTCACCATAACCCCTATCTATGGTAGTGCACAAAGGATAGGAGGCGGAGGCTCGTGCTCTTCTTTCTCACCAGAGCAGGCCATGGTGGCGTGGCCTCAACCTGGAGCATTGGGGAAGCACACCCTCTCTCGTGTGCATGATGCAGAGATCGCGATGAAAGAAGGGGAGGACGGACTGGTGAGCCGCAACTTGCGAGTGACCGAGTCTCGGGGCAGACCAGACCGGGTTGGTTGGACCCCAGACTAAGCGGATCTCAATAAGATCCATATTTCCAAGCTTAGAGAGGAGCACCCTGAATGCATCCTAGCCTTAGGATGGATAATCCAAGGGCTGACGATTTCCGAAAAAGGTAAATACCTCATATAATATATATATCTTTGTAAATTGATTATAAATAGATCCCATGGCCAAATAATTCCCAAAAAATACCAGTAGACTCAGAAAAATGCCTACCTTATTATAAAACACCTAGATCATACCTTTGAAGTAGTAATATTCATGATTTTTTTAAATTACTTGATGATGCTTCTTTTAGGGCTCATTAAATATAATAAATGATATCCAATCGAAATAAATTCTCAGAAAATTCTTATAGAATCCTAATTATGATTAAAACTGATTTATGGACTCTTTTTTTACTATTATTATCACATCTAGTCATTTTATATTAATGACTAATTAAATGCATTCTAACCTTATTTTAACTCTAGAAAATAGACCGAGCATCAGAAAATTATGAAATCTGAACCAGACCTCTAAAATGACACCCTAGTCAGTAGAAAAATATCAAACACAAGTTTAGATCAATTTGAACCTAGGTTTGGCCTAAACCCTAATTTGGACCTAAAATATCATTAATAATGGTGAACATTGTCTTAATGATGATTAATTGTTATTAATCAGGTGATGACCAAATTATCTAGATGATCATGGATATGTGAGGAATATCTGAACTCAGGTACGTGGATGTAATTATATGACTAGATTTGCTGGATGTTAAATATATGTACTTGCTTGCTTGTATTTGAAATACACTGTTGGATGTAGATGTATGTATATTGACAAGTTTCCACCTTGAACATAAAAGAACATAAATGAGGATAAATGAAAATGTAGTTACTAGTGGTGCCCATTAAACTCCCTATTAGAGAGGGAAAGCTTTAATGTTGACTAGCACCTCCCTAGAGTACACGGTATACAGGGAGATCCCTAGAGTACAAGGTACACGGGGAAGGGCCCACCATTTATGTTTGTGCTAAGTCCACCATAGTAATGCATATTCATTCTAAATGTGGCTAATAACTTTGGATTACCTGATTTTCCGCCTTTAAGTAATGTTTTCTTTCTCTTTCTTCAATTTTGAGTATATTATATGCCAACATAGTATAGCTTTTAATTCCACGTACCAACTTTTGTTGATGATTTTGTTTCTCATATTTTCTAGGTCCAAAGCTAGAATGGGATAAAAGAATAGGATGTGAGCAAGTTGTATAGGTTGTACCTATTATCTAAGATCCTGCTAGCATACATGTTCATAGACTTGTAAAATTCTCTTTCAATATATAATTGTAATTCATGTTGTAATAATGTACATGTTGAATGCTGAGATGTGTTATGGTGTATGTATAGTTGTTTGTTCATGTATGCGCATATTGCTTCCACATCGCTCTCTGATATAATTGCTAATATTTTCAGATTTTGTCTTCTCATCTCCATGGGGTTTTGAGAAGGTGAAAATCTGGGGACGTTACAATTGGTATCAGAGCATGAACAATAGCTACACCTAACAATCGATCACCATGAAACATAAAACTATTATTGATCACCATGAAACATAAGACTATTTCACCTTTCACTTTAAAACCTAAAAATATAGCAAGTTGTTCTACATGAACTAGGTTTGACTTAGCCTCTAGGTTAGAACCTAGATGTTCGAGAACTAGGTTTAGACAAGTGTCTAAAACCCTTTGCATATAGAGCTCATATGTATTGGGTAGCTACACTAGTCTACATCTCATTCTCACCTTTTCACTAGGTTATAGGGCACTAGACTATCTACTGTGTGTGGGACACTCGGTTTTGATGATTTGGTTTTGTTTTCCAATTGGCTCGAGCCTCGAGTGTTTTCTCTAACGTCTTCTTTCCCAGAGAAAAACTATATAGTATTTTATTATATATATGTAAATATAAAAATGTGTCCCTCACACTGTAGGGTAGTTAGTGTTCATGAAACCTAAGTGAAAAGGAGTGACATCAGTCTAGAAGAGAGAGTAGTCTAGATTAGATGTCTAGAGCCTTATCAAGATATGTGATACATAGAGTAGATGATAGAACGATAGTTGAAATAAGCATTTGAAATCTTATCTAAGTTTGATCTCTGATGGTATAATTTTCCTTATAAAGATTTAAGTTGTATACTTGTTGAATCTAATTTTGTAGAATTTATGCAAAATCTTGATGATGAAAGTACATTCCTTTTTCTTACTTAAGATGGGCTAAGTTAAGATATAGTTGAATATGCTTGTGCCTCAAGCTCTTTTACAAAGGAGGATCTCCAGTGTTGGGACAAGATACGTGGTGAACTCCAGAGAGAGTGAGATCCACAAGGAGAGGGTCATAGGACCTACCCTACAATATATGAAAATTTTGAGATATATGTGAAATGATGTGTCCTAAGCTGAGTTACTCCTGAGTAGATGAGTTGAGTCCTTTTTGCATGATTCAATCCCATATGTGAGAATTGGGTAAAAAAATGATGGGTAGGTGACTCATAATGAGAAAGTCGATCCTTTTTTGTTTTGTTAGGTCCTAACTTGAGTGACATATGTTTGTGAATCTCATCATCAACTGCAAGTGAGGTAATATATGAACTTTGGTTCTAAGAGAAAAATGCATTGTGCATAATATACTCATTAATGTTGCTCCTTCCACTTATCCTTCTTTATATATGATACTAGAAACCTCACTTGAGTTATATAGATGATTTATTTATAAGGAGTCACTCGTGTAAGCGTGGCCTAATATTTTCTATATTCCCTTCCTATATCATACATGTAATATCCAAGTTTGAAATCATGATATGAGGGCTTAGTATATTCTCCTTACCTCTATAGCCTACATGAAAGATATAAGTCTGAAATCATGAGGTAGAAATAAAGATATATTTGGATTATATGTTACATGATCACAAAATATAGTTCCTAACCTCAATCTTTCTCAACCTATGCTTCTAACTTTGAGGATAACTCTCACACAATGGGATGAAACCCTAACATCAAGTATGTAAAGGATGCCATTCTCTAATGCTAAAATACTAGTATGATGTTTATCATAAACCACATGAAGATGTTAAGTTTGATAATTCCAATAAATAATGGCATGAAACATTGACATCACCCTATGATTAGTAAGGGAAATATGTAACTGTGAGTGGTACCTTAACTTCATATGTATGAATAGAACCCTTATCCTTAAGAGACTATGAGGATGTAAATCCAAAAATATAAAAATTTCATGTGATGACTAAGACACGAAGTGATGCTACAATTCCTTTTAAAAAATGATGCTTCAACCTATATAAGGTGGGGTGGGTACACCCTACATGCCATAGTATCCTAAGCTGACAACTTAGAATGAATTCAAAATAATAATACTCCTGAAAAATATGAGTGGAGGCCTAGAGGCATCCACAAACTCCTTGATATCAGCTTAAGAATGAGACTAGCTGAATTTCGAGGATGAAATTCCATATAAGGTGGGGTGAAAGTGATGACCTTGATTTTAGGGTTTTCGTACCCAATATAGTAATTGAAGTTCATGACTTTTCTTAATTGGTAAATTCCAAGTTGAGGTGGCATTTATCCAAAGATGGATACCTTTGACCCACAGATCTGACCACAATTCCATTATAGAATACATACTTTTGTTAGGGACTTCTACGGACACATATATGCTTAACATGTATTATTAGTTAATGTTGAGTATTCATGAAGTGAAGTGCCAATTGAAGCATAAATGGACTCAAATGATTTAATGATGAGCCTTGAGGTGTGATGTGATCAAAGTATGCAAGGTAAACTTGCTTGGTCAAGAATTGATGATTCATTGATTTGGATTTTAGGCTTATAAAATTATTATTAGGTTGTTTGGAGAATTTATTTACATGAACGGATAGTAGGGTTTTGGTCTCAAAAATCAGTTGGATGTGAGATTACATGATAGAGGAACCAAACTTGGTTGATGTATCACTGAGATCCGATGTAGGTGGGGAAATCACAAGATATTTTCTCGCATATCACGATCTCCGCAAAAGCCTCATTCACACACTTCACTCACTGGAATCCTCCGCCTCCCCATAGTTGCACCCTCCATCTCCTTTTTCCCATCACCAAATCTGCTTGGGCGCTATGTACCTCGACCAATCGAGCAACCCACAAGGACCCTGTGCCATCTGGCTCATCCCTCAGATTACTATAGATGTCGCCAGGGCCCACATACACAAGAAGATAAGCCTGCAACTCAGAGTGCATGCCCCACAATGGTGTGGCGCAACACCTGCACCATCTTCTCTGATTTCTTCCCTGCCACCAAACATCACCTTCAAGCCCCCGACCAAAGGAAGAAACCTCTTCCAAAACCACCGTACTCAGTCGTGTTGTCCAAGTGACTGCTGGAGTCTGTGAGCTATGTATTTCCTTGATATGGCTCCATATTGGCTATGATCCTCAGGCATAAGTGGCGTCAGCAGCCGGCAGTCGATCCCCTCGTTCCTCCTCGAGGATCTGAGATGCTCCCAGTATGTCAGAAGACACGGTGAAGTTCTTCGCATCGGACCTTGAGCTTGCGGTGGCGAAGTTTCTTCAAGGAGCATGCTACTTAGGATTGCCCATCGCATCCAAGACCAAGGAAGTGCTGGGAATAGGAAACCTAGGAGCAGTCGTAGTGTAGGGAGCGGTACCTACAGAAGCTTGAGAATCGGTGGAGAAGATGCTAGGTGATTCCTTGACGATGAAGATGAATTTTAGGCCACCAATTAGTCATCATAACCCCTATCCATGGTAGTACACGGAGGATAGGAGGTGGAGGCTTGTGCTCTTCTTTCTCACCAGAGTATGTCATGGTGGTGTGGCCTCAACCTGGAGTAGCGGGGGAAGCACACCCTCTCTCGTGCGCATGATGTGGAGATTGCGATGAAAGAAGGGGGAGGACAGACTGGTGAGCTGCAACTTGCGAGTGGCCGAGTCTCGGGGCAGGCCAGACCGGGTTGGCTGGACCCCAGACTAAGTAGATCTTAGCAAGATCCATCTTTCCAAGCTTAGAGAGGAGCACCCTGAACGCATCCTAGCCTTAGGATAGATAATACAAGGGCTGACGGTTTCCAAAAAAGCTAAATACCTCATATAATATATATATCTTTGTAAATTGATTATAAATAGCTCCCATGGCGAAATAATTCCCACAAAATACCAGTAGACTCAGAAAAATGCCTACCTTATTATAAAACACCTAGATTAGACCTTTGAAGTAGTAATATTCATGATTTTTTTAAAATTATTTGATGATGCTTCTTTTAGGGATCATTAAATATAATAAATGATATCCAATCGAAATAAATTCTCAGATAATTATTCTAGAATCATAATTATGATTAAAACTGATTTATGGAATCTTTTATTATTATTATTATTATTATCACATCTAGTCATTTTATATTAATGACTAATTAAATGCTTTCTAACCTTATTTTAACTCTAGAAAATAGACCGAGCATCAGAAAATTATGAAATCTGAACCAGACCTCTAAAATGACACCCTAGTCAGTAGAAAAATATCAAACACAAGTTTAGATCAATTTGAACCTAGGTTTGGCCTAAACCCTAATTTGGACCTAAAATATCATTACTAATGGTGAACATTGTATTAATGATGATTAATTGCTATTAATCAGGTGATGACCAAATTATCTAGATGATCATGGATATGTGAGGAATATCTAAACTCAGGTACGTGGATATAATTATATGACTAGATTTGATGGATGTTAAATATATGTACTTGTTTGCTTGTATTTGAAATACACTGTTGGATGTAGACATATGTATATTGACAATTTTCCACCTTGAACATAAAAGAACATAAATGAGGATAAATGAAATGTCGCTACTAGTGGTGCTCATTAAACTCCCTATTAGAGAGGGAAAGCTTTAATGTTGACTAGCACCTGCCTAGAGTACGCGGTATACGGGGAGATCCCTAGAGTACAAGGTACACAGGGAAGGGCCCACCATTTATGTTTGTGCTAAGTCCACCATAGTAATGCATATTCATTCTAAATGTGGCTAATAACTTTGGATTACCTGATTTTCTGCCTTTAAGTAACATTTTCTTTCTCTTTCTTCAATTTTGAGTATATTATATGCCAACATAGTATAGCTTTTAATTCCACATACCAACTTTTGTTGATGATTTTGTTTCTCGTATTTTCTAGTTCCAGAGCTAGAATGGGATAAAATAATAGGATGTGAGCAAGTTGTATATGTTGTACCTATTGTCTAAGATCCTGCTAGCATACATGTTCATAGACTTGTAAAATTCTCTTTCAATATACAATTGTAATTCATGTTTTAATAATGTTCATGTTGAATGCTGAGATGTGTTATGCTGTATGTATAGTTGTTTGTTCATGTATGCACATATTGCTTCTGCATCGCTCTATGATATAATTGCTAACATTTTCAGATTTTGTCTTCTCATCTCCATGGGGTTTTGAGAAGGTGACAATCTGGGGACGTTACAAGGCATGTATTGAGAATGTGGTTGCAGACCACTTATCTCGGTTAGAGCGGGTTGATGAAAAGGATACCCACATACCCATTACCGAGACATTTCCAGATGATTCTTTCAATTCAATCGACAGATCCTTGGTTTTTGCATATTGTCAATTACCTTGCCTGTAAAGAAATCCCAGATAATTGGACCTATCAAGAGAAAAAAAAGTTTTTCCATTCTTTGAGATATTATTTTTGGGATGACCCAATTTTGTTGAGACAATGTAGGGATGGAATCTTGCACATGTGTGTACCAGAGTATGAATATGAGAGTGTGCTTAGTCATTGTCATACACTACCTACTGGCAGTCATCATGCAAGTGCAAGGGCGGTGGCTAAGGTGCTAGAGAGTGGCTTTTACTGGCCTACACTTTTTAGGGATGCCTATGACTATGTGAGATGATGTGATTCCTATCAAAGGGCAGGTAATATATCAAAACGACAAGAGATGCCCCTCACAATATTCCAAGAAGTTGAGGTGTTCGATCTGTGGGGTATTGATTTCATGGGACCATTTGTGTCCTCCAACTCCAATTTGTATATCTTACTTACTGTTGATTATGTATCGAAGTGGGTAGAGGAAATACCCACAAGGACTAATGATTCTACGGTAGTGTGCAAGTTTGTAAAAGATCATATTTTCTGCAGGTTTGGTGTGCCACAGATGATCATCAGTGATGGTGGCACCCACTTCATGAATTGAAAATTCGCTGCATTACTGAGTAAATACGGGGTCAAGCACAATGTAGGCACCCCATATCACCCGCAAACACAAGGCCAGGTGGAAGTGTCAAATAAAGAAATTAAGAAGATCTTGGAGTGCATTGTGTCCTCGTCAAGAAAGAATTGGAGTGCGTTGTTACCAGATGCATTATGGGCATACATGACTACATTTAAAACACCTATAGGTACTATGCCTTTTAGGTTGGTGTACAGACAGGCATGCCATTTGCTGGTAGAATTGGAGCACAAAGTACATTGGGCACTAAGGAAGTTGAATTTGAGCATGGACGAGGCTGGGAGAAAGAGAATGTTAGATATCAATAAGCTAGATGAGTTGAGAATGAATGCCTACGAGAACTCAAGGATTTATAAAGAGCGCACAAAGCAAATCCACGATCGCCATATCCAGTTGCGGATGTTCAAAAAGGGTGAGATGGTACTTTTGTTCAATTTAAGGTTAAAGTTTCACCCTAGAAAATTGTGATCATGCTGGAGTGGACCGTTTATAGAAGAGGAGGTGCGACCCCATGGTGCTATCATGGTTAAGGATGGTGACAGAACGTTCTTAGTGAACTACCAAAGATTGAAGCACTATTATGGGGAGGATTATGCAAGAAAGGTGCATGAGGTTAAACTCATGGCACTTAAGGAAGAATGGTGAGCATTATTGCATCTAACCTAAGACGTTAAAGTAGGGCGCTTTCTGGGAGGCAACCCAACCATTGTTAGATATCATTTCCATTTACTCTAGTAGTTTTGGTTAATTTCATTTTTATTGTAAAAATGATACCCTGATGTGTGTGTTTAGTGTGCAGGACTGCTTGGGTGTCGATACCGCCGACCCTTGTGTCGATGGTAGCGACCAGGGTGCAGAGCGACAGCTGTAGAAAATTTACTTTGTCGATGCTATCGACGGCCTCGTCGATAGTATCTACCACCCATCAGGCTGATCGACAAATTTTTTTGGAGCAAGTCTATAGCATCGACCCCATGGTCGATGCTCACGAGATCCCTGAAGATTTTTAGAAAATTTGGTAGCAGAGATATCGATATCATTGATGACCATGTCGAGGGTATCGACCCAGCTTTAGAGGAATCCACCACCAAGGCCTCGCGAGGACAAGGATTGGCAGTAGAAGTTGATGCCATCGATAGCTCATCGATGGTATCGACTGGACACGTCAGCGATCCGCGATACGCCATCAACGAAGCACACCAAATGTGGAGGGCGATCTGTGGGACGTTTCGATACTATCGACACCTGTCGATGGTATCGACGCGTCATTGATCCGGGCCCCCACATCCATCAATTGATGACTGTCGATACCATCGACACCCCGTTGATGGTATCGATGAGTCAATAGGGGCCCCAATCTCAGCTATATAAGGAGGGGTTGAGTTCATTTCTTCTTCACACCTTCAGATCTTCTCCCCTCCTGATTGAGCTAGAGCACTTGTGAGCAATCAAGGGCCTGCACCGAGCAAGCGGACGATCGTCCTCGAGTTCTTCTTCGACAAAGAAGAGCTTCTTCTTCGGATCTTCACCGAGCTCTCTTCCTTGCTACCCCTTTCTAATCATCATGGTGAGGAACGCCACTTCGTCATCTTCGAGCACTGTGCTGATGGAGATAGAGACTTTCATTCCACCACCTCTAGGCTCTGTCCCTCGTCCCTGGCTTGCACATCCATCTGCAGATGTGAAAAAACTTTACGAGGAGCTTATGAAGAGGACTATCGAGCTGACTCGATATTGTGACCGGTGCATGATCTGAGATCTCGGCTTTGAGGATAACCTGATGTATGTCTTGCATGGCCAAGAGGGGAGGACGGGTAGGATCAATGACGTGGTCACCCATCATGTGGAGGGCCACCCCTTTTTTGGCAAATGACCGACCTACAAAGAACTAGTGGTGGAGTTTATGGAGTCGCTAGATATTTGCATCATGCCAAATGACTTCAATGCCACCGACATGGAATGGATTAAAGGCTGAGTGTCTTTCTGACTTTTCAATAGAAACTACAATCTGATGTTGCAACAGTTCAATTCAATTTACAACTGGTGGCACTCTCCCGAGCAGCAGCGACGGCCAGACAACCGGGATGATTATGATTCCATGTTTACACAGCTGGTGAGGGCCCCTCAAGGCAAGACAATTAGCTATCACAATGTCATGGTTGCTGATTTCGAGCATCCTTTTGTGTGGGTCCTCCAACTCATGCTTTGTATCACTTTCTTTGCTCGAGGTGAGCTGTCGCTGAGAAAATTTCAAGAGACCGATCTCTTTTTCTTGTACAATCTGTTGACAAGGGGCAAGCTTAACTGTGGCGCATTTTTCTTAACACACGTGATGGCCGTGAAGAGGAGCACCAGGCGAGCCCCAATTCATTTTGGGGGACTCATCACTCATCTATCCCTCTATCTCGGACTAGATCTTTCTTCAATGCCTCCCCTAGTAAGTGAGAGCTCCGTCTGCCTTCATCATCTACATTAGTCTAATATGTTGACAGTTCGTGATGGCGTGGTCTATGCGTATTGCCACGTTAACAAAGAATATCAGGAGTGTGTGCTCCCCGATCCTGTCTTCAACATTCAGGGGGCCCAACACTTCAGGTGGCCCATTATTGCCATCGACGACTCTGAAAATGAGGAAGACGAGGAGGACAATGACAACGACGACGTGCATGAGGAGGAAGAGGAGACCGTTACTCCTCTTCAGATATGAGTGGCAACGAGGAAGCAACCATACTTCTATCTGGGTGCATCATCATCCTCGCAGCCTCCACCACCACAACCCTCTCAGGAAGGAGAGGATGCCTTTTCGATGCAGGGAATGTATGCCATGCTGCAAGGCATTCAGGAGACACAACGACTACATACCACATCCTTTGTAGATATACAGGACATGACCAACATGTTGTATGTGAATCAAAAGTTGATTTTTGAGAATGAACGTCAGTTGTTCACCAACCAACAGCAGGTCTATGACCAGTTGGGGAGGATCGAGCAACAATAGCAGCCGTTCTACGATCATTATTGGAGCTGCGACTACTTCAGAGGGTATCCACAACCACCGCCCATGCCACCTTATGATCCGAGTTTTCAGGGGCAGTATCCAGATTAGAACCCCCATACCCAGCAGTACCTGCCATTTCTGCCACCATGACAATAGAGGGTATCACTGTTCCACCTTCTGAGGTTTTTTTTTGACTATGAGGCCATATTCGAATTCAAGCTTAGGGGGGAGATGGAACAATTTCTATCTTAGTTTTTGTTTCATTTTCTTTTATATTTTTCTTAATTTTTGCAATTTTTGTTAAGTTGTGTAATCTTGTTATTTATAGCTTTATAGGATCCACAGTCTATCTAGTGTAATCTGTGGATGTCTGATATAAATGCATGTTATCTCTATGTTTGTCATATGGGGGAAATTTGAAATTTGAGCAGTAATTTAAAAATTCCCATGGAATTGTAAGCTTGCCTTGTTTGAAATTGAGCACATAATTTATGAAAATCATTGGGTAGGTCAACTTTGAAACATATGATCATAACTGTACATCCTTATGGTTCAAGAAATGTGGATAGAATTGGATGTTGAGCCTAAACTGACCAAATGGTAATGAGGATTTAATATGAAGTGAGAGAGAGAAACCCATTGATTGATTGGTACACATGTCAGTAAGGAGGGACATATAATCTTTTCTAATGGTTCTATCAATTAATATTGTGATCTATCCACCTCATTTCATTCAAACTCCACCATAAGGACTGGGAGCACATTACAATTTTTATCATTTAAGCGCATGCCATTTAGATATGATTACAATATAGCTAGTTTTTGCATTAAAAATACTTTTTGAAAAATGAAAAGAGATTTGTATATTAGTCATGCATGTACACATTCTCAAGTGCATGCCTCGGTAGTTGCATAATTACTTTCATATAGCTGCATTTTGCATACTCTTGAGCATATAGGACATTATGTGTCCTAATTCTTCTGAATAATGAGAAAAGCGGGTGACTTGTTCTATACTCTCTGAGAAGTAGGTCGTAATGCATCAAGGGTAGTATCTATGTGAAAATAAGTCCAAAAAAAATAAAGTATTATAAATCAAATCTTAGTCAAATTGGAAAAAAACACAAGAAGGACTTGAAAAAAAAGGAAGGAAAAAAAAATAAAGTGAAATCAGAGGGAGAAAAGAACTTGTTTCACCTGCATAATAGGAAGAATAAGCACATGATGTAGTTTTGTAGACATTCCATCTCACATTGAGATGGAATAGTAGAGTATGCATCATTCCACCTAAAATGTAGGCAATAGGTCATTTCCATACACATATGCATCATTTAGGTCATTTTTATTGTTTATTGCATGATAAATTGTATTGTGCTTCTTTTTCTTCCACAACCGCCCATTTCATCCACCCGTTGCTCAAAATGGTAGGCCACCCAAGATTACCTCCTCATTCATGTATATCAGGAGATCTTCTTCCAAGTAGATGGTAGTTAGGATATCAACAACATAGATAGGATATCACAAGATGCACCAAGCCTAAACCGGAGGAATTTATTATATTAACTGCCTTATTTGATAGTGCTCGTTGGTCTTGGGGTGGGAATCTCTCATGGATGATAATTGTCACCTTTAGGGTAGTTATCATTCCGTGGTCAGTGAGGGACGGTATGTGCGTGCCAGGTGGGAATCATACAGTGATGTCTTTTATGCTAATATGTTCTTTAGTTGACCCTCGCAATTATATTCTACAGTTTTGTGTTCAAGGACGAGCAAAGATCTAAGCTTAGGGGAGTTTGATGTGAGGATTTTGAGTCACTTTTATAGGCTAGTTTCATATGTGTTTTATGCGATTATTGGTAATTTTCATGGTTAATATTGCATGATTCAGTTCCTTTAGCCTATAATCTCATTATGCATAAAAATTTACCTTGTTTTATCTCATTTGGTATGAATGATCATATTTATCAAAGTTATCAAAGTTGATTCAAGTTTATCTTTGATTTTCAGGCAAAACGGATATATACAGTTGTCGATACCATTGACGGTTGTCGATAGTATCGACAGAGCCACAGAGAGATAGCCACAAAAGAGCAGGATGAGTCGATACCATGGACCCAAAAGTCGATGGAAGCGAGATAGGTTCAGTGAGTCAGATTTCTACAAGTCGATACAATCGACCAAATAGTCGATACTATCGACTCCGTCTCAATAGAATCAACTTAAGCATCAGATTCCACATAAAAGTGATGCCTAAGGTGTCGATACCATCGACCCAGAAGTCGATGGTATCGAGATCATGTCAGAGCAAACCCAGAAAAGCAGAGGACCGCTGTTATCCGGGTGGGTCGATACCATCAACCCACGTCGATGGTATCGACGTCGTCAGATCAGGTTAATCTATAGCTCGAGTCTAATCATACGGTGGTAATGTTTTAGCGGCCTAAAGTGGTGTTTATACCTAAAAATGGTGGCTCTAAGCCATCTATCACATTATTAGCCACTCCACAAGTCTCGAGGAGAAGAGAGAAGGAATAACAGAGCCAGAGTTACACACCGATTGTTCCAGAGGCTGTAGAAAGAGTTTTCCACCACTGGGAGGTTGTAGAACGCTCATCCCACGTCGAGGAACACCCATATCTTCTCCGTTCAGGGGTTACTTCACATCTATCCACGTTTTCTCCATGTTTCCGCTTTCCTTCAACATGTTTTCTACTGAGATGAACATGCAGGGCTAATCCCCTTTGTCTTCAGGACCGGGAGTAGCCCAGGTGGTCGTTGTATGACAATTTTAATATAGTTTATCATAATTTGTCTCTAAAATTCATGGTATGCTATCATTTTCTCTATTATATCATTGTGCTTGATCACCATAGTGATAATCCAATACCTTTAATTGCTTTTGATGAAGAATTAATGGTTGAAAAGAAACGATAAATTCCTTGGAAAAGGAGACATTTCATGGGAATTGTGTAAAACTTAATGCAATGAGAACCGCGGTGAAACCGCAATCCTAAAGATTCCATTGAAATTGATTAAACCAACTATTTAATCGATCATTCTATTTTCTTTTGTTTTATTTTTCTTTTTCAAAACAACTCTCAAACTTTTAAAACTAGTTTACCTGGTCGTGAGTAGTTAGTAGTAGTCTACCGATAATTCTATTTCCCTGAGTTCGACTCGGGCCTCACAAGGCCTATATTATATTGACGTGTGCACTTACGTTATACACATGGTAAAATCGTGTCACCACCAGAAATACCGCTGCAAGTCCTTAAACATTTTGGTAGTACCAAGGTGTATAGTATACTTAGAACAATGAGATTCTTATAGGATGTGAGTCTTTAAAGGTGACTCCTCAGGAACCCAAATATGATTCTTGTATCAAATCCCTCCATACACACCCAAGGACAGGTGTATCTAAGGTTTCTCCAACAAACCTCTCATCTTCTCAAGATCTGGGCTCGCCAGCTGAGCAACTACTAACTCAGTCAGCAAGTCAGGTTTTATATGAATGTTAGCCAAACAAATTCGGTCTTCTAACAGTTGTTGGGCCCATTTGGCATACTCCTCCAGCTCCCTCCACTAAGTGGAAAAGGCAGATGCACATCTAAGTTGTTTTTGGCTAAGAGCATCTACCACCACATTGGCCTTTCCTGGGTGATACATGATGGTGAAGTCATAGTCCTTCATATATTACATCCATCGTCTCTATCTTAGGTTGAGGTCCATCTGAGTTAGGAGATACTTCAATCTCTTTTGACCAATGAGGATTTCAAAGGTAGCACCATACAAGTAGTGTCGCCAGATCTTTAGGGATTGTATGATCGTAGCCAACTCTAGGTCATGTGTTGGATAGTTTACTTCATTTAGATTGAGCTGTTGGGATGCATAAGTGACGACATGCTTATTCTACTCTAACACACATCCCAATCCCATCTTGGATGCATTGGTGAAGATCATAAAACCTTCATTGCCAGAAGACAGAGTCAACACAGGTGTTGTGGTCAATTTCTCCTTCAACTCTTGGAAACAGGCCTCATACAACTTAGACCATATGAAGTTCTCATCCTTTCGAGTGAGCTTGGTAAGGGGTAGGGCAGTCTTTGAGAAATCTTGAATGAACCTTCGGTAATACCCTACTAATCCCAGGAAGCTAAAAATTTCAAAAGGATTCTTCGACGTTGGCCAATCACGTACAACAGACACCTTGATAGGAACTACTAAGATCGTCCCTCAGGAGATGACGTGTCTGAGAAACATGTCATGATCAATCCAAAACTCACATTTTGAGAACTTCCCATAAAAATTCTCCTTCCTCAAGATTTCAATGACTCTAACCAGGTGGTCTCAGTGTTGGTCTAGGTCATCTAAGTAGACTAAGATGCCATCTATGAACACTATGACAAAAGAGTAACATAATGGTTGGGACACAGTGTTCATGTGGTTCATAAACACACTTGGGGCATTGGATAGTCCAAACGACATGACTAAGAACTCATAATGGGTGCGGAAAGTGGTTTTTGGTATGTCTTCATTCTTAACTCGTAACTGATGGTACCCAGACCTTAGGTCAATTTTAGAGAAGACCCAGGCCAACTTAAGTTGGTACCTAACACCTGAGATCAATCTTGAATACACATATTAGATACATATGAATGGAATGGTTGATTCATTATCAAAATATGGGCAATGTATAACCTCTAGGTCAACATTCTCCCCTTTTTGACAATGACAAACCATTCCTCAAACATATTGAAAAGAATAATGAAAGTATATCTTTGCCTTGTGAATTAGGGGGATTCAAGATTTAGTCAATGTGAATTTATCCCCCTCAATCTATGCTTACTTTAACCTACATCATTTCTCTTTCTACACAAAGCAATATAACATGCATGTACTACATGATCCTTTAGCAGTCACATGATAAATCATATAAAGAACAAGAAAAGAATCACTTCAGCAATAATAGCAATATGATTGAGTTTCAAGACATTGAAAGTTCTCTCCCCCTTTTGACATTATCAAAAAGGTAGGGGGTAAAAGAGCATACAAACAGTCTTCTCCAAACACAACCAAGCATATATGTAACATGCAATCACATAACATATATCAAACAGAGACGAGAGAAACACACAAGCTAGGTCATAATCAAAATATGGTGAAATATGGCACCAACTCAGAAGATATAACTGATCAAAGAGGAAGAGTGCACATAACATAGATTACAACCCATGAAGCATGTTCTCATAAAAGCAACTAAAAGTGAGAAGCGATGAAAACTGAAGATAAAATAGTATATCTCAAATAATGTGCCCAGATGTTTCTAATACAAAATAGCCTAGAAAGATATACATGATCAGAAAACTAGACTAAACAACTAAGAAACAACTAGACATCTAGACTATCTATGTCCACGAGATCATCATCATCCTCAACATCAGGTTCGTAGTCATCGTATCCATCTGAAGGTGCAACAACAATAATACCTTCATCACCGGAGTCACCAAGGAAGTCATCAGAGCCATCACCATCATCAGATGCATCCTCACCATCACCAACATCATCATCAGTAGCAGTCTCAGCATCATCCTGGTTAGGCATCTCCTCATCCATAAAAGGACCGATGCCACTACCACGCCAATGAGCGTTCTGCTCATCCCAATTCATAACAAGAGCATAGAGCTCATTGGCCTGAGGGAAGGAGGGAGCAGAATCACCCAGACTGGCAAGAAGGGTGGACAAGGGGCCTGCATGAAACAACAGGAAGACGGGAGAAGAACCACCAACAACAAAGGGTGTGGGAGTAGCAGCGGAAGGCTCGGGGGAAGGGTAGAAGTGATGGTATGCATAAGATGCATAATCACTACCGGGGTAAGGCTGGTAGGTGGGGTATGGGTGTGCACATGATAAGTTCATGTTTGACATGATTGAACATAAATCCTGGTGTAGATGCTCCTAGACTTGGAGGTTGTATGCCTGTTGGTGCATCATGTAACCCATGAGGGCTTCATTGGATACATGGAGCAAGGCACATCTAGGTCGGGATGGCTGAGAAGGTGGAACTTGTTGGGTTTTAGGGGAGACAGAGAAGGCAGTGGAAACAAAAATTTTCTTCTCCCAAACCCAGAATAAAGGAACCGCGTCAACTTCTATACAATAGGAAGAATGGTTTGTAGAGACAAACCTTGTCCCGAGGCTTGCTCGGCGATGTTACCTCACATCTTGTGTGGTCTTCACCTCCAGTCTTGGACGGTGTCTGTGCAGCTCCTAGTCTCACTGGGATTGTCGAGATTGACAACTGTCCTCTGAGCGGCAAAAGTCTCCCGCCTCTGAAGTAGTCCATACGAACCACCTGGAACTCTGATCTCCTTGTCCCACAAGGAATCAGAAGGATTCACACCCTCCTGTCAGTGTACTAGTCACCGACACACTCTCCTACCACCAGTCACTTTTCTGCAGTTGTCTTTCCCTTGCTGTGCCTCCCTTATCGGGCAGCACTTGCTCGGGCTCTCTCGGTTACCGCAACTAGAGAGAATGACAACTTTGCAGAGCAACTGGTGTTCTGAGTTGTTCCTGAGAATCCCCCACTACCCCTATATATAGGAGGGTCATGGGACAGGGTTCTCTACCCTGGGCAATGCATGATTAAAGTAGGAGTAGAAGGGTTCAAGATTTTCCACAAAACAACCAATTATGCCAGCTGAACCGATCGTTTAAAGCATGAACCAATCGGTTGGGAACTTGAGCTGATCGGTTTACACCTGAACTGATCGGTTGGGACACCCGAGCCGATCAGTCCAAGCATAAGCTGATCGGTTCGTGGTCCTGGTCCAACTCGAATTGATTTTCATGTTTGTTTCCAACTAATCAAATATTAGTCCTTGTCCAACTCAAATTTGTACACGTGAAACAAATATGTATTCACAAAAAGAGTCTTCTGACTTTCCAAAATATCTCGGTTGGTCACATGAATTGACCGATTCAACAATTGAGTCGATCATTTCATTGACACATGAGCCGATCGATTCACTACTTGAGCCGATCGGTTCATCAAACTGAGCCAATCGGTACAACCCTGTGAGCTGATCGGTTGGGACAGTAGACTGTGCAAATTAGTCAATTGCAGTTCCAATCAATCTGATACTCTTAATCATCTGGTCTAACACCTTGAACGCTATGATTTTGAGCTATCAATTGATTAAGTGTTTAATTGAACTACTAAACTCCTTTAGCAATCAATCTAAACATCATTTGTGGATAAACTCCTCTTCCAGATTAAATCCTATGTGTGTGACCCTGCATGCCCATTTCACGTTGGCAGTGAAAGTCCATAACACTTATGTCTTCACAAGCAAAGAGCGGTGCCTAGTCACACATCAGTGCTACCCAAGTGAAAAGGAAATTTGGAGAATAACTTTCAATCCTACAATCTGTGAATGGTGTTACAGTGAATGTATAATTCCTTTGTCACTGATATCCCGAATGAACTCATGGCATGGAACAATCATCCTATCAACGTTCATTCACTTTCTTGATCTCAGAGTTGATTGAAGGAGATATGTATGACATCAATATCACATATTGATTCACACATGCGTGTGCACGCCTATCTCAATCCTACTCATCAAGTGGCCATGGATATCAAACTCCCTCAGGAGGGAGAAATCCCATATCTATCACTCACCCCTCAAAAGCCCCATGTGTCAAAGCCACCCAATCATCACCTTTATAAAACCCATGTTTCAGGACTGCGTTTGATGATGTCAAAGTGTACCCAACGACATGTGTTGAGTGTAGTGATTTCAAGTCAAAGAATCACACTCACCACCATCACTGTGAGAACTAAATGTGACTACCATGTCATGGTTCCATGTGTCAAACCCACGATGGGTATGTCCGGTACACTTGTTCTCTAACAAGTACCTATGTGTTTGGTTTGATATCTCCATATCATGACTAATGAGATTCTATCATCAACTAACACCACAATCTAGTCTTGTGTGTCATTGTTGTCTATCTACCTTCCATAATGACATCTGACTAGGGACATGATAAGAATGTACAAACTCTTAGCATCCGTATGATCTCATCGTTTAGGTCCTGAACCTGAAAGCATACATCATTGAGTACTGTTATTCTCTAGACATTCAATCTGTTCTATCATTATCTCATATGAATGAACCAAAAAGAATTGGAAGCTTGCCTTTGATGTTTATCAAATCAATCTTAATGTATCCCACCAATCATCCCATGATTGGCTCTCAGGGCATACATACCAACAGACTCCCACTTGCACTGCGAGCCAATCACCTTTAAATCATATTCATAGTGATCTTCAAACATGTCCCACATGTTACTATGCTCTAGTGCTTACACAGTGAGTTATGGCAACACCTTGCCAAAGTCGGTATTAACTACATGTCTCTCATCTCTTCACTATACGTCACACGTATGAGATGGAGTTGCCGTAATATGTGATCTAGTATTCCTTTGCTAACCTTTAGCCACATTGCATGACCAAGTACTCCTTACTTATCATCAATGACCGGAATAACTATAAGTTCATCTCTATGAACTCCCAAATCCATATAGTATCTACTAATGTTCTCTAACACACAGATACTTGGCTTTTTCCTTTTAAACGACTTTATTGGAACGTTTCCATTTATCAACAAACATTCACTTTTATATATCCCATATATATTTTGTGATTAATTTTCTGTCCTTTTCAGAAGTTCGCATCAGTGTAACTCTTTACAGTGAACCCTTCCTTATTTCCATAGAACTAGTACTTCTCAAGTACTTATCAAGTTCTCATGGTATTCCAGTAACCCTTACTGGAACTAGACAGACATCCACTCGTCATGTCCCACATACGAGTTACCAGGATGAACACATCATATTGTCATGTCCTACATACAAGATGATGAATGTATTTTATTCTTGCTATGTCCTATACATGCAAGATAATAGGATTATTGCATACCTGATAGATCCATATCTATTCTTAGTGTTTCCATTCTTCATTAGAATTGGACACTTGGCCTTGGGATACTAACTCCATGTAACATGGATAAGTTTTCTCCCACTGACTATGTGCATACTGAACCCTTTAGTATAGATTGCCAATGCATGCTCTCTCTTTTCAGGTCAAGAGGTTTTCGAGAACTATCTCTATAGATATCTATTCCTATTACATAGGAAACGTCTCTATCTTCCCTAAAGATAATTTCCACAAAGAATTCCATTCTTAGAACATCTCATTTCACATCAACATGTGGAATGTGAATATTCTCCCACTAAATCACAAATCCCTTCTTTATCTTTGACATATCAGTCAAACCCTTGACTATATTATCAAAGTAAAGATCATAGTTCTGAGTTTCTTGTACTCAATCAATCACATTGATTAGTCCATTGTAACTTATAGACTTTATTTGCATTAATGGATTCATAAACCTTATAGGTTGTGTCACGTACACATCCTTGTTTTATTCCTCATAGGAATGCGGTTTTAGTATCCGTATGCCAAATCTCTTAGTCATTAAGTTGCAATCAACAAGCATCATCCTTCTCAAAATGTTATCCATGTGTCTTAATGCTTAAGACTCATTCACACTTATGGATTTCATCCCAATGGGTGCTACCATCAAGGTCATACCTTATGGTTCACATGGAAGTCATTTAGGATGTAATGGTCATAAACCATAACTCAAAATCTGGTTCCTCATATTCATCTAGATGGTTGATTCATCACATGACCAACTCATCACATAGATAATCGAGG
This sequence comes from Alisma plantago-aquatica, assembly GCA_963693085.1. Classification (NCBI taxonomy): domain Eukaryota; kingdom Viridiplantae; phylum Streptophyta; class Magnoliopsida; order Alismatales; family Alismataceae; genus Alisma; species Alisma plantago-aquatica. The sequence goes on from OY856409.1 coordinate 689,439,388, forward strand.
TGTATCTGTCAAGGATATAAGAACTCATAACTCCTTGTGATTCTTAATGTCCTTTATTAGTGTGGGGTATTATTTATTTAAGAAGAAGTTAGTTATTTGATAATCATCCTTTAACTCCTTAGAGTATGACTCCTTTTGATTTAGACATCACCATGCCTTAATCACGAGCTCATTATGATATACTATAATAATCACTCATAAGGATCTCAAACATTTGGTTCAAGTATTTCATTCATTGATCTCATCAAGAATTATCACTTTACCAAATTCGTACCTCATCTATGATATTCTTGAACACTTCAAGATATTCATATTGGTATTTCTCTAAACACTGTTTGAAGTACTAGCATTAACTCTAATAGGTATATAAATACATCACATGTATTATACCTAATAGGATAATCAATCTCCCACTACCTTAGTGAAGATTAATTAATCGTTTCCAAGAGATTCATGTCTCTTGCTGGTTCTCTAACCAAAAGAGTCTAGACTTATCCATCATATGGAAACTAGAAATGAATTTCTCATGATTTATGCTAATTTGATTGTTTGAGTTATCAATAACTTTTAGGTATCATTTTATCTTATGCATACCAAGTAACACAAGATAAACAAGGCATTGCCATAAAGATCATATCTTTGAAACATCAACTATATTGATAGCCATCTTGTCACTACAAGATGCAACAATAAAGTGTTTCTATTGGCAAATTGAAATAACAGTTCTCAACTCTATTTCGTGCCCTTTAGGCTGAAATAAATTGAAGGTACTCCTATCTATGGCAACAACACTTGCTCCAATGATGAGTACTTCTTTCTTGGTCCTTTTACAAAGGCCATCACTTCTTTGTGGATCTTGTATATAATATATAATAGATCCATATCTTGGTATCATATACCTCAGATAAAGAAGTGTTTATTTCACGATACCTACGGTGTAGATCTATATCCCCTCCTTTCATCTTCTTTTGTTCTTCTAGATATAGAGGGCATTTCCCTCGTTCACCCTCCCATGTGCCTTGAGGCTGAAGATGACTTGGGCTACTGGCTAGCATCAAAACCCTTCTTAGCTTTGCCCTTGCCCTTGCCCTTAGACTTGCCTTTCTTTCTGTTGATCAATATCATAGACTTAGGCTTATCCTTCTTCATTTGTGCCTTAGGCTGAAGACGGCTTGGATTTTTGGCTAGCATAAGAACACTTCTTTGCTTTGCCCTTGCCCTTGCCTTTAAGACTTACCTGTCATTGATCAAAGATTAGGGTTTTGTCTTTCTTAATATTTTCCTCTACTATCCTCAACATGTCCAACAACTTTGTCAACACTTGTCAAAGTTGTTCATGTCATAGTTCATCATGAACTGTATGATTCTCGCAACATTTGTAGTATCATACCAATAGCCAACTTTTGGCTTAGAGGCAATCCTTCTTAGTCAGGTTTTTCCACATACCCAATCACATTGAGTGTGTGAATACCTTACTGGATCTCCTTCTGTTATGACATACTAGGACAGTGTCTTGGAGACATCATATATCTCATGTTGTCTCTACAACTCATAGTTCAGAGAGCACAACATTAAGCACTCTACATCAATGGCATTCTCAGTATGCTTCCATAAGCATACTTTCAGCCATTGGTGTGGTGGGATCAAGTTCATCTAGTTCTGGTATAACTAGGACTTAGAGCTTTCACTCTTCGATTGAGAACACTTCTCAATGTCCTAATTAGTCATGGAAATTATTCTCATTAGTTTGTTGGTCTCAAGGACCGATCGCAAATAAAGTGATTATTGTTGATTAACCATTTATTGTACAAAAAGGAAATAAATGCAATTTAGTCCAAAAACTCCTTTTTAACTTGATTGATTTGAAAAGGTTTTACGATATAATTAGGACTTTAATTAATTATCGCTCCCACTATTTTTGTTCAAATTGATAGCCCTCACCATCAATTAAAAGATTGCAGTGTACAACCTTCTAGTGAGCAAGATCCTTATTTCATCAAGTCATGAGTTAGCTTTGGCTGATCGCCCATAATCTTGACTATTTAGGTAGGCCATCATGCCAATTGCATCTTATGCAATTCTTGATGAATGAGCATGCACAACACCTTGCCATGAACATTCCGTGCCTCTAGGCTTAGACGCTCTAAGAATCACCAGTTAATTCTAACCCAAAAGCCAACACGGTAAACATGCACCCTGCTTTGGCAGAACCTACGTGTTCACCCTTCACACTTCCGCGAGATAGACGACGCACCACACTTTGGTGTAACCTATGCTTGGTCGATCAGGTTTTTCATGTGTTTGGAAGGAGTATAAGACTTAATATTTAGATGAGGGATTTGATTTTATAGGTACATATACATATCCAATCACCACAATACATAGTACATATCATATACATGCTATATCCCATAGAAAACATGTGAAATGATAAAAACGATGATTATGGTCATCCTAATGTGATTCCTCGAGCCAAGAGGAATCTCGGTCATCTAGGTCCACATCACATGCAACCTGTATAAGATGAACTATGTGCTTTTCCATTCTGGGTTTGATCAACTCATCACATTAATGACCTGCTCGCCCTGGCCGGCCGTCTGGGTGCCACCAGCCGATCAGTTGACTCCTCCAACTGATCGATTTGCCTGGTTGTCATGCATCTCCTCAGGTCGCCACTCACTCGTCTGGATCGCCAACCGATCGGTTCATGCCTTGAATCGATCGTCTCAGTCATCATCAGGTGTCCTCCATTCTTTGACATAATAGGAAATATTAAAAGATCTATCCTATTTACATTTAAATTGGGAAACCCTGAGTTACATTCGGGGGGAGAAAAGGTAGGAAAGAAATCTCGAGTTATCTCGAGTTACATCAGGAAAAGGAGGTAGGGAATCGGTGCGTAGACTGAGATGCAAGCAACCATATTCAACCAAGCACACATACATAGGGTTTATAGGCCATAACCACGCTATACATCCACCACAAAACTCTTTTAAGGGCGACGCGTATCGAGTGCATTCATATTACATATCATATATGTATATTGGAATTTGTGGATTTAGGATTGGACATGAATAAAGCCAATTTTATTTGCATCGTATGCAGTAAATAAAGGCGACAAACCAAAATCAATCATATCGACAATCCTAAAGTATAGAGTAGTTGATGTGACTCTGATACCACTGTTGGGTTTTAGGGGAGACAGAGAAGGCAGCGAAAACAAAAATTTTCTTCTCCCAAACCCAGAATAAAGGAATCGCGTCAACGTCTATACAATAGGAAGGATGGTTTGCAGAGACATACCTTGTCCCGAGGCTTGCTCAGTGACGTTACCTCACAGCTTGCATGGTTTTCACCTCCAGTCTTGGACCGTGTCTGTGCATCTCCTAGTCTCACTGGGACTGTCAGGACTAATATCTGCCCTCTGAGCAGTAGAAGTCTCCCACCTCTGAAGTAGTCTACATGGACCACCTGGAACTCCGATCTCATTGTCCCACAAGGAATCAGAAGGAGTCACACCCTCCTGTCAGCGTACTAGTCACCGACACACTCTTCTGCCACCAGTCGCTTTTCTGCAGTTGTCTTTCCCTTACTGTGCCTCCCTTATCGGGTAGCACTTGCTTGGGCTCTCTCGGTTACCACAACCAGAGAGAATGACAACTTTGTAGAGCAACTGGTGTTATGAGTTGTTCTTGAGAAGCCCCCACTACCCCTATATATAGGAGGGTCATGAGACAAGGTTCTCTACCCCGAGCAATGCGGGATTAAAATAGGAGTAGAAGGGTTTGAGATTTTCCACAAAACAACCAACTACACCAGCTGAACGGATTGTTTCAAGCATGAATCGATCGGTTGGGGACCTGAGCCGATCGGTTCACACTTGAACCGATCGGTTGGGACACCTGAGCCGATCGGTTCAAGCATGAGTCGATCAGTTCGTGGTCCTGGTCCAACTCAAATTGACTTTCATGTTTGTTTCCAACTAATCAAATATTAGTCCTTGTCCAAATCAAATTTATACACATGAAACAAATATGTATTTGTAAAAAGAGTCTTCTGACTTTCCAAACAATCTCGGTTGGTCACACGAATCGACCAGTTCAACAATTGAGCCAATGATTTCATTGACACATGAGCCGATCGATTCACCACTTGAGCCGATCGGTTCATCAACCTAAGCCGATCGGTTCAACCCTGTGAGCCGATCGGTTGGGACAGTAGACTGTGCAAATCAATCAATTGCAATTCCAATCAATTTGATACTCTTAATCATCTGGTCCAACACCTTGAACGCTTGCCTTTGATGTTTATCAAATCAATCTTAATGTATCCCACCAATCATCCCATGATTGGCTCTCAGGGCATACATACCAACAGAGCTCGAGTAGAGGTAGAGGCAGGGGTAGCTGAGGCAGAAGCAGAGGGTGAAGAACCAGGTGTGGTGGAGGAAAGGATAGGCATGGACTTCTGAATTGTGGTCTCACTGATGCATAGTACCTTCCTAGCAAGTATGTATTGGAAGTCAGATAAGAGTGATTTATCAGTGGCAAACTAAAACAAACTAAAAATCAGGGCAGGATAAGGTGGATGGGTGCCACAGGTGTTCTTACCAGAGTCAAAGCAAGTCATATGGTGTAGGATATATCTAGACTACTTGACTCTGACATTCTTAAGGATGCTGTACATTATCACCACAATGTTCTCTGCATTTATCCGTTTGATTTTTCTTTAGATGGATGTTGCAATTGACCACTAGGGCTAATATACGCTTTCTGAGATCTAAGGAGGAGGAGGGTAGGGTGCTCTTCTTCTTATAGGGAACATCAAGTTTCTTTAGATAGTGATGGATATCAAGAAGAGTGATCTCATTCTACTTGTAGAAACCCTCAGGGTCTAAAAGGTCAAAATACTCACCGTAATCCTCACGCCAGATGTCATTCTCATTGTATCCTGAAAAGAAAACATTCAGGATATCCTCAGAGATTTGAAATTTCTTCCCGACGATTATGGAAGTAAGGATCACTTGAGTATTCGGTAGGGGTACAAGGTAGTCATAATTCCAACACAAATTTGCGTAGAATTCGTGAACTGCTTTTGTGCTTGTAAGAGAATTGTGAAAGTAATCACACCCGACAGCCAGGGCAGATAGGTGATGAACGGATAACAGCCTCACCACTTGATCGATGATGGCTTGACGCCTAGGGCTAGGCTCAAACAAGGATCTAAAAGGGAAAGGACTTCTAAGAAGAAGGTCCTTATACCTATTTATAGCCTCTATTGAGACCAAGAGGGTCTCATCAAACAAAATCAAGTGAGAGGATGAAGAAGAGGATGGTGCATTGCTAGGGGCGAGTCTCTTTCTTCTATGAGAAGCCATGGAGGTGCAAAGAAGGAGAAGAGGAGAGAAAATGCACAAAACAAACCACCAAAACCATTCACACACAAAGGTAGAGCAAGGGGGAAGGTCTAGGAGGGTCTATCTAGGTTGGATTAGGGCTAGGTTAGGGAAGGTAAGGTCTAAGGTAGAGAGCTTAGGGATAGAAGAGGGGAAATCAGTAGACTATTCTCTAGTTGCGAGGGAGAATAGTCGGTCGAATCCAACTTAAGTTGGCTTCAGCACACGGATCAGTCGAGTTCTGAGAGTCAGAAACTTGACCGATTGGTCCATTCAGAACAACTCTCGACTAGGGATCAGTCGAGTTTGTCCTGGGAGAAACTGGACCGATGGTCAACCTGACCTAAAACCATCAAACTTAATTTATAACCATTTGAATGCTAATTAAATTTATTTTTCAAGTCCATTATGTATATTAAACATACTTAGGCACATATCACTCATAATTGGGTACTATTTTACAATAAAATAAGCATTTTAGAAAAATACCCAAAAATAAGAGAAATACAAGGCAAAATGAACATGAAAAAGCAATTTTAAGCATATAAGCATTAAAAAAAGATCAAGATAGATGCAAAACATATAGGATAGATGACTACTAGCTAGAAGGCATATTAGATTCATCCAAAGCAGTTTGAAGCAATTTTAATCTAATAAAATTAAATTTCTCTCTAGCTAGATGTTTAGTGAAAATGTATGCCAATTAATTTTCTGTGTCCACATGCGTGATATAAATATCTTTCTTAGCAATGTGATCACAAAGAAAGTGATGGCAAACCTCTATATGTTTATCTCTACTATGCAATATAGGATTGTAAGACAAGTTAATTGCACTAGTATTATCACAAAAGATAGGAGAAGCATCAAAATGAATGTTAAAGTCTTGGAGCATTTGCTTCATGCATAGGATCTGGGCACAACAACTCGTGGCTGCAATGTACTCAGCCTCTGTGGTTGATAATGCCACAGTGCTCTGTTTCTTGGAGAACCAATACACCAAGCATGGTCCTAGGAGTAAAACAAGTGCCACTTGTGCACTTTCTATCAATCAAGCAACGTGCATAATCGACATCACTATAGGCAGTAAGAGTAAAGTCCCTTATGTAAAGACCAAGTCTCTACTATAAAACATGATAAACAAGTACATCAAATGTGTGGTAGCGGAAGAAATAAAACTTGACTTTATTCAAAATGTATAAAGAGTACATTACAAAATTTTCCCAAAAGGAATACATCTTCATACAAGAGCAAGGATCTAGGTAGAGGAAGACTTAGACTAAACCAATATTGTCTCCAAACAAAACAACTTAATATATAAAGGCAACTATGAACATGCAGGCTATATGTTCCTTTTCTTCTTATCCTATCCTTAGCCTTAGGTTCACCAAGCTTGAGCTGTGCACTATGATCCTATACCTAGATGGTTGGGATCATCTAGCAAAAGAAGGATAAAAGTATGTGTCAATCAAAAGGAATAAGGCAAGTAATAGTCAACAACATTGCATAATAAAAGATTCTCTATGCTACAAGATTTTAAGAGAATGAGACAAATATTTAAATAAGAAATAGAGAACTGCCATAATCAATCACCACAATAACAATCACATAGCATGAATATATTAAGACACAAAGTCATCTCAATGTAGGGTGAGGCACCTACCGGACCTCACCAACTGGCAGGGGGACTAAAACCCCAGTGCCTATATAAAATGGCAGGGGGACTAAAACCCCAGTGCCTAATATAAAATGGCAGGGGGACTAAAACCCCAGTGCCCGACAGGAGGACTAAAACCTCAGTACCCTATGGGTGGTTTGTACTCATGTACACTACATTGTCATTTGGCCTAAAATACATCATGCTTAATCATTCACTTGGCAATATTGATAAGTATAACAAGATTGCAACATTGCAAAATGGGAATAAAGCCCAAATAAATAATCTCAATAAATGGATGAGCCAAACATTGGCCATAGCAAGATTCAAGAGTTACAATTAAATGAGCCACATAGGCAATAGAAGCATCACATAGTAAAGAGCTAAATAAATGCAATTAGAAGGATAATAAGGCTAGCTCATAATGAAGGTAGGGTTGGACAAGACCCAATTGAAGGATAGGTAATTTGCACATATACATTCCACATATATAATAGGAATCACATACCAAATAGGCTTCACATATACCAAATAGGCTTCACATACACCAATAGTTTTTCACATACATAGGGGTCACATACCTTGTTCTCGATTCATTACCATTACTTTCACCAATCATATTGTTTTCACTTCCATTTTTCCCTAGTTATAAACATTACACATGTATTAGTATTTATAAGGCTTAAAGCATAGGAAAACCCTAATTTTGAAACTTTTATTCAAAACCACGATTTAAGGTTCAAAACCTAGTCTAACAGATTAGTCATATTCTCCTAAATAAGAAAACATATTTTATTTCTCAATTTGGAGTTAAAATGAATTAATTATGTATTTTAGAACATTTATACACTTAAAAAGGCATTCAAAGCAAACTTCGATAAATCATTTAGAAACATGACCTAAAACTTGGAAATTAGGATTCTACTTGAAAAATCCTTTCCAACGACTATTTATTTGCAATTTTCTGACCATGGATCGATTTACCATGAATTAAGTAAAATCGGCCAATCAGAATGCAAGAAAAATCCATTTCAGCAAAGTAAATGGGCGAACGGGATTGGGCCACTGAGGCCGGGCCCACACTGATGCGGACCAATCATATTTGGCCACGTCGACGCGTCCACTCTCACTGACTTAGGTCAAACGCGAGTGATGATGGGAAATTACCATTTTACCCTGGCTCGTCAATTCAGATCAATTAAAACAACGAGGGTAGTATGGTCATTTGTAACTATCGATTGTTCGCAAAAGAGAGGAAGAACAAGGGCGAAAAGACGATACTGCCCATACCCAAAAACAAGTTGCCCAATCGTTCCTTCAGGGGCACTAGCATCAAACCGCCCTCAGCTTCTTCCAGTCCGCTCATGGCGCCAGGAAGAACACCTGCTTGAACGAGATCAAGCTCTGATGCTGGGAAAGTTGGGGAGACGAGTGGGAAACTTCCGTTGGTGCTTGGCGATGAGGAGAAGCCAAAAGTGATATTGTGCAGTGCCGAGAACACACAAAATGGTGGGTCAAAAATGGAGTACAGGGGAAAATGGTCGGAGGTCATAAAGGTGTGAAACCGTAATGGAAGTGGGAACTAACATCATGGGTGTCTTCACGGAGTCAAGGTGAGTCGAAGGAGCGTCCTTTCGAGGTCGGAGGAATAGAAGAGCCCAAAAATGACTAGTGCCAGTGGAGTTCGACGGTGGACTTATAGGACTCGACGTTCGGGGGCATCACGAGGCGAGGAGGTGCGATGAAATTGGAGAACATAAGTGGAGGATGCTCACCTAGCGTCCAATTGACCCAAGGTGGTCAGAGCAAGTAGCACTGGCTCGCCATTGTCGGTAGTGTACTCTGAGTGGGTCAGGGCCTTTAGGACAAGATGATAAGAAATTAGAGGAGGAGGAAGCTAGCATGGGGGCTGAGGGTTCTGTTTATAGCCTTATATGGGTGAGAGGAGTTCTCTAGCTCTCTCTCAGTAACCCTTGGTGAAGATGAGGAGAAAGCACGAAATGGGCATTTCGTCTATCGTCTAAGAGAGCAACTGATCTAGGGCTCATTTGAACCATCGGCGAGAGATGGATTCGACGGGACAAGAATCCCATGAATCGGTGCCTCTTGCAGGGAGAACGAGATCGAGGAGGTGAACTGCCGTGAAATGGCTTCTGTCTCGCGTTGAGCGAGAGGTAGGGGACAATGTCCCGACCATCGGATCAAGCTGTAAATGCGATGATCAAATGAGAGCCATTCGATGAAGTGCGCCTGGGAGCTGATGTGTGATAGGGTGTAAATAACTGAACTTTAGGCTAATGAATGCATTTAAATGCAAATCGAAATCAAACCTTAGTTGTACATTACTCCAAAATCATAAAATCGATATAAGGGGTCAAACAAGGGTCAAATCAACTCCAAATAACTCCAAATTTTAACCATAGGCTGATAATGACACATATTACAATGCTATGTAAATAGTTTTGCATTTAATGCATATTTTGGCCCTCAATAAATCATTTCTCAATAAAGTGTATATTAACACATTAAAAGGTGTGAATTAATATGAAATGACTATATTAATGCAATTAGTGAGTCAAATTTGAGGTGATAGATATATATGAGTATTAAGAACAAAATATCAACAATAAAATATGTTTTCACACATTTATCTTCATATTGGAGGAGAGAGAAAGAAATTAGGTTAATTACACTCATAATTAACTCAAATACACATTATTACTAATATATTTATCAAAAAAGCTCCAAATAAACATTATCCACTTATTTTCTCTCATAAAACTCCAATTTGCATTATTAGTCCTTAATTATTACCTTAAGTGGGTTATTTGTGCAAACACCCCTTTATTATCATAAATGTGGGCAAATATGGAATTTCACCATCATTAATGCTCAAATTGCACATAGAGTCCAAAAATGATCCAAAAGGATGGGAAATTTATGAAAAAGGTCCAAATGGACTTGAAAGAAATGAAAAGATAGAATATGGGTAAATTGCAGGGAGGACCCTGAGATTCAGTATGTTACAACACTCCACCCCTTAAAGAGGATTTCGTCCCCGAAATCACAACAAGAGGGAAGAGGGGGTGAGTGAGTAACATCCCAACCTTAAACAACTAGGTGGGTATTAAAAAGTTCTATGCACAAGTCAAGTCTCACTAAGGTTTCCACAAAACCTATAACCTTTTATCAAACATAACATAGTCATCATTTTTGTCTTATTAGCATAATCTCCATCTTGAAGAGGCATCATATTTATTATACCATCACTTGTGCTGCATTTTATTCAAAACAATTACATCTCAACATTATATCATATGTATTTCCCTCATCAAGGGTTTTAAGCACAATTAGGGTTTACTAAGCCATTTCAACATTAATTAATGTATTAGGTCAAAAACCTTAATAACATGAATTCATTTTCCATTATCCTCTTAAAACTATCATGTAGAATTATCACAAATTATTTTGTAGAAAAAGTTAATATTATCCAACAAGTTATTAAGCCTATAATAATTCCAAATAATGTTCATATTGTACATTGTCATATCATCTTTCATACTCATATTAATGACATCATTAATCATTTTTGTCCATTACACTTCATATTATAAATTATACATATTTTACATCACATTAGGTATTTATGAATATTTATGTGAATTCAATATATTGATAACTTTGTGACTATAATCCATTTATATGTATCAAGGTATATTTTGTGATGATGACACCTAATGTCACTATTGTATCATGAAAGGCATTAAGGATATATATATATATATGTATATGTTGTCAAAGCTAGATGATTACATATTAGGGTTTAGGTCAGCATGATCATTACATGCTAAAGCATCCTTAGGGTGCATTATCCATACACATTTTACCATTAGGGTGGCATAGTCAACATTATGTATATTCACAAATATTAATGAATAACTAATTATTATTTTCATCAAGAATACATTAAGGTTCAACCATATGAACTATCTCTATATGACTTACTACATATTCATGTGTGTATAAACAAACAAGTTGAATTACAAGTATAATGTGTTTGGTAAATTCTTGTTCACATAAGTTATTATGTACATATGTCCACATAGATAGGGTTTCTAACTCCAAAGGTATTTGATTTTGCTTTTAATTGGGATTCCAAACCCCTAAAAGGGATTTCGTCCTCAAAATCAGATTTGCAAAACCAAATAGGGTACTAACACCATTACCCTTACTCCACCCCTTAAAAGGGTCAACTCAGTCAAACTAAGCTAAGGGTAAAAGGGTACATAAGATTCAACACTAAAAGGATTTACTAACCAAGCTTCAGGATGTAACATAGAGTACACTAAACCCTAAACATAGGAGTGTAAGGTATTTGAGGATGACTTTTATGTAAGAGATCAAATCATCACTTATGGTTTTCCTAAGGTATTCAACAATTAGGCAACATGCCCAAAGATAGACTATTTCGAGCTGTCCGGATCAGATCAGGCCAGGCCAGGTCATATGAGCTCAGGAGTCCTCGTTACCAAGCTAGTGAGGCAGAGGAAAATATTGCCAGCCCCCGAGCTCTGACCCTCTCTAGACACCATCACTTCAACTTCTTGCTCTAGTAGCTTCTCAATAGACAATTAACCAAAAAAGTTGACAAATTTTACTTCTAATTATGAAATTATTATGATCCTAAATTAAACTTTCATCATAGGTCAACTCTAAGGTGAAAAACTTACTATAGGGAAACTGTATATGATAAGGGTTCTATCTAGGAGACAATTTTGAATTAGTCAAGAATCCGACTACCTTGATGCTCTGATACCATACTGTAAAGACCAAGTCTCTACTATAAAACATGATAAACAAGTACATCAAATGTGTGGCAGCGGAAGAAATAAATTTTGACTTATTCAAAATGTATAAAGAGTACATTACAAAATTTTCCCAAAAGGAATACATCTTCATACAAAAGCAAGGATCTAGGTAGAGGAAGACTTAGACTAAACCAATATTGTCTCCAAACAAAACAACTTAATATATAAAGGCAACTATGAACATGCAAGCTATATGTTCCTTTTCTTCTTATCCTATCCTTAGCCTTAGGTTCACCAAGCTTCAGCTGTACACTCTGATCCTATACCTGGATGGTTGGGATCATCCGATAAAAGAAGGATAAAAGTATGTGTCAATCAAAAGGAATAAGGCAAGTAATAGTCAACAACATTGCATAATAAAATATTCTTTATGCTACAAGATTTTAAGAGAATGAGACAAATATTCAAATAAGAAATAGAGAACTGCCATAATCAATCACCACAATAAAAATCACATAGCATGAATATATTAAGACACAAAGCCATCTCAATGTAGGGTGAGGCACCTACCAGACCTCACCAAGTGGTAGGGGGACTAAAACCCCAGTGCCTATATAAAGTGACAGGGGGACTAAAACCCCAGTTTCTAATATAAAATGGCAGGGGGACTAAAACCCCAGTGCCCGACATGAGGACTAAAACCTCAATTCCCTATGGGTGGTTTGTACTCATGTACACTACATTGTCATTTGGCCTAAAATACATCATGCTTAATAATTCACTTGGCAGTATTGAGAAGTATAACAAGATTGCAACATTGCAAAATGGGAATAAAACCCAAATAAATAATCTCAATAAATGGATGAGCCAAACATTAGCCATAGCAAGATTCAAGAGTTACAATTAAATGAGGCACATAGGTAATAGAAGCATCACATAGTAAAGAGCCAAATAAATGCAATTAGAAGGATAACAAGGCTAGCACATAATGAAGGTAGGGTTGGACAAGACCCAACTGAAGGATAGGTAATTTGCACATATACATTCCACATATATAATAGGAATCACATACCAAATAGGCTTCACATACACCAATAGGTTTTCACATACATAGGGGTCACATACCTTATTCTTGATTCATAACCATTACTTTCACCAATCATATTGTTTTCACTTCCATTTTTCCCTAGTTATAAACATTACACATGTATTAGTATTTATAAGGCTTAAAGCATAGGAAAACCCTAATTTTGGAATTTTATTCAAAACCACAATTTAAGGTTCAAAACCTAGTCTAACAGATTAGTCATATTCTCTTGAATAAGAAAACATATTTTATTTCTCAATTTGGAGTTAAAATGAATTAATTATGTATTTTAGAACATTTTATACACTTAAAAAGGCATTCAAAGCAAACTTCGAAAAATCATTTAGAAATAGGACCTAAAACTTGGAAATTCGGATTCTACTTGAAAAATCCTTTCCAATGACTATTTTTGTGCATTTTTCTGACCATGGATCGATTTACCATGAATTAAGTAAAATCGGCCAATCAGAATGCAAGAAAAATCCATTTCAGCAAAGTAAATGGGCGAACGGGATTGGGCCACTGAGGTCGGGCCCACGCTGACGCAGACCAATCATATTTGGCCACGTCGACGGGTCCACTCTCACTGACTTAGGTAAAACACGAGTGATGATGGGAAATTACCATTTTACCCTGGCTCGCCAATTCAGATCAATTAAAACAACGAGGGTAGTATGGTCATTTGTAACTATCGATTGTTCGCAAAAGAGAAGAAGAACAAGGGTGAAAAGACGATACTACCCATACCCAAAAACAAGTTGCCATCGTTCCTTCAGAGGCACTAGCGTCAAACCACCCTCAGCTTCTTCCAGTCCGCTCATGGCGCCAGGAAGAGCACCTGCTTAAACGAGATCAAGCTCTAATGCTGGGAAAGTCAGGGAGACGAGTGGGAAACTTCTGTTGGTGCTAGGCGATGAGCGAGAAGCCAAAAGTGATGTTGTGCAGTGCCGAGAACACCCAAAACGGTGGGTCAAAAATGGAGAACATGGGAAAACGGACGGAGGTCATAAAGATGTGAAACCATGATGGAAGTGGGAACTAAAATCAGGGGCATCTTCATGGAGTCAAGGTGAGTCGAAGGAGCATCCTTCTGAGGTCGGAGGAATAGTAGAGCCCAAAAATGACTACTGCCAGTGGAGGTCGATGGTGGACTTATAGGACTCGGTGTTCGGGGGCATCGCGAGGCGAGGAGGTGCGACGAAATTGGAGAACATAAGTGGAGGATGCTCACCTAGCGTCCAATTGACCCGAGGTGGTCGGAGAAAGTAGCACTGGCTCGCCATTGTCGGTAGTGTACTCTGAGTGGGTCAGGGCCTTTAGGATAATATGATAAGAAATTATAGGAGGATGAAGCTAACACGGGGGCTGAGGGTTCTATTTATAGCCTTATATGGGCGAGAGGAGTTCTCTAGCTCTATCTCAGTAACCCTCAGTGAAGATGAGGAGAAAGCACGAAATGGGCGTTTCATCTATCGTCCAAGAGAGCGGCTGATCTAGGGCTCATTTGAACTGTCGGCGAGAGACGGATTCGACGGGACAAGAATCACATGAATCAGTGCCTCTTGGAGGGAGAAAGAGATCGAGGAGGTGAATTGCCGTGAAACGGCTTCTGTCTCACGTTGAGCGGGAGGTAGGGGACAATGTCCCAGCCATCAGATCAAGCCGTAAATGCGATGATCAAACGAGAGCCATCCGATGAAGTGCACCTGGGAGCTGATTCATGACAGGGCGTAAATAACTGAACTTTAGGCTAATGAATGCATTTAAATGCAAATCGAAATCAAACCTTAGTTGTACATTACTCCAAAATCATAAAATCGATTTAAGGGGTCAAACAAGGGTCAAATCAACTCCAAATAACTCCAAATTTTAACCATAGGCTGATAATGACACTTATTACAATGTTATGTAATTATTTTTTCATTTAACACATATTTTGTCCCTCAATAAAATGTGTGTACCCTAGGGTGTGCACCGTGTCTCTGGCGACCACAGGGATGACCGTTTTCGATCTCAATGGAGAGGGGAGTTCCTCCCCTCTCTATGGCATCCATGGCCACGACGGAGACAGATACAACCGACCAGAACAGGCCCATCGTTAAGAAGGCATGGAACCAAATTCTCGGAGGCACTACGACCCTTGAGGAACACAAATATGACCCGCCGAAGAGGGTTGAGGGGAAACGATTCGTGACAATCGACGATCCGACGTATGAAGCTATGGAGAAGTGTTGGGAGCACATCACAATATTATATGTCATGGGGAAATGCCCATACTATTTCCTCCTCCTCGCATGGATTCATCGAGTCTGGAAACCTGAGGGTGGGTTCAATCTGTACTCCAAGCCGGATAAGTTTTTTCTCCTAAGATTTAACTCTGCAGAAGACAAGCACAACATCATTAATGGAGGCCCAAGATGGTTTGATAGAAGACTTGTCGTTGTCAAGGATTTTAAGATTGGCGATGACCTGTACAAGGATTTCTTCAGCTCCATTCCGCTATGGATTAGCATCCATAGCATGGGACGGAATTG
Organism: Alisma plantago-aquatica; assembly: GCA_963693085.1. Classification (NCBI taxonomy): domain Eukaryota; kingdom Viridiplantae; phylum Streptophyta; class Magnoliopsida; order Alismatales; family Alismataceae; genus Alisma; species Alisma plantago-aquatica. The sequence goes on from OY856409.1 coordinate 689,454,866, forward strand.
GTCGCCAAGAGCGGTCGGAATCGTGGCCAGTGGCGTGGGCAAACTCCTGAGAATCGACTACAAATCGATCGGCGCTGAGTCCTTGGGTGAGGCACGAGCCCTAGTAGAGGTGGAAGCCAATGAAGAGCCTCCAGAGGAGATTTGGGTAAACATGCCGCGTCGAGAACCTATTCCAGTCAAGATACATTACGAGTATATCCCTAAGAGATGCTCAGAATGTAAGGTTTATGGGCATGATACTAATGATTGTCCGCTAAATCCTAAAATTGTTGAAGAGATTTCTGCTCCTAAACCTTCTCAGGTTTGGAAAGCTGTGGGACGTAAGGGGAAGGCGGTGGTGGAGGTTGATCAGGAAGCCACGCTGCACGTCACAGTAGTGAATACAAATAATAGTTTTGATGTTCTGATTGACTCCAGTGAGGGTGCATTCTTCTCGGGTGATGTTCATGGTGCCGACGATGGTTCCTCAGGATCGTGTGGTGGAGGTGTAGTTATAGACTTGGACGGTGCTACATGTTCGGGTGGTGAAGGTGCTACAGATTGTGGTGTTCACGATGCCGACGATGGTGCCTCAGGATCGGGCAGTGGAGGTGAAATTACAGAACTGGATGGTGATGTAGGTTCCGGTGGTGATGGTGCTGCAGGTCATGGTGATAATGGTGCTACAGGTTCGTCCGTCGGTGGCGATGGCTCCTCTTCGCAACTTGATTCAATGACATGAGAAGGTGCTTCTAGTGAGAAGCCTACTGATGATAATACTGTGATGGATAATGGTTCAGGAGGTGACACGACAATGAATGTATCAATGGTTGTTATTAACGAAAAGGTTGCGGCTACAAAACCTACTGGCTCTGTGCCTGCAAAGACACCAAAGTCTGCTAGAGGGGATGGGTCTCGTAAGACCCGATCTGCATGCAGAGGTCATTAATGACCTTTATAATGACCAATGTACGTGGTTCATGGAAGCCACAGAAGAAGAGGGAGGTTCACATAACTATTCTTGAAAGTAAAGCTACTGTACCTGTGCTAGTTGAATCTAAAATCAAAAGACATATGATCCATACTTCTGATAGGATGTTCCCTAAGGGTTGGCTTTGGGTATCTAATCATATGCATGATCCGAATGGTCGTGTTTATGTTGGATGGAATCCTAAATGTTGGGATATGTTAGTCAGTGTGATGGATGATCAAAAAATAACTATCAAGTGCCTCAATAAAGGTGGTTTGGTTATCGTTCTTACAACTATCTATGCGAGGAATTCTGTTGCTGAACGCTCTGTTCTATGGAACACGCTTGAACATCTTGCTTCCTCCATTGATGAACCATGGCTTATTACTGGTGATTTTAACAATATCAGGAAGTTGGAGGAGAAGGCTAGTGGTCGGGAGGTTCCCTCTTGTATTCTAAGCTCTTTCAACGTAGCTATAGATCATGCTGGTCTCACCGAGCTTCCTATCATCGGTAAGGAGGTATTTTCATGGCATAATAAATAAGGTGTTACAAAAAGAATTGCTTGCAAGCTAGACCATGCTTTTGTCAGTGATGCTTGGTTGAATAAATTCCCTGGTTCAAAAACAAAGTTCATCACTTGTACCTATTTGGACCACTCAGCTCTAAACATCAACATGAGGAAGGTTATTTTCAAAAGGAAACCTTTTAGATTCCTCAATTTCTGGATGAAATGGGCAGGGTGTCGTGACATCATTAATGAGGCTTGGAAAACTATAGTTACTGGCAATCCATTATTTTGTTTCTGTCAAAAGCTTAAGCACGTCAAGGAGAAACTGAAATCCTGGTCTAAGCAATATGTCAATCTCCATAATCTCATTGCCAAAGAAAGATTTGAACTAGATGATATTGCTACGGTTATTAGAAGGAATCCTCTTGATGCTGATCTTATTAATGCTGAGAAGTTGACGCTTGATAAGCTTAACCTTCTTCTTAAAGCCGAGGAGTCTTATTACTAGCAGCGAAGCAGGATGGAGTGGCTTGAGAATGGTGACCGTAACACCAATGTCTATCATACTATCATCAAACGGAGAGATGCCGTCAACTCTATTACAGAGTTATTTGATCAACAAGGTAATCTTCTACAGGATGATGATATTATTTCTAATGATACTACTCAATTCTTTGAGCAGCTTTAAAATCAAGGGCAATCTAGTTCCTCTCCTTCTTCTTCTTTTCCTGACTGGACTTCCTTAGTTAATGAGGAAGATAACACTTTGTTATGCTCTATACCTGGGATGAAAGAAATCAAAGAGGCCGTATGGGTTCAATGGTTTCTTCTACAGGGAATATTGGAATGTCATATGTGATGACTTACTAAATGCTATCCAATGGTTCTTTGATGGTGGCAACATGGTTAGACAAGTTAATCATGTTTTTCTTGCACTTATTCCAAAAAAGGATATTGTTTCTTATCCTGCTGACTTCCGTACGATCTCATGCTGTTCTATGCTTTATAAAATCATCACTAAAGTCATCTCTCGAAGGCTGGCCACTATTATTCATAAGCTCATATCACCTCATCAAGGTGCCTTCATTAAAGGAAGAAGTATAGAGGACTGTTCTCTATTGGCTGCTGAATTCACACTCAAATATAATTAGAAAGTGAGTCCTCCTTCTGCTTGCGTGAAACTGGATATTACAAAAGCATTTGATTATGTTAAATGGGAATATCTATGGGAGTGTCTTTTTGGACTTGGCTTCTGTGATAAATGGATTTCTCTCATTAAGCAATATATTGAAACTCCTTCTTTCTCTCTACTTCTTAATGGCTCATCTGTCGGTTTCTTTAGAAGCACCAATGGTCTTCGGCAAGGTGACCCTTTATCACCCTTACTTTTTGCTATTGCCATGGAAGGTTTCAGCAAATGCATTGAGGAAGCTCATAACAAGAGGACTATTCGGCCCTATCCCATTAATAGAACAAGAGTTCTTAGTCATCTTCTGTTTGCGGATGATGTTCTTATATTCATTGAAGATAGTTCACGTAGCCTTATTTAACTTGAACAACTTCTTTTAGAATTTGGCAATACCTCAGGTATGAAGTGTAATCCGAACAAATCTCATCTCTTTCTTTCTTCTTCCTGTCTCAACAAGGAGGCGCTCTATAATTGCATGACTATCCAAAGAGGTTCTTGGCCCACTAAATATTTGGGTTTCCCTATGGCTGGAGGCAATCTTAGAAGATGACACTTTCATGAATGCATCGACAAACTCAGAGATATGATACAAAGGTGGCATGGTTCCAAAATCTCTATGGCTAGACGTCTAATGCTCATCAAACACTGTGCAATGGGGCTGATCTATTATTGGATGAGAATGGGTGAGATTCCCTCTGCCGTTCTAAGGAGAATGGAAATTCTCTTATCAGACTTTCTCTGGGGCAGCTCTACACACCCATGTAGTTGGATTAAGCTAGCATTTCCTACAGATGAAGGAGGACTTGGTCTCAAAAATCTGCATGAACTAGCTGATTACTACACGTTGAAAAGGGTTAAAAAGCTTCTTGATTCACAAAGCTTGTGGACGTCTTGGATGACCAGAAGGTATGTTGCTCATTTTGCTACTGCTGCTTGCTATAATATGGGTTCTACAAGTTATAGGCAGATGTCTCTCCTTAGGCACTCCCTCTATAGTATGGACATCTCTGCTGTTTGGGATAATATTCGACAAAAATAGCCCATTGATATTTCTTATAGTAATTTATGGAAATTGAAGTATTACCCTAGATGGAGTCTCACCACCTTCAGATCTCTTAAGAATATACTTCCCACACATGAGAGCATCAGCTCATGGTCCGGAACTCCAATACCACCATGTTTGCTTTGTCATCAAGAATTAGACTCAGTTCAACATTTGTTTGAGAAGTGCAAGTTTTGGCGTTATATTTGGGATCGTTCTCAATTAAAACTCAACATCAGGTCTTCGTATTCACTTCATGCATGCCTTGCGGTCGTTGGTTCCAGATCCAAACATAATGGAGCCTTGGAGCTATGGGCTATTACTGGTGCAGTATATCTGATTTGGATGGAAAGAAATAAAAGACTTCACAATGGAGGCTTGTCAGACTTCATTATGATTTTCTCGCAGCTTGCTAGGGAGATTAAATACCATTATCAAATTCATAGTTAAAAGCTTGATATTACTTCTGTAGTAGCTAGGAATTAGGAACTGATGTAATCCCTTTCCCTTTCCTTTATGTTCTTTCTTAATCACATGTTTGGTTGTGATTTGTAACTTTGTTCCCGTTTAGGGGTTTTGGAATATATTTACCCAAAATTTCCAAAAAAAAGGTGTGAATTAATATGAAATGACTATATTAATGCAATTAGTGAGTCAAATTCGAGGTGATAGATATATATGAGTATTAAGAGCAAAATATCAACAATAAAATATGTTTTCACACATTTATCTTCAAATTGGAGGAGAGAGAAAGAAATTAGGTTAATTACACTCATAATTAGCTCAAATCCACATTATTACTAATATATTTATCCAAATTGCTCCAAATAAACATTATCCACTTATTTTCTCTCATAAAACTCCAATTTGCATTATTAGTCCTTAATTATTACCTTAAGTGGGTTATTTGTGCAAACACCCCTTTATTATCATAAATGTGGGCAAATATGGAATTTCACCATCATTAATGCTCAAATTGCACGTAGAGTCCACAAATGATCCAAAAGGATGGGAAATTTATGAAAAAGGTCCAAATGGACTTGAAAGAAATGAAAAGATAGAATATGGGTAAATTACAGGGAAGACCCTAAGATTCAGTATGTTACACCTTCACTTGGGATACCATAATCCAAAATTTTGAGTTTTGGCTAGGTACCTTAGAATCCTCTTAACAGCTATAAGATGAGATTTCTTAGGATTTGATTGAAATCTAGCACACAAGCCAACACTAAACATTATGTCAGGTCTAGAGGTAGTTAAATAAAGTAAACTTCCAATCATACCTCTATAGAGCCTCTCATCTACCTTCTCACCTTCTTCATCTTTATCAAGTTTGGCAGTGTTTGACATGGGTGTGTCCATCAGCTTGGTATTCTCCATCCTAAAGTGCTTAAGTTGTTCATTGGTGTACTTGACTTGGTTGATGAAGTTTCCATCTTTTGTTTGATTTATTTGAAAGACGAGGAAGAATGTGAGCTCACCCATCATGCTCATCTCAAATTCACTATGCATAAGATCACTAAATTCTTTGCAAAGATCAAGGTTAGTTTCGCCAAAAATGATATCATCAACATATATTTGAATGATAAGAAAATTGTTAGAAGTGTGCTTTAGAAATAAGGTAGAATCCACTTCGCCCATGATATAACCATGATCTAACAAAAAGTTCTTTAATTTCTCATGCCATGCCCTTGGTGCTTGTTTGCGTCCATAGAGAGCTTTTTGCAACACATAAACATGGTTAGGTAGATTATTGTGAGAACCCGTTACACTAAATGAGATTACTCAAAACATATAGCACAATCAATCACCAATTAACCACATACTCAAAAATATGGATAAATTAAAACCAATTTCAATGATAGCACCTGCTCAGAAACATTTGCATAAGAGCCCAACATCTTTCTTTGATCCATACTATGCCAAGAATTCGATACAAATTGTTCTATCGCCTTAGCCACAACATATATGCACATGAGAACAATATTTGTATATGCCACACAAACAAGCATTAATATACTAACAAAAGTTCAATTCGTTTGAAACACCATATACAAACTTTTCCTTCCCAGACCTGAGAGTACATGGATGACTCTAGGACACACTAGACATCTAATCAACTTTCTCAAAGATTCATTACTATAGCTCCTCTTTGCTTCCACATGTTTTTTTTTGTCACTTCTGATTACCTAAAAAAATGTGGCAATCCACAAGGGTGAGACCCATTTCCCAGCAAGAGATATAACCTCCAACAATGTTTATTGATTACAATATTTTAAAGTAATTAAACTGTAACAACTGGGCCCACTGCCCTAGGCTCTAGTAGAGTTTCAGGAATGACGACTCTCCCCACAGACCACCACTAGCCATAACTGCGCACTTTGTCCTTATTGACGTGCAAGCCAGGATCGACTTCCCGACTGGTCACCCATCCTAGTACTACTCCAAGCTGAGCATGCTTAACTTTGGAGTTCTTTAGTGACGGGCTCCCAGAAAAGGAGGTGCACCTTGGTGATATGGGTAGTCCAATTATTCCTTTTAAGATCATGTTATCCGAGGCCTAAAATCCTGGGATGTTACAATCTCCCCCACTTAGGCTCTTGACGTCCTCGTCAAGGATAAACTATAAGGCCTCATAATATCTTCCCCATTCTAGTGTAGACCCATAATGGCCCATGGACACCCAGCTCCCGATCACGGAATACCAGCACAAGGGTGGCTACGTCAACCATGGACATCCCTTTCCTACATGCCTGGACTGCACGACTCAAGACTGGCATGCCATGTCCATGTGGTCCCCACCTATTGGAGGTGTTAGGGCTCTGATACCATTTGTAACAATCGGGCCCACTGCCCTAGGCTCTAATAGAGTTTCAAGAATGACGACTGGCCCCACAGAGCACCACTAGCCTTAACTGCACACTTTGTCCTCACTGACGCGCAAGCCGGGATCAACTTCCTGACTGGTCACCCATCCTAGTACTACTCCAAGTTGAGCACACTTAACTTTGGAGTTCTTTAGTGATGGGCTCCCGGAAAAGGAGGTGCACCTTGGTGATATGGGTAGTCCAAATATTCCTTTTAAGATCATGTTATCCGAGGCCTCAAATCTTGGGATGTTACATAAACAGTTAAGCAGTTTAATCAGATATAACAAAAAAGATCAGCAGTACTGATGATTAACAAAATACATAAAGGAGCAGATAATAACTATCATCATTAGCCATACTATCATCCTTTATCTTGTTGAAAATATAAGCAATTCAGTAGCCTATGCATATCTAGCATCATGAGCAAGTCTAGTAACATAGCATAGATAACAACATGAGCATGTTTAATTGGTTGAACATATCAACATCATAAGAAGAGATAACAACATAAACACAACTATCTGGATAAGAATGATTCGTAGTATATGCATATCTAGTTACAAAGGTATGGCTAGCATGCTAAACATAACTAACAACATGAGATAGCTAGCATCATGATTATAATCAGCAGTAGCAGTATAGTTATCAACATAATCATGACTACTGTATGTACGTATCTACAATCTTAAGCATATCCACAACATAAGCATATCTACTACCTCTTAATTTCACTAAGCATCATCTTTATGTAAAGACAACAAACAAGGGTTATCATCCAATGTGAAATGTTGTGTATAACCCTAAGCAAATATGCTACCCAGATGTATTACATCTTTTATTATGCCCTGGGGAATTTGAATCATACCATTCAAAGTCCAACTGACCCCTGTGAAGGGTTATTCGATTCCGTACAAGATCTAGGAGTGCCAGTATCCTAAGATCTCTTCTCCTCAGTCAGTATGAGTAAAAAGGTATTGACATATCAGTCAAAGTTGCCACCACAATGACATATAGTTAAGATGCTAACCACTAGTCTGCCCTTGGTACATGTCACGACATTAGAAACTAGGGTATTCAAACCCAATCACTGAGGTATAACCACAGTTGTCCTCTAATCACATCATGTTATAATCACAGAGACACGACCACATCCATTCTCAATCACATCAGATGTATGAGCCATGACCATAACCAACATCCACAATCTGCATTGTGGATGACAAGGATATATCCTCAACCTGCCACCCCCACATACGTAACAGTATGCGCTCTGAGTTTCCCTTAGGAATACTCATTTGACCATCCAACAAGTTCTGACACTGAACATAGTTCTACGACACAGGGCACTACATGATTAGAGTTGCACTTGTTTCGTTATGCCAATTGGGTGAATTAAGGCTACATGAAACAAGTGGACATACAAACCCTAATATGCTTCTAGCAAGCATATAAATATCACAACTTTGAAAAGATATAAAACGTGTGAAACATAATTTCTCATGTCATCATCACATGGTACTATTCACTTGCCATTCATGAGACCACACTAGTCATCATACTATTGTAAGATATAAATCCTTTTCACAATATCACATGGTATCAAACCTTAACAACATAAGAGTATTACACCTCATTCAGGGCTCAACCATGCCCAAATGTCATTAAGACCATCATATTATTCCCTACAAGATCATCATTATCTTTGCATGCCTTACAACAAGGCTCAACAACATCACTTACATATAATACACTGGATCACCACAATATTACATTAATGATCTAGGAGATACTAATAAACAATCATAGTAGGGTTATATTAACATTAAGAACATTCCTTTATTACATCAACATGCAATGAATCTAGATATGATTAACACTATGAATGCACATGTTTAGCATAAGAAAGTATCAACCATGTGGCTATGATAACCACCAATTAACACATTAAGGTTATTATCATGTTAAGGAGGTTATTCCACCATTATTCCATCATATAATAATGTTAAACATGAATACTCGTCTTTATCTATTTGCATTAGAGTTAGGCTCAACATGATAAATTATATCAATGTTACTAATCAACACTTATGCCCAAACCCTAACTCACAACATCCCCATTGGATCATGGATGCATAAGCTGAAGCATCACCATAACATTCCATACTATTCTCAAGTATGAACCCACACATATCAAGGTGTGACCATTAGGTTATAGCATACTAGGGTTTCAACAACAGTAAGAGAGTACTCCATGATTGTATTAGTCATTCAAGGACTATTCATACCCAATTACCATCATTTAGTTATATTAAAGCTAGGTATAACAAGATATAACTCATTAGGGTTACATATCAACACAATGTGATTATCAACCATTATATTCATATGAGTGAATAGGTAAGACTACCTTATTAAGGGTAACCCTCCATTTGTTCCATCATCATTCAACCCATATCATTAAACCACAATGTCACCCAGAACCATTGGATGTTTAAAAGGTAAGACCATTGGTTTTTTACATAAGTAAACACCTTAGATAAACCACCTATGAAGTCCTTGATTTGTTCTCTAGAAAGAGTCACCATTTAAGCCTAGACATCTCTTGATTAACAACACAGAAAGTTCCATTGAGAGTAGGGTAAAACCCACAATCGACTATTCATTTAAAACAAGCCATGCATTTTCAACAAGTAAGCTCCTTAAGTTGATCATATAAAGGAAACCATCTAAATCACATTATTAGGACCAACATATTACATTAGCCATGATTCCACTTTATTGGAGGAATAAATAATAGATCTTGACCATTGGGTCAAGTTCATATGTTAAAACCATCAATTACAGTATAGGTTTGACCATTACATCAAGTGACCCAAGAAACCATTGGTCTAATGCTTAATTGATGATACAAATATATTATTAACTCACCATAGGTTGTGGAGACCTGATACAATATCATTAGTGACCATTAAGTCACCATAGGTTGTTAGATTAGCACTATATTCCTTAATAAACATCAAATATTAAGCTAATGTCAACATTGATTGATAACATTATTAGGGTACTTAATGGTTGATCATTAAACTTCTAAATGATCCAAAACCTGACCTAAGGGGGTGACCATAGGTTGTCACCATCGTATGACACCTTTGATCTTGACCATCAGTTGTCATGAAGACAACACCATAGGGTTGTTGCAATGGTACCATCATCGGGTCATGGGTTTATAGAAGAAATCAACTTTAAACCCTAAAATTGACCATTGGTTGATAGGTGCTTAGCACCATAGGTTGTCAAAACAACCTGATACAATTCATATTATATCTTAGGAATAATGTACACATGATCACAGGTTCATTTAGAACTGAAATCAGAACATGGAACATTATAAAAATCAAAATCCAAGTCAAGCATAGCTTTTTAGTGCATGAATCATCATTTTCAAGCAAGAACATGAGCTAGAAAGCTTATTGTAAGAAATAAACGTGGAGCAAGTTATAAAACTTTCCTATAATGAAAATATGAAACCCCAAATAGAATAAAAATCGAGCAGGTAGGATAGAAAATCCAAGTATAAACTCTGAACTCGTCCATCTAGCACCTTTCTTCATCAAATGTGCAAACCCTAAGCATAAGGAGCAAGAAAGGTAGGGTTTTTGAGATTTAGAGTAATTTATACCATCGAACAGCAAGGTTCAGACCTGGATAAAGGTATGGGGAAGGATAAAAAAGAAATAAATGGAGGAAAGAAGGGGATTCTTACTCTTTTAGGTTAAGATCACTAGAAGGAAGCTATTCAAACCCTAAAAGGAAGTCAATTGCAACCCTAGTTTCTATTTCCAAGAAGCTCCCCTCTTTCTTATTCCTTGGACATGAAATTTGCAACAACACAGAGGGAGGACAAGGTTTGTAGAAGGAAGGAAATGGTGGAGAGAAAATGGCTCATTTTGGTGCTTGGGGATAAGTATATGAAACCTTAAGATAAAGAAAAAGAAAAAATTGAAGTTCTAGTATCTATCCAAGTGTCCATGGACTTAATTTATTAAGAATATACAAGAACACAAACAAGAAGCTCCCACACCATATGTATAGAACTGCTTATCTTTCCTTTGTCGAATTTCCCAGCCAATCAAATAATTCATTAGTTGATAGCTACTAAAGGTAGCATCCACGAAGGGGTAAACCCTAAAATACCCTTGGAGAAAACACCTTCAAACCAAGGTTTAAATAGGATATACATATCTAAAAAACCACAATAATGATGATAGAATATACAAGGAACATAATGCAAGTGATAAATTGCAAAGAAAACCTCTCAATTGGGTAAATTGCAAAAAAGTCCGAAATGTGCATAAAATTGCATAACTTGCTCAACCAGTGTCCAAATTGGACCAAATTTGAAACTTAAGCTTGTCTTATGATTTCAAAACATATCACAAGGTTATATTATGATTATAATCATTCCATTATGGTAATTAAGATTATTCAACTCATTAAACAAGTTTAAGGGCCTTGCAACTATAAACCCCTAACAGGGATTTCGCCCCCGAAATCCAAAGTAAACAAAGATGGGTACTTCCTTTGAACCTCATCCTATTAACTTCACATGGTTAATTACATATCATAGTGATGTCACATCATTCATACATATCTCATCTTGGGTCAGCATGAAAACCCCCACCTAAGAAGACATTCTCAATATGGAATGTAGAAACTTGTTGCGTCATCTGTACAACTCTAGTAGTAATGTTCAACTTTAAATTCTAGCTATCATCCTAAAATTATATCTATTGTATCAACAAATTACTCAAAAGTCATACTTTCTAGCTTTTTACCAATCATGCCATGCGTCCCATACCGTTCCTTGAAGCATAAAAAAAGGCAATGTATCCATCCTTTTTTTTGATACACTAACACTAGAACTCTTGTCAATTCCTTTTCAGCATCAAAAGAAATGCTGACGCTGGAACCTATCATTCCATACAAGGAAACATGATTCCTAGTCAACCTTGTTAGGGATGAAACAACAACACTATCTTCACCTTACTAGGATTTACACAACCTACTCAGAAGGCATATCATGATCCCATAAAGAAATTTAATCAACCCCATCTCACTCTTATTCAACTTGTCTTATAGCTATTACTGCTTCGGCAACCCTATGATTTTTGAAGAAATATTGATCATATTTGGAATACTTTGACATGTCATCATTCAAAGCTTGATATAACTTGTATGACATGACTGGAACACTCAGTTCCTCCTATTCATAAATTCTATTTGTACATTGGTTAGTCTAAAGGACATAACTCTAAACTCATCATGGTCATGTGAATTATGTCATCCAATCTAACACTTATGCATTGATATTTGATCATAGGTTTATCCTAAAGGAACATAATATCACATATCTATTGACCAACAACATCTATCCTTGATAGTGGTCTTGCCCATCTATCATTGAACCATACATAACATAATAGAATCACATTTGTTTTTCCTTCCAAACAACATTTATAGGATTATCATCAACTCTCTCTCTCTCTCTATGAGAGAGGAATACTTGGAATGTTCATTTAATAAACATCTCCAAACTTCACATATTTCTCATATTATTGATACATCTTGGATACTAGGATTCATTACCTTAGTATCCACCTCATGTGCTATAAGGAACTCACATCCTTATATCATCTACTTTTACCAACATAACAAATATCAAGACATATAAGAGGAGTCTTCCTAATTATTGGAAGGCTCAAAATCAAAATCATCACAAACTTTATGATCTTGGAACCATAGTACAAACAACCTTATGCTATAACAAGCTATCCACCCTCATGTTTACAATGAATCCACACATACCTAGTGGCAATGATTCACTTGAAAGATGTGTCCTAGAAAGGAAAGAGACAAAGTGAAACACACTTCCCATACCACATTAATATTTTTCAAGGGCTACTAGCAAAAAGGTAACCAATTCTATTTTCATTATGTAGATTACACTTTCTTATGTATCATTTTACCTTTTTCATTTCAGGTTCCTTGCCATTAGCATAGGAATCATCATGATTAACATATCTTATTACTCCTTCCTTCATGACTATTTATCACATTTGGGTATGTTCTCTTATTTTATTATGTTTTTCAACCACTTATCAAAAGGCAAATCATCATACTTCACATTTTCTTCATTAGACATGGATCATCTGCCTTAATTTATTTCACATGCTATGCTAATTTTACATTAACATTTTCTTACACACATAGGTGGGTCTGAGATTAACTCAGGTTCCACCTTATTCCTTTGTCATTGTTCCCAATTATATTCTCATTTTGTACTTGTTATAGGAGTTCTTTCCATCTTATGTGGATTTCATACCTTGATTCACTTTATAAGCATAGAATTATCTGTCTTTTACTTTATTGTCTTCTTGAATCACATCTTCAAGAACTCCTCTTTTCCTTATTTGTATTCAGATTTAGATTTCATGGTGTTGTATCTTTCTCTTATAGTTACCAAACATTCAAGTTTTGATAGATAATGATGCAATTCTCATCTTCTTTAAGGTAGGATTGAGATATTCACACCATGATTTATTATTCGTTATGCTCTTTAGATTGTCTCAAAATGATTACTGGATCAGAGTATTAAAAAATATAACAATCTAAGAATTCCATACTTACCTTTCTTCAATAATTGAATACCTGGCCAGAGCACCCAAGTAGTGAGATTAGGCAGTATGCACCATATTTTTAAGTCATATTCCTAACTTAGACATCATCCTAGTCCTAAGTTCTAGTGTCCCTACAAACTTAGTGAACCTAAAGCTCTAAAACCAACTTGTGAGAACCCATTACACTAAATGAGATTACTCAAAACATAAAGCACAATCAATTACCAATTAACCACATACCCAAAATTATGGATAAATTAAAACTGATTTCAACGTTAGCACCTTCTCAAAAATATTTTTATAAGAGCCCAACATCTTTCTTTGATCCATACTATGCCAAGAATTTGATAAAAATTGTTCTATCACCTTAGCCACAACATATATGCATAGGAGAACAATATTCATATATGCTACACAAACAAGCATTAATATGCTAACAAAAGTTCGACTCGTTTGAAACACCATATACAAACGTTTCCTGTCTGGACCTGAGAGTACATGGATGACTCTAGGAGACACTAGACATCTAACAAAATTTCTCAAAGATTCATTACTATAGCTCGTCTTTTCTTCCACACGTTTGTTTTCGTCACTTCCGATTATCAAAAAAAATGTGGAAAACCACAAGGGTGAGACCCATGTCCCAGCAAGAGATATAACCTCCAACAACGTTTATTGATTACAACATTTTTAAGTAATTAAACATTTAAGTAGTTTAATCAAATATAACAAATAAGATCAACAATACTGATGATTAACAAAATACATAAAGGAGTAGATAATAACTATCATCATTAGCCAGACTATCATCCTTTATCTTGTTGTCAATATAAGCAATTTAGTAGCATATGCATATCTAGCATCATGAGCAAGTCTAGTAGCGTAGCATAGCTAACAACATAAGCATGTCTAATTGGTTGAACATATCAACATCATAAGAAGAGCTAACAACATAAGCACAACCATCTGGATAAGCATGATTAGCAGTATATGCATCTCTAGTTACAAAGGCATGGCTAGCATGCTATATATAACTAACAACATGAGATAGCTAGCATCATGATTATAATCAACAATAGAAGTATAGTTATCAACATAATCATATCTACTATATGTATGCATCTACAATCTTAAGCATATCCACAAAATAAGTATATCTACTATCTCTTAATTGCACTAAGCATCATCTTTATGTAAAGATAACAAACAAGGGTTATCATCTAATGTGAAACACTGTGTATAACCCTAAACAAATATGCTACATGGCTATATTACATCTTTTATTACGCCCTGGGGAATTTGAATCGTACCATTCAAAGTTCAACCGACCCCTGTGAAGGGCTATTCAGTTCCATACAAGATCTAGGAGTGCTGGTATCCTAAGATCTCTTCCCCTCGGTCAGTACGAGTAAAAAGGAATTGACATATCAGTCAAAGCTGGCACCAAAGTGACATATAGTCAAGCTTCTAACCGCTAGTCCGCCCTTGGTACAGGTCACGGCACTAGAAACCAGGATATTCAAACCCAATCACTAAGGTATAACCACAGTTCTCCTATAATCACATCATGTTATAATCGTAGAGACACGACCACATCCGTTCTCAATCACATCAGATGTATGAGGCATGACCATAGCCAACCTCCACAATCTACATTGTGTATGACAAGGATATATCCTCAACCTGCCACCCCCATATACTCAATAGTATGCACTCTGAGTTTCCCTTAGGAATACTCGTTTCACCATTCAACAAGTTCTGACACTAAAGATGGTTCTACGACACATGGCACTACATGATTAGAGTTGTACTTGATTTGTTATGCCAATTGGGTGAATTAAGGCTGCATCAAACAAGTGGACATACAAACCCTAATTCACTTATAACAAGCATTTAAATATCACAACTTTAAAAATATATAAAATGTGTGAAACATAATTTCTCATCTCATCATCACATGATACTATTCACTTGCCATTCATGAGACCAAACTAGACATCATACTATCACAAGATATAAATCCTTTTCACAATATCACAGAGTATCAACCCTTAACAACATAAGAAGATTACACCTCATTTAGGGCTCAGCCATGTCCAAAGGTCATTAAGACCATCATATCATTCCCTGTAAGATCATCATTATCTTTGCATGCATTATAACATGGCTCAACAACATCACTTACATATAATACACTGGATCACCACAATATTACATTAATGAGCTAGGAGATATTAATAAAAAATCTTAGCAGGGTTATATTAACATTAAGAACATTCCTTTATTACATCAATATGCAATGAATCTAGATATGATTAACACTATGAATGCACATGTTTAGCATAAGAAAGTATCAACCATGTGGCTATGATAACCACCAATTAATACATTAAGGTTATGATCATGTTAAGGAGGTTATTCCACCATCATTCCATCATATAAGAATGTTAAACATGAATACTCATCTTTATCTATTTGCATTAGAGTTAGGTTCAACATGATAAATTATATCAATGTTACTAATCAACACTTGTACCCAAACCCTAACTCACAACATCCCCATTGGATCATGGATGCATAAGCTGAAGCATCACCATCACATTCCATACTATTCTCAAGTATGAACCCAAATATAAATAAAGGTGTGACCATCGGGTTATAGCATACTAGGGTTTTAACAACAGTACGAGAGTACTCCATGATTGTATTAGTCATTCAAGGACTATTCATACCCAATTACCATCATTTAGTTATATTAAAGCTAGGTATAACAAGCTATACCTCATTAGGGTTACATATCAACACAATATGATTATCATCCCTTCTATTCAGATGAGTGAATAGGTAATACTACCTTATTAAGTGTAACTGTCCATTTGTTGAATCATCATTCAACCCATATCACTATACCACAATGTGACCCAGAACCATTGGATGTTTAACAGGTAAGACCATTGGTTGTTTACATAAGTAAACACCTTGGATAAACCACCTATGAAGTCATTGATTTGTTCTCTAGAAAGAGTCACCATTTAACCCTAGACATACCTTGATTAACAACACAAAAATTTCCATTGAGAGTAGGGTAAAACCCACAATCGACTGTTCATTTAAAATAAGCCATCCATTACCAACAAGCAAGCTCCTTAAGTTGATCATATAATAGAAACCATCTAAATCACATTATTAGGACCAACATATTACATTAGCAATCACTCCACTTTATTGGAGGAATAAACAGTAGATCTTGACCATTGGGTCAAGTTCATATGTTAAAACCATCAATTACAGTATAGGTCCGACCATTACATCAAGTGACCCAAGAAACTATTGGTCTAATGCTTAATTGATGCTACAACTATATGATTAACTCACCATAGGTTTTGGAGACCTAATCCACTATCATTAGTGACCATTAAGTCACCATAGGTTGTTAGATTAGCACTATATTCATTAATCAACATCAAATATTAAGCTAATGTCATCATTGATTGATAACATTATTAGGGTACTTAATGGTTGACCATTAAACTTCTAATTGATCCAAAACCTGACCTAAGGGGGTGACCATAGGTTTTCACCATCATCTGACACCTTTGATCTCGACCATCAATTGTCATGAAGACAACACCATAGGGTTGCTGTAATGGTACCATCATCGGGCCATGGGTTTATAGAAGAAATCAACTTTAAACCCTAAAATTGACCATTGGTTGATAGGTGCTTAGCACCATAGGTTGTCAAATCAACCTGATACAAGTCATATTATACCTTAGGAATAATGTACACATGATCACAGGTTCATATAGAACTGAAATCAGAACAGGTAACTTTATAAAAATCGAAATCCAAGTCAAGCATAGCTTTTTAGTGCATGAATCATCATTTTCAAGCAAGAACATGAGCTAGCAAGCTTATGGTAAGCAATAAACGTGAAGCAAGTTATAAAACTTGCCTCTAATGAGAATACAAAACCCCAGACATAACAAAACTTGAGCAAGTAGGATAGAAAACCCAAGTATAAGCTATGAACTCGTCCATCTAGCACCTTTCTTCATCAAATGAGCAAACCCTAAGCATAAGGAGCATGAAAGTTAGGGTTTTAGAGCTTTAGAGAAATTTCTACCATGGAACAAAAAGGTTTCAACCCGGAGAAAGGTAGGAGGAAGGATAAAAAAGAAATAAACAGAGGAAAGAAGGGGATTCTTACTCTTTTAGGTCAAGATCACTAGAAGGAAGCTTTTCAAACCCTAAAAGGAAGTCAATTGCAAGCCTAGATTCTTTTTCCAAGAATCTCCCCTCTTTCTTCTTCCTTGGATAGGAAATTCGCAACAACATAGAGGGAGGATGAGGTTTGTAGAAGGAAGGAAGTGGTGGAGAGCAAATGGCTCATTTTGGTGCTTGGGGATAAGTATATGAAACTTTAAGATAAAGAAAAAGAAAAAGTTGAAGTTCTAGTATCTATCCAAGTGTACATGGCCTTAATTTATTAAGAATATACAAACAAATACACCAAAAGCTCCCCCACCATCTTTAAAGACCTTCTTAGCTTTCCTTTTTCGAATTTCCCTGCCAATCAAATAATTCATTAGTTGATAGCTACAAAAGGTAGCTCGTCCATGAAGGGGTAAACCCTAAAATACCCTTGGAGAAAACACCTTCAAACCAAGGTTTAAATAGGTTCCCCATGTCTCAACAAGATCAAGAATGATGATAGAATATCCAAGGAACATAATGCAAGTGATAAATTGCAAAGAAAACCTCTCAATTACAGAAAAGTCCAAATGTGCATAAAATTGCATAACTTGTTCAATTAGTGTCCAAATTGGACCAAATTTGAAACTTAAGCTTGTATTATGATTTCAAAG
Source organism: Alisma plantago-aquatica (assembly GCA_963693085.1). Lineage (NCBI taxonomy): Eukaryota > Viridiplantae > Streptophyta > Magnoliopsida > Alismatales > Alismataceae > Alisma > Alisma plantago-aquatica. The sequence continues at coordinate 689,472,972 of OY856409.1, forward strand.
AATATTTAAAGGTTATATTAGGGTTATAATTATTAAATTATGGTAAATAATCTTACTAAACTCATTAAGAAAGTTTAGGGGCCTTACAACTATAAACCCCTAATAGGGATTTTGCCTATGAAATCCAAGGTAAACAAAGATGGGTACTTCCTTTGCACCTCATCCTATTACCTTCACATGGTTACTTACATATCATGGTGATTTCACATCATTCATACATATCTCATCTTGGGTCAACACAAAAAACCCCACCTAAGAAGACATTCTCAATATGGAATGTAGAAACTTGTTGTGTCATCTGTACAACTCTACTAGTAATGTTCAACTTTAAATTCTAGCTATGATCCTAAAATATATCTATTGTATCAACACATTACTCAAAAGTCATACTTGATAGATTTTTACCAATCATGCCACGTGCCCCATATCATTCCTTGAAGCATAAAAAGGCAATGTATCCATCCTTTTTTTTGATACACTGACACTAGAACTCTTGTCAGTTCTTTTTCAACATCAAAAGAAATACTGATGCTGACCCCTGTCATTCCATACAAGGAAACATCATTCCTAGTCAAACTTGTTAGGGGTGAAACAACAACACTATCTTCACCTTACTAGAATTTATACAACCTACTCAGAAGACATATCATGATCCCATAAAGAAATTTAATCAACCCCATCTCACTCTTATTCAACTTGTCTCATAGCTATTTCTGCTTTGGAAACCCTAATGTTTTTGAAGAAATATTGATCATATTTTTGACCATATTTGAAATACTTTGACATGTCATCATTCAAAGCTTGATATAACTTGTATGACATGACTGGAACACTCTGTTCCTCCTATTCATAAATTCTATTTGTACATTGGTTACACTAAAGGACATTACTCTAAACTCATCATGGTCATGTGAATTATTTCATCCAATCTAACTCTTATGCATTGATATTTAATCATAGTTTATCTTAAAGGAACACAATATCACATATCTATTGACCAACAACCATCTATCCTTGATAGTGGTCTTGCCCAGCTATCATTGAACCATACACAACATTTTAGAATCACTTTTGTTTTTCCTTCCAAATTTTTTTTATAGGATTATCATCAACTCTCTCTCTAACGGAGAGGAATACTTGGAATGTTCATTTAATAAACATCTTCAACCTTCACATATTTCTCATATTATTGATACATTTTGAATACTAGGATTCATTACCTTGGAATCCATATCATGTGCTATAAGGAACTCACATCCTTATATCATCTACTTTTACCAACATAACAAACATCACGACATATAAGAGGAGTCTTCCTAATTATTGGAAGGCTCAACAGAAAAATCATCACAAACTTTATGATCTTGGAACCATAGTCCAATCAACCTTATGCTATAATAAGCTATCCACCCTCATGTTTACAATGAATCCACACATACCAAGTGGCAATGATCCACTTGAAAGTTGTGCCCTAGAAATGAAAGACACAAAGTGAAACACACTTCCCATACCATATTAGTATTTTTCAAGGGTCACTAGCAAAAAGGTAGCCAATTCTAGTTTCATTATGCATGTTACAATATCTTATGTATCATTTTACCTTTTTCATTTCATGTTCCTTGCCATTATCATAGGAATCATCATGATTAACATATATTATTACTCCTTCCTTCATGACTATTTATCACATTTGGGTATGTTCTCTTATTTTATTATGTTTTTCAACCACTTATCCAAAGGCAAATCATCATACTCCACATTTTCTTCATTAAACATGGATCATCTGCCTTAATTTCTTTCACATGCTATGCTGATTTTACATTAACATTTTCTTACACACATAGGTGGGTCTGAGATTAACTCAGGTTCCACCATATTCCTTTGTCATTGTTCCCATTTATCTTCTCATTTTGTACTTATTATAGGAGTTCTTTCCATATTATGTGGATTTCATACCTTGATTCACTTTATAAGCATAAACTTATCTGTCTTTTACTTTATTGTCTTCTTGAATCACATCTTCAAGAACTCCTCTTTTCCTTATTTGTATTCAGATTTAGATTTCATGATGTTGTATCTTTCTCTTATAGTTACCAAACATTCAAGTTTTGATAGATAATGATGCAATTCTCATCTTCTTTAAGGTAGGATTGAGATATTCACACCATGATTTATTATTCGTTATGCTCTTTAGATTGTCTCAAAATGACTACTTGATCAGAGTAATAAGAAAGATAACAATCTAAGAGTTCCATACTTACCTTTCTTCAATAATTGAATACCTAGCCAGGGCACCAAGTACTAGTGTCCCTATAGACTCAGTGAACCTAAAGCTCTGATACCAACTTGTGAGAACCCATTACACTAAATGAGATTATTCAAAACATAAAGCACAATCAATCACCAATTAACCACATACCAAAAATATGGATAAATTAAAATTGATTTCAACGTCAGCACCATCTCAGAAACATTTGCATAAGAGCCCAACATCTTTCTTTTATCCATACTATGCCAAGAATTTGATACAAATTGTTCTATTGCCTTAGCCACAACATATATGCACAGGAGAACAATATTCATATATGCCACACAAACAAGCACTAATATGCTAACAAAAGTTCGATTCATTTGAAACACCATATACTAACTTTTCCTGCCCGGACCTGAGAGTACAGGGATGACTCTAGGACACACTAGACATCTAATCAACTTTCTCAAAGATTCATTACTATAGATCCTTTTTGCTTCCACACATTTTTTTGTCACTTCTGATTACCTAAAAAAATGTGGCGAACCACAAGGATGAGACCCATGTCCCAGTAAGAGATATGACCTCCAACAACATTTATTAATTACAACATTTTTAAGTAATTAAATAGTTAATTAGTTTAATCAGATATAACAAATAAGATCAGAAATACTGATGATTAACAAAATACATAAAGAAGCAGATAATAACTATCATCATTAGCCAGACTACCATCCTTTATCTTGTTGGCAATATAAGAAATTCATTAGCATATGCATATCTAGCATCATGAGCAAGTCTAGTAACATAGCATAGCTAACAACATGAGCATGTCTAATTGGTTGAACATATCAACATCATAAGAAGAGCTAACATCATAAGAACAACTATCTGGATGAGCATAATTAGAAGTATATGCATCTCTAGTTACAAAGGCATGGCTAGCATGCTAAACATAACTAACAACATGAAATAGCTAGCATCATGATTATAATCAGCAGTAGCAGTATAGTTCTCAACATAATCATGGCTACTGTATGTATGCATCTACAATCTTAAGCATATCCACAACATAAGTATATCTACTATCTCTTTATTGCACTAAGCATCATCTTTATGTAAAGATAACAAACAAGGGTTATAATCCAATGTGAATCATTGTGTATAACCCTAAACAAATATGCTAAACAGATGTATTACATCTTTTATTACGCCATGGGGAATTTGAACCGTACCATTCAAAGTCCAATTGACCCTTGCGAGGGGCTATTCGGTTCCATACAAGATCTAGGAGTGCCGATATCCAAAGATCTCTTCCCCCCAGTCAGTATGAGTAAAAAGGCAGTGACATATCAGTCAAAGTTGCCACCACAGTGACATATAATCAAGCTTCTAACCACTAGTCCACCCTTGGTACATGTCACGACACTAGAAACTAAGGTATTCAAACCCAATCACTAAGGTACAACCACAATTGTCCTCTAATCACATCATGTTATAATCATAGAGACATGACCGCAACCGTTCCCAATCACATTAGATGTATGAGGCATGACCATAGCCAACCTCCACAATCAGCATTGTGGATGACAAGGATATATCCTCAACCTGTCACCCCCACATACTCAACATGATGCACTCCGAGTTTCCCTTAGGAATACTCATTTCACCATCCAGCAAGTTCTGACACTGAAGATGGTTCTACGACACAGGGCACTACATGATTAGAGTTTCACTTGATTAGTTATGCCAATTGGATGAATTAAGGCTGCATCAAACAAGTGGACATACAAACCCTAATTCACTTCTAGCAAGCATATAAATATCACAACTTTGAAAAGATATAAAATGTGTGAAACATAATTTCTCATCTCATCATCACATGATACTATTCACTGACCATTCATGAGGCCACACTAGTCATCATACTATCGCAAGATATAAATCCTATTCACAATATCACAGGGTATCAACCCTTATCAACATAAGAGGATTACACCTCATTCAGGGATCAAACATGCCCAAAGGTCATTAAGACCATCATATTATTCCCCGCAAGATCATCATTATATTTACATGCCTTATAACAAGGCTCGTCAACATCACTGACATATAATACACTGGATCAACACAATATTGCATTAATGAGCTAGGAGATATTAATAAACAATCATAGCAGGGTTATACTAACATGAAGAACATTCTTTTATTACATCAACATGTAGGAATATAGATATGATTAACACTATGAATGCACATGTTTAGTATAAGAAAGTATCAACCATGTGGCTATGATAACCACCAATTAACACATTAAGGTTATGATCATGTTAAGGAGGTTATTCCACCATCATTCCATCATATAAGAATGTTAAACATGAATACTCGTCTTTATCTATTTGCATTAGAGTTAGGTTTGGCATGATAAATTATATCAATGTTACTAATCAACACTTATACCCAAACCCTAACTCACAACATCCCCATTGGATCATGGATGCATAAGATGAAGCATCACCATCACATCCCATACTATTCTCAAGTATGAACCCACACATAAATCAAGGTGTGACCTTTGGGTTATAGCATACTAGGGTTTCAACAATAGTAAGAGAGTACTCCATGATTGTATTAGTCATTCAAGGACTATTCATACCCAATTACCATCATTTAGTTATATTAAAGCTAGGTATAACAAGCTATACCTCATTAGGGTTACATATAAACACAATATGATTATCATCACTTCTATTCATATGAGTGAATAGGTAATACTACCTTATTATGGGTAACCCTCCATTTGTTCCATCATCATTCAACCCATATCACTATACCATAATGTGACCCAGAACCATTGGATGTTTAAAAGGTAAGACCATTGGTTGTTTACATAAGTAAACACCTTGGATAAAGAACCTATGAAGTCCTTGTTTTGTTCTCTAGAAAGAGTCACCATTTAACCCTAGACATCCCTTTATTAACAACACAAAAAGTTCCATTGAGAGTAGGGTAAAACCCACAATCGACTGTACATTAAAACAAGCCATCCATTGTCAACAAGTAAGCTCCTAAAGTTTATCATATAAAGGAAACCATCTAAATCACATTAATAGGACCAATAGATTACATTTTCAATCATTACAATTTATTGGAGGAATAAACAGTAGATCTTGACCATTGGGTCAATTTCATATGTTAAAACCATCAATTACAGTATAGGTCCGACCATTGCATCAAGTGACCCAAGAAACCATTGGTCTAAGGCTTAATTGATGCTACAACTATATGATTAACTCACCATAGGTTGTGGAGACCTGATACAATATCATTAGTGACCATTAAGTCACCATAGGTTGTTAGATTAGCACTATATTCATTAATCAACATCAAAAATTAAGCTAATGTCATCATTGATTGATAACATTATTAGGGTACTTAATGGTTGATCATTAAACTTCTAATTGATCTAAAACCTAACCTAAGGGGGTGACCGTAGGTTGTCACCATCATGTGACACCTTTGATCTCGATTATCATTTGTCATGAAGACAACACCACAAGGTTGTTGCAATGGTACCATCATCGGGTCATGGGTTTATAGAAGAAATCAACTTTAAACCCTAAAATCGACCATTGGTTGATAGGTGCTTAGCACCATAGGTTGTCAAACCAACCTAATACAAGTCATATTATACCTTAGGAATAATGTACACATGATCACAGGTTTATCTAGAACTGAAATCAGAACAGGTAACATTATAAAAATTGAAATCCAAGTCAAGCATAGCTTTTTAGTGCATGAATCATCATTTTCAAGCAAGAACATGAGCTAGCAAGCTTATGGTAAGCAATAAACATGGAGCAAGTTATAAAACTTGCCTCTAATGAGAAGATGAAGGTTTTTAGAAGGAAGGCAGTTGTGAAGAGGAAATGGATCATTTTGGTGCTTGGGGATTAGTATATGAAACTTTAAGATAAAGAAAAAGAAAAAGTTGAAGTTCTAGTATCTATCCAAGTTTCCATGGCCTTAATTTATTAGGAATATACAAGAACACACACAAGAAGCTCCCCCACCAATCTGTATAGACCTACTTAGCTTTCCTTTGTCGAATTTACCATCCAATCAAATAATTCATTAGTTTATAGCTACTAAAGGTAGCTCATCCATGAAAGGGTAAACTCTAAAATTCCCTTGGAGAAAATACCTTCAAACCAAGGTTTAAATATGTGCCCCATTTATCACAAAGATCAATAATGATGATATAATATCCAAGAAACATAATTCAAGTGATAAATTGCAAAGAAAACCTCTCAATTGCGTAAATTGTAGAAAGGTCCAAAATGTGCATAAAATTGCATAACTTGCTCAACTAGTGTCCAAATTGGACCAAATTTGAAACTTAATCTTGTCTTATGATTTCAAAGCATATAAAAAAGTTATATTAGTGTTATAATCATTCAATTATGGTAATTAAGCTTATTTAACTCATTAAGCAAGTTTAGGGGCCTTACAATTATCATGTTCAAAGCCTGGAGGTTGTGCAACATATACTTCCTCCTCAATTGTACCAATAAAAAATACACTTTTAAGATCTATTTGATACAAAAGAAAGTTTTTATTACTAGAAAAAGCATGAAACATACGAATGGACTCAAGTCTATCTAGAGGTGCATAACTTTCATTAAAGTCAATACCTTTCTGTTGATTGTAGCCTTGAGCCACTAACCTTGCTTTGTTTCTTACCACTTTGCCACTTTCATCTAGCTTGTTGTGGTAGAACCATTTGGAGCCAATGATCTTTATATCACTTAGTCTTGGCACAAGGGTCCAAACTTTGTTCTTCTCAAATTATTCCAACTCCTCTTGCATAGCTAGGATCCATTCTTCATCCCCAAGAGCTTCCTTGATATCTTTAGGCTCTAGTTGTGAGATGAAGGTGTTGTTGACTTGTTCTTTGTTAAATGCAGCCCACGTCTTCACTCTCTCAAATGGATCACCTAAGATCAGCTACTTAGTATGATTCTTTGCAAACCGGGGAGTTGGATCCTTCTTTTCATCATCTTTTTCTTCTTCTTGAGCAGCCACCTCTTTTCCCTTTTGGGTAATGTTGAGTTCTTTAAGAATAGGAATTACTTCATCTGCAACATCATCATTTGAAATAATATCTTTGGGAATAGAGGGGTTGGTCTCAATAAATTTAACATTAATAGATTCTTATACTTTTGCAAGATCAATATTATAAACTCGATATGCCTTGCTAGTAGCGCTATAGCCAAGAAAGAAAGCCTTATACGATTTCAGATCAAACTTGTCAAGAGAATCTTTCGTATTCAAAACAAAACAAGGACATATGAAAATATGGAAATACTCGATAGAAGGCTTCCTACCACACCATAGTTCATAGGGGGTTTTCTTAAGCGATGGATGCATGAAAACAAGGTTTTGCACATAACAAGAGGTACTGATAGCTTTAGCCCAAAACTTCTTAGGAGTATCAAATTCAAGAAGCGTGATCCTAGCCATCTCCTGTAGAGACCTATTCTTCCTCTCTACAACCCCATTTTTTTGAGGTGTTTGAGGTGAAGACAAGTTGTGTGCATAACCCGATTCGTGACAAAAATGCTCAAAAGGCTCATTTTCAAATTCTCACCCATGGTCACTGCGGATGGAAACAATCTGGAAAGAAGCTTCATTCTCAACTCATTTACAAAAACTAGAGAAAGCGTCAAGTGTATCGCTCTTTGAAATGAGAAAGAAGGTCCAAGTATATCTAGAGAAATCATTGACAATAACAAGGCAATACTTGGAACCATAAAGCGATTGCATTCTCATTGGTCCAAATAGATCAATATGAAGAAGCTCAAGAGATCTCTTAGTGCTAAGGACTCCTTTGGATTTGAATGAGGACTTGGTTTGCTTTCCTTGTGTATAAGGTTGGCATTCCTCATCCTTTTCAAAATCCAATTTAGGAAGTCCCTTGACTAACTCATTTTTGCTCAACTTCTTTAATTGATGCATATTTACATGACCAAGCCGCCGGTGCCAAAGATAAACATCATTCAAATTAGATACAAGGCATCTACCAACCACATGCTTAATAGAGTTAAGAACAATAACATAAAAATTTCCACTTCTAGTTCCCTTATATATAACTTTGTAGGTGAGGGAATCTAGAATCAAACATTCAAAAGAAGTAAATAGAACAAGGTAACCATTATCACAAAGTTGACTAACACTTATTAAATTGTGATGTAGGCCATCCAAAAAAAAGAAAATTCTTTATGCATAAGGATTTACCTACATCACCCTCACCTTTGACTTTACCTTTCTTGTTGTCCCCAAATGTGACGAATCCTCCTTTATTCTTTATGAAATTGTTGAAATGGCTTACATCACCCCTAATGTGCTTTGTGCAACCACTATCAACAATCCATATATCTTTTTCCTATAAGAAAGGAAAATGTCAGTTCCCAACTCAAATTTTGGGATCCGGAGTTAGCTTGGGGACCCATTTTATCTTTAGGTTGGCCCCCTTAGGCTTGTAAGGACAATAAGTAGAATAATGGTCATCACATCTGCAATAAGAACAAACCATAATATTCTTAGTGCCCAAAGATTCTCCTACAAAGAAAGAGATCTCCTTGCTCTTTTTCTTACCTTTGGCCTTACTCTTGCCCTTTGAGGCTCCCCCTTCAAATCCCAAACCACTAGTACCCGTTTGTTGGGTAGAATGATCAAGGATTTCATTTAGGGAGTTCTTTCCTTTGAGGAATTTCTATAGTGATGCTCTTAATCTATGGTTATCATCATTCAAAGAAACAATAGTAGAAGATAAACTAGATATATCATCCCTAGAATGCACAAGGTCATCCTCAAGACATAAAGCTTTAGTAAGATATGAATCCTTTTGAAGAGAGATAACAACCACATTAACACTAGGCAACAAAGGTCTATAAGATAAATCATTTACTTGACTAAGCAACCTAGCATTTTAAGATTTTAGCATTTGAATATCTTTGAGATAGACATATCTCTCTTCTCTACGAGCATCAATAAACAACTAAAATTCATCTTTTTTAGTTTTAAGAAATTTGAATTCTTTTTGGCAATTTTGGTTCTCTTCCTTACGATTTTCCATCTTCTTAAGGTAGACACCATTTTCAACTTCAACCCCATTGTATTGGAGTTCAAGATCAAGGTATTTCCCTTGCAAGTTATCAATACTCTCAAGATTGGTTTTCTCATTCAATTCCAAAATTTCAAGTGTAGCATAAAGATCATCAATGATTTTTCCTAACCATTTTATTTTAGATTTACATTTAGCAAAAGAAGAACAGAAAGTAACAAGCATGTCAATAATAGCTTCTTTTAGCAGTTCATGCAAGCTTACCTCACTTACGTCACCAATGTCTTCACTTGTAGAGTCCATGAAGGCAAGGTGGCACTCACCATCTTCTTCGGAGCTAGAGCTGCTTGAAGATGAAGCTTCCCAAGCTGCATTGGATGCATTCTTGTATCTCTTTTCTTTCTTGTCCTTCCTCTTGTGCTTGCTCTCTTTCTTGTAATCCTCATCTTTCATTGAGCTGTTATTGTGGTCAGACTTTCTTGACTTTTGGCATTCACTCTTGTAGTGCCCTTTTGACCACACTTGTATCATCTCAGAGTAGAGGAGGAGGAGGCTTGCTTTCTCTTGAAGTGCTTGTCCTTGATGTAGTTGGATTCATGCTCACTATGGCCTTCATCTTCACTAGAGGAGGGAGAGGAAGTCCAGAAAGCAAGTTGTTGTTGAAGGATGACAACCTCCACTTATGCTTTGAAAGCACTATCTTTGATCTTCTTGGCTTCCTTCTCTTCTTGCTTGGATTCTTCTTCTTGCTTGTCAAGTCTTGGCTCATGGGCTTGAAGATTACCAATGAGTTCTTCAGTTGGGATGTCCGTAAGGCTCCTCACTTCTTCAGTGGAGGTGACCTTTGACTCCCATCTCTTTGGAAGAGTTCTCAAGATCTTTGAGTTGATGACGACCCTTTCCAAAGGAATGCCCAAAACAACTATACCATTGACTATGACATTCAACCTTGAGTACATATCTGTAATACTTTCTTTCTTTCCCATCTTGATGCTCTCTAGGAGGCTGCCCAACATGTAGATATTTGCCTCCTTGACTTGCTTTGTGCCTTCATATGTGATGCACAACTTGTCCCAAATCTCATAGGTGGTATCCCAAGATGAGATCCGGTTGAACTCTGTGGGAGTGAGGGCTGCATAGATGATGCTAATGGCCTTTGCATTGAGTTGAGCTTCTTTGAGAACCACTTCACTCCATGTTGCAACATCTCTGGTTGGCTCCTTGTAAGGTGTGACCATCACCTTCAACATGTCAAAGTTCATCGCTTGAATGTGGAACTATATTCTTCTCTTCAAATAGAGGAAGTTGGTGCCATCAAAGACTAGAGGATGCATGGATAAGCCTCCCTCTAGGTTGAGTGAACCTAGTAGGTTGTCGCCCATCTTCTCATCTCATGGGAGATTGTTGGAGAATATCCTTGGCTCTGATACCACTTGTTGGATCTAAGGGCTCAAGAGGGAGGGTGAATAGAGATACAAAATTTCTCACCAAACAGATTAGACCTTCAAATTATATCAATTAGGAGCAATAGCTTAATGGAAATTTGAAGTCCTAATTAACAAGCACTATAAGGATGAGCGAGATTGATAGCAAGAACTTGACAAAGGGATGTAGAATGGTTCCACGCTTCAAACTAGAAGTGAGTCAGTCCACTACCTAGAGCGGTCAACCTCTAGGACTTCACAAGTGCTTTTCTCTATTAATCATTATAGATATTACAACAATAGACCACCAAAGGACTTACCCATCCAATAACAAGGAGATCTCTACCTTCACAAGGAACTTACCCACTTAGCTTGAATCTTCAGCCTTCACTTAGGTCTTACCCATTCAAGCTCAAGTCTTCTTCCTTGAAGGACTTTTCTTCTCCTCTTGGATCTTCCGCCTTTTCCTTCTCCTTCACCTGGAGAAGATCACCACGTCTTCATCAACCTTGAAGAGGACCAGCAACAAATCCTTCTTCACTCGATGGAGCTAGCTTCCTTCATCTTTTCTTCATGGAAGAAGGGGATAGGGAAGTAGTGGAAGATTGAGAGCTTTACATGTATAAAGGTGGAGCTCTCTTACAATAATCTTAACTCACTCACAAATAAAAAAATGAAGTGTAAACTAGAGAGATAAAGGGGCTCAAGGGGTAGTAGCACACTCAATTATAGCAAGGATCTTGTATGTAGTGAATGAGAAATCTTGGAATGAACTCCAAGTGGTCCTATTTATAGCTGGGGGTGCTCCCATGAGTTGGGGAACACTTAGGGTCGAATTATAGCCGTTTTTGCACATATCAACAGATCTATTTTCATCCAAACAAGTCACCAATGGTTAGAATCACTTTTTCTACATTTTTGGTACAGTACATTCGGTCGAGATTCAATAAAGGTAACTCGACTGATCGGCTAAAAGACAAACCCGATTTTCAAACTATCGATCATGTTTGTCCTGGGAAACTCGACCGATCACTTAAAATCACATTTGGTCAGTAACCCAATCGGTCGATTTCTATGAATGCACAACTTGACCGATGCACTCTCCAGAAAATTGATCTAAGGGATCGATTGAGATTGTAACTCGACCGATCAACAGTCTGTGATCAATTTTGTAAAGTCATTAAAAAGTGATTAAAACTTGGTACTAAGTGTCCCACATATTTTCTCATCTTAGTTACAAGTCATATGATCAATACAAGTGATTACAAAGTACTTCTGAGGTCGTTTACATGGATTTCCTAATTAGCACACTTGCATTGCTTTTGACTTGAACTTTGACAAGATAGGGATTGTGCAAATTGATTCTTTTCATGTACCTAACACCTGAGATCAATCTTGAATACACATATTAGATACACATGAATGGAATGGTTGAGTCATTATCAAGATATGGATAATGTATAACCTCTAGGTCAACAAGTTTAACCTTAGGTTCAAGTTCTGTGACAACTACGAGGAAAGCCTAAAAACCCTTGACTATCATTTGTTCTGCTTTAAAGGTTGACACATACAGACTAGTGGTCGCATCCTTCCTCCTTCTAATGGTCAAGGGTGGGTGACCAGATTTCTTTATCAAAATATTTTTCTCCCTACAATCAATATGGCCTCTATAGGTATAAAGACAATCCATGTCAATTATCACATCAAAGTCATTCATGTATAACAAAATAAAATTGGTAGGAAAATTATGACTTATATATTTAATAGGTAAAATAGGGGTTTTTATAAGAGATGTAAGAACCCAACCGCTAGGGGTAGTGACATCCAACACATATCCTAAATCCTTGAAATCCAGATAGAGCATAGTTGCAAGATTTCTCAAAAAAAAGTACTCATTGATCCACAAACATAAAGAGCTTTCACACTTGTGCCTACATAGTTTTCATGATAGTCAAACTTCCGTTACATTGCATAATCAAAGATGGAAAAACTACTCTAAGGGTTATTACCCTCTATTAGACGACTGGTATTAGCATGGGCTTCCTCATTGTCAATGGTGTAAACTCGAGCCTGTCGATGATCTCCTACAAGTGGGACTTGTGGGGCTACTACTGCTGACTGGGTTACTAGCATTGCTGCTGTCATTGGCTGGGCTGCCACCAGGGCTTGTCCTATGGGATTTGGAAGGGGGCAGTTAGTCTGGAAGTGTCCTTCTTACTGGCATCAGAAACACACCCTCCTTTCGAAGCGACACTTCCCTGGACGGTATCTCCCACATTTGTGGCATTTGGATGATGCCCCTTATTGTCATTGCTCATTACAGGGCTTTCCCTTCCCTCCCTTACTGTGGTGATGACCCTGGTTCTTCCGCTTGTCATTCCTTGGGCAAGAACTTCCTTCAGTGAAGCCAAGATATCCCTTAGGTTGGTTCTGCTGGGGCATGACTGTCTTCTCCATGTCTAGGGAAAATTTGAGAGCTTCAGAGAGAGTTCTGGGCTTACTTGCCATGACATGGGGCTTAATGGTAGGGTGAAGTACGTCCACGAAATGTTCCACCCTCTCTTCTTCTGTCAGCATGTAGCTAAAATGCTCCAAGAGGCAAAATTGGCGAGCAAGCCGACCACATACAAGTTCCTTTGAACCAGGAAGGTGAAGTGCTTTTCCTTCTCTTTCTTGGCTACTGGAGGTATGAATATCGTAGTGAAAAGAGCATGGAAATCTTGCTAGGCCATGGGTTCTTCACTTAGGTCTCAGCCCATGATATGGTTCTCCCACCTTATCTTTACTGCTCCCTCTAGAAGATGATCGACGAAGAGGACCTTCTTGCTTGGCTGGACCGCCAAAATGCGAAACCCATTTTCCATAGCCAGAAGCCAAGCGTTAGCCTTATATACTGCTTCTGTCTTGTCGTCCCCCCAGAACTTGTCAATATTCATCTTCATAACATCCAAGATGGTAGCACAAAAATGGGGAGGGACGGGAACATGTTCACCGTTCTCATTATGAGGAACATCTCTAAGGGTGTGGGTGCTGATGGCTTCAGTCAACTTCTTCTGCTACTATAACCAAAGCATCTCAGTAGCCGGTGTCACCATCAGTCTGGTTGTCGATCTAGAATAAGCAACATCCTTCACTTCATCCTCAGATATGGGTTCTTCCTTGGGTCTAGGGATCTCTTCAGGGTTATCGATGTGGAAGGGGATGTATTTAGGCTCAAGGCCTTTCTCTCTAGAAGCTTCACCTTCTCACTTCCTTTTCTTGGAGGATTCACCTTCCGGGTGCCTTCTCTTTCTGGAGGAGGGCCTATTCTTATGCATGGGCCTCAGCCCCGGGTACTCATTGGCAGTGTCATTTGGGATGACAACTATTTTGACATGGGCCATTGGGTAACATAGATAACTCCATCAACCATAGTTTCATAACATATGATTATCTTATATCTGTTACACCTTGTTTACATGTATTTTGTTGTTTGGTGGAGGATATCTTAATCCTTATCATCCATAACCCCATTACTCAAGAGGAGGTGGAGAGAGAGAAACCCTAGTCACTTAGAGTTTGTTAACAGAAAGGGGCAAATAAGTGATGAGAGTAGATGAGAAATCCTAAAGGTATCTTGTTTTGAGTCAAATCCTCAGATTTTGGCCAGTCAGTCACACGGATCTGGGAGTCCGTCTCTTCCTTGACCTATGTATGGCACCGATTTCAATTTTGCAATGGTCGGTTGGAGTATGAGCAGTATACCTCATCTCCTCATGGCTTAAGTATTTTTGTAAAATGTAATAAGCCGTGTAACGTAATTGCTTAAGGTTGAAATACGAGAATCATTGGTTGATGTTACCTTACATAACATGTCTTAAATGGATAAATGTTATACATGTTCTTCAATTCCTTACTAGATAGTTGACATGCTACTTTATTAAGTTATAATTGAAATAATTTGAATAAGAGTATTACTCTAATCTATTTAGGCATTGATTTATCTACTGATTAATATATATATGATTCCTCTACTCAGTTTTAATGTATTAAACTACAATAATAATATTTCTGACAGAGAGTTATATCTCTCACTGGGACAATTTTCAATTGTCTCACCCCGTGGGATCCAACTTTTTAGGTAGATGCAGAAGAAGAGGCAGAAACCCTACAATAGGGGAAGAGCAGTAGCAACAACAGTAGCAGTAGTAGGGACATCAGTGATAGTCCAGGTGGAGGCACTGGCTGTCATGTTTTGTATAGAGAGTCCTATGTGTCATCTCTGTACTCTCAGGTCCTCAGAGTTAGTAGTTAGTACTTTTCGTGATTCGATCTGAGATTTTGGCTTGATGTCTCGAGGTTCTTATGCTGTGTATGTATAATATTAACAAGGCAGTTGATGCTTGTAATCCTCGAGAAGAGACAGTACAAGATATGCACTTATTAACCAGGATGTAAATATAATAATTTGGTTCTTGACAAAAGATTTTTCTTGTGTTTGGATTTCTTTATAAATGGTTTTAATTTTTAGTGATTTTCAGTAATTCCGCTGCTTATGTTTAATTCCACAATTAATTACACTGTGACGGTCTGATTTTGTGTCGGGTCGTCTCAATTTAGTGTTATCAGAGCTCTAGGTTCGCTAAGTCTATAGAGACATAGGATTAAGGTCGTTGAGTCTGTTCTAGTGTTTTCCAGTAATCTAATAGTGTCTTCTGCTCATATAGGAGGAGAAGAAGAACTTAAAGATGTCTGGATCACATGAAGAACATGCTGCTGAGAGTAGCATTGCTGCACTAGGAAGAGGTGCAAGGGACCAGAATAGGGAAGAACCAGAACCTAAACACCCCCAGCTTAACCAGGCTGCACTGGAGAACCCAGCCTTCCATGATCTATTTGGGTAGTTCATGGCAACCATGACGCATATGGCAGATAGGATGCCACCACCTGCACCTAGGGCACCAACTCACCATGAAGGACAAGGAGCCGACAAGACTTTCGAATGACTTTGCCGAGTTGGAGTCACCGATTATGTTGGTACAGCTGACCCAGCAGATGCAGATATGTGGCTGAATGAGCTGGTGAAGGCCTTCAGAATCCTTAATATTCCTGAAGCAGAGAAGGTGAGACATGTAGTATATCTTCTGAAAGGGAGTGTTGACCACTGGTGGACAATAGAAGAGGGCAAGAGTCCAGGTGTTGAAATTGGATGGGAAGTATTCTGATGAGAATTCGTCAGTAGGTACTTCCCTAAGACATTTCTAGATGAGAAGATCTCTTAGTTTGAGAGGTTAATCCAAGGACCAATGAACATTAGTGAGTATGAAGCTAAGTTCATGGAGCTTTTGTGGTTTTGTCCGCATATGGCAGCTACTGATGAAGAGAGAATTCAGTGTTTTGAGAAGGGGTTAAACGCTGAATTTACTACTCCTGTATCTACATTAGAGAATAGGGCGAGGTTCGCCACCTTTGTGGAGTCCATGAGATGGATAGAAAGGTAGGTGATTGAGAAGCATCTGACTAAGAGCAAGAAGGTGTATACTCAGTTTCAAGGATAGAGGTCCAAAGGTTTCAAGAAGCTGAGATTTTCTGCACCAATAGCACGACCAAGATTCAATACCCAAACACAATGGATGTCGAGTAGGGGTAGAGGCCATAGTTTATCACCTGAGGGAGCCCACAGCTCGACATCAGTGTCAGTAACAGGACCACCCAAGCCACAGAAAGAGACCAGAGGTTGTTTTATATGCGGAAAGATGGGACATTTGATGAAAGATTGTCGAGCCAGGGAAGCAAGTGTGACTCAACCTCAGAGACTGAGTCAGCAAGGCTCTCAGTGATGACAATTTTTGAGTCCTGCCATAGGACGTGGACAAGTGTCCCAATCTAGTTCGTCGGCAACCAACAATCGAGCACATGGTCAACAATAAGCAACGATGAGATTCTATGCAATGAATCAGCCCGAAGCAGTAGTCAACCCTCGAGTTGTGACAGGTCAGATGGAACTATTTCATTCTGATTTGTCTTCATCCTGCTTCATATATGTTTTAGTTGATCCGAGTGCTACACATTCCTTTATCACTCGAAGTGTGATTCATGACCACAACATGACTGTCAGTCGTAGAGCAGATAGTCTGTTATTAGAAACCCCTTTGTTGGGATCTGCAGTGCTGCGGGAGGTGTGTTCTCCCTGCATTCTTTCCATTTTTGAACATCACATTTAGGTGGATTTTATACCACTTGAGATGCATAGGTTTGATATAATTCTTGGGATGGACACCCTATAAAAGTATAAGGTTGTCTTGGATTGTGATTCCAAGCAAGCTGTGTTCACAGATGATGGTGACACATGGATCTTTCAGGGATATAGAAATATTCTTCCAACCTGTCTTGTGTCAGACATGGTAGCTGAGAAGCTGATGAGACACGGAGGTTTTGCATTCTTGGAACATGTGGTAGACACCATAATAGATAGTTCTAATCTTTCTGAAGTTTCGATAGTTAGGGAGTTTGAAGATGTGTTCCCTGAGGAACTTCCAGGTATACCTCCACCCTGAGAGATTCATTTTGAGATTAATATAATCCTGGGCACGCAACCAATAGCACAAACACCGTATAGAATGGCACCTGTTGAGATGGCAGAGCTTAAGAAACATCTACAAGAGTTGCTTGAGAAAGGTTTTATCCGATCAAGTACTTCACCATGGGGTGCACCGATTCTCTTTGTTAAGAAGAAAAATGGATCAATGCGGTTATGCATTGATTACAGACAGTTGAATAAAGTAACCAAAAAGAACAAGTATCCTTTGCCAAGGATCGATGACTTGTTTGATCAGTTGTGTGGTGCAACTATCTTTTCTAAGATAGATCTGAGGTCGGGATATCATCAGTTGCGTATCAAGGAGAGTGACATACCTAAGTATGCCTTTAGGGCAAGGTATGGTCACTATGAGTTCATAGTTATGCCGTTTGGACTAACTAATGCACCAGCTGCATTCATGGAGCTCATGAATAGAATCTTTCGACCTTTTTTTGATCAGTTCATAGTAGTCTTCATAGATGACATCTTGATATACAATAGAGATGCTCAACAACATGAGCAACACCTTCTTCAGGCTTTAACTTTGCTAAGAAAGGATAAGCTGTATGCTAAGTTTAGCAAATGCGAGTTCTGGTTACCAGAAGTTTCTTTTTTAGGACACGTAATATCTGCCTCAGGTATCCATGTTGATCCTAAGAAAGTAGAATCTGTCCTACAATGGGAACAACCAAAGACACCAACGAAGATACATAGTTTTCTAGGACTGACAGGTTATTACAGGAGGTTCATTAAGAACTTCAGTTCTATAGCTTTACCCCTAACCAAGTTGACCAGGAAGGATGTTCCTTTTGTCTGGAATGACAAGTGTTAACATTCTTTCCAACTGTTGAGAGAAAGGTTAACAAGTGCACATGTGCTGGTGTTACCTGAGAAAGGGAAGGGGTAATAGTGTTTTGTAATGCATCTAAGAATGGTCTAGGATGTCTGTTGATGCAGGATAATCAAGTGATTTCTTTTGCCTCTCGATAGTTTAAGAAATACGAGGAGAATTATCCGACACATGATCTAGATCTAGCTGTTGTGGTCCATGCTTTGAAGATCTGGAGACATTACCTCTATGGGGAAACATTCCATATTTTCACAGACCATAAGAATCTAAAATATATCTTCTCACAACATGATTTAAACATGAGACAACGCCGCTGGATGGATTTATTCAAGGACTATGATTGTACAATTAATTATCATCCAGGGAAGGCTAATGTAGTGGCTGATGCACTAAGTAGGAAATCATCATCATCACCAACCTTAGATAAAGTATAGTTGAATTTCTTAGTGTTGTTTAAAAGAGATATGCTTATCTCCTTGAGGCAAGACAATATACAACTTAAGGTATCATTGTTAGTCGGGATGTTAGCTGAGATGCAAGTGAAACCTACTCTGAGATAACAGATTAAAGAAGCATAACAAGCTGATACTGTGGTTCAACAAATTAGGTCAGAGTACGGTAGTGAGAAATGGGATAGCTTTCATGAGTCAGAGGATCAGGTAGTCTGTTACCATGGTAGGATGGTAGTACCTGATGCCAATGACTTAAGGAAGTTAGTCTTGGTGGAAGCTCATTCTTCAATGTATGCAATGCATCCAGGAAGCACAAAAATGTATCATAACCTGAAGGATATGTATTGGTGGCCAGGATTGAAGAAGAATGTAGTTGAGTTTGTTATGCGGTGTCCGGTGTGTCAGTAGGTTAAAGCTAAACATCAAAAGCCCATAGGAAAAATGCAACCTTTACCTATACCGTAGTGGAAATGGGATCATGTGACCATGGACTTTGTGGTTGGTTTGCCTAGAACAACCAAAGGTCATGATTCCATATGGGTGATAGTTGATAGGTTGACTAAGACAACACATTTACTTCTATCAAAACAACCTACATTGCTGAGAAACTTGCACAGATATATGTAGATGAGATAGTGCGGTTGCACGGGGTTCCAGCCACAATTGTTTCTGATAGAGGTCCCCAGTTCATGAGTCATTTTTGGGAACGACTACATAAAGCTTTGGGTGCGCAGTTAAGGTTTAGTACAACTTTTCACCCACAGACAGATGGACAATCTGAGAAGACCATACAAACCTTGGAGGATTTGCTTAGGGCATGTGTCCTTCAGTTTGTAGGAAGTTGGGATCTACACCTGAGCTTGATAGAATTTGCTTACAATAATAACTATCATCACAATATTGATATGTCACCAAATGAAGCATTATATGGAAGATGTTGTAGATATCCTCTATGTTGGTATGAAACATGAGTATATCAACATTTGGGTCCTGAGCTTGCGCATCAGACAACTGAGAAGATTAAAATAATACAACAACAACTAAAGATTACACATGATAGATAGAAGTCATACGCCGAAAAACTCGAAGACCTTTAGAATTCTAAGTTAGAGACATAGTATATCTCAAGGTCTCACCTTAGAAAGGTCTCCTTAGATTTAGAAAGAAGGGAAAGTTAGCTCCTAGATTTATGGGGCCTTATCCAATCACTGAACGAATTGGAAAGGTAGCCTATAAACTAGAGTTGCCACCTGAGCTGCATAAGTTGCATCCAATGTTCCATATCTCCATCTTGAGAAAGTGTCATCCTGACACAGAGTTAGTTTTGCAACCTATGGAGCTAGAATTAAATGATGATATATCATATGTTGAAGGACCTATGATGATCCTTGATAAAAGAATTAAAAAGCTGAAAAAGAAAGACAATGTCTTGTGAAAGTTCTCTGGCATCATCGTGGCATTAAAGAATCTATGTGGGAGCTAGAGGAAGAGATGAGGAGGAAGTACCCTTCTCTTTTCTCTTGATGATTTCAGGGACGAAATCCCTGTTAGGGGTGGATAATTTGTAACATCCCTGACCTGGGTTCTGCTTTAACCCTAGATGTTTTGTTTAAGAAAGATAATTATATGCTTGCTCGTATCTTTTGAAAAGTAATTAAGGTTCAAGAGGAGCTTATGTTTCAATTTTAGTCCTTTTTGAATAATGTTGAAAACTATGTTTTGCTAGTTTTGGACTAAAGTGCAAAATACCCAAGTTGAGGGGTTAAATTGAAAATGTTACATGATAAATGTTACTCAAGTATTCAAGCACCATAAGAATGAGAATGATGCAGATGTATGGATACCACAAGCCTGAGTACCAAGAAAGAGCATATTAAACAATGTTTGTGCATTAAAACCCAGTTTTGGTGTAATGTGCAATTTACCCAAAACCTAGGGTTCAATATGCAAAATACCACTTCTAGAGAGTCCCTAATGTTTCTTGGTATTAATTAGAGATAAGAAAATCAGAGGGGCGTCTCATTTGAATCACATTGGAGGAGAGAGAATCTTGATATTAAAATAATCAAGATTTAAGCATAATTGAAACCCTAATTCAATTTAATGCAAAAATAAATATATTAATGGAAGTGCCCTTCAACCAAAAATGAGGTGGTTTAATTTTTATAAGTATGGACGTCCTTGTACCTTGCAAAGGCAACGAAATATCTAAAGTGAGTGGAAAGTCCACTCACATTAGTTAAAGAAAAAGTAATATCCACTCAACTTTGGATATTATTATTATATTGATTAAGGTGCTAAATTTGTCTTCTTTTAATTCATGGATAATGAAGAGGAATTACAAGGTGGGGGATATGGCTTCATAAACAACGGATGGAGTGGAGTATGTGGCACCAATTTTGGGATTTGAAGGAATTATTTATCACTTTCTCTCTCATTGGAATTCCCTTATATACATCCCATTTTCAACCCACATGAAAGGCTTTTTCGATTCCTTTTTCTTTCCTTGCTTTGGCCACACACAAGGGAGCTTAGGAGAAGCAGGAGGACGTGCCCCAACCTGTAGGTAAGCTCCATAGTCATCTTCAACCTTGATTTCATGGTGGAAATCGAAATTCAATGCTTAATTTCTTCTTTTCTTCATTCAATCTTGAACCTTAGCCATTCATTTCACTCAAAGACTTGAGAACGGACCTTGGATAGTTGAAAAAGCTTCATTCACCATTGAGGACGTGAAGCTTGAAGCTTGGATTCAATTTTGAAGGCAGGTTATATAACTTGAACCCTTAAATGTCATTATTTCTTGCAATTTATTCATCATGTGTTGAACCTTTCTTCTTTCACGATTTCCTTTTGATTAGTTGTTGAAATCACCATAAGAATCATAATTGATTTTGAAGGTTTGAAGCTTGAAGACGATGATGTCATCTTAAGCACACACCTCAACAAAGGAATGGGCAAACAGTTTTCAAAACCGATTTAGTTGATTCGGTTTCAAAACCGAATGGGCAATTTACCTCAAAACCGAATGGGTAATTGAGTTCAAGACCGAATGGGTAATTGAACCCAATAACAAATAGGTAATTTACTTCAAAACCGAATGGGTAATTGAACTCAAGACTGAATGGGTAATTCACTTCAAGATCGAATGGATAATTGAGTTCAAAACTGAATGGGTAATGGATCTCAAGATCGAATGGGTAAATTGCACGTCAAAAACCATTTGGGGTTAATTACTGATGTGAATGATGAAGATCAAATGGCTCAAATTGATTTAATTATAATGGATTCCAGAATGGATGATCCATTGATTGCAAACCCTAATCGATTGATTAAAGAAATCCTAATTGAATTGGATCAATTTCTTGGTTGATGGTCCAAACTGTCTCAAGACCTTTTGGAGGCAAACGGTCTCAAGACTGTTTGAGACCAAACAGTCTCAAGATCGTTTGAGACCAAACAGTCTCAAGATCGTTTGGATCAAATGGTCTTCAGACCATTTGGAGTGCAAATGGTCTCAAACCGTTTAAGGTTCAATTGGTTTCAATGATGAGTTTCTCATGCGGTTTCAAACCATTTGGAGATAAATATATTTTATTCAAATGGTCTCAAACCATTTAGGGACTATGAGATCAAGATCGTTTGAAGGACAAAGTACTTCAAGACCGTTTGAGGGTCTAATACCTCAAGACCGGTTGAAGGTCTATTTGATTCAAACCGTGTAAGTACAATCAACCCCATAATTGTTAATGATGTATATCAAAGATAATTATAATGGTTGTACCTTTAAGGTACTTAAGTGATTAGTACCTTTTGAGTGGTTAATCTTTGATGCTTATGAAGGAAGTAACTCAATACACTATGCTAACCCTTCTTTCAAGTTGACCCAATCAAATCAAGTTTGAAGTAATCAACGTCCTAGAGAGGATGAGAGAGATAGGAATTCATACATGTATAATAATCATGTAGTGGTTAAGCCTCAACACTCTCAACATGAATATAATATGTAATTCGGGTATGATCCTTGATAAAGAGATCATGAAACCCTAATTGAGAAGGTTGATGATCCCTAACCCTAATTTAGGGCAATGCTAGATGAAACCCTAATCCAGGGTAATGGTGTAACCCTAATCTAGGGTGATGATATGAGAAATCCCAATTCAGGGTAATATAATGAAAAACCCTAATTTAAAAGGATGCTTCATGAAAACCCTAATTTCATGAAAAGCTATATGAATCCCTAATGTTTGGGGAAATGTTATAAGAAACCCTAATCAAGGGTGATGTTATGTGAAACCCTAATTAAGGGTGATGCCATGTAAAACCCTAATGCAGAGATGTGATGTGAAACCCTAATCAAGAGTGATGTCATGTGAAACCCTAATGTAGAGATGTGATGTGAAACTCAATCTAGGGTGATGTTATGTAATGCTATATGAAATCCTACCCTAATATAGGGTGAAGGTATGTGAAATCCTAATTTTGTATTATAGTGCATGAAACCCTAATCTTGGGCAATATGATGATAAACCATAACCCTAATTTGGGTAATCATGATGATGAGATGTTAATGGATGAGAATATCGATGATGTGACAAGGGATTGAGATCCCAATGTTTTATAAAGCTTTGAAAAGTACTTGATAGAAGTATTACTCATTCTTTGTAGCATTTGTTATAATCATTTATGTTTGAAAATCTGATTGATGCTAAATGAATATAGTAATGTACTTAATTAATTAAGTGAAATCTTATCATGTAGAGCCCTGGCCATAGATCCATCATCGTCAATAGTTGGTGATGGTGAAATAGGTTTTCCTACGGGAACTCCTGGAGGGCATACTGTTGAGTATGTGGGGGTTATGGGCGCGAATATCCTTATGCCTTAATGGAGGAATTGATGTGAGATAAATATTAAATCTCTCAATCCTTCATTATATATGCCGGGATGGATGTATCACTAATCTCTCGAATGCCGAGATGGATGTATCACGAATCTCCTGATAATGTTAATACCGGATCGATGTGAGATAAACAAGAAATATCTTGATTGTAAAGAGAGTACAACTGCCACTATAACTCTACAGCGAAGTTTCCATGATACCTTGGAATGCTATTTAGCAGAGACACAAGATGTCCTACATTTTGTCCTCACACTGATTGAGGAGGATGAGGTCATGGGAATCCAGCTCTTCCTTGACTTATGTATGGTACCAATTTCGATTTCGCAATGGTCGGTTGGAGTATGAGCGATATACCTCATCTCCTCAGGGCTTAAGTATTTTGTAAAATGTAATCAGCCGTGTAACGTAATTGCCGAAGGTTGAAATACTAGAATCATTGGTTGATGTTACCTTGCATAGCATGTCTTAAATGGATAAATGTTATACATGTTCTTCAATTCCTTACTAGATAGGTGACATGCTGCTTTATCAAGTTATAATTGAAATAATTTGAATAAGAGTATTGCTCTAGTCTATTTAGGCATTGATTTATCTACTAATTAATATATATATATATATATGATTCCTCTGCTCAGTTTTAATGTATTTAACTACAATAATAATATTTCTGGCAGAGAGTTATATCTCTCACTGGGATAATTTTCAATTGTCTCACCCCCGTGAGATCCAACTTTTTAGGTAGACGTAGAAGAAGAGGTAGAAACCCTACAACAGGGGAAGAGTAGCAACATCAGCAGCAGGGACAGTAGTGATAGTCCACGTGGAGGCACTGGCTGTCATGTTTTGTATAGAGAGTCTTATGTGTCATCTCTATACTCTCAGGTCCTCGGAGTTAGTAGTTAGTACTTTTAGTGATTTGATCTGAGATTTTGGCTTGATGCCTCGAGGTTCTTATGCGGTATATGTATAGTTCTAACAAGGCAGTTGATGCTTGTAATCCTTGAGAAGAGACGGTACAAGATATGTACTTATGAACCAGAATGTAAATATAATACTTTGGTTCTTGACAAAAGAGTTTTCCTGTGTTTGGATTTCTTTGTAAATGGTTTTAATTTTTAGTGATTTTTAGTAATTCTGCTACTTATGTTTAATTCCACAATTAATTACACTGTGACAATCTGATTTGGTGTCGGGTCATCTCACTTTAATGGTATTAGAGCTCTAGGTTCGTTGAGTCTACAGAGACATAGGATTAAGGTCGTTGAGTCTGTTCTAGTATTTTCTAGTAATGTGATAGTGTCTTCTGCTCATATAGGAGGAGAAGAAGAACTTAAAGATGTCTGCATTACATGAAGAACATGCTGCTGAGAGCAGCATTGCTCCACCAGGAAGAGGTGCAAGGGACCAGAATAGGGAAGAACCAGAACCTGAACACCCGCAGCTTAACCAGGCTGCACTGGAGAACCCAGCCTTCCATGATCTATTTGGGCAGTTCATGGCAACCATGATGCATATGGCGGATAGGATGCCACCACCTGCACCTAGGACACCAACTCACCATGAAGGACAGGGAGCCAGAAAGACTTTTGAACGACTTCTCTGGGTTGGAGCCACCGATTATGCTGGTGCAGCTGACCCAGTAGATGCAGATATGTGGCTGACTGAGCTGGAGAAGGCCTTCAGAATCCTTAATATCCCTGAAGCAGAGAAGGTGAGACATGCAATATATCTTCTAAAAGGGAGTGTTGGCCACTGGTGGATAATAGAAGAGGGCAAGAGGCTAGGTGTTGAAATTGGATGGGAAGTATTCCGATAAGAATTCGTTAGTAGGTACTTCCCTAAGAAGTTTGTATATGAGAAGATCTCTCAGTTTGAGAGGTTAAGGCAAGGACCAATGAACATTAGCGAGTATGAAGCTAAGTTCATGGAGCTTTTGTAGTTTTGTCTGCATATGGTAGCTATTGATGAAGAGAGAATTCAACATTTTGAGAAGGGGTTGAATACTGAATTGACTACTCCTATGTCTGCCTTAGAGATCTGGGAGAGGTTTGCCACATTTGTAGAGTCCTTGAGATGAATAGAAAGGTCAGTGATTGATAAGCATTAGACTAAGAGCAAGAAGGTGTATACTCAGTTTCAAGGATAGAGGTCCGAAGGTTTCAAGAAGCTGAGATTTTCTGCACCAATATCACCACCAAGATTCAATACCCAAACACAATGGATGTCGAGTAGGGGTAGAGGTCATAGTTTACTACCTGAGGGAGCCCACAGCTCGGCATCAGTGTCCATAACAGGACCACCCAAGCCACAGAAGGAGACCAGAGGTTGTTTTATATGCAGAAAGATGGGGCATTTGATGAAAGATTGTTGAGCCAGAGATGCAAGTGTGACTCAACCTTAGAGGCAGAGTCAACAAGGCTCTCAGAGATGATAGTTTTTGAGTGGTGCCAGAGGATGTGGACAAGCGTCCCAAGCTGGTTCATCGCACCCAACAATCGAGCACAGGGTCAAGAACAAGTAACAGAGAAATTCTATGCAATGAATCAGCCCGAAGGAGAAGTCAACCCTCGAGTTGTGACAGGTCATATGGAACTATTTCATTATGATTTGTCTTCATCCTACTTCATATCTGTTTTAATTGATCTGGGTTCTACACATTCCTTTATCACTCGAAGAGTGATTCTTGACTGCAACATGATTTCCAGTCGTAGAGAAGATAGTCTGTTATTAGAAACCCCTTTGTTGGGATCTACAGTGCTGTAGGAGGTGTGTTCTCCCTGCATTCTTTCCTTTTCTAAACATCACATTCAGGTGGATCTTATACCACTTGAGATGCATGGGTTTGATATAATTCTTGGGATGGACACCCTAGAAAAGTATAAGGTTGTCTTGGATTATGATTCCAAGCAAGCTATGTTCACAGATGATGATGACACATGGATCTTTTAGGGAGATAGAAAGATTCTTCCAACTTGTCTTGTGTCAGCCATAGTAGCTGAGAAGCTGATGAGACAAGGATGCTTTACATTCTTGTCACATGTGGTAGACACCACAATAGAGAGTTCTAATCTTTATGAAGTTCTCATAGTTAGGGAGTTTGAAGATGTGTTCCCTAAGGAACTTCTAGGTGTACCTCTGTCCCGAGAGATTGATTTTGAGATTAATCTAATCCCGGGGACGCAACCAATAGCACAAACACTGTATAGAATGGCACCTGCTGAGATGGTAGAGCTCAAGAAATAACTACAGGAGTTTCTTGAGAAAGGTTTTATCTGACTGAGCACTTCATCATGGTGTACACCGGTTCTCTTTGTTAAGAAGAAGGACAGATCGATGCGGTTATGCATTGATTATAGGCAGTTGAATAAAGTAACCATAAAGAACAAGTATCCATTGCCAAGGATCGATGACCTATTTGATCAGTTGCATGGTGCAACTATCTTTTCTAAGATAGATCTGAGGTCGGGATATCATCAGTTTCGTATCAAGGAGAGTGACATACCTAAGTCTTCCTTTAGGACAAGGTATGGTCACTATGAGTTCATAGTTATGTCGTTTGGAC
Source organism: Alisma plantago-aquatica (assembly GCA_963693085.1). Taxonomy (NCBI): domain Eukaryota; kingdom Viridiplantae; phylum Streptophyta; class Magnoliopsida; order Alismatales; family Alismataceae; genus Alisma; species Alisma plantago-aquatica. Next base: position 689,500,099 of record OY856409.1, read on the forward strand.
TAACTAATGCACTAGCTGCATTCATGGGACTCATGAATAGAATCTTTCGACCTTTTCTTGATCAATTCATAGTAGTCTTCATAGATGACATATTGATATACAGTAGAGATGCTCGACAACATGAGCAACACCTTTGTCAGGCTTTAACTTTGTTAAGAAAGCATAAGTTGTATTCTAAGTTTAGCAAATGCGAGTTCTGGTTACCAGAAGTTTCTTTTTTAGGACACGTAATATCTACCTCAGGTATCCGTGTTGATCCTAAGAAAGTAGAATCTGTCCTACAATGGGAACAACCAAAGACACCAACGGAGATACGCATTTTCCTAGGACTGGCATGTTATTACAGGAGGTTCATTAAGAACTTTAGTTCTATAGCTTTATCCCTAACCAAGTTGACCAGGAAGGAAGTTCATTTTGTCTGGAATGACAAGTGTCAACATTCTTTCCAGTTGTTGAAAGAAAGGTTAACAAGTGCACATGTGCTGGTGTTACCTAAGTAAGGGAAGGGGTACATAGTGTTTTGTGATGCATCTAAGAATGGTCTAGGATGTGTGTTGATGCAGGATAATCAAGTGATTTCTTTTGCCTCTCGACAACTTAAGAAACACGAGGAGAATTATCTGACACATGATCTAGAGATAGCTGTTGTGGTCCATGCTTTGAAGATCTAGAGACATTACCTCTATGGGGAAACATTCCAGATTTTCACAGACCATAAGAATCTAAAATATATCTTCTCACAAGATGAGTTAAACATGAGACAATGCTGTTGGATGGAGTTAATCAAGGACTATGATTGTACAATTGATTATCATCCAGGGAAGGCTAATGTAGTGGCTGATGCACTAAGTAGGAAATCATCATCATCACCAGCCTTAGATAAAGCACAATTGAATTCCTTAGTGTGCTTTAAAAGAGATATTCTTATCTCCTTTAGGCAAGACAATATACAACTTACAATATCATTGTTAGCCAGGCTGTTAGCTGAGATGTAAGTGAAACCTACTATGAGACAGCAGATTAAAAAAGCACATCAAGCTGATACTGTGGTTCAGCAGATTAGGTCAGAGTATGGTAGTGAGAAATGGGAGGGCTTTCATGATTCAAAGGATCATGTAGTCTGTTACCATGGTAGGATGGTAGTACCTAATGCCAATGACTTAAGGAAGTTAGTCTTGGAGGAAGCTCATTCTTCAATGTATGCAATGCATCCAAGAAGCACCAACATGTATCATAACCTGTAGGATATGTATTGGTGGCCAGAATTGAAGAAGGATGTAGCTGAGTTTGTTATGCGGTGTCCGGTGTGTCAGCAGGTTAAAGATGAACATTAAAAGCCCGCAGGAACAATGCAACCTTTGCCTATACCGCAATGGAAATGGGATCATGTGACCATGAACTTTGTGGTTGGTTTTCCTAGAACAACCAAAGGTCATGATTCCATATGGGTGATATTGATAGGTTGACTAAGACAACACATTTCCTTCCTGTCAAAACAACCTACACTGCTGAGAAACTTGAACAGATATATGTAGATGAGATAGTGCAGTTGCACGAGGTTCCAGCCACAATTGTTTCTGATAGATGTCCCCAGTTCACGAGTTGTTTTTGGGAACGACTACATAAAGCTTTGGGTACACAGTTAAGGTTTAGTACAACTTTTCACCCACTGATAGATGGACAATCTGAGAGGACCATACAAACCTTAGAGGATTTGCTTAGGGCATGTGTCCTTCAGTTTGTAGGAAGTTGGGATCTACACCTGAGCTTGATAGAATTTGCTTATAATAATAACTATCAGCACAGTATTGATATGGCACCATATGAAGCATTATATGGTAGATGTCATAGATCTCCTCTATGTTGGTATGATACAGGAGAATATCAACTTTTGGGTCCTGAGCTTGTGCATCAGACAATTGTGAAGATTAAAATAATACAATAACAATTAAAGATTGCACATGATAGACATAAGTCGTACACCGACAAACGGCAAAGACCTTTAGAATTCCAAGTTGGAGACATAGTATATCTCAAGGTATCACCTTGCAAAGGTGTCCTTAGATTTGGAAAGAAGGGAAAGTTAGATCCTAGATTTATGGGGCCTTATCCAATCACTAAACAGATTGGAAAGGTAGCCTATAAAATAGAGTTGCCACCTGAGCTGCATAAGTTGCATCCAGTGTTTCATATCTCCATCATGAGAAAGTGTCATACTGACATAGAGTTAGTTTTGCAACCTGTGGAGGTAGAATTAAATGATGATATATCATATGTTGAAGGACCTGTGATGATCCTTGATAAAAGAATTAAAAAGCTGAAAAAGAAAGACATATGTCTTGTGAAAGTTCTCTGGCATCATCATGGCATTGAAGAAGCTACGTGGGAGCTAGAGGAAGAGATGAGGAGGAAGTACCCTTCTCTTTTCTCTTAATGATTTCGGGGTCGAAATCCCTATTAGAGGTGGATAATTTGTAACATCCCTGACCTGGGTTATGCTTTAACCCTAGATGTTTTGTTTAAGAAAGATAATTATATGCTTTCTCTTACCTTTTGAAAAGTAATTAAGGTTCAAGAGGAGCTTATTTTTCAATTTTAGTCCTTTTTGAATAATGTTAAAAACAATGTTTTGCTAGTTTTGGACTAAAGTGCAAATTACCCAAGTTGAGGGGTTAACTTGCAAATGTTACATGATAAATGTTCCTCAGGTGTTGAAGCATGAAAAGAATGATAATGATGCAGATGTATGGCTACCACAAGCCTGAGTACCAAGAAAGAGCTTATTAAGCAATGTTTGTGCATTAAAACCCAGTTTTGGTGTAATGTGCAATTTACCCAAAACCTAGGGTTCAATATGCAAAATACCACTTCTAGAGAGTCCCTAATGTTTCTTGGTATTAATTAGAGATAATAAAATTAGAGGGGCATCTCATTTGAATCACTTTGGAAGAGAGAGAATCTTGATATTAAAATAATCAAGATTTAAGCATAATTGAAACCTTAATTCAATTTAATGCAAAAATAAATATATTAATGGAAGTACCCTTCAACCAAAAATGAGGTGGTTGAATTTGTATAAGTATGGACATCATTGTGCCTTGAAAAGGCAACGAAATATCTAAAGTGAGTGGAGATTCCACTCACATTAGTTAAAGAAAAAGTAATATCCACTCAACTTTGGATATTATTATTATATTGATTAAGGTGCTTAATTTGTCTTCTTTTAATTCATAGACAATGAAGAGGAATTACAAGGTGGGGGAGATGGCTTCGTAAACAAGGTATTGAGGGGAGTATGTGGCACCAATTTTGGGAGTTGAAGGAATTATTTTCTCATAGAAATTCCCTTATATACATCCCATTTTCTACCCACATGAAAGGATTTTTCGATTCCTTTTTCTTTACTTGCTTTGGCCGCACACAAGGGAGATTAGGAGCATCAGGAGGACGTGCCCCAACCTGTAGGTAAGCTCCATAGTCATCTTCAACCTTGATTTCATGGTGGAAATCGAAATTCAATGCTTAATTTCTTCTTTTCTTCATTCAATCTTTAACCTTATCCATTCATTTCACTCAAAGACTTGAGAATGGACCTTAGACAGTTGAAAAAGCTTCATTCACCATTGAGGACTTGAAGCTTGAAGCTTGGATTCAATTTTGAAGGCGGGTTATATAACTTGAACCCTTAAATGTCATTATTGCTTGCAATTTATTCATCATGTGTTGAACCTTTCTTCTTTCTCGATTTCCTTTTGATTAGTTGTTGAAATCACCATAAGAATCATAATTTATTTTGAAGGTTTGAATCTTGAAGATGATGATGTCATATTAAGCACACACGTCAACAAAGGAATGGGCAAACAGTTTTCAAAACTGATTGAGTTGATTCGGTTTCAAAACCGAATGGGCAATTTACCTCAAAACCGAATGGGTAATTGAGTTCAAGACCGAATGGGTAATTGAACCCAAGACCGAATGGGTAATTTACTTCAAAACCGAATGGGTAATTGAACCCAAGACCGAATGGGTAATTGACTTCAAGATCGAATGGATAATTGAGTTCAAAACCGAATGGGTAATGGATCTCAAGATCGAATGGGTAAATTGAACTTCAAAAACCATTTGGGGTTAATTGCTGATGTGAATGATGAAGATATAATGGCTCAAATTGATTTAACTATAATGGATTCCAGAATGGATGATCCATTGATTACAAACCCTAATCGATTATTTGAAGAAATCCTAACTGAATTGGATCAATTTCTCAGTTGATGGTCCAAACGGTCGCAAGACCGTTTGGAGGCAAACAGTCTCAAGACCGTTTGAGACCAAATAGTCTCAAGACCGTTTGGAGTTCAAGGGCTATGATGGATGGTTGGAGATCTAAGGGCTGTAATTTGATGTACTCTCAATGTTTCAATTGATGATCGATTCAATGAAGCAAACCCTAATTGATTGATTGGAGGAAACCCTAATTGGTCCATTCGGTTTCAAGATGGTTTGGACCAAACGGTCTTGAGACTGTTTGAGTCCAAATGGTCTTGAGACCATTTGGGATCAAACCGTTTAATGTTCAATTGGTTTCAATGATGAGTTGCTCATGTGGTTTCAAACCGTTTGGAGATAATTATATTTTATTCAAACAGTCTCAAACCATTTAGGGACTTTGAGATCAGGACCGTTTGAAGGAAAAAGTACTTCAAGACCGTTTGAGGGTCTAATACCTCAAGACCGTTTGAAGGAAAAAGTACTTCAAGACCGTTTGAGGGTCTAATACCTCAAGACCGTTTGAAGGTCTATTTGATTCAAACCGTGTAAGTACAATCAACCCCATAATTGTTAATGATGTATATCATAGATAATTATAATGGTTGTACCTTTAAGATACTTGAGTGATTAGTACCTTTTGAGTGGTTAATCTTTGATGCTTATGAAGGAAGTAACTCAATACACTATGCTAACCCTTCTTTCAAGTTGACCTAATCAAATCAAGTTTGAAGTAAATAACATCCTAGAGAGGACGAGAGAGAGAGAGAGAGAGGAATTCATACATGTATAATAATCATGTAGTGGTTAAGCCTCAACACTCTCAACATGAATATAATATGTAATTCGGGTATGATCCTTGATAAAGAGATCATGAAACCCTAATTGAGAAGGTTGATGAGCCCTAACCCTTATTTAGGGAAGTGATAGATGAAACCCTAATCCAGGGTAATGGTGTAACCCTAATCTAGGGTGATGATATGAGAAATCCCAATTGAGGGTAATATAATGAAAAACCCTAATTTAAAAGGATGCTTCATGAAAACCTTAATTTCAGGAAAAGCTATATGAATCCCTAATGTTTGGGGAAATGTTATAAGAAACCCTAATCGAGGGTGATGTTATGTGAAACCCTAATTAAGGGTGATGCCATGTAAAACCCTAATGCAGAGATGTGATGTGAAACCCTAATCAAGAGTGATGTCATGTGAAACCCTAATACAGAGATGTGATGTGAAACTCAGTCCAGGGTGATGTTATGTAATGCTATATGAAATCCTACCCTAATATAGGGTGAAGGTATGTGAAATCCTAATTTTGGATTATAGTGCATGAAACCCTAATCTTGGGCAATATGATGATAAACCATAACCATAATTTGGGTAATGGGATGAGTATTCCTAATTGACATGAATTGGGAAATCCTAACCCTAATGAGGGGATAATGATGCTACCCTTTCATTGCATAATGATGATATGTAATTGATATAACTATTATCATGTATACTAACCATGCAGGTATCATGAGATGTTGGACATAGCTAGGTATGATCTATGATGTTCTCTTATTGAATTTGTTTTATGAACCTTGTGAGCCATAATATGCTTTGTTGCCTAGTAAGAGGTAGCAAGAAATTAAATAGGATTTGAGAGCCATGTGAGATGCTTGTGTAGCAAGTATTATGTTTACTTTGGTTAGATGACCTGAAGGTATTAGTTACCTGATAAGTGGTAACAAGTATTATTTGATGAACTGAGGGTTTGAATACCCATATTCCATAATCATGATGATGAGATGTTAAGGGATGAGAATACCCATGATGTGATAAGGGATTGAGATCCCAATGTTTTATAAAGCTTTGAAAAGTACTTGATAGAAGTATTACTCATTCTTTGTAGCATTTGTTATAATCATTTATGTTTGAAAATCTGACTGATGCTAAAAGAATATAGTAATGTACTTAATTAATTAAGTGAAATCTTATAATGTAGAGACCTGGCCATAGATCCATCATCGTCAGTAGTTGGTGATGGTGAAATAGGTTTTCCTACAGGAACTCTTGGAGGGCATACTATTGAGTATGTGGGGGGTTATGGGCGCGAATATCCTTATGCCCTAATGGAGGAATTGATGTGAGATAAACATTAAATCTCTTAATCCTTCATTATATATGCCGGTATGAATGTATCACTAATCTCTCGAATGTCAGGATGGATGTATCATGAATCTCCCGATAATGTTAATACCGCATCGATGTGAGATAAACAAGAAATCTCTCAATTGCGAAGAGAGTACAGCTGCCACTGTAACTCTATAGCAAAGTTGCCAGGATACCCTGGAAAGATATTTAGAAGAGACATAAGATGTCCTACATTTTGTCCTCACACTGACTGAGGAGGATGAGGTCATGGGAATCCGGCTCTTCCTTGAACTATGTATGGTACCGCTTTCGATTTCACAATGGTCGGTTGGAGTATGAGCGGTATACCTCATCTCCTCAGGGCTTAAGTATGTTTGTAAAATGTAATCAACCATGTAACATAATTGCTTAAGGTTGAAATACGAGAATCATTGGTTGATGTTACCTTGCATAGCATGCCTTAAATGGATAAATGTTATACATGTTCTTCAATTCCTTACTAGATAGGTGACATGCTGCTTTATCAAGTTATAATTGAAATAATTTGAATAAGAGTATTGCTCTAATATGTTTAGGCATTGATTTATCTAGCTGATTAATATATATGATTCCTCTGCTCAGTTTTCATCTATTAAACTACAATAATAATATTTCTGGAAGAGAATTATATCTCTCGTTGGGACAATTTTCAATTGTCTCACCCCCGTGGGATCCAGCTTTTTAGGTAGACGCAGAAGAAGAGGCAAAAACCCTACAACAGGGGAAGAGAAGCAGCAGCAACAAGGACAACATGCAATGTTAGTCCAGGTGGAGGCACTAACTGTCATGTTTTGTATAGAGAGTCCTATGTGTCATCTCTGTACTCTCAGGTCCTCGGAGTTAGTAGTTAGTACTTTTAGTGATTCGATATGAGATTTTGGCTTGATGTCTCGTGGTTCTTATGCTGTCTATGTATAGTTCTAACAAGACAGTTGATGCTGGTAATCCTCGAGAAGAGACAGTACAAGATATATACTTATGAACCAGGATGTAAATATAATACATTGGTTCTTGACAAAAGAGTTTTCTTGTGTTTGGATTTCTTTGTAAATTGTTTTAATTTTTAGTGTTTTTCAGTAATTTCGCTGCTTATGTTTAATTCCACAATTAATTACACTATGACAGTCTGATTTGGTGTCGGGTCGTCTCAATCATAGTCACTTTAAAGTTGGCATGGAATGAAATAAACATTCAAGCGTATAATTTCAACCATGCGAGGAAAACCTTTGAGAAACTACATGAAACTACAATGGATAATCTTAGGTGTAACCACATACCTGTCTCAAGAGAATTTGCAGTCCAAACAGGAATAGTAGACTTAATCACACAATCAAGCAAGTCAACCTCTTTTTTTCGGAAAAATACTGGCCGTTAGATCCCGGGTCTCCTTTGATCGGGCGAGGATCGGAAGGCTCACGTCTCTCATGCCCACTCAGTTGATTGAACACACGGGGAGAGCCCTGGGTCGTTGATCTCCTCGCGAGTCAGCGGTTGACTTAGATCCTACGGTGCCCACTCTTCCTCCTACCTTCATTTTTGCAAAAAAAACTCACGGTGGCACCGCGATGATGAAATCGTCGGAGAGAGTGTAGTCACGTGGTAGAGAGAGAACAAAGATGATAACCAGTCGTTCGGGTTTGTGGGACTAGGGTGAGGTCATGGGTGCTTATATATATAGGCATTGGGGCTTGATTTAGGGTTTCCAACCCTCGCCTCTATTGGGTTTTTGGGTAAGATTAGGCATTTTGTCTAGAGGCTTCCACACCCCTTGAGAGCTAGGTTAGAATGGTTCAGAATCTTCTCCCAGATCCAACCCAACAATCACATCATTTGCTCACACACCAAGTTGTGAGAAAATCGAGATCAAAGATCCTATTTACACTGCACAAGCCTTCTCTTGTTTGACCTAGGTGATGGATAGGTGTTGTTGGATATTAGATCCAATGGCTTCTATAAGACACGCCAAAATATAATCTTTTGGAAATCCAATTTACATGTGACATTCAATACTTTCCCAAATTATTTCCAAACCCAAGGGATTTTTATAAAATTCATATATCCTAATCCATTAAGCTTTTTAATCCCAAAATTTTAGGGAAAATTCTTAATGACATAATATATCATTGCAAACAATTTGGGATTAAAAATAGAAAATAATAACTCTTTTTCTTCATATGCAAGTCATGCACCAGGATGGCATATATAATGCATTAAACTCATATTTCCTCTTTCTTCCTTTTCCATTCTCTTAATTTTGAATTTTCTAGATATTAGAAGGCAAGTGGTACTAAAACCATCCTATTGTGGCCACTTATGCCACCTTCTACAGAATTCCATATTTTCTTAAATAAAACATAAGTTATTTACTTACTTCTTGCCTTTTCCCTTATTAAGGATTTAACTTTTGCTCTTTATCCATCCATTGACTTATTAAAATAGGAAAAAACACGAAATTCATAATTCATGACAATTTTGCACGGAAACTCAAGTTGTAAAATAGTGCACATGAACTATCAAGAAAACCCCTTTTTATTAAATAATTGCATAATAATACAATCAAAATTGGGGTTATAACATTATCCTTCCTTAATGGAGCCATAAGAGCACAAAATGTCTTAAAAATGGTTTGAAATGCCAAAAATTTGGGTTCTTGGGCTTGAGGGGGTGGCCAAATCAGGATGTGTGCATGGCATATGGTCAACCCAAGGATCCAACTTGGGGATTTGATTTGGGTGGGGTGTGAATTTGTTATGTGCCTCCTTGCATAGAAATGCTAGGGTTGGGGGGAGGAGTGGAGCACCACCACTTGGTCTTCCAAGCATCATGGCCAAAGGGGGCATGTTCCAAATGTGCGCCTCTCCTTGACTACCTTTGTAAGTTGCCTCTGGGAAAATAGTTGTAACACATTTCAAACGGTGCATTTGGTGCTTTTGTTGAGGTGGATCCTACCAAAGAGGAAAGGGATCCTTAATTGGGATTCTTTGTGCCTGTGCCCATGTCCTCACACCTTATCTTTGTTGGTATGTCTGCCCAGAGAGCCAATCATATGATGATTGTAATGGCATGTCTTGTAAAAATTTGATTAATAATAAAGGCAATCTTCCAATTTATTCTATTTTATTCAATTATGATATAATGACGAAACATAATAAATTTTTAAATAATGTATTACTCAATGACGTATGCCTTCGGGTTGAGGACCTGAATGATGAGATCATACTATGTGATAACCCATCACACAAAGTGAGATTACTCAAAACTTAAACACGATCAACCCCTAATAAAACACATGTCTAAAAGAGGGTTAAATAATACCGATTAAATTTTCACAATCTTACTCAACAACATTTGTATAAAAGCCCAACATCTCAGATTATTTTATAAATCATACCAAAAATTGCTTACTTTGACATTGTGGCCTTAGCCACAACAAATACACAAGAGATATCATCTACATGTACAACATCGGAATACTACAAAAGCTTGAGTCAATAAAACACCATATACAAAACTTTTCCCCCAGACCTGAGAGTATAGGGATGACTCTAGGACATGCTAGACATCTAACCAACTTTCCTTCTATTTTCCATAACATCTGCTCCTCCTCGCTGCCCCGAGTCCTCTATTGCTACTAGCGATCACCTAAAAATATTGTGGTGACCCACGAGTGAGACTCATGTCCCAGTGAGAGATATAACCACTCAACAACACTTATTGATTACAACAGGTTATGAAATTAAACATGTCCAGTAGATTAAACTGATTAAACAAATAGATAGATAAAGCAACATAACAAAATTATTAATCATAAGGGCTTGTTAAGAGCAATTCTAATAAGACACTTAGAAGCTAGCATTATTCTCAGTTACCAAGTATAGATATTACTATGAGCATAAGCATCATCATGAGCCTGACTAGCATCATAAATATCCATAATACGATGAGCATTTTTGAATCGTAGGAGCATGTCTAATAATATATCATATCTACAAAACTAATAGCTTAAGCTTATCTAATAGTATACCATATCTAAAAAGATTGGCATACCCAATAGGATAAGAAAATCTAACAACATGTTCATGCCTAATAGAATATCATGTCTAATAGGATAATCATATCTACATCTTAAATAGAGTTCACAACATAAGAAAAACTACGACCATAAGCACATTTAGTAATATAAGCATAGATAACAACATGAGATAACTATCATCATAAACATAACCAACAATAGAATTATATCTAACAACATAAGCATGACTACTTCTCTTATTGCACTATACATCATCTATAAGTGAAAAGAGAAAACAAGGGTTATCATCCAATGTGAAGCGTGTTTAACCCTAATAGATATGCTACACGATTGTTAGTGTATTTTATTAAGCTTTGGGGAGTTTAAGGTATACCACTCAAACTCCAACTGACCATTGCTAAGTCAAAATCACTTATGTACAAGATCCAGGATGATTGGAATCCTAAGATCTCATCCTCCCTGGGATAGTACAAGTCTGCCACAACGACATATAAGTCAAGCTGCAAAACAACCTATTCTCCCTTGGTATATAGGTCCCAACGCTAGTGAAACTGAGATATGAATGAAACCATTCTCCTACCGAGGTATGACCGTAGTTGTAAGGAGTGGGATCCCATAGGGACCTACTCGCTACTAAAATAAAAAGGCAAAATCCTGTATAACCAAAACCATCATAAATTGTTCACAAAGGGATGATAACCAATTCATTCACATGTATGTATCATAAAACCAATAATGTAGCAGCTAAAGAGAAATATATCTAACTATTATAATTGAGTGTCTATGAAACTTCTTCACTACACAAGGTGTACATAGAAGGAAACAAAAGGAACTATTAAGCAAAGGGTCATCCCACTATCTCAATCTACCTCCAAAAGCTAGATAAGGTAACTCCTGCATAACCTTGGTCAACTTTAGGCAACGTCTCCTTTCTCACTACCTAGGGGTTGGAAGCATACCCCAAAAAGAAGAAAAAGATGGAAATTGTCAGCTATCAAAGTAGGTATGTGCATATTATAGGGATTGGACAATATAAAGAAAATAGGGACAACATATCTCAAGGCTTCCCATAGAATAAAGAAGAAACATCCAATTAGATATCAAAAATAAATTCTTCATATAGTAAGATAAAAGAGAATATATGAAGAAAACATTAAAGCTCACATGAAGTCAAATCTTACCTTTAAAATCTCAAGAAGGGAACAACAATTAATAATAAGAATTATGCATGTGGGTAAACTAAATAATAATCCACAAAATAACATTTTGGGGTATATGGCATCATCACCATAACCGTACATTATGGCATCACCACCATAATCTTTGAGGTTGTAATGGCATCACAACGCAATTACCCAGGGACATGAATCACCATATGCACCCTTTGTTGGTATTACACACAATCAGAATACATCACCCAATGTGAAAATAAACAAATTACCCAAACCAAACATGAATTATAAATATAGAGGCAGGCAGAGATATAGTCACATCACTGTAAAGGTGTCCAAATTTCAAAGTTATCAAAGAGAAGTATAAGCATGACCAAATTAGGGTTTCCATTAATTATAGATTACCGACACCAACAAGATGCAAACTATTTGAAATAGCCACAAAATATAAGCACATGATCCAATTAACAATCATCATAGAACACGGGTCCAATTTCAAGATTAAGAAACAATTGATACAACTATAAGAGAATATGTGACATCTAAATAATATGTCACCATCAAGTCTAAGAGAGAGAGAGAGGAATAACTAATTTTCCAGTATGACTCATAAGAGTATGCAACATACCTTACTGATGTGTATATTAGGTTAGGATCCACATCCTAGATCCAATTAGAGTTTATCTTCACCTGATATCATATTAGATGTAAACCATTAATGAATGACTATTTTAAAACCCTAAAAATAACACCTTTTTATTAAAGTGGGATTATACTCTAAAAACTTCACCAAATGATTAGTTAGATTCTCTTGATTAAGAAACCATATATTTTTGTTCAATTTGAAGTTATTATGATTAAAATACATTTTTGGTAAATTTTACACATTAAAATCATTTTCTATAAATCACCTCTCGATAAAATTCAAAATAAAACTTCAAAAGTGTTTTATTAGAAAGATCACATTTTTCTGATTCCAAGACATATTTTACTTTAATTTTTGGACAACCAGAACAAAAGTTATGATTTTCATGAAATCGACCAATCACAAAATGCCAAATAAGCAAGACGCTTGTGAGAGAGGAAGAGATAGAGGGAGAGGGGTGGGCCACATGACTTGGCCCAATAGCACGCCATTAAGTCACAGATCCGTGCCTGCATGGCTTCATCAAAGCATGGAGAAAAATAAAAGCCAGAAGACAACTTTACCCCTAAGTGAAAAACAAAGTGAAAAAGAAGAAGCGAGGGGCAGAAGGGTAAAAGACCAAGGGAGATTGTCCCCTTTCCTTGCTCATGCCATGGGAGCCGAGCATCAAGGAGAAGCTTGCTTTGGTTTTGGGAAAAACCGTGATACTCGACCATTGGCCAAACCAAGAGAAAATAAAGGTAGAAGAGGGTCATACGAACTCACCACAAGAAGGAATCGAACAATGGTGCAGTGAGGAGAGAGCACAGCCGACTGGTGTTGTCCCACGGTTCCCAAGTTTGCAGTGGCAAAAGACACAATATTGAACAAAATTGATGCTAGAGGAAGGTTTTCCAGTGCGTAAAGGAGGTAGGGGTGTCGATATATATAGGGTCATTTAGGTTTAATGGCTCCCGGGGTAGGAGCCTCGAGAAGCTTTTGAAAAATGATTTAGGCATTTCATAAAAAGAGGAAAGTAGGGCCTGAATTAGGGATCATCCATTGTAGATTACTCTCCCGAATCTAGAACACCAAAAATTTGAAAAACCTTCAAGAAACAAGTGAGGAAATCGTGAAATACTTAACTCTACGATCGGTGCGCCGTCCGCTCGTGATCGGATGGCTCACATTACGGCCGAATTAGTTGTGACATTTAAATGCAATACTATTTTGATTCGAACAAAGTGGTGTATTTATTTCTTTAACTTTATCAAAAAAAATTTCTTTAACTTTTCTGTCTCCTCTTTTGAGGGTGCAAACGACCTCAAATATTAATGAAATTTTGCATCTACAATAATTTGAGTATATAGAATTCGAATATACAATTAGCTTTCCTTTTAAAGACTTCTAATTTATTGATTAAGTAAAATCTTATCTTCTCTTTCCTCATGCATTAATGACTCTAGGGTTTTGCAAAAATAATGAAAGTTCACTCATAAGTCATATTAAGTGTGTTGGATGCGAATTTGACATTATTTCCATTTGTTGAAGTTGTTTGCTATTTTAATTAATGATTTGAAGGTTCTACACATTTTCTCTCTCCTAAATTCACCTTTTCATCAAATATTTTCCAAATTGGAAGAAAATTCACCCAAAGGTCTATTTTAACATGTAGAATACGAATTTGTCATTATTTAATTTTTTGAAGACTTTTATTATTTTATTTAATACATTTAAATCTTATCACTTATTTTAGCCTTTTAATGAATTAGAGGACTCTAGAAACTTTCTAAAAATATGAAACTTGGTCTACAAGTAATACTAAGTATGGGGAACATGATTCTATCATTAATTAATTTTTAGCATATTATTTAATAATTTTTGGTGTTTAAATCATTTTCCCTCTCATGGGTAAAATAAAATATTTAAGATTGTCCAAATCAGATAAAAAATTCACAAAAAGACTAATTTTGACATGTATATTATGCATTTGAGGTTTGTTTCCACTTTTCAAGTTGTTTAATAATTTATTTAATAATTTGGAGAAGAACGCATTTTTTCCAATTCCAATCAATGTAGAGATAATTATTAATTTTCTAAAATTGTGAAACTTTTCACTTAAGTAAAATTTTACCTCAATAAAATGAAATTGAGGTTAGAATTATCTTTTAAGATTCCCTTTTATGATTTTTAGGTAATTTATTTCACATTTCCACTATTTATCACATTAAAACATTTAATGCTTTAATTTCTTGAGTTTATCCTTTTCTATTTTATTTCTTTTTCTCTTTCTTATTCGAAATAGCCAGAGAAGGTTCTAGTATGAATTATTTACTATTATCCCTCTTAAGTGGTAAAATTGCATTTTAATCCCTCATTGAAACATCCACTACAATATTTATGCATATAACCTTACATTAACATAATTAGTGTTTAATTTCATCCCAAACCATTATTATTTTGAAAAATTAAACATCAAGGCACGAAAAGGATATAAAGGATATGAAGAACTTAGATTATGAGTTAAACTAACAATTTACCCAAGATTCGGTATGTTACAATAGTCATCCTCAAAACATATCACATATATTGAATCATATCATCTGAGATACGACCTCAATCGCTCTCCTTCCAGGGTATGACCACATCCATCCCCATGGACATGCATATACTAAAAAATATATGACTTTGAGCTTCCATTATGGGCATACTCGTTTCACCATCCAACAAGTCCTGACACTAGAATGGATCTACGACAAAAGTCACTACATGATTAAGGTTTCACTTGATTAGTTAATGCCAATTGGGTGAATTAAGGCTTTATCAAACAAGTATACAAACAAAACCTAATTAATTTCTAACAAGCATTAATATATAACAACTCTGGAAGGTATAAAATGTATGAGGCTAAATCCTTATTTCAACATCATAGGTTTCCATTCATGAGACTGTACTTGTCATCACACCAACACATTATATAAACCCCTATCACATTATCTCAAGGTACCAACCCTCATCACATCATGAAGAGGATCACACCTCTATTAAGGTTCAACCATGCCCAAAGGTCATTGAGTCCATCACATTATCTCCTGTAAGAACATTGTTATCTTTCCATGCCTTCCAAAAGGCTCAACAAACCATCATCATATTTGTGATACATATGTTCACCATAACATTGCAATAAAGAACTAATAGATGTTCACATGATAACATAGGAAGAGTATCTTAGCATTAAGGGCATTCCTTTATTATAACAATACGCAAGAAAACTAGGAATAATTATCCACCATCATTTAGTTGTACTAGGGTTAGGTTTTAACAATGCAAGTTGAACTTTAACATTTCAAATTATAATTTTACAACAACCTTAGGTTTATATTCATTCAAGGGAAAAGGTAGGACTACAAACTAATAGGCTTGAAATAATTGACTTTAAATCATCAAATCCAAATCATTGGGTTAGGTGCAACAAGAACAAGACATCAACTCATACGTAAGACTATTAGTTTCAAGGGAAACATGACCTTTGAATTATGTATATTAATCACCACCATCAGATCAAGTGCATTAAGCACAACAAATCAAATCATAGACCACACATTAGACTGTCAAGTTTAAGGCAAAAAAACCATTTCATCATGTATCTGAATCACCACCATTGAATCATAGTCGCATAAAATATAACCATCGGATTAGGGTATCCGACTCAAAACTTCCAAGTATAAATCACCACCCAAGACCTTCAGATGTTAGATAGGTAAAACCATCATATGCAATACATGTAAAACCTTGAGACATTCATCTAGGAAAATCATCTACTTATATATTAGTGAAACCATTGTTTATCTTAGCCAAGCAAACCATCGATTGAGTAACTAAGTGAACCATCATTCTAATACTTAGAGAAAACAGTCCATAACCTTTTAAGATGACCATCGGTTGTGCCACTAAAAAGTACCATTGATCTAACACTTAGATAAATTATCAAATAAGCAATTAAGGTAGCCATCGATTGTGAACCTAGTGAGACCATCAATTTCATCACTAGATGGAAGAACAAACTTTAAACATCAAGTGAAAGCCATCGACTCATTAGAGGGGAAAAACCATCCTTTGGCTAGGGTTTAAGGAACCATCATTTGAACAAAAGATAGGAGAAACATGACCATCCATTTTTGAGAACACTAAGAATAAAAACAACAAAAATGTGTGAACCATCAGTTGGCATAAGAAGCCCAACATCGAGCTATGGAAATAGGAGAAAATCAGCTCAAAGCATTACAGATAAGCCATAGTTTCAGAGAGAAATAAGACCGTCAAATTGAACCACTTGTGAGAGCATCATGACCATGGTTTCTCAAGAATAAGAAAGTACACAAAAGAAGCTAAGTCCAACCCATCAGTTGGAATAAAATGGTCAAACCAAACAGTTCCAAAACCAACTGTCAGATTGATACACAAGGAGGGAAAATCTGCCTAAAACCCTTGGATAAAACACCGTTCATGAGGCTTAAAATAACCATCAATCATTCAGTGATGAAGAAAATAGAACCATAATTTCTCAAGATTACTAAATTCATCAAAATAGTAGCTAAAGTACCATAATAGTTCCTTCCTAAAGGCCAACCCATCAGGTCATTTAACAAGTGAGAAAACATTTAAGGCATCAAGTAAACCATAATTTCAACCATTAAAACACCATTAATTACTATGATTATGGAAACCATTGACCAAATAGAGATAAGAATATTATCATCATGTGTTATTAGACATATAAAAAGTCCATCAAAATAGTATCAAAACACCACCGTTGTTCACAAAACACTGGCCATCGATCATGAGGCAAGGTAAAAATCAGCTCAAAACATATCAAGGAGAACCATCGATTCTCACCGCAACTGATTCATGGTCAAGCAAGGTATAAAGTTCATCTTACAAATATAGAACGTGCAAAAGATTAAGGAGAGTAACAAGAAAATTATCTACTCAAGAATCCTCATATAGATGCACAACTTAACTAAGGATTTAAATTTTCTACCCATTATTATGTTCTAGAGCAAGATTTGTTCATGGCAAGTTAAAAGTAATGAAGATAGTTATGCAACTCATGTAAAGCATGAAGGTGAGGCTACAAATAGAAAAGTGGCTCAGGAAAGAGAGAAGAAAATCCTATCTTTAAATTCCCCACTCGTCCAAGCTAGATTTTCTCTAAGAACAAGCAACCCTAGGTCATGGAAGCAAGAAGAAAGGTGTTCTTCAAGAGTTCTAGCACAAACTTCACCATGGAAACCATGGATCCGATCAAGAAGAAGATAAGGGAAAGTAGTACAGTAGGGAAAATAAAGTAAAGAGAGAAGATCTTACTTGCTGAGGTTAAGAACAAGCTAAGGAAGACCCACAAGCTTGAAGAGATGGTAGATCTGAGCTCTATCTGCACATGCTAGTAGATCGACCAAGCTTCATCTACCTTGAGCCCCTTCTTCTTCACCAAGTAGGTGGGGCAAGTTCTAGGCAGAATGGAATAAGAGAGGATGAGCTAGGAGTGTAAATAATTCATCGACATGCAACGAGGGAAGTATAAGAAGCTAAAAGAGAGAGAGAGAGAAGGAAGAGGTAAGGTGTCTAGCCAATCTCGCCAAGTGTCCAAGGTCAAGAGCATCTTTTCCATGTAAACTAGCAGCCCAACGTTAGTGGAAGGTCAGGAGGTCCACTAAAACTTGAGTCCCATGTCAGACCTCGACCCCACACACAAGAAAACCCATCGAAATATTACACAAGGTAGCCCATCTATGAGAGGAAATCCTAAGTTCAACCGTAGGTAGATGTCACACACAAAACCAAGGTGCATCTAGGCACCCCATGGTACAAATAGCTCCAAATTGATATGAAAACATGTGAGGCACAACAAGCATGTAAAAATTGTAAGAAAAAACTTCGGATATGGGTAAATTGCATAAAAGTCCAAAATGTGCACAAAATAACATAACTTGCATAAACAGTGTCCAAACTGGACCGAACTTAAAACATAGCTTAATTAATAGGTATAAAAGCATAAGAAAGAGTTTGATTAAGCATCTAAGCATATAAGTAGGTAAATTAAGCATCATTAGGGTTTAGGCTACGTCAAGGGTGTTACAACGGATGTCAAGAGTATATGTATTCTTGTTATTTCACTAGTTGGATGTTATTATAGAAGGCTAATAGACAAAAATAACACTTAAGACTAGAGTGTGTGTTGGTTGATGATAGAATCTCATTAGTCATGATATGTGATATCAAACCAAGGACATATACACTTGTCGGAGAATAGTGTATCAGACAGACCCACCATGAGAGTGACACATGAAAACCATGATTGGTAGTCAGAGTCATTTCTCATGGTGATGGTGGTGATTGTGGTTCTTAGACCTAAAATCACTACACTTATCACATATATTTTGGTGTACTTTGACACCATCTACCGTGATCTTGAATAATAGTTTCCATAAAGGTGGTGCTCATGTGCACTATGACACATGAGGATGACTATGAGTGATGTAGATGGGATTTGTCCCTCCTAGAGGAGTTTGATATCCTGGTCACTTGATAATTGGGACTGAGAAATGCATGACCATGCTGGTGTGAGTCAATATGTGATATTGAGACTACACATATCTTAGACAGTCTACTTCAATTTAAGGAACATAGATTGAATGTTGAAGAGGATGACGATTCCATGACACAAGTTCAATCTGGATATCAGAGATAAAGGAACTATACATTCACTATAACACCAATCATAGATTGTAGTTTTATGTTGTTTTCCAACTCTCCAGTTACTTGGGTAGCAATGAAGTCTTGCTAGATACCAATCATTTCTTGTGAAATCATAAAATAATTATGAATATCACTGCCAACGTAATTTGGAGCCTACCGGGTCAAACACATAGAATGTATTGAAATATGAATATAATTGTGGACGTGATTGGAAATATTCTAAATCAAGTTGATTACTAAAACATTTAGGTAATCTACATGAATAATATTGGAATACAATCTGAGTTACTTGGTTAAAATGTTTAAGACAATTAATTAGACTTAAATTGTTAAGTTGTCTGGCTAATCTTAAGCAATTGAATAGATCAATGTGACAAAAATGAGTTAATCAATTAATATGATTAATTGGTTAATTAATTGTCTTAGAATATTCTTTTAATAGTCCATGGGTGGATCACTTTAAATGCAACCACAACCTTTTGTTTTCCTGGGGGTTTTGGGAAACCCTGCTTCCTTTCCTCTGCTATTTATAGGGACATGACAATAGGATTTTAAGATAATGTTCTAGTACATGGACCCTAACCATAACCATCCCCAAGAGAGAGATAAGGAGAGCAACGTGATGCTAGAATGTCGTAAAAAAGAAGGCTACTCCTTCCCATCGGTTTGAGAAGCATTACAAGACTAACCTTGCTTAAATTGCTGAATAAGCTTAACTATCATACATGAGTTCTTAAAACCTTAATATAACCTTTTGAAAAGTTTTGATATCATGTGACAAGCTTAAGATTCACATTTTGGTCCAGTTTGGACAATATTTTTGCAAGTTATGCAATTATATATACATTTTGGACTTTTCTACAATTTGCCCATATGAGAGGTTTAACTTGGAATTTGTCACATGACTTATGTTCATTATATGTTTTATTATCATGCTTGAGGTTTTTGGGCCATATTTCACCTAGTTGTACCTTGGTTTGGTGGTGTTTCTCTTCAATGGTGACTTAGGGTTTACCCCTTCATGGATGAGCTACCTTTAGAGGCTCTAGATCAATGGTCTCCCTACTTGGTGGACAACTGATGGTCATCAACAGGTGGTGACAACTAACGGTCATCCCTATATGGTATTAGGTTGATGGTTTTCTGGTTTTGGTTCACTTGTACCGATGGTTCTTTGAAAGAGGTGGTCAACTGATGATTCACCACTTAAGTGAATAAGGTTCCAAATAACTGATGGTTCCTTTGCTTTGAGGTTGATTTTGCATGGAGAGTCAACAACCAATGTCTAACCAGGTATCCATGATTGGTGGAGCTTCTTCTTGCATGGCCGTGGAAGCTCTTTGCCATAGACACATGAAGAGTTGCTAGGACACCTCAAGCTTCTTTTCACCCTTATCCATAAGCTTTATACACCTATCCTTTGACTCAAAAATTAAACCTTTGGTTCCTTATCTCTTCTCTCCTCTCAAAGCTTTTTACTCCCCTTATTGGTGGTGAACAGAGTGCCCAAGGAAGAAGAAGGTAGCCGACCTTCTTGGTTAAGCATCTAGGATTTTGTTTTGCTCTCTTATAAGGCTTGTGGAGCTACCCTTGTTGTTTCTGACCTAAACTCGTAAGTATCTCTTTCTCTCCTTCATTTCTTTCTCTATTCTTCTTCCTCCTACCCTCTTCCTATATGGAAATATGATGTTCCATGGTAAAGTTTGCTCTAAAGCTCAATGAACCTACCTTTCTTGTTCCTTATGATTAGGGTTTGCTTCTCTTGTGGAGAAAGGTGCTAGTTGGCCGAGTTTAGAGCTTATAATACAGTTATTTACCTTATTTTCTCGAGTTTTATTGCTTATTGGAGTCTAATATTCTCCCTAGATGCTTTTTTATAACCCTCTTCTTATTTATTTTTTACCACAAACTTGCTTTCTCAAGTTCTGGCTCTAAAATGGTGATCTAAGCTTAGAGAATCTATGCTTGCTTAGGGTTTTGATTTTTTTGGTGTTCCTTGCTTAGTTTTCACTTTAGCTGAACCTAAAACCATGTTCATGATCTTCCTATGGAAGAGGAAGACTTATATCAGATTTTCATTTCAACTGATGGTGCTTAGAACCTATCAAATGATGGCCTATACTTAGAATTTTTAGGTTGTTTTCCACTTTATACACGAACTAGTGGGTGACCTTTCACTAGAACCAGATGGAGTTCTTTATAACAATCGATGGTGATAGCCAATGGTGTCAACTAATAGACTCTTTTGGAAGCTCACTCATTGATTGGTTAGTGCCCTATAGATGGCATGAACCGATGGTGATATTAGCTCAACATCTGATGGAGACAAATGATGGTAGTGTTGACCCTATTAATCATTGGTGACACAATGTGTCACAAATGATGGTGGTTCAGGTTACCACAAATGATCATGAGTCAAGGTTTGAATTGTTACTTCATTTAAGCCCTAAATCGATGGTTTCTTTGATTATATGATTCAAGGGTTAGACCTACACCCCAACCGATGGTTTTGAATAATGAACCTGGTCCAATGGTTGAGATTGGATGATTCAACATCTAATGATTTAGAATGAAGCTTCTAATTTGATATCTAAGTTCTAATAATGTGAATTCAATGGTTCGATACCCTTAAACTTGTAGTCTTACCTTTTCCCTCGTATGAATATATTTGAAAATCACCATAATAAGTGGATGTGAAACTTTAGTGAGATAAAGATGGTTAAACCTGACCATAATGTAACTAAGCGATGGTGACAGATTGTAATTAGCCCTCTTGAATGATTAAATGTGACAATGAAATACTCTCTTCTTGTATTTAAACCATACTATGATGCTAATTGAATATCCTATTTCCTTGCTATATTAATCTTATATATCACATGTGTGCTGACAATCTGTTGAGCCTTATTCTAAGGCATGGATAGATAATGTAGGACATGCAAGAAATAATGTAATTGTCTTAATGACCTTTGCGCATGGATGAGCCTTGAATGAGGTGTAACCCTCTTTATTATGTGAAAAGGGTTGAAGCCCTGGAACCATGTGATAAGAAATTGTATGCTGAGGTGAGATGATGGCAAGTATAGTCTCATGTATGGAAATGAATAGTACCATGTGGTGATTGTGATTAAAAGTTATATCTAACACATTTTATATATTCTGAATTTGTTACACTTGTATGCTTGCAAGAAATGAATTATGGATTATATATTTACTTGTATGATGCATCCTTAATTCACTCAATTGGTGTAATTAATCAAGTGAAACCCTAATCATGTAGTGCCATGTTCCATAGAACCATCTTCATTGTCAAAACTTGCTGAATGGTGAAATGAGTATTCCTTAAGGGAAACTCAGAGTGCACACTGTTGAGTATGCAGGGTGCTTGTCACCTTGATCCCAAGTGTATAGGGAGGATGACTGTGTTCATACCTAGCCCTTAGTTTGAGAACGATTGTGGTCGTGTCTTGGTGATTATATATATGATGAAATTTGAGGACATTTGTGGTTGTACCTCAGATGGTAGGGTTTGCATACCCACTTCCTATCACTAGTACCGTGACCTATACCAAGGATGGATGAAGCTATTAGCAACTTGTCCTAATGTGTCGCTATGGCAGAATCATACTGACCCAGAGGGAAGAAGATCTTAGGAATCCCATTCTCCTAGATCTTGTATGGCACTAATTTTGACTTAGTAGTTGTTAGTTGGGACTTGAGTGATATTCCTCAAATCCCTCAGGGCATAATAAAAGATGTAATACAAGATGTGTAGTATATTTGCTAGGGTTAAGTACTTTCACATTTATTGAGTATCCCTTGCCTTATCATTTATACTACACAATTGTTGTATAATACAATCTTATGAAATCTGAGTAATCATTGATAAAAGAAATAGATTTATTTGTTTCCAATATATACTCTGAAAATCATACTTACTGCTAAGCCTATTTACTTAACTTGGTTAGTATGCTTGAACTGTTCAATTTGAACAATTGCTTATCAAATACTCCAACCTTTTAGTCTATTTACTATTAATTAATCTGTTGTAATAAATATCTATTGGAGAGAGTTTGTGACGATCCCATATCCTATATACTTTCCATGATGAAATTCCCTAGATATGCATGCACTCATATCTATAAGATTTTAAGAGGGAAAATATAAGGGATTGTGATTGTCATCTAGAATATACAGAAGCCAGATCTAGTTCACAAAACATCATACAGAATGCTACATAACATCATCATCCAAAACATAAATAGTCATGATTACATTATTCAATGGAAAGAAAGACTAGTTCTAGGAAATGAAAATCACATAGGACATGAGACATCCAATACATCATCTAAAAAAAGAAAAAAAAATGCAACTAGATATAAGAAAATAGAGATTAACATCCATCTAGCTAATATCCTCCAAGGAACTTTATTACACGTCTTCTGGTAGTTTGATGTGCATTTACTTGTTCTTTACACCTAGAAAATATGTGATACAGATGAATCAACAAAAGTTGTGTACGTGGGTGAAATACTTGTATAGTAACTTGCATAATGAAAGATTTGAGAAAGTAAGAAAAAGAGAACATTATATTAGGGCGGAGAATCAGGTAAACATTTCTTTTATACATATCTTCAGATGGCTTTGTACTACTAAGTGTCAACACCTTATCTTACATACATGCTAGGCTCTCCCCACCCCTAGGGATATGGGGATCCCCACCCCTTGGGCTATGGGGATGTGTTTGACATTAATATTTAGATGAGAGAGGGATTACTATCTCGCTTCATTATCTACGATCCACCTTACTCTTATATGTTTTTTTATGTTAACATGCATCCAAGAATTTATATGCAAATAAAAGCATCCAAAGTACATCATATCATTATGCATTCATGAAAGCTAGTCCAATACTTAATAAAATCCACGTACATGTTGTTATCGGCTATGGATTCCAAGAGTCTAGAGAAACAATAAAAAGATCACCCTAAAAAGAAATCAAGGGTGTATGTCACTATAAGTCCATATGACCCAAGACTAAGGTTTGATCTTTATTTAGAGTTCATTTCATCTTCTTATGATTAGATAAGGATTATCTATGGATTTTATCTCGTTTTAGAGTCACAAGATCAGATCTCAAAATTAGGGTTTCATTTAGTTTATAATATCCTTTATTATTTAAGAAGGAATCATTCAATATTAGGGTTTCTATAGGGACTAGGTCATTAATAGTTCCCCTTTAGGGTTCACATGATTTAAAAAGATAAGAGTTGGATCTAGGGTTTTGAGGAGTCATTTAGGATTCATAGGAGATCACTACTTAGTTAAGGTTTGACAAAAAATAAACAAAATCCATTATACGTGGAGAGAGAAGCTAAAATTAGGGTTTCCATAATATTTGGATTTACTAAACATGGCCTAATTAGGGTTTCATGATGTATGAGTATCAGTGACTCAATTAGGGTTTAAATATCAGAGTATCAGATCTCAATCATGAATAACCATTATTTAACAATATGATAATAATAATATGATCATTAGGACTTTAGGCTATTATTTTTTGAAAAAGGAGATAGATTCAGGTTATGATAGCATTTCTATTAGATTCCTCATATTTTTTTTAATAAAAATCAAATATATGTTTGTTATTATATGATATTCCTAGCATATTCTAGGATTTCCTAAGATAAATAGATTTCTATTATTAAATGAAAAGGGACGAGAATAAATACCTTGATCAACAACAAGATCCGATTGGATCAATGGCCAGGACTGATCAGGTCTTCACGAGGTTGAGTGTGGCTTGACTGTTGACCTGTGACTTCCTTTTGGTGATGTGGTGGTCACAGATTGGTCCACCTCAGGTTCACATGTCATCTCACTCCCTCCTCTCTCTCCTTAGTTGCCTTGCAATCGGCTCTGAGGTGGCAGACCAGGAGTGGTCCACCTGGCGCCATGTATCTCCCTCCTCCTCCTTTGCTGCATGCTCAAGCATCTTGCTCTCCTTGACTTCGACCAGGATCTTCTCACATTGCAGACCTCCTCTCGATTGAACAAAGTTAGATTCACCTTCAAGGAGGCAAGCCAATGCATGGAGGCACCCTTGTGGTGTGCGACTTCCTCAGAGTCATCACGTCACCCAGTCATAGTGAGGAGGTAGCCAGAGTAGGTGGTGCAAAGCATGAAGAAAGGATCTAGGACCTCAGGTCCTAGACAGGAAGCTTCATGTGAGGATGGAGAAAGTGATGGTGATGAGGGATTGATGGGAGATGCTCTATGATAGTGGGGTCGTTAAGGTTTTGGATTTTGAAGATGGCGTTGGTGTTGAGGAGTGGTTAGGGTGTTCGAGCATTTTTCAGAGCAAATTGAGGGTCTGAGTGGGTAAGGGATGGTGTGGCGGAGCTTGTGTGATAGAATTCTAGGTATATAAGGGCTAGGGTAGGAGATTCCCAATTTGGCACGCGCCACCAGTGAGAGAAACAAAGAAGGGGGAGTTTGTTCTCCCATATCCGTGGGCAAGGAACTACGTGGAAGGGGTCATTGATAGAATCTTGGAGAGAGGAATACCTCCTCTAAATATCTCATGTAGATATGGCCAGGGTGGTTATATTGGTTTAATCAAAATCTAATTGGAGACGGCTGAGGAAAGCGGGAGTTAGATGACGAGGCCTCCATCGTCAGATCTCCCTTGAATTGTGATCGATCCAATCCAATGTCTAGGATCTATGGCTAGATCATAGCCCATGCCCATGACGCATACATGACATAAATGTCACACATTAAATGGCAATTAATCCGAAACTTAGGTCATAGGATTTAATAAATGGTGTAATGTACATTAATTTCAATTCCTTATAACTCTTCAATCGTTTATCCAGTTAAAGTGAAATTTTAATTGGAGATTCTTTATGATGTCATCTATCTATGGTACATATTTGAGGGTCAAACTCAAATGTTGACTAGAGTTACTGACTAGGTACAATAATACACGCAATTTACCCTAATGTTCATTTGGGGTTTGTTTTATTACAAAATTTGTGTGTGTATATGATCAGAATAATTGAGGGAGATGGTTGAGGATATTCTAGACAATAATTTAAGTAATTTTCAATGTCATCAAATTTACAAGAGAGATAAAATAAATAATACAAAAACTCACTTTGTCACAGAGTTATATCTTCATTGTGACATGGGTCTCACCCGTGGGTCACCACATCTTTTTAGGTGGTCACTGACAACATGGTCGAGATCGTGTTGTTGAAGAGGAGCAACATGTTGATTGATAAATACAAAAGGTTGGACAACTATAGTTTTTAGTAGTAGACTCCTAGTTTCATCCCTGTACTCTCTGGTCTGGGTACGAGAAGTGTTTTGTGGATGATATTTGTATCGACACAAGTTTTTGGAAGTATGCCAATGTTTGTACTATATGACATATACATATGAAAATATCTTTTGTATACATGTTGTGGCTGAGACCACTTGATACATATGTAAATACCTTTTATGGTATATGAGTTTATGAAAAAGATGGACCTTTATGTAAATGTTTTAGTACTTGATTATGATGTTGAAATTGGTTTTAGTTCTTCCGCTTTTCTAACTATGTGATTAGTTAGTAGTTGATCATGTTTTATGTTTTGAGTAATCTTATTTAGAATGATGAGGTGTCACAATTAAGTTGGTATCAGAGCTCTAGGTTCATTGAGTCTATAGGGACATAGGATTTAGGTTTGAGTTTGTTCTTATGCATCCAACAT
This sequence comes from Alisma plantago-aquatica, assembly GCA_963693085.1. Taxonomy (NCBI): domain Eukaryota; kingdom Viridiplantae; phylum Streptophyta; class Magnoliopsida; order Alismatales; family Alismataceae; genus Alisma; species Alisma plantago-aquatica. The sequence goes on from OY856409.1 coordinate 689,526,894, forward strand.
ATCTAATTATAGCTAATGCTTATGCAGATATGTATGGAGGACATAAGAATACACTAAAAGTAGCTATGTTGCACTAAGTGGAGGTGGTAGGAGGCAAGCACATAATGATAAAGTGCCAGAAGTGGGGATGGAGCAGCCCATGATGCCTCAGTTTGACCCAAAAACTATAGCCAACCCTACATTTCAGTCCATGTTTGGACACATGATGGCCATAATTACGCATCTAGCGAATAGAGTGTTATCTTCTCAAGATAGGGAAGCCATCCTTAACGTGGATTCCCAAGGTGTCAGGAAGATGTTTGAATGTCTTAGACATGTCGGGGCGATTGAGTATGCTGGTACTTCAGACCCAACATATGCTGACATGTAGCTAATAAAGTTGGAGAAAGCATTCAAGATTTGAAACATCCCTGAAGAGTACAAACTTAAGCATGTGATATACTTGTTGAAGGATAGTGTAGGCCACTGGTGGACCATAGAAGAAGAAAAGAGTCCAAGAGTGGTGATAGGATGGGAGGAGTTTTGTTGAGAGTTTGTCAGTTGATACTTCTCGGAGACCTATCTAGATGAGAAGATCTCACAGTTTGAGAAGATTTGTTTGGGAGCAATGACCATCAATGAGTATGAGTCAAAGTTTATGGAGCTTCTGATGTTCTGCCCTCATATGGCAACGATATATAAGGAAATGATCTGTAGGTTTGAGAAGGGTCTGAGTACTGAGTTGACTACTACGACGTCAACTTTGAATAATAGAGAAAGGTTTTCCACCTTTGTAGAGTAAGTTTGGTGGATTGAGAGGTCTTCTACAGAAAAGCATGAAGCCAATGCAAAGAAAAGACCAATTCAGTTCCAAGGGCAATCTTCTTGAGGCTTTAAGGAGCAAAGGTTTTCTCCACCATAGTCACAACAAAGACTAACTTTTACTAAGAATAGGTCATATACACCATCACAATGGTCTCCGAGTAGGGGTAGAGGCTGCAGGTTTTCGTTGATAGGAGCTTACAACTCATCATCAATCTTAGTGACAACACCATCTAGACCACAAAATGATAACCAGACGTGTCATCAGTGTGGATAGATAGGGCATATTAGATGGAATTTCCTTATGAAGAATGAAGAGGTGACCCAACAACCAAGGCAAAGTTAACATGATTCACAACAGTGACATTTTAGTAATGGTCATGGCAGAGGATGCGGTCAGGGGTCACAGGAAGGTTCCTATGGACAAGTTAGCAGAGGACATGGATGGTAATAGGTTATGACTAGGTTCTACGCCATGAGCCAGCCAAAAGCAGTGGTGAACCCACAAGATGTGATAGGTCAGATGGAGTTATTTCATTATGATTTGTCTACTTCTTCTTTTGCATTTGTACTAGTTGACCTAGGTGTGATGCACTCTTTTATCACTAGGGAGGTGATAGGTAGTTGTTATCTACCTGTTAGTAGTAGAACTGATAAACTTCACTTAGAAACACCTTTGGTTGGTTCTGTCGAGTTATGGGAGGTCTGTTCCTCTTATGTTCTATCTTTCTTGGGATGAAACATTCAAGCAGACCTATTGCCACTTGACATGCATGGATTCGGTGTGATCTTAAGGATGGATTCCTTGTAAAAGTAAAAGATAGTGTTGAACTGTAGCTCCATTCCATGATGGAGATATCTCATTGATCTTTCAAGGTGATAACAAGATTCTTCCTACATGTTTGATGTTAGCTATGATAGTTGAGAGATTGATGAGACAAGGGTGCAAGGTCTGCTTAGCTCATGTTGTGGATACCAAAGCAAGAGGTCCTAGTATCCAGGAGGTACCAGTGGTGTAGGAATTTGAGGATGTCATTCCTGAGACATTTTCTAGTGTTCCCCCTCCTAGAGAGATTGATTTTGAGATCAATCTTGTTCCTAAATTGCAACCCATAACACAATCACCGTATAGGATGACACCAATAGAGATGCATGAGTCAAAGAAATAGTTGCATGAACGGTTAGAGAATGGTTTTATTAGAATCATAACTTCCCCTTTGGGTGCTCCCATATTGTTTGTCAAGAAAAAAGACAGTTCCATGAGGTTGTGTATAGACTAATGGCATTTGAGCAAAGTGATGATAAAGAAGAAGTAACATTTTCTAAGGATTGATGATGTTTTTGATCAGTTAAGAGGTGCCACTATGTTTTCAAAGATAGACCTCATCTCAGGTTATCACTAGTTGAGAGTCAAGGTAGATGACATACCTAGGTCAGCTTTTAGGACTAGGTATGGTCAGTACGAGTTTGTGGTTATGCCGTTTGGGCTAACCAATGCAACAACAACATTCATGGATCTAATCAATAGGGTGTTAAGACAATATCTAGATTAGTGTGTGGTCGTGTTCATAAATGACATCCTGATATACTCTAAGGATAACCAGCAACATGAGTAGCACCTTTGATAGGCGTTGACCTTATTAAGGCAGCACCAGTCATATGCTAAGTTTATCAAGTGTGAGATCTGGTTGTCTGAGGTGTCTTTTTTGGGTTACGTCATATCATCTAAGGGTGTTTGTGTAGACCCTAAGAATGTTGAGTCCGTTCGGGAATGGGAACAACCTAAGACATCGATATAGATTTCCAACTTCCTAGTTTTGGCAGGCTACTATAGGAGGTTAATAATGAACTTTGGTTTTGTAGCATTACCCCTAACTAGGTTAACCTATAAAGATGTTCCTTTTTCTTGGGTCAACAAGTGTTAGCGTTCTTTCTAGTATTTGAAAGAGAAGTTGACCAGTTCACCCGTATTAGTTCTACCAGAATAAGGGAAATGTTATATTGTCATTTGATGCTTCAAAGAATGGGTTGGGATGCGTGCTGATGTAGGATAAAACATGATTTTTTTTGCTTTATAATAGATTAAGAAACACAAGGAAAATTACCCAACACATGATCTAGAGCTTGCTGTAGTGGTTCATGCTTTGAAGATTTGGAGACACTACCTTTATAGATAAAAGTGTCAAATCTTCACCAACTACAAGAATCTACAGTATATCTTTTCAAAGCATGAGCTGAATATGAGGCAGAGGAGATGGATGGAGCTGATTAAAGATTATTATTGCACAATATGCTACCATCCATGCAAGGCAAACATGGTAGAAGATGTGTTGAGTAGGAAGTCATCTTCATCATCGTCTATAGATAATGCACACTTATACTCATTGGTGTGCCATAAGTGAGATATGTTAGTGTCTCTTTTCCAGATGAATGTATATCTAGAGGTTTCTTTACTAGTAGGGTTGTTAGCATAGTTATAGGTTAAACCCACCTTGAGACAACAGATCCGTAATGCACAACAAAATGATACTGTGATACAGAATATCTGATCAGAATTGGGCAGTGAGAAGCATGATGGCTTCATGAGGAAGATGATGATATGGTTTTTTTCACAATAGGATAGTAGTTCCTAATGTTGATGGGTTGAGGAAGATGGTAATTAAGGAGGTTCACTCCTCAATGTCAGTGATGCATCCTAGAAGTACCAATATGTAACACAATATGAAGGACTTGTATTGGTGGCCAAGTCTAACGCATGACGTGGTAGAGTTTGTTGCCAGATGCCCAGTCTGTCAGCAGGTTAAGGTTGAGCATCCAAAACATGCATGAACATTACAACCTTAATCGATACCATAGTAGAAGTGGGATCATATCACTATGGACTTTGTGGTTGGTCTTCCTAGGACAACCAAAGGTCATGATTCCATATGGGTTATAGTAGATAGATTGACCAAGTCAGATCACTTCCTTCCAGTCAAGATGACATTTACATTAGAAAAGCTATCCCAGGCATATGTTGATGAGATAATCCATTTGCATGGCATTCTAGTGGCTATAGTATCTGACTGAGGTCCACAGTTTACAAGTCAATTTTGTGAATCTCTACATTAAGTGATAGGAACAAAGCTGAGGTTCAACACAACTTTCCATCCAAAGACTGATGGCTAGTCTAAAAGGACTATTTACACTCTAGAAGATCTTTTGAGAGCATGTGTGTTGCAGTTTCTTGGTAGTTGGGATGTACACTTGAGTCTGATAGAGTTTACTTATAATAACAGCTATCAAAGGAGCATAGATATGGAACCTTATGAGGCTCTATATGGGAGACGTTGTCAGTCTCAAATTTGTTGGTATTAAACAAATGAGTATCAACTCTTGGGTCCTGATCTTGTATAAAAGATTATAGAGAAGATTAAGGTGATACAACAATAGTTGTTATTGAAAGCATCCCAAGATAGATAGAAATATTGTGCAGATAACCATCACAATATGTTAGAGTTCCAAGTGGGAGACAGAGTGTATCTCAAGGTTTCTCCTTGGAAAGGTGCACTGAGGTTAGGGAAGAAGGGTAAGTTGGCTCCTAGATTTATGGGACCAAACCCTATCTTGTCTGGTGTTGGAAAAGTAGCATACAAGTTGGAACTGCCACCAGAGTTGCACAAGATACACAATGTTTTTCACATCTCCATGCTGAGGAAATGTCATCTAAATATAGTACAGACAATCTGACCAATGGAGGTTGAGTTAGATGAGGATGTTTCCTATGTTGAGTGTCCTGGGTTGATTTTGGATAAAGGGGTGAAAAAGTTGAAGAAGAAAGATATAGCCTTAGTGAAGGTTTTGTGGCATCACTGTGGTGTAGAGGAATCCACATAGGAGTTAAGAGGATGAGATGCATAGAAAGTACCCATCTCTCTTTGCATAGGATTTCAGGGGCAAAATCCTTATTAGCGATTTAAAGTTGTAAGACCCCTAAACTTTCTTAAAGTGTTTAAAAACCTTAATGTAACCCTATGATAAGTTTTTATATCATTTGACAAGCTTGACTTTCAAATTTGGTCCAGTTTGGACATTATTTGTGCAAGTTATGCAAATTTATGTAGATTCTAGACTTTTCTACAATTTGCCCATATGAGAGGTTTTACTTGCAATTTGTCACATGATTTATGTTCCTTAGATGTTTTCTTATCATGCATGATATTTTTAATCAATGGGGCACCTAGTAGTACCTTGGTTTGGTGGTGTTTCTCTTCAATGGTGACTTAGGGTTTACCCCTTCATGGATGAACTACCTTTCGAGGCTTTGGATCGATGAACCACCTGCTTGGTGGACAACTGATGGTCACGAATAGGTGGTGACAACCAATTGTCATTCCTATGTGGTAGTAGGTTTATGGTTTTCTAGTTTTGGTTCACTTGGACCGATGGTTCACTTAAAAGAGGTGGTCAACCGATGGTTTGCCACTTAAGTGACTAAGGTTCCAAAGAACCGATGGTTCCTTTGCCTGGAGGTCAATGGTTGTCCTACAGATTCAACAATTGATGGCTAATTAGGTCTCCATGATTGTTGGATCTTCTGCTTGCATGGCCATGGAAGCTCTTGGCCATGGACACATGGAGAGCTGCTATGACACTTTTCCCTTATCCATAAGCTTTTTATACCTATCCTTTTGCTCACAAATGAAACCTTTGGTTCCTTATCTCTTCCCTCCTCTCTAGATCTTCATCCTCCCTTTCCTGGCGGTGAATGGAGTGCCCAAGGATGAAGAAGGTAGCCGACCTTCTTGGTTAAGCATCTAGGGTTTTGTTTTGCTCTCTTCTAGGGTTTGTTGAGCTACCCTTGTTGTTTCAGACCTAAACTAGTGAGTATGTTACGACCCTACCTCCCGATAACCCCCAATTAAAGGAGACTGAGAGGTCGAATCCGCACCCATAACTTCTGGATCAAAGGTTCAACAATTAACTAAGAATAATTATCAAATTTTAACAGACTATACTGAAAAGCTGTAGAAAATAAATTTTTGCATACCTTTTTGAAAACTTGGATCTCTAAACTTCTATCCTCTTACGGATTATACGCTAACTAATCCTCCTTGTATTTTACTTCATGTATTTCACAATATGACAATTTACTATTTGTCCTTTTGGCTTGTACCTAAAACGCCGACAAACAAAACGTCGGTCAGCCGAAGCTGGTATGTGGGGGAAATAATAAACGTGCAACTATGATAACAACATCATCATTCAACTAATCATTTAACAATCAAGGTTACGTTTTAAATATAACTCCGCGATCCAAGGGTACCCTATCCTCTGTGTTGTCCCCATTAAACCCCTCATGATCCACCTATAAGTGAACCAATTTCTAGGGTTGAGTCACATGGCACTACTCGTAAGTAGCCCACTTCTTAACTCAGGGCAGGCTAATGAGTCTCACGGCACTACACATAGGTAGCCCCGTTTCTAACTCTCGGTAACCTAGACCTTGCTCTAGGATTACCCCTTTTTAGCCTTTTCAAAGCAACAGAGGTAGAACCGGATCTAGCCAGTTATATATGCACAGAGGTAGAACCGGATCTAGCCAGTTATATATGCACATTTATAGTGATAATCATAGTCACTTTATAGTTGCATGAAATAAGTAGACACCCAACAGTTATTTCAAGCAACCGATTAAAACTTGAATCGTCGTGAAACTAGAATGATTATTCATAAGCGTAACCACATACCTGATTTGATGAGTCATGCAGATTATTCAACATATACTTCAGGTATATACCATCAAACCAATCAACAGATCCAAGCAAGTAATTCAATCATCACATAATTCCTGAAAAGAATATGTACTCTATTTATTACACACTTTATCAAGAATCTACTTTATTGACTTGGATTCACTTTCTAGGGTTTCTAATCCGCATTAAGGTTTCATTAATATCCATTAGGGTTTCTTAGATTAATTCCTCAAACTTTATCCATTCTAGGTCAACAAACCCCAAAATACTATTTTCCATTTATATGAACCTTAATTTCTCAACTATTCATTTTAATAGTCTTTTATACCCAAATTGACTTAGGATCATCACATCCCTATTTATTCATGGATTTGAACCATTAAAACAATTAAAAGACATATTCATCTAAATTAGGGTTTTCGAGTTCATTAATGCACATTCATGCACGAAACCCTAAATTAAGCCAATTATATAAAAAGATCATCTTTTTAGATCCTATTTTCTCTTTTATTAACAACAGGTTAATATCAGCTTGAATTATCCAAATAACGTCATTAAGTCCATTTATCATCAAGTCTAAGGGTTTTTCCTTAATTAAATCATTAAATATGATAACTTTATGTACCTTTCAATTTCAAGCATATTTACGCACATAAACTCTAAATTAGACTAATCATGTGCAAAGTTCTTCCTTTTTGAACATAATGTACCTTTTTACATTTAACAGGTTAACATCAACTCTAATGATCCTTTAAACCCTATTAAACACTTTATTCATTTCAAAATAGGATTTCTTAATCTTTAATTCATTAAAGATGATAATCTACACTACATTTCGAACTATGATCAGATTCAGGCTAAAAAACAATTTTTATTGGATTCCTTGTGTTCTTCTGATCAAAATTCATATAAAGTTCATTTTAAACCGAGTTTCCTAGCAAATTCTACACTTTTTGCAAGATATGCAAATTCTGACCAATCGCAGATTGACACATCAGCTTTAAGTGATTACTTGTTTATCGGCGACCATCTAAAAGAAATATAACAAAATTACATTCTTACCCTCACGTAAGTGACTGGCGATGCATGGCGCAGAGGGGTAAAGTCGTCAAAACGGTCCGATCTTCTTCAACCTCCGTTTCAGGTCATGGCCACCGACTGCAGCCAAAATGCAGGCACGCCCCCCTCTTTTCTAGGGTCCACCGACCCCCAGGGAGTATACCCTCTCCTCCGGAGCTCCCCCACGTACTCGGCGTCACCCTTAACCTGTGGCCAAGGCAGCCGGCTCGCGCTGGCCAGGCCTGCACAACTCGGCGGCCCTGCAGCCATGCTGCTGCGGTCACATGCGATCCAGGGCGCGAAACTGACGACAAAACTTCTCCTGATGTCGTGGGAGCAAGCCGCATCAACCACGTTCGTCCTCTGGTCCCTCATCACTCCATAGATGTGTTACTTCACATGGTTAGGGTTTCAAACGTAAAGAAGCAATGGAGTAGAGAGAGAAATATGTAGGATCCCTTTAGAACTCGAACCAGGGTTCTACCCTTTATATAGGGTGGAGTATGAAGCCCTAAGGTGTGCCTCATGAGGACTCAAGTCCCAACTCGAAAGGAAATACACTTTCCTTGGTTGTGAAGCAACCATCTCTCTTTCTTCATTAACTTTTATTTCCTTGATATTCCTTGTTGCATGGATATTTTGGAATTCGAAATTCCTCTTTCTTATCCTCTTTATTCTTGTTCTTTAATCCATTAGAACGAATTTCTATTCTCTTTTAATAGAAATTACTTCCTTTTTCATAATGCCACCAAAATCATTAATAAAGTATCATATTATCTTTTATTTTGCAAATTTTGGTATTTTCTCTTTCCTCTTCCTTCATTGGGGCTCCTTGTACCCCAAGAAACTATATTACTTCGAAATTACTTTTTAAGGATACTTATTATCCTTCTAGATGCATCATTATGCATTATTTCACATTATCTTATTTATTTCTCATTTAAATATCTCTTTTTGAGAATTTCTTTTTATTTCTCTTTTATTTTCTTCATTGGTATTCCTTTTATTATTAGAAATCCTTGGAATACGAAATTCCACCAAGGATAACTCAATTATACCTCTTTTCACTTATTTTCCACATTTTCTCATTGTTTTCAATTTCTTTCTTAATAAAGAAATACTTAATTAATATTTTCTTTTCTTATTGCACTCTTTATGCAACTTTGGACTCCTTGGAACCCAAGGAACCCAAGAGGCACGAAATCCATCCTTGGATTACATCTCTTTGCCTTATAGAGGTTTCTACCTCTTCCTTTTCTCAAATATTCAATTATTCAATTACTAATTGAAATTTCTTTGTTATTTGGGCCCAATAGCCAATAAAGCCCACAACACAAACATCAAGGCTATTGTAAACAAAATCCATGTCTTCAAAACAAATTATATCATTATTTGTTCAATTATCTTTAATATGAGAAATTATATTTCTCACCAATTGAACCCAAAAATTGGGGTTGTAACATCCTTCCCCTCTTATAGGAATTTTGTCCTCAAAATTTTATCAAGCAAACAAACAATTTAGGATAAGACTTTTCCATGTCCATCATTGGCGCTTATGTGGCTTTACCGTACTCATGGCGCTTCTAGAGAACCTTTTTCATCACATATTCTTTTCTCTGAGTTCTTTCATCCCGGCGTCTATAAACTGCACAGGTGACTCAGGCCATGTCACCCTCCCTTGGGGCTCACTAGGTTCATTGGTCAGCACATGGTCGGGTACCTCACATGGTGCTCTAAATTTGACACATGGAACTCATCACACATTACTTTATCTTGAGGGGTAAGGTCAAACTTAACCTCCTCCACCAAACCTTGTCAAAAGAACCCATGCATCGAGGACTTATCTCTCTTAGCTACAACTCAGAGGGGTCGGATTTTCATGTCACATATTCTCCCACAGTGGACTGCATGTCAGTCTAATTTGCATCTGCTCATGACTTTCGTCATCTCTAGGCTCCTTTCAGCCATTACACGATCAAAGCGACTTCATCTACATGCACTGTGGTCCTTCTCTAACCATCATGTGGTCCTTTCACCAACATCACCTTACTGAAGTGGTGAGCGACACAACCTCTCTTACAGAGCTTCTTATAAAACCCGATACTGGCTATGGTGGTCATTGTCACATGTTTCATAGGATAAGAACTGTCTCTAGATATTACCCTGAATGAGCACACATGCTCTCGTCAGACCCCTTTAGTCTAGATTATACTAACCATTAGTTAGAGGTGATAAACTACACTATCATCGAGTTCTTCATGTACCTACTTCCACCTTTTGGAAGGGAACCTTTAGGTCAAACTCAAGAACCTTTATACTCAACCTCATGGTGTAGTTGAACCACCTCTCTCATATGTAATTCAACCCGATCTGTCCCTTGACAATACTCTTTCTTTCTCATGTCATCTAGGTAAGACGATCTACCATAACCCATATTGCATCATGACCTTCCTTGGTCTAGGGGAGACTTATCACAACATCCATAATGATGCACTACTTTCTCTTTCAGGGACTCTTTATCCTTTATATCAATGCACTGGGTTACTGGTGTTTGTCCATCATCCTCAACTTCCATGGCCATATACCACATGCAACTTTATCTTAAACATCCAAAGTGCTATTGCCATTTACTATCTTGGTAGAACCACAGTGTATATTGATCTTCAATCATGATTTCCTATATGTCATGATTCCTCAAGATCAATTCCTCCGAAACCCTAAACCACTCTAGTCGGGGTTTCATCACCTTCTTTTCCAGAGAAGTGCATCTGAGGTTCTACCACCATCCTTTCATTGCATCAAGGACTAGACTGGCTAACCAAACAACCCTTAACTTTTCAACATATCTTGTTACATCTGAGTGTTATCCAAACACCTCTCCTTTTCAAACTTAGGGTTAGCCAAACAACCTCTTCTAGCTTCTAGTCAAACAAGTCAGATGTATCTCAACTAGAGCATCCATTACCACTTCACATCCTTAGGTATTAGGTAACATTGAAGACATACACTTCCATGTATTTCACTTATTGTCTCGCCTTACACTCTCTGTCTATCTTCATTAAGAACACTTTCTGATTTCATCATCATGGTGATCAAACTCAACCTGGTATAACTTGTAAGTTCCACATAGCTCACGATAAAAACATCATCATAAGGGGACTACCTTATTCCTCTTTAGTGTTTGCAAACCATCCATGTGTCATTCACTTTACCAGGGTGGGTTATCTTCTCTATCCCCATTTCTCGTGGCAACGTTCCAACCTACATCATCTCTTATCCTTGGTGTGTGGCATGCATAATGTCCTATCTCTCACTCTCATAACAAGAGGAAATAAGCATTTGGCTGCAGTCCAAATACATAATTCTTCCTGTTCTAAGAGTAGAGATGGTGCATCCCACCTTGCTAGTACACTTTTAAATCTAAGTTGCAATGTGCCACATATGTCTCTACATCACAGACATCATGATATCAAACTAGTCTTGAACCTACTGAGGTTTATATCCTTGGTCATCTCCTCTAGGTCTATAGGGTATCGACTCTTTTGGGGTCATCCCTCTTCCCTCCTGCATCAAGGGAGTGCCCTACTCATCTGCCCTTTGGGTCCCATGAGTTCATGAAGGTGATCAATCTCCTAACCCATGGTCCATAGACAATGATAGCTGTTACCTCCCGACCCTATGGTCATGTGCAACTTAGGGAATTAGGTAACTCCTACCTCTATCGGTCTTATCCCTACCTGACCCTAGGACAGACTTAGGATTCTCTTATAGTACATGTCCAACTTAGAACCTTACCCAAGCCTTCAACATCTCTCTCTCTGCATTCGTGGGCTGACTTACATCCTTTCATAGGGATCATGGCAACCTGCCTTCCTTGGTCAAGCCCCATATCGGTTACCTCCATGGTAACACATCCATATGCACATAGAGATGGATATCTATGGGTCTGTAGGTTCATTCTCATACCATGTACCTTTCACTTAGCTTCTCAAGATCCTATGTTACCTCTGTAGGTTTTCTCAAAACCCACAAAACTGGTATACACCCTACCAAAGGGTCCCTCTCCCAGGACGGGAGGAAAACTATCTCTTGACCACAAGGTCACAAAAGCTTTTAGGTCTAGGGTTCACATCCCCATTAGCCTACTTAACCCTAGCAAGCTATTAAGGCACAAGTAGATCACCTACTAAACCATGCTAGGTCATACTTGTCCTCTTTCCTCGATGCTAGATCAAGATCATACTTTCCTTTATCATCAACCTAGTTATGAGGGGTTCATCAAACATACCTTTAATATTAAGGGGGTTTCCCTTTTCCTTTATACATGAGGAGTACCATTCTCGTAACTATAGAAAATTAATTCTCGTCATGAGCATTAGGTACACCACTTCCCCTCTTATACTTAGGAACCCTAGGTTTACTTCTTGATGACCAACTACATGCTCATCCTATTAACCACGAACCAAACATATACAGGGTATGACATGCACTTCTTGTCATCCTTCTACTCGAGCAACACATCAGGGTTGAGTCCTCCCCAAGGACAACCAATAAGGTACAAGGCCTCACAACCTGTTACTAAACCTCTTTCGTTCTACAGGCACATAGGTACCATGAGCATCATCCTCTCTCTAGGGTTTGGTTCCTATAAAGGCAACCAAGATATCAACAGCCTTAACGGATCATGCATGAGGTAATCTCTATCATCCACTTAGGTCGCATCATCCTCAACTCCCCACTGTTCCTCATATCATGGGGTCTAGGTTTACGACCTTCTTGCTTGGTGTCCTGCTCTCTCTCTCTAACCCTACAACCAACCTCACCATTAGAGGTCCTCTCTTCATGAAGGATCAACCTCGAAAGCATGCCCTACATGGGTGAAGCCTAGGTTCAAACTTATGTTTGCTCAAGATCATCCATAACCCTTTGTGCTCCATCATGATTCCTTATCCAGAGTTTCATCCTACTGTCATCACTATGACGTGCCCTAGATGCCAGCTATACCCTACTTGCACAAGCCCATAGGGTTTCTAAGGTCCTTCACTAACATCATCATCTAAGGAGCTATCCTTTTCCCTAACACGCACGACCCTTCCCAGGGTTGGGTTGCCAAAGGTGCTAGGTCACCCATGGATCATATGGGATCCCAAAGGCATGTCCTTTCAAGCACCTGGTCTAACTCATCTCTCTCTAACCTTCACTTAGGGTTAGGGTTAGCATCATCCTCAGAGGATGTGCCAAGTCTCTACTTGCAATGGAGACCTCTATCTCCAAGACTAACTTATCCTCCTGACAAGAAGGTCTAGCCTCAAGTCTCTTCTGAGGACATGACAACTTATGTCATACGACCTAAGCATGTATCTATTCTTTAATTTGCGCTTAATCTATTAAGCTTATGTCCATGACATCTTATTTACATGCTTTTCATTAATTTGGTGGAGGATTCCTTAAACCTTATTAACCTTACCCATACCTCAAGAGGGTGAGGAGAAGAAAGAAAACCCTAATCCTTCAGGTCCTTAACAAAATTTTGGGGATGAGAAGGGATGAATAAGATGAGAAAGTCCTAAAGGTATCTTATTTTGATTCATACCCTGAGACTTTGGCCAGGCAGTCACACGGATCCGGGAGTCCTCGTATTCCGACTAGCGGTGCGGAGGAAAATATTGCCAGCCCCCAGTCATGATCCTTTTCTAGACACCTCTGTCTTTCAGATAATCCTCTAATAACTCCCTTCGGTTCTATGGAGTTTGTAACATTTAATAATTATTAATGATTAACTGAGGAACCTAGGCTCTGATACCAAATGTTACGACCCTACCTCCCGATAACCCCCAATTAAAGGAGACCGAGAGGTCGAAGCCGCACCCATAACTTTCAGATCAAAGGTTCGGCAATTAACCAAGAATAATTATCAAATTTTAACAGACTATAATGAAAAGCTGTAGAAAATAATTTTTTGCATACCTTTTTGAAAACTTGGATCTCTAAAATTCTATCCTCTTAAGGATTCTACGCTAACTAATCCTCCTTGTATTTTACTTCATGTATTTCACAATATGATAATTTACTATTTGTCCTTTTGGCTTGTACCTAAAATGCTGACAAACAAAACATCGGTCATCCGAAGCTGGTATGTGGGGGAAACAATAAACGTGCAACTATGATAACAACATCATCATTCAACTAATCATTTAACAATCAAGGTTACATTTTAAATATAACGCCGCGATCCAAGGGTACCCTATCCTCTGTGTTATCCCCATTAAACCCCTCATGATCCACCTATAAGTGAACCAATTTCTAGGGTTGAGTCACATGGCACTACTCGTAAGTAGCCCACTCCTTAACTCAGGGCAGGCTAATGAGTCTCATGGCTCTACACGTAGGTAGCCCAGTTTCTAACTCTCGGTAACCTAGACCTTGCTCTAGGATAACCCCTTTTTAGCCTTTTCAAAGCAACAGAGGTGGAACCGGATCTAGCCAGTTATATATGCACATTTATAGTGATAATCATAGTCACCTTATAGTTGCATGCAATAAATAGACATCCAACAATTATTTCAAGCAACCGATTAAAACTTTGGGAATCATCGTGAAACTAGAACGATTATTCATAAGCGTAACCACATACCTGATTTGATGAGTCATGCAAATTATTCAACATACACTTCATGTATATACCATCAAACCAATCAACATATCCAAGCAAGTAATTCAATCATCACATAATTCCTGAAAATAATATGTACTCTATTTATTACACACTTTATCAAGAATCTACTTTATTGACTTGGATTCACTTTCTAGGATTTCTAATCCGCATTAAGGTTTCGTTAATATCCATTAGGGTTTCTTAGATCAATTCCTCAAACTTTATCCATTCTAGGTCAACAAACCCCAAAATACACTTTTCCATTTATATGAACCTTAATTGCTCAACTATTCATTTTAATAGTCTTTTATACCCAAATTGACTTAGGATCATCACATCCCTATTTATTCATGGATTTGAACCATTAAAACAATTAAAAGACATATTCATCTAAATTAGGGTTTTCGAGTTCATTAATGTACATTCATGCACGAAACCCTAAATTAAGCCAATTATATAAAAAGATCATCTTTTTAGATCCTATTTTCTCTTTTATTAACAACAAGTTAATATCAGCTTGAATTATCCAAATAACGTCATTAAGTCCATTTATCATCAAGTCTAAGGGTTTTTCCTTAATTAAATCATTAAAGATGATAATTTTATGTACCTTTCAATTTCAAGCATATTTACGCACATAAACTCTAAATTAGACTAATAATGTGCAAAGTTCTTCCTTTTTGAACATAATGTACCTTTTTACATTTAACAGGTTAACATCAACTCTAATGATCCTTTAAACCCTATTAAACACTTTATTCATTTCAAAATAGGATTTCTTAATCTTTAATTCATTAAAGATGATAATCTACACTACATTTCGAACTATGATCAGATTCAGGCTAAAAAACTATTTTTATTGGATTCCTTGTGTTCTTCTGATCAAAATTCATATTAAGTTCGTTTTAAACCGAGTTTCCTAGCAAATTCTACACTTTTTGCAAGATATGCAAATTCTGACCAATCGCAGATTGACACATCAGCTTTAAGTGATTACTTGTTTATCGGCGACCAGCTAAAAAAAATATAACAAAATTACGTTCTTACCCTCACGTAAGTGACTGGCGATGCATGGCGCGGAGGGGTAAAGTCGTCAAAACGGTCCGATCTTCTTCAACCTCCGTTTCAGGTCATGGCCGCCGACTGCAGCCAAAACGTAGGCACGCCCCCCTCTTTTCCAGGGTCCACCGACCCCCAAGGAGTATACCCTCTCCTCCAGAGCTCCCCCATGCACCGGGGGTCGCCCTTAACCTCTGGCCAAGGCAGTTAGCTCACGTTGGCCGGGCCTGCACAACTCGACGGCCCTACAGCCATGCTGCTGTGGTCACATGCGATCAGGGCACATAATTGACGGAAAAACTTCTCCTGATGTCGTGGGAGCAAGCCACATCAACCACATTCGTCCTCTGGTCCCTCATCACTCCATAGATGTGTTACTTCACATGGTTAGGGTTTCAAACGTAAAGAAGCAACAGAGTAGAGAGAGAAAGATGTAGGATCCCTTTAGAACTCGAACCAGGGTTCTATCCTTTATATAGGGTGGAGTATGAAGCCCTAAGGCGTGCCTCATGAGGACTCAAGTCCCAACTCGAAAGGAAATACACTTTCCTTGGTTGTGAAGAAACTATCTCTCTCTTTGTTCATTAACTTTTATTTCCTTGATATTCCTTGTTGCATGGATATTTAGGAATTCGAAATTCCTCTTTCTTATCCTCTTTATTCTTGCTCTTTAATCCATTAGAACGAATTTCTATTCTCTTTTAATAGAAATTACTTCCTTTTTCATAATGCCACCAAAATCATTAATAAAGTATCATATTATCTTCTATTTTGCAAATTTTGGTATTTTCTCTTTCCTCTTCCTTCATTGGGGCTCCTTGTACCCCAAGAAACTATATTACTTCGAAATTACTTTTTAAGGATACTTATTATCCTTCTAGATGCATCATTATGCATTATTTCACATTATCTTATTTATTTCTCATTTAAATATATCTTTTTGAAGATTTCTTTTTATTTCTCTTTTATTTTCTTCATTGATATTCCTTTTATTATTAGAAATCCTTGGGATACGAAATTCCACCAAGGATAACTCAATTATACATCTTTTCACTTATTTTCCAAATTTTCTCATTGTTTTCAATTTCTTTCTTAATAAAGAAATACTTAATTAATCTTTTCTTTTCTTATTGCACTCTTCATGCAACTTTGGACTCCTTGGAACCCAAGATGCACGAAATCCATCCTTGGATTACATCTCTTTGCCTTCTAGAGGTTTCTACCTCTTCATTTTCTCAAATATTCAATTATTCAATTACTAATGGAATTTTCTTTGTTATTTGGGCCCAATAGCCAATAAAGCCCACAACACAAACATCAAGGCTATTGTAAACAAAATCCATGTCTTCAAAACAAATTATATCATTATTTGTTCAATTATCTTTAATATGGGAAATTATATTTCTCACCAATTGAACCCAAAAATTGGGGTTGTAACAGAGTATGTCTTTATCTCCTTCATTTCTTTTGCTATTAGTCTTCCACCTACCTTTTTCTTGGATGGAACTATGTTGTTCAATGGTAAAGTTTGCTATAAAGCTCAAAGAACCTACCTTTCTTGTTCCTTATGCTCATGATTTGCTTCTCTTATGGAGAAAGGTGCTAGTTGGCCGAGTTCATAGCTTATACTAGAGTTCTTTACCTTCTTTGCTCAAGTTTTCTTACTTCTTAGAGTCTGATCTTCTTCCTTGAGGCGAGTTTTATAACCCTCTTCTCATTTATTGCTTACTACAAGCTTGCTTGCTCAAGTTCTTGGTCTAAAATGATGAATCTAAGCTTTGAAGAAACTATGCTTGCCAGTGGTTTTGATTTTTATTGTGTTCCTTGCTTAGTTTTCAGCTTTAGATGAACCTAAAACCATGTGCATGATCTTCCTAAGGAAGAGGAATACTTAGATTAGGTTTTCATAGCAATGGATGGTGCTTAAAACCTATTAAAAGATGGCCTATACTTAGAATTTTTTAGGTTGTTTTCCACTTTATACATGAACCAATGGGTGACCTTACACTAGAACCAATGGAGTTGTCTCCATGACAACCAATGGTGAAAACTTATGGTGTCATCTGATGGTCACACCTTAGGCCAGTTCTAGATTCTTTTGGAAGCTCAATGATTGATGGTTTAGTGCCCTATAGATGGCATGAACCGATGGTGATATTAGCTCAATATCCAATGGAGACAAATGATGGTGTTCTGACCCTATCAACCAATGGTGATTTAGGTTACCACAACTGATGGTGAGTCAAGGTTTCAATTGTTGCTTCATTTAATCCCTAAATCGATGGTTTCTTTGATTATATGATTCAAGGGTTAGACCTACACCCCGACCGATGGTTTCAAATAATGAACTTGATCCAATGGTTGAGATTGGATGCTTCAACATCCAATGATTTTGAATGAATCTTATATTTTAATGTGTGAGTTCTAATAATGTGAATTTGATGGTCCAATCCCCTTAAACTTTTAGTCTTGTTGTAAGGAGGCGGGATCACTGCTCCCTACTAAATAAAATTTGAAGAATAAAACATCCATTCCAAACACACTCAAAGGTATGTTGGAATAGGTATAAATTTTCCAAATTTATTATAATGGTATGCAAAAGACCAAAGTGTAGTAGCAGAATTAATCAAATGACTATATTCAATTTTCATAAATTATTACAAAAGTATATCATAATATCCCATAAGGGTTTACATGTATGATACAACATAAGGATCTAAGTAGAGGGAAGTCTAAACTACTTCAAATCTATCTCAAAGCAACATCTTCAAGAGCTAGGTCCATGTTGGAAGCTATGTTCTCCTTGGTCATGTTCAACACCTCGATCTAAACCTGTATGTTTGGGAAATCACCCAACAAGAGAGAGAAATACAAGGTATGTGTCAAATAATGAACAAGGACAAAAGATAATGAAATAACATGAAAGTAAAGGCTAAGATTTCATCATAAGATGAACAGAACAAGAGTATGAGGCTATATTCAAAAGAAACTTGCCATTAACAATTATATTAAAAAGGATTTGCATGTAAGATAATTATGTCTACCTAACTAAGTAGGGTTGAGGCACCTACTGAACCTCTAACCTATAGGTGAGGGGAGAATAATACATTCCCATTCACTTACACAATTATACAGGGGAGAATAAAAACATTCCCCAGGGCGATTAAACACATGTCCTCTGTGGGTGGTTGTACATAAGTACCACTACTTTAAATTAACTAGAACATAAATCTACATGCTAGAAAAGTAGTCATGGCAAGTGTATTCATAATATTCAATAAGCATGACAGTGGGGTATAAGACACAAACAAGAAGTAATTATAAACTGATTTGAGGCATGAAGAACATTAAGATTTAAGAATAGAAGATTTAGGGTTCATTTAAGCCTCATTAGGGAAATATAGGGTTTGGCTGCAATTATCCCAAGATAGGGTGTAAGGAATGCACATGTCTCTCTTACTTATATCAATTACTAACTTTCACCACTTTAATTGAGTCCAAGTTCCACTTTGCCTATTTTCAATGTATTAACATGTATTAGAGTACATAGTGCACATTAATGTATGGAAACCCTAATTTTTGATTTTTTTTGATCAAAACTCAGATTTATATTTTGAAAATATCACCAATGAACTTATTAGGTTCTTCTAATGAAGAAAACATATTTTTATGTTAATTTTGGAGTTATGATGATTAAGATGTAATTGTTATGATTTTTATGCATTAAATTCATTTTACAAAAATCACCAAACCATGAAATCAGACCTTTAAAATATTTTAATTAGATAGAGATTAATTTTCCAATTCCAAAACATATTTATTTGTCAAATTTGGATAAGTGGATTAGAAGATATGAATTTTTCAATACTGACAAATAGGAAATTGCCACATCATCAAACCGATCGAGATAATTGAAGAGAGAGGGAGAGGGAGAAAACACCATTTGACCCAAGATCAGGTTTTAAGTTGTATAGATAACCAAAGTTGTTCTTCTAGAGAAGGTAAAACAGCAAGAAACCAAAACCCTAGAAGAACATGGTAAAAAGAGATAGAAATCATCGATTTTAAACATAGAAGCACCAGTTTTAAGCATGTAGTAAGCAATATATGAGAAGGGGGTTAACAAAACTTGCCTCTAGGAAGGTAAGAAGGTCCAAATAGAAAGGATCCCGAAATTAGAAGGTCTAGTTGCTCCAAGCCAAGTCTCCTTTCTTGAGCAAAGATCACCTTCTCCACTTTAGAGGTGCAAACCCTAGCAAAAGAGCATGGAGATGAGATGTTTTAGGGATTTAGGTGGAGTTTTTCCATGGAAGGTCATGGTTCCGACCTGGAAGAAGGTGAGAGGAATACTAACATCATTAAAACAGGGAAAGAAAGGAGGATTCTTACTATTTTTGGTCAAAATCACCAAGGAGGAGCTTAAGAAATCCAAAATAGAGAAATTTGGAACCCTAGGAGCCTTCTTCACCAAGGTAGGCGCCCTCTTTTACCTTGGGATAGAAACTTCATGGAAAAACATAGAAGGGATGATGCTGTAAGCTATGGGAAAGAGAAGGTGAGGATTGCTTCTTGGATTCGGAGGTTGGAAGGGGTAGGCATGGCTTTATAAAGAAGGGGGAAGCATGAGGTGTCTATGGGACTTTCCATGTGTCCTTAGGCTAAGGCTTCATGGCCATGCAAGAGGACAGCTCATAGACTCTTCTTGTATATAAATAGTCGGTCCTAAAAGCCCCTGGAGCCTTCTAGTCCATCCCCACCGTCCTTCAAACAAAGAAATAACCCCATTGGTTGATAGATTTTAAAGATAAGCACATTTATAAAGAGGGTAATCCCTATAATGCCCTTGGAGAGAAACACCTTCAAACCAAGGTGCAACTAGGTTCCCCATGGTTGAAAATCTTGAGAATGGTAAGGGAATATCTAAGGATCAAAATTCAGGTGATAATTTGCAAAGAAAACCTCCCAATTGGGTAAATTACATAAAAGTCCAGAATGTACCTAAAATTGCATAACTTGCACAAACAACATCCAAATCGAACCAATTTTGAAACTTAGGATCATTTATTGTTTTAAAATCACATCAAAAAGTTAGATTAAGGTTTATAGTACTTAATTATGGTAATTAATCTTGTTTAATACATCAATCAAGGTTTAGGGCCTTGTACTTCTAGCACAAATCAAGAATAATATCTCACACTTTTTATATCTTCTGAAGTTGTCACATTTATATGCTTGCTAGAAATGAATTCATGTTTATATGTTCACTTGTATGATGCGGCCTTAATTCACTCAATTGGTGTAATTCATCAAGTGAAACCCTAAGGATGTTGTGCCCTGTGCCATAGAACAATCTTCAATGTCAGAATTTGCTGGATGGTGAAATGAATATTCCTTAAGGGAAACTCAGAGCGCATACTCTCCAGTATGCGGGGTGCTTGTCACCTTGATCCAAAGTGTATAGGGAGGATGACATGATTCATACCTTGCCCTCAATTTGAGAACGGATGAGGTCGTGTCTCAGTGACTATATATATTCATACATACATATATATATATATATATATATATATATATATATGATGAAATTTGAGGGCAACTGAGGTTGTACATCAGATGGTAGAGTTTGCATACCCACCTCCTATCACTAGTGTCACGACCTGTACCAAGGACAAACTAGGTTGTTAGTAGCTTGACCTAGTGTGTCCCTGTGGCAGACTCAACTAACCAAAAGCGAAGGAGATCTTAGGAATTTAGTTCTCCTAGTTCTTGTATGGAACATATTTTGACTAAGTAGTGGTCAGTTGGGATTTGAGTGGTATTCCTCAAATCCCTCAAGGAATAATAAAAGATGTAATACATGCTATGTACTATATCTGCTATGGTTAAATACATTCACATTGGTTGAGTAGCCCTTGCATTGTCTTTTATACTACATTATTTTTATATAATGAAAGCTGATGAAATCTGAGTAGTCAGCGATAAAAGAAATAGATTTATCTATTTCCTATATATACCCTAACAATCATACTTATTTCTAAGCCTATTTGCTTAACTTGCTTAGTATGAGCTCAGTTGCTTATCAAATACTTCAATTGTTCGGTCTTTTTACTGTTAATTAGTATGTTGTAGCCAATATCTGTTGGAGAGAGTTATATCTCTCACTGGGACATGGGTCTCACCCGTGGGTCACCACATCTTCTTAGGTGGTTGCAGGCAATATAGTTGAGATCGTGCTATAGAAGGGGAGAAACTTGGTGATTAATAGACACATAAGGTTGGACAACTATAGTTGTTAGTAGTAGAGTCCTAGTGTCATACATGTACTCTCAGGTATAGGTATGGGGCATGTATTGTAGATGATATTTGTATCGACATGAGTTTTTGGTAGTATGCCAATGTTTGTATTATATGGCATATACATGTGAAATATCTCTTTTGTATACAGGTTGAGACCACAATATATATGTAAATACTTGTTATGGTATATGAGTTTACGAAAAAGATGGACCTTGATGTAAATGCTTTAGTATTTGATTATGATGTTAAAATTGGTTTTAGTTCTTCTACTTTTCTAACTATGTGATAGGTAGTAGTTGATTGTGTTTTATGTTTTCAGTAATCTCGTTTAGTGTGATGAAGTGTCACAAGTGCAACTTGGAGTTCCCATCCATCCATGTGGACAAAGTAGAGACGCAGACGCTGAAGTGCCTGCATTCAGAGGACGTCCATGATGACCATCTATGCATGCGAGGGGCTATTCACATCACCACATGAAGGTACATCGCTAGACTTGCTTTGCAATGAGGTATATCCAACACATCCTCGTTCTGAATACGTTGTTATCGACAAGATCTGCTAGTAGGGTATGTGGAGAAAATTTGTTGCTTCCGCTACGCCTGTCGGTTCCACATAACCCAATAGTCTTTTCTTTCTAAAGTTGTTAAAATGGCATTTTCTTTGATGAACTAGTTGTCTATTGACATTGAGGGAGATGTTCGATACATGGATGAAGTCATTCATCTCTGTCACTTCCCACTTGAGGTAGGAACATGGTTGTTCTACAATCAAGATCTAACATAAGAGGATAAAGGCCTCTTGTTTGGTCTTTGTGTGTAGGATCTCTTTAACCTCCCCAATGTCTTGGTTTATATTGGACTGATGAGTGAAGTAGTACAATGTGAGACCCAGAAATCAATGTATCATTTTTAGTCAAACCTACCTAATGCTGATGTTAGAAGAGATGTGATATACATGTATGTCAATGCATGATAGGTGGTCCTCTTAGTGTTCTTGTGACTCCCTACTCTTCTTGCCGGGTTGTTTAGTGTGAATAATACTATTACAGCTTTGTTCCATAATGTGATGTAGTGGTACAACTATGGAGTTTATGGAACTTTTCGAGTCATAAGCATGTCCTTTAAGCCACCATGACTTACGAGGACATTTGTTGGTACCTTCAGTAATATTTTTTGTGGAAGATGTTGGTTTATCATCCTGGGAGCAAGCAACATAATACTTCATGTTGTGGGAGATTTCATCAGGGGTGATTGCATCCTTTTCCATGTTATTGTTATAGTTGTTCTAATGCATGAAAAATTTGAAGTGCAGTGGTATCCTAGAGGGTGGTACTATTCTCTGGTTACATATATGAATGGAAATTAATGTTTGTTGCATTGGGCTCATGCTACCCTTGTAAAAGGATGTGGATGAAATATGTTTGTATCATAAGTCTTCTTAAATATTTCATATTGGTCTCTATAGAGCTGGAAGTCAGCTGGCAGGATGTTGGAAGCTTTAATGTGATTGAAATGTTTGTTGGCAGTGGGTGATAATAAGAGGAAGCTAGAGTCTCACTCAATAGCAATGGAGGGGTATCACAACCTTTTTTTGCTCTCCAAGCTAAGGTGTTGTTATGTCTGTTACTGAGTGGCATTCCTTAGATAGTTTGAGAGGCATGAGGCAGACTTCAATATATTGGATGATTGTCCTGTGAGATGGTAGGAGGAGTTTTCCCACTAATGAAGTGGTCGACCTTCATGATCTTCAACAACATTGTACTCTTTGTATGATGTTGTTTGTGGAGATCACAAAGATCATTTCTCTTATTTACTCCACCAATTTTGGACCTAGAATTTGCCTCCCATCAACTTCATACCAGCAAATTGGAGATCTACACTTTTTTCCATATACATCTTCATAAGGGGCTATGCCTAAAGTGGAATGGTAACTATTATTATATGCAAATTCCATAAGGCTAAGATGACTATCCCACTATTGTTGAATTGTAAAATGCATGCTCTCAACATGTCCTCCAAGGTTTGAATTCTCCATTCTTACTATCCATCTATTTGAGGATGAAATTTTGTGCTAAACTTCAAACATGTTCCCAAGGAATGATGCAGATGATTCTAAAATCTCAATGTGAACTTAGGATCTCTGTCAGATATAATAGTGACCAATATTCCATGTTATCAAACTATTTCATCATTGTAGACCTTGGTTAGTTTGGGTGCATCCAAGGTTGAATTAACAAGGAGAAAATGGTTTGATTTAGTTAATCTATCCACGATTACCTATATTGAGTTAAAACCATGCAATGTTCTAGGTATTTCTACTACAGAGTCCATAGTAATATTTTTCCATTTTCACATAGGAACAGGGAGTGGTTGCAGGGTACCTACTAGATTCTGGTGTTCAACCTTGACTTGTTGGCACACATCAAACCTGGCTGCATACTTAGCAACATTTCTCTTCATACGGGGACACTAATATAGTTCCTTGAGGTCTTTGTACACCTTAGGACTTTTTGGGTGCATTGCATACGTAGACGAGTGGGCTTCTTCAAGAATTTGTTTATTTAACTCAGCGTCATCTGTCACACATGATCTATCATGCTGATCCAACAACCCATCATTTGAATATATGAACTAAGCACTTTTTCCTTCCATCATATCATTCATCATTTGTTGCAATTCACTATCACTCTGTTGAAGTTCCTTGATCTAATCATAGAATGTTGGCCTAACCTACATCTATGCAATCCATCCACCTTGTTCTGACACATTCAAATCTAAATTCATATCTCTCATCTTAACTAGTAAGTCTCTTTTTACACATGCCATAGAGAACATTTCTACAGACAATGTTGACTTCCTACTTAGAACATCTACTACATCATTGACCTTCCTAGAGTGATAGTCGATGGTAACATCATAATCCTTTATAAGCTCTAACCACCTACACTATCTTATTTTGAAATCCTTTTGTGTGAATATGTACTTTAGCTTCTTATGGTCAACAAAGATCTAACATGACTCAACATAGAGATAATGATGCCATGTCTTCAAGGCATACACTACTATTGCAATTTTAAGATCATGTATTAGGTAATTCTCTTCATTCTTCTTAAGTTGTCTAGGACACACCCAAAACTTTTTTGGATGCATCATAGAAAACCACACGACCCTTGCCTGCTTCTGGTAAAATCAAAATGGGTTATGTAGTTAACTTCCTCTTTAAGGTTTGAAAACTTTTGTCGCATGTTTCAGACAAAATAAAAGGAACATACTTCCTTGTTAAGTGTAAGAGGTGTTGATAATACACTAAAGTTCCTTATATACCTCCTATAACACTAGAAAATTTCTCAATAGGGGTTGTAGGTTGCTCCCACTAAAAAATAGTTTCCACCTTCTTAGAGTCTAGAGTGACTCTGTCTCCTTATATGACATGTCCAACAAAAGAAACTTCAGCTAACCAAAACTCACATTTGCCAAACTTAGCATAAAGTTGATGTTACCTCAACAACTGGAGGGCTATCCTCAGATACTACTAATGTTATTTTACATCTTATGAATATGTAAGGATGCCATCTACTGAAACTACCATGAAGTGGTCTAAGTAGGGTTTGAAAAAACATAATTGATCATATCCATAACACTGCTGGTGCATTTGTTTTAGTCTAAAAGACATGACTACGAACTCATAATGCCCATACCTTATTCAAAATGTTGACTTCGGTACATTTAATGTCTTTATCCTTAATTGATGATAACCTGAACCGAGATCTATCTTTGAAAAGATTGTTTCCTCACTTAGCTAATCTAATATGTCATCAATCCTAGGTAGATGATATTTGTTCTTAATCATTGTCTTATTCAATTATCAGTAGTATATGCACAACCACATAGTTCCATCCTTCTTTTTTACAAATAGTATTGAAGCTCACCTGTGTGATGTACTAGGTTGAATAAATCCCTTATCCAGTAACTCATGTAACTAAAATTATAATTCCTTTAACTCTGAAAATGCCATTCTATAGGCCGGTGATGCTATTGGGTGACTACTAGGTAAAATATATATCTCAAAGTCTACATATCTCTTAGGTGGTAAACTAGGTAATATATTAGGATAGACATATAGGAATTTACATACTAGTAGAACATCCTCTAATTGACTATTCTTTTCTTGACACTAACATCTACCACATGTGCTACAAGGGTCTCACACC
Source organism: Alisma plantago-aquatica (assembly GCA_963693085.1). Lineage (NCBI taxonomy): Eukaryota > Viridiplantae > Streptophyta > Magnoliopsida > Alismatales > Alismataceae > Alisma > Alisma plantago-aquatica. The sequence continues at coordinate 689,552,710 of OY856409.1, forward strand.
CCTTTCTCATCATCTTATCAGCTACATTAGCTGATACTATACATGTGGATAAGACTTTTCTATTCTAGTAAAGACACATGAAAAATCACCTTGTTGAAAGATAACTTTTTTCTTCCAACAATCCAATTGAACATGGTATGTCCCAATACAGTCCATGCTTAGGATAATTTGAAAAGGATTAATGACTAAGGGTATGATATTAACCACTATGGTATACCCACCAAAACTCAACAGACATACTTGACAAACCTCTGTCAAAAGTGTCTTTCCACCTAATGACACTCTTAACAACAAATCATAAGATAAATCCTGAGTTAAAATAATTAATCTAGTAACTAATGGCCTCTATATATAAGATGTGTCACACTAAGATTTATCAAATATGTAACTAAAATTTTGTTAAAGAGAAGCATATAAACTATGACAACTCAGGGCAAGTATACTCCTTCTGATTGAGTCATAGAGAAGAAACTTCTTTTAGCTTGACCTCTACCATTGTATCCTTGTTGTCCACTACTAGTACTATGCGCCCCCCTCTAGCACCTAAAGCCATAAAAGAACTTGCTCCTCTAATTGGGCCTACCTCAACGGGGTTTGATATAATAAAGATTGTGAACTCTATGTTTGTGAATTGAAGACTTGGAAAATCCTTCTTAAATTGTCCTACCTATCTACAATTGTGACATCGTTGTAAACCAATTTTGCAACATTGACCGAAGTGTGCTCTTCCACAAGTGTCACAGATAGCCATATACTTTCTTTGTGGTCATGTCTGTGATGAAGATGACACTAAAGGTCTTGGTGAAGGTTCCCACCTAGGTGTTGTATTGCATATACTAGGGATAAATATTCCTCTACTATAGGAGGATACAACATCGCTTGAACCTGATCCTTTCCTACCAAAACAACCAATACCTCATCCTAATTTGGACAAGAAACCACCACCTACTATGTTTCCACTACTACTGTTGTTGGTATGTATTCCCTGAGAGACAATCATGGGATGATTGGTGGGATACATTAAGATTGATTTGATAAAGATCAAAGGCAAGCTTCCAATTCATTCTGGTTCAGTCATATGAAATAGTGATAGAACAGATTGAATGTCTAGAGAATGACAATACTCAATGATGTATGCCTTCAGGTTTAGGACCTGAACGATGAGATCATACAGATGCTAAGAGTTTGTACATTCTTATTATGTCCCTAGTCGGATGTCATTGTGGAAGGTAGATAGACAATAATGACACACATGACTAGATTGTGGTGTTGGTTGATGACAGAATCTCATTAGTCATGATATAGAGATATCAAACCAAACACATAGGTACTTGTTGGAGAACAAGTTTACCGGACAGACCCATAGTGAGTTTGACGCATGGAACCATGACATGGTAGTCACAATCAGTTCTCATAGTGATGGTGGTGAGTGTGATTCTTAGACCTGAAATCACTACACTCAACACTTGTCATTGGGTACACTTTGACATCATCAAACACAATCCTGAAACTTGGGTTGTTATAAAGGTGATGATTGGGTGGCTTTGACACATGGGGATTTTGAGGGGTGAGTGATAGATATGGGATTTGTCCCTCCTGAGGGAGTTTGATATCCATGGCCACTTGATGAGTAGGATTGAGATAGGCATGCACACACAAGTGTGAATCAATATGTGATATTGATGTCATACATATCTCCTCCAATCTACTCTTAGATCAAGAAAGTGAATGAACGTTGATAGGATGACTGTTCCATGCCTTGAGTTCATTCGGGATATCAATGACAAAGGAATTTTACATTCACTATAACACCATTCACAGATTGTAGGATTGAAAGTTGTTCTCCAATTTCTATTTCACTTGGGTAGCACTGATGTGCGACTAGGCACCACTCTTTTCTTGTGAAGTCATAAGTGTTATGGACTTTCACTGCCAACGTGAAATGGACCTACATGGTCACACACATAGGATTTAACCTGGAAGAGGAGTTTATCCACAAACCATGTTTAGATTGATTACTAAAGGAGTTTAGTAGTTCAATTAAACACTCAATAAATTGATAGCTCAATATCATAGTGTTCAAGGTGTTGGACTGATTGATCAGAGTATCAGATTGATTGAAACTATGATTGACTGATTTGCACAAGTCTACTGCTCCAACTGATCAGCTCATGTGATGAACCGATTGGCTCAGGTTGGTGAATTGATCATCTCAACTGGTGAGACGATCGACTCATGTGCAATGAACCGATCGGCTCAAATTTTGAACCGGTCGACTCATGTGACCAACCAAGATTGTTTGGAAAGTCAGAAGACTATTTTGCAAATACAATTGTTTCACTTGTACAAATTCAATTTGGACAAGGATTGATATTTGATTAATAAGAGACAAGTTTGAAAGTCAATTTGAGTTGGACCACGACCATGAACCGATCGGCTCAAGTGTCCCAAACGATCGATTCAGGTTGAAACGATCGACTGAGGTCACCAAACAATCATTTCAGGGTTGAAATGATTGATTCAGCTGGCACAAGTTGCTTGTTTTGTGGAAAATTCCAAACCCTTCTACTCCTGCTTTAATCCTGCATTGCTCGGGATAGAGAACCCTATCCCATGACCCTCCTATATATATAGGGGTAGTGGGGGCTTCTCAGAAGAACAACTCAGTGCACTAGTTGCTCTGCAAAGTTGTCGTTCTCTCTGGTTTTGGTAACCGAGAGAGAGCCCGAGCAAGTGCTACCTGATAAGGAAGGCACAATAAGGGAAAGACAACTGCAGAATAATGACTGGTGCTAGGAGAGTGTGTTGGTCACTAGTATGCCGACAAGAGGGAATGACTCCTTTCGATTCCTTGTGGGATAAGGAGATTGGAGTTCTAGGTGGTCCGTGTGAACTACTACAGAGGTGGGAGACTTCTGCCGCTCGGAGGACAATTGTCAATCCTGACAGTCCCGGTGAGACCAGGAGCTGCACAGACACCGTCCAAGACTGGAGGTGAAGACCATGCAAGATGCGAGGTAACGTCACCAAGAAAGCCTCGGGACAAGGTACACCTCTACAAACCATCCTTCCTATTGTATAGACATTGACGCGTTTCCTTTGTTTTGGGTTTTAGGAGAAGAAATTTTTGTTTCCACTGCCTTCTCTGTCTCCCCTAAAACCCAACAGTGGTATCAGAGCCACATCAACTGCTCTATACTTTAGGATTATCGATATGATCGATTTTGGTTTGTCGCCTTTATTTATTGCATACGATGCGAATAAAATTGGCTTTATGCATGTCCAATCCTAAATCCACAAATCTCAATATACATATATGATATGTAATATAAATGCACTCGATACGTGTCGCCCTTAAATGAGTTTTGTGGTGGATGTATAACATGGTTATGGCCAATAAACCCTATATGTGTGCTTGGTTGTATGTGGTTGCTTGCTTCTTGGTCTGTGCACAGATTCCCTATCTCCTATCCCTGATGTAACTCTAGATAACTCGAGATTTCTTTCCTACCTTTGCTCCCCCCAAATGTAACTCAGGGTTTCCCAATTCAAATGTAAATATGATAGATTTTTTATTTCCTGTTATGTCAAAGAATGGCAGACAATATGACGATGACTGAGACGATCGGTTCAAGGCGTGAACTTACTGGTTGGTGATCCATACGACTGGCTCATGGAGCGAGATGATCAGGTGGTGGCCATGAAGAGATGCATGATGACCAGGCGAACCGATCGGTTGGAGGAGCCAACCGATCAGCTGGTGGCACCCAACCGACCGGCCTAATGGCGAGTCGATCAATGATGGAGATGAGTTGATCAAACCCAATAAAGGCAAAGCACGAAGTTCATCTTGTATATGTTGCATGTGATGTAGACCTAGATGATCGTGATTCCTCTTGGCTCGAGGAATCACATTAGGATGGCCATAATCATCGCTTTTATTGTTTCACATGTTTTCTGTGGGATATAGCATGTACATGATACATACTATGTATTGTGGTGATTGGATATGTATATGTACCTATAAAAACCAAATCCCTCATTAAATATTAAAGTTTTAGATGTCTTCCAAATGCGGAACACGTGAAAAGCTTGATCGGCCAAGTGTGGGCATGCCCTAGCGTGGTGCACCGTCTATCTCGTGGAAGCGTGAAGGATGAATGTGTGGGTCTGCCCTAGCAGGGTGCATATTCATCGTGTTGGCTTTGGGTCAGACTTAACAAGGTGACCTAGATAGGATCTAGCACCTTGAGGCATGGAGGTGATCATGGCAAGGAGTTGCATATGACATCTTTCAAGAGTTGCATATGATGCAATTGGCAAAAGTTGCCTACCTGGAAGATCTAAGTTGTGGGTGACAGCCCTAGCTAGTCCATGACTTAGAGGATTTTAGGATCTTGCCCACTAGAAGATTGTATGATGCAATCTTTCGAATTGATGGTGAGGGCTATCAATTTGAGTAAAATAGTAGGAGTGATAATTAATTAAAGTCCTAATTATATCATCAAACTTTTCAAATCAATCAAATAAGTCAAAATTGAGTTTTGGACTAAATTGCATATATTTCCTTTTGTAGTACAAATGACAACAAACAACAATCACTTTTCGTTGTGATCGGTCCTTGAGAAGGACAAGCTGAATGGGACTAACTTCCACGACTGGTGTAGGACATTGAGAATTGTTCTCACTCAAGAGAGAAAGATCTATGTCCTGGATACTCTAGTTCCAGAGGAACTTGCTCCTACCGCACCAAAGGCAGAAAGGGATGCTTATAAGAAGCATTTTGATGATGACATTGATGCAAAGTGCTTGATGTTGTGCTCCATGAATGACGAGTTGCAGAGACAACATGAGAACATGGGTGTCATTGAGATGATTCAGCATCTCAAGAGCATGTATGAAGATCAAGCATGACAAGAGAGATATGATGTCTCCAGGGCATTGTTCAAGTGTGTCATGATAGAAGGAGATCCAGTTGGTCCTCACACACTCAAGATGATTGGGTATGTGGAGAACCTGATGAGATTGGGATTTCCCCTAAGCCAAGAGTTGGCTACTGACGTGATACTACAATCATTTCTAGAATCCTACAGTCAGTTTGTGATGAACTACAACATGAACAACTTTGACAAGCCGTTGATAGAGTTGTTGGGCATGTTGAGGATAGATGAGACACAGATGAAGAAGGACAAGCCTAAGTCTGTGATGATGATCAGTAGCAAGAAAGGCAAGTCCAAGCGCAAGGGAAAAGGCAAAGCTAAGAAGGGTTCTGATGCTAGCCAAGAGCCCAAGGCGTCTTCAGCTCTCAAGGCCAAGGGAGGTGTGACCAAGAGAGGCAATTGCCACCATTGTCAAAAGCCAGGACATTGGAAAAGGAATTGTCCACTCTATCTGGAAGAACTAAAGAAGAAGGAGGCAACAGACGTCTCCACCTTAAGGTGTCATGAAATAAACTTGTAACATTTTTTTGAGGTATATGATACCAAGATATAAAATGTAAAGCACTCAATAAATGGGGCAAATGTTGTCGCTATAGTTAGGAGTACTTTAGTTTATTTTCAGCCTTGAAGGCATGTAATAGAGTTATGAACTGCTATTTCATATTTTCCAATAGACAGAAACACTTTATTTTTGCATATTGTATGACAATGATAGCAATTAATAAAGTTTATGTTTCAATCTCATGAGATATGATCTTTATGGAAATGCCTTATTTATCATGTGGTACTTGGTATGCATAAGATAAAATGATACCTAAAAGTTATTGATAACTCAGACAATCATATTGGCATAAATCATGAGAAATTCATCTCTAGTTTCCATATGATGGATAAATCTAGACTCTTTTGGTTAGAGAACCAGTGAGAGATATGAATCTCTTAGACATGATTAATCAATCTTCACTAGTGCTAGAGGGAGAATGATTATCCTATTAGGTATAATACATGTGATGTATTTACATACCTATTGGAGTTAATGCTAGTACTTCAAATGGTGTTTAGAGAAATACCAATATGAATATCTTCAAGTGTTCAAGAATATCATAGATGAAGTATGAATTTGGTAAAGTGTTAATTATTGATGAGATCAATGAATGAAATACTTGGACCAAATGTTTGAGAACCTTGTGAGTGATTATGATAGTGTATCATGGTGAACTCATGATTAAGGCATGGTGATGTCTAAATAAAAAAGGGAGTCATACTCTAAGGAGTTTGAGGATGATTATCAAATAACTAATTTCTTCTTAAATAAAGAATACCCGACACTAATAAAGGACATTAAGAATCACAAGGAGTTGTGAGTTCTTGACAGATACACCTCAATTATCTATGAGATTAGTTGGTCATGTGATGAATCAACTATCTAGATGAATATGAGGAACCAGATTTTGAGTTATGGTTTATGACCATTACGTCCTAAATGATTTCCATGTGAGCCATAAGGCATGACCTTGATGATAGCGCCCATTGGAATGAAATCCATAAGTATAAATGAGTCTTAAGTGTTAAGACACATGGATAACATTTTGAAAAGGATGATGCTTGTTAATTGCAACTTAATGACTAAGAGATTTGGCATATGGATACTAAAACTGCATTCCTATAAGGAATAAAACAAGGATGTGTACATGACACAACCTATAAGGTTTATTAATCCATTAATGCAAATGAAGTCTATAAGTTACAATGGACTAATCAATGTGATTGATTGAGTACAAGAAACTCAGAACTATGATCTTTACTTTGATGATATAGTCAAAGGGTTTGATTGATATGTCAAAGATAAAGAGAGATCTGTGATTTAGTGGGAGCGTATTCACATTTCACATGTTGATGTGAAATGGAAATGTTCTAGAATGGAAATCCAAAGTGGAAATTATCTTTAGGGAAGAAAGAGACATTTCCTATGAGATAGGAACAGAGATCTATAGATATAGTTCTCGAAAACCTCTTGACCTAAAAAGAGATAACATACATTGACAATCTATACTGAAGAGTTCAGTGTGCATAGATTTAGTGGGAGAAAACTTGTCCATGTTACATGGAGTTGGTATCCCAAGGCCAAGTGTTATGAAGAATGGGAACACTAAGAATAGATATGGATCTATCATGTATGTAATCATCCCATTATCTTGCATGTATGGACATGGCAAGAACAAAATGCATTCATCATCTTATATGTAGGACATGACAAAATGATGTGCTCATCCTGATAACTCGTGTGTGGGACATGACGAGTGGATGTCTATCTAGTTCCAGTAAGGGTTACTCAAATACCATAATAACTTGATAAGTGCTTGAGAAGTATTAGTTCTATGGAAATAAAGAAGGGTTCAATGTAAAGAGTTACACTGATGCGAACTTCCGAAAAGGACAAAAAATTAATCACAATATATATATGATATATAAAAGTGAATGTTCGTTGATTATTGGAAACATTCCAATAAAGTTTTTTTAAAAGGAAATGTCGAGTATCCGTGTGTTATAGAACATTAGCAGATACTACATGGATCTAGGAGTTCATAGAGATGAACTTATAGTTATTCTGGTCATTGATGACAAGTTAGGAATACTTGGTCATGCAATGTGGCTAAAGGTTAGCAAAGGAATACTAGATCACATATTATAACAACTCCATCTCATACGTGTGACGTACAGTGAAGAGATGAGAGACATGCAATTAATACAGACTTTGGCAAGGTGTTTCCATAACTCACTATGTTAGCACTAGAGCACAGTAACATGTGGGACATGTTTGAAAATCACTATGAATATGATTCAAGGCTGATTGGCTCACAGTGCAAGTGGGAGTCTGTTGGTATGTATGCCTTGAGAGCCAATCATGGGATGATTGGTGGGATACATTAATATTTATTTGATAAAGATCAAAGACAAGCTTCTAATTCATTCTGGTTCAGTCATATGAGATAGTGATAGAACAGAATGAATGTCTAGAGAATGACAATACTCAATGACGTATGCCTTCAGGTTCATGACCTGAACGATGAGATCATACATATGCTAAGAGTTTGTACATTCTTATTATATCCCTAGTCGGATGTCATTGTGGAAGGTAGATAGACAACAATGACACACAATAATAGATTGTGGTGTTGGTTGATGACAAAATCTCATTAGTCATGATATGGAGATATTAAACCAAACACGTAGGTACTTGTTGGAGAATAAGTTTACCAGACAGACCCACCGTGAGTTTGACACATGGAACCATGACATGGTAGTCACAGTCAGTTCTCACAGTGATGGTGGTGAGTGTGATTCTTAGACTTGAAATCACTACACTCAACACATGTCATTGGGTACACTTTGACATCATCAAACACAGTCTTGAAACATGGGTTGTTATAAAGGTGATGATTGGGTGGCTTTGACACATGGGGCTTTTGAGGGGTGAGTGATAGATATGGGATTTGTCCCTCCTGAGGGAGTTTGATATATATGGCCACTTGATGAGTAGGATTGAGATTGGCGTGCGCATGCATGTGTGAATCAGTATGTGATATTGATGTCATACATATCTCCTCCAATCTACTCTGAGATCAAGAAAGTGAATGAATGTTGACAGGATGACTGTTCCATGCCTTGAGTTCATTCGGAATATCAATGAAAAAGGAATTATACATTCATTGTAACACCATTCGTGAATTGTAGGATTGAAAGTTGTTCTCCAACTTTCTATTTCACTTGGGTAGAATTGATGTGTGACTAGGCACCACTCTTTGCTTGTGAAGTCATAAGTTTTATGGACTTTCACTGCCAACGTGAAATGGACCTACAGGGTCACACACATAGGATTTCACCTGGAAGAGGAGTTTATCCACAAACCATGTTTAGATTGATTACTAAAGGAGTTTAGTAGTTCAATTAAACACTCAATCAATTGATAGCTCAACATCATAGTGTTCAAGGTGTTGGACCGATTGATCAAAGTATCAGATTGATTGAAACTACGATTGACTGATTTGCACAAGTCTGCTGCTCCAACCGATCGACTCATGTGATGAACCGATCGGCTCAGGTTGGTGAACCGATCGACTCAACTGGTGAGATGATCGACTCATGTGCAATGAACTGATCGGCTCAAATGTTGAACCGGTCGACTCATGTGACCAACCAAGATCGTTTGGAAAGTCATAAGACTATTTTGCAAATATAATTGTTTCACTTGTAAAAATTTGATTTGGACAAGGATTGATATTTGATTAATTAGAGACAAGTTTGAAAATCAATTTGAGTTGGACCAGGACCACGAACACGGTCGGCTCATGTGATGAATCGATCAGCTCAGGTGTTCCAAATGATCGGTTTAGGTTGAAACGATCAGTTGAGGTCACCAAACGATCATTTCAAGGTTGAAACGATCGGTTCAGCTGTCGCAAGTTGCTTGTTTTGTGGAAAATTCCGAACCCTTCTACTCCTGCTTTAATCCCACATTGCCCGTGATAGAGAACCCTGTCCCATGACCCTCCTATATATATAGGGGTAGTGGGGGCTTCTTAGAAGAACAAATTAGTGCACCAGTTGCTCTGCAAAGTTGTCATTCTCTCTGGTTTTGGTAACTAAGAGAGAGCCCGAGCAAGTGCTACCCGATAAGGGAGGCACAACAAGGGAAAGACAACTGCTGAATAACAACTGGTGGCATGAGAGTGTGTTGGTGACTAGTACACTGACAAGAGGGTATGACTCCTTCCGATTCCTTGTGGGACAAGGAGATTGAAGTTCTAGGTGGTCTGTGTGGACTACTACAGAGGCGGGAGACTTCTGCCGCTCAGAAGACAACTGTCAATCTCGATAGTCCCGGTGAGACCAGGAGCTGCACATACACCATCCAAGACCGGAGGTGAAGACCGCACAAGCTGTGAGGTAACGTTGCCGAGCAAGCCTCAGGACAAGGTACGCCTCTACAAACCATCCTTTCTATTGTATAGACATTGACGCATTTCCTTTGTTCTGGGTTTTGGGAGAAGAAATTTTTGTTTCCTATGACTTCTCTGTCTCCCCTAAAACCCAACACCTATGTCCTCCTCTGTTGAAATGTCTAGATTGTTTCCTAACTTCATATTGCTTGTCAACATTAATTGACTCCTCTATATGTCTTGCAACCTCCACAAATTCTCTAAACTTTTCTCTATCTATTTTCTCGATAGTTGATATAGTATGTGTAATCTTGAATCTTAAACCTCCTTGGAATATCCTAAATTTCTCTATATAATCTGGTACAAGTTGAAGACAAAATTTAGTCAACCTTTTAAAATATGCCTCGTATTTTCCAATTGACATGTTGCATTGTCTAATATTCTTGAACTACCTAATCTTGTCACTTAATAAGGTAGGAGGAAAATAATTCAGATGAAACTCATTACAAAGTCCCTCCATGTCATCACTATGTTCCTCCTACAATCTTCCACTCCATGCCATCACAAGTTAACATCTACTTTGAGTAAATATTCAAAATGATTGTGAAAGTCTCTAGAGGAGGGTGAACAGAGTCAAAAGAACTTTTTGCAAGATTAAAACACAAACACAGTTAATTGCAACTTGCTTAAAAATATAGAAATATAAAGCAGGTTAGTGGACAAAAGATGCAACCACAAGAAAACAAAGATTTCGAGTGGTTCCATCAAATGAATTTAGTTCACTACCTAGTTTTTACAACTAGTATTTCTAAACTGTGTATTTTATTCCTTTTCTATACCGATTTGAATACATAAAATAACCGATGCCTTTTAAGGAGCAAAGAAAAACCCTCCTTTTCATCTCAAGGAGAATTGTCACCTTCTTTGATGGGCTTTCAAAATGTCACTTAGTTGGAGATGATTGCAATCAAACTCTACCACCTTGGTCACAAACTTCAACTGAGAAGTAGCACCAAAAGAGCTTCACCACAACCTTCTACATTGAAGTAGTGAGAAGCAAAAATAATCTATAACACGGGAATATAAAGAGAAGAAGGAAATTACAATGCTCTTCACAAAATATACAAATGATAAATAATGGACAAGTGATAATGATCCAGTCCACAAGGTTTAGAAAAAGCTATATTAGGTGGAGAAGGACATGAGTATTGAGTTAAGGCTTAAGCTAGCTTTGTGACACACTGATGCGCCTCAAATGAGATTACTCAAAACCAAACTATAGAATTAAAAATAAACATCCATGTTACCATACAACACAAGAAATTGAAACCAATTTCATATAACTATAAGAGTTGCAACATATTGCACATGAGTCCAAAAAGGTCACCGATATTGCATATCACCTGCCAGAAACATTATACAAGTTATTGTTCATTGGATCTCTAGTCACATCCTGTTACACTTGATAACATGTTCATATACATATATTCCATCTCTATACAACAATGGGCATAAAGCCATAACCTCACTTCAATACATACAATGAAAACCTCCCCAAGGACCTGAGTGTACATGGATGACATGTAGGACTCTACTTCTATACACAATCAACATGTCCAACCTTTCAACAACTACTGGTCCTCTTGTTTCTCAACACCAACAAAACGGTCTCTACTTCCTCGTGCTTGACTACCTAAAATATGTGGTAACCCAAGGGGTGAGACCAAACATCCCATCAAGAGATATAACTCTTTTCCAATGTCTATTAAAAGAATAGATAACTTAGAAGGTAGATATCATACTAAGAAGGTTGAGCCAGTTCAATAAATGATATGAAATCAATAGATAAAGAAAATTAAGCAAGACTAGGAAGATACCACTGAGCAGTAGAATAATTAATATTCTAAGAAGAAAAGTGAAGAACATGTATAACAATTGACTTCTCTTACGGTCTTATAATTCAAGAAATCAGTAAAACGATAAGACAAAGGGATCAACTAATGTTACTCATATGTGACTCTAAGCAAGATACACTACATGGCTATGTTACATATTTTATTATTTCCCCTAGTATTTGATTCGTACCACCCAAATCCAACCAACCATTGCTAAGTAGAAATCAGTGCCATACAAGGTCAATGGAAGAGCCAAAATCCACAAACTCCCCACACCTCTTGGTCAACACAAGAGAAAACACCATAGAGATATACCATTCAACTGCAACAATGACATATCGTCAAGCACAAGGATTGGCTCACGCATGGCCATACAAATATATAACACCTTGCCCACCTTAGTAGAGGTATGACGCTAGAAGAACTGGCTCACACATGGTCATTCTAAAAAGAATGAGTGTCTCTCTCATGGCCATTCATATCACAAGGAGATTAACTCACACATGATTGTTTCACACAACCTGTAATTGTGGATGCAAGGAGATACTCAACTTGCACCCCCACATATTCAAAAATATGTGCTTCGAGTTATTTCACCAATCTAACAATCAAAGCTGATACTGGAGAGGATCTATGGCACATGGAACCTACATGATTAGGCGTTTACTTGATTAATTAAGCCAATTAGGTATCGTTTAGCATCAATCAAGTTACAACATATAAAGTCATAACAAACTCTACAAAAATAAGGGTATAATACAACTTCAGAAGATATAAAACATATAAGTTGTGAACTTGTCACACTATCACCACACGGTTCCTGTAGAATTTCCATTCACAAGGCCATCATCTATATAACATCACAGTGGGATTCAATCCCTCAATCACATCACTGGGGATACCACCTCACAATAGGAATTAAGCCTTCACCGGGTCATAGGACCCAAACAAATAATTCATGTATGTCGACATAACATCATGCCTCAATAATTACAATGTGCATGACCATCTCCCTATATCACATATAGGATACCATAGCATTCACTTAGCCATGGTATCAATTACCTACAATGTTAGATGCATACAAGTAGGAGAGAGGAAGCATAGAATCACATGCTATATATCTGTACACATTCATCAAGTATAACATACCCCAGGGTTAGGGTTAGGTTTCACACACTTAGCTGATTAGGGTTTACATCATGAACATAGCAGAAAACACTAATTGAGTCACCTCCCACATTCATATAACTAATTTAGGGTTGAACATACTTAGTTGAATTATAATTAGATCATCATATCACATCACATCACATCACATCACATCACATCACATCACATCACATCACATCACATCACATCACATCACTAAGAATCACCATCATCATCTGTGTATGTGTGTACTATCTCATGATGTGATGTATGTGCCACGAACATGAAACATAGCAGGTGTAGTGACCACCTCCATGGCAAGTGTCATGACCACCTCTACGACAAGTGTCATGCCTAGGATAAAACTTGGTCTTGACCACAACAAACCATGGTCTCAACAATCTACACACATGTCTCGACTTTCCTAGGGTTTCGACCCAAAACAATGCAAAATAGGTGCATGGTCACGACCGAACCCACAACCCATCATCGTCACGAATGCAAAAAAACCTAGCACATGTGTTTTGACCCAAAGCCAAAATAGGTCACGATCTCAACACATCAAGGTGTCTTGACCCAAAACATCACGTAGGTGTCTCGACCCAAAACCTCACAAGTGTCTTGACCCCAAAACAACAAGAACCACATATGTCTTGATTGGAACAAGGTCAAACATCAACAAGAAATCAAACTTCACAAGTGCAAAACTTGTGAATTCTAGATCATCAACCCTAGAATAAACTCTATGAAGATCCTCAATAAAAAAACACTTAGAAGAGAGAAAAATGAACCACCACACATGTGAGAAAGAATCCAAAACTCCAAGGAAAACAAGATGATGGAAGATAGATAATGGTGACAAAATCGAAGCTCGAGATGAATGCAAGATCACTCACTCAAGATTGCTTAGAAAACGTGCCCATAGCAATCAGGGTTTTAGAAAAAGAGTTATCTTCATGAGAAAACTACAAAGTCATAAACCCCAGATTACAAGATCATAATCTACCTTCTTAACATCATCTTTAGATATGGAAGCAAGAACATGCAAGCATAAAAGTAAGGTGCTATTGATAGGAGGTAGATAGTTATATAACCCACATGATTTGAAGAGAAATCAAGCTCCAAGATTAAGCTACAAAGAGAAGTAAAGAAGCTCCAACAAGGTCACCACCTAGGCCACAAGGTCACCTCCAAAAAGAAGAATGCCTTGGCTAAACGATAGCTCAAGAAGAGGTCAAGAATGACCCTAGGCCAAACCAAAGAAGGAAAGAGAAAGAGAAGAAACACCCTCCCACTAGTTACCACCATGTCAAAATACAATCTAAAGGCCTTTGTGTGGAGGGGTTTCTCTCAAGGTGACCACTAGGGTAGAACCCTAGTCTACGACAAGGAAAGAGGAAGAAGAAGATACGAGTTTCCAAAGGAAAACATGATCAAGATGACGAAACCACCACAAGGATGAAGATTGAGCTTTAAGGCACCACATGTGAGGATGATCCACCTCCAAAGCACCAAGAACAACACCTTCTTTGCTCCACCAACCCTAAGAATGAGTACAAGGGAAGGGAGAAGAAGGTTGGCCAAAAAAGATTACTTTCATCGAGACAAATAGGTTTATATACCCAAAGGAGGGAAGTAGGGCGTAGATGATGTGTCAACACCAAAAGGTGCTAAAGGGACACTTGTCCACCCAAGAAACCAACATGCAACCACTTAAAACATGCATGCACGAGATGGTGATATAATCTATGTTTGGTATCGACCTCTCAAGGTCCCCAAAACATAGGTTGCGGTGGATACAAACCAAGGGACGTTGAAACAAGCACATAGAAACTTGTCTCGGCCGAGACAAAAGGGATCACCAACCCCTAGGTCGAGACACACCCCAAGGAGACCACTATCTCGACCCAAGGCACACCCAAGACCATCAAGGTCAAGATAAAAGCAACCAATGGAAGTGCCTCAGTCGAGACACATCCAAAAAAATCAACTTGGTGGAGACATGGGTCACTACCCAATACTTAAGCTCAAGAAAGGGCAACACCAAGCAAACCTTAGCAACCCATAGAATCAATACATGAGCATCCATCGGGGTCCAACCAAGGCACCCCTATGCAACTTTATCTCTATCAAGATGGAAAAGCACTAAGGCCATCCTCTACATGTGACAAATTGTAAAAAAAGACCCCATCAACTTGGATAAATTGCAATTTGGTCCAAAACAAGAAAACATAGCTCAAACATCATCCATATAGGACCAAACATGAAACATAAGCATGTCACATGAAAACAAAACATCTCCAAGGATTATTACAAGGTTCTAAACATCATTATTAAGCAAAGCAAGCATACCCAAGCACTAAGCTACGTTAGGGGCCTTACAACCATAAACCCATAATAAGGATTTCTCCCCCAAAATCCTACGCGAAAAGAGATAAGTACTTCCTCTGCACCTCTTCCTCAAGATCCCAAGTGGATTCCTTGATGCCAAGGTGATGCCATAGAACTTTGACCAAAATGTTGTCCTGCTTCTTGATTCTTCTATCCAAGATCAACACAAGTCCTTCTATATAGGGAACATCCTCTTCAAGCTCCACCTCTATAGGCTACAAAACTTACTCTGTATCTGGATGCCACTTCCTCAACATGCTAACATGAAATACTAGATGCAACATGTGCAACTCAAGTGGAAACTCCAACTTGTAAGTCCCCTACAACATGGGCCACGATAGGGTAAGGTCCCATAAACATGGGAGCCAACTTACCCCTCCTTCAAAACCTTAAAACACCCTTCCAAGGAGAGACCTTGTGATACAATCTATATTCTACTTATAATTCCAAGGGTCTAAGTCAAATATCTGCATATGACTTTTGCCTATCCTATGCTGCCTTTAACTACATTGAATTACCTTGATCTTTTCTATTGTCTACTGTACAAGCTCTGAACCTATACGTTGATACTCACAGGTCTCATACCAACACAATGGTGACCTGGAATGTCTCCCATACAACACCTCATAGGGTGCCATGTCGATGCTCCTCTGATAACTATTATCATTGACAAACTCTATCAGACTAAGGTGAACATCCCAACTACCCAAAAACTATAATAGATAGGCTCCCAATAAATTCTCTAACATCTATATCGTCCTCTCAGACCGACATTCTGTCTGAGGATGAGACACTATGTTGAACTTCAACTGAGTTCCCATAGCTACATGCAAGCACTCCCTAAAATGTCTTGTAAACTGAGGTCCTCTATCTGACACGATAGTAGCCAGGATATCGTGCAAACAAACAATCTCATCAACATATATCTGAGAAAGCCTCTCTATTATATAAATTGTCTTTATAAGCAAAAAGTGTACTGACTTGGTCAACCTGTCGGCGATCACCCAAATGGAATCATGACCTTTGGCTTTCCTAGAAAGACCAACCACAAAGTCCATAGGCACATGATCCCATTATCATTGTGGTATAGGCAACAATTGCAATGTCCCTACTGGCTTCTGATGCTCTACCTTGACTTGGTGACACATTGAACACCTTGCAACAAACTCTAAAATGTCACATTTCAAGCTAGGCCACCAATACAAATCCTTAAGATTAAGGTATATCTTGGGCTACCTAGGTGCATAGCGTACATTGAAGAGTGAGCCTCATTCAAAACCATCCTCCTCAAATTATCAACATCAAGAACCACAACTATATTGTGGTAGAAAACTATCCCATCTTCTTCCTAGTGGAATCCATCACGCTTCTCATTGCCGAACTCTAGTCGTATCTATTGTATGATAGTATCACCCTGATGTGCAACACATATCTGCTTCCTCAAGGTAGGCTTCACCTAGAACTGTGCCAACAAACCTTCTATCAAAGAAACCTCTAGCTTCACGTTCATCTGACACAAGGAGACCAACATGTCTCTCTTATGGAACACCAAGAAACATAATGGAGCCTTCTCCATAGATGATGACAAAGAAGACTTCCTGCTTAAAGCATCTGCCACGACATTTGCCTTTACTAGATGGTAGTCAATCATGTAGTTGTAGTCTTTAATTAGCTCCATCCAGCGTCACTGGAGTGTGTCCAACTCCTGTTACAAAAAGATATTCTTTAGGTTCTTGTGATATGTTAAGATCTGACACTTCTCTCTATATAGGTAGTGCCTGTAGATCTTGAGTTGGGCAATTCTCCTAATGTTTCCTAAGCTATCATGAGTCAAAAGAAATCACATTCTTGTCCTGCATCAGTATGCTACCCAAACCATTCCTCGACGCATCACAGAAGACTATGTATCTTTTCCCTTTCTCAATAAGAACTATTCCTTGACGCATCATAGAAGACTATGCATCTTTTCCCTTTCTCAAGAAGAACTAACACTGGCACACTAGTCACCTTCTCCATTAACAATTGGAAGGAACGTTGACACTTGACATCCCACATGAAAGGAACATCTTTTCTTGTCAGCTTCGTTAGGGGTAACACCACTGAATTGAAGTTTTTGATGAACCTCATGTAGTATTATGCCAAACCTAAAAAAATATAAAATTCTGTCAGCATCTTCGGATGTTCCCACTTTGTCATAGATTCCACCTTTTTAGGGTAATCACTAATACCTTCAACACATATCACATGTCCTAGGAAGGACACCTCCTTCAGCCAAAATTCGTACTTGCAAAACTTTGCATACAACTGGTGCTGTCTCAACGTGGTCAATGCTTGACAAAGATGATTCTGGTGTTGTTGTCTATCCCTGGAGTAGATCAAGATATCATTTATAAACACTACCAAAAATTGCCCAGATAAGGCCTAAACACCCTGTTCATCAGATCCGTAAACATTTTCGGTTCAATGGTTAGCCCGAATGGTATAAATACAATCTCGTAATCACCATATTGAGTCCTAAATGCTAACTTAGGTATGTCATCGACCTTGATCCACAACTGGTGATATCCTGATCTTAGATCTATCTTGGATAACACTATGACTCCTCGCAACTAATCAAATAGGTTATCAATTTGTGGTAAGGGATATTTGTTCTTTATTGTCACTTTGTTCAACTGCCTGTAGTCGATGCGCAATCTCATAGATCTATTCTTCTTCTTTAAAAACAATACTAGAGCACCCCATGGTAGCGTACTAGGCCTGATGAAACCTTTCTCAAGCATCTCTTGTAACAATTTCTTCGACTCTTCCATATCAGCTGGTGCCATCCTATATGGTGCTTGAGCTATAGGATGGGTACCCGCGAGTATATTGATATCAAAACCAATCACTCAAGGTGAAGAAACACCAAGAAACTTGTTACAACCCCCATTTTTGGGTTCAATTGGTGAGAAATGTAATTTCTCATATTAGAGATAATTGAACAAATGAAGATATAATTTGTTTTGAATAAATGGATTTCGTTTACAATAGCCTTGATGATTGTTTTGTGGGCTTTATTGGCTATTGGGCCCAAATAACAAGAAAATTCAATTAGTAAATGAATACTTGAATATTTGAGAAAAGAATGAAATAGAAAAGATGCAAAATGATGTAATCCAAGGATGGATTTCGTGCCTCTTGGGTTCCTTGGGTTCCAAGGAGTCCAAAGTTGCAAAAAGAAAGCAATAAGAAAAGAAAAGATTAATTAAGTATTTTTTAGTAAGAAAGAAATTGAAAATGATGATAAAATGTGGAAAATGAATGGAAAGAGGCATAAATGAGATTTCTTGGTGAAATTTCTTATCCATGAGGTTGCTAATAATAAAAGGAATGCCAATGAGGAAAATAAAAGAGAAATAAAGAGAAATCCTCAAAAAGAGCTATTTTAATAAGAAATAAACAAGATAATGAGAAATAATAAAGAATAATGCATTTAGATGCATCTAGAAGGATAATGAATATCCAATAAAAAGGATTTCGAAATAATAAAGTTTCTTGGGATCCAAGGAGACCCAATAAAGAGGAAGAAAAGAGAAAATATCAAAATTGCAAAATAAGAGGATAATATGAAACATTGTTAATGTTTTTAGTGGCTTTGTGAAAAAGGAAGTGATGTCTATTAAAAGGAAATAGAAATTCGTGCCAAAGAATTAAAAAGAAAGAATAAAGAGTATAAGGGAAAAGGTTTTTGAATTTAGAAATATTCAAATAACATAGTTATCTAAAGAGATAAAGAAGAGAGAGAGAGATGGTTGCTTCACACCCAAGAAAAATATGTTTCCTTTCAAGTTTAGGACTTGAGTCCTCAAGGAGGCATGCCTTAGGGCTTTGTACTTCCCTCTATATAAGGGGTAAGGCATTGGGCCGAGTTTAGGAGATCACACACACCCACTTCTCTTCTTCTTCCATGATTCTCGTCCATAAACCCTAGCATGGGGGTAGCGCGACCCCGAGGCAACAAGGAGCCCTGAACAGGAGTTCGGTGGAAGCACGATGCTCCCACCATGCCGCAGAGGAACGCAGCCACCACCCTGTGCCCTAGCGCGTGTGTGACACCTTCAGTAAGGACCATGGGACGATCGTGGGCTGTAGAGCAAGATAGCTCAAACCGACCTTCACAACCATGGTTCAGTGGCACGCTCACCGTGCGGGGCCATGAAGGAGACAAGGGGAGCTATCCTGGTGGCTGTCAAGGTCCGGAGAGGACAATAGGGCCTCACCGGGTCATTGCTGCAACGACAATAGGTCGCGTTACAGGGTTGAAGATGACCAAACCTGGATTGGACGGAACTGCCCCTCCGCCATATAAAGAACCGGTCTGTCGCGCAAGGGCATAATAGTAAATCTATTATGTTTCAAGTCACCGGGTCACGCAGGCTAGCGACGCTCGTGCAGGCTGACGTGGCATCATCGGATTGGCCAAAGTAAGTAGTTTTTACCAAAAATCATATCTCATTATTCGTAATTCCGATCAAGACAAATAATATATGAAAATTGATCCTCAGAACGAGAGGAACACAAAGAAATTTTGTATGAAGCCTAATTATACTTGAAACTCAAAAAGTATAGGGTTTTACATCTTTTGATGCATTAATTAATAGAAAACCCCTAGAATGATGTAAAAACGAACATGATGAATCTTTTATATGTTTTTGATCAATCTTAACTTGTTAAGAATAAAAGGAATGGTAAAATCATCAAAAGATGATTAGTACATTGGTTTTAGGGTTTTATGATCATGAACATGGTTTAATAGACTAAAAACCCTGATTTGAGTAAATATGAGTTTTAGTGATCATAACATGATATTGCAAGAATAAAACTATAATATAATGATTCTTGAACATAGTTTGGATTAGATAACTCTTAATGAAGATAATTGAGATGGTTAGGCTTTTGTAGGAAACCTTAGAAACCTTAAATTGAATATAAAGGATACATCTTTGAAGACTAATAGGTTAATTTGAAAGATATTAGCCTGTTGATTACTAATATGGAGTTTTCATCCGTTTGGTATACAAAATTGGTAGTTTTAGGGTTGTAATCCATAAATGAAGAATAATTCATATGGGAACCCTAATTGGGGTAAAAGAAGAGGAAAACCATGATATTTCAGATTAAGGAAGTAAATTACTAAATGATGATCTTAAGATTGCTAAGAATATTAAAAGGAGAGAATTAAAAGGTTTTAAGTAGATTTGATGAATTAGGGTTCTTAATAACCAAGAATGAAGGCAAAACCCTAATTCCCAAGGAAACCCTAAAATTGGAATAGAAATCCTAAGGATGATGATGATATTGGATGAATATTAATAAAAGGAAATTGGTATATTTATTTCAGGAATCTATGCATGATTGGTTGCTTTATTGGGATTTCTATGTTCTGATTAATTATGTATCTGAATTTGCAATACAGGTATGTGGTTACGCTTATGAATATATCAAGTTAGTTTTCCGAGGTTTACCAAAGTTTTCATCGATGACATGAATTAATTGTTGGATGATTTTAATTCATGCAAACTATAATGTGGCTATGAATATCACCTAAGATATGTGCCTAGTAGCTCAGATCCTGGTCCCCTCTGTGGCTTATAGTTGACCTAGTACATGGCTACCTATGGGGTAGGTCCATCAGGTCATCGGGTGACTTAGTACATGGCTACCAATGGGGTAGGTCCATCAAGTCACTTTGAGTTAGATATTGGGATACTTTTGGGTAGTGCCATGTGACTGTATTACCCTATGTATTGGCTACCTGTAAGGTAGGACCATGGTGGTAAGAATCTACCTAAAGAGAGGTAGCATACAAGTCCACTACAGGGTTAGCACAGAGTTAAGGGATATGTAAGGATTGAGTAGTATGGCTTAAAATGTAATCTTGGTTGTTAAATGATTAATTGAATGATTACATTGTTAACATATTTGCATGATTATTGTTTCCCCCACATACCAGCTTCGGCTGACCGACGTTTTGTTTGTCGGCGTTTTAGGTACAATGAAAAGAACAAACAGTAAAGTGGCATATGTGGTATTAAATGAGAATTAAAGTGTAAAGGAGGATTAGATAGATTAGTATATGTGTGGATAGAAGTTTTGAAATCCCAGTTTTAAAATGTATGCAAAGTTTTTACTTTTACCATATTTCAGTATAGTTGGTAGAATTTAATAATTGTTAATGATTATTTGTCAAACCTTTGATCCGAGTTATTGGTTAACGGCTCTGTCCTTTCGGTCTCCCTTAATTGGGGGTTACTGGGAGTTGGGGTCATAACAATTGGTATCAGAGCATAGGTTCCTCAGTTAACCATTAATAATTATTAAATTTTACAATCTCCATAGAACCCAAGGGAGTTATTAGAGGATTATCCGAAAGATGGAGGTGTCTAGAAAAGGATCACGACCGGGGGCTGGCAATATTTTCCTCCGCACCGCTAGTCAGAATATGAGGACTCCCAAATCTGTGTGACTGCTTGGACAAGGTCTTAGGGTATGAATCGAAATAAGATACCTTTAGGACTTTCACATCTTATTCATCCCTTCTCATCACAAATTCTGTTAAGGACCTTAAGGATTAGGGTTTTCTCTCTTCTCCTCACCCTCTCAAGGTATGGGTAAGATTAATAAGGTCTAAGTAATTCTACATCAAATTAATGAAAAGTATGTAAATAGAATGTCATGGACATAAGCTTAATAGATTAAGCACAAATTAAAGAATATATACATGCTTAGGTCATATGACATAAGTTGTCATGTTCTTAGAAGAGACCTGAGGCTAGACCTTCTTGTCAGGAGGATAAGTTAGTCTTGGAGATAGAGATCTCCATTGCAAGTAGAGGCCTAGCACATCCTGTAAGGATGATGTAAACCTTAACCCTAAGTGAAGGTTAGAAAGTGAGATGACACGATAAGTTAGATGCCTTGGTTGAATGGGTGTTTGGATGGACATGCCTTTGGATTGCCATACGAGCCATGAGAGGTTGGATGACCTAGCACCTTTGGCAACCCAACCCTGGAAAGGGTCATGCATGTTAGGGTAAAGGATAGCTCCTTAGATGATGAAGTTAGAGGAGAACCTATAGAAACCCTATGGGATGATACAAGTAGGATATAGCTTGCACCCAGAGTACACCAGTAGTATGAGCAGTAAGTCTAAACTGAGGCCAGAAGGACTGGATGGATGGCTTATGAGATAAGCATAAGAGATATGGATAATATTGAGCCAAACATGAGTTGAGCATAGACTTCACCCATGTCGAGATATGCTTATGAGCTTGATCCTTCGTGAAGAAATGACTTCTCATAAAAAGGTTGGTTTAGCTCTAGAGAGAGAGAAGGACCCCCAGGCAAGAAGGTTGGAAGCCTAAAACCCCGAAACTTGAGGAATAGTGGGGAGTCGAGGATAATGTGACCTAAGTGGATGATAGTGGTTGCCTCATGCATGATCCCTGGAGGATGATGATATCTTGGTTGCCTTTAGAGGAACCAAACCCTAGAGAGAGGATGAGTCTGTTAATACCTCTGTACCTCTGGTATAGATGAGAAGAAGAGTTCCTTAAGTCATGTAGAGGTTTAGTAACAGGTAGTAAGGCCTTGTACCTAGTTGGTTGTCCTTGAGGAGAGGTGTTTCTCATAAGGATCATGGAAGTACATGACATGCCTTGGACATGCTTGTTTCGTGGGTAAGAGATAGAGTATGCAGTTGGACACCTACAAGTGAACCTAGGGTTCCTAGGCCTAAGAGGGGAAGTGGTGTACCTAATGCTCATGATGAGATTTGAGTTCCTGTAGAAGCGAGCATGGTACTCCTCATGTATAGAGGAAAAGGTAAGCCCCTTAAGTTTAAGGTATGTTTGATGAACCCCTTATAGCTAGTTTGAAGATAAAGGAAGGTATGATCTTGATCCAGCATTGAGGAAAGAGGACAAGTATGACCTAGCATGGTTCAGTAGGTGATCTTCTTGCGCCTTAATAGCTTGGTAGGGTTAAGCATGTTCATATGAATGTAAACCCTAAGGACTCATGTGACCTTTGTTATCAAGGTGTAGTTTCCTCCCATCCTGGGAGAGGGACCCTTTGGTAGGGAGTTTACCAGTTTGGTTGGTTTTGAGGTAACCTGAGGAGGTTTCATAGGATCTTGAGAACCTAAGTGAAGAGTACGTGGCATGAGAATGAAACTATAGACCCATAAATAACCATATCTATGTGCATGTGGATGTGTTACCATGGAGGTAACCAGTATGGGGCTTGACCAAGGTAGGCAGGTTTCCATGATCCCTATGAAAGGATGAAAGTCAACCCATGAATGTAGGAAGAGAGATGATGAATGATTGGGTAAGGTTCTAAGTTGGACATGTACTATGATATAATCCTAAGTCTATCCTAGAGTCAGGTAGGGGTAAGACCGATGGAAGTAGGAGTTGCCTAATTCCCCAGTTGCACATGTCCATAGGGTCGGGAGGTAACAACTATCATTGTCTCAGGGCCATGGGTTAGGAGATTGATCACCTTCATGAACTCATGGGACCCAAAGGGCAGATGGGTAGGGAACTCTCTGAATGCATAAGGGAAGAGGGATGACCCCAAAAGTGTCGGCACCCTATAGACCTGGAGGAAATGACCAAGGATTGTGTGGTGACCCAAGTAGGTTCCAGACCAGTTTTCCATGGAAGTAACTTTGATATCAAGATGAATGTGATGTTTAGACATATGTGGCACATTTCAAGTTAGATTTATAGGTGTACTGGCAAGGTGGTATGTACCATCTCTACTCTTGGAACAGGAAGAACTCTGTATTTGGACTGCAGCCAAATGCTTATTTCCTCTTGTTATGGGGGTGAGAGATAGGACAGTACACATGCCATACACCAAGGATAAAGATGACGTGGGATGGAGCGTTGCCATGAGATATGGGGACAGAGAAGATAACGTACCCTGGTAAAGTGAATGATATATGGATGGTTTGCAAACACTAAAGAGACATAAGATAGTCATCTTATAAGGATGTTGTTAGCCTGAGCTATGTGGAATTTGCACGTGAAGCAAGGTATAGTTTGATCATCATGAGGATGAGCCCGAGTTTTCTCGATGAAGATAGTTTTAGAGTCAAAATGAGATGATAAGTGGAATACATGAAGGTGTATGTCTCTAACATTACCTAATTCCTAAGGATGTGAAGTGGTAATGGATGCTCGGGTTGAGATATAGATTCCTAGTTTGGCTAGAAGAGGTTGTTAAGCTAACCCTAAGGTTGGAAAAGAAGATATGTTTGGCTAACACTAATGTAATGAGATTAGTTAATGGTTGTTTGGTTAGCCAGTCTAGTCCTTGATGCAATGAAAGGATGGTGGTAGAACCTCGATACACTTCTTTGGAAAAGAAGGTGATGAAACCCTGATAGATTGGTTTAGGGGTTTTGAGGTATTGATCTTGAAGAATAATGACATACAGGAGATCATGATTTTAAGATCACCATACACCGTACTACGAAGATAATAAGTGACAGTGGTACTGTAGATACCTAAGATAAAGTTGCATGTGGTATATGGCCATGCAAGCAGAGGATGATGGACGAACACCAGTAACCCAATGCATTGATATAAAGGATAAAGAGTCCCCAAAAGAGAAAGGGAGTTCATCACTATGGATGTTGTAAGTCTCCCCTGGACCAAGGAAGGTCAAAATGCAATATGGGTTATGGTAGATCGCCTTACCTAAATGACATGAGAAAGAAAGAGTTCTGTCAAGAGACAATTTTGGTTAAACTACTCATGAGAAAGATGGTTCAATTACACCATAAAGCGAGTTCAAAGGTTCTTGAGTTTGACCTAAAGGTTCCCTTCCAAAAGGTGGAAGAAGGTACATGAAGAACTCAATGTTAGTACAGTTTATCACCCCTAACTAATGGTTAGTATGATCCAGACTAAAGGGTCTGATGAGAGCATATGTGCTCATTCAGGGTGATAGCTAGAAACGGTTCTTGTCCTATGCAAGATGTGAAGTTAACCACCATAGCCAGTATCGGGAATTCAAAGAAGCTCTATAAGAGAGGTTGTGTCAGTCACCACTTCAATAAGGTGATGTTGGTGAAAGGACCACATGATGGTTAGAAAAGGACCACAGTGTGTGTAGATGAAGTCACTTTGATCGTGCAATGGCTGAAAGGAGCCTAGAGATGATAAGAGTCATGAGAAGATGCAAAGTAGACTGACATGCAGTTCACTGTGGGAGAATATGTGACATGAAAATACGACCCCTCTAAGTTATAAATAAGAGAGTTGAGTCCCCGATACATGGGTCCATTTGAGATGGATTGGTGGAGAAGGTTATGGATAACCTTACCCCTCAGGATAAAGAAAGGTGTGATGAGTTCCAAGTGTCCAATTTAGAGCACTATGTGAGGTACCCAGACCCTGAGCTAAACAATGAACCTAGTGAGCCCAAGGGAGGCTGAAATGACCTGAGTCACCTATACAATTTATAGACACCAGGATGAAAGAACTCAGAGAAAAGAATATGTGATGATAAAGGTTCTTGGAAGCACCATGGGTAAGGTAACGCCACATAGGGGCCGTTGATGGACATGGAAAAGTCTTATCCTAAATTGTTTGTTTTGTTTGATTGAATTTTGAGGACAAAATTCCTATAAGAGGGGAAGGATGTTACAACCCCAATTTTTGGGTTCAATTGGTGAGATATGTAATTTCTCATATTAAAGATAATTGAACAAATGAAGATATAATTTGTTTTGAATAAATGGATTTCTTTTAAAATAGCCTTGATGATTGTTTTGTGGGCTTTATTGGCTATTGGGCCCAAATAACAAGAAAATTCAATTAGTAAATGAATAATTGAATATTTGAGAAAAGAATGAAATAGAAGCCTCTAGAAGGCAAAATGATGTAATCCAAGGATGGATTTCGTGCCTCTTGGGTTCCTTGGGTTTCAAGGAGTCCAAAGTTGCAAAACAAAAGCAATAAGAAAAGAAAAGATTAATTAAGTATTTCTTTAGTAAGAAAGAAATTGAAAATGATGATAAAATGTGGAAAATGAATGGAAAGAGGCATAAATGATATTTCTTGGTGAAATTTCGTATCCATGAGGTTGCTAATAATAAAAGGAATGCCAATGAGGAAAATAAAAGAGAAATAAAGAGAAATCCTCAAAAAGAGCTATTTTAATAAGAAATAAACAAGATAATGAGAAATAATAAAGAATAATGCATTTAGATGCATCTAGAAGGATAATGAATATCCAATAAAAAGGATTTCAAAATAATAAATTTCTTGGGATCCAAGGAGACCCAATAAAGAGGAAGAAAAGAGAAAATATCAAAATTGCAAAATAAGAGGATAATATGAAACATTGTTAATGTTTTTGGTGGCTTTGTGAAAAAGGAAGTGATGTGTATTAAAAGGAAATAGAAATTCGTGCCAAAGAATTAAAAATCAAGAATAAAGAGTATAAGGGAAAATGTTTTTGAATTTATAAATATGCAACTAACATAGTTATCTAAAGAGATAAAGAAGAGAGAGAGAGATGGTTGCTTCACACCCAAGAAAAATATGTTTCCTTTCAAGTTTAGGACTTGAGTCCTCAAGGAGGCATGCCTTAGGGCTTTGTACTTCCCCCTATATAAGGAGTAAGGCATTGGGCATAGTTCAGGAGATCACACACACCCACTTCTCTTCTTCTTCCATGATTCTCGTCCATAAAACCTAGCATGTGGTTAGTGCGACCCCAGGGCAACAAGGAGCCCTGAACAGGAGTTCGGTGGAAGCACGATGCTCCCACCATGCCGTGGAGGAACACAGCCACCACCCTGTGCCCTAGCGCGTGCGCGACACCTTCAGTAAGGACCATGGGACGATCATGGTCTGCAGAGCAAGATAGATCGAACCGACCTTCACAACCATGGTTCAGTGGCACACTCGCCGCGCGGGGCCATGACGGAGACAAGGGGAGCTGTCCTGGAGGCTATCAAGGTTCGAAGAGGACAACAAGGCCTCACCGAGTCATTGCTACAGCGGCAGTAGGTCGCGTTGCAGGGTTGAAGACGACCAAACCCAGATTGGACGGAACTGCCCATCCACCATATAAAGAACCGGTCTGTCGCTCAAGGGCATAATAGTAAATCTATTATGTTTCAAGTCACCAGGTCACGCAGGCAAACGACGCTCGTGCAGGTTGACGTGGCATCATCAGATTGGCCAAAGTAACTAGTTTTTACCAAAAATCATATCTCATTATTCGTAACTCCGATCAAGACAAATAATATATGAAAATTGATCCTCAGAATGAGAGGAATACAAAGAAATTATGTAGGAAGCCTTATTCTACTTGAAACTCACAAAGTATAGGGTTTTACATCTTTTGATGCATTAATTAATAGAAAACCCCTAGAATGATGTAAAAACGAACATGATGAATCTTTTATATGTTTTTGATCAATATTAACCTGTTAAGAATAAAAGGAATGGTAAAATCATAAAAAGATGATTAGTACATTAGTTTTAGGGTTTTATGATCATGAACATGGTTTAATAGACTAAAAACCCTGATTTGAGTAAATATGAGTTTTAGTGATCATAACATGATATTGCAAGAATAAAGCTATAATATAATGATTCTTGAACATAGTTTGGATTAGATAATCCTTAATGAAGATAATTGAGATGGTTAGGGTTTTGTAGGAAACCTTAGAAACCCTAAATTGAATATAAAGGATTCATCTTTGAAGACTAATAGGTTAATTTGAAAGATATTAACCTGTTGATTAATAATATGGAGTTTTCATCCGTTTGGTATACAAAATTGGTAGTTTTAGGGTTGTAATCCATAAATGAAGAATAATTCATATGGGAACCCTAATTGGGGTAAAAGAAGAGGAAAACCATGATATTTCAGATTAAGGAAGTAAATTACTAAATGATGATCTTAAGACTGCTAAGAATATTAAAAGGAGAGAATATAAAGGTTTTAAGTAGATTTGATGAATTAGGGTTCTTAATAACCAAGAATGAAGGCAAAACCCTAATTCCCAAGGAAACCCTAAAATTGGAATAGAAATCCTAAGGATGATGATGATATTGGATGAATATAAATAAAAGGAAATTGGTATATTTATTTTAGGATTTTGTGCATGATTGGTTGCTTGATTGGGATTTCTATGTTCTAATTAATTCTGTATCTGAATCTGCAATACAGGTATGTGGTTACACTTATGAATATATCGAGTTAGTTTTCCGAGGTTTACCGAAGTTTTCATCGATGACATGAATTAATTGTTGGATGATTTTAATTCATGCAAACTATAATGTGGCTATGAATATCACCTAAGATATGTGCCTAGTAGCTCAGATCATGGTCCCCTAGTGATATCCTAATCTTAGATCTATCTTGGATAACACTATGACTCCTCGCAATTAATCAAATAGGTCATCAATTTGTGGTAAGGGATATTTGTTCTTTATTGTCACTTTGTTCAACTGCCTGTAGTCGATGCACAATCTCATAGATCTGTTCTTCTTCTTTAAAAACAACACTAGAGCACCCCATGGTAGCGTACTAGGCCTGATGAAACCTTTCACAAGCATCTCTTGTAACTATTTCTTTGACTCTTCCATATCAGATGGTGCCATCCTATACGGTGCTTGAGCTATAGGATGGGTACCCGAGAGTAGATTGATATCAAAATCAATCACTCAAGGTGAAGAAACACCAAGAAACTCCTTTGGAAACACGTCCTCAAACTCACAGACCAATGGCACCTCCTGAATACAAGGACTCCTCACCTTAGTATCCATCACATGTGCCAAAAATGACTCTCAAACCTATCTCATCTGCCTCTCCGCTACCATCACTGACACCAGACACATCAAGAGAATCTTCTTATCTCCTTGGAAGATCCACATCTCATCTTTATGAAAAAGCGTCACCACCTTGGCACTAAAGTCCAAGACCACACGATACTTCTCCAAGGTATCTATTCCAAGGACTACATTGATTCCATGCATGTAAAGTGGTAGGAGATCCACTTGAATGCTATGTCCTAAAAAAGAAAGGACATAGGAAGGACACAACTCCCGCAACTCTGTGGAACCAGACAACAAGGTTTCCAAATGAAGGCTATAATTTCTATGTCTAATAGGAAAAAGCTACTAGCAATCACTTCACAAGTAATAAAAGAGTGTTTCACACCCAGATTAACCAAAATAGATATAAAGCAAGAAGAAGACAAATCAAAATGAAATAAATCCATCTGACCTATTACTACTCACGGGTGGACCACTCCTTCTGATTGACTCGTGGCATAGAATCTAGCTATTACTTGCTGACATCAATGTCCTCTACTAGATTGTCCTAAAGAACCAACCTATGATGCATGTCCACGTCCTCATCCTCCTCCACTGCTGCATTGTTGCCTTTGAGATCCCTACTGACTCTGCATCGGCTATTGGGTTACCTCATCATCCTTCATGGAACAAAACTGCTTGGTATGCTTGACTTGGCCACACTTGTAACATGTTCTTCTCTCATACCATGGCCTCGATGGCCCTGTCACTGATATAAACACTCCACTGGGGGCTCATGCTGGTGGAAAGATGCAGCCTCTACCTTTACTGGGTGACCACTACATATGTACACTGAACCTCTTCTATGCTGGTGGTGCCGAGAACCTAGGCTTCTTAAAGCCTCTAGAAGACTACCCTGGTACTATGTAGGCCTCTTCTTGTACTTTGTCTCTCTCCTCTCCACCACAGACTGCTCAATCCTCCTAATAGAATCCACAAATGTCACAAACTTGTCACAGTTCTCATGTGCTGCCACAGCTGTCATCAACTCATTGTTCAGACCCTTCTCAATATGTCTGATCCTCTCCTCATCTGTCACCGCCATGTGAGGACAGAACCTCAACAACTCCATGAATCTTGCCTCATATTCATTGATCATGATGGGTCCTTGCCTGATCTTCTTAAAATGAGATATCTTCTCATCAAGATGGGCACATAGGAAGTACATGCTTACAAACTCTCGTCTAAACTCCTCCCAACTGATATCAACACCCAATTGTTTCTCCTCCTCAATGGCCCACCAATGGCCAACACTTACCTTCAGAAGGTACACTGTGCACTTTACTTTATCTGCCTTGGGGATACTATGGATCTTGAAGGCCTTCTCCAAATCTATCAACCAAGGATCCACATCTACTAGATCCGTTGTACCAACATACTCCATAGATTTGATACACCTCAACCTCTCAAAGGCCTTCCCAGTGCCTAAGGATTCTACATGGGGAATAACTTCCCTAGACCAGGGGATAGGCATTCTGTCTGCCATATGTGTCATTGTCACCATGAATTGTCTAAAGATGGATGGGAAAGCTGGATTTTCCATCCTATCTAGGACAAATTGGGGCACTTCAGGAACCCTCTTATCAACAACCTACCTCCTTGAACCTCCACCTGGTGCAACACCACCACTCTCAACAACATGTTCTTCATGTTCTCCAACCATCTTTTCAACTCTTCTTCTTCTTCTGCATAATAAGAAGTGACCATAAGATAAACTAGAATACACTGGAACAGACACAACCTTAGTCATATGCCCCTGTAGACTCAACAAACCTAAAGCTCTAATACCAACCAAACTGTGATGCCCCGACACACCACAAATGAGATTACTCAAAACCAAACTATAAAATTAAAACTAAACATCTAGGTTACCATAAAACATAGGAAATTCAAAACCAATTTGTATAACTATAAGAGTTGCAACATATTGCACATGAGTCCAAAAAGGCCACCTGTATTGCATATCAACTTCCCAAAAGATTATATAGGATATTGTACACTGTCTCTCTGGCCACATCTTGTTACACATGATAACCTATTCATATTCATATATGTCGTCTCTATACAACAACGGGAATAAAGAAAAAACCTCATATTGATACATACAACAAAACCCTTCCCAAGTACCTGAGTGTACAAGGGCGATAGACATGACTCTACTTCTATACACAAGCAACATGTCCAACCTTTCAGCAACTACTGGTCCTCTTACTGCTCGACATCAACAACCCAGTCTTGACTTCCTCATGCTCGACCACCTAAAAGATGTGGAAACCCATGGGGTGAGACCAAATGTCGTAGAGAGAGATATAACTCTCCACCAACATCTATTAAAATCACGAATAAATAAGCATGTAGATTTCATACTACACAGGTTGAGCAGATTCAACTAAACGATATGAAATTAATAGATAAAGCAAATTAAGCAAGACTAGGCAAATACCAATGAGAAGAAGAACAATTAATATTCCAAAGAGGTATATGAAGAACATGTACACCTGTTGACTTCTCTTGCCATCTTATAATTCAAGAAATCAGTAAAAAGATAAGGCAAAGGGCTCAACGAAGTGACTGTAAGTAAGATACACTACACGATGTGTTACATCTTTTATTATTTCCGCAAGGATTGGAGTCATACCACCCAAATCCAACCGAGCACTGCTAAGTCAAAATCGGTGCCATTCAAGGTCAATGGTAGAGATGAAATTCACAACCTCC
Source organism: Alisma plantago-aquatica (assembly GCA_963693085.1). NCBI lineage: Eukaryota > Viridiplantae > Streptophyta > Magnoliopsida > Alismatales > Alismataceae > Alisma > Alisma plantago-aquatica. The sequence goes on from OY856409.1 coordinate 689,584,635, forward strand.
CCACACCTCTTGGTCAGTACAAGATAAAACACCACATAGACATATCAGACAACTACAAAAATGACATATAGTCAAGCACAAGGATTGACTCACGCATGGCCATCCATATATATAACACCTAGCCCACTTTGATATAAGTATGATGCTAATAGGCTCACACATGGCCATTCTAAAATGTAGTGGCTCACGCATGGAAAAATCCATATCACAAGGAGATCATCTCACGCATGGTCGTCTCACACAACATGTAGTCGTGGATGCAAGGGGATACTCGACTTGCACCCCCACATATTGAAAAATATGTGCTCTGAGTTATACTAGTTTCACCAATCCAAAAATTAAAGTGGACACTGGAGAGGATCTGTGGCACATGGAACCTATATGGTTAGGGTTTTATTTGATTAGTTAAGCCAATCATGTATCTTTTAGCAACAATCAAGTTACAACATATAAATTCACAACAAACTCTACAAAAATAAGGGTATAATACAACTTTAGAAGATATAAAATGTATAAGGTGTGAACTTGTCATACTATCACCACACGATTCTTGTAGCATTACCGTTCATAAGGCCATCATCAATATCACTTCACTATGGGATTCAATCCCTCAATCACTTCACTACGGATTACCACCTTGTAATAGGCATCAAGCCTTCACCAGGTCATAGGACCAAAACACATAATTCTTGTAGGTCAACATAATATCATGCCTCAACAATTACAATGTGCATGCACATCTCCCAGTATCACATATAGGATACCATAGCATTCACTTAGTCATGGTATCAATCAACCTGCAATGTTAGATTCATACAAGTAGGAGAGAGGAAGCATATAATCACATGCTATATATCTCTACACATTCATCAAGTATAGCATACCCCAGGATTAGGGTTAGGGTTCACACATTTAGCCGATTAGGGTTTACATCATGAGCATAGCACCAAACACCAATTGAGTTACCTCCCACATTTGTGGAATTGATTTAGGGTTGAACATAATTAGTTGAATTATACTTAGATCATCACATCACATAACTAAGAATCACCATCATTATATGTGTATGTGTGTACTATATCATGGTGTTATGTATGTGTCATGACCATGCAACATAGTAGGTGTCATGACCACCTCCATAGAAAGTGTCATGGCCACCTCCACGACAAGTGTCATGCCCATGACTGGACCTGGTCTCGACTGCAATAGACCATGGTCTCAACCATCTAAAAATCTATCTCAACCATACTAGGGTTTCAACCCAAAACAAAGAAAAACATGTGCATGGTCATGACCAAACCCACAACCCATCATGGTCGCGACCATGACAAAACCAAGCACAAGCATCTTGACGCAAAGCCAAAGCAGGCCACGACTACAATGCATTAAGGTATCTCAACCCAAAGCATCACATAGGCATTTCAACCCAAAACCTCACAAGTGTCTCAACTCCATGCCACATATGGGTGTATCGACCCCAAAATAGCAACATCCGCATATGTCTCGACTATGACAAGGTCAAACAACAATAAGAAACCAAACGTCACAAGGTCAAAACTCATGAATTCAAGATTATTGACCCTACGATGAACTCCATGAAGACCCTCTAGCAAAACCACTTAGAAGAAAGAAAATTAAGCCACCACACATGTGATAATTCATCCAAAACTCCAAGGAAAACACGATGGCTGAGCATAGATAATGGTGACAAAACCAAAGCTCAAGATGCACACAATATTACCCTCTCAAGATCATTTAGAAAATGTGCTCATATCAATTAGGGTTTTATAAAGAGAGTTATCTTAATGAGAAAACTACAAAGTCATAAACCCTAGATTACAAGATCATCATCTACCATCTTAACATTATCTTTAGATATGGATGCAAGAACGTTCAAACATAAAAGTAAGGTGCTAATTATATAAGGAGGTAGAGAGTTATATAACACACCTGATTTGAAGAGAAATCAAGCTCCAAAGAGAAGGAAAGAAGCTCCAAAAAGGTCACCACCTCGGCCACAAGGTCACCTCCAAAAGTAAGAACACCTTGGTCAAAAGATAGCACAATAAGAGGTCAAGAAGGACCCTAGACCAAACCAAAGAAGGAAGGAGAAAGAGAAGAAACATCCTCCCACTAGTTACCACCATTTCAAAATACAGTCTAAAGGCCTTTGTGAGGAGGGGTTTCTCTCAAGGTGACCACTAGGGTAGAGCCCCAATCTACATACAAGGGAAGAGGAAGAAGAAGATAGAGGTTTTTAAAGGAAAACGTGATCTAGATGATAAAACTACTTACCAAGGAAAGAAACCACCAAAAGGATGAAGATCGAGCTTCAAGGCATCACATGCAAGGATGATCGACATCCAAACCACCAAGAACAATGCCGTCTTTGCTCCACCAAGCCCTGAGAACAAGTACAAGGGAAGGGAGAAGAAGGGTGGACAAAAAATATCAGTTGCATGGAGAAAAAAGGGTTTATATACCCAAAGAAGGAGGGAAGCAAGGCATAGATGGTGTATCAACACCAAAAGGAACCAAGGGACACTTGTCCACCAAGAAAGCAACATGCAACCACTTAAAACTTGCATGCCGGAGTTGGTGATATAACCTATGTTGGGTCTCAACCTCTTAAAGTTCCCATCACATAGGATGTGGTCGAGACAAACCAAGGAATGTAAAAATAAGAACAAAGCAACTTGTCTCGGTCGTGACAAAAGGGACAACCAACCTTAGGTCAAGACACACCCCAAGGAGATCAATGTCTCGACCAAGGCACACCCAAACCATAATGGTCAAAACAAAATCAACCAAGGGACATTTCTTAGTCGAGACACATGAAAAAAACCCAACATGGTCGAGACATGGGTTGCTACCCATACTTAAGGTCAACAAAGGTCAACACCAAGCAAACCCTAGAAACCCTAGCATCAACACATGATGCCACACATCCATCAGGGTAAAACCAAGGTGGCCCTATGTACCTTTCTCTCTCTCAAGATGCCAAATCACTAAGGGCACACTCTATATGTGATAAATTGCAAGAAAACCCCTCAACTTGGGTAAATTGCAATTTTTCCAAAACAAGAAAACATAGCTCAAAGAACATCCAAACAGGACCAAATTTGAAACATAAGCATGCCATATGAAAAAAAATGTCATATGAAAACAAAACAACAAGGTTCTAAAAATCATTATTAAGAAAATCAAGAATAACCAAGAACTAAGCTAGGTTAGGGGCCTTACAAGCTTGATGGCAACTTCAAATGGAAAATGTAGAAGCTAAGCACTTGAGTAAAAATGCAAGTAGTAGAATGCTCAACTATGAGTATGTCATGACTAAAGTATCCTGAGAGCACTCCTATATGTAAATTTATTACAAATGGTTAGGGTAATTGTGGGGAGTGTTTAGGGAGTTCTTAGTAGTGAACTAGCCTTTAGGATTAACTTAGTTGAGTTGCTACGACTAATTTGATCGTTAACAAATATGTTTCCAGAACTTTCTCGGTTCAGAAAGAGTTCAACCAGGATCATCTCGGTCAAATATTTAGTCGACTAAGAAATATTTTGAGAGAGAAAGTGGTCTAACGACTATGTGTCGGTCGGTCATCTCTGTCCAAAAAGGCACAACGACTCTATGTTGGTCTAACATTTCTTCGACTGATGATCTAGGTTGACAATCTCTTTTATCGAGAATGACCCATACCTCAATGTTTTGTAACATATCTTCTCTGGTTTATAGAGTCTTCGACTGATTGGATGTCATTTGACAAATACTTCTACCAAGAAGAATTCTCTAAAAGGATATGCAAAATATAGGAAAAATTATTTAAGGAATTTTCTAATAAAACCTATCAACCCTAAAGTTTTCATATGAGTGTTGGATAGGGCTTTGTGTAGGTTTTGGAATACCATCACTTATCCTTACATAATATCTATCAAGTTGTGCAGAAACACACTTGTACAATTACACACATGGTACAACTTGAATGACACACATTCAAACATACATAAAATTGCATGGTCTTTGTAATTGGATCTTGACTTAGTCCCTTGAGCACCTGAAACAATTAATACACATGATAGTTATACAATTTGGGAAATATTTGCATATCAAAATTTGAGTGTGGCATATCTAAAAAGTCAACAGATTGATCTGCTTATCCTCTGGTAGTTCCCCTGAAGGAGTGTACCTCCCTCTCAAGGAGACACTCCCCTTCAACAAGATAGTCATTGGAGAGAGGAAAAATTATACCCAATGTAACAATTGATAGGAAAGATAATACCAATTGATGGTAAAAGCCGAAAACAAAGATATACATTAATAACATTAAGGCATAATAAAAAAATCCATATGTGTTCAAGGAACACTATTAAAGTATAATTTGATTACCGAGGAGAGGATGTTAAGTCCTTCATGATAGAAATATATCCCATTAAACACAAATTATTAAAAAGATACTATAAAGCAATGGTAAGGAATGTTAAGTCCACCATGGTATAAAGATGCCATAAAAATACCTTTTTTTTAAAGAATATCTCAATATCAATTTAAGGAATGTTAACTCCTTCATGATATAGAGATTTTCCATAAAAATCAAAAGATAAAACCAATATTGATTTCTCAATCATTTTCAAGGGATGTTAAGCCCAAAAATGATTAGAGAATCCATTGAGGACAAAATGAGATCAATAGAAGAGACTCTAGAATATAAGGGATGTTAAGCCCATATTGGTGTAGAGAATCCATCAAGAACCATAATAAAATCTCTATAAAGAATCTCCAAACCAAATGTAGAAGGATGTTAAGCCTTTATTGATATAGAGAATCAATTAAGTGCAAAAAAGATATGAAAGGTTAACGACATTAAGCTCCCCCTTAATCTCATGCCAAGTTAAAAGGAGTTTAAACCATAATAAAAAGCCTCACTAACAAAATAACCATTCCAGAACCCAAACTTCATGCCAGATGTAGAAATCAAGAAATAAAGTATAAATTCGAATATGTAAATCAAAACTTATAAGATCCAAATAAACTATATCACATATAAGGTTTCAGTCAAGTATATTGTTGACCGAGGAAGAACCCGGTCAAAGTGTTCATTGACCAAAAAACATATTGTGAACACAAATCAAGGAATTAAGTTTTTCTTTGAACTATTTCTCCCCATTTTTCATCTAAAAAAGTAGAAAGTATGGAGATAAGATGAGTCCCAAATTGCAGCAAAAACTAATTTAAGTGCAATAAGCATGAAAGTGATGGAATATATTTTTTTATCTCCAAAATAAGATCAATATGATTTGAAAAAAAGTCTCATGATATTTTTACTTCTTTTCTAGAGAGAGGTTTTGAGCACCCAAACCATGATGCTATCCTCTTCTTTTTGGAAGAACATGAGAATGCATAATGTCTGAATCTTCCATAAGCAAAACATGTTACATGACTAATAGAGGTGAAAATACTTGCATTTAATTTTTCAAATATAGGATTCTTAGTTTTCTTTCTCTTATCATGTTTAGGAATATAGCCAAGTCCACGAGTACCGTCATGATTATGAGAATGTAACATTTTATTCAACATATTTATAGTATTAGAAAATATATCTAGAGACAACTTCAACTTCTCACTTTCTTTAGCATAAGATAGGTTGTCTTTACTAGTAGAATCAAGCATTTTCTAGTTCTAGTGATATCTTCTTCAAGCATATACATTTTATTATTTAAATCAAAATTTTCTTTAAGAATAATGTTATGATCAACATGAGCACAAAAAGGAGGCAAAATTTTAAAATAAAGTAGATTTTATTTTAATGAAAATACTTGATCTTGAAACAAATAATTTATAGAAATAAGACCATCTTTGTTAATTTTGGTGGAGGTTGCTTATTTGAGTGGAGGCATACGTGCAACATTTGAAGAGTTCTTTGGTATATTTTTCTTATTTGAGGAAAAATACCACAAGGAGTATGTTTAATTTGAAAACCCTAGAAAATGTTAACTCACCCATGAGATTCATTTCAAATTCTTTACACAATATCACTTAATTGTGTGTAAGGTGATTCAATTGATGCAAAAAATAATATAATCAACATATATTTGAATGATGAGAAAAATTGATTCATAGTTTTTTTTATAAGCAATGTACTGTCCTAAAAAATAGCTATCATGAATTTTTCTATGCATGGAGCATATTTTATCCAAGCCAAAAATGATTTTACAGATATGAAACTAAAATATTTTTTTGATATGAAATTTAAACATTTTCTTGCAACGATTTAAATATCAAATTTAAATTTGCATTGGTTTTATTTTTGATCAAACTGTTTGTCAACCGTGGGACCCCTTGGTCAAAGTTTTTGTCAACTGAAAGATATTTCTGGAGAAGCCATAATTTCTATTTAACAATTTAAGCAATATATACAAATGAAACTTTCATTGTAATAAATAAAATTTGTGCACATGTACATCAAATTAGTTTGAGATAAGACACAAATACATTAATCACAATTAGGAATAGGTTAAATCTCAACATGTTCCCCTTTTATTCTAAGTTTGGGATTTTAGAACTAAAACCATGTCAATGGCCCCTTTCTTCAAATAATCACAAGAAAAGAAATAATGTGCAAGACTTTGGCAATAGAAACATGAGATAAATAGTATTTGATCACTCTTTTCAACATTTTGAAGGTCCACAACTTTATTTTTAGGTGCATATATAGTTATAGTATTAGGAACATGCCTTTTTGGTTTTAGGCATATGTGAATATTTGTTCTTTGGAACATATACTAAACTTCTCCTTCCTACTTCTTTAGAAGCATTATCTAGGATATTATCAATACTTTTGTTTCCTTGCATTAATATAGATTTTTTTAGTAACTCGCCATTTTCAACAAGCTTTTTAGTTATATCCAATTTTAATTGAGCAAGATTCGAAAGCAAGGTATCTCTTTCTTTTACCAGTATATCATAATATGATTGAGTACACAAAATAGGTTGTCTTTGATAATTACTTAGTTTATCAAGAATATTATATTTTCTTGAAAGAGAAAACTATTGTTATTTTCAAAAACAATTTTTTTAGCTTATAGATCTCAATAAGTTCTTTTAATACACTATTTGAATATTTTAAAGCAACATATTCGGAGCTAAGATTATCTAAGTTAGTGATGAAAGCATATTCATCCTTGTTTTAGATGCATTTTCATTCTAGTTTAGCATTCATATAGCTTAGTTTTCATTATAATAGCTTTTTTTAGTCTACCTAGGATTTTATGTTAATTTGTAGGAATTTGATACTTTTCATGACTCTCTTTGTAGGTTTTGAAAAAATTAGTTCTTGCTAAGTTACTTTGATTAGATAATTCTTAAAAACATTTTCCCTCAGGATTCGATCCTTAACTATAGTGTGAAAAGATCCATCCATTTACGGGTGACATTATTGCACTTGGGTTTTGGTAAACGCAAGGAATTATATTCCTAGTGAATTAGTGGCGCGATAATTTTCCACGTCAATTAACATGAAGTTCATTAATGGTTTTGGCAAGTTTCTTCTTTTGTTTTTGCAATCATTATACTTGGTATGAACTTCATGAAGCCTAGTAACTAATTCTTTTTAGACAATTCAAAAATATCTACCTCATTGATTTCTTCTTCATCCTCTTTTGCCATGAGACATTCTACCTTCTCCTCTTTTCCTCTTTCACTATCGCTTGATTGATCCCAATCAGCTTAGTATGCTTCATATCCTTTGTCTTTCTTCTTGAAAGAGGACTTACTTACCTTTATTGAGCTTTGGGCATTCAAAAATCAAGTAGTCTTTCTTTTTACATTCAAATCACCTAGAAGAAGAGGAAGGAACTCTAGGAAATTTGTAAGAGAAAAATCTCTTATATTTCTTACCACTTACAATCAAGTCACTTTCATCATCACTACTTTCTTGAGTGATGATTTTTTATGAATATTTGGTGGCAGATTTGAGAGAAAGATCCTTCCATCTTCCCCTTTGTTGTTAGGTTTTCCACTTTTTATTCTTCCTCAAGAGTGACTTCATGAGTTTCCAAGTCTACTATGAATTCTTCCATCTTCATCATTGCAAGATCATTTTCCTCCACTATTGTAATGACCTTTGGTTTGTACTTAGGTGGCAATGATCTAAGTATTGTAGAGACTTGGTCTTCTTCAGTTATGTATTTTCCCAAGGCATTCATGTTGTTGACAATGTTAGAAAATCTATCATACGTCTCTATAATAGATTTGTTAGGCTGCACACAGAATAATTCAAATTTCTATGTTAGCATGTTAATCTTTATATTCTTTACTTTGGTAGTACCCTCATGAATAATGGAAAGTTATGTCAAATTTCATAAGCGATTTCATAATAAGGTATGCAAATAAGTCCACTATAGGATAAAGAGAAATAAACAATACTTATTACCTTTGCATTGAGTGTGGCTTTCTTTACTAGTTCAACATCCCATTGTTTATGACCCGTGGTTGGAACTGTATAAGGTCGACAAATCATCTTCCATAGTTTCAAGTTAATCCATTAGAAGTAAAATCACATCCTCCTCTTCCAACACATGTATTTGGATCCGTCGAACACTAGTGGCCAGATCACATGTGATCCCTTAAGGTTGAGGTGGCTAAACACATTCTCCCTCAATCGTCAAGACTTGTCAGAGCTCCTTGAAGACCTATTTTGATACCAATTGAAAGACTCTGGAGGGGGGTGAATAGAGTCAAAGGAGATTTTTTCAAGATTAAAACACAAACACAATTAATTGCAACTTTCTTAAAGAATGTAGAAATATAAAGCAAGTAAGTGAATAGAAGATGCAACCACAAGAACACAAATATTTAGAGTGGTTCTATCAAATGATGTCACTCCACCTAGTTGTTTCCAACCAAGATTTGTAAACCGTGTATTTTATTCGTTTTCTTTACCAATACACAATACTTAAAATTTATGGGTGCCTTTTGAGGAGCAAAGACAAACCATCCTTTTCAGCTCAAGGAGAACTATCACCCACTTTGATAGGCTGCCGAAAGGTCACCCACTTAGAGATGATCAGAATCAACATACAACACCTTGGTCGCAGCCTTCAACCGAGAAGTAGCACAAAGAAAGCTTCACCACAACCTTCTACCCTAAAGTAATGAGAAGGAACAAGAATACAAAACAAGGGAATAAGAAGAAAAGAAGTAAATTACAATTCTATTCACAAGATATACAAATAAGCATTAATGAAGAAGTGATAATCATCCACTCCACTAGGTTTTAGAAAAGATATATTAGGTTTAGAAGGACACTAGTATTAAGCGAAGGTTTAGGCTAGCTTGCTGGTAGCTTCAAATGGCAAATGTAGAAGATAAGCGTTTGAGTAAAATTGCAATTAGTGGAATGCTCAAGTGTGTGTGTATGTCATGACCAAAGTGTCCTAAGACCAATTATATATATATATATATATATATATATATATATATATATATATATATATATATATGGTATTAAGAGAGAAAGATTTCTCCCCCCTCTCCTATGCCCGTGGCAGAGGCCGAATGCCCAGGAGGGTGGTAAATCAAGGTGGCAACTGGGATCCGAACCTAGGTCCCTTTGTTAGGGGACACCATTCTTGACCACTTGAGCCACTCCTTGTCGGTAACTGTACGGGGTTTGAGAGTGTTCTTAGTAGTGAACTGGCCGTTAAGATTTAGTTGTTTGAGTTGTAATGGATAATTTGATCATTAACCAATTTGTTTCCAAAACATTCTCAGTCGAGAAAGAGTTCAACTAGGACTATCTTGGTCAAATAGTTAGTCGATCGAGAAGTGTCCTGAGATTGAAAGTGGTATAACAATTATGTGTCAGTCGATCTTCTCTATCCAAAAAAGGCACAATGGCTCTTTGATCGGTCAAACGTTTCTTCAGCCGATGGTTTCAGTTGACATCTCTTTGATTGAGAATTACCCATACCTCAATGTATTCTAATGTCTCTTTTCTGGCTGATAGAGTCTTTGTTTGAATGGATGTCGGTTAAAAAATTCTTTCATCAAGAAGAACTCTGTATAAGGATATGAAAAATATAGAAAAAACTATCTAATGACTTTTCCAATAGAACCTAACAACCCTAAAGGCCTCATATGAGTTTGGGATAGGTCTTTGGGTATGTTTTATAAGTATCTACCAGGTTGTACAAAAACACACTTATACAATCATACTCATGTTACAACTTGACCTATAATAATCCAAACATATATAAATTGCATTGTCTTTGTAATTGGAACTTGACTTAGTTCCTTGGTCACATGAAACACTTAATACATATGTTAGTTACACAATTTGGAAAATCATTTCATCATCAAAATTTGAGTGTGGCATATCCAAAAAGCTAACATATTGATATACTTATCCTCTAATAACTCGATTAGGCAAAAAACTTTTCCAACTATTGTAGCCACACATCTTCCACAACTAGGTCAGTTGCTCGAAAAATGTAGTTCCACCAACCTTCTTCACTAGATCGTAAGATCTAATCAAATCCTTCCTAGAAGATGAAGCCCCCCTATCCATATTATATTTCTCTTTTGTCTCCAGAAAGTTGTGAGACATCTTGGCTGCCTCATATCTATCATCTACACTTTCAGCCATCACCTGAGGGTTAGGGCCATATTGCTCTCACCTTATTCCTCACCAAGTCGATGTCATCTTCATGTCATTCACATATTCATAGTAGAAACATATATATTAGAAAATCAATGTTCAAAGAGGAAACCATTCTAATCCTATTGGTCTCTTATCACCCCTTTCCAAAACCTAAATTCAATTTAGGTTCAACCTATGCTATGATAGCAGGTTGTTGACGTGACCCAAACCTGCTAACTAGGGTTAGGGCCCATTAAGGAGGGATTACAACTACCCATTCACTTTTAATTACTAATTGAGAACCAACCTCAAATTTGATTATTTCTCAATATATTGAAAAACCATTTTAGAAACAAATAACATCCTATTCAAGTGTAGCATAAAGGATTACAATAGAGTTCAACTTTTATATAAAGATAGATTTTTTCTTAATATACATCAAGTGAAACTTCTTATAAACTTCTCTTTTTTCTCACTTTTTCATTCCCAAGTTCTATAGTAAGGATAATAGACCATCTAAAAGTTCTAACTATTTCTCTTGAGACCTCATCTGGTCTACTCCTGATGAAATTAAGCTTCAAACTCCTCTTGTGGAGCTGGAACCTTGCCAGAACAATGTTTTTGTAGATTATACGAGATACATACTTAGTGCAAGCATAGAAAATTAACTAGAAACCAAGATAATTCAATTATGTGATGTCAATAAAGTTTATAACTTAGAAGACTACTAACATGGTAGGTGAAGTCTTAGGTCAAATAATAAGGTTGGAAATAATGAAAATTGACTATATATTTAAACAAATAAACCAAATAATGATTTCTTTTAAGAATATATTTAATATATTCCCTAGACCCACATGAGACATACCATAATATGTAGATGGATCGTAATAAGTAGCAATCACATTGTACAAGACTTAGACCTGAGAACTCTAAGTCTACTAACTAGCTACCTAGTCTACAATGGGTGCCACCACATCTGGCCTCAGTGGCTAATGGTAGCAACCAAATTATGTGGACATATCCTCCGCTATACCTAGATACTTAGTGGCATAACTATCTACATCAGTGGATCTACAAGGGCTGACCAACTTACTAGTATTACAATTCTCTATACTAAATTGTGCACCACTAGTATCTTTGGTAAGTGTTTTCTACTCCACTATTTTAAAATGTCCTTTATCATCGGTCTTGGACTCCCTTACCCCTCTGGGACTCTCTGACTACCACATCTTGGGCTCTTCTAGTCATTATGCACATTTCCTCCTTCATGATGCAGACCTCGATGATGCATTCTACAGTGTCCATGGCAACGAAGTCTAGTGATCTTGATCATTACAAGCACTAAGTCATTATTTTCTATGTGACACACCGTTCGAACAAAACGTCATTAAGTAACCAGAAGCGATCATTAACATCAGATTACTGAAAATCATTAAAAATTAAAACCAATTACAAAGATATCCAAATACAGGAAAACTCTTTTATCAAGAACCAATGTATTTTATTTACATCCTTGTTCATAAGTACATATCCTGTACCATCCCTTCTCGAGGATTACAAGCATCAACTGCTATGTTAAAACTATACACATGCAGCATAAAAACCTCGAGGCATCAAGCCAAAATCTCAGATCGATTCATTAAAAGTACTAACTACTAACTCTGAGGATCTGAGAGTACATAGATGACACATAGGACTCTCTATACAAAATATGACAGCCAGTGCCTCCACCTGGAATATCACTGCTGTCCCTGTTGCTGTTGCTGCTACTCTTCCCCTGCTATAGGGTTTCTGCCTCTTCTTCTGCGTCTACCTAAAAAGTGTTGGTGACCAACAGAGTGAGACCCAATTCCAGTGAGAGATATAACTCTCTGCAAAAAACACTATTATTGCAGTTTAATAGAATAAAACTGAGCAGAGGAATTATATATATATCCAATAGTAGATATATCAATGTCTAAATAGATTAGAGCAATATTCATATTCAAAGCATTTCAGCTATAACTTGATAAAGCAACATGTCACTTATCTAATAAGGAATTGAATAACATGTATAACATTTATCCATCTAGGATATTCTAAGCAAGGTAACATCAACCAATGATTCCCATATTTCAACCTTAAGCAAATACGCTACACGACTGATTACATTTTACAATCATACTTAAGACCTGAGGAGATGAGGTATACCGTTCATACTCCAACCGACCATTGTGAAGTCGAAATCGGTACTATACATAGGTCAAGGAAGAGCCGGATTTCCATGACCTCATCCTCCTCAGTCAGTGTGAGTACAAAATGCACGACATCTTATGTCTCTGCTAAATAGCTTTCTAGGGTATACTGGCAACTTTGCTATAGAGTTACAGTGGCAGCTGTACTCTCTTCGCAATCGAAAGATTTCATGTTTATCTCACATCGATCCGACATTAACATTATCGGGAGATTCGTGGTACATCCATCCCGGAACATATAATGAAGGATTGAGAGATTTAATGTTTATCTCACATCAGTCCCACATTAGGGCGTAAGGATATTCGTGCCCATAACCCCCACATACTCAACAGTATGCCCTCTAGGAGATCCCATGGGAAAACCTATTTCACCATCACCAACTACTGACGATGATGGATCTATGGCCAGGGCTCTACATGATAATATTTCACTTGATTAATTAAGTACATTACCACATTCTTTTAGCATCAATCAGGTTTTCAAAAATAAAATTATTATAACAAATACTACAAAGAATGTGTAATACGTCTATCACGTACTTTTCGAAGCTTTATAAAACATTGGTATCTCAATCCCTTGTCACATCATGGGAATTATTATCCCTTAACATCTCATCATCATGATTATGGAATATGGGTATTCAAACCCTCAGTTCATCAAAGAACACTTGTTACCACTTATCAGGTAACTAATACCTTCAGGTCATCTGACCAAGGTAAACATGATACTTGCTACACAAGCATCTCACATGGCTCTCAAGGCCCATTTAATCTCTTGTTACCTCTTACTAGGCAACAAAGCATGTTATGGCTCACAAGGCCCATATAACAATTTCAATAATAAAACATCGTAGCTCATACCTGGATATGCCAAACATCTTATGATACCTGCATGGTTAGTGTGACATGATAACATTTATACCAATTACATATCAACACTATGCAATGGAAGGGTAGCATCACTATTCCCTCATTAGGGTTAGGGTTTCCCAATTCATGTCAATTAGGGATACTCATCCCATTACCCAAAATTAGGGTTATGGTTTATCATCATATTGCCCAATATTAGGGTTTCATGCACTATAACCCAAAATTAGGGTTTCACATGCCTTCACCCTATATTAGGGTTAGGGTTTCATATTAGGGTTTCACATGGCATCACCCTAGATTAGGGTTTCACACATCATTTTCTTGAATTAAGGTTCCTTATAACTTTTCCCCAAATTAGGGTTTCATGTAACTTTACCTGAAATTAGGGTTTCATGAAGCATCCTCTTAAATTAGGGTTTTTAATTATATACCCTGAATTGGGATTTCTCCTATCATCACCCTAGATTAGAGTTACACCATTACCCTAGATTGGGTTTCACCTAGCATTGCCCAAAATTAGGGTTAGGGCTCATCAACCTTTTCGATTAGGGTTTCATGATCTCTTTATCAAGGATCATACCCTAATTACCTATTTTATTCATGTTGAAAGTGTTGAGGGTTAACCACTACATGATTATTATACATGTATGAATTCCTCTCTCTCTCATCCTATCTAGGATTTTGATTACTTAAAGCTTGATTAGATTAGGTCAACCCTTCATTCAAGTACATACATTTAGGGTTAGCATAGTGTATTGAGATATTGCTTCCATAAGCATCAAAGATCAACCCCTCTAAGGGTACTAATCACCCTAGTACCTTAAAGGTACAACCATTGTAATTATCTTTGATATACATCATTAACAATCATAGGGTTAATTTATCTTTCATCACATTAGGTCTTCAAATGGTTTTGGTTGCATTGAACCTCGAAATGGTTTTGACCCCTCAACCTCCAAACAGTTTTGAAATCGTTAGCCCTCCAAATGGTCTTAAAACCATTTGGGAATTTAGGGTTGAGACCGTTTTCCCTCCAAATAGTTTTGAATCCATTTGGGCACTTAACCCTTGAATCCGTTTGATCACATGTACATTGAGACTGATTGGACCCATCAACATTTGAAACCTATTGGATAAATCAACCTTGAAACCGATTGGACCTCCAAACGGTTTGAGACCATTTGATCTCAAATGGTTTGAATACCGTTTGATTCCAAATGGTCTCAAGAATGTTTGGACTCAAATGGTCTCAAGACCGTTTAGTCCAAACTACCTTGAAACCGAAAGGATCATCTAGGGTTTCCTTCAACCAATCAATTAGGGTTTGCTTCATTGAATCATTCATCAATTGGACCATTGAGAGTACATCAAATTATAACCCTTGGATCTCCAAACATCCATAAAACCCCTTGACCTCCAAACGGTCTTGAGACCGTTTGTCCTCAAATGGTCTTGATACCGTTTGGCCTCCAAACAGTCTTGAGATCGTTTGCACCATCAACCATGAAATTGATTCAATTCAATTAGGGTTTTAACACTTCAACCCGATTAGAGTTTGTAATTAGTGGATTATCCATCACTGAACCTATTATGAGTCAATCAATTCGAACCATTGGATCAACATTCAACTACATAAGCAAGTATCTTCAAACGTTCTTCAGACCGTTTGATCCCAAACAGTCTTGAGACCGTTTGGTTTCAATCGGTCCTGAGACTAATTGGACTCAAGTTGAAACCGTTTGGACCTAATATTTCTTGAGGTGTGTGCTAAGATGACATAATCATCTTCAATCTTCAAACCTTCGAAATGTTCTGTGATCTTTGTGGTGATTTCAACAATTAGTCAAAAGGAAATTCAGGAAAGTAAAAGAAATCAACATATGATGAAGAAATGAAATCAATAATGATATTTAAGGGTTCAAGTTATATAACCCTCCTTCAAAGTTGAATCCAAGCTTCAAGCTTCATGTATTTAATGGTGAATGAAGCTTTCTCAACTTCCAGAGGTTCGTCCTCAAGTCTTTGAGTGAAAAGAATGGCTAAAGTTGAAGATTGAATGGAGAAAAGACGAAAATAAGCATTGAATTTCGATTTCCACCATGAAATCAAGGTTGAAGATGATTAAGGAGCTCACCTACAGGTTGGGGTACGTCCTCCTATTGATACTAAGCTCCCTTGTGTTTGGCCAAAGCAAGGAAATAAAGAAGAGTTGAAAAAGCCTTTCATGTGGGTGAAATAATGGAGTGTATATAAGGGAAATTCAAGAGAGAGGAAGTGTTATAAAAATCCTTCAATTCCCTAAATTTGTGCCACTTATCCCCCTCACTTCCTTTAATAAGAATCCATCATCATCCCCTTCGAAATCCTCTTCTTTATCCATGAATTAAAATAAAACAATTAAGCACCTTAATCAATATAATAATAATATCCAAAAATTAGTGGATATTACTTTTTCTTTAACTAATGTGAGTGGGCTCAACACTCATTTTAGATATTTCGGTGCCATTGCAAGGAAAAAAGAAGTCCATACTTATATAAATTCAACCATCACATTTTTGGTTGAAGGGCACTTCCATTAATATATTTATTTTTGCATTAAATTGAAATAGGGTTTCAATTATGCTTAAATCTTGATTATTTTAATATCAAGATTCTCTCTCCCCCAAAGAGATTTAAATGATATGCCCCTCTGATTTTCTTGTCTCTAATTAATACCAAGAAACATTAGGGACTCTCTAGAAGTTGTATTTTGCATATTGAACCCTAGGTTTTGGATAAATTGCACATTATACCAAAATAGGTTTTAATGCACAAACATTGCTTAATAAGCTCTCTCTTGGTGCTCAGGCTTGGAACTTAGGCTTGTGGAAACCATACCTCAGCATTATTCTCATTCTTATGATGCTTCAACACTTGAGGAACATTTTATCATGTAACATTTGCAAGTTAACCCCTCAACTTGGGTAATTTGCACTTTAGTCCAAAATGGGCAAAACATTATTTTCAACATTATTAAAAAAGGACTAAAATTGAAACATAAGTTCCTCTTGAGCCTTAATTACTTTTCAAAAGATAAGAGCAAGAATATAATTTTCTTTCTTAAACAAAACATCTAGGGTTAAATCAAAACCCAAGTCAGGGATGTTACAAATTATCCACCCCTAACATGGATTTCGTCCCCAAAATCATCAAGAGAAAAGAGAAGAGTACTTCCTCCTCATCTCTTCCTATAGCTCCCATGTAGCTTCTTCAATGCCATAGTGATGCCAGAGAACTTTCACAAGACATATGTCTTTCTTTTTCAGATTTTTAATTCTTTTATCAAGGATCATCACAGGTCCTTCAACATATGATATATCATCATTTAATTCTACCTCCACATGTTGCAAAACTAGCTCTGTGTCAGGATGACACTTTCTCAGCATGGAGATATGGAACACACGATGCAACTTATGTAGCTCAAGTGGCAACTCCATCTTATAGGCTACCTTTCCAATCCATTTAATGATTGGATAAGGCCCCATAAATCTAGGAGCTAACTTTCCCTTCTTTCCAAATCTAAGGACACCTTTCCAAGGTGAGACCTTGAGATATACTCTATCTCCAACTTGGAATTCTAAAGGTCTTTGCCATTTTTTGGCGTACGACTTCTGTCTATCCTGTGCAGTCTTTAATTGTTGTTGTATTACTTTAATCGTCTCAGTTGTCTGCTGCACTAGCTCAGGACCCAAAAGTTGATATTCTCCTGTTTCATACCAACATAAAGGAGATCTACAACGTCTACCATATAATGCTTCATATGGTGCCGTATCAATACTGTGCTGATAGCTATTATTGTAAGCAAATTCTATCAAGCTCAGGTGTAGATCCCAACTTCCTACAAACATGAGGACACATGCCCTAAGAAAATCCTCCAAGGTTTGTATGGTCCTCTTAGATTCTCCATCTGTTTGTGGGTGAAAGGCAGTACTAAACCTTAACTGTGTACCCAAAGCTTTATGGATTTGCTCCCAAAAATGACTCATGAACTGGGGACCTCTATCAGAAACAATAGTAGCTGGAACCCCGTGCAACCGCACTATCTCATCCATATATATTTGTGCAAGCTTCTCAACAATGTAAGTTGTTTTGACAGGAAGGAAATGTGTTGTCTTAGTCAACCTATCAACTATCACCCTTATGGAATCATGACTTTTGGTTGTTCTAGGCAAACCAATCACAAAGTCCATGGTTACATGATCCCATTTCCACTGCGGTATAGGCAAAGGTTGCATTGTTCCTGCAGGCTTTTGATGTTCAGCTTTAACCTGCTGACACACCTTACACTGCATAACAAACTCTGCTACATCCTTCTTCAATCTTGGCCACCAATACATATCCTTCAAGTTACAATACATTTTGGTGCTCCCTAGATGCATTTCATACATAGAAGAATGAGCTTCCTCCAAAACTAACTTCTTTAAGTCATTGGCATCAAGTACTACCATCCTACCATGGTAACAGAGTACCTGATCCTCTGGCTCATGAAAGACATCCCGTTTCTCACTACCATACTCTGACCTAATCTGCTGAACCATAATATCATCTTGTTGTGCTTCTTTAATCTACTGTCTCAGAGTAGGTTTCACTTGCATCTCAGCTAACAACCCGACTAACAATGATACCTTAAGCTGTATATTGTTTTTCCTCAATGAGATAAGCATATGTCTTTTAAAGCACACTAAGGAGTTCAACTGTGCTTTATCTAAGGCTGGTGATGATGATTTCCTACTTAGTGCATCAGCCACTACATTAGCCTTCCCTGGATGATAAGCAATTGTACAATCGTAGTCCTTGATTAACTCCATCCAATGATGTTGTCTCATGTTCAACTCATTTTGTGAGAAAATATATTTTAGATTCTTATGGTCTGTGAAAATTTAGAATGTTTCTCCATAGAGATAATGTCTCCAGATCTTCAAAGCATGGACCATAGTAGCTAGCTCTAGATCATGTGTTGGATAATTCTCCTCATGTTTCTTAAGCTATCGAGAGGCAAAAGAAATCACTTGATTATCCTGCATCAACACACATGCTAGACCATTCTTAGATGCATAACAGAAAACTATGTACCCCTTCCCTTTCTCAAGTAACACCAGTATAGGTGCACTGGTAAACCTTTCTTTCAATAGCTAGAAAGAATGTTGACACTTGTCATTCCAGACAAAAGGAATCTCCTTCCTGGTCAACTTGGTTAGGGGTAAAGCTACAGAACTGAAGTTATTAAGCCCGCCAGTCCTAGGAAACTGCATATCTCTATCGGTGTCTTTGGTTGTTCCCATTGCAGGATAGATTCTATCTTCTTAGGATCAACACGGATACCTGAGGCAGATATTACGTGTCCTAGAAAAGAAACTTTTGGAAACCAAAACTCGCATTTGCTAAACTTAACATACAACTTATGCTCTCTTAGCAAAGTTAAAGCCCGACGGAGGTGCTGCTCATGCTGTTGAGCATCTCTACTGTATATCAAGATGTCATCTATGAAGACTACTATGAACTGATCAAGAAAAGGCTGGAAGATTCTATTCATGAGTTCCATGAATGCAGTTGGTGCATTAGTTAGTCCAAATGACATAACTTTTAACTCATAGTGACCATACCTTGTCCTAAAGGAAGACTTAGGTATGTCACTCTCCTTGATACACAACTGATGATATCCTAACCTTAGATCTATCTTAGAGAAGATAGTTGCACCACACAACTGATCAAACAGGTCATCGATCCTTGGCAGAGGATACTTGTTCTTTATGGTTACTATTGGTATGTATGCTCTGAGAGCCAATCATGGGATGATTGTTTTGATAAACATCAAAGGCAAGTTTCCAATTCTTTCTGGTTCAGTCATATGAGATAATGATAGAACAGATTGAATGTCTAGTGAATGACAATACTCAATGATGTATGATTTCAGGTTGAGGACCTGAACGATGAGATCATACAGATGGTAAGAGTTTGTACATTCTTGTTATGTCCTTAGTCAGAAGTCATTATGGAAGGTAGATAGACAACAATGACACACAATACTAGATTGTGGTGTTGGTTGATGACAAAATCTCATTAGTCATGATATGGAGATATCCAACCAAACACATAGGTACTTGTTAGAGAACAAGTTTACTGGACAGACCCACCGTGAGTTTGACACATGGAACCATGACATGGTAGTCACAGTCAGTTCTCATAGTGATGGTGGTGAGTGTGATTCTTTGACCTAAAATCACTACACTCAACACATGTGATTGGGTACACTTTGACATCATCAAATGCAGTCCTGAAACATGGGTTGTTATAAATGTGATGATTGGGTGGCTTTGACACATGGGGCTTTTGAGGGGTAAGTGATAGATATGGGATTTGTCCCTCCTGAGGGAGTTTAATATCCATGGCCACTTGATGAGTAGGATTGAGATAGGCGTGCACACACATGTGTGAATCAATATGTGATATTGATGTCATACATATCTCCTCCAATCAACTCTGAGATAAAGAAAGTGAATGAGCGTTGATAGGATAACTGTTCCATGCCTTGAGTTCATTCAGGATATCAGTGACAAAGGAATTATACTTTCATTGTAACACCATTCACATATTGTAGGATTGAAAGTTGTTCTCCAACTTTCTATTTCATTTGGGTAGCACTGATGTGTGACTAGGCACCACTCTTTGCTTGTGTAGTCATAAGTGTTATGGACTTTCACTGCCAATGTGAAATGGACCTGCAGGGTGACACACATAGGATTTAACCTGGAAGAGGAGTTTATCCACACACAAATGATGTTCAGATTGATTACTAAAGGAGTTTAGTAGTTCAATTAAACACTCAATCAGTTCGTAGCTCAATATCATAGTGTTCAAGATGTTGGACCAATTGATTAGAGTATCAAATTGATTGAAACTGCTATTGACTGATTTGCACAAGTTTGCTGATCCAACTGATCGACTCATAGAATGAACCGATCGGCTCAGGTTGGTGAACCATTCAGCTCATGGGATGAACAGATCGACTAAATACAGGTTGAACTGATTGGTTCAAGAGTTGAACCGATCGGTTCAAGAGTTGAACCGATCGGTTCAAGAGTTGAACCGATCAGCCCAACTAGTCAAACCGAGATTGTTTGGAAAGTCAGAAGACTATTTTTCAAATACAATTTGTTTCACTTGAACAAATTCGATTTGGACAAGGATTAATATTTGATTAATCAGAGACAAATTTGAAAGTCAATTTGAGTTGGACTAGGACCATGAACCAGTCAGTTGGGAAGTGAACCGATCGGCTCAGGTGCTCCAACCGATCGTTTTAGGTGTAAAACGATCAGCTCAACTACCCAACCGACCATTTCATGCTTGAAACGATCGGTTCAGGTGGCACAATTGGTTGTTTTGTGGAAAATATCGAACCCTTCTACTCCTGCATTAATCCCGCATTGCTTGAGATAGAGAACCCTATCCCATGACCCTCCTATATATATAAGGGTAGTGGGGGCTTCTCTGGAACACAACTCAGTGCACCGGTTGCTCTGCAAATTTGTCGTTCTCTCTGGTTTTGGTAACCAAGAGAGAGCCCGAGCAAGTGCTACCTGATAAGAGAGGCACAACAAGGGAAAGAGAACTGTAGAAAAGCAACTGGTTGCAGGAGAGTGTGTTAGTGACTAGTACGCCAATAGGAGGGTGCGACTCCTTCTGATTCCTTGTGGGGCAAGAAGATCGGAGTCCCAGGTGGTCCGTGTGGACTACTTCATAGGCAGGAGACTTCTGTCACTCGAAAGACAGTTATCAATCCTGATAGTCCCAGTGAGACCAAGAGTTGCACAGACACCATATAAGACCAGAGGTGAAGACCGCTCAAGCCGCGAGCTAACGTCTCCGAGCAAGCTTGGGGACAAGGTACGCCTTTGCAAACCATCCTTCCTACAGTATAGACGTTGACACGTTTCCTTTGTTCTGGGTTTGGGGAGAAGATTTCTTTTTGTTTCTGCTGCCTTCTCTGTCTCCCCTAAAACCCAAAAGTGGTATTAGAGCCACATCAACTGCTCTATACTTTAGGATTATCGATATGATCGATTTTGGTTTGTCGCCTTTATTTGTTGCATACAATGTGAATAAAATTGGCTTTATGCATGTCCAATCCTAAATCCACAAATCCCAATATACATATATGATATGTAATATGAATGCACTCGATACACATCACTCTTAAATGAGTTTTGTGGTGGATGTATAGCATGGTTATGGACAATAAACCCTATATGTGTGCTTGGTTGTATGTGGTTGCTTGCATCTCGGTCTGCGCACTGATTCCCTATTTCCTATTCCTGATGTAACTTGAGATAACTCGAGATTTATTTCCTACCTTTGCTCCCGCAAAATGTAACTCAGGGTTTCCCAATTCAAATGTAAATAAGATAGATCTTTTATATTTCATGTTATGTCAAAGAACGACGGACAACCTGACGACAACTGAGACGACCAATTCAAGGCGTGAACCGATCAGTTGGTGATCCAGACGACTGATTAGAGGAGTGAGACGATCGAGTGGTGGCCATGATTAGATGCACGACGACCAGGAAAACCGATCGGTTAGAGGAGCCAACCGATTGGTTGGTGGCACCCAGACGACCGGCCAGGGCGAGAAGATTATTCATGTGATGATTTAATCAACTCAGACGGCTACACCACAAAGTTCATCTTGTACAGGTTGCATGTGATGTAGACCTAGATGACCGTGATTCCTATTGGCTCGAGGAATCAAATTAGGATGACCATAATCATCGTTTTTTATCATTTCACATGTTTATGTGGGATATAGCATGTATATGATACATACTATATATTGTGGTGATTGGATATGTATATGTACCTATAAAAACCAAATCCCTCATTAAATATTAAAGTTTTAGATGCCTTCCAAATGTGAAACATGTGAAAAGATTGATCGTCCAAGTGTGGGCACGCCCTAGTGTGGTGCACCGTCTATATCGTGGAAGCATGAAGGATGGATATGTGGGTCTGCCCTAGCAGGGTGCATATTCATCGTGTTGGCTTTGGGTCAGACTTAACAAGGTGACCTAGATAGGATCTAGCACCTTGATGCATGGAGATGATCATGGCAAGGAGTTGCATGTGACATCTTTCAAGAGTTGCATATGATGCAATTGGTAAAAGTTGCCTACCTGGAAGATCTAAGTTGTGGGTGACAACCCTAGCTGGTCCATGACTTAGAGGATTTCAGGATCTTTCCCACAAGAAGATTGTACGCTGCAATCTTATGAATTGATGGTGAGGGCTATCAATTTGAACAAAATAGTGGGAGAGATAATTTATTAAAGTCCTAATTATATCGTCAAACTTTTCAAATCAATCAAATAGGTCAAAATTGAGTTTTGGAATAAATTGCATATATTTCCTTTTGTAGTACAAATGACAACAAACAACAACCACTTTTCGTTGCGATCGGTCCTTGAAAATAACAAGTTGAATGGGACAAACTTCCACAACTGGTTTAGAACATTGAGAATTGTTCTCACTCAAGAGCGAAAGCTCTATGTACTGGATACTCCAGTCCCAGAGGAACCTACTCCTACCACACCAAAGGCAGAAAGGGATGCTTATAAGAAGCATTCTGATGATGCCATTGATGCAAAGTGCTTGATGTTGTGCTCCATGAACCACGAGTTGCAGAGACAACATGAGAACATGGGCGTCATTGAGATGATTCAGCATCTCAAGAACATGTATGAAGATCAAGCATGACAAGAGAGATATGATGTCTCCAGGGCACTGTTCAAGTGCGTCATGATAGAAGGAGATCTAGTTGGTCCTCACATGCTTAAGATGATTGGGTATGTGGAGAACCTGATGAGACTGGGATTTCCCCTAAGCCAAGAGTTGGCTACTGACGTGATACTGCAATCGTTGCCAGAATCCTACAGTCAGTTTGTGATGAACTACAACATGAATAACTTTGACAAGCCATCGATAGAGTTGTTGGGCATGTTGATGATAGCTGAGATATAGATGAAGAAGGACAATCCTAAGTCTGTGATGATGATTAGAAGCAAGAAAGGCAAGTCCAAGCACAAGGGTAAGGGCAAAGCTAAGAAGGGTTCTGATGCTAGCCAGGAGCCCAAGGCGTCTTCATCTCTCAAGGCCAAGGGAGGCGTGATCAAGAGAGGGAATTGCCACCATTGTCAAAATCCAGGACATTGGAAAAGGAATTGTCCACTCTATCTGGAAGAACTAAAGAAGAAGGAGGCAACAGATGTCTCCCCTTGAAGGTGTCATGAAATAAACTTGTAACATTTTCTTGAGGTATATGATACCAAGATATAAAATGTAAAACACTCAATAAATGGGGCAAATGTTTCCGCCATAGATAGGAGTACTTTAGTTTATTTTCATCCTTGAAGGCATGTAATAGAGTTATGAACTGATATTTCATATTTGCTAACGGATAGAAACACTTTAATTTTTGCATATTGTGACAATGATGGCAATTAATAAAGTTGATGTTTCTTTGTGGCAATGCCTTATTTATGTTGTGGTACTTGGTACCTAAAAGTTATTGATAACTCAAACAATCATATTAGCATAAATCATGATAAATTCATCTCTAGTTTCCATATGATGGATAAATCTAGACTCTTTTGGTTAGAGAACCAGTAAGAGACATGAATCTCTTAGACATGATTAATCAATCTTCACTAGTGGTAGTGGGAGAATGATTATCCTATTAGGTATAATACATGTGATGTATTTACATACCTATTGGAGTTAATACTAGTACTTCAAATGGTGTTTAGAGAAATACCAATATGAATATCTTGAAGTGTTCAAGAATATCATAGATGAAGTACAAATTTGGTAAAGTGTTAATTCTTGATGAGATCAATGAATGAAATACTTGGACCAAATGTTTGAGAACCTTGTGAGTGATTATGATAGTGTATCATAGTGAAATCATGATTAAGGCATGGTAATGTCTAAATCAAAAGGAGTCATACTCTAAGGAGTTAGAGGATGATTATCAAATAACTAAATTCTTCTTAAATAAAGAATACCCCACACTAATAAAGGACATTAAGAATCACAAAGAGTTGTGAGTTCTTATATCCTTGATAGATACACCTCAATTATTTATGAGATGAGTTGGTCATGTGATGAATCAACTATCTAGATGAAAATGAGGAACCAGATTTTGAGTTATGGTTTATGACCATTACATCCTAAATGACTTCCATGTGAACCATAAGGTATGACCTTGATGGTAGCACCCATTGGGATGAAATCCATAAGTGCGAACGAGTCTTAAGTGTTAAGATACATGGATAACATTTTGAGAAGGATGATGCTTGTTGATTGCAACTTAATGACTAAGAAATTTGGCATGTGGATACTAAAACTGCATTCCTATAAGGAATAAAACAAGGATGTGTACGTGACACAACCTATAAGGTTTATGAAATTATTAATGCAAATGAAGTCTATAAGTTACAATGGACTAATCAATGTGATTGATTGAGTACAAGAAACTCAGAACTGGATCTTTACTTTGATAATATAGTCAAAGGATTTGACTGATATGTCAAAGATAAAGAAGGGATTTGTTATTTAGTGGGAGCATATTCGCATTCCACATGTTGATGGAAATGTTCTAGAATGGAAATCCAAAGTGGAAATTATCTTTAAGGAAGATAGAGACGTTTCCTATGTGATAGGAATAGATATCTATAGAGATAGTTCTCGAAAACCTCTTGACCTGAAAAGAGAGAGCATACATTGGCAATCTATACTAAAGGGTTCAATGTGCATAGATTCAGTGGGAGAAAACTTGTCCATGTTACATGGAGTTAGTATCCCAAGGCCAAGTGTTCAATTCTTATGAAGAATGGGAACACTAAGAATAGATATGGATCTATCATGTATGTAATCATCCCATTATCTTGCATGTATGGACATAGCAAGAATAAAGTGCATTCATCATCTGTTATGTATGACATGAAAATATGATGTGCTCATCCTTATAACTCGTATGTGGGACATGACAAGTGGTTATCTGTCTAGTTCTAGTAAGGGTTACTGGAATACCATAAGAATTTGATAAGTACTTGAGAAGTACTAGTTCTATGGAAATAAGGAATGGTTCACTATAAAGAGTTACACTAATACAAACTTCCGAAAAGGACAAAAAATTAATCACAATGTATATATGAGATATAAAAGTGAATGTTTGTTGATGGAAACATCCAATAAAGTCGTTTAAAAGGAAAAACCGAGTATCCGTGTGTTAGAGAAAATTAGTGGATACTATATGGATCTGGAAGTTCATGAGATGAACTTATAGTTATTCTGGTCATTGATGACATGTTAGGAGTGCTTGGTCATGCAATGAGGCTAAAGGTTAGCAAAGGAATACTAGATCGCATATTACGACAACTCCATCTCATACGTGTGACGTACAATGAAGAGATGAGAGAGATGCAGTTAATATCGACTTTGGCAAGGTGTTGCCATAACTCACTATGTTAGCACTAGAGCACAATAACATGTAGGACATGTTCGAAGATCACTATGAATATGATTCAAGGGTGATTGGCTCACAGTGCAAGTGGGAGTCTGTTGGTATGTATGCCCTGAGATCCAATCATGGGATGATTGATTTGATAAACATCAAAGACAAGCTTCAAATTCTTTCTGGTTTAGTCATATGATATAATGATATAATAGATTGAATGTCTAGATAATGACAATACTCGATGATGTATTCTTTCAGGTTGAGGACCTGAACGATGAGATCATACGGATGCTAAGAATTTGTACATTCTTGTTATGTCTCTAGTCGGATGTCATTGTGGAGGGTAGATAGACAACAATGACACACAAGACTAGATTGTGGTGTTGGTTGATGACAGAATCTCATTAGTCATGATATGGATATATCAAACCAAACACATAGGTACTTGTTAGAGAACAAGTTTATCGGACAGACCCATCGTGAGTTTGACACATGGAACCATGACATGGTAGTCACAGTCAGTTCTCACAGTGATGGTGGTGAGTGTGATTCTTTGACCTAAAATCACTACACTCAACACATGTGATTAGGTACACTTTGACATCATCAAATGCAGTCCTGAAACATGGGTTGTTATAAAGGTGATGATTGGGTGGCTTTGACACATGGGGCTTTTGAGGTGCGATTGATAGATATGGGATTTGTCCCTCCTGAGGGAGTTTGATATCCATGGCCACTTGATGAGTAGGATTGAGATAGGTGTGCGCATGCATATGTGAATCAGTATGTGATATTGATGTCTTACATATCTCCTCCAATCTACTCTAAGATTAAGAAAGTGAATGAACGTTGACATGATGATTGTTCCATGCCTTGAGTTCATTCAGGATATCAGTGACAAAGGAATTATACATTCACTGTAACACCATTCAAAAATTGTAGGATTGAAAGTTGTTCTCCAACTTGCTATTTCACTTGGGTAGCACTGATGTGCGACTAGGTACCGCTCTTTGCTTGTGAAGTCATAAGTGTTATGGACCTTCACTGCCAACGTGAAATGGACCTACAGGGTCACACACATATGATTTAACCTGGAAGAGGAGTTTATCCACAAACAAATAATGTTTAGATTGATTACTAAAGGAGTTTAGTAGTTCAAGTAAACACTCAATCAATTGATAGCTCAATATCATAGTGTTCAACATGTTGGACTAATTGATTAGAGTATCAAATTGATTGAAACTACGATTGACTGATTTGTACAAGTCTGCTGATCCAACTGATCGACTCATAGGATGAACCGATCGGCTCAGGTTGGTGAACCGATCGGTTCATGGGATGAACCAATCATCTCAAGACAAGTTCAACTGACCGGTTCAAGAGTTGAACCGATCGACCCAACTGGTCCAACCGAGATTGTTTGGAAATTCAGAAGTCTATTTTGCAAATATAATTTGTTTCACTTGAAAAAATTCGATTTGGGCAAGGATTAATATTTGATTAATTGCAGACAATTTTGAAAGTCAATTTGAGTTGGACTAGGACCATGAACCGATCGGTTGGGAAGTGAACCGATCGGCTCCGGTGCTCCAACCAATCATTTTAGGTGTGAAATGATCGGCTCAACTACCCAACCGACCGTTTCATGCTTGAAACGATCAGTTCGGGTGGCGCAGTTGGTTGTTTTGTGGAAAATCTCGAACCCTTCTACTCCTACATTAATCCCGCTTTGCCCGGGATAGAGAACCATGTCCCATGACCCTCCTATATATATAGGGGTAGTGGGGGCTTCTCTGGAACACAACTCAGTGCACCCATTGCTCTGCAAAGTTGTCATTCTCTCTGGTTTTGGTAAACGAGAGAGAGCCCGAGCAAGTGCTACCCGATAAGGGAGGCACAACAAGGGAAAGACAACTGCAAAAAAGCCATTGGTTGCAGGAGAGTGTGTTGGTGACTAGTACGCCAATAGGTGGGTGCGAATCCTTCTGATTCCTTATGGGACAAGGAGATCAGAGTTCTAGGTGGTCCATTTGGACTACTTTAGAGGCAGGAGACTTCTGCCGCTCAGAGGACAGTTGTCAATCCGGACAGTCCCAGTGAGTCCAGGAGCTGCACAAACACCGTCCAAGACTGGAGGTGAAGACCGCGCAAGCCGTGAGGTAACGTCACCGAGCAAGCCTCGGGACAAGGTATGCCTCAACAATCCATCCTTCCTATATTATAGATGTTGACACGTTTCCTTTGTTTTGGGTTTGGGGAGAAGAAATTTTTTTTGTTTCCGCTGCCTTCTCTGTCTCCCCTAAAACCCAATAGTTACTTTATTCAACTGTCTGTAATCAATGCATAATTGCATAGATCTGTCCTTCTTCTTAACAAAGAGAACTGGAGCACCCCATGTTGAAGTAAGTTGGATAAAACCTTTCTCAAGCAACTCCTACAACTATTTCTTGAGCTCTGCCATCTCAACAGGTGCCATTCTATACGGTGTTTGTGCTATTGGTTGTGTGCCTAGAATTAGATTAATTTCAAAATCAATCTCTCGGGGTGGAGGAACACTTGAAGTACCTCAGGGAACACATCTTCAAACTCCCTAACTATCAGAACTTTAGAAAGATTAGGGCTCTCCATTGTGGTGTTTACCACATGTGCCAAGAATGCAAAGCATCCTTGTTTCATCATCTTCTTAGCTACCATAGTTGACACAAGACAGGTTGGAAGAATCTTTCTATCTCCCTGAAAGGTCCATGTGTCACTGTCATCTGCAAACATAGCTTGCTTGGAATCACAATCCAAGACAACCTCATACTTTTCTAGGGTGTACATCCCAAGAATTATATCGAACTCGTGCATCTCAAGTGGTATAAAATCCACCTGAATGTGATGTTCAGAAAAAGAAAGAACACAAGAAGAACATACCTCCCATAACACTATAGATCCAAATAATGGAATTTATAATAAAAAAATATTTTCTCTATGACTGATAGTCATATTGCAGTCATGAATCACTTCTCAAGTGACAAAGGAATGTGTAGCACCCAGATCAATCAAAATAGATACGAAGCAGGATGAAGACATATCAGAATGAAATAGTTCCATCTGACCTGTCACAACTCGAGGGTTGAATACTGATTCAGGTTAATTCATCACACAGAATCTTGTCATTGCTTGCTGTTGACCCTATGCTCGGTTGTTGGGTGCCGATGAACCAGCTTGGGATGCTTATCCACGTCCTCTAACACCACTAAAAAACTGTCGCCTCTGAGAGCCTAGCTGACTCTGCCTCTGAGGTTGAGTCACACTTACATCTCTAGCTCGACAATCTTTCATCAAATGCCCCATCTTTCCGCATATAAAACAACCTATACTCTCCCTCTGTGGCCTAGGTGGTCCTGTCACTATTACTGAGGCTGAGTTGTGGGCTCCCTATGGTGGTAAACTATGGCATCTACCCCTACTCGACGTCCATTGTATCTGGGTATTGAATCTTAGTGGTGCTATTGGTGCAGAAAATCTTAGTTTCTTGAAACTTTCAGACCTCTGTCCTTGAAACTGAGTATACACTTTCTTACTCTTAGTTTGATGCTTCTCAATCACTGACCTTTCTATCTGTCTCACAGACTCCAAAAAGGTGGCAAACCTCTCCCTGTTCTCTAAGGCAAATATAGGAGTGGTCAAATCGGCGTCAACCCCTTCTCAAAATGACGAATTCTCTCTTCATCAGTAGCTACCATATGCAGATAGAACTGCAAAAGCTCCATGAACTTAGCTTCATACTTGCTAACATTCATTGGTCCTTGCCTTAACCTCTCAAACTGAGAGATCTTTTCATCTAGATACGTCTTGGGGAAGTATCTACTGACGAATTCTCGTCGGAATTCTTCCCATCCGATTTCAACACCTGGCCTCTTGCCCTCTTCTATTGTCCACCAGTGGCTAGCACTCCCTTTTAGAAGGTACACTGCATGCCTCACCTTCTCTACTTCAGGGATATTGAGGATTCTAAAGGCCTTCTCCAACTCAGTCAACCACAAGTTAGCATCTGTCGGGTCAGCTGTGCCAACATAATCTGTGGCTCCAACCCAGCAAAGTCATTTGAAAGTCTTGCCGGCTCCCTATCCTTCATTATGGGCTGGTGCCCTCGATGCAGGTGGTGGCATCCTATCTTCCATATGCATCATGGTTGCCATGAACTGCCCAAACATAGCATGGAAAGCTGGGCTCTCTATCTCTGCTTGGTTAAACTGAGGATGTTCAGGTACTGGTTCCTCCCTAGTCTGGTCCTTTACACCTCTTCCTGGTGCAGCAATGCTGCTTTCAGCAGCATGTTCTTCGTGTGATCCAGACATCTTTAAGTTCTTCTTCTCCTCCTATATGAGAAGAAGACACTATTAGATGAACTGGAAGACACTGGAATAGACTCAACAACCCTAATCCTATGTCTCTATAGACTCAACAAACCTAGAGCTCTAATACCACAAATTTGTGACACACCGTTCGAACAAAATGTCATAAACTAAGAAGAAGCGATCATTAACAAAAGATTACTGAAAATCACTAAAAATGAAAACCATTTACAAAGAGATCCAAATATAGGAATACTCTTTTATCAAGAACCAATGTATTTTATTTACATCCTGGTTCATAAGTACATATCATGTACCATCCCTTCTCGAGGATTACAAGCATCAACTGCTCTGTTAAAACAATATACAGGAAGCATAAAAACCTCGAGGTATCAAGACAAAATCTCAGATCGATTCATTAAAAGTACTAACTACTAACTCTGAGGACCTGAGAGTACAGAGATGACACATAGGACTCTCTATACAAAATATGATAGCCAATGCCTCCACCTAGAATATCACTACTGTCCCTGTTGTTGTTGCTCCTACTCTTCCCCTGCTATAGGGTTTCTGCCTCTTCTTCCGCGTCTACTTAAAAAGTGTTGGTGACCAACGGAGTGAGACCCAGTCCCAGCGAGAGATATAACTCTCTGCCAAAAACATTATTATTGTATTTTAATAGAATAAAACTGAGTAGAGGAATCATTTATATATCCAACAGTAGATAAATCAATGTCTAAACAGATTAGAGCAATATTCATATTTAAAGCACTTCAGCTATAACTTGATAAAGAAACATGTCACTTATCTAATAAGGAATTGAAGAACATGTATAACATTTATCCATCTAGGATATGCTAAGCAAGATAACATCAACCAATGATTCTCATATTTCAACCTTAAGCAAATACGCTACAGGGATGATTACATTTTACAATCATACTTAAGCCCTGAGGAGATGAGGTATACCGCTCATACTCTAACCGACCATTGCGAAGTCGAAATCGATACCATACATAGGTCAAGGAAGAGCCATATTTCCATGACCTCATCGTCCTCAGTCAGTGTGAGTATAAAATGGAGGACATCTTATGTCTCTACTAAATAGCATTCCAGGGTATAATGGCAACTTCGCTATAGAGTTACAATTGCGGCTGTACTCTCTTCACAATTGAGAAATTTCATGTTTATCTCACATCGATCTGGCATTAACATTATCGGGATATTCGTGGTACATCCATCCCGACACATATAATGAAGGATTGAGATATTTAATGTTTATCTCACATCAGTCCCACATTAGGGCGTAAGGATATCCACACCCATAACCCCCACATACTCAGTATGCCCTCCTAGAGATCCCGTGGGAAAACCTGTTTCACCATCACCAACTACTGATGATGATGGATCTATGGCCAGGGCTCTACATGATAATATTTCACTTGATTAATTAAGTACATTACCATATTCTTTTAGCATCAGTCAGGTTTTCAAACATAAATTATTATAACAAATACTACAAAGAATGTGTAATACTTTTATCAAGTACTTTTCGAAGCTTTATAAAACATTGGGATCTCAATCCCTTGTCACATCATGGGCATTCTCATCCCTTAAACATCTCATCATCATGATTATGGAATATGGGTATTCAAACCCTCAGTTCATCAAAGAACACTTGTTACCACTTATTAGGTAACTAATACCTTCAGGTCATCTGAATTAGATAATTACTTACTACACAAGCATCTCACATGGGTCTCAAGGCCCATTTAATCTCTTGTTACCTCTTACTAGGCAACAAAGCATATTATGGCTCACAAGTCCCATAAAACAATTTCAATAATAAATCATCATAGCTCATACCTGGCTATGCCCAACATCTCATGATACCTGCATGGTTAGTGTGACATGATAATAGTTATATCAATTACATATCAACACTATGCAATGTAAGGGTAGCATCACTATTCCATCATTAGGGTTAGGGTTTCCCAATTCATGTCAATTAGGGATACTCATCCCATTACCCAAAATTAGGGTTATGGTTTATCATCATATTGCCCAAGATTAGGGTTTCATGCACTATAACCCAAAATTACAGTTTCACATACCTTCAACCTATATTAGGGTTAGGGTTTCATATTAGGGTTTTACATGGCATCACCCTAGATTAGGGTTTCACACATCATTATCTTGAATTAAGGTTCCTTATAACTTTTCCCCAAATTAGGGTTTCATGTAACTTTACCCAAAATTAGGGTTTCATGAAGCATCCTCTTGAATTAGGGTTTTTCATTATATTACCCTGAATTGGGATTTCTCATATCATCACCCTAGATTAGGGTTACCCCATTACCCTAGATTAGTGTTTCACCTAGCATTGCCCTAAATTAGGGTTAGGGCTCATCAACCTTTTCGATTAGGGTTTCGTGATCTCTTTATCAAGGATCATACCCTAATTACCTCTTTTATTCATGTTGAAAGTGTTGAGTCTTAACCCCTACATGATTATTATATATGTATGAATTCCTCTCTCTCTCATCCTCTCTAGGATGTTGATTACTTCAAGCTTGATTAGATTAGGTCAACCCTTCATTCAAGTACATACATTTAGGGTTAGCATAGTGTATTGAGATATTGCTTCCATAAGCATCAAAGGTTAACCCCTCTAAGGGTACTATTCACCCTAGTACCTTAAAGGTACAACCATTGTAATTATCTTTGATATATATCATTAACAATCATGGGGTTAATTGATCTTTCATCACATTAGGTCTTCAAATGGTTTTGGTTGCATTGAACCTCCAAACCGTTTTGAAACCGTTTGCCCTCCAAACGGTCTTGAAATCATTTGGGCATCTAGGGTTGAGACCGTTTGCCCTCCAAACGGTTTTGAAACCATTTGGGCACTTAAGCCTTGAAACCGTTTGATCACATGTACATTGAAACTGATTGGACCCATCAACATTTGAAACCGATTGGATAAATCAACCTTGAAACCAATTGGACCTCCAAACGGTTTGAGACCTTTTGATCTCAAATGGTTTGAAGACCATTTGATTCCAAATAGTCTCAAGACCGTTTGGTCCAAACTACCTTGAAACCGAAAGGATCATCTAGGGTTTCCTTCAACCAATCAATTAGGGTTTGCTTCATTAAATCATTCATCAATTGGACCATTGAGAGTACATCAAATTATAACCCTTGGATCTCCAACCATCCATCACAACCCTTGACCTCCAAATGGTCTTGAGACTGTTTGGCCTCCAAATGGTCTTGAGACCGTTTGCACCATCAACCATGAAATTGATTCAATTCAATTAGGGTTTCAACACTTCAACCCAATTAGAGTTTGTAGTTAGTGGATTATCCATCACTGAACCTATTATGAGTTAATCAATTAGAACCATTGGATCAACATTCAACTACATCATCAAGTATCTTCAAACGTTCTTGAGACCATTTGATCCCAAACAGTCTTGAGACCGTTTGCACCCAAACAGTCTTGAGACTGTTTGGTTTCAATCAGTCCTGAGACCGATTGATCTCAAGTTGAAACAGTTTGGACCAGATATTTCTTGATGTGTGTGCTAAGATGACATAATCATCTTCAAGCTTCAAATCTTCGAAATATTCTATGATCTTTGTGGTGATTTCAACAATTTATAAAAAGGAAATCCGGGAAAGAAAAAGGAATCAATATATGATGAAGAAATGAAATCAATAATGATATTTAAGGGTTCAAGTTATATAACCCACCTTCAAAGTTGAATCCAATCTTCAAGATTCATGTCTTTAATGGTGAATGAAGCTTTATCAACTTCCCAAGGTCCGTCCTTATGTCTTTGAGTGAAAAGAATGGCTAAAGTTGAATATTGAATGGAGAAAAAAAGAAAATAAGCATTGAATTTCGATTTCCACCATGAAATCAAGGTTGAAGATGATTAAGGAGCTCACCTATAGGTTGGGGTACGTCCTCCTATTTCTCCTAAGCTCCCTTGTGCTCGGCCAAAGCAAGGAAAGAAAGAAGAGTCGAAAAATCCTTTCATGTGGGTGAAAGAATGGAGTGTATATAAGGGAAATTCAAGAGAGAGGAAGTGTTATAAAAATCCTTCAATTCCCTAAATTTGTGCCACTTATCCCCCTCACTTACTTGCATACGAAGCCATCATCTCCCCCTTTGAAATCCTCTTCTTTATCCATGAATTAAAAGAAAACAATTAAGCACCTTAATCAATATAATAATAATATCCAAAAATGAGTGGATATTACTTTTTCTTTAACTAATGTGAGTGGGCTCTCCACTCACATTAGATATTTCTGTGCCATTGCAAGGCACAATGACTTCCATACTTATATAAATTCAACCATCACATTTTTGGTTGAAGGGCACTTCCATTAATATATTTATTTTTGCATTAAATTGAATTAGGATTTCAATTATGCTTAAATCTTGATTATTTTAATATCAAGATTCTCTCTCCCCCAAAGAGATTTAAATGAGATGCCCCTCTAATTTTCTTGTCTCTTATGGTTACCAAGAAACATTAGGGACTCTATGGAAGTGGTATTTTGAATATTGAACCCTAGGTTTTGGATAAATTGCACATTATACCAAAACTAGGTTTTAATGCACAAACATTGCTTAATAAGCTCTTTCTTGGTGCTCAGGCTTGGAACTTAGGCTTGTGGAAACCATACCTCAGCATCATTCTCATTCTTATGATGCTTCAACACTTTAGGAACATTTTATCATGTAACATTTGCATGTTAACCCCTCAACTTGGGTAATTTGCACTTTAGTCCAAAACGAGCAAAATATTGTTTTCAACATTATTCAAAAAGGACTAAAATTGAAACATAAGTTCCTCTTGTGCCTTAATTACTTTTCAAAAGATAAGAGAAAGAATATAATTATCTTTCTTAAACAAAACATCTAGGGTTAAAGCTTAACCCAGGTCAGGGATGTTACATTCTACTTCTTATCTTAACCTTGTACTTAGGGTAATCTAAATCTTAGAATCAAATAAATCACTGGTGCTAATTGAAAAGTATTCTTAAACATATAGCTAATCATTCTAAATTTCATCACTTAAATATCTAAACACTATCCTTTAAGTAATTTTGAGTAGCAACAATCACCAATCAAGTTTTGAAATCATAATATAATTCATTCTTAGTAGAGATAAGGGAAATCTCGGGTCTCCTATTCCCCTAATTCTACTAGAATTTATCAGGTCTAATATCATTACATGAATAATATTATCTATTTATACATCTTGAAAACACTAAACCAATTGATATTACCTCTGAGATTTAGCATTCAGTCTCAATTTTTTTTAATAAGAATCACCAAGTAGAACAATATAATTTCTTTATGCTATTGACAATAAAGTTGATAAATAAAGGTTTAGAGGTTTTTTTTACTCACCTAGATCCAATCCTGGGTCAATGATCTTGGATACATGTTTTGTATGTCCTGGTTTTCTCTATAGATCTTGGATTCATGATTAAAACGTCCAAATCTACCTTTAGTTGGTCTATTGATAGACTTACTACACCCAAAATGACATGTTAGAGGAAGAAGATGAATAGAGGGGG
The DNA here is from genome assembly GCA_963693085.1 of Alisma plantago-aquatica. NCBI lineage: Eukaryota > Viridiplantae > Streptophyta > Magnoliopsida > Alismatales > Alismataceae > Alisma > Alisma plantago-aquatica. Next base: position 689,620,882 of record OY856409.1, read on the forward strand.
AAGAACATGACCCCCAGTGAGTCAAGCAATAGATCTTAAACAAGGGAGAAAATAGAAGAGAAGCAATATATAATGAAAACCAACCTACCACAATAGCTATTAGGCTAGGTCATCGATCTCCTTCTGTTCTTTGCATTCCTACTAAAAGTCACCATATAAACCATTACTATATTGATCTCTTGACAATTTTAGGGCCTTTTTTGTGTGGAAAACTGAAATACAAACCCATTGAGACAAGTTTCATTAGATTTGGATATGCGTAGAAAATGTTATGGTCATTTACTAAATGGCTATCCTGGGTGGCTACACAGTTCATTTCGGTCAACCTACGTGACCGTCGGTCTGCTTGGTGATCAGTCTATGTGGCCACTTGGCCTACATGGCCCATCCTTGTTGGTCTACGTGGTCATCCATTTGTATGATCTTTCGGTCTATGCGTTCGTTATCCTATGTCTCTGTCATTCTTCTTGGCTCTTCGACAAACGTGGCCATTTGTTTGATGAAAAAATAGTCTAAATCTAGTTCTGAACATAGTTTACCAAAGCTTCCATAACTCTCTCATTATAACTTCAGTTTGGTTTATTCTTTTTGCGTTGGATTCACAATTGAGCTATATATATATATATATATATATATATATATATATATATATATATATATATATATATATATATATATATATATATTGACATCTTCCCCTTCATGTTTCATATTGAGGGAAAACTTGATAATTCATTTGACTTATCATCACATCCTTTTGGAGGGCACTTAAGAGTTGAGGAAAGATATGTAGATCCAATTTGATTATAGGGAACCCCATTCCTGATGAAGTTATCCACAGACGATGAGTCATTTGATTCATTCATCCATATGCCCACAGTAGAATGAACACATCCTGCTACATCTGTGTAATGATAAATAGTTGGATGTTAAGGGAGTATCATCAGATAACAAAAAATGAAAATACATGTTTAACCCTTAGGTTGCACATCTGAACATCTCAGGAGATCTATTCTTGGATTTTCATTGGAGCCTTTTCATTGCTTTCTAACCCTTACTTTCCAACAAGAAAATACATGTTTTCCTTATATTTTCTCTTACCCTAAAGAAAATTTAGCACAAATCAAGAGTTCTAGTCATAAGATTCTTTCAATGCAGGGGAATTTTCATTCATCCCCTTTTATGGGAATTTCCATATCATTAACCCCTTGCCACACAAGATGCAATTTAAAATCCCATAAATATTTTTAATTCTACTTCAAAACCCCCTTTTCCATGGAGTTATTTAGTATGCCAAATTTCTTAGGGTTGTAAAACTTGATACTTACATATGGAGTGTTATATGTACCTTCAACATGGGGCCTGTGAAATGTAGTCCGTCCCTCAAATGATGTCCCTAAAAATCTTGTATTTTCTAGCCTACATGATATGAAGGATCCCATCATCTAGTATACATTCCTCGGGTGCTAGATCCAAGAAGATAAAGGATAATTCATATGCCATGAGCCTCACTATGGATAGTTAAAACAATACCATCGTTCTTCATCTTCTATGGACAGTATCACCACTTTTTCACTAAGGGACCCTGAGAGAAGTTAAAAGGATAGATTCCACTACATAGGACAACTCTGATAGCTAGTGCATTAAATAAGATGATGGAGTTGTTGTGATGGTTCCACTATGGAATCATACCTCCTTCAAAGGATGGTACTTAGGGGTGCCAACCTATCTCTCAAATTACTCATCCAAAATGCCCTTCATGAATCCACCTTGGCCCAAAAATCTCATGCCCCATCCAAGCATACAACACAAATTTCCTACTTGCACCCTCGGAGGATGACCAACATGAGCATGATTCAAGATCAATACATGGAAACTCAAGCCAAACAAACTCCTTGAAAATGATGTCAAGCCATACTATAAGATGAAGGAGAAGGATCATAAAATCCCGCATTGAGTGGTCTCTCGTCCCTTACCAAAGGCACCATACTTGCCTTAGTATATGCCTTAATGGTCCTATCAGTAGTCCAACCATCAATCTAGAATATCAATGATGATTCCACATAAGCCCCTATGTCCTATGTTGAGGCATGTTCTAATGCAATTCAAGAACTGTATAAAATCATAGTGGAGTCACTTTCTAAAAAATTGATGGATCTCATGGTAAAATGCATGTTTAAAGTAGTTTGATGACTTATTCTATTTCCCAGAGGCACACAACTTTCTATGAAATTTCAGGCCCTTGTGTTCTCAAAGTATGAAGGGTGTGGATATCCAATCTCACATCTTTACATACTATTTTGACATGATCAAAGTTCAAGACGGTGATAATTTGTTGCTTAGGATCTTCAACCGGTCAATTTAGGTGCTAGCATTAACCTATTACAACCATTAGAAGTAAAAAATAATGAACTTGTGGTTTGAGCTAGCCAATCACTTCAATAAGCAATATGCACGGAACACTAACCATTTTCTAACAAAGGACGACCTGAAAGCCCATACTGAAAAGGTGGAGGAGTTTTTTACACAGTTCAGGGGATGACGAAGAAAGATGACTACATGAACAACAAGGTGTCTGACAAGGAAGGCATACATATGTTATCAAGTCAGCCTTTCCAACATCATCATCCTTGCAACTTTTAATCTTAAAATCACAACTAGACTTTTCCAAGATAGTACTAACATATAAAATGTAATAAACAAAGGATTTTACAAGAATATCAGACTAACCATTAACAATACCTATATGACAAATGGTAAGGTGTGAGTGAAATCTTCAACATGATTGTCAACACTATTCTTTCCCCATGCCTTGATCCTAATACCATAAGGTACATAAAACTACAACTGCCAAAGTTACCTAATTGAGGTTAGTGGCTCCAATTCTACATCACCATTAGCTAACATTGATACAACGAGGTTGTCAATATATACCTCCTCACTACTGTGAGTATGGAAATATTGTTCTCCTTTCCAAACACTAGTACACCAACCGATATCTCCCAACACAACAACCATGGTCCAAACACTGTCACCAACCATGCAAGCACCAACCACAACTCTAAAGACTCCTCTTAATGTGTGATTTGACACCACAAAATATCTCAGAAAGGTTAACTCCACTTAGCATCTCTTATGCATCCATCTTTACCAAAAGGCAATATGTTTATGTTTTTGATGCAGTGGCTGCTTTTGAACCTACTTCCAGATAAGTTTGACTAAAAAACCTTCTATGAGCATGACCATTCTCCAAGTCACCTCCTCAGATGGATGTCAAGACTTCATGCATGCCACAAAAGATCTCATAGATGAGAAAACTTGGCTTGACACATGATCCCGACACAGTCCACACTTTGGTAGTTTTTTTGATGGAATTCCTTATTTCTTCCTCAATCGCTCGATCTCCAAAACCCTTGATAAATTGGTTTTTTCATGGTCCATGTGATGAATGGATGAAAGAAGAATGGTCTTTCTCTTCCAAAGAAACTTGGGACACATGTGAAGGTTAAACTCGACCTATACCCTTGAGGGTGCCAAATTGTATTGATTTGATTCCTCAAAAGGATGGATGAAAGTGGTTTGTTATACCTCAATGTCTAAATTATCAAATTTTGAAGGCAACACATGTAGATCAACTACAAGATAAGTCATTAGTGGAACTGTTCTCCAAAAAGCAGCCTCTTGAAACTTGATGACCACTGTGACATCCATGGGCCCAATACCACCCAAAGGTCTCTCAAGAACTAGTTACCACATTGAAGTCCAATGGGTTTAAGGTGAACTATATCAAGCTCTTTGTTGAGTTGTGGAAAAGTTGACAATAACCGGTAAAAATGAACTAACTACCTCACCCAAATAGAGATAGGACCCTCTCTCTTTCCTCCACTTTCATAGGCTCAGAGGGCATTACAAGAAAATTACAACACATTGTACATGGAGCATATTTGATTCAAGTAAGATAACTTCTATAATTTTTTCTGGTTGATCACATGACCTTACCTTTTTAAGGCAACAAAAGTTTTTTCACAATGGAGGACATCAACACTGAATCATATGAAAAAAATCTATGATGCGTCTTTGGCAAAAAATGACATCATGAGCAATAATCAAAACTCTAATTGTGGTACCAAATGGTTGTAGCAGCATTTGTATCTAGATCCCATCTATGATGTCAGCACCTTTCACTCCTCAAAAAGTGTTGTTGGGACCTTTATCTCAGCCATGTACATCTCTAAGGATCTACATTCTAATCTAACACTTTTAAGGTGTGTCTCTACACCTGTCATACAAACACCACATTCTGATAAAGAAAAATTTCCTCTAAACCCCCTACATTTTTGGTTCAATCCTCCACCAATTAACCCTCTTTGGGAGCAACCAATGATAAGGGAAAGACCAAGGTTACCACCGCATTGGGTCGGATTCAATGTTGATGCCCAGATCATTTGAAAATAAAAATTAGGTAGTTGCTCCTAACACGTCAATCAAGATATTGGGGTTGTTCATGTTCACTCAAGTGCACCGCCACCTGAATTCTTATGCTCCAAAATGTGCAAGAAAAGGCATGTCATCATTCCTACCACACCAACACTAGGTTCTTATACAACTAATCCATCCTATAACATAGTAAGACATATGACGAAGACCCACATTGACATATCCATGTGGGACCTCATGCATATCTCACCATCACACCTATCAACCATTTTGAAGATACTTGAAGGTGCATTTGTGTTGAAGAACATACACTGTAATAAGTTGGCTAATACATACAACATGATCATCAAGATATCATCATATTTTCAAAGAAAATATCCCATATAGCCTTGATTCCATCCACCACTATACATCACTATCAAACATGGTGATCTAAACATGTCCATATTGTTTGTTTATAGAAGTAGTGGTCTCAATATCTATCAATTGAATACCTATGTTATGCTAGGTATTAAGTCAATATAGATCCATGCTACAAGAACTATGGCTCCTTCCTCAGGCCAGTCTTCAAAAGAAGTCATTGGAGAGGTCCAACTTCTGATTCTAGTGGACCCAAAGCTTTTCTTATAGACATTTATTGTGATGGAGACCCTGGCATCATTCAACCTCTTATTATGTTGCATGTGGATACATAAGAATAAAGTAGCACCTTCCTACCTACACTAATGTCTCAAATTCAGATATGTGGATGTAGTGATCCCAGACATGCACTTCCACTTGTGGCCATTGGAAATGATTGACTACATCCATGACAAATTCCAGTTGTTTTCTGCAATCCAAGATGATCACAGTCTATATTTATGAGTGCTAAATCACATGGGAAAAGATATAGACCAAGGGCTAGGAAAGTTATGCAAAGGCATCATATAATGAGAATTTATCCCAAAACAAATCTTGACATGACCAAGCTTGGTTGTAAAGGAAACCTTGGCAAGGAGGGGAATCACTTCACTTACAAGTCTCTACACTAGAACTCAACCACTGTATTGATTACTCAAGAGTACCTTCTCATCAGTGGAATTAGAGGCATTTTACCTTATCTAGAATGTCTATTGAATGCAATAATGATTGTGAGTAAAAAAACTTCCATTATAAAGTCCATGAAGGAACCAAACACACTCCACCCTTGAAATCTAACCATTAGAAATAAGATCTTTAAGAAATCTCAGTTGTTGGAAAGAGGCCTTGATCCTTATAGCTTAAATTATTCAATAAAATATGAAAACATCTTAACAACTAGTGAAGGGAAGTGCAAGACATCAAGCTCTATTGACAACCTAACTGTCACAATGACTGAAGAGAAGGTCCTATGTTGGCTCTTTTCTAAAATCCACTTTGGGTCCCATGACAGACCCATCACCATTGTTGCAAGCACCTCCATCCAAATTCTAGCTAGACAAAACTAGAAATCTTACACAACATGCACCTGTGTATGTTTGAAGATATCATGTCTATCCTCAAGAATGAACCTCTAGGGGTGATAGTCATTCTTGAATGCATAACTATTTAGTGCCTACCATTTCACATAGTAGATGTAATTGGGACCATTGATATCCATGCAATCTAACTCATTCGTCCTATTAAGATAGGCACCCACTCTACAACTATAGATAAAACCGACTATGACCGAGTTCCTCTACTAGTATATCAACCTCTTTCCTTGGATCTACATCAACATGTCAAGGCTTGATGAGTCAGTCACCATACATCAATTCTCAACTACACAAGGTATGCATCTTTTTCAAGTAAAGCCCAAACACATCACACTAGAATGGGGATTGAAAATAGGTGAAGAAGTGTAGAAAAAATACCAAGTAGGCTTCATACATCCTACATATCCAGCATCACTGGCCAACATCATGTCGGTCTTGAAAAAAGATAAATGGCTATCAATGTGCATTGACTACATGGACCATAATAAAGCCATCCTGAAAGACAATTTTCCACAGCCACATATCGATCTTATCATATATACATACATGAAATCCTTAGTTTCATGGACATACTTTCAGGATATAGTCAGATAAAAATGGTAGCATCAGAGATTGAGAAAAATACCTTCACCAGAGAATGGTGTGCATTCTATTAACAAGTAAACTTATCAACAAGCCATGGTGGATCTTTTACATGGACTAATACACAGCAAATTTGAAGTCTATGTAGATGACATCATCACCAATTCAAGTAAAGAAGAAGATCACATGGACAATTTGGAAAAGTAGTTCCAAAGACTACTGCATTTCTACTTCATACTGAATCTGAGAAGTGTACTTTTGGCATCACATCCATCAACCTACTGGGTTATATAGTTATCTAATGAGGTATAAAGGTCTATCCAAAAAAACTCAAGTGATCATCAAGATACCTTATCCCTATATGGATAAGAAATTATAGAATTACTCAAAAGACATTCATACGTGGGTTGATTCATTGCAAAGTTGACATTGGTTTGCCAATCAATGTTCAAGTTATTGTGTAAGATTTTGGAAAAATTTGTGAAATGGTCAATGTCAAATGTGTTTGACAAATTAAATTTATCCATTCCACATTTACGCAAAGCATCGATGAAAGGTACCCCATTGATCTTGAGGCTCTCAATCATAAAAAAATCAATGGGTGGAGTCCTTACACAAAACATTGACAATAAAATACACCATCTATTAGATGTCAAAGAAGTTCATGAGATAAAGGGAAAATACACTCAAGTTAGGAAATATTGCCTCTCTATAGTTCATGCTACAAAAAAATTCTATGACAATATTTGTATGGTGATTTTTATTGCACATCATGATCCATTGTGTTATCTTTGTGACCATCCAACTCTAGATGATGAGGATTTGGATTTTCTTAATGGTGGCATCATCATGATCAAAGCCATAATAACTATCATGTTCAGTCTTGATGACTTATGGACCATGTCCATTGATGGTGCCTCGAATAAATATGTCACGACATAGAGGTAGTTATCATAAACCAAATATGAGAATACATTTTTGTTTCCCAACGACTATACCTTAATGCCACTGATAACATCAATGAATACAAGGCTTGCATCTTAGGCCAATAAGCAACCAAGAATATGGGTTTTCAAACAAATTATGTCATTGGTTACTCTCTACTTATCATTCTACAAGTGAATCGTGAGTAGAGGATAATGGAAAATTGTTTTATTCCATGCCAACAATTCTATTAAAGCTTGTTGAAGTATTTGATGAGGTCAAATTTACTCATTACAAGGGACACAAGAATATGTACACTTATGCATGAGCAACATTATCATATTGATTTGACATCAAAGATGTAGACAGATTCACTATCATAATTAAGATGCTACCTCTACGGACCTATTGCATGCAAATTGGCATCCCATGTGACCAAAAAAGAAATATTACTTTATGATATCCAATGATACCTCAAATGGAACCCCTTCAGAACTTCCCTATAGAAACCCCTAACATGATAATAAAAAACAAACACCAGACGTTCAACTATGTATTAGAGTTGGTATACTATAATGAAATTTCATCAAGCATACACTACTACATTCACTCAATGAGATGGAAACCAAAGATGTCATGTATGAGGTGCATGAAGGCTTACACAACATTCAAGTTAGCGGTGTCACCCTCATAAGAAGATCCAAATCCTAATCTACTACTATGATATGCTTGATTCAGATTGCACACAGTTGTCCGCAAATGCCATATCTACCAACTACATGTTTATCATATCCAACATACCTCCAAATCAGTTGTACAACATGGTGATGCCTTGACCATTCCAATAGGGGGAGTGGATAAGGTTGGGAAAATACACTCAATGTCCTACAAATAAACATTGCTTAATATTGGTCATCATTAACTACTTCACCAAGTGGGTGGAAGCAATATTAGTCCTTGATTCTTAAATTGTATTGGTCATCAAATTCTTTAGAAGCAATGCCATGATCCACTTTGATGTACCCAGTGAGTATCAATTTTATTGTAAAAGTGGTACAAGAATATATGCATTCCTCAGACATCAATCACTACATGATATCTCCTTTTTGACCTCTAGTGAACAATGAATTTGAGACAACACCCAAGAATTTAATAAAGATACTTAAGAAGGATATCTAGTAAATTTGAGAGTGGCACAATGGGTTACCATGTCTATTTGAGCATACATAACATGCATTCCCTTTTTGATTGTTATGATATCTTACTACCTTGTCTCTGAGACAAATTCTATTCTACCATTTGAAATCTAAGTTCTCTCCTTGTGCATACCCGAGGAAAATTTGGTTCAATATTCCATATACAACCTTAATGTGATTGAGGAACAAAGGCTCCACAACATATATGGTGCACAATGCTTCCAAGTGAGAATAGCTCGTTTCTTGTTCAAGAAGGTACATACTAGACATTTACTGAAAGGCAACCCTTTGATATGCTTGTATAACAACCTTTACACACATGTTAACCTTTACTTCATGTGATTTGACTTTCATTTGGATAGATCCAACGTCTATGGGCTTCCATCGAGTACATCCTCTCAAGTAATTACCGGGAGGGGTCGGGGAGCAAGGGGAGGGGAAAAGGGAGGAAAAACTACCAGAAATGGAACTGAGTCATCAACAAACACATGGACACTGTGGAGAAATCCCTATGAAATTAAATGACATTGGAATTTTTATAGGGACCTCAATTGACATCGACCCTGCCTTGTTTGTGAGCTAGGGTCATTTCCATCAAGCAATGAATAGAGGTGGTATGCTCTCTTGAGAGAAAGCTACATGAAAAGACAAAAGGACTCTGACATGGGAAGACCATCCAAGAAGTTGACTGCTTACTTTTCTTTCCTTAATTCGACGATTCCCCTGTAAAGAAGTGAGACTACCTCTCTACTAAAAATGGTAAACAAAATCTAATGAATAGCAATAGAAGTTAAAGACTTTGACAACACATCAAAACTTTCCCAATAAAGGAGTACATGCTTTATACAAGTAAAGGATCTAAGTAGAGGGAAACTCAACTACATCAATATCTCTCCAATAAAATAAATAACTTATAGTCCATGATGGAAGGATGAACTCCTTTCCTAGTCTTAGGCTGGTTCACCATGCTCCTGTTGCGCACTCTGATCCTAAACTTGGGTGGTCGGGATCATCGAGCAAGAGGAGAGAAAAAGGTATGCGTCAATTAAAGAAATAAGGACAAATAAAGTATAGCAAAGAGTAAACATGGAGTAATGATTCCACTATGCTAAAGAATTGTCAAAAGTATGATGCACATAAAAGAGATTACTTTCCATAACATCACATATTAATATTGAATTATGCATGATAAAAGTATGACTATATTATCTAAAGTAGAGATGAGGCACGTACCAACCTCAACCTCTGGGTGAGGGAGAAATAACACATTCCCAAGCACCCAAATATATATAAAGTGGGGAGAATTATCACATCCCCCTGGGAGAATTTACACATGCCAACTATGGGTGGCTAGTACAGAGTTACACTACTATAGCTAATAAGTCATCAATATATCATGCTAAATAAATAAAATGTAAATATTAAACAACAAATTAATAGTGACATGGCAGGGGTTATAAAACCCAAACAAGTAGTTAAATAAATGTGCCAAAAGAAGGCAATAGAAAGAACTCGAGGCTAAGCATATGCCTCATTATAAAGATTAGGGATGGGTATCAAAATGCCCAACTGAAGGACAAGTGTTCAAACTCATATATAAATAGGATTGCTCATACCTCACTTGAGATTCCTACAGAAGATCTTTCATCAATTAAATGTGTCCAATGTCACTTTTACCCTAGATACAAATTTATACACATGGATTAGGGTTTATAAAGCATAAGGTGTAGGAAACCCTAATTTTGGACTTCCTATGAAAACCATCAATTTAGGACTCAAAACTTGGACCTATCAATTATTTGGATGCTCTTGATTAAGAAAAAATATTTATTTCTTAAATTTGGTCTTAAAATGATCTAGTTACATATTTAAGGCTTTTTATATAATTAAAATGGTTTTTATAATAAACATTGAAACATGGATGCAATTCAATGATTAAAAACCTTAAATTCGTATTCCTTGTGAAAAATCCTTTCCAACGAGTATTTATTTGTATTTTTCTAATAAACCTACGATTTACTTTGAATTATATAAAATCGACTAATGATAATTTGAGGAAAAGCCACATCAGTCAACGGTTAATGGACCTGGGCCCGTGCTAACTTGGGATAATTGACACTTGCCAACTCGCAAATAGGGTCTTACCCAAAGTTTTAGTGATCAATTGAAAATGAAAAGAAAAATATCAAGTATAACCTTGCTCAGTTAATTAGTTGATTAGAGTGGCATAGACTCCTAGGTCTTTTAAAGGCCTGGTATCTTCCCCTTCGCATGCGATGATCTGTTCTTCGCAAGAACACATAAAATGATTTTGATCGCAAGGCATTCAATCTATAATGTGAGATTTCTCAAACCAAAACTATAAACATCTGTGTGAGTTCTAGATGAATGGAACAAACTGTGACTCATCTAGTGTGGTGGACTGGTTAGCTCACCAAGGTCACTAGAAGGTAGCTGCCTCAAGGGATCGACTCCAATTTCCACCTTAACTATCATTTCTCAACTAACTGACAACATCACTAACTCTGCAAGGTTACAAAAAAGACAATAGGAAACAATGGTGGCAAAGAAGGAGGTCGAAATCAAGAATTGTAGGGAAAATACCATGAAAGCTAAAAATTGGGTAAACTAACTTTTACCTCGCCTGAGATCAAATTGAGTGGTAGGGGAGCTTCCTAAGAGTGATTAGGGATGTCATGGATCCTATTTCATAATCTCAAGTCACTAGAGGGCCGAAGGGGTGAGCATCGGAAAGGAAGTAGAAATTGGCCTATAGGACCCAACCACTGGGATCATCGCAGAGCAAATGGAACAAGTGGAACTAAAGAAGAGGTTTCTTTGATGCTCATCGTCACTCCAATTGAACCAAAGGTGGAGGAGTAGTCAGTGCTAGCATAATGTTTGGCAGTTATGGAGTGCGAGCAGGTCAGGGGGTGCTAGAGAGATAATTGAGCAATGAGAAGGAATGCCTGAGGTCCGCTCATGCTCGAATTGATCTTATATAGGCAGGGGGTGTTGTGTATCTTGCTCTGTAACGATAGCATTGAGAGGCTATTAAGCCCTATTTCTGGCATTTCTTCATTTGAGTGAGGGAATGGACAAGCTAGGGCTCGTATAAAATGATAGAGAGAGATGGACCAAGGGGAAAATAAATCAATAGAAATGGTAGGTCACCCTTCCCTCTTGTTATATGTTAAGGGTAGATAATTACATTTTTGGGTTTAGGTCAAGATGACCATTATGCATTCTTAGCATGCATTAGATCTATTTATCTTACTCACCATATTATGAGGGTGACATGGTCAACATTATGTGTATTCACAATTAGTGAGTTACTCATATTAAGTATTTTTTGGGGTTCAAGCATATGGACTATTTATTAAATGACTTATTATATATCCATTAGTATATAAAAAATAGGTTAAAAGTATAATTATATTTTTTTTGGTCAATACTAATCATATAAGCTCACTAATATCTAATCTATGGAGTTAGGGTTTCTAATTCCAATTTGGCCATATTTTTCTATGTTATAGGATTCCATCCCCCTAAAGGGTATTTTATCCTCAAAATTAGAAAATGCAAAATCTATCAAGGTATTACTACCACTACTCCACCCCTTAGAAAGGTTGACCTACCAAGTCAAACTAAATAGAGGTAAAAGAGTTTTTCTAATTAAACCATGTATAATATCCAACACTTAATTGTTTTACTAATCACTATTACCAAACTTCAAAGTCTAGTATAGGGTAGACTATCCCTAAACATGGAAATCTATGCCTCAAATAAGGAACTTATGGGATATAAGGTGATTTCATTTGGTTACCCAATTCATCATATTAGGTTCCTAAGGATACTAAACATTGAGGTTATTTGCCTAAAGGTATGTTATTTTAGACAATAGTATCAGCTCATGCCAGGCCGGTGTCATATGGATCCCAGAGTCCTCATAAACTAAGCTAGTGGAGTGTAGGAAAATATTTCTAGCCCCCAGATCCTAACCCTTTCTAGGCACCCATGATTTCAACTTATGTCCTAGTAGCTACCTAACAGGCTAATCACCTAAAAGTTGACTAAATATAATTCTAATATGAAATTCTTATAGTCCTAATCCAACCTTTAACCATAGGTTAATTCTAAGGTGAGCTAAAGGGATATTGTATGAGGTAAGGGTTTCTAACTAAGGATACAAATTGAAATAGTCAAGACTCCAACTACCATTCGCTCTGATGACATGTTGTAAAGAAGCGAGATCACTTCTCTACTAATAAAAATAGTATGCAAAAATTTCAATGAATAGCAGTGAAAGTTAAAGACTTTGACTGTATTCAATTTAATAAAAAGTACATCAAAGTTTTCCCAATAAGGGTGTACATGCTTTGTATAAGTAAAGGATCTAAGTAGAGGGAAACTCAACTACATCAATATGTCTCCAATAAAATAAATAACTTATATTCCATGATGGAAGGATGAACTCCTTTTCTAGTCTTAGGGTGGTTCACCATGCTCCTATTGCACACTATGATCCTAAACTTGGGTGGATGGGATCACCCAATAAGAGGAGAGAAAAAGGTATGTGTCAATTAAAGAAATAAGGACAAATAAAGTATAGCAAAGAGTAAACATGGAGTAATGATTCCACTATGCTAAAGAATTGTCAAAAGTATGAGGCACATAAAAGAGATTACTTACCATAATATCACATATTAATATTGAATTATGCATGATAAAAGTATGAATATATTATCTAAAGTATGGCTGAGGCACCTACCAACCTCAACCTCTGGGTGAGGGAGATGTAACACATTCCCAAGAGCCGTATATATATATATGTATATATATATATGTATATATATATATATATAATGGGGAGAATTATCACATTCCCCAAGGAAATGTTACACATGCCTACTATGGGTTGCTAGTACAGTGTTACACTACAATAGCTACTAAGTCATCAATTTATCATGCTCAATAAATAAAATGGCAATATTAAACAACAAATTAATAGTGACATAGCATGGGTTATAAAACCCAAACAAGTAATAAAATAAATGTGCCAAAAGAAGGCAATATAATGAATCTAAGGCTAAGCATATGCCTCATTAGAAAGATTAGGGATGGATATAAAAATGCCCAACTGAAGGACATGTGTTCAAAATCATATATAAATAGGATTGCACAAACCTCATTTGAGATTCCTAGAGAAGATCTTTCATCAATGAAATGTTCCCATTGTAACTTTTACCGTAGATACAAGTTTATACACATGGATTAGGGTTTATAAAGAATAAGGTGTAGGAAATCCTAATTTTGGAATTCCTTTGAAAACCATCGATTTAGGACTCAAAACTTGGACCTATCAATTATTTGGATTCTCCTGACTAAGAAAACATATTTATTTCTTAAATTTGGAGTTAAAAATGAATTAGTTACATATTTTAAGGATTTTTATATAATTAAAATGGTTTTTATAATAATCATCAAAATAGGGTTGTAATTTAATGCATAAAACATAAATTCATATTCGTTGTGAAAAATCCTTTCCAAAGAGTATTTATGTGTATTTTTATGATAAACCTACAATTTACTTTGAATTATGTAAAATCAACCAATGATAATTCAAGGAAAAGCCACATCAGTCAGTTGTCAATGGACCAGGTCCCGCACTGACTTGGGCCAATCGGCACCTTCCAGTTAGCAAAGTGGGGCTCACCCAAAATTTTAGTGATCAATCGAAAATGAAAAGATAAATACTGAGTATACCCTTGCAAAGTTAATTGGTTGATTGAAGTGGTGGGGACACCTAGGTCTTTTCAAGACCTGGTATCTTTCCCTTCACAGGCGATGATCTGTTCTTCACATGCATACATAAAAGAATTTCAATTGAAATGCATTCGATCTCTGATGTGTGATTGCACAAACCAAAACTATAAACATCTTTGAAAGTTTGAGATGAATGGAATGAACCGTGACACATCTAGTGTGGTGGCCTGGTCATCTCACCAAGGTCATCAGAAGGTAGCTGCCTTGAGGGCTCGACTCCAAATTCTACCTTAACCATCATTTCTTGACTAACTAACAACATCACTGACTCTATGAGGTCACCACGAAGATGACTAAAAACAATGGTGGCAAAGGAGGCCATAATCAAGAATTGTAGGGAAAATGCCATGAAAGCTCAAATTTGGGTAAACTAACTTTTACCTCGCCTGAGATCGAATTGAGTGGTCAGGGAGCTTCTTGAGAGTGATTCAGGATGTCGTGGATCCTCATTCATGATCTTGATTTACTAGAGGGCCATAGGGGTGAGTGTCAGCAAGGGGGTAGCGACTGGTCTATAGGAACCTACTATTGGGATAATCGCGGAGCAAATGGAACATGTGGAACTAAAGAAGAGGTGTCTTGGATGCTCATCGACGTTCCGATTGAACCAAAGGTGGATGAGGAGTCGGGGCTAGTGCAATGTTCAATGGTAATGGAGTGTGTGTAGGTCAGGGAACTCAGGGGTGCTAGAGAGAAAATTGAGCAATGAGAAGGAATGCCTGAGGTTCGCTCGTGCCCGACTCAAGTCTTATATAGGCAGGGGGTGCCATGTATCTTGCTCTGTAATGACGCCATTTAGAGGACGTTAAGCCCTAATTTGGGCATTTCCTCATTCAAGTGAGGGAGTGGATGAGCTAGGGCTCATTCACAATGGAAGAGAGAGATGAACCAAGGGGAAAAGAAATTAGGAGAAATAGTGGTCAGTTGAGGAAGAGAGACGTCATCGATGGAAGAGCTGAGAAAACTGCTCTGACTTGCGAGGAACCGGAGGAAGGGGATGACACCGCGGCCATCATATCATGATTGAAATTGATCCAGGAATGTCCGATGGCATGCATGAGGGAAAATGAAATAAAAATAACGCATAACAATGAAAATAACTGAAACTTTAGCTTTAATGCATTGCATAGTTGAAATCAAATTAAAAACCATAGTTACACTTTATTCAAATGAATTTAATTCATTTGGAAGGTCAAACATGGGTCAAATGACCTTAAATTTGGACCATAGGCTAATATTAATGCCTAGATTAATGTGTGTAATTAGATTTTTGTTTTGCACAAGATTTGGCCCTAAATCACCATATTGGCCATTAATGTAGATATTAATGAATTTTAAAGGGTGAATTACTATGAAAAGACATTTCTTTAGAAATTCCTTAAGTAGAAATTCGAAATATACATTATAAAAGCATTCAAGAGTCATGTCACACCTATTCTCCTTTTTATTTCTTTATTAACATTTATGAGGACGGATAAAAGAAAAGAGTTATTTCTCTCATTAACTAACCCAAAACCATATTATTTATCATTTCTTGTCCCAAAAAGCCATAAAAATTCTAAATTAATATAATCTACTAACTATCTCTCATAAATGGTCATGTTGCATTATTGGAATCTTATTAACACACTAGTTGAGATAATTGTGTAAAAACCCATTCATTGTAATGAATGTGGGTAAATAGAGTTCAATCCATTAAGTGTTTCTCAATTTCAACATTGAGGCCAAATATGATAGAAAGACTAGGAAAATTTAGGGAAAAGGACAAAAAGGTTGTGAAGGAAATAAAATCTTGAAAATGGGTTAAATTTCAAACAAACCCAAGATTCAATATGTTACATCTTTAGTAACCTTTCAACTCAAAATGTTAAGGGTCATACATTATACATGAAGTCCACAATGATGGAGGCCTGCGAGTTCAAGATATGGCTGGTTATATACATATACTCTCAATCAATGTCATCAATGTTAAGAGGTACAAATACTAAAACTAGGGCAACTACATGGAACACATCCCATAAAAAATTATATAAACCCCTTCCTGACTAAGATAGTGATAGTCATGGATAACTTGGGAATATAAGGGTTGATGCCCTAGAATAGTGGGGTCAAGGTGGAAGAATCCTTGACTGCCACACTTAGCGTCATTGCTTCCCAAAAAAAATTGTCTTAGAATCATCACCTCATCAATTTTTCCATAATATAAGTAAATTATCCAGATTACATATCAACAAGTTGCTGACAAAGATGGTCATGCCAATGAATGTGGTATGTAACATACCCTTTATGGGCAACGATAATCCCACTCCTCTTAATAGACTCCCATGAATGAGTTCTATACTACTATATATAGCTTTCATCCAAGTAAGTTCTTCCTTCCACCTCATTCACCACATAGTAGTTTTAAGGGAATGGGGCCCTACAACCAATGCCCATTACACATATGTTGATATGCTCAATGTATCCATAATACTACAATTCTAATAGTATGAGGTTCAAATATGGAAATCATCTTGTGTTCTACGTACTGAAACCTTACTTCTATCCTAAGTCTCTAACCATACCCATTAGGCATGTGCTTATGACAACACACCTAAATAATTATAAAAAAAAATCAAAATTCTACATGACTTTTGTAAGAAATAAGGAAGCAACCTCTGTCCTAAGCTTGTGAGTATCAAAAGTAGTCATCCAAAATGATATGGGCGCTAACACGTTATTGTGAATGCGTGTCAACCACGTAGAGGCCACCAAATGGCCCAAATCTATGGAAAATATTTGTCTAGGGTTAGTGTGGAACCAAATACTTCTCTCCCCCAAAAGTGAACACTCATTCAATGGCAAAATGGAAATGTAGAGTCTCTATGGAATTAAGTCATTCTATCCCCCAAAAAGTGAACAACATTCAACAGGAAATCTAGGGAAGAAAGGGCACTCATCCCCTATCTAGGCACACACTATGTGTCACTTATTTTAGTTATAGGATTAATGGAGGAAAGTTAGACATCAAGGAATACTCAACATCCTCATAGTTATCACCATCTCATTTCATACCCTCATAATTGCCTTGATCGAAAAAAAGGTTATCACAACCTTGAGGACTTATGATCCCCTACAAACTATGCTACAGATCACAAAGTCAAGCATGCCATTAAAAATGATGCATCAAAGGTAAAAGATATCATTTCATTTCATTAAGAATTCCATTGATACCATTTCATGAAAAAAAAAGAAAATACCAAAAGATAAGAAAATTTAAACTATAAAAATAATAAAACTAAGGATCAACTCCATGTTGAAGTTTTCTATCATAGGTTTAGGTGACCTCCAAGTGTGACCACTTCAGATGATGCAACTCTTACTCTATATAAACCCCATTTACTTGAGGATAGGTTTCCACGATCAACATCATGCCAAAAGTCCAGTGCTATTGAAGATCATGAATTCTACAGGATCGATGGGCATATTTTCCCTCCATCTTATATGGAAATCATCTAACATATCATAGTCTGCTACACTTCCTGTAAGGACCTCACTTTTTAGCAACCCCCAATTAAGGAAGGCCTTGATGTTGAGAAACCATTACACCTCATGAACTATCGAAGGAAAATGATTGTATAGTAGGTCATATAAAGCCCAAGTACTAGCACTAAAATGTGTGATACCCTTCCATCACCATCAAATTTGACAGTATACTACCACCCAACACCATAAAACATCCTAGTCACTCAGAACAACCAACCAAATGGCAAACAAAATTTAACTGTAGGCAAGTAAACATTGATGTTGTGAGAACACACTACAAAAAAAAGATGATTTAGCTACAATTTTTTAAGTTACATTTAATTTATGTGTAGTGAGAGCTATTGTTATTTACAAAATATATTTATGTAACCTAAATCATTGTAGTTAGCTCAATAAAATAGATGTACCTACAAAATTTCTCTCTTTTTAGTTGTAACTAGAATAAATGTAATCAAGATGACTTGGAGTGAAAAACTCTTGGAGTTTCTTCTCATTATCCCTGTGCATATCCCTCTGGTTTCCCAAATAGTTTTGTAAACATCTTCTTTCCCTCAAGCACATGTTATCCCCCGATGCCCTAACCCTACACCCGACACCCCCATCCCTTATGCCCCTCCTCTCCACCACCCCATCCTTCTTCAAACTCCATCCCATCTTTCCTGTGACTCTCTAGCCAGACACTCGTCGCCCAACCGACCCTTGACTCCCAACCGATGCCCAACAAACACGTGACACCTGATGCCCGTCGACACATGAAACCCAGTCGATGCCCAATGCATGATGCCTGATGCATGACGCCTGAAGCCCAACTGACGCCTAAGGCCCAGACGATGCCTGACACCCGTCAACACCTGACGCCCGCCGACGGCCCACCTGACACCTATCGATGCCCAATGCCCAACCGACACCCAACGCCAATCGATGCCAAACACCCTGTCGACGCCCAATGCATGATGCCTGATGCACGCCACCTGACGCCTATCAACGCCTGACACCCAGATGATGCCCAATGCCCAACGAAGCTCGACGCACAATGCCTAACACCCGACACCCAGTCTCTTACCTGATGCCCCTCCTCTCCGTGGCTACCTCTATCTCCAAATTCTATCTAAATTCCTACCTTCTCCATCTTCAAGAAGGATGACCCTCTGATTTTTCACATCGTAGGATTGCTTGCCTCACAATCCATTTTCTTGCCTAACGCCCCTCCTCTCCTATAGAGTTGTCGATCACTTGTCTACCTCTGTCTCCAAGTAGGTCGTGGCTACTGATCACGTATCAGCTACTCACCTCTGTCTCCAAGAAGGGTGCTCCACCCAAAAATTGTCTCCAAATAGTTGATCCTCAACTGTTACACGACAGAGTCACTCCATTGTCAGCCAGATCCACAAGTATGCCCACTTCTTTTCTTATTCTCCTCCTAGGCCCCTTCTCCCCTCTTGATCCTTCACCAATAAATGGTGATGTCAACATCTTCTACTCCATCTTTTGAATTTTAGGTGTTTGGTATTTGATTTAGATTTTTTTTAAAAATCCTAATATGCTAATTTGCATCTATATGAATAACATGTTTCCTTTTAATACACACTTTATAGACATGAAAACATTGAGGGAAAATTCAAAAGTGTATTCTTCTTCGATGCCTCTAATCAATCTATCAATTCCCTATGTCGCATAGGCTTAGAATGAAAATTATGATTAGAGGATTATTTTTGTATTAGTGAAAATGTCATAGAAATGAAGGCACATTCTCATATAATAGTATATTTTCCTATTAGACAATATTATAGTTCTATAATTCCATAGCTAGTTGAAACAATGACTTTATGTCCAATCAACACATTGAATGAATTTTGTAGTAAAAAGAGTAGTTATAGTTGATTTTTACTAGAAAATGATAACATCTTTCCTAATGTCAAAGTGCATCACCATGATCTCATTTGATATTATAATATTAGCATATTGAACTCATTAATATGAGATTATAAAAGTCCCTTTAGATAAAAATTTTATATTTATCTATTTTTTTGCATTGTACAGTGTTGTGTATGATATACCAACCTCTATAATGCAAGTCATATATTGTCTCATGGTCTAAATGTATATTTTTATATATGTAATGGTAGTTTTGTGTAGATTATGGCTACAACTCGGTATCTTGGATGTCACTTTCTATCCTATTTTTCGAGTATCTTGGATGTCACTTGCCACATCCTATTATAACCATGTTAAACTTACTTACTTCATTTCAAGTATATGGCTACAGTTAGCATGCATCTTAGAAAATATTAATTTATGAATAGGTGGATGAAATGCCTCAAGATAATAGTATGTCTTTTGTCAATGCACTAGGTTTATGAATCTGAATTTCTAATACACACTTGGAACTTTGCCAAGTTCGTTTACAAATTTTATGGGACATTCTTAGTGAGAAAAATAGTATGAAGCAACAACAGACTTCATGGCGATAACTAGAAAAAAAAACCAATGTATTTCATTCATTAAGCACTATACAAACAAGGTATGCATTCTCCATTCATCTTCAGTACAAAGCCCCCTTTCACACAATTTTTTTGATTTGTTCTTTTCAAATTCTACTTGAGCTTTATTATTACCAGTATAAGAACATGACAATATCTTGTTTTTTTTGAAATTATAGGCAAATTTATTCGTTGGTCATTTACCATACTCATATGGGCTTGACCCAACAAGACATATGGACAAGAATTTGAATCTATGAGTAGGAAAAAAGGTAAAACTCTGTTCATTTTTTTAGGTTGATGCCCTTGGAACAATTCTACAACATGAGGTTTATCATTTTCCAAATACTTGGCTGAGATACAAGATCACACACATTGATAACAACTTCTAAATTTACCTTAGGTATATTTCTCTAAAACTTGTTGTATGCAAGATTTGTAGTTGTGACTCTTTCCTTGTATGTTTTTTTGTCTAATATCATGACTTATTTTGCTCAAGCTACATTTGAGTTCTTCTTGACTTGAATTGCATTTGCAAGTCCACATTTCTCCATGTATATTCTCTTTGATAATATATAATCATGTTTTGCTCCATTGTAATGGTTATAAATCTGAAAATACAGAACATGTACTTGAAAATGTTAAAATCTGAAAAGGGAGAAGGACAAACAATGTATAAACACTGAGCATGAAACCCACAAGCTGAAATCATCACTAAGAAAAGAAGTCTAGGACAAAAACCTATCATACTTATCACATACTTGAAATGCACTAGATCGAGGGACCATTCATTCCATTCACATGTTCCTTCACAAACTAGCATTTATTTCATGGTATCCCAAATCTTCCAGCTCACTCCTCAATCCCACATATCCAATTCTTCTTGTCTCTAGTATAAGTCTCTTGAACCTTATTTATTTAGTGGAAGGATAAGATATTGAATGAGTTTATTGCATTTTGTTAGAGAAGACAAACTTAGTTAATCATAAACAATGAGTCCTTGTATTGATCAGGTTTCCTGTATTTTAAGTCTATGTCATTGGAACATAGTAAGCCGTTTGATGATCCCTTTAGTTTTTGTAGAGAAATATGTATGAGCCTCCTTGTTCAGAAGATCGTAATAGAGAAATGGTAGTCGAATCAATTCATCTTTTTGGTAACAAATTCTTGATATTTTATATATTATTACAGACATGGTTGGCTGTACTGTGAGAGACCATTCTATCCAAGTTACATGTTACTTCATAGTTCTTTACTTTACAGGTGATGTAGTGAAATTGAAACACGGCATGGCATCAGGCCTACTCTGGATAAGATGACGTGCTAATCCTGCCTTCTTTTCTTTCAATGAAACTAGATGAATTTGAAGGACAAAGCAAAACTTTTAATTTCTCTTAGAACTTTATTAGACCGAAAGTATAGGAAATAAAGGAACACAAATTATTGAAAGAGAAGACATTAGAAAACAATAGGAAATGAAGGTACGTGAGCTACAACAAACTCAAGCCTTGCTCTATGAAGCTCTTGGTGTCAAAAAGAAGGGTAAAAGGTCACTAATTTATGTGATTACATATTTATTGACTAGAACTACTCCATTTCCATGTTGGACAACTAGAATGATCTCCGATTTGTTGAATAATTTTGTATTATAGTGCTTGACTCCTTGGTCTTGAGGTTTATTCTGATAGGAAATTTTGTGGATCTCCTCATCTCAAAATGACCTTCCTCTATCTTCTTCTTTATTTCCTACAATATTTTGTCTATTCAAAGAATGTAAATGGTGCATCGGTTCTAAAAGCTTTCAAGTTATAAATTTCCTGGGACTTTCAAGATAGCAAATATAGTGGCATTTTTCTTATACAATAAGTGACCAATTCTACATGGTAACCCCCTCATTTATAGACACAACTATACATTGTATCATAATATTGAAGGGAAGTATGTGTTAATACTGAGTGCTCAGTGGCACCTAGATGTGCATGGTATAATTCTCCTAAATGTTATCTAGGCGAACAATAACCAAAAATTTGGCATACATGACATACTTACTTCGAGTTACCTCATGGATTAATAGTTCTTTTTATTTTCATGTATAAGGAATTGAAGAAAGAGATCAGAATGGACCACTGCATAGAGTTTGTGTTAGATATATTATCATGTTATTCATTAGAGTTGAAGGGTTTTGTATATGCGCTCTTGTTGCTATATTCGTGCAAACTATTTGTTATGCAGATTTTAGTCTGCTGAACTGATTTCTTATTTGTTGTAGTTGACTAGACTTGCTAGGTTTGGCTACTCAAATTTATTGTTCTTATCCTTTGGGTTTTCTTACACTATAAATCAATTCATTTGTCGATTAATGATTTCTTTTATTTTCATTTTGTTAGGTTTATTTCTCTGATTACGATTTTATGGATACCTCATTGTAAATCTTACATAGGTAGCATATATGAAAAGATGAGAGCTTTGGACATCACAAAAAGGTTTGTCTTTCTTTGTAGGTGTCATTGTAATTGCTTTTTCAAACTACCTTTAAGAGGCCACCTGAGCTAGCTTCAAGGTGTGCTAGGCCATCAATAGGTTGTAAGGGATTCTCCTTTCAACATGTTGTGATAGTTGGGAAACCACATGCATTGATGCATGTGCTAGATCTTGTGGGAGGTCCATATTCTTTTGAAGTCTTCACCATTAGGTATGCCAAGGCTTCCTCTGTATATATAAAGAATAGTGCATGCTCTATTTTGCATCAAGGTTACTTTCATTTTTGCTGCATTGTTGTTGGGCTGGATGTACTAATGCTTCTTGCACAATTTATTTTCTTTTGGAAATCTTTGATAGGTTCCAGTAGGTTCAAGATCTATTCTTTCTATATACCTAGGTACTTCATCCCTCCTCAATATTTTTGTGGGGTAATATGTAAAAAGTTCTTTCCATTGACTCAGGTAGGCAATTCTTCCATGTAATGAGCTCAAATTACCACCATAGTGCTTCTCAAGAATGTCATGAAGTTGTTGGTGTTGTGTGATTCTTAGGTTGGGTTCATCATCTTCACTAATGCATGGAGAAGTCTAGCATCCTGGTTACAGGAATGAACTATTGAACTCCTAGCTACAACCTTCCTAATTTGTCACTATGCTTTGCAGTGATAATATCAATGAATTAATGTGTAGATACACAATTGTATAAGCAAGTTAAATAAATAAATAGGTCCAATAGTTAATTATGTATATTACAAACTTAGACCTCACTTGAATTGGTCAAACCAAGTACTGGATGTGCTCTCAAAAATGACCAGGCTCGTATTCCTTTTCATGGGAGTAAACTTACTGAGGTATTGAGAGACTCTTTTATTGGATGCTCTCAGACTGTGATTACATCATGTATATCTCCTAGTTTTGGTTCTTGTAAGCATACTTTGAACATGTTACGATGTGCTGACAAGTAGATGAATGGATGTCACAACCTCTATGTTCACTATATATCTTATATTAGTAAAAATTTGATGTCAGTTTTGCAACTTAAATGTAGAGTCAAGAGTCTAACCAATGACAACAACCCAAAGAATGACCAGTCATCAACAATAAACCTTAGAGAGTCAACTACGTTGCCTCTCCCTTCAGTTTCCCCACCTCTTCAAGACATTGAGACTTATCTCTTATTAGTGAACCTATCATGTATCCAGAGATAAATACACTTGTCAATGAGATGTACAAGCATCAGATCCCTACTTTCCTTGCCACTAATGCACAATTCCCTAAAAGGATAAAAAATGTTGAAGCCAATCACTAGGTACATTAGCATTTTTTTCTATTCGGCTTATGGTCAGGTTCCAATTTTGTTCCCTTCTTTGTCCTAAACATGGCAGTATTCATTCATGAGTTATGGACATGTACCTTTTGTGAGCTACTAGGACATGGATCTCAGCATCAAGTCCCTTTCACAGGACAATTTTATGGAGCTAAAGATGCTCAGTGAGGAATATGTTTGTATGTAGGTGAATAACAGTACACATTTGTGTAGAGGTGAACAAGTTGGTGTAAGATTTATGAGGTATGCATGTTGAATGCATCATATGTTTTTTTATATTTATCTATTTTTGTATTGTACAAATTGTATATTCATTTTTCCTAATGTTGAAGTTGTTGAATCTTGTAGGTAGACTTACTCTATTTTCTTCGGTGTCTTGGGTCATCAAAACTTTTCAGCTTCCTATCTTTTGATTGTAAAGATTGATGGATACATGTACTCAATGTTGTCTACATTTAGATGGCCAAAGATATTTGTTCTCTAGGTTAAAGATGTTTCAGCTCTGCTTATTGCTTTAGTGGTAATCTGGTCAGATGATATGAAATTTGAACTTGATCCTACTGATCCCGATCCAAATTACAACTGCATGACAATTTTGATTTCAAGCTACTTGAAAATGTTATGAGAGATAGGGTACAACATGGGGTGAAACTTCAAGTGTAATGTAAACTTGTATTCTCATGGGGGTCATTGTATACATATATCTTCTTTCCATGTCGCAAAATTGGGGCAAGGTTTATGTTATCCCCATGTGTAGTCTTGTTTCTATGTACATAGAAGTATGATTATTGACATCACAGTGACAATTTGACCAAAATCAATATTGATTTTATCTTCTTTCTAAAAAATACTTTGTATTGGTAATTTAATGGTTGAATACATAATCTAACTACATATGCACACATGTGTAGTCCATGATGTCTCTCTCACTATACACTAAATACAATTACAAGTGTAGTAGGTGCTAATTTTTGCTACACATGAACTACATATACAATTGTAACAATTGGCATTTCCCCCTACATATAATAGCTACAAATACAATTGTAGTCTTATATTTAACTACAATTTCAACTACATTTTAATGTGTAAGGAGAACTTTTACCTACAATTGGGTTTACATATGCATTTGTAGCTAGATGAATATCTAACTACAGTTTGGAAAAATGTAGCAAAACAATTAGCTACATGGGTATTAACTTCATATTCTAAATGTAAGGATAAATGTAGTTAAAGCTTTTAGCTACAAAATTTGGTTCTTTTGTTATAATTTTTTTTTTGTAGTTAAAGACCATTTTTTTGTAGTAAGAATTATGATATAAGAAAACTACATTTGCATTCCTTGACAGGGGTATAATGACCCAAAATAGTCCAGGTGCATGGCCATCCAAATCGTCAACAAAAGGATGGATCTACCCTCTATGGAGTTGTGGTACATTGGAATAATTGAGTATGTGAATAGTTTAGACAAGAATGATAGAAGGATGTACTCACAAGAAGAATAATGTAGAGGCCAAATCCCTTGAATGGTAAAAAAATGTCTACCAAAAAACATGATGAGAAATGTTTCCAAAAGACCTCTCAAGTCACAATGTCCATGTGGAGATTTATATGATCTAAAGAGGTCCTACAACCTTTGCAGTTGCACTATCTCACTTCTCCTACATAAGAAAGAAGAAACCATTGTCTTATTCACACCTAATAGGCAGAATAGAACATGTATCAGGGAGTCATGAGTGGATTGGGAAGACTACCTATCATGCAATAGTAGGTGTGTGGATGCACCAAAAAAAAATAGTAGGTGTGTGGTGTATACCATACTTGCTAATGGTGGCGTCAAATCAGTTTGACTGGACTAAGAACCTTTGATTTCTAGATATTAAATTGCACCAAGTCACTCATTACCTCTCTATCCTCCAAGACATATGGAAGATGGAATAGACCCTATACATGAAGGCTAGCCATAGGACCCTTATTTTATCTCGTCGTATCTTATTTCCAATGAAGTTACACCCCCATACAAAATGTCCAATGATGGAGATGCCCAACTTTGACCTTGTATATGACATCACCCTAACATCAAAAGTCTATCCATAGATAGAGAGGATAGTCTTCTTTAACAACTTCAGGGGAGTGGAAAGAGATGAAGGAAGATGTAGGCTCACATCTTATATATCCTTCCCAACCCCTCTTATTTATCTTTATAGAACTACTACTTCATGGATGATATATTAAATTTCAAATTTGTGATGTTATTTCTACTCCGATGACATGCTTATGAAGGGAGGGTGGATGCAAACACTTAATTAACAACCCCTAAGATTGTTTTTCTTAAAAGAAGTGAGTGACACCACCCAAAAATCCTACTGCTTATGCATAAGAGGTAGCACAGTGTGCCCCGTGCTCGAGTCCAGTCCTTGGCTAGATCTATGGGTCTATCATGTTTGAACATTGCACAAACCAACTACTCAAGCCGATTTCTAGGCCCAAAAATGCTGATTTTAAGCCCCTTCTGAAGGAATTTTGCATCTTTTGCAAATCTTGGACATGCCATAAGTCTCTACATTTGGTCACTTGGCCCCAACTAAAAATCAAGAACATGCCATGAGAACTTTGGATTTGGCCACTTCAACCCAACTACTATTGAATATGATCCTTGTAAAGATGAGAAACTCAATTTTAAAGTCTTTATGCGATAAGAACGCTATTTCAAACCTCAAACTGTCAAGTTGTTTTATTTATTCCTTCAAATTATTGTGACTAGAGAGTATGATGTCTTGTGTATGAGATTAAAGTTGTACTCACATAATCAAAATACAATTGTTTGGATCAATCTGACTCTTGCCATGAGTATGATTACATCAGACCATATCGAATATTTGGTGTTGTCAAACTAACACATGCAACAAAAAATGATTATATACAAGTCTCAAGACTACAACCTTCATCATGAATGGTTCCTTCAACAATGATTCATACCTTGTCTTGAGATGGGAAAACTACTGACACTCTAATTTTTCATCTGATTGATTTGGTTCTCAAATGAGTAAAATAGAGAGGAGTTTCATTCAAAACAACTAATAAATCAAAAGTGGATATGATTAACAAACTCCTAAACAAGTACAAATTTAGAAATGAACTATGGGCATAACCATAGTCTGTGGCTTTAAGAAAAGTGGCACTAAATGTCACCTTGAATTGAAACAAAGCAATAACATCTTAGGTCCAGGAGTAACATCTTACATGATCCCAAGATGTGAAAAGATGACTCAAATGTGACTCTAAACGTATCTAATGGACCACACCTTTAGAAGAAGGTTTGAGCTACTGGTCAGGAAGAGGCGAGTTGGCTGTTTGGGCATGCAAGACAGTTGTGTGGCTCGGTGGCAGGTGCTTAGTGGTGCTCGACTGAACTGGTGAGATGGCTGGGTAAAAGGAGGAAGGAGCAGCAATGGTTGATATGAGTAAGGTGTTTTCTTGTGGAGTCGAGACGGCAGAATGACTATCTCAGAGGTGAGACATCAAGATGAAACTTCGAGAGTGGTAGACACAAGGGGCTAGACGACCATCGGGGATGTCTGAGGCGGCTGGTTGGGAATGGGTGTAGGTTGTCAGAAGGAGAACCGCTGGTAGGGGAGGCGAGGGGGAGACTTGGACTCAGGGTGGAGATTGAAGGTGAAGGTGTGATTCATCGTACCCTAATTCAACTAATTTTATAGGACAATTTGAGTAGTGAGACAATCGTTTCGAGTGTTCCAAATGCTCGATTGGCAATTCATGGGAGAAAGAATGGTGATTTGCATCCCGACGTGGTCGTGCCTTTGAATTGAGTTCTTGAATTTACTTTGTGGTGTATGTAACGACCGTTTTATTGGCTCCAAATGACCGGTTGTCATTGTTGTGGGTGGTGTTTCAATATTTGAAATTTTAACATCTTGCCAAGAGAGGAACAATCTCATTAAACAACAAAATGATTGTTTCACCTTCCCTAGCCAATTGGTTCATTGGGTGGGGTTCCTTGCTTATCCAACCATGGTTCTTTTTTTTCTAAAACTAATATGAAATTAGAAACAAAAAAAGTTAGCTAAAATAATGTAAAATGAAATGCAAAATAAGTAAAAGTTGGGTTGCATCCCAACAAGCACCTAGTTTTATGTCGAAGGCCTGACACATGTGCATCATGGATCCATTTAAGAATTGGGTGCAGAAGGGGTGGAGGGTCTTTAAAGTCAAGGTCTTTGAGTAATGAGAGTTTATGTGCCTCAGAAGTTAAAAATTCCTCAATGGTAATGTTCCATTTTAGCCTATGTCCATTGACCTTTAACTCACCCAACACCTTGTCCCAGAGAAGAAAAGTGGGTAGACACACTTAACAAGATATGGTCCACATCATCTAGATTTGAGCTTTCTAGGAAAAATCCTTAACCTAGAGTTATATACAAGGACCTGATATCCTTCCCAAATATCCTTCCTCCTAATATGTCCATCATGCCATAATTTGGTAGTCCTTGTAGATCTTGGAATTCTCATAAGCGGTCATTCTGAGCTCTACCAATTCTTGCATTTAAAGAAAACAAATTTTCCCACTGTAGTTAAGTCAAAATTTAAAGTTTTGATGGCCCAGCTAGATTTGTGTTCCAACACTATGAATAGATGACAATATTTTCCATAAACCAACCTAAAAGGAGTGGTTCCTATATGTGTTTTGTAGGCAGTTCTATATGTCCACAAGGCATCATTAATTTTTAAATCCCAATTTGGACTAGTGTGATTGACAACTTTCTCTAGGATAGACTTGATTTTCCAATTCAAAACCTCAACTTGACCTCTAGTTTGAGGGTGGTAAGGATAGGCAACCTTTTGATGTACTCCATAATGTTTCAAAATAACTTCTTTCTTAAAATGGGAGCCATTATAAGAAAGTACAGTATGAGGTACCCTGAATATAGGAAAAGTAATGTTTTTGAAAAGCTTATTTACCATTTTAAAGTCACAAGTTTTGATGGGGATGGCTTTGACCCATTTTGAAATGTAGTCTACACCCATAAGGATATACTTGTACCCACAAGAGGAAGTAAAGGGTCCCATATAATCCAGTCCCCAAACGTCAAAAATCTCTATTTCTTGCCAAGAGTTCATGGGCATCTAGTCTCTCTTACAAATGTTCCTAGACCTTTGGCAATGATCACAAGATAAGAAAAATTCATAAGAATCTTTGAATAACGTGGGCCATAAAAAACCAGATTGAAGAACTTTTCTAGAGATTTTCTAAAAACTCATGTGCCCCCGGTGGACCTAGAGTGGCATTGTTCGAGTATGTCATTAGCATCTTCCTCAGTAACACACCTACGATAAAGACCATCTGAACACATTCTAAAGATACAAGGATCATCCCAATAATACTTCTTGAATGTTGACTTGAGAGTTATACATTGCCTATATTTTGATAATGACTTAACCATTCCATTCATGTGTATCTAATATGTTTGTTCAAGATTGATTTCAGGCTTTAAGTACATGAAAAAGATCAAATTACACAACCCCTAGCTTGTTCAAGTTCAAGTCAAAAGCAATGCAAGTGTGCAATTCGGAAATGACCTTAGATGATTTTTGTAATCACTTATATTGATGATATGACTTGTAAATAAGATGAGAAAAAAACCAGGGACACTTAATTCCAACGTTTGATCACTCAAATGTCAATTTAAAAAAATTTTCACAGGCTGTTTATTGATCAAGTTGGAAACTCAACCGATCTAGTGATGTATTTTTTGAAGAAATCAATCGGTCAAGTTGCACACACTCAGAACTTGACTGACAAACTCACTTAGCAAAATTGATCTTAGCTCATCGATTGAGTTTTCCAGAACAAACTCAACCGATAGTTTGAAAATTGACTTTGTCTCTTATTGGATCGGTTGATTTATCTTTATTGAAACCTGACTGAATGTATTGTATAGAAAATATAGAAAAAGTGATTATAACCATTGGTGATTTGTTTTGAGGGAGAATAGATCCATTGCAACTTGGAAAATGGCTATATTTCACCCTTAAGTGATCCCACACTCAAGGGAACACCCCCAAATATAAATAAGACCCCTTGGAGTTCATTCCAAGTTTGCTCATTCATGCTATTCTAAGTCTTTGATATAGTTGAGCTGTTGCAACTCCTTGAGCCCCTTTCTCTCTCTCATTTACAAAGCATTTTGTGATATAAGTGAGTTAGGCCAGTTGTGAGAGAGCTACTTCCTTGTGCTTGTAAATCTCTCATTCCATTCCATCTTCCCTACCCCCTTTCTTAAAGAAGAAAATGTTGAAGCAAGCTACTCCAAGTGAAGGTGAAGCTATTGTTGTTCTTCTTCAAGGTTGAAGAAGAGGTGAAGATCTTCTCTAGGTGAAGGAGAAGGCAAAGGCTGAAGATCCAAAAGAGTGGGTAATTCCTTGAAGGCTGAAGACTTGTGCAAGAGTAGGTAAGTACTTGGAAGGTGGAAGACTCTTTGCAAAGTGGGTAAGTCCTTGGTAAGGTTGAACACTCTTTGTAATGGATAGGTAAGTCCTTTAGTGGGTCTTTTGTTGTAACTCTTATAAGTTAATATATAGAGGAAAGCACTTGCAAAGTCCTAGAGGTTGACCTCTCTAGGTACTGGATTGACTCTCCCCTAGCTTGGAGAGTGGAACCACTCTAAACCACCTTGTACAAGTGCTTGTTTCATTTTCTCTCATCCTTGCTATGCTTGTTAGTTAGGACTTTAAAATTGCACTTAAGCTATTGGTTTTGGTTGATATGATTTGAAGGTCTAACTTATCTTGTGAGAATTTTGAAGCTCTATTCACCCCCTTTCTAGAGCCCTAGATCCAACAAGTGGTATCAGAGCCAAGGATCTTCTCCAACAATCTCCCATAAGACAACAAGATGGGAAACAACCTACTTGGTTCACTCAACCTAGAGGGAGGATTCTCCATGTGTCCTCCATTCTTCTATGACACCAACTTCCTCTATTAGAAGAGGCGTATGCAGTTCTACATTCAAGGCATGAACTTTGATATGTGGATGGTGATGGTCACACCATACAAGGAGCCAACTAGAGCTATTGTGACATGGAGTGAAGCTGCACTTAAAGAAACCTAGCTCAATGTCAAAGCCATAAGTATTCTCTATGTAGCCTTTACCCCAACGGAGTTCAACCACATCTCATCTTGGGACACTGCCTATGATATTTGGGATAAATTGTGCATTACCTATGAGGGCACAAGGAAAGACAAGGAGGCTAATATATACATGTCGAACAACCTTCTTGAGAACTTCAAGATGGGTAAGAAAGAAGGGATTGCAGAGATGTACTCCAGCCTCAATGTCATCATCAATGGCCTGGCTACTTTGGGCAACACTTTGGATAGAGGTGTAATCAACTCCAAGATCTTGAGGACTCTGCCAAAGAGATGGGAGTCAAAGGTGACCTCCATTATATAAGTAAGGAGCCTTGGTGACATCCCAACTAAAGAGCTCATTGGCAACCTCCAAGCTCATGAGCCAATGCTTGACAAGCAAGAAGAAGAAGCCAAGAAAGAAGAGAAGGAAGCCAAGAAGATCAAAGATAGTGATTTCAAAGCACAAGTGGAGGTGGTCATTGTTGTCCCTATTGCTGCTGCTGCTACTCTTCCCCTGCTATAGCATTTCTTCCTCTTCTTCCGTGTCTACCTAAAACGTGTTGGTGACCAACGAAGTGAGACCCAATCCCAGTGAGAGATATAAATCTCCGCCAAAAACATTGTTATTGCAGTTTAAAACAATAAAACTGAGCAGAGGAATCATATATATATATCCAAAAATAGATAAATCAATGTCTAAATAGATTAGAGCAATATTCATATTCAAAGCATTTCATCTATAACTTGATAAAGCAACATGTCACTTATCTAATAAGGAATTGAAGAACATGTATAACATTTATCCATCTAGGATATGCTAAGCAAGGTAACATATTTCAACCTTAAGCAAATACACTACACGGATGATTACATTTTACAATCATACTTAAGCCCTGAGGAGATGAGGTATACCGCTCATACTCCAACCGACCATTGCGAAGTCAAAATCAGGACCATACATAGGTCAAGGAAGAGCCAGATTTCCATGACCTCATCCTCCTCAGTCAGTGTGAGTACAAAATGAAGGACATCTTGTGTCTCTGCTGAAAAGCTTTCCAGGGTATACTGGCAACTTCGCGATAGAGTTACAGTGGCAGCTGTACTCTCTTCACAATCAAGAGATTTCATGTTTATCTCACATCGATCTGACATTAACATTATCGGGAGATTCATGGTACATCCATCCCAACACATATAATGAAGGATTGAGAGATTTAATGGTTATATCACATCAGTCCCACATTAGGGATTAAGGATATTCACACCCATAACCCCCACATAGTCAACAGTATGCCCTCCAGGAGATCTCATGGGAAAACTTGTTTCACCATCACCAACTACTGACGATGATGGATATATGGCCATGGCTCTACATGATAAGATTTCACTTGATTAATTAAGTACATTACCATATTCTTTTAGCATCAGTCAGGTTTTCAAACATAAATTATTATAACAAATACTACAAAGAATGTGTAATACTTCTATCAAGTACTTTTCAAAGCTTTATAAAACATTAGGATCTCAATCCCTTGTCACATCATGGGCATTCTCATCCCTTAACATCTCATCATCATGATTATGGAATATGAGTATTCAAACCCTCAGTTCATCAAAGAACACTTGTTACCACTTATCAGGTAACTAATACCTTTAGGTCATCTGACCAAGGTAAACATGATACTTGCTACACAAGCATCTCACATGGCTTTCTAGGCCCATTTAATCTCTTGTTACCTCTTACTAGGCAACAAAGCATATTATGGCTAAAAAATCCCATAAAACAATTTCAATAATAAAACATCATAGATCATACCTGGCTATGCCCAACATCTCATGATACCTGCATGGTTAGTACACATGATAACAGTCATATCAATTACATATCAACACTATGCAATCTAAGGGTAGCATCACTATTCCCTCATTAGGGTTAGGGTTTCCCAATTCATGTCAATTAGGGATACACATCCCATTACCCAAAATTAGGGTTATGGTTTATCATCATATTGCCCAAGATTAGGGTTTCATGCACTATAACCTAAAATTAGGGTTTCACATACCTGCACCCTATATTATGGTTAGGGTTTCATATTAAGGTTTCATATAGCATTACATAGCATCACCCTAGATTAGAGTTTCACATCACATCACTGCATTAGGGTTTCACATGGCATCACCCTAGATTAGGGTTTCACACATCATTATCTTGAATTAAGGTTTATAACTTTTCCCCAAATTAGGGTTTCATGTAACTTTACCTAAAATTAGGGTTTCAAGAAGCATCCTCTTAAGTTAGGGTTTTTCATTATATTACCCTGAATTGGGATTTCTCATATCATCACCCTAGATTAGGGTTACACCATTACCCTAAATTAGGGTTTCACCTAGCATTGCCCTAAATTAGAGTTAGGGCTCATCAACCTTCTCGATTAGGGTTTCATGATCTCTTTATCAAGGATCATACCCTAATTACATATTTTATTCATGTTGAAAGTGTTGAGGCTTGACCACTACATGATTATTATACATGTATGAATTCCTCTCTCTCTCATCCTCTCTAGGATGTTGATTACTTCAAGCTTGATTAGAATAGGTCAACCCTTCATTCAAGTACATACATTTAGGGTTAGCATAGTGTATTGAGATATTGCTTCCATAAGCATCAAAGGTTAACCCCTCTAAGGGTACTAATCACCCTAGTACCTTAAAGGTACAACCATTGTAATTATCTTTGATATACATCATTAACAATCATGGGGTTAATTGATCTTTCATCACATTAGGTCTTCAAATGGTTTTGGTTGCATTGAACCTCCAAACGGTTTTGACCCCTCAACCTCCAAACGGGTTTGAAACCGTTTGCCCTCCAAACGGTCTTGAAACCATTTGGACATCTAGGGTTGAGACTGTTTGCCCTCCAAATGGTTTTGAAACCGTTTGGGCACTTAACCCTTGAAACTGTTTGATCACATATACATTGAAACCGATTGGACCCATCAACATTTGAAACCGATTGGATAAATAAACCTTGAAACTGATTGGACCTCCAAACGGTTTGAGACCGTTTGATCTCAAATGGTTTGAAGACCGTTTGGTCCAAACTATCTTGAAACCGAAAGGATCATCTAGGGTTTCCTTCAACCAATCAATTAGGGTTTGCTTCATTGAATCATTCATCAATTAGACCATTGGGAGTACATCAAATTATAACCCTTGGATCTCCAACCATCCATCACATCCCTTGGCCTCCAAACAGTCTTGAGACCGTTTGGCCTCCAAATGGTCTTGAGACTGTTTGCACCATCAACCATGAAATTGATTCAATTCAATTAGGGTTTCAACACTTCCACCCGATTAGAGTTTGTAATTAGTGAATTATCCATCACTAAACCTATTATGAGTCAATCAATTAGAACCATTGGATCAACATTCAAATACATCAACAAGTATCTTCAAACGTTCATGAGACCATTTGATCACAAACAGTCTTGAGACCGTTTGCACCTAAACGGTCTTGAGACCGTTTGGTTTCAATCGGTCCTGAGACTGATTGGTCTCAAATTGAAACGGTTTGGACCTGATATTTCTTGAGGTGTGTGGTAAGATAACATCATCATCTTCAAGCTTCAAACCTTTGAAATTTTCTATGATCTTTGTGGTGATTTCAACATTTAATCAAAAGGAAATTTGGGAAAGAAAAAGGAATCAACATATGATGAAGAAATGAAATCAATAATGATATTTAAGGGTTCAAGTAAAATGACCCACCTTCAAAGTTAATCCAAGCTTCAATATTCACGTCTTTAATGGTGAATGAAGCTTTCTCAACTTCCCAAGGTCCTTCCTCAAGTCTTTGAGTGAAAAGAATGGCTAAAGTTGAAGATTGAATGGAGAAAAGAAGAAAATAAGCATTGAATTTTGATTTCCACCATGAAATCAAGGTTGAATATTATTAAGGAGCTCACCTATAGGTTGGGGTACGTCCTCCTATTGCTCCTAATCTCCCTTGTAATTGTCCAAAGCAAGGAAAGAAAGAAGAGAAAAAAATTCCTTTCATGTGGGTGAAAGAATGGAGTGTATATAAGGGAAATTCAAAAGAGATGAAGTGTTATAAAAATCCTTCAATTACCTAAATTGGTGCCACTTATACCCCTAACTTCCTTTCATACGAATCCATCATCCTACCCTTCGAAATCCTCTTCTTTATCCAAGAATTAAAAGAAAACAATTAAGCACGTTAATCAATATAATAATAATATCCAAAAATTAGTGGATATTACTTTTTCTTTAACTAATGTGAGTGGGCTCTCCACTCACTTTAGATATTTCGGTGCCATTGCAAGGCAAACGTACTTCCATACTTATATAAATTCAACCATCACATTTTTGGTTGAAGGGCACTTCCATTTATATATTTATTTTTGCATTAAATTGAATTAGTGTTTCAATTATGCTTAAATCTTGATTATTTTAATATCAAGATTCTCTCCCCCCAAAGAGATTTAAATGAGATTCCCGTCTAATTTTCTTGTTTCTATTTGATACCAAGAAACATTAGGGACTCTCTAGAAGTGTTATTTTGCATATTGAACCCTAGGTTTTGGATAAATTGCACATTATACCAAAATAGGTTTTAATGCACAAACATTGCTTAATAAGCTCTCTCTTGGTGCTCAGGCTTGGAACTTAGGCTTGTGGAAACCATACCTCAGCATTATTCTCATTCTTATGATGCTTCAACACTTGAGGAACATTTTATCATGTAACATTTGCAAGTTAACCCCTCAACTTGGGTAATTTGCACTTTAGTCCAAAACGGGAAAAACATTATTTTCAACATTATTCAAAAAGGACTAAAATTGAAACATAAGTTCCTATTGAGCCTTAATTACTTTTCAAAAGATAAGAGCAAGAATATAATTATCTTTCTTAAACAAAACATCTAGGGTTAAAGCATAACCCAGGTCAGGGATGTTACACTCATGGCCTCTACTAGTGAAGAAATTGGTGAGGTAAGTGAGGTAAGCTTTCATGAGTTATCTAAGGAAACTCTTATTGATATGCTTGTTTCCACCCGTTCTTTTTCTAAATGTAAATCTAAAATAAAAAGGTTAGGAAAAATTATCGATGATTTGTATGCTAAACTTGAAATTCTTGAGCTTAATGGGAAAACTCATCTTGAGAGCATTGATAACTTGCAAGGACAATATCTTGATCTTGAGCTCCAATACAATGGAGTTGAAGTAGAGAATGGTGTCTACTGTAAGAACATTGAAACTCTTAATGAAGATAACCAAAAGTGCCAAAATGTGCTTGAAACTCTTAAAACTAAAAATGCTGAATTTAAGCTTATTGTTGATGATCTTAGGGATGAGAGAGATGTTTATCTTAAGGAAATTCAAGTGCTTAAATTTGAAAATCTAGGCTGCTTGGTCAAGTTAATGATTTATATTCTAGACATATCTTTCCTAGTAATGATATTGCTTCTATTTCTCTTGAGAAAGTTTCTTATTTGACTAAAGCCCTCTGTCTAGAGGTCAACCTTATTCATGCTAGAGATGATATTGCTAGTTTGTCTTCTACTATCATATCTCTTAACGATGACAATCATAGACTTAGGGCCTCTCTACATAAATTTCTCAAAGGGAAAAACTCCCTAAATGAAATCATTGACCACTCTACCAAACAAAGTGCTACTAGTGGTTTGGGATTTGTAGGGGGAGCACCTAAGGGCAAGAACAAAGCCAAAGGTAAGAAAAAGAGAAAGGAGACCTCCTTTTTCATTGGAGAGTCCTTCGACACTAAGAATCCTATGATTTGTTCTCATTGCAAGTGTGATGATCATTACTCTACCTACTATCCTTTCAAGCCTAAGGGGACCAACCCAAAGATGAAATGGGTCCCCAAGCTAACTCTGGATCCCAAAGTTTGAGTTGGGAACTAACACTCTCCTTTCTTGTAGGAAAAAGGTAGATGGATTGTTGACAGTGGCTGCACTAAGAATATGACAAGTTACATAAGCCATTTCAAGAACTTCATTGAAAAGAAAGGAGGTTCGGTTACCTTTGGAGACAACAAGAAAGGTAAGGTCAAAGGTGAGGGTGATCTAGGTGAATCCTTATGTATCAAAAATGTTCTTTTTGTGAATGGCCTACATCACAATTTAATTAGTGTAAGTCAATTATGTGATAATGTTTACCTGATGTTATTTACTTCTTTTAAGTGTTTGATTCTAGATTCCCTCACCTATCTAGTTATATATAAGGGAACTAGAAGTGGCAATCTTTATGTAATTGTGCTTGACTCTATTAATCTTGTTTTTGTTAGATGACTAGTAGTCAATTCAATTGGCATTCTCTTTGGCATCGTTAGCTTGGTCATGTAAATATGCATTAGTTGAAGAAGTTGAGAAAAAAGGGCTTGGTCAAGGTACTTCCCAAATTAGATTTTAAAAAAGGATGAGGAAAGCCAACCTTGTACCCAAGGAAAGAAAACCAAATCCTCCTTCAAATCTATAGGAGTCCTTAGTACCAAGAGATCTCTTGAACTTCTTCACATTTATCTATTTAGACAAATGACAACTCAATCGCTTCGTAGTTCAAAGTATTGCCTTGTTACTATCAATGATTTTTCTAGATATACTTGGACCTTATTTCTCATTTCCAAGAGTTATACGATTTATGTTTTCTCGAGTTATTGTAAACAAGTTGAGAATGAAGCTTCTTGCCGAGTTGTTTCCATCCATAGAGATCATGGGGGATAATTTGAAAATTATCTTTTTGAACATTTTTGTCAAGAATCTAGCTATGCACATAACTTCTCTTCACCTCAAACACCTCAACAAAATGGGGTTGTAGAGAGGAAGAATAGATCTTTACTTGAGATGGCTAGGACCATGCTTTTAGAGTATGACACGCCAAAGATGTTTTGGGCTGAAGTCATCAGTACCTCAGGTTTAGTGCAAAATTGAGTTTTTACACATCCTTCTTTAAAGAAAACCCCCCTATGAGTTATGGTGTGGTAGAAATCAATGTATTGAATATTTCCATGTTTTTGGATGTCCTTGTTTTGTCTTGAGTATGAAAGATTCTCTCGACAATTTTGATCTAAAATCTTACAAGGCTTTCTTTCTTGGCTATATAACTACTATCAAGGCTTATAGAGTGTTTAATATTGATCTTGCTGAAGTAGAAGACTCTATAAATGTTAAGTTTGTTGAGACTAACTCCTCTATTCCCAAATATATCATTCCAAATGATGATGTTGTAGGTGAGGTAATCCCTATTCTAAAAGAGATCAACATCACACAAAAGGGAAAAGAGGTAGTTACCCAAGAAGAAGAGAAAGATGAAGAGAAGAAGGATCCAACTCCCCGATTTGCAAAGAATCACCCAAAAGAGCCGATTTTAGGTGACCCATTTGAAAGAGTGAAGACACGGGCTGCATTCAACAAAGAGCAAGCCAACAACGCCTTGATCTCACAACTCGAGCACTTCAAGGGAGCTCTTGGGGATGATGAGTGGATCCTAGATATGCAAGAAGAGTTAGATCCATTTGAAAAAAACAAAGTATGGACCCTAGTGCCATGACCAAGTGATAGAAAGATCATTGGATCCAAGTGGCTCTACCACAACAAGCTTGGTGAAAGTAGCAAAGTGGTAAGGAACAAATCAATGTTAGTGGCTCAAGGTTACAATCAATAGTAAGGTATATATTTTGATGAAAATTATGAAACTATAGCTAGACTTGAGTCCATTCATATGTTAGTTGCCTTTTCTAGCTATAAAAACTTTCTTCTTTATCAAATGGATGTTAAAAGTGCATTTTTGAATGGTACAATTGAGGAGGAAGTGCATGTTGCACAACCTCTGGGCTTTGTACATGATTGTTTACCTAACCATGTGTTTTAGTTGCAAAAAGCTCTCTATGGACTCAAACAAGCACCTCGAGCTTGGCATGAGAAATTAAAAACATTTCTTGTTAGATCACGGGTATATCATGGAAAAGTAGATTCTACCTTATTTCTAAAGAACACATCTAACAATTTACTAATCATTCAAATATATGTTGATGATATCATTTTTGGCAGAACTAACCTTGATCTTTGCAAAGAATTTAGTGATCTTATTCAGAGTGAATTTGAGATGAGAATGATGGGTGAGCTCACATTCTTCCTTGGCTTTCAAACCAAGCAAACTAAAGATGGGAACTTCATCGACCAAGGCAAGTACACAAGTGAGTTATTCAAGCACTTTGGGATGGATAACACCATGATGATGGACACACCCATGTCAAACACCGCCAAACTTGACAAAATGAAAAACGTGAGAAGGTAGGTGAGAAGGTAGGTGAGAAGCTCTATAGAGGTATAATTGGAAGTTTACTTTAATTAACAACCTCTAGATCTGATATAATGTTTAGTGTTGACTTGTGTGCTCTCTTTTAATCAAGTCCTAAGAAATCACATCTTATAGATGTTAAGAGGATTTGAATGTACTTAGCGAAAACCCAAAATTTTAGACTATGGTATCTCAAGTCAAGGGACTTTACTCTTATGGCTTATAATGATGATGATTACGTAGGTTTCTTGATTGATAGAAAGTGCACAAGTGGAACTTGGTTTCTCCTTGGACCATGCTTAGTGTCTTGACTCTCCAAGAAATAGAGCACAATGGCATTATCAACCATCAAGGCTGAATACATTGAAGTTGGGAGTTGTTGTACCCATGTCCTCTAGATGAAGCAAATGCTCCAAGACTTTAACATTCATTTTGATGCTTCTCTTATCTATTGTGATAATAGTAGTGCAATTAACTTATCATATAATCCTATCATGAATAGTATAGCTAAGCATATAGAGGTTCAACATCATTTTCTTCATGATCACATTGCCAAAAAGGATATCTATATCATGCACGTGGATACGGAAAATCAGTTGGCAGACATTTTCACTAAACCTCTAGCTAGAGAGCAATTTAACTTTGTTAGATCTAAACTGCTCATAATTTCTTTGAATGAATCTGATATGCCTTCTAGATAGTTGTCATCTATCCTATATACTTTGCTTATGTTGTGATCACCATTGCATGCTAATTTTCTAAAAATCAACTTTCATGTTCTTTTTACCTTGTTTTTCTTTTGTTTTTGTGTATTTTTCACAAATACTTATTTTATCACAAAGTAGTACACGTTGATGAGTGATATGTTCCTAAGTATGTTTAAAATGCAAAATTGAATTTTGAAATAAATTTAATTAGCACTCATATGGATAGAAATTAGGATTTCTAATGTTGGTCCAGGTTGACCATCAGTCAAGTTCCCAACTCGACTGATCGAAGGCTGAGAGATTTTTTAAAGAGCCTATCGATCGAGTTTCTAAGCCAAAGAAACATAAGTTAGGTTTGATTGATCGAGTTTCTAGTTGAGATGGAGAAAACATAAGTTAGGTTCGGCTAACTTTTCTCCCTCTCAACTAGAGAAACATCAACTAATCCAACCTCTAGCTCCTTCAAACTCTCAACCCTAGCTCTAACCGTCCTCTCCCTAGCCCTAGTTTGACCTAGTTTGACCTCCCTTGACCTCTCTCCTATCAACCCTAGGTCTGTGGACAAGTTTTGGTGGTGTTTCTCTTGCTTTTTCTCTCTCCATACTCTCCATTTCGTCTCTATGGCATCCAATAGGAGAAAGAGGGTAGCCCCAACTAGTGCACCATCATTGTCTACCAACTCACGTCTCATTCCCTTCGATGAAACCTTCTTTGTCTCCAATGAGGCTCTTAATAGGTACAAGGAGATCCTTCCTAGGAACCCATTTCCATTTCATGCCTTGTTTGACTCACGCCCACAAAGGCAAGAGGTCATTGATCAAGTAGCCAAGTTGTTGTACGATCACCATCTCTCTGCCAAGTGTGTTGAGCGCTTATGCTACAATAATTCCATAAATAGAACAAAAGCTGTCCATGAATTCTATGCTAACTTGCAATGGAATTATGATACACTTGTACCATCACCCAGTACTCAAGTAGTCCTCACTTCCATGATCATCGGGAAGAAATTCCAAGTCTCTAAGGATACCCTAAACATCTTCTTTTCAGGTATTGAAGTGACTCACACCTGGAGGAAGGACTACCACAATTATTTTGACCTAGTCAAGCCTGATGCCTTCTACAAGTGGTGCAGTTTTGCACGCATATGTGATCTTTCAAATTTATAAGTCCCCGAATAAGGTTCACTCAAAACACTAAAATATGCTACCGTAAGAGC
This sequence comes from Alisma plantago-aquatica, assembly GCA_963693085.1. Lineage (NCBI taxonomy): Eukaryota > Viridiplantae > Streptophyta > Magnoliopsida > Alismatales > Alismataceae > Alisma > Alisma plantago-aquatica. The sequence continues at coordinate 689,662,566 of OY856409.1, forward strand.
ACAGGGTCATGTTATAGTATAGATTATAGGCAAGCAATGGGGGTCGATCCATTGGGAGAGAGGGGACACTAGAGCTAGGTTTGTGTTGGATACATTCCTAAAGAAGAGATTAGGGTTTAAGGGTTTAAAAGTGGGTTTGGTTTGATTACACTAAGCAAGAAAGCAAGTAAAGGCAATATGAAAGCTAGATTACCAAGAACCCTATATTATCCTAAACAAGTTAGGCCTAAGAGACTGGATTAAGCAATCAACTAAATAAGAGCAAGATGATTAAACTACTCTAGAAACAATTAGCAACTAAGAACTAAGTTAAACACTACAGTAATCAAGATTCTAGGTTAACCCTAATTAACAAGACTAAGCAATTAGCTAAAGTGAACAAAGGCAATTAAGCTAAACTAGCATTAACAAGCTAAGATGACAAGTTAGGTTTTCAGCAATATGATTGGATAGGTGGGACATTTGGGAATGCACTTTGATATTATTTGGGGGAAAGTCAACATAGCATGAAAATCTCACATTTCAATCTAGATTACTAAACCAAACAACAATGCAAGTGCTACTAGAATATACCCTATACAACTCATTAGAGAACTAGGGTTAGATGTAATTCTAGTTGGACTTGGCAAGTATAGATTTCTAGGGTAAGTGGTATTAGGGAAATTGAGAGCCAAGGGTAGGAGTGGGAGTAGAGATGACAATTTTTCACCTCATGTTACTTGCCATCTAGCCTTTAGGAAGCTCTAGGCAATTTCACTAACCACACTTATGCTAGCTACTTAGATCTCACACTCACTTGTAGAAGAAGGGAGATGTATGCAGGATAAAAGGGGGATAGCTAGCAATCCACTAATTGGTCCTAGGAGCCATTCCTAAGATTGCCACATACATTCCAATTTTCCCTAGAAGCTAAGTGTCATCAAGCATCACAAAGCAAGCAATCTATGTTAAAAGCACAAACCACATGCAATATAATGGGAAATGAGATAGAAGTAAGAGGAAATCATCATAGAATGAAATTATGTTCATTATAAATTATTTCCCCCCAACATGGTATCAAAGTCACATTTTAGCCCCTAATAGCCCCGCACTAGGAGCTTAGCTGGACATGCTCAAAGAAAAGATAAAAAAATGAGAAGAAGGGGATAAGACTCAATGGAGCTCAAAGTAGATCCTTATCCTTCACCTCCTAGCTATTTTAAGGCAACCTCCCTCCTCCAAGGTGGATGACGAGCATGGAAATTAAGGGGATTATGGTAGAAAACCTAGAAAACTAGGTTTCTATGTTGGAAATGAGGTGGAAATGGTGGATGGAGAGTATAAATGCAAGGGGAGTGCAATGAATGCTCAAGAGTGGGTGGAGAGGAGTAATGACAGCTAACCTAGTACTATGGCCACCACCTATGTATATATAGGTGGTAAGTAGGAGCATTGTTGGAAAAATACTGCAGAAAATGCTAGGGTTTAGGTGGTAACATGGCCGTGGTGGGTAGGGGTAGGAACGACCATGGTGGTGTGGAACAGTCATTCTAAGAAAGTGGAAAATCATAGGTTGAGGTGGTGAAATGGAGGCTAGCAGCACGAACTTGGTGGAGGCTAGGTAGAACGGTCGTGCTAGGTAGCACGACCGTGGTGAGTGAGTTGGAGGTGAGGTTGTTCCCTTTAGCACGCTTGTTTTGACTTCAGCTAGCATGACTGCGCTGGGCAGCACAGCCGTTTTGGGGGCTTCATGGCATGACCGTGCTGGGTAGCATGGTCGTGGTGGCAATGTCATTGTAGCTTACAAATTTGGGATTTTCTCTATAACTTTTACATTGTCCATCATGGTTGTTCCTTGGCACCACAGCCATGTTGGGGTCTTTACTAGCAAAATAATCTTGAATCTTCATGGTTAATGTACTTCTTTGCTTGATGTCAATCCTTGGCCATTAGGGGTAGGTTGAGGGAGCTTTGGGGTTTTCTTTGGACCCGTCCATGAGTGGAGGACTCCTAGAACTCCTTCCTTCTCTCTCATACATCCAAAGCATGGTCCAAGTGCCTAAAAAGTATGCAAGGAACTCCGATAAGTGCATTTGACAATAATATGCATATTAGGGAATTTAACTTTCATTTTACTTAATTTGGATGTAATTGAGATAAAAAAGACACAAGATGAAGCCCTAAAATAGGGCCGCATCACCACCCCAAACTTAAAACATACTTGTCCTAAAGTATGCTCCTACTTAATCTCTCTCTTTAGTTTTCTTTCAATGGGTATGAAATTGGAAGAAAGGATTGCATTAAGATTTTGAGTGCTTTTACACACTCATCTTTTCTTTATTTTGATGCTCTTAAATAGGAGCATCTTTTTATTTTCTTTTTGCATTTTCTTTTATTTTTCCCTGGTGTAGATAGGTCATATGGTGGATAGAGTGAAGTAGGGAGATGTAGATATGGCCATCCCAAACCTTTTGAGGTGGCCAAGGCTAAATATGTGCTCTAAGGCATCCTTTCATGAGGCGGAGAGGTATGAAGATGGTGAGAGAAGAGTCATATCAAAGAGGGGTCATTAGTGTAGTCCTCAACATAATATTTCTTGCATGAAAACTAATCCAACACTTCATCAAATGATATCACACCACATGATTAAACAACATGAGATTCACATTTATATCACGTGACTTCATAGGCTCTAAGCGTTCATAGCTTGATCAAATCACAATTCAACCAGAACATTCACAATCTTGAGAGAGGTAATGCACATGTAAAATGTCAACAATCAAGTCCATATAGTAATAAACTCTAAGAAAATTGCATGAATTAGTAAAAGGCCAAAACTTTCATTTCAAATAGTGGAGATTAAGTTAAAACATGCTTTCAGGCAAGAACATTCAAATTTGGGAAAAATTAGCATAAATGGTGCCAATTTGCATTCAATTACATCTAAACCTATCTTTAGAGAAATTAAGACATAAATCTGTGAATCCTAATCAAGAACAAATAGAAATTACCAAAATCTACATGAGAATGCAATGCATGACATGGAAAAGCAAAAAGAGCAAAGTTTTTGAAAAATTATGCAAAAATGCATGAAATTGAACTACATGTATGCATGGATGCTGGCAAAAGGAAATATATACTAAAAAGAGAAATGTCAAACAAATAGGGATCATGTGAGACAAAAATAAAAAAAATAAACTAAGAAAGAGGGCATACCGCCCTACCACCCCAAACTTTTGTATTATGCTATCCTCAACATGAAACTAAAGCTTAGGAATGATAGGGTAGACATCACTTCTCTAGTGGTGTGGGTTCCCGTGGTGGACTGGCCTATGGGGGTGGGTGTTGGTAATATTGGCCCCAGTAGTCTTCCTGTGGAGGCAGGTATGTCTCCTGGTAACCAAATAGTCCTCACCAAAAATCCTCCCCCATTGGGGGTTCCTCTGTACATGCGCATGCTGATACTGGTACATGGGGTTGATTTGATGATGCATCTGATACTGATCTAACCACATGCCCTGATGTGTCTGCTGAATCGACATTTCGTATGCATTTGTTGGAGAGGGTTGTGCCTCACAGTCCCCATGTCTCTTCCTAGTGCGACGTGGCTGCTCAAGAATGCGCTACTGCTTAGACACATTGGTTTCTCCTATACCCTCTAATAATTCCACTAGAAACACCCCGTAATCCTCTCTAGGATGCTGGCTTTCCCACTTGGAGAGCTTGGCTGACAGATTTTCCAATGGCCTGACATCATCCATAAGAATAAAAGCATGGTAAGGTAGCTCTATTGTGATGCCAGGGTACTCGAGATTCATGCTGTAAATGATCTTTTTTCCCCTTATGGTCATCATCTAAGACCTTGCAAGATAGTTCAAATCAATCAACTTGGCCCCTTCTACCTTTATGAAGTTTTGGAGATCACAATCAAATGCTCTTACTATAGTGCTCACAATCCCTCCCATTATGAAAGGAAGTTTGGTCTTGGAGGGAATTGTTTTTAAATGATCAATCATCATCATCCCCAAATTCACATAACCATGACTTGGCATTGCTAATATCACACACAACTCTTTTTGAGAACAATAACCTTGGTTGTCATACCAACCAAAGATGGAGTTGGCGAGGACTTTTTGAATATATCTCAAAGCGGGGTTGAAAATCTTGCATGTTTTTTACTTTCCTACTATAAAGGAGGTTTCTCCAGTAAATGTTTCCTACATCTTGGCATAGTTTCATTTCCCATTTTTGTCAAACCAACCTCCATCAAACTTTTGAGCAATCTTTGGTGTTGGTGCAAAAATCTTGTTGAGGTTGGAGGCCTTTAGTACATATGTGGAGTCATTCAACCTAAAACACATTGCATCCTCCTCTTGATAATGCACGTTCTTTTGAGTCCCAAAGAACTCATGAGTCATCACCAAGAATGTTTCTTCCACAGTTGTCAACAATTTTTACAATCCACATGATTCTAAGAAATGCTTGGTTATGAGCTACATCCCTAAGGCTTGCATGGTGTTGGGGAAAGCATACCTTGTGGGCATCACTCTCCTAGTAGTACACTTGGGGTGATGGAGTCTTGTGAACACTCTCGTTGTGTCTCTCCCATAAGCAACTTCCTCGAGCTGTTTCCCAACCCACTTCATCGTGTCCTCATCCAGCTTGGACAAGAAGTCCACTGGATCATCTTCCATCTCTGCACTCTCAATGTCATCTATCTCCTCCTCCTCATATGTGTGTGACCCCAAACTTGTATCTAAGTTTAAGGGCACCATCTGGACCGGTGCATCTTTGACTACTTCCTCAATCACCAAATGGCACCTAATTGACTTTCAAGTGGCACATGGTTTTGCTGATGACGTGGAGTGTCTCCCAAGAGTCAGGCATGGAGGTTTTGAAGACGATGCATTAGTTGCCTTCTTGGCCCTCCTCTCTCGGGTTGGTGCGTCAATGTCCACCGAATCAACGATGTTCTCCATCTCTTCTTCTTCCTCCTCCTCTTCTTCATTGGGGTTGTTGTAGCATGTATCCAATGTGTGGCCACTAGAGGAGGATCGGTGTCAGGATGCACTCATTGATGTCGATTGTCGGAGTGATTGCAAAATTGAATTAGATGGTGACGACACACTATGGGACTACTGCGACACATTGGAGGCCCGCTTGGTGCAGCTTTTGCCTCCAGTGAGGATGTTCATTGTCTTCTCCACCCCCTTCTTGATTGCTTTTCCCATGCTCTTCATCTTTATAAGGATCTTTGGTGAAAAACAAGCAAGAACAACAACACACGTGCTTTTGGGATGTAGGGGTGGAATCTCCTTGGAGATGGAGAAGTAGATGGTAATGGAGGGTGGAAAATGGAGCTTGAGGTTAGGGAAGGTGATTGGGGACTAAAGGGAACTCAAATCCAGAGTTTGGGAGCAAGAGGAGGTGATTTGGGAGTGAATAGTGCTCACCCTAATTGCCACTATGCAAAAAATTGTCATTCTGGGTCAAGAGAATGAGAGTCGGGTCATACTGGGTTGGGCAAAATCAAGCAACTTAAGTACTGGGCCCAGGCCAGCATGACCGTTCTAGCCAGCACGGCCGTTCTGGCAAGATGCCAACACGACTTTGGTGGCCAACACGATCGTGATGCCTATACCCAAAGCTCAAAATTTCCTTGTTGAAATGCAATATGCCAGCATAGCCGTTCCATGCCATCATGGCCGTGTTGGGTCCTCCAAATTCAAAAATCTTCCAAAATCATTAAATCATTCCTTTATTCATACTTCAATCATTTTAATTGACCTAGTTGATGTTGTATCAATCATTTTGCACTGAAATGTGCCTCATTTCTCAGCTTTCACCCATCTCACCTATCAAATCATCAAAACTAAAACAAAAACTATCAACCATAAGTGTGCATGTGTGTGTTCTTGGAATCATGTAAAAACAAAGTAAGAGTATCAAAAAGTGAAGGTTGGGTGAAAAAGTTCCCAAATCTAGATGGGTTGCCTCCCACTAGAGCTAAATTTTACACCTATAGATGGGCTTATTGATTCTTGAAATCGATAACCCTCACAAAATTTTCAAAGCATCTTTGAAGTGAATATCTCTCTCATGAGCATTCAAGCACATCTCCTCATCAAGCTGGTGTTCCTCAACGAACATCACGATATCAAAACTTTGATTTTCTCTTTCTGGCCCAACTTCAACTACTACTTTCAGCCTTTGACCATTCATAGTAAATTCTTTTTCTCCTTCTTCTCACAAATCAACATAGACCCAGATGGATATACCTTTTTGATTAGATAAGGTCCTTCCCATCTAGACTGAAGTTTTTTGGGGAAAAACTTCATCCTTGAGTTATATAGCCATACCCATTTTTAGGGCTCGAAGCTCGTCTTCTTGATCAACTTATCATGAAGGAACTTTGTCCTTTCCTTGTAGCTCTTGGACAAATCATAGGCCTCATGCCTCATTTCCTCAAGTTCAAGCAATTGTAGTTTTCTTTTCAAACCAACTCTGACTCCATCCATATCCATGGCTTTCAAATCCCACAATGCCTTATGTTGCATTTCAATTAGTAGATGGTAGCTTTTTCCATAAAGAAGCTTGAACTGTGTGATGACAATCATGGCTTTATATGCAGTCCTATAAGCCCATAAAGCCTCATTGAGATGTAATGACCAATCCTTGTGGTCTAGTCTCACCGTCTTCTCTAGAATGATCTTTATCTCCCGATTGGCTAACTCAACTTGACCACTTATTTCGGGGTGGTAAGGAGTAGCCACATGATGATTCATTCTGTGTCTCTTAAACAAGCCTTCAAAAGTGTGATGGATGAAGTGACTTCCCCCATCACTAATCATGGCTATTGGAAAACCAAATCGGCTAAAGATATTTGATTTCACAACATCACACACCACTTTGTGATCATTGGTTCTACTTGCAATAGCCTCAATCCACTTTGACACATAATCCATGACAACTAAAATGTAGACATATCCGAAGGAAGGAGGAAAAGGACCCATGAAGTCAATCTCCCAAACATCAAAGACCCCACTACAAGAATGGGTGATAGAGGCATCATGTCCCTCTTTGAGATAGCACCTACCTTTTGGCACTTCAAACTTGCAAAATTCATGAGAGTCTTTAAACAAGGAGGGCCAATAAAATCCACTTTGGAGAACCTTGGCAGCGTTGTGTTTCCCACCAAAATGACCTCCACATACTTCAGAATGACACATAGATAGAATTTCTTACTACTCCATCTCTGGGACACATATCCTAATGAGTTGGTTGGGACAATATTTGACTAGGTGAGGATCATCCCAAACATAATTTTTGACCATAGCAAATAGCCTTTTGCTTTCCTCCCTTATCCATGTACTTGGTATCCTTTCCCTAGATAATAAATCAGCTATGTGTTTATACCATGGATTTTGATTGGATGAGAGTACGAAGAGTTGTTCATGTGGCTGGTTTCTTTAATTCATCTTGTATCATCAAAGGGTGCTTCAATCTGGGAGAGATGGTCGGCGGCTGAATTTTCCACTCCATTCTTGTGCACAATCTCAATATCAAATTCTTGAAGCAAAAAATCCACCAGATCAATCTTGGCTTTGAGTCTTTCTTTGCCATGAGATATATTAATGCAGCATGGTTTGTTTATATCACTACCTTGTTTTGCAAAAGATATGATCAAAACTTGTCAAGAGCAAAGATAACTACAAGCAACGTTTTTTCTGTAGTTGTGTAGTTCCTTTGTGCTTTGTCTAGAAGCTTGCTAGCATAATATATGGCATGCGAAATACAGCCAGCTCTTTGGCCCATCACAACCCCCACTGTCGTGTCCAAAGAATCAATCATGATCTCAAATGGAAAAGAGAAGTCCAGGGGCTACATTATAGGAGAAGAAATGAGTTTTTGCTTTAAGTGGTTGAAAGCTTCAACACACTCGTCATCAAATTGAAATTCAACATCTTTTTCCAACAAATGCCATAGAGTCCTTGCTATTTTACTAAAATCCTTGATGAAGAGACGATAGAAACATGCATGTCCTAAGAAAGACCAAACATGTCTTATGGTAGAACGAATTGTGAGAGTAGAAATGAGGCCCACCTTGGCCCTATCAACCTCAATACTGTCATTTGAAACCCGGTGACCCAAAACTATGCCTTCAGGCACCATGAAGTGGCTCTTTTCCTAAGATAGCACGAGGCAAACCTTGATGCATCTCTCAAGAATAGCGGCCAAGTGGAGCAAACACACATCAAAAGATTTACCAAAAACTGAAAAATCATCCATGATACTTCAAGTGACGAATCAAGCATGTCAGTGAAGATGGAGGTCACACATCTCTGGAAAGTGGAAGGGGCATTACACAACCCAAACAACATTCTTCGGTAAGCAAAAGTACCACTAGGGCATGTGAATGTCATCTTTTCTTAGTCTGAAGGATGAACAACAATCTAGAAATACCCGAAGTATCCATCAAGAAAGCAATAGAAACTCTGCCCTACCAACCTCTCTAAAATTTGATCAAGGAATGGAAGAGGATAGTGGTCCTTCTTAGTCTTCTCATTGAGCTTTCAATAGTCTACACACATTCTCCATTTGGACTATTCACTAATAGGCATCATCTCACCATCAACATTTTCTGCCACTACGATCCCACCCTTCTTTAGTAAACTTGAATGGGACTCAACCATGTGCTATCAGAAATCCGATAAATAATTCCATCATCTAACAATTTCATGACCTCTTGGGTCACAACTTCCTTAAATTTTGGGTTCAACTGCCTTTGCATTTGGTGGGTTGGCCTTGCATCATCTACCAGATAAATCCTATACACACAAATGGAGGTGTCAATACCCCTCAAATCAATAATGGACCATCCAATGGCCCGAATGTTCTTCTTTAGGACTTTCATCAATGCATCTTCTTACTCTGGAGATAGAATATAAGAAATGATCACCAAGAGGTTGTCATTGGAGCCTAGAAATGCATACTTAAACCCTTCAGGGAGTGACTTGAGTTTAAGACTTGGAGGTTCTTCAAGAGAGTCCTTCAATGGCTCAGAAATGGATGGGAGGTCCTCACTCACAACCACTAGGGCTAGCTCGTTTACTTCATCCTCTTCATCATCATAATCATGAAACTTAACAATGGGCTCTAAACCTCTACCTTGAGTGGCAGTCAAGATCCACACAGGTAGGCATGCCTCTACAATCTCTTCAAGCATTCAACAAGATAACAATCCTCTTCGGTGGCCCCTATAACCTCGGCTATAGCTAAAGACTTGAAGATGTTAAACTGGATCTTCATGTGCATGAATTTCACATACATGGTGTTTGTTCTCATGTGGATCACTACGTCAGTTGTAGCCAAGAAGGGCCTCCCCAAGATAATAGGTACTCTTCTTACATCTTTCTTAATATCTAGCACAATGAAGTCAGTGGGGAAGAATGCCCAAGTCTCATCGTCAAGTCTAACTAGCACATCATCAACGTGCCCTCTAGGCATTGTCACATATCTATCAACTAAATACAAGGTACAATGAGCGGGACCTAACTGTACCATTTGGAGCTTGGCAAACAAATCATACAACATCAAGTTCACGCTAGAACCCAAGTCTAGAAGGGCTTGGTCTATGCGGTGTGCTCCAATGTAACATGAAATCATGGTAGCATCAGGGACTTTCCTCTTTCTAGGAATGGTGTGTTGTAGAATTGAGCTCACTTTTTCAGTGAGCTTGACTTTATTTGGCGTTCTCCCCATTGTCTTCCTCTTAAACGTGCATATATCTTTTAGAACCTTGGCATAGAAAGTGATTTTCTTGACCACATCAAGCAAAGGAATGTTTATCTTCACTTGTTTGAAAGTTTCCATGATATATTTTGTATGTTTCTTTTTTCTTATTTCAGCATAGGGCTCCTCAAGAGCATCAGGAAATGGGGGAAGTTGGGCTCCCAATCGGCTCAGACCAACAAAATCATCAATTGGAATCACCAAAATCACAATATCACTTCTCGATATCATGATATCACTTCTTAGTTTCACGGTACAAACTCTAGTTCTTGTAACAGTATCATCAACCTATATCTCGGTATCAACATGTATGATCACAGTATCACCTCTATCCTCACTGGATACACTATCAACAACAATATCACGGGGATTCTCCAAGTTTCTCCTACTCCTCAAAATTTTCACTACCTTCACTTTCTCATGGGTAGAGGAAGAGGAATATTGTGGATTTGGATATGGCTATTGAGGTGTTGGTGGCCTTGGATTTGTTTTTGGAGGATATATTGTGGTTGGGGTTGGGGTTGTTGTGGTGGTTGTTATGGTGGATGTGGGTGATATTGTGGAGGGGGCTGTTGGTATGGGTGAGATGGAGGATATTTGTAGTTGTAGGGGGGTTGGTGAGGTGGAGGAGCATATGTATGTAGTGGTCCTTGGTATGGGTGATGTGGGGGTACTTGGCCTTGTGGTGGGACATAAGCACCTTGAGTAGTGCTCACATAAATTTCATCATTGTTTAGATTGGCCATGGGTTGAGATGGGAGCGTCCCTTCTTCATGAGAGCAAGTGAAAGGGAGATTCGATCAAGCCTTTTCTCAAGGCGACCAATATTTTTCCCTAGAGAGGACACCTCTTTGTTTATTTCATCAAGGTTCCTTAGCCTTCCTAGTACTTCCTCCTCAAACTTGGAGCTATACTTGGGTCCTTGATGCTGCCTTGGCTGCCCTTGCCTCTCCTCATTTTGTTGTTTCCATAAGAAGTTTGGATGATTCATCCACTCAGTACTATATGAATTGAACATCAAACCTTGGTTGTTTCGGTTGCCAAAAGCATGCAAGGCATGAACTTCTTTTTCATCAGCTTCAATTGCCATAGTGGATTGACTTGTAGATCTACCATCTTGGTTCTTCTCATATTCATCATATCCACCATCATTTTCATCATGTCAGGGTTGTCTTTGGTCTGAGATGGAACTACAGTAGGAGGTGGAGGGATGTAATTCTGGTCACAATGTTCCCTTTTTATAGAACCTCGATGGTGAGAATTCTCAACAAGGTGCTCAAACAAGGGCCATGACTCCTCAGGTGGATTTTCCATGAAGGTGCCTCCATATGATGAATCAACATTGTTCTGGCTCAACTCCAGTAGCCCGGTGTAGAAAGCTTTAACCAACTGCCACAAGGGTACCTCATCATGGGGGTAGTCACACAAGAGCTTTTGGAACCTTTCCCACACCTCGTGGATAGGTTTAATTTCTTTCTGGGAGGAGGAGGTGATACATCTTTGCATTTCGGTTAGCTTGGCAATGGGTAAGAACTTCTTGAGAAACTTGTTCTTGACCACATTCCACGTTACCACCTCTGGATTTGAGATGTACCATTCCTTTGCATTTTCTTTTGAGGAGAATGGGAAGAGGGTCCTCCGGTGTGGAAGGTGGAACAAGTTTCAAGGAAGGCGTCAATATGGTGGTAGGGGTTTTCATTCTCCATCCCATAGTAAGTAGGGAGGGGTCCAAGAAGTGCTGGTGGAATGGAGAATTGTTGACCCGACATTTGGTCAACAAGGGTGGAAATGGGGGAATTGTAGTTCCCTGGGGTGAAGTACTTGTGGAGGGGGCGGTTGGGTTGTGGTTGGGAATCACCATGAGGTTCTTTTTCTTCCATGTCGGATGTTTGGTGTTGTTTGTGGCGGCTTTGGCATCTCCTCCTACCTATCTCGGGGTCGTATAGCACCAATTTGGTACAAGTCGAATGTGTATGACACATGCATATATGTCACCTGCACAATACACAAACAAGTAACAAAAACCAAGTTAGAATGACAATACGCAAGAGTGAACAAAGAATAAAGAATAGCAATGACAAGGGCAGTAGAAAGGCTAATCTACACTAACTAGCTAGGCCAAGTGCCTCTATCCCAGACAATGGCTCTAGAAATCTTGGTGTGGTATTGCACACATGTGTGATCTTTCAAATTTATAAGTCCCCAAACAAGGTTCACTCACAACACTAAAATATGCTCCCACAAGCGCACATGGTCATGTTATAGTCTAGATGAGAGGCAAGCAACGGGGGTCGATTCAAAGGGAGAGAGGGGGCAGTAGAGATAGGTTTGTGCTATGTTCCTAAAGTGGATATTAGGTTGAAGGGTTTAAAATTTGGTTTGGTTTGATTACACTAAGAAAGTAAGCAAATAAAGGCAATCTGAAATCTAGTTAGTAAAACCCTAGATTATCCTAAACAAGTTAGGTCTAAGAGACTAGATTAAGCAATCAACTAAACAAGACCAAGATGATATACACTAATCTAACAAGGTAATTAGCAACTAAGAACTAAGCTAAACACTATAGCAAGAAAGATTCTAGGTTAACCCTAATTAACAAGACTAAGTAGTTAGCTAGAGTGAACAAAGGAAATTAAGCTTAACTAGCATTAACAACCTAAGATGACAAGTTAGGTTTCAAGCAATATGATTGGATAGGTGGGTCGTTTGGGAATTCACTTTGATATTAGTTGGGGGAAGGTCAACATAGCATGCAAATCTCACATTTCAATCTAGATTACCAAACCAAAAAACAAGGCAAGTGCTACTAGAATATACCCTATACTACTAGTTAAAGAACTAGGGTTAGGTGTAATTTTAGTGGGAAAGGTAAATCTAGGTTTCTAGGGTAAGTGGTATTAGAGAAATTGAGAGCCAAGGGTAGGAATGGGAGTAGAGATGAGGGTTTTTCACCTCATGTTACTTGCCATCTAGCCTGTAGGAAGTTCTAGGAAATTACACTAATCACACTTACACTAACTACTGAGATTTCACACTCACTTATAGAAGAAGGGAGATGTATGTAGGAATAAAGGGGGCTAGCTAGGGATCCACTAATTGGACCTAGGAGCCATTCCTAAGATTGCCACATACATTCCAATTTCCCCTAAAAGCTAAGTGTCATCAAGCATCACAAAACTAGCAATCTATGTTAAAAGCACAAACCACATGCAATATAATGGGAAATGAGATGGAATCAAGAGGAAATCATCATAGAATGAAATTATGTTCATTACAAATTATTTTCCCCAACATGGTATCAAAGTCACATTTTAACCCCAAACAACCGACCAATAGGGGCTTAGCTAGACATGCTCAAAGAAAAGATAAAAAAAAGAGAAGAAGGGGATAGGAATCCATGGAGCTCGAAGTATATCCTTCTCCTTTATCTCCTAGCAACTGTAGGGTGACCTCCCTCCTCCAAGGTGGATGATGGGCATGGAAATGAAGGGGATTATGGTAGAAAACCTAGAAAACTAGGTTTTTATGGTGGAAATGAGGTGGAAAAGGTGGACGGAGAGCATAAATGCAAGGGGACTGTAATGAATGCTCAAGAGTGGGTGGAGAGGAGTAATGGCATCTAACCTAGTGTTGTATCTGCCACCCATGTATATATAGATGGTGGTGGAAGCACTAGCGTAAGTAGGGGCATTTTTGGAAAAATAGTGCAGAAAATGCTAGGGGTTTAGGTGGTAGCACGACCGTGCTGGGAAGCACGACTGTGGTGGGTTGGGGTAGGAATGACCGTGGTGATGTGGAACGGTCGTTCTAAGGAAGTGGAAAATCACAGGTTGAGGTGGTGAAATGGAGGCTCGTAGCACGGCTGTGGTGGAGGCTAGGTAGAAAGGTCCTCCTGGGTAGCATGACTATGGTGAGTGAGTTGGAGGTGAGGTTGTTCCCTTCAGCATGCCTATTTTGACTTCAGCTAGCACGGTCATGCTGGACAACATGACCATTTTGGGGGCTAATGAATGCATATTCATCTTAGTTTTAGTCGCCAGTTTTGGCCCAGTTTTGCACTGAACGCTCTCATATCCCCCTTGAATCTTCTCATATATAATTTTCCTCAGTTTTAGATGCTTATTTAGAGTTTTGATCAAATCCATCCATCTCCATTGCAGGATTAAGCATCACACTATGCATACCAGGGATAACCCAAGAAACTTTTGATAATTTGAACCCTATTTTCGATGGCCAGTTCCTTCATCAAAAAGCATCCTCATAAGTCAGAGGGTTCATCGACGCAGGCCCATCGACCCATAGAAATAGACCACCTCACCCCCCTTGTACGGGGGTGGGCTTGTTCCATGATGCTGCAACTGCAACCAAGAATACATTGTCGTGATCGTGTCCAAGGAGATAGTAGCACGACCGTGGCCAAAGATGACATGTCAAATGATGAGGGTTTTATTGCAATCATCATCCTAGCTCGGCACGGTCAGGCCAAGGTCAAGGTACCATGATCGTAGCACCCCCAACGTGATCGAGACTAAGGTACTACAACCACAGCACACTAGTGCAACCGTAGACCACCACCTCAACTGTGGCATACAAGCACCTCAACCATGGCAATCACCGCAACTGTGGGATATAAACACCTCGACCGTGACAATCACATCGACCATGGCCACCTTGGCATGGTCGGGCACACACCCGGCACGGTCGTGTCGGGAGTACCATGACCGCCACAGTTAAGACTGTGCACCGCAGACCTACACCTATAAATAGATTTTCCCCTCCTTCATTTGAGGTATCTCTTCCACTCCATGATACTGAAATGTTTCCACTCTATGACTAGCCAAGGATGACAATCCCCACTGTCAAAGACTACCTCAATGTTGTCCTTGATACCCCAACATATCCGCTCCATCAAGATCTATTTCCTAGCCACAAAAGTGGTGGGATTTTAGATTTGTAGCACCTTCATCCATCAACCATGTATCGCTCCATCTCTGATGAACAAGAACACGAGAAGAGAAGGAAGAAGGAGAGAGAAGATCATCCTCATCCATCTTAGTATTCTTCCCCTCCTCATCCAAATCTACCCTACCATTGTGTAGAAGATCATTTCTCCACCAAACTGCAACCATCTTCTTCATCATGACCATGACAGAATCTTCCCTCTTTCTTTTTCTTTTTATTTCTATCATGAGGAGCGAGTAGTCCATTTAGCTAGGGTGTGGGACTAGCCCCTCTACCTATGATTACATGTCCATTTCATAGCATTCCATGGCTTGCATATAAATTTCCATTTCATTGTTAATCGTTTAATGCGTACTTTGTGGATTGATCACCTGCCTTGCATGATCTATTATATTACTTTGTTGCGAGAAATTCAATACTTAGGATTTGAATATTGATTAACATGGTTGATTGCCGGATGAGAACTTCTAAAGGGATATCTATGGAGTAGTAAGTGTGTGATCTATGGGTAACAAGACATCGAGCCTACGGAGATGCTTACACAAACTCTATTTTCTAACAGATGGTTTGCTACACCATTTGGATAGTTGTATCATGTCCAGATGTGTTTTGGATGTGTTTTCATGTGTAGTGGTGGTGAAACCCAGTTCCACCATAGTGATTCCCATCATTAATCTAAACTTAGTTTTAATCTTGCTCTTACTTTCCTTGCAATTAGTTTAACTAAACCCAAATCAACTCTTGCTCTAAATATTAGTCTTAGTTGAACCAGATTTGACTAGCAAGATTCTTAAAAAAGTTGTCCCTTAGGATTCGATCCTTAACTATACTACAATAAGACTTGTCCGCTTGCGGGTGGTACTATTGCACAAGGTTTTGGTAAAAACTTAGGGATTTCAGCCCTAAGTGAGTTTGTTAGTGCAATAAAACCCACGTCAGGAGCTTCATGGCATGACTGTGCTGTGTAGTACAACTGTGGTGGTGATGTTGCTATAGCTTCCAAATTTGAGATTTTCTCTATAACTTTTACATTGGCCAGCACGGTCGTTCCTTGGCACCATGGTCTTGCTGGGGTCTTTAGTAGTAAAATCATCTTGAATCTTCATGGTCAATGGACTTCTTTGCTTGATGTCAACCCTTGGCCATTAGGGGTAGGTTGAGGGAGCTTTGGGGTCTTCTTTAGACCCCTCCATGAGTGGAGGACTCCTAGAACTCCTTCCTTTTATCTCATCCATCAAAAGCATGGTCCAAGTACTTAAAAAGTATGCAGAGAACGTCCATAAGTGCATTTGATAATAATATGCATATTGGGGAATTTAACTTGCATTCTACTATGTTTAGATGTCATTGAGATACAAAAAGACACAAGATGAAGACCTAAAATTGGACTGCATCAACAATAAGTATGATCTTACTCTCCCCGATATTCATAAGTTCTTAAAGAAGCCTCAATTACCATATAGGAAGAAGTGCACCCTTCCCTCCACTGCCTTAGATCTCAAGAACTGCATATTTGCCTTAGTTGTTAACTGCAATATTCATCCAACTAAAAATTAGACTGAAATTGTAGAAAACACTACGGTAATTATGTACTGTCTCTTGAAGAACATAGGAGTCAAGTGGGAAAGATACATTCTCCACCATATGACCTGCTTTGACTCAGGAAAGAACACCTCTGGCACTCACCCACCCTACCCTAATATGTGGTCTTTTGTAGCTTGCCACTGACAAATCTCTTTTCCATGACCTACACTACAAACCTACCCAGAAAGTAGATTACATCAGTGAGACCACACTTTAGAACTATGTGACTACCCCATCCTCTGCCACACATGGTGCCTCTACCTATACCTCTACCTCTACCCAAGAACCTCCACCACCATAGCCTACTCGACCTTCCAGCTCCTCATTCCATGTATCCAATGAAACTCTGATGGGCTACATCATGCATCAACAGGCGTATAACCTTTAGGTTTAAGAGCACCTACATTAGGACCTCTATTCCATCATGTCCAACATGAACCTATCATGTGCATGCCCCTATCCTGCCTACCAACCCTACCATAGAGATGACTATGCATTCTATGCATATGATCACTTTTACCCTACCCCTCCACATGATGCTTCCGCTACTACACCATGTACTATTGGTGGATCTACCCCTGGAGTGTTTCTTATGACAGTTGGCCCCTTGACCACTCTTCTTACTAGTCTTGGTAGTTCTTCTCCTTCCTTCCCACAGGACAATGAGCTCCATGTTCTTGGTATGTCTTTAGATGAGTAGAATTCTCGTTGGCCCTATCATGGTTTTGGTTTTCTTGCTAATGAGGAGATGCCAAACTAGGTTGATGAGGAGGCTGCTACTAATTGTGAGGAGATGGCAAACTAGGCTGATGAGGAGGCTGTTGCCACTGACAAGGAGGCTGACGAGGATGTTGGTGATGCTTCTGATAATGGCTCTACTAGTGACTCTGGTGATGAGGACATTACTGTATCTATTGCACCTTCAGACGGAGATGATGGCTACAAGCCAGAGGCCTCAAATGCTAATGCTATTGATGTTGTGGACATAGATGACCTAGATGTTTAGATTTTCTTATTTCTAGTCTAGATGATGATCATATATATCTTTCTAGGCTATTTTGTATTAAAAACATCTAGGCACATTTTCTGAGTTGTACTATTTTATCATCTAGTCTTCATCGTTTGTCTTGTAGTTGTTTCTGAGAACATGCTTTCTGGGTTGTAATCTTAGTCTTATGTACACTTACTCTTTGATTTACTATATCTGATGAGTTGGTGTCATGTTTACCTTATTTTGATTACGACTTAGATTGTTTGTTTCTCTCATCTTTGTTTGGTGTATATTTTAAGATTGCATGTTGTGGATGTGTGTTTGGTTGTGCTTGGAGAAGACCCATTTCTGTGCTCTTCTACCCCCCTTCCTTTTTTATAATGTCAAAAGGGGAGATAAGTTCAATGTTTTGAACCTCAACCATATTGCTTTTATTGCCTATGTGATCCTTTTCTTGTTCATTATATGCTTTAACATGTGACTTGCTAAAGGACCATGTATATGTCATGTTGTTTTGTGTAGATAGACTAACTCTTTATGTAAGAGTAATCATAGATTGAGGGGGAGCAATTCACATTGTTCAAATCATGAACCCCCCTACAATTCATAAAGAAGAGGGTATACCTTTACATATCCTTTTTAGTATGATTGAGGAATGGTTTGTCATTATCAAAAGGGGAAAAATGTTGACTTGACAGTTATACATGGACCATATTTTGATAATGACATAACTATTCCATTCCTATGTATCTAATATGTTTGTCTAAGATTGATTTCAAGCTTTAGGTACAAGAAAAGGATCAAATTACACAAGCCCTAGCTTGTTCAAGTACAAGTCAAAACCAATGCAAGTCTACAATTTGGGACATC
This sequence comes from Alisma plantago-aquatica, assembly GCA_963693085.1. Taxonomy (NCBI): domain Eukaryota; kingdom Viridiplantae; phylum Streptophyta; class Magnoliopsida; order Alismatales; family Alismataceae; genus Alisma; species Alisma plantago-aquatica. Next base: position 689,680,744 of record OY856409.1, read on the forward strand.
ACTCCAAATGACCTTTGATGATTTTCCTAATCACTTGTATTGATGATATGACTTCTAAATAAGTTGAGAAAAAATCAAAGACACTTAATTCCAATGTTTGATCACTCAAATGTCAATTTAAAAAAATTTCATAGACTATTTATCAATCGAGTTGGAAACTCGACTGATCCAATGATGGATTTTCCTGAAGAGACCAATCGATCGAGTTACACACTCTTAGAACTCAACTGACCGACTCACTTAGAAAAAGTAATTTTTTCTCATTGAACAAGTTTCCCTGAACAAACTCAACCAATAGTTTGAAAATTGGCTTTTTCTCTTAGTGCATCGGTCGAGTTATCTTTATTGATGCTTGACCAAATGTATTGTACATAAAACGTAGAAAAAGTGACTATAATCATTGGTGAGATGTTTTGAGGGAGAATAGATCTGTTACAACTTGGAAAATGGCTATATTTTTCCCTTAAGTGATCCCACACTCAAGGGAACACCTCCACCTATAAATAGGACCCCATGGAGTTCATTCTAAGTTTGCTCATTCATGCTATTCTATGTCCTTACTATAGTTGAGTGTGTTACAACTCCTTGAGCCCCTTTATCTCTCTCATTTACATAGCATTTTGTGATTATGAGTGAGTTAGTCCAGTTTTAAGAGAGTTACTTCCTGGTGCTTGTAAAGCTCTCATTCCATTCCATCTTTCCTACACCCTTTCTCATAGAAGAAAAGGTTGAAGCAAGATACTCTGAGTGAAGGTGAAGTTGTTGCTATTCTTCTTCAAGGTTGAAGAAGAGGTGAAGATCTTCTCCAGATGAAGGAGAAGGCAAAGTCTAAAGTTCCAAGAAGAGTGGGTAATTCCTTGAAGGTTGAATACTTGTGAAAGAGTAGGTAAGTCCTTGGAAGAAGGTGGAAGACTCTTTGCAAAGTGGGTAAGTCCTTGGTAAGGTTGAAGACTCTTTGTAATGGATAGGTAAGTCCTTTGGTGAGACTTTTGTTGTAACTCTTATAAGTGAATATATAGAGGAAACCACTTGCAAAGTCCTAGAGGTTGACCTCTGTAGGTAGTGGATTGACCCTCTCCTAGTTTGGAGAGTGGAACCACTCTAAACCACCTTATCCAAGTGCTTGTTTCATTTTCTCTCATCCTTGCTATGCTTGTTAGTTAGGGCTTCAAATTGCACTTAAGATATTGGTTATAATTGATATAATTTGAAGGTCTAACTTATCTTGTGAGAGTTTTGAAGCTCTATTCACCCCCAGGGCCCTAGATCCAACATTGACATCATGAGATTTTTATGCTTTAGTGTGTCCTTTGTATTCAGGATGTAGGATGCCTGTAGCAAGAAAGTTTACATAATTCATAAACCAAGGATATTGGAATTCCATTTTGAGAAACTTATCATTAGGGGGAGAATCATTGATGGGAAAACCGTCATCATCAATGAATTCAAGGCAGATGAGATGGTTGGCAACTACATTCTCACAACCTTTCCTGTCAAGGATTTCTAAATCAAACTCCCGAAGTAAAAAGACTCTACAAAGAGGACAATGTTTGGCATCCTTTTTGGTCATCAAATGTCTAATGGCCGCATGGTCCGTGTAAACAATCTCCTGGGACCTGACCAAGGAAGAGTGGAACTTGTCAATGGCATAGACTATGGCTAATATTTCTTTTTTTGTGGTGGTGTAGTTCCACTAGGCATCATTTATAGTTTTTGATGAATAGTAAATCACATGGTGCTTTTTGTCGACATGCTATCCAAGAATAGCACCAACAACAAAATCACTAGCATCACACATCACTTTGAAAGGCAACAACTAATCAGGGACTTGAATTATAGGGGTGAAAGGGAGGGAATATTTCAAACATAAAAAACTAGCCATCCAAGCTTTGTCAAAAACAAAGAGGGTGTCTTTTTGGAGGAGGTTGGTTAGGGGTTTGGTGATTTTTGAAAAACCACAGATGGATCACTTGTAAAATCATGCATGCCCAAGGATGGCATGAATGTCTTTGACAGAAGAAGGGGGTGGAATTTTGGAGATGACCTCAATCTTGTCTCTATGAACTTCTATGCCACAATTGCTAACTCTATGTCCTAATATAATCCCCTCTATCACCATAAAGTGACATTTTCCAATTTAAAACCAAGAGTGCTTCCTCAAACATTTCTATAATAATAGATAAATATCCAAGGCAAGAGTTAAAGCTTTTTCCATAGATAGAGAAATCATCCATGAACACCTCCATCATGGTCTCAGTAAACCTAGCAAAGATAGTGGACATGCATCACTGAAATGTGGTTGGGGCATTGCACAACCCGAAAGGAATTCTCCTGAATGTGTAAGTGCCAAACGGACAGATGAATGTTGTTTTGTCCTGTTCATTAGGATGGGTGGGAAACTGATAAAGACATGAATAGCCATCAAGGTAAAAGAAATATTGTTGATGGGTAAGGTGCTCTAGTACTTCATCTAGAAAGTAAATAGGGAAGTTATCTTTCCTAGTGGCCTTGTTTAGTTTTCTATAATCAATGTACATCCTCCATCCTGTAATAGAATGGGTGGGGATGAGTTCATCATTATCATTTTTCACAATAGTGGTTCCCACTTTTTCAGGGACCACTTGAACAGGGCTAACCCAGGGTGAATCAGAGATGGGGTAAATGATTCCTAAAGTCAATAGTTTGATAACCTCTAAGCACACAACCTCTTTCATGTTTGGATTCGATTCCCATTATGAGTCATGATATGGCTTGTATTCCTCTACCATAGGAATCCTACACATGCAAATAGCTTGATTGATCCTTGTCAAATCAACCATTTTATATCCTAGAGTAGCTTTCCTCTTCCTAAGACCAGTCATGAGCTTGGATTCCAATTCATGGGTAAGATTGGAGTTAATGATAACATGATAAATTTTTTGCTCATCAAGGAAAACATATTTAAGTCCTTCCGATTGGGCTTTCATCTCGGGTACCTTGGGGGGTTCAAGTTATTCATCCACAAGAGAGATCATTTTGAGGTCCTCAAATTCTTCATCAAGTATCTCCTCAAAGGTTTCTAGATGAACTCTATATTGCTCCAATTGATCATCTTCAAAGACACATTCAATAGTGGCAATCAGGGCATTCTGAAGGGGATCCTCAATGAGCTCCCATTCTTGTCTTAACCGGTGGAGCTTCTTAATACAATCAAGGAGATAAATCTTTTCTGGGAGACTTGGTCCTTGCATACTTTCAAACACCCTAAACTGGAGGGTTTGTTTTCCTAAGTGCAAAAAGATGGTTCCGGCCTCAACATCAACCGAGGACTGGGTAGTGGACAAAAAGGTATGACCTAATATGATGGGGTAGCATAAATCTTCCTTTATGCCCACGATGACAAAGTCACATGGGACATAAGAGTCTTTCCCAACCATTATAGTTTTGACTTCAGTGATACCCATAGGCTTCCTAATGGATGAATCTTCCAACTAGATGGTCATGGCAGTGGGAAGCATGTCAACAAATCCTAACCTCCTACAAAAACTATAAGGCATGATAGAAATACTAGCACCCAAATCTGCAAGTCCTTTTGTTCAAGCTTTATCACCAAGGTACATCCAATTCCAAAGCAACCGGGATCTTTCTTCTTCTTAGGCATTTTGCTTTGAATGATATATGAGGTGGTTCTAGTAGGGTTACTATCTCATGATCTTCAATTTTATACTTCCTAGTCAATAAGGTTTTCATGTACTTAGACTAGGCAGGTATATTGACTAGAGAATCTAAGAAAGGAATATCCACATGCAACTTATTCATGGCATCCTAAATTTCATGAAACAAGTATCAAGCCTAGTTTGCTTTAGGTGGGTTTGGTATGGTGGACGAGGTTTGTAAACATGGATATTTGTATCGCCAATCTCCATAGGTGGGAACATAGGAGCAAGGATGGTAGGTTCTAGTGAGGGTGGAGTTTCAATAATCACAGTGTCATCATCCTCAAAATCTAAGGGTACAACTATAGGTTTCTCTTGATGAGGGGGGTATGAGTCTTTCCTGAATGAGTGGAGACAACCTTGAGTTGTTTAGGATCTTTTGGGTTGCTTTCGGGTAGTCCAACAAAGGTACTGATAGGTGGATTTTATTGAGCAATGAGGCAAGTAACTGAGCGTTAGGTGTCTTATGATGGGCTTGTTGAGCAAGGATGATTTTCTCCAAGGTAAATACCCTATCATCGGTTGACAGAGTTGGGGAGTTCTATTGTGCTTGAGGTTGAGGTGGTGGCTGGTTAAGGTTTTGATATTGTTGCCCTTGGTAGAGACCATGGTTTTGGAAATTGTCCATGTAATTTCCTTGATTCCCAAAGTTCCTCTGATTGTTATTATATGGCAAGCCTGGTGGGGGACGGTTGTTGGATTGGGGATATGATGGTCTTTGTTGCGGAGGGAGTTGAGAGGAATTTTTAGCTCTTGCAGGATTTCCATATTGGAATATGGGATGATTTCTGGCTTGATTTGGATTGTAGTAAGCTTGACCATGTATGTTGTCAATTGAGTTTAGGTCCATCATCTAACCAACTTTTGACTGCATGGGAGTGTTGTAGAGATATTGACATTGAAGGGTGGCATGGTTGTACCCATGGAAAATCCCACAAAGAGTGTACAACTTTTATTTTTTGATGTTGATCTCTCCTTTCATAAGAACTAAAAGATTATTCAAGGAGGTCCTGTTTCAAGGAAATCAACTTAAGACTTTCATCAATTTGTTGGATTTCAAGATTCACCTCGGCCTTATCTACCTTGAGGACCCCACTGGTACCTCATCTTGCTTGTGTTTCTAAAGAACATTTCATGACTCCCCATGCACTATCGAGGCATTGAAACATAAAATTTCCTCCAGATGAGGAATCAAGGAATTGTTTGGTGTCATTATCAACACCAGTGTAGAATATATCAATGGGTTGAGATTGCGTAATTTCATGGTGAGGACAAGGTCATGGAATTTCCCTAAACCTTTCCCAAGCCTTTCCCTAAGTTTCACCCAGGACCATAGAGAAGAGAAGAATTAGTCCCCTAATTTTGTAGGCGGGCAAAGGGGGGAACTATTTGTCCAAAAACTTGGTTTGAAGTGCCTCCCAAGTGGTGACACACTCTTCACCCTCCATGAAATTATACCAACTGTTGGCTTTCCCTGAGAGAGAGTATTTGAACAACCAAAGTCTAATGGTATCTTAAGAAATGTCTGGGATCTTATGTAAGAACAAAGATCAGAAAACTGTTGGAGGTGATCTTGGAAAATTTTAGCTTTGTTACCAGAAAATAGATTAACTTGGAACATGGTCATACATTGGGTACGGATCTCAAATTGGGGGGTTATGATTTCTGATAGCACAATAAGATGTTTTGAATATCCTATTTTAGGGGTAGATAAATCTTTTAATTGTTTTTGTCTTTCTACCTCCCTCTGAGCGGTTTCCAAAGCCTCTTACTCAGATATGTAAGTAGCTCACAAAGTGGCTTCTTGAGTCGTGTGCTCGGCCATCATGGCCTCTCTTTGAGAAGCTGGTGCTTGCTCAATCCTATGGGTAACTTCCTCATCATCCATCCTAACTCATTTTTATTCGTTCAAGTAATGGAATGTCCTTTCTGGTTCTGGATCACAAATTGGAAAAGTGTAATCAAAATTCGACAGGCATTGCATGCATAGTTATAATTTGAACAGATATATCGACTGTAGAAAAACATACTGTTGGAATGGAAACTCAACAGAAGGAGGAGTAGCACTTCCCGAATGGTACTCGAAAGGTAGAAAAAAAGTTTTGTTCAAAAAGTTTTTGGGGTTTCAAAAAATGATCCATTGTCCTCGACAACAGTGCAAATATTGATACATGTTATTTTGCACACCAATTCACTAAGATAAATTATCCTAGAGTTTAATTCTTTTTTACTTAATAGTTAAGGCTAGTATAGAAGGGTCAATCCCATAGGAAAACATTTTAAAGATTCATTTCTTTTACCCCCAATACTTTTACATAAAAGAATGTAGAAAGTAAATTACAGGGTTGGTGGTTGATGATTACACTAAGCAATAAATTAAAGTGAAATGAAATAAAAATATACTAAGAACAAATAAAGAAAACTTACTCTAAGAACAATTAAAGAAAAAGGTTAGATTAAGAACAATTAAAGGAAATTATTCAAATAACAATATTTATAGGCAAGCAATAAATAAAGTGATGAAAATGAACAATCCAAGAAAGCATGGTTTAAATAAGATGGAATGAATATCAAGGCTTATGGGTTTCACCACCATAGCCAATGTGAAAATAAGATCAATGGAGATCATACAGTCAAAATGGGATAAAAGAAGGCATGTAAAACATTTGATAATGGACTATAAAAGATGAACTACCCCTAACCCATTGGTCCTAGTATTCAAGGATCCTAGTCCTGTCATCCCAATGTGGATTTGTTGTAGGTCTCATTCAAATCCCCATGAAAATAGTTTATTTGTTCTAAATATTGGGTTCTACAGTCACATCTACCAAGATTAACATTCGATAAAATGAGAGATTACTTTGTTAAAATCGATGATTTCCACACCAAAAACCATCTATCCTATTGGAATTGTATAAAACATCGATTCAAGTAAAACATGAATAAGTGGATACTCCCCTTTCCTTGATCGTGAAACTACTCACTAGCCATGGATATTAAAGGGAGAACAAAGGAAGAAAGAAGGGAGGCCATATACTAGAAAATATTGAATCTGAAGACTCTGGATAGTGATTGTGAAATTGTTGGATCCTAGATGGGTGATTAGATGCTCTAGAGAGGGGGGTGAATAGAGATGAATGCACTTAAAAAAAATTCATTAGACCTTCAAGATATATCACAAGATAAGGTTGCAAAATAGGAAATTTGAGTGCAAGTAAAACATGCATAGCAAGGGAGAGAGAGATTGAACATACACCAAGTGAAAAGCTATGAAGAGTGGTTCCACACTCCAAACTAGGAGTATGTCAGTCCACTACCTAGAGAGGTCAACCTCTAGGATTTCTTAACCATTACACTCTTATATTCATTCATAAGATTTATAATACATGACCAACCAAAGGAGTTACCTATCCAATACAAAGAGTCTTCAACCTTACTAAGGACTTACCCACTTTGAAAAGAGTCTTCGGCCTTCACCAAGGACTTACACACTCTTACACAATTCTTCATCCTTGTAGGGATTACCCACTCTTTTGGATCTTCAGCCTTTGACTTCATCTTCACTCAGAGAATATTCCACCAAGGACTTACCCACTTGAACAAGGAGTCTTCTGTCTTCATACAGGTCATACCTACTCTTGATCCAAGTCTTCAGCCTTAGCTCTTCACCAAGGGACTCCTTTCCTTGTTATTCTTCACCTCTCTTAGCTAAGAGAGAGAACCTTGATCTTCATTGTTGAAATGAGAGATAGGGAGGTGGTGGAAGTGAGAGCCTCAAAAGATATACGTGTAGGACTAGTTCTCTTACATATTTCCTACTCACTCTAATGAATGTAGCAAGTGATTAAGCTTAGAGATAGAGAGATGGCTATATGATACACTCAACTATATAATAGAAACCTCATATATAGTTTTGCATTGAATGCTCAACCTTGGAATGAAGCCCAAGGGGTTCTACTTATAGATGGGTATGCCTCTTAGACTTTGGGAACACTTAAGAATGAAAATGAACCATTTTGTGGCATGCAACAAATATATTTTCACTTGTTGCAACTTCACAATGGCTAGAAACACTTTTTTGCACTTTTCTGTATAGTGTAATCGGTTGAGTTTTTATAAAGGTAACTCGACCGATCCCACTAAGAGACAAGACCAATTTAGGCCATCGGTTGAGTTTGTCCTGGGGTAACTCGACCGATTCACTTAAATTAGTTTTTGTCTGTAGAGGGATCAGTCAAGTTCTATGTAGTTTAAACTCGGCCGATCAAAAGTCATTTTCAAGATCCAATAAGGATCAGTTGAGTTTGCAACTCAACCTATGAACAACCTGATGTGAATTTTGGAAAATGGCTTTTGAGTGCATAAACATTTGATCTAAGTGCTCCTAATTTTTTCTAATCTTAATTACAAGTCATACAATCATTACAAGTGATTTACAACATGATTCTAATGGATTTACATCATATTCCAAAAACGTGCACTTGTATTGACCATGACTTGTCTTTTCTCCAAGTTGAGATGTGCAAGTTAGGGCATTTGGAGTGTGTCTATACCTAATATGAAATCACTCAAGTGAAAACATTAGACACAAAGAATTGGAATGGTTTAGTCATCATCAACACAAGGGTTTAGTCAATTTAGACCTTGAGTCAATAGAAATGACTGACGTTCTTGGTTCCATGTTCTCAAAGAAAAACTAGAACAGAAAAGAAATGAGAGCAAAATATCCAGAACGATTTCTACTTTATAAAAAAAAAGAAGGATTGCAATGAAAAAATTGAAACAACTATGCTTAAAGTAAAAGTGTGAGTACAAAAGATTAGATCCCTTTTCTTAGTGGAGCCCCCCTTCCTTTTATAGGGAACGAAGGGGTGGAAACCCTGAAGGGGGGAGAAAAGAGGGAGTGGCGGCTGCTCGTTTTACTGCCCGTGCCATGAGCCAGCTATATCACTATTCAAACTGGTCGTCTCACTAGTGGCATGGCCTAGACATTTTAGAAATGAGTCCAACCCTTAGTGAAGGTTGGCAGTGCTGCCTTGAACATTTCTTGGTCATGAAGCAAAAATGTCAAACTAGTCTTCAGACTGTGAGACACCCAGTTGGTGCCACTACGTGCATTGATCAACATGGAAGCCCTAAGGTTTGGGTGTGGCACAGATGCTTGACCTAACTTTGTCATGAGATGACCATTTCAGTGGACTTGGGTGCTCAGCTGGTGCCATGAGCCAATTGGCTCACCTTGTTGAGATGCTCGTCTGAAGTGTTAGGGTGGGAGGTTGAACTGAGGACCAAATGGCTGTTTGGCTATGAGATTTGGAACTTCTTGGAGACGGACTGACTACTTGAAACTGTGAAACAATTGTCTCATGTGCTCAAGAGGTTAGAATTTTTCATTGATGATAAAACCTACATAAGTGTGAAGGAAAATACAAATATTTTCACAACTAATCAAAAAGTGGTAAATTACAATTTAACCTAGGAAATTAATAAAAAAGAGATAAGTTCTAATAAAAACTATAAAAATTATGCAAAAGGATAGATGAATATACATGTATCATGCACCCTCACTCGGATAACACCTTCATTACCAATAGAACCCTTGGCTCTCATATTAAGGCCTTGATCAATTACAAAGCAAAAGCTTTAAATGAAAAGACCCACAGTCAGTGGGAACCTTCAAAAAAAGAAAAAATGTAATCTAGAAAGCCCTTTAAATAGGCATACATATGCTCATGGCTGATTGCTACTCTACGACATGTTGAGAGCAAAGCCCATCAGGATTTCTTCGACAGCTGACACCTTAGCCCAAATGGGTAGGGAACTGCCTCTAACGCACCCACTACATAACATATATTATCTCTTACCATGACACCAATGTCTAATAGAGCTTCTTCCATATTTCCCTCCTGGTATGAGTGTGCCCCTAATAATAGAATAGGGCACAAACATTTGGAGGAAGGAAGCATTTATCATAAAAATATGATAAGAGGTAGCTTAAAGCACTTGGGGTTTCAACCTTCCAGCTTCATGCAAGGTGGATGAAAAGGAGGTGACCCTAACATATAAAAACCTACTACTATCCCTTGAGTACTAAAAATAGATAGACATGAGTCTTAGATTGTCTGAATTAGACAATTTATCGTGAAGGAGGTCACATCCATATGCAACTCAAGGCCCCAAGCCCGAATGCACATCTCTAGGTATCATGGAGGGAGTATCCCAACTGATGCCACATTTCACAAACCAAAAACCTTTTTTTAGAAATAAAATCGTTATAAAACTTTGGCACCTAATGCTAACAAATGAATGAATGAAATAGAAGAGACAATCATTGTGGTTCTCCATAAGAATCACAAGTCACTGCCACTGAAGGAATTGATGCAACACACTCCAAGTACGTAGGAGAGAAGTCCTACCCACATGGAAGAAATATTAGGCCAAACTCTTCTGATTCAACCACATCTCTACAACCTTCTCATGAACCTTTTGAGAATCTAGCATGAACTTTGTGAGAAATGTGGCAGGAGCTCCAACTTGATACATACATTGCTGATGATTCAACTCCCACAACACTGACACAAGATAATATGCAACACAGTCCTCCAGACAAGGAAAAATGATCAACCATTGGAAATTGGGCATGCCCACACCAGAGGACGAGTTATCAAGCCAAAATTCCATCCACCCCCAACACATGTATGCAATCTTTAGACCAGAAAGCCCATGAGACAGATCTCCACGTAGATGAAAAGGATCATCTATATGAATGTTCTTTTAGAAAATCTCCTTTGCCATGTTGTAATGAGGTTTCAAAGACTCCATCAATCATGCAGGATCTATGTGCATTCCCAGATAAATTTGCAAAACTTGGAAGGGTCCCCTTATCTTTCCAGTCAGTATACTTCATCCAAGAACTTATACAACTCAACTAATATTAAAAGAAAAATGTTTTTTATTTCTCCATAAACTAACCATGACTCCCGAAGCAGCAACCATCACTTGTCCGTAGTTTCTACAAAGAACAGCTCTATCGGGATGATCAAAGTATACATTCATAGGTGAGGCATATCAGGAGAGGCAACATCATTACATACTTCACTCTTGAATGACTCCCACATGGAGTCCGTCTTAATAAAGCAACCATCACTAGTCAACTATTGATCTGTTTGGGATTTCTTCATGCCAAGAAGATGCCCCAGGTCAGATCCCCATTTGAGTTCCTCAATACCAAATGCCATTGTTCATGAAGAGGAAGTCGAGTGACTTTAGCCACGTCCTTAAGGAAGGAATTAGAACAACATCACCTGAACATAAAGTGTCACTCAAAGGATCTCAGAAGTGGATGGTGTCAACATCCACTCCCTTGACATAGGGATGTATGCTAAATGACAAAGATGATGAGTCATGCCAAAGGTATCCAACTCGACTTCATTAGTCACAGTAAGATCAATGATGCAACAGTACATTAAGGACAAGTTGATGGAGCACATCACAAAATTGGGATCTCCGAAATTTTCTTTTCTCCCTTGACCTCGAGTCGTAAGTGATAAGTTGTGTAAAAAATATGAGGAGTAAAATTCTATTTATAGGAAAAATTCATCTTTAGAAATTGGGAACTATGTGTCCTTTTCACTGACTCAATACATCACATCCACGATTAACATCGACTCACATCCTGAGATAGATAGGACACATAGTTCGATTGGTGGATCATCATAATCAGCCACCTCAGATTAACACATGTATTGAGGCGATCTACTGATCAACCAAGCATCTTCCTAAGACCAAACTTAGAAATCCGATCTTGATTTGAAGATTAGAAAACCTCCCAACCACTTCTAAACTTGAACTCAAATTTTTAATTTATAATTTAAAAGATTTTACAAAAAGCCCCATCATGACTAGTACATGATTTTTCTTGTAGGAAAGAAAAGTACATCATGAAATAGAAATGCTAAAATCAAAACATCTACTTCTTCAACTTCTTCTTCCGCCACCTAGTGAATCACTTTGCTAATGGTTGATTATTAATGGAAGAAGAATGTGAAGAATGATGTTGACCACTTGCAATCGAGCTAATACCACTCATAGAACATCGGTGATAGGAAATAAACTCCTAGAAGTCACATCGAAAACCAATGTAGCATCTCTCCACCAAGAAGAATATGCCCCTGCACCTTCTGATGATGGATCTTACACCCTAAACAGGGATGTTTAAATAAGGTCCCCCAGCATTAGAAGGTCCTCCCAAGTGCTAAATATGCCCAAAGTCTGGTGGGCTACTCGATCCAAAGAGTCTCCCACCACATCCAAAGCCTCATCTATATCTACAAAGGACAAGGTCCATCCAAAGTCACCTGGGAAAACATGAGCCTCTAATATCGAAACCTCAATGGGGTGGCAACTCAGGGAAGTCCTCAAAGCCATGAGCATCAATTGGTGGAGAAGGTGGAGCCTCAGGTGAAGAAACTTCCTTAGGTGAATAAACTACCTCAGGAGGGGGTGGACGATGAAACTTATATATATGATCATCATGATCCTAAACCAAATGCCAATCAATCACCTACAAGAAAAAGCATGTCAAAAATAATGTAAGTAGATACATAAAGCAGCATCAGACTCAGACACTCACCGAAATAGAACATTGGGGATGATCTTATGCCTCTCTAGAAATGATAATGGGCTGACCTTGCACTAAATACCACCTTAGGTATTCTTCATGTGTTGTTTTCCCATACGTTAGGTCCCAAGAAACTACACAAATCCCAAGTCCATAAGAAACAAACTCGGGCAAAGGGTTGAAAGGGATGTGCAAGACACTGACCCACTAATAAGTAGCATGCTAGCCCATATACAACATGCTTCTACAAGGGGACTTGAAATATATTTTCCAAACATCTAGAGCTAGTGCCTTAAACTAGTTTGCACAAGATGTATCCGCCTCACCATGCTAAAACCTAGAGAAGATCCTGAATTAACCTAGGAAAAACATTGAATTGGAGTCAATTAAAGTATAGGTGCATAATATCATATAGTGCTTGATGTATTAATCATACCTCAACCACGGTCATGACATCCAATTCACCTGTCCACTGCTCATATAACACCCTACTGGCACAGATGGCCCAATGGTAACAAGTTGTGAGAGAGGTATACAAATAGCTTTCTGGAACACTCAAAGTAATGGGTCTATGAAGTTGGAAGTGCTCATAGACCCACATATGTAAAAAGTGCTAGAGAAAATCAGTTGTGACAGACATTTTGAAGCATAAAATGCAAAATGATAGGTAAAACCTTACCATGATCAAGCCTACAAGCCTACAAACTTATTCATATTTTCATAGCCCAAACCGTTTTTCCTTTGAAGTCGCCCACCAGAAATCTTCACAAGTACATCAATAGATGGCATACACGCTGCCACCCTAGTCAAAGGAAGAAATCACATCCACATCTAGTAGAAAGGAGAACCAAGGAACATCTCTTATGTTCTTGTGTAGATTCTAAACAAGTAGCTAGTGATTAGGCTAAACATGAACACATGAACCCTAAGGGTTGTATACAACATATCACTAGCACCTTGTTGATCATCCTCAAGAAAGAATGTGGACATCATCCATAAAAACCTGATTCCATACTTTGAGACCATCTTAATATCTCCAGGGCTCACTCCTAGAATCCCAACTAGGTGGTGATGACACCATTCCTCTTGATCAGGCAGAGAACTAAGGGGAGTCCCACCAAACCCTAATCCAGACATCTCTATGAACTCACTACGGGTGATGTCTAGCTCAGAAAATGCAAAGTAAAAAATAATGGTCTCCAGACGGAAGTGTTCAATTAGGGGAAGGGGATATGGTCTATTTAAGGTCCCTCATTGACTAATACTACCAAAGTTGGTCCCGTCTAACAAATCCACTTCCTCATCCACTAGGCTCTAATACAAATACCTAGTTCATTTCAATAGGTTTTCCAATAAATGTTTGACAATATCTGATACCCTTAAGGAATAAAGTAGGAAGCAAAGTCAAAATCTCCTCTACATGAAAAAAAAGCCCAATTCAAGCTTGACAAATCAAACAAAAATTAACAAGGAGCAAAGTTTCCAAGTTATACCTCATTTCCCATTCGACGACCTTGGTGATGTAGATTCATTCATAGCATGCCCAAATGATGGACAAATCTCTCACTAGGGAGCATTCCCCCCTCAATACTTCTTACACCATCATGATGCCTTTTCATGGAAGACTTTAGTTAGAATATTTGTAGAGAAGATACAAGTGTAATCAAAATGACAAATACATACCATCCATACACCTAAGCCCTGACATCATCACCTCCACCTTATTCATCTACAAGAGGGTATGCCTCATGCTAGTCATGAGAAGACATCTACATGACCATGAAAGAAATATAAAGAGCTTCTTACAAAATCTAAAATCAGCTTGATCAGACAAAGGATGATCGAGAAAAAAACATTACAACAAAATCAGTCGGATCGCAAAACAAAATGTGCACCTAGGTCATGTTAAACCTCCAGACCGCAAAGAACGTCGGGAAGCCAAAAAATGTATTTCATCATCCAGGGACAAAATGATCAAATCCAAGTGGAAAAATAAAATCTATACTTCTATGAGACTGATTTAGGCAAAAATCAAACTAAAGAGTTGCTGGAGAGGACCATCAAAAGTGTAAGGCTCCTAAACTTTCTTAAGGAGTTGAATAAGCTTAATTATTATAAATGAAATCTTAAAACCCTAATATAATCCTTTCATATTCTTTTAAATCATAATATAAGATTAAGTTTCAAATTTGGTCCAATTTGGACTATGTTTGAGCAAGTTATGCAATTTGATGCACATTTTGGACTTTTCTGCAATTTACCCAATTGAAAGGTTTTCAATGCAATTTATCACTTGCATTATGTTACTTGGATATTTAATCATCATTCTTGAGTTTTTTTAGCCATGGGGCACCAATTTAGACCTTGGCTTGAAGGTGTTTTCTCTAAGGGTATTTTAGGGTTTACCCCTTCACGGATGAGCTACATTTAGTAGCTATCAACTAATGAATTATTTGATTGGCTTGGAAATTCAACAAAGGAAATCTAAGAAGGTCTATATGGACGGTGGGGGAGCTTCTTGTGTGTGTTCTTGTATATTCTTAATAGTTTAAGGCCATAGACACACGGGGAAGATACTTTTACACCTCATGCTTGCTTCCATCCTTATCCATGGGCTATATTTACCTCATCCTTCCCCAAGTACAAAACTTTGCTTGCTTTATCTTTCCTATAACCTAGATAAATGAATCCACTCTATTTTTCTATAGAACCAAGTGCTCTAAGGTAGTAGACAAACTCTTTTTGGAGAAGAAGGTCTCCTAGAGCTCCATCTAGCCCTACCTAGGGTTTCCAAGGTCATCTTCTTGGGATTTCGACCAAGGTAAGTTATTTTATTCCTTCCTTCTCCATTTCTCTTGCTCTTTTCCTTCCTTATACCTTTCTCCGGGTCAGAAACTTGGTGTTCAATGGGAGAAATTGCTCTAAAATTCTACCTTTCTTGCTCCTTATGCTTAGGGTTTGCTCATTTGATGAAGAAAGGTGCTAGATGGACGAGTTCATAGCTTATGCTTGGATTTCTTACCCTACCTGCTCGTTTTTTCTTATTTTTGGGAGTTTATCTTCTAATCATAGGCAAGTTTTATAACTTTCTCCCATTTATTACTTACCATAAGCTTGCTAGCTCATGTTCTTGCTTGAAAATGATGATCCATGCACTAAAAAGCTATGCTTGACTTAGATTTCAATTTTTATAATGTTCCCTATTCTTATTTCAGTTATAGATGAACTTGTGATCATTTGTAATTTATTCCTAAGGTATAATATGACTTGGATCAGGTTGGTTTGACAACCTATGGTGCTAAGCACCTATCAACTAATGGTCAATTTTAGGGTTTAAAGCTGATTTCTTCTATAAACCCATGACCCGATGATGGTACCATTACAAAAACCCTATGGTGTTGTCTTTATGACAACTGATGGTCGGGATCAAAGGTGTCAGATGATGGTGACAACCTATGATCACCCCCTTAGGTCAGGTTTTAGATCAATTAGAAGTTTAATGATCAACCATTAAGTACCCTATTGATGTTATCAATCAATGATGACATTAGCTTAATATTTGATGTTGATTAATGAATATATTGCTGATCTAACAATCAATGGTGACTTAATGGTCACTAATGATGGTGTATCAGGTCTCCACAACCTATGGTGAGTTAATCATATAGTTTTAGCATCAATTAAGCCTCAGACTAATGGTTTCTTGGGTCACTTGATGCAATGGTCGGACCTATACTATAATTAATGGTTTTAACATATGAACTTGCCCCAATGATCAAGATATAATGTTTATTCCTACAATAAAGTTTAATGATGGATAATGTAATATGTTGGTCCTAATAATGTGATTTATATGGTTTCCTTTATATGATCAACTTACAGAGCTTATTTGTTGACAATGGATGGTTTGTTTTAAATGAACAGTCAATTATGGGTTTTACCCTACTCTCAATGAAACTTTTTATGTTGTTAATCAAGGAATGACTAGGGTTAGATGGTGACTCTTTATAGAAAACAAATTAAGACTTTATAGGTTGTTTGTTCAAGATGTTTACTTATGTAAATGACCAATGGCTTTACTTTTTCAACATTTAATGTTTAGAAGTTGATGCCTCAATCTTCCCATTATTTTGGGTGAAGCCTATAATGTAATGTTAAGATTCTAATGATGATAATTTGATGGTTCAATGCCTTAAATGTGTAGTATTACCCTTACTCTTGTATGATTATGATTGATAATCACCATAATAAATTAATGGGTAACCCTAATGAGGTATAACTTGTTGTACCTAGCTTTAATATAACTAAATTCTGGTAATTGGGTATGAATAGTCCTTGAATGATTAAAACAATCATGGAGTACTCTCTAATTGTTGATGAAACCCTAGTATGCTATAACCTGAAGGTTACACCTTGATTTATGTGTGGTTCATACTTGATAATGGTATGGAATGTGATGGTGATGCTTCACCTTATGCATCCATGATCTAATGGGGATGTCGTGAGTTAGGGATTGGGTATAAGTGCTGATTAGTAATATTAATATAATTTATATTATTGAACCTAACTCTAATGCAAATAGATAAATATGATTATTCATGTTTAACAATCTTATATCATGGAATGATGGTGGAATAACCTCCTTAATTTCATCTTAACCTTATATGTAAATGATGTTGTTGAGCCTTGTTATAAGGCATGGAAATATAATGATGATCTTGTAGGGAATAGTATGATGGTCTTAGTGACCTTTAGGCATGGTTGAGCCCTGAATGAGGTGTCATCCTCTTCTGTTGATAAGGGTTCATACTATGTGATATTGTGAAAAGGATTTAAATTCTTTGATAGTATGATGGTCTTAATGACCTTTGGGCATGGTTGAGCCCTGAATGAGGTGTAATCCTCTTGTGTTGATAAGGGTTGATACCCTGTGATATTGTAAAAAGGATTTATATCTTGTGATAGTATGATGACTAGTGTGGTCTCAAGAATGGAAAGTTAATAGTACCATGTGATGATGAGATGAAAAGTTATGTTGCACACATTTTATATCTTTTAAAAGTTGTGATATTTATATGCTTGCTAGAAGTGAATAAGGGTTTGTATGTCCACTTGTTTCATGCAGCCTTAATTCACCCAATTGGAATAACTAATCAAGTGGAACTCTAATCATGTAGTGCCATGTGCCATAGATCCATCTGAGTGTCAAAACTTGCCATATGGTGAAACAAGTATTCCTAAGAGAAACTCGGAGAAAATACTGATGAGTACGCGGGGTGCTTGTCATCCTAAATTCAAGTGTTTAGGGAGGATGACTGTGGTCATACCTAGCCCTTAGTTTGAGAATAGTTGTGGTCGTGTCTCGGTGATTATTTATGTGATGAGATGGAGGACAACTGTGGTTGTACCTCAGATGGTAGGGTATGCGTACCTACCTCCTTTCACTAGTGTTGTGACCAGTATTAAGGATGAACTAGGTTGTTAGCAACTTGACCTTATGTGTTGTTGTGGAGGACCCATACTGACCAGGGGCGGAGAAGATCTTAGGAGTCTGAATCTTCCTATATTTTGTATGGCATTGATTTTGACTTAGCAGTGGTCAGTTGAATTTTGAGTTGTATCCTCAAATTCCTCATGGCATAATAAAAGATGTAAGACAACCATGTAGCATATATGTTTAGGGTTATACACAATGCTTCATATTGGATGATAACCCTTGTTTGCTTTCTTTTCATTAAGATCATGTTTAGTACATTAAGAGATAATAGATATGCTTATGTTGTAGTTATGCTCATGTTGTAAACACGCTTATGTTGTCAAATATACTGCCACATATGGTTAAGATGATTCTGCTAGCTATGTTTAATATTTCTAGCCATGCCTATGTAATTTTAGATGCTTAAACTGCTAATCATGCCTATGGAGTTAATTGTGCTATGATGTTAAATCTACTTATGATATAGGTCTGTTCCCTTTATTTGAGATGCCAATACTGATAGCCATGTTATGTTACTAGACATATTCATGATGTCAGGGATGCTTATGCTACTAGATTTCTTGTGTTGTTAGCAAGGAATATGATGATAGTCAGAGTAATGATATTCATTGTTATTAGATGCAATTTTATGATATTTGAGTAGATATCTATCCAAAGAAATTGATTTATTTGTTATCTATATATGCATTGATGATCATACTTGTTGCTAAGATTAATTTCTTAATCTATTTAGCATACTTGAACTGTTCAATCTGATCAATTGATTATTAAATACTCCAACTACTTAGTTATCTACTATTTAAAATGGTGTAATCAATAAGCATTGTTGGAGGTTATATCTCTTGCTAGGATAGGGTCTCACCCTTGTGGTTCGCCACATTTTTTTAGGTAATCAGAAGTGACGAAAATAAACATGTGGCAGTAAAGAGGAGCTATAGTAATGAATCTTTGAGAAAGTTGATTAGATGTCTAGTGTGTCCTAGAGTCATCCCTGTACTCTCAGGTCCGGGCATGAAAAATTTGTATATGGTGTTTCAAATGAATCGAAATATTGTTAGCAGATTAATGCTTGTTTGTTTGGCATATACAAATATTATTATCCTATGTATATATGTTGTGGCAAAGATGACAGAACAAATTGTATCAAATTCTTGGCATAGTATGGATATAAGAAAGATATTGGGCTCTTATTCAAATATTTTTGAGTGGGTGTTGGTGCTGAAATCAATGTTAATTTACCCACATTTTTGGGTATGTGGTTAATTGGTGATTGATTGTGTTTTATGTTTTGAGTAATCTCATTTAGTGTAACAGGTTCTAACAAAAAGTCCCCTACTGCCACTCCCAGATAACGCCAACTCAAAGATTGCAGAATGCCTCTATCTTTGGGCCATGAGCTGGAAGACCACCACGATCTGTCGGTCCTCCTCCTCCTTTCTCTTGCCACTACTGTCGCTCTAGAATGCCCTTAGATAATCACCGTTGTCACTGCTTGCACGAGTGTGGAAGAAATGGGAAGGGTGCTCGACCCTCCTCCCATTCCCCCCTTTAAAGACTAAAAACTAATGTAGAATTTGCAAATAGATCCCTGATTTTTTAATAGAATCTCAAAAACCCTAAACTAGTTCAGAAAAAAAATTGAAGAAAATCTAAAAACCTCAAATCTTGACTCCAAAACCAAAAATATCACTTTTTTATCAAAGATGTTCACAGGATGTTTCGACAACCTTTTCAGACTCCCAGATTATGACCCTAAGCTAATCCAACCACTTTTTTTATTTTAAAACCTTTTTAGGGTCTCAGATTATGACCCTATGTAGGGAAATAAGAGTGATAAATAAGGCAGCAGAAAAAAATGCCCATCTCCCAAAAAAATTGCATGCCCATTTCCCAACATAGTAAGAACACATCAATAAAAATGTATCTAGGAAGGAAAGATTTCAAGGTTATACCTGGTCTTGGAGTAAATCTAGTGACATTACCATTGCAATAGTATGCTTCTTCTTCTTCTTCTTCTTCTTCTTCAGAGAACAACACGCTCCTTCAGCAGTAGCAACACTCAAATAGGTGTCTCTACCGGCCTCCTGGTGCAGCATCACAAACATTGATTGATGGTGTTCTCCTAGTACCAGACAATGACCTCCCGCCTCTAGTGTAGTTCATGCAGACCATAGGGAACTCCATGTTGCATAACCAGAGTCAACATGATCGAGTTGTCCCTTCTGAGCATCAACCTGCTAGATGTGATATGCTATCTCACAATCATCTCTCCCTTGTTATCCCTCCTTTATCGGGTATGACTTATGCTAGCACTCTATTGGTTAGCACAACTAGAGAGGACAACAAATTGTCAGAGGAAATTGTTGTGTCTGCGAAGCCCCCAGTACCCCTCTATTTATAGGAGTGGCTAGGATCAAGGTTCCCAACCATTGCGGGAGTAAAAATAATTGAATTCATGAATTTCTAGAAACTTTAGATGATGAACCAGTCTGTTCGCATGCACAACTAGTCATTTGGTATGGTGAACTGGTTGGCTCAATCCACGAACTGGTCTTTTCACAAGTTTCTATTATGAATCAAATTGGTAATCAATGCATGATCAATACTAAGCATGACATCAACATTAATCCTTTTTCCAATCAAATTATCAATTGAACCGGGCATCCCAGATAGTGAACGGATCGGTTCACATAGTGAAATGGTCATTTCACAAGTGAAATGGTTATTTCACTTGTCCATTTCAGTCAAAGTTCAACCAATTGATTCTAATTGACCTGACACTCCAACTGGTCGATTCATCACTTGAAACGGTTGACTTAGAGTCCAGTTAGTAAACTTTGAACCTTAGTTGTTTAATTGAATACCTAAACACCTTTAGTAATCAAATTAAACATCATTCATGAAAATACTCCTTTAGTCCAAGTGTATGATATGTATGTGACTCTATAGGTTCATAATTACATTAGCAGCAAATGTCCATAACCAATTATGGCATCACAAGCAAACAATGGCATCTAGCAACACATCATTGCTACTAAGTAATTTGGAAAGTTGGAGAACAACTTCAACCTACAATCTATAACTAGTGTTATTGTGACCGTATAGTTCCATTGTCTTTGATATTTAGATTGAACTTGAGGCACATACTCATCATCCTCTCAACAATCAATCCATGTTCCTTGAACTGGATAAGTCTGTCTGAGATATACATGAGCTCACATATTATATATTGAGTCACATGAGTATGGTCATACATTGCTGAGTCTCTCTTATCAAGATGCCCTAGACATCAATCTCCTATAGGAGGGACAAATCCCATATACTTAACTCACACTCTATCCCCATGTGTTACAGTGCACCCAATCATCATCGTTATGGCAACCCTTATTTAGGATCACATTGGATGATGTCAAAGTACATGAATGACATGTGATGAATGTAGTGACTTCATGTCTAAGAACCACAATCACCACTATCACTATGAGAGATGATTCTAACTACCATTCCATGGTCTCCATGTATCACTCTCATGGTGGGTCTATCTGACATGCTATTCTCTAACATATACATCTGCGCTTGACGTGATATCACACATCATGACTAATGACATTCTATCATAAATCAACACACACTCTAGTCTTATGTATTAACGTTGTCTATTTTGCTTCCATAATAATATCCGACTAGGGACATAACAAGAATGTATGTATTCTTATCTTACATATGATCTCATCATTTAGGTCCTCAAACTGAAGACATATGTCATCAAGTAACATCATTCTTTAGACATATACTATGTATGTTTCATCATCTCATGACTGAGACAAACATAATAGAAAAAAAATACCTTTATTATTATCTAATCAGGTATCCAATGCCACACTCCAATTATCATACAATTGGCTCTGGGCATACATACCAACAGACTCCCACTTGAACTTAGAGCCAATAACCCACAAATCTTATTCCAAGTGATCTTTAACGTGTACATCATGTTTCTATTGTGCAAGTGCTTTTATAGCGGGTTCAACAATGTTTAGTTCAAGTCAGTTTTTGCAAATTTCACATCTCTTCACATTGTGAGTTTTCATATGAGATGAAAGTGTCATAGTATGCTATATGAGATTCCTTGCCTAAAAGGTAGTGCCATTGTTGTCACTAGTCTTTCTACTATCTCATCAATGGTTGGAACCTTACACAAGTTCACCCATATAAAATTCTTGGTTCATACAACATCCTTTGTTTTTCATATAACTTAGAGATACTCAGCTTCTATTTTATATTTAAATAAGTATCATTAGCTCAGAATCCTTACCATCTTATAGTTCTCATTTAAGGTCAAACATAAGTTCCATTGTGATGATTTATTTTTCATTTTGGAAGCTTGCATTAGTGTAACCCTTTACACCCAACTTTTCCATAACCAAGGAATCAATCCTTTTCCGTGCTTCTCAAGCACTTAAGGATGTTATTTATGGTAGTACAATGAACTTCATAGATACCCTCTCGTCAGGTCTAATACATACGAAATTGCTAGATAGGTATATATATCCTCTCATCATGTCCAATACATATGAGATAACTAGATATTCTCTCATCACATCCAATACATATGAGATAATGAGATACGTAATATTGCATTCAAGATAGATCCAACTGTGAAAGAATATGCCATCTATCCATGTGTTCCTATTCTTCATAAGAACTGGGACACTAGGCTCCTGAGAGACTAACTCCATGGAACATGGACAAGTTTTCTCTCATTGAGTCTTGCATATTGAACCCCTTCATCATCTTGCCAATGTATGTTGTCTTTCTTAGGTCAAGAAGCTTCCCAGATCTATCTCTATAGATCTTGTTCCTATCACATAGGATGTTTCACCTAAACCCTTCATAGAGAAGGTGCTTTCCTTGCCATGTTTTAATACATGCAGGATAAGGATGTTATTCCCCATCATTATGTGGAATACAAATACGCTCCCACTAAGTCTTTTGTAATAAAAGATTTCATCTTCATTCTGACAAATGTCAAACTCTTTGACTGTCTCGTCAAATAAAAGATTCCAACTTTGAGATACTTTCTTAAATCCAAAGATTGACCTTAGTAGATTATAGACTTTATTTCCATTATTGGATTTATAAAGCCTTTAGGCCGTGTCACATACACATCTGAATAATTATTCTAGTTAAGGAATGCAATTTTAACCTCCATGTGCCAAACCTCATAGTCATACTAAGCTGAAATTTAAGCATGATCTCAATGGATTTAACCATGGTAACTGGTGAAAGACTTCATCATGTTCAACACCTTGAACTTGTTTGAAATTCTTTTCAACCAAACTACCCTTCCATGTTGGTCTCTTTTCAAAGACCCAAATGAACCTTATGGGATTCACCTTGTTGGTATACATGGAGTCGATGTTGGATCTCATGGACTCAAGTCATGTTTTATATTTTGGTCCCTCAATATCTTCTATGTAGGTTTGTAACTCATCATTCGTGATCAACTCACCACCTTTGTGAGTTATAAGATATCATAATCTTTCAAACTCAAGGCATGTTCCATTAGAACTATGAGTTTTGTGTTACATAAGGAACTTGAGATTCCACAACAACTTGTGATTCTCCATGTTCGTATTCTACCTCTTTAGGTTCAATGTTTTCTTATTTGTCTCGAACATTTCGAGTTCGACATTTACTCCAACTAATTCCTTTGGAACTAAGTTCCTCTTCAGTGATATGGCCATCCAGATCAACAAACAACTTTGTTGTTGGATTGAGATATGAGTAGTATTTTAACAAAACTACACTTATGTGATTTGTGGACAAAGCTTTTTAAGAAACTATTTTCATATAAAAGCATTCAACCCTAATCACTATAAAAGACACATCGGGACACCTTCCATGCCATATCTCATATGGTGTCTTTTGAACCAATTCATACGAGACATAGTTTTAGTGTAAAGAATAGTCCCAAAAAGAAATTGGAAGATCAGTTAGATTTTATTGATAATCTCACCATGACTAGTAATTTAGATTGGACACAATTTTAGTGTAAAGCATATGCCCAAAAAGAAATTGGAATATTAGCTAGATTTTATAGATAATCTCACCATGACTAGCAAGGTGTGATTCCTTCTTACTGATACACTATCATTGTGTTTCAAGTGGATTTCATCATGATACATTATCATGATCTTACAGAATGTACTCAAACTCTTGGTTTAAAATATTTCAACATCTATCACATCAAAGTATCTTAATGCTTTTACCAAGTTATTTACATACTTCATTCACAATCTCCTTGAACACTTCAAGAGATTCATACTTGTATTTCATTAAATACAAACTTCCATATATACTGATAGAACTAGTAAATATAATGAGGTACTTGTAACTACCTTTAGCATTTATTCTAAAAGGTTTATATACATCAGTATGTATGAGCCCTAATAGAATAGTTGCTCTTGCACTATGTCTAGGGAAGATGTTTTTTGTCAAATTACCCAATAAATAAGACTTGCCAAAAGAGTCTAGATAGCCATCATATGGATTCTAGAAATGCATTTCTTATTCATATGCTCTAGATGACAATGGTATAGATATTATTGTTTGAGTCATCAAATCATTCAATATATGTGTCATACACATATTTCTCTTTAGGCATAGGGAATTGCCATGAAACATAAATTCTTGTCCATACAAGATATATGATGTCTTCATCAATGGTAGGTATATGATGAAAATTCACTAATTCTATTACATACCCATGACTGACAACTTCCAACTGCAGTGGTAACAACTCTTGCTTTATACAGTTCTAGCTTATTTCTTATTGGGTCCTGAAGTAGAGATTGCTATCTCATCCTTATTCCTTTGTTTCTTTAAGTGAAAAAGGATAGATACCCTTTGCACTTACCCGTCTCCTTATCTTGAGTGTTGAAAACTTGGACTTTAGCTTAGCCATAGAACTCTTCTTGGCCTTACTTTTCCCTTGGACTCACTTTTGCATATCACCATCATAGATTTGTCCTTCTTCATTCTTGCTTTGACATCAACATGCCAAGTAGTTCTGACAGCGGTTTATCCAAGTTACTCAAGTAGTAGCACTTGATAAACTGGCTATATGATTCAAGAAAAGCTTGTAGAATCATATCCATGGTCAACTCTTGACCTAAAGGAATTTCTAGTTTCTTCACATGCCCGATCATACTGAGTACATGGGCTCTATCTGATCTCCCTCTGTCAGTTTGCACTCAAACAATGATTTGAAGATATTGTACCTTATTTTCTCTACATGATTCTGAAGATGTGTTACCATCTCAAGAATGTCCATGTTTTTAATGTTGTTCATGCAACTCATAGTTCATACAACATAGCATAAAGTCTTTGACGTATACAACATCATTCACATGCTTCAAGTAAGTATCCATTTTTAGACTTATGCGCATTTGGAGTGGGTTCCTCTAGCTCTTGTCTTTCAAGGACATAGAGCTTTCACATCTCAAAATCCTAAACTAGATATGGAAGATTATTCTGTTTAGTTTTGATTGGTCGAAACAATAACATGTTTGTGTTTTCCATTAGATTCTACAAAGAAATATTGTAACTTTTCATAACATTTTTTATTTGTTTTATTTGATAAGTTAACGATATAAATTATTCCTTTTAATCAATTATCTCTCCCACTATTTTGTTCAAATTGATAACCCTCACGTATCAAGTTGGAAGATTGTAACGTACAATCTTCTAGTGAGCCAAGATCCAAATATCATTGAATTATGAGTTAGCTTTGGCTGATTTCCCACAACTTGATAATTTAGGTAGACAATGCTTGTCAATTGCATCTCATGCAACTCTTGGATAGATGGTGTGCACAACTCTCTGGCATTGACCATCTTTATGCTTCTAGGTGCTTAATCCTATTAAGATCACCTAGTTAAGCCTGACCCAAAACATCCACGATAGAATATGCACCTTGCTATGGAAAATCTACATATCTACCATCACACTTCCATGAGCAGATGGTGCACCATGCTTTGGCATAACCTATGCTAGTTTGATCATGATTTTCATGTGTGCTTCTTATGCAAAGCATCTTAGACATAATATTTATTGAGGGATTTTATATATAAATACATATACATATCCAATCACCACATACTTAAAGTATGTATCATATACATGCTATAACCATAACGAGAACATGCAATAATTATAACACATAAGAGATGGTTATGGTCATTATATTGTAATTCCTTGGAGATAAAAGGAAGAACTACCACCTATGGTCCACATCATAACCAACTAATTTTTGATGAAGATTTGTGCTCGAACCAATCTAGGTTGATAGGTTCAACTCTTGAACCAGTCGACTCACCTCGTAGTTGCTCAATTGATCTCTTGCAATGGTCATCTGGTCTTGAGGTTCAAGCGATGACTGGACTCCTCTAATTGATTGGTTGGGCCTTCAATCGATCTATTCATCCTCCTGTTGTCTAGCCTCCTCGGGCCTCTAGTCGATTGGTTCGTCCCACAAGACTAGCAGTTTATCTAGTGCAGGACATTTTCTCACAGCGAAACATAAATTAAAAATCCTATTTTTTATTACATTATATAAAGTAAAACCTCTAATAAGGGGAAATAGAAAGAAAGAATTAATTTACATTTTTAAAGGAGAGAAAGGCTCGGTATGCAAACTGAGTAACAACATGAATAAACAACCACAACCATGCACCACAGATCTAGGTTTATTGGCCATAACCATGCTTCACATCCACCATCGAAACTGATTTTAGAGCGAAGTTTATAAATTGCATATATATAATTTCACACACACACACACACATATATATATATAATATATATATATATATATATATCTATAAGTTTGTGGTCATATGTGGAAGTTAATCGGATATGAAGATTAATCGGTTTAATATTTGCATAGTGTACAGTAAAATAAATCTGATCATATCAATTTAAATCCTAGATATACTGTAAATTGACGTGGCTCTGATACCATTGTAGGGAAATCGAGACGAGAGATAAGGCAGTGAAAAAAAAATTTCTCTTTTCCCAAGACATCAAGATCGTGTCAACAATAGTGTATCTAGGAAGGAAAGGTTGTAAGGTTATACCGGGTCCTAGAGCAAGTCCAACGGCATTACCCTTGTAGTAGTATGCTTCTTCTTTAGGAAGAAGCACACTCCTTTAACAACAACAATACATGAACAACTATCTCTACCGACCTCCTGGTGCAATACCACAGACAACGATTGAAGTTGTTCTCCTAGATGTAGACAACGGCCTCCTACCTCTAGAGTAGTCCATGTGGACAACCAAGAACACCATGTTGTGCTACTAGACCCAACATGAAGGAATTGTCCATTTTGAACTTCAACCTACTAGAGTTGATATGCTATCCCACAATTGTCTCTCCCTTGCTATCACTTCCTTTATCGGGTAGGACTTGCTCAGTCTCTCTATTAGTTAACACAACATGATAGGACAACAAATTGTTAGAGGAAATTGTTGTGTCTAGGAAGCCCTCAATACCCCTCTATTTATACAAGACTCTGGGGTAGGGTTCCCAATCATTGCGGGAGTCAAAAGAACTAAATTCACAAATTTTTGGAAACTTCAGACGACAAACCGATCTGTTCGCATGCCCAACCAATCGGTTGGCATGGTGAACCGGTTAGTTCACTCCACAAACTGGCCATTTTGCAAGTTTCATATTTTGAATCAAATTGGTAATCAATCTACAATCAATGCTAAGCATGACATCAACATCAATCCTTATTCCAATCGAATTGGAAAATCAACTATGCAACCCAGACAGTGAACCGACTGGTTCACATAGTGAAATAGTCATTTCACTTGTCCAGTTCAGGAACAGTTCAACCAATATTGATTCCACTTGACCTGACACTCCAAGCAATCAGTTCAACACTTGAACCCATTGGTCCAGAGTCCAGTCAGTCAACTTTGAACCTCAATTTTGAATTGAATACCTAAACACCTTTAGTAATCAAATTAAAAATCATTCATGAATAAACTCCTTCAAACCAAGTGTGTTCTATGTGTGTGATCCTATAGTCCCAAAACTACTTGATAGTGAATGCTCATAACTAATTACGACATCACAAGAAAGAGTGGCATCAAAAATATGCATCATTGCTCGCCAAGTAATTTGGAAAGTTGGAGAACAACTTCAACCTACAATCTGTTATCAATGTTACTTTGATTGTATAGTTCCTTTGTCTTTGATTTTCTTATTGAACTCGAGGCATGAAATCATCATCCTCTCAATGTTCAATCCATGTTCCTTGAACTGGACCAGACTATCAGAGATACACTTGAGCTCATATATCATATATTGAGTCACATGACTATTGCCATACATTTCCCAATCTCGCTTATCAAGAGGCCATGGATATCCATCTCCTATAGGAGGACAAATCCCATCTACAACACTCACACTCTATCCCCATGTGTGACAGTGCACACAATCATCACCGTTACGGAAACCCTTATTCAGGATCACGTTGGATGATGTCAAAGTACATGAATGACATTTGATGAATGTAATGACTTCAGGTCTAAGAACGACAACCACAACCACAACTATCACTATGAGAGATACTTCTGACTACCATTTCATGGTCTCCATGTATCACTCTCATGGAGGGTCTATCTGACACACTATTCTCTAACATATACTTGTGTGCTTGACTTGATATCACATATCATGACTAATGAGATTCTATCATCAGTCAACACACTCTAGACTTATGTGTTGTAGTTTTCTATTTTTCTTCCATAGTAATATCTAACTAGGGGCATAACAAGAATGTATGTACTCTTATCATACATATGATCTCATTGTTCAGGTCCTCAACCTGAAGACATATGCCATCGAGTAACATCATTCTTTAGACATCTACTATGTATGTGCCATCATCTAATGACTGAGACAGACATAATAGATAGAATTATCTTTATTATTATCAAATTAGATATCTAATGCCACACTCCAATCATCATATGGTTTGCTCTTTAGGCATACATACCAACACCCTAAACTAATCCAACCACTTTTTCATTTTCAAACCTATTCAGGGTCTCAGATCATGATCCTAAACTAATCCAACTTCTTTTTCATTTTCAAACATGTTTAGGGTCCCGGATTATGGCCTAAACTAATCCAATTGTAGACCTCCAAATGGATCGAATACTGAGCAGATACTACTAAATCTGATATTTGAATCTGAAAAAAAAATCAATCTGGTATCTGATCCAATATATGATGGATATCACGTGATAACTTCCAAATCAATCTGATGAATAATATTAAAATTTGAATAAAATATCCAATCTGAATCGAAATCATACATTTAATGTTAATAAATATACTATATATAGAAAATATTGATATTACATTAAATATATATATTTTGATATTTCTATATATAAAAGTATATATTAATAATATATGTATGTATTTGTTGAATTCAATTTTTTTTTCCAGAGTGGATACAACAATATCAGATATCCAATCCAACTTTTTCAAATCTGAAATTTGATATCCAAAATCTGATTTGAATTCTGCAGATTTCAGATATTTTTCAAAATTTCAAAGTCGAATGAAGATCAAATGTGAAAATTTCAGATATCCATTTATAGGTCTATCAAACTGCTTTTTAATTTTCAAACCTTATCAAGATATCAAATTATGACCCTAAACTAATTCAACTTCCTTTTCATTTTAACACCTTTTCAGGGTCTCGGATAATGAATCTAATCTTAGTCAAAATGCATTTTGATTTTAAAACCTATTTAGGATCTTAGACTATGACCCAAAACTAATCCAATCTGTTTTCATTTTTAGATGCTTTCTGGGTCCCAGACTATGACCTTAAACTAATCCAACCATATTTGCAATTGCTAGATCTTTCCAGGGTTTTGGTTCATGACCTAAAACTTAACCATCTCAAAATTTCATTTCAAATCTATTTGGGTCTTGCTCCATGATATAAACTAGACCATGAGCCTCATCCTAAACAATCTCTCCACCCTTCTTTTATCTTCTTTTTTGGGGTCTCTACTCACAACTTTCGACTAAAATCTAGATTGCTGACCTGCCTCATGACCCTGAGTTATGGCTCAAAACTCTAGATTCTTGTATTGAGACCTAGAAAGTTGAGGAGAATCAACAATCTAGAGGACAAAAGAAGAACTGATAAAGGAACACATCATGGAAGATATCTTTCATTGGATAATAGTCTGAACATCCAATCTCAATGCACTATCAGATGCCTTAATCAATCAAACAACTAAAAGTACAATCTCGGGCCAAAAAGCTCACCTTAAGTATAAAAGGTCATCTAAAGTTCAAATGACAATCTTGAAGATACAAGTCCTACCCTTTGGAAAAATTCTCATATTGTGCCTTCTAAAAGATCTAGTGATGCTTTTGAATTGGCCCACTAAAACAAGAGAGAAAAAATAAAAGTAAAGATGGGTAGGAAAGAGGATGGATACTCTTTTTCTCCAAGATCTATTTTTTAGTAGAGTAGTTGCCACTATTTCTCAATGAATCATAGACTCTTGATCCTCATGTCTCACTAATAAACCACACCTACATTCTCTTTTTCACATTCACCTTTTTCTCACTAAGACATCTGTTAGTGGGAGGATCAGACTTGCACTGGTTTCAAAACTAGATCTATGATGGGAGACACTCATCAATACTTTAGGGGAATGGATGATTGGTCAGATATTAGAAACTACCCAAGTCATAGGCTTCCCTTGCTCTAGAGAAAGCATTTACTCCCAACCTTATCCTCACTAATTCAACTTTAGAAGGAAGAGCCATCACACTCACTTTCCATCCTCCATAAGGTTTGTTAGAACATCGTTGATGAGACCAATCTTTTTGGCCTTTCTTGACTAAAAATGGGCGTCAAACTTGGCTCAAGCATGGAGTTCTCACTCTTATCTCAAGCCTTGCCTTGAGAGGGGAAAACTGTTGACACCCCACTTTTTCTCATACAATAGAAATTCATAATTAATGTCAATTCTCGAGATAATGATGGAATCCATTCCACATCCTACCTAGTTTCCACTTTGTTTTGTTAATTTTCCATGTTTTTCACTTATTTAAAACACCCTTTTTGTCCAATTTCACCCATATAAAGCTCTTCGATAAATGAACCTTCTTTTGGATTAAAAGTGCAAATATTCTTTAGTTCTACCTTAAGTAGATAGACTATCTTTTCATAAATTGTCTAGTTGAATTGTCCAAAATAAAAAATTCCCTTCCCACTTGTCTTTTTCTAGCAAAGTTGAGAGATAACCCCAACTTATCTTTCAGTGCAAGTTTTCTCTAGTTTTCATCATAATATTCCTAAAATTAATGGGAAAATTAGAAATTTCATTTGTTTCACACTAGGACACCAAGAGGATCAAAGCCCCCTCAAGTGCCACATTGTTTGATCACCTCAATTCACATGCCATACATAGAACATCAACATAATCCACCTCCTATTTTTGAAGGTTCTATCTAGAATCCCATACCCTATCTATGATTGTAAATAGCCCCATCCCAACATATTTTGGGCCCCTTTTGTCTCTCCTAAAGCTAGAGAAATGACTATCCCTCTCTCTCTATTTTCATATTACATGTGATCAGAGGATCCTCCCTCTGGCACCACCTTCTCTGCTAGATCAATAGGATAGTAAACTACTCTAACTGATGCACATAACTATTGAATCTTCTATATGTTTCTATCGGGTCTGTAATTGCTACACTTAACCTAATCTACTACTGCATCTGATATGTTATTTGTTATAACTACTTTGTTTCTCCTATAATTGTCCCCTTTTACTATTTTTGTAAGAATCATATCTAGTTTTCCAAACATACCCCTACTAGTCATCCTCTAACAGCTTTCGCATCGATCCTGGTCACTGACTTGGATATTATTACACTAGAAAATTCCCTAGGGGTGAAACCCCTAGAGTTTACCATTACTATTGTACAATAATCACCACCTACAAGAGGACGAATCTTATTGTTGTATATTTTCGGATTGGACCCAAAAGACAATGTTTTTAAGAGCTATTTGATCAAAGTAACTAGACAAGAACTAGTATTTAACATAAGATTTGGGCTTGCTTGTTGATTATACTAAGTTGCAAATAGTAAAGGTTGAATTAAATCTTTGATAAATCAATGGATGGAAACATTGGAGTGGAATGGGTTTCACCACTACTACATATCATTCACTGTCTTAGTGCATCATACTAAGTAAGAACATGTATACGTTGAGGCTAGAAAAATCCCCCTTTTAGCATTATGTCTAAACCCAGACAGATATCCCTTTAAGATCGTCTTCATGTTACCTAGAGATCATGCATCTATAGCCTCAAAAAATACCTATCTAAAATTCTCATCAAGGGTTTAACTAGAATGTAATGGATATCCTAGATCTTGGGTTTGAATTTCTATACACTCAAGATCATGAAAAACATGTAAACCTACTGAATCATACAAGCATACAAGTATAAAATGATATATTCTAAACATGCGATGGCTTGTAAAAAAATAGGTGCAGATACAAGAACAAAATTGGGTATCAGAGCTACTCCCCACACCCTAGTGAGGTAACTACTTGCTCATGTAAACAATAGAAGAAACAACATGTGAAAGAAAGAAGAAAATCATGGTCACAAAAGAGGAGAAGATTACAGTCTTGATGTCTAGATGGTCATCTTTGAAGTCTGGAATGATGGTAGTAGATGCAACAAGAGGATCAATCCTCAACATTTGTCTAGGATAGTCCTAAAGGTGTCATCTTTCTTCATGAGTTTTAATTGAGATTCTATGAATAGGTGTATTAGGGTGATGATGATGGAAGTCATCAACTGATGGACATAGGTGTTTTGGAACAAGCCTCAATTGAGGTACAATCTTGGTACCTTGGTGGAAGTGGAGGATCTTCAGTTGGCATTTGTAAACCAATAGTACGGGTCGCTGGTTGCTGAGGGTCGAATATGAGGAGCTAAAGTAGCATCCTGGTGGTATCAATGGAAGATCCCTTTTTCATATTCCTTCCCTCCTTATTTATAGGCATAGGAAAGGATTTGGAGCCCTCCCATCCACCATGGAGTGAGGTATTTGCCACCATAGAGGTGAAGAGGAAGCAACAGAGCGAGAAAGATGAAGGGTTCATGATCTACAATAGCACCATCAGTGGGGAGAAGTCTCACTATGTTCAATGGAGCCATCAGTTGTCGAATGGTCATAGAACGACCATTGAATGGCAATGTAGATGACCCATTGACATATTTGTTGTAGAAAAACCATCGATTGTTGGAGTCAAAATGACCATTGGTTTTCATGAGTTGGAGTGCCATCAGATGTTGGTCATTGGAACAGAAGTGGTTAGGATAGCCATATAGAGGTATGTATTTGGAAGCCATCGAAATGCGAATGTAGGGGAACCATCAGAAGGTGGAAAATATGTTTACAAAGACATATAAATAGATGGATTGATACCAGATACCCACTAGGGGGCTATCGGTATAAGGTTGATGATCTACACTGATAGAGCATCTTCTAATGGAAGGGCAGAATAGTGGAAACTAATGGAGGGGCAGTGCACTTGGAAATCGATGGCTTGATAGGTGATCCAAAATTGGTGGCTACGCATATGATGGAGGAATAGGACCACCACCTCCTACTCTCCACTCATGTTATGAAGTTCAAACCCACCAACAAAACCAAGAATTTCATTCAAAACCTTATAAATTATCATAAATGGTGAAACCCTAAATGCAAGCTAGTTTGAATATAAAATGATGAAAATGAGTGCAAAACCATGCTTAATATAGGACGAGTATGCATTCATCAGTCATTAATGATGGATCTCTGTCGTAGGAGATTGTGAGGTGATTAGGAGCATGACACATTTAAAAGTTAGGACTTTTGGGGCCATGATAGGAGAGTCATGGACATTTTCACCCTCAAAAGTTTGTCCACAATAAAAGTAACCATTTTCACTTGTTTTCATGTTTTCTTTAACTTAACCATCATGAATTTCTTATTCTCCTCACATAGAAATAGTGTTTTAATAGTGGTTAATTTGTCAGGATGAGGGAATTAATTCTTCCCCACTCACAAATAGATCATCAGAAATGATCACTGGTTTTGCTTTTATTTTCTATTTTCTTATCCATCATGAATAACTACTTAGTTTATACCTTGGTTCTCATGATACATATTTTTTTTCTCATTTTCCATTCAAAACATGGTGGCGACTCAGAACAACTTTTTCTTTTATGTGATAGTTTCACTATCAGAAAAGGATAGAGCATTATTCCTTAAATATATTCTTTCCCCTTTTTTGGGAAGGGGGGACACATGGTTAGCATTTATTATCACAATCTATTATACAGGGACTTTGTGGATATTTTTTTATTGTTAACGTGTGTCCAGACTCTAATATTGTTGCCATTAATTTTGGTCAGGATTTTGAGTTTCATGATATGATCGACAATCTGATTTGGTAGCCACTCCTCCAAGAAGCTTAGGCCCCAATGGCCATTGAGGTTGAGTAAGATCCTAACATTGAGATCCAATAGATCATTTTTCAAGGGCTACAGAATGTGGTCCTTCATAATAGGGCCTCCCCTCATCCCTCGATCATCCTAGAATCATATGCTTTGGTTGTTCATGGGAACCATGTACATCTTATCCTCTATAAAACTTTTACCTATCATCACAGTCTTCCCGAGTGTGGATAATTTATTGCTTCTTCTAGGATGATCCTTATCAAAGCATCTCTACATCCTAGAACACCATGACTACTCTTGATTGTTGTTGAGGTACCCTGCATGTTTGAGTAGAGGGCTTGATACTAATCATGCAATGTCTTCAACCCAATATGCCATTGTTCTTATGGAAAGTTACATGGTCCCAACATACCAAAGTAAGGGGGTGGATTTGTGGGTTCCCCCCAAATAAAATGCATAATTGTGCTGTCAATTTTATCACACAGGTGAAGCGACAACACCAATGTTTGCATCTATAACATAATAGATCGCGAACCCTACCCTAGAACTTTGACCTTTTATAATTAGACAAACAAGGATAATGTTTAGACCTAAAAGATGTTTAGTATAGCCGTAATAAGATAATACATGTATAAAATCAACCAAACACATCAAATATGTCACATGAGATAGGTTATGAATACATACATATATATTTTATTTCGTGAAACATAATCATACCCAACTCTTTTGGTGGTAATATTAAGTCATGGAACATAATTGAATGAACAATAGTAATAATATTGAAATAATCTAATAACAAAAATAATAATGGCTGCAAGTACTAATTGTGACATAACTCATTAAAAGAAATCTCATGAGTGGAATGTAAGTTAAGAATCATGTTCCTTGGGTCCCGATTAAATTGGGAGTCAAGTTTCACCTTATTTGCATAATAATAATAATACTTGTAATTTTTAAGAAAGGAAATATGAGTTTCTATAAAAATAGAAAATAAAATATTAAATGACTCCATAAGTGGAAAATAATCTTGGATTCGTAATCTACACATTAAAAAATAGCCTTTGGGTGAATTTTCATCCAATTTGGGAAATATTCGATGATAAGGTGAAGTTAGGAGAGAGAAAGTGTGTAGAACCTTCAAAATATTAACTAAGTATAGAAACAACTTTGACATGTGAAATTATTGGCAAATTCATATCCAACATACTTAATCTAACTTGTAGGTAAAGTTTCATCATATTTGGAGAATACCAGAGTCATTAATGCAAGAGGAAAGAGAAAATGAGAAGTGTTAATTCAATGAATCAAAAGTCTTCAAAAGGGAAATCTAATTGCATAATCGGAATCTACATGCCTTAATTAGCCTCTGTGCAAAATTTCAATTAATTTGGAAGTTGTTTGCACCCTCTTCAGAAGAGAGAGGAAAAGTTACATTAATGCATCCTCACTTTATTCGAATCTAATTTGGAATTACATTTAATGTGTCATGTGGTCAATTTATTTTTGATTTTTTCATGCAAGATCTGGACCATTGGATCCATGAGACAATGACTCCCATTCATCTCCTAGCTCACACCCACAAGGAAAAAGGGAGCAATATATTCAAACTCAATTATATCGCTTAATGCTTGATGGTTTTATGGGATTTTTTGTGCTATAGATTTGGGAGACGAATCTGAACAATTTGAGCCATAAATTGATCATTGGTTTCCATTATTTCAGATTCACCTAATTTTTGTTCTGAGTCTCTCGAAGCCACTACACTTATAAACACTAATGTTAACCCACATCTATAAATAGCTCTACCCGAGCCATCCACGAATCCAAAGAAACACTCCTCTTCTCTCAATTTTCTCACTTGTTCTTTCCTTGGATCTCAATGATCAAGTTTCATGTTCAGGTTTACGATGCTCATCCGTAGTGTTCGACAACACCATTGTCTGAATTGACTAGCTGGGTAAGTTTGTATAGTGTTTCTCGTTATTTCTGCACTTTGGTTTCTCAAATCGTTGTGAATCAGGGATTTTCCCAGTTTCAACCATGTTTTTGCTTCTCGATTCCACAGTAATGGTGCCCGAGTGGGGAAAGAGATGAGCCCCTATGATCTTCCTTGCTTTCCCCTCGCCTCACCTAGCTTCTTTCTTTTTTGCCTGGGGGCAATAACATCCTTTCGCCCATGTTTTCATTTGTGATGATTTCTGCTGATGTGTTTGAGTCAATGGCCAAGCTGGCCATCCTTGATTGGGCCAACTCAGATGCGCAAACCACTCCCCCCTCTCTCTTTTTCTCTCTTGGTGGATAACGTTGACATGGAAATTTCTGATTAGCTGATTTTGGAAAATTCATACCTAATTATCTTGTGATCAGAAAATTGCAAATTAATAATCGCTAGATTCATAAAAATATAACCTATCTAATGGTGAATTTTTTTTTCTGTGATGTTTTAAAAAGGTTAATTTTAATGGACTTTCCTAATTATATAATATCTTACAAAATTCATAACTAAATAATTATAAGTCAAAAAATATAGTAAAATATGTTTTGGAAATTAGAAAATTATAATCTAAATCATGGCATGGTTTTGATAACCTAATTCACATAAAAGGAAAAAGGTGATTTTTAGTGTTTGTGAAATCAATGTAAATTGAACCCTATTTTCACAAACATGATAATAGGTGCTTTGGAGACCTAGACTTGGATCTAGAAGTGAACTTAGACTATTAGACTCTAAAGAGAGGTATGTTTGCATCTCATATTCTTCTGCATTGAGAAATTTACCTATTTTCTTCTTTTTGTTGGTCCTATGGACAATAGCCTACACATTCTCACTTTTTCTTTGAAAATTATGGTTCATGTGAAATACTTTATTTGTTACTAATCTTGTGATCATATTATCCTATTTGGAAATTCTTTTGGACTCTTCCTTATACATTACTCATGGTGGAACATTCTTTGGTAATATATTCTTTTTTGTCCACTTCTAAAGTGGATGTTGATTAGGATCATCTAATCCTACTTTATTTTGTTGTATGTTCTCATATTTCATATTCTCTTTTATACTTGCTTATTCTTTTGATATGCATCATGTGGTGACTGCTAGTATAATGTTACATGTTGTTTTATGTGGATGTGAACATTCCCACATATGAATGTAGATGTTAAAAATTCCTACATTTGAAAATATTTTGAGTAGATGTGTATTTCTAACTCAGGGCATATGTATACAGTTCCTACCAACTCCATATTTAGAGTGGATGTATACAGTTCCACTCACCCCATATTTGTGTGGTAGATGTGTTATTTCCTACCTACATGTTTATATTGTCTAGTATTGTCACAGGTGAAACACATGGATGCTTTGTTCTTATACTTTACTCTAGTTTTTCTCTTTTATGGTTGTTCTTTTCTTTTATACCCCCTTGGGTACTACTTTACTTTTCATGGAAAGCCTTTAGTTTTGATGTCCCTTAATCTATATATTACTCAATTTCCTTTTTAGTAGCTTTTGTTGATGTTACCTTTTATTCTCCTTTTTGTGGGGTATGCTTCCATCCCCAGGTTTAGAGCAAGGAGAGGATAATCAAGGTGGACTTGGACAACAACTTTTGTAGCTTAGGTTTTGGGAGACTTGGAAGAGGTGGTTAGATGATCATCAGCTAGATCCTTATTTGATTAGATAGTTTTCCTTTTGACTCACCCATGTGTGGTGGAGAGATGTATAATTCTATCAAGTTTTGTAATAGTTAGAACTTTTATATTTCGCTGCTACTTTTAGTATTATGATACATACATGTTGAATGAATTGGTCATCATCCCTTTGGTGATTTTTTTTATGTGGCGTTTGGTTCAAGGGATGTTTCCTTTTTATTTATAGTAGGGAGTGGATTCCCTCTGGGATCCCACTCTTTACAGCATGGTATCAGAGCCACTAGCAGTCTGTTATCTAAGTATTTTAATCTTGTCTCCCTTAGGATGTTTACCTTTATATTAGGTTGATTATACCTAGTATCGTTGACGTGTGCAAGAAAACCTTATGGCTAGACAAAACTCATATGCTGAAAACCTAGGAGGTTATGAGACACCCTAGAACCTAAGTATGGGATGCCAAGGATGAACCCTCCATTTACTCCTCCAGAACCTAGGGTTCCTCCTATGCCAGATAGTCAGCCTTTCATGGTTCAAGATACTACAATTGCTCCTACCCTCACTCCTGAGTAAGAGTTGACTATGATGAGACAACTTCTCTCCACAACCATGGTTGGGAAGATGAACAACCCACCTGTTCCCGACAAGACTAAGGAATACTCAATCATGGAATTCATGGAGATAAAACCACCCTACTTCAAGGGTGAAGGAGAGCTAGAGATGGTGGACAAAGATGATAATTGAGTGTTAGCTATAGAGAGGACCTTTGATGGTATGGAATATCCTCCACACCAGAAGGTTAGATTTGTTTCTTATGTGCTTGATGGACCAGCTAGAGTTTGGTGGAATGGAATTGCAAGGACTCATGATATCTCTACCATGACCTGGGAGCAGTTTTTGGTGCTCTTTTGTGAGAAATATGTCTGCATTGCTGCTCTAAAGAAGAAGAAAGATGAGTTTTATATTTTTAAGCAAGGTTCCTTGATTGTTTCTTCTTATGTGCTAAAGTTCATGTTGCTTGAAAGATGTGTTGAAGGATTACATGAGGAACATAGAGAGGACCTAATCCTACAAGGAATCAACTACAATGTAGGTCATGCTCTTATTATAAGACTTCCTTTGGCCTTTCAAAATATGGTGGATAAGGCCTTAGCCATGGAATCATATCCCGATTTCTAGTCACACAAGGAGAACAATCATAATAGGAAACACCCTGAAGGTGATCGTCGATCAGAGGACTTTGTTTCTTGAGGAAAGGATAGACTACCGATATGTCATTACTGCAATGAAACTGGACACATCCGATCTAGGTGCCCCAAGCTTCATAATGGACAATTACCTACTCAACAACAAGCACCTCAAGTACCTCATCAGAATAATGGTACTAATAATGGTAGAAGTCTTATGGAGAGATGAGATGGAAGAGTTTTTGCTCTGGATGGTGAAGAAGTTTATGAGGATGAAAAAAATAAGGGTAACCCATAGTTCTATAGTTAGTCTTTACAAATTATGTTTCCTTTTTGCATGATGCTTGTGTGGATGAATGTAAGGAAGTATAGTGGAACCCTTTGGATATAAGAATAGTATAGACTTAGTAAGATGATTCATTTAAGGGGTGGTGAATAGTTGTTTTCTTATATGTGGATGTTTTGATTTTGAGGACGAAATCCC
This sequence comes from Alisma plantago-aquatica, assembly GCA_963693085.1. Classification (NCBI taxonomy): domain Eukaryota; kingdom Viridiplantae; phylum Streptophyta; class Magnoliopsida; order Alismatales; family Alismataceae; genus Alisma; species Alisma plantago-aquatica. The sequence continues at coordinate 689,720,456 of OY856409.1, forward strand.
TTTAAGGGGTGGTGTTTTGTTTAAAGGATCCTGACTTGGGTTTTGGGTTGGCCTTTTTTGTTTTGATTAAGTAAGTTTCTTATAACTTTAATCTAATCCTTTGAGGTGTTTTGTTATCATGTGACATGTTTATGTTTCAAGTTTGGCTTTGTTTTAATGTTGTTTGAGCAATGATTGCTTATTTTGGACCTAAGTACAATTTACCCAAGATGAGGGGTTATCTTATAATATGTCACATGATGAGTGTGCTCTTAGTGCTTTAGCATCATAAGAGATAGAATGATGCTAAGGGGTTCCTTGTGGAGAGCTTATGTTTCAAGTTGAGGTTTTGTGGATGATGCTTGTGTTTTATGTGCTAGTTTTGGTGTAAATTGCAATTTACCTGAACTAAAGGGTTAACATGCAATTTACCACCTCTATAGTGTTCCTTCTCTTGTTTGATATCATCTATAGGATAAAGGAAGAGGCGGGCACGTTGTTTGGGACTTAGTCGTGTGGTAACATTTTTGGTGAATTATAGAACACATGAGTGAGATGTGTTTTGCTCTTAGATATGTTATATCATGTTAGAGAACCTTAGAGAGGCTTCCTATCAATTTGTGAGGGTGTAGGGTAGTGTCCTATCAGTTTGTGAGTGTGTAGGGTTGTGACCTATCGATTTGTGAGTGTGTAGGGTTGTGGCCTATCCGTTTGTGACTGTTTAGGGTTATGGTGTATCAGTTTGTGAGTGTGTGGGGATATGGTATCGGTTTACTGAGACCATGAACTTGGTAGGAGACTAAGAGGGTGACATCTAGGCTAGACCTTATCACCATGTCTTGCATGTTGTTGTATGTGGTCCTTTTTCGTGGACAAGTGTCACCTAAGATCCTAAGGTGATGACACCTCTCCTTTGATCTCTCTTTCTTCCCCCAAGTATATAAGCCCCTCCTTCTTCACACAAGTAAACACTTTCATCATTCTTGTTCCTCTCCTCTTGGTGTACGAGCTTGGGAGCTTATGGAGCTAGAGGAAGTCCCCATGTAGCTTGAGAGGTCAAGTTCCTTGTTGATGGTGATTCCTTGTTCAACTTCCATCTGGGTAGTTATGTTTCTTTGATGTCCATTTCTTTGTGCTCTCTTCTTCATCTTCTTCTTCCTCTCTCGGCCATGGATCATATCTTGGATAAAGGATGATTAGGACGTCGTACTCTCCTTATTTCCTTTCTTCTTGACCTATCATAACCTTGGCACCTTCTTATTTCTTGAAGTGATGTTGAGGTCGAGTTGGGACTCTTGATGGACTATCCTCCACCATGAGAACGTGTGCTTTGGAGCTTTGATCATGGATCTTGAACCCTTGAAGAAGACATTCTTGAGGTGGGTTATAAAACTTTTAGCCTTCTTTGTTATTTTCACTCTTTCATGTGTTTATGTTGTTTCTCATCTCTAGATCGTGTATCTCATGTATGTTAGTAGATTATGATGATCTTGAGAACTATTTTGATGAAGGAATTTCACTTAGTTGCTATCCATATCTTACACCTTCTAGCAATGACAATAGATGGACTAGTGGTCGATCTTCCTAAGGTTGAAGATGACAAAGTCGACACATACACTAAGTTGTGAGTGGTAGTCATGACTAGTGGTGTTGAAATCGACACATCACGTGACAAGTCATCATGACTTGGGGATGTTGATTAATATGATTTGATGGGTGCTAACTCGTAATTCCCTAGAGATTCCTAAACATGTACATTGGCTAAACTGATATGTTGACTAAAACCAACATGCTTTGAGGGTGTTAGCCTGTCATGACCATGAGGGTACCTTGTGGGCTGGTATGCTTTGAGGGTGTTAGCCCATCATGACCATGAGGGTACCTTGTGGGCTGGTATGCTTTGAGTGCTAAATCATGATGACCTTGGTTGAGTCAGAGGCCGACATGGCAAACCCTAACCCTAATAACCCATCACACCTAGGGTTGCCTATCACCCTTTCAAGTAAGGTTTCCAGATACACCTCATGTGTGGTTAACCAGTATACCTCATGTGCGGTTAACCCAACATCCTTTCAATTAGGGTTAAACTGACACGTCCTAGTAAGGTTAACTCTTGTGCCCTGCATAGAGGTAATTAACATGTTATGGTGATGATAAGTCACACCCTATGGAAAGTGTCAACCCAACACCATAATTGTTAAACCAATATACCTCATGTGTGGCAACCGATACACCACAAGATGGTCTAAATTGATATCCTTGGATGAGCTCACTCGACACACCTAGATATGCTAACCCAAAACACCATATGTTGTAGTCAAGCAGACACACGTGGATGAGGTGAAATCGATATCACATGATAAAGGGTTGAAGGGTATGCTCGGATACCCAATGATGTACACATATGAGCAATGCATAATATAGAAGAGTGTTGTTTTGGATAATGTATGATCAATATTAATTGCTTCTCCTAAAACTAGTTACCCATAGGATGATGTTACTATGAGTGATCCATAATTAACTAAAGAGCTTAGCCCTAAACTCTGCAACAATGTGTGAAGTAATGGATGTCGGGTTCAGTGGTTGAATATCCATATGATAACCTTAATCATGGAAGAGTATGACCCATGTGCTCATCTTAATGAAGGTTTATAATTCATGACAAGTGTCTACTAAATTCTTTTTCATATAATCTTAACTTGTGAAGTGAGGTTAATGACACAACTATGTGAATATATATGATGGTGATGAAAAGCTTTGTTGGAATAAAAGGTGACAACATTTGCATAGAAATCATATAAACAAGTCTAATGATCTAATAAGTGCCTTGTGGATAGTTTGAAGTGAAACCCTCTAGTTGTAACCTATGGTTTGACTTCCCTTAATATAATATGTGGTTAATGATTTGTAAGAAATAATAATGTATGGGTCAAAAAATGATGAAACATTATGAATGGTGCATGATCAACATGTTTACATAATGCAGGGTTGTAATACATATGTACATGTATGCTATGGTGGTACCTAGTTCTAATGACACAATAATCTATGCATATCTAACTAATGTTGTTCAACCTAAATCAGATTAATAAAGGTGGGAATTGGTGTGATTAGGGTTTGTTGATGTAACCATGAGGTAAAACCCTAATTAGCTACATATATCAAAGTATTGACCCTAATTCTAAAGGTAGGTCATATTATTGAATGTATGTGAATAGAAAGTATGATATTGTACTCTCTCTCTTATTTATGTACTTTAACCTGGTCAATTAATGGGGTGTTATAGTTAATGAATACTATGAAGGTGGTTAAATAATATAAAGCATTGACTATACGTCTCGGTAAGGGATCAGGGAAAGGATGAATATGTGAATATGCATTGCTTGTCTTATTTAAAAGTGTTGATTGTGTTGAAACGTATTCTCTCTATGATTATATAATAGTAACTTTGTCACAAAGATGAATGTAATAGCTAATGATTTCCATGGCAAGTACATGTGATGTGGCATAAGTGATGATTGGCATAAGTATTGTTTATATGCCAATGAGGCATGATGAGATAACCATGAATAATAAGTATGATGTGATGGGTCTTAGAACCTGGAAAAGGCTTAGTGCCTATTTGAGGTGATATCCTTGGGTACTTGAATGAGGGATTGATATCCCATACTGATGTGACATTGGTGATAGCCTTGAGAGGTTGTGTAACTGTGGTGATGGTATTGTGAATGGCAATGACACATGCATTATCTGGTGATAATGTAACAAGCTCACACCTTATATGTTCACATATGTTGAAAGTGTGTTATTCCCTTATTTTATAGAATTTGCTATGGTTTTATACGTTGTAACTTGATTGATGCTAAAAGACACTTTAATTGGTCTAATTAATCAAGTGGAATCTAATAATGTAGCTTGCCATGTGCCATAGATCCATTCCAGTGTCAGTTTTATTGCTGGATGGTGAAACGAGTTCAACTCGGAGCGCATATTTTTGAATATGTGGGGTGCAAGTTGAGTATTCCCTTTCATCCTTAATATCAAGTTGTGTGAGATGACCATGTGTGAGCTGATCTCAGTGTGATATGGATGGCCATGTGTGAGCCACTCCTTCTTGATAGAACGGTCATGCATGAGCATGTTCTCCTAGCTCCCTTACTTGTACCAAGGTGGGCTAGATGTTATATCATTGATCATGCATGATCAAACCCCTTTGATGTGATTGTATGTCACTTTTGTAGTTGAATGATATGTCTATATGGTGTACTCATGTACTGACCATGAGGTCTGGGAAGGTTATGGATTCTGGCTCTTCCATTTACCTTGTATGACACTAATTTCGACTTAGTAGTGGTCGGTTGGATTTGGGTAGTACGACTAAAATTCTTAGGGCACAATAAACTCGTAAACAACCGTGTAGCATACTCATTTAGGATCAAATATGGCAACATTGGTTGAAGCCTTGCCTTGATTTTATGCTATTTACTTTATAACATCCATACATGTTCTTCATATTCCTTTTTAATGTATTAGTTGTTCTACTACTCAGTAGAAAGTGCATATTACTACTCTATTTATGTTATCCATGAGATATATATCATTTAGTTAATCATGTTCAACCTGCTCAGTATGTTAGTCTATCTATTTAGTTATTTGTGATAATAATAGAGTTGGCAGAGAGTTATATCTCTTACTGGGACTTTTGTCTCACCCTGTTGGTTAAAAATCTTTTAGGTGGATGTGCATGCCATGCTAAAGATCAGATAGCTAAGTATATATATATATATATATATATATATATATATATATATATATATATATATATATATATATATATATATATATATATATATATATATATATATATATATATATATATATATATATAAAGAGGAACTACATGTGGTGGATCATGATATATGAATAGTGTCTAGTAATAGAGTCATATTTGTCATCCCTATACACTCAGGCCCTTGGGGGTGTTCTCAAAGTGTTTTGATGATATGATGATTGACATGTGGTTTTTGGCTTGTGTACCTTTGGCAATATGTACATGTGGAATTATTATCTTATGTAACCAGATGATTGGAAAATAGTGATGTAGCACTCTGAATATATGTTATGAAATGCAAGTGTTGGTTCTTGTATAATAAATCTCATCCCATGGTGTTTGTTGCAAATCAGTTTTAATTTACTATGATTTTTGGTAATCTGGTGTTAATGGTTGATCGTGGTTTAAGTTTTTAGTAATCTCTCATTGTGTGGTAAAGGGTGTCACATGTTGTAACATACTAGATCTCAAATTGTACCCTTGAACTTTGACCTTTTGGACTTAGCCAAACAAGGATAAGGTTTAGACCTAAAAGATGTTTTGTATAGCCCTAATAAGCTAATACATGAATAAAATCATCCAAACACATAAAATATGTCACATGAGATAAATGATGAATACATATATATCTAATTTCCTACAAGACAATCATACCCAACTCTTTTGGTGGTAAATATTAAGTTATGGAACATAATTGAATGAATAATAGTAATAATAATAAAATAATGTGACAACAAAAATAATAATGGCCACAAATATTAATTGTGACATAACTCATTAAAAGACATCTCAAGAGTGGAATCTAAGTTAAGAGTCATGTTCCTTGGGTCCCAATTAACTTGGGAGTCAAGTTTCACCTTATTTACATAATAATAATAATAATACTTGTAATTTTTAGGAAAGGAAATCAAAGTTTCTATCCAAATAGAAAATAAAATATTAAATGACTCCAAAAGTAGAAGGTGAAGTTAGGAGAGAGAAAGTATGTAGAACCTTCAAAATATTAAATAAGTATACAAAAAACTTTGACATGTAAAATTATTAGCAAATTCATATTCAACATACTTAATGTGACTTGTGGGTAACGTTTCATCAAATTTGGAGAATCCTAGAGTCATTAATGCATGAGGAAAGAGAAAATAAGATTTGTTAATTTAATGAATCAAAAGTCTTCAGAAGGGAAATCTAATTGCATAATCAAAATATGCATGACTTAATTAGCCTATGTGCAAAATTTCAATTAATTTGGAAGTTGTTTGCACCCTCTTTGGAAGAGAGAGGAAAAGATACATTAATGCATCCTCACTTTATTCGAATCTAATTTGGAATTACATTTAATGTGTCACGCGGTCAATTTATTTATGATTTTTTGGTGCATGATCTAGACCATTGGATCTGCAATCCGATGGCTCCCAATCATCTCCTAGCTCGCACCCACAAGGAAACAGGGATCATTATATTCAAACTCAATAATCTCACTCTATGGTTGATGGTTTTACGAGATTTTTTGTCCTATGGATTCGGGAGATGAATCCACACAGTTTGAGCCATAAATCTATCATTGGTTTCCATTATTTCAGATCAAGCAGTCACCCTACCAATGACTTCTATAGAAATTATAAGTATTCTTAGTGATGAATTTATGGGACATGGGAACTTCAAGAAATTTCCCTAAATTGTGATGACCTAGAAGCCACTGATCATCCTGATCTTCCTCTTCAGGGCCTGGTCTAGAATTTTAACAAAAAGACTCTAGTTTTAATGATCGATACAGATTGATCTGAGTTAAATTTGAGGGATCGAAACCATTCTTTGATGATCTTCATATGTGCTACACTAGCATGCACAAATAGGATTAGGTTGTTAGTGAAGTAGACATGTGAAATCCTGGGTCCATTGGTTCCAATCTTTACAAGTTTCTAGTATCCTATGGAAACTTTTTGTTGGATCAACTAGAATAGTCTCTCAAGGAAGAGAACAAACAAGTACGGTGATAGTGGGTTACCTTGTCTAAGGCCCCTACTTGCTCTAAAGGATTTGGTTTTCTCCACCTTCCATATAGTAGATGTTTCACCTCCAGAAATAGACATCATGATGTATGTTATAGTGTTTTGGGGTAGACCCACTTGAAATATGGTTCCCTGATGAAGTCCCATGACATCTAATTGTATGCCTTAGTAAGGTTGATTTTTATAACCCTCATCTTATCTCTGTTACTTCTCTTCATAGAATGAATAAGCTCTTATATTAATATGATATTATCAGTTATATGACGCTCGGGAAAAAAGCTACTTTGAGACTTGGAAATCTAGTTTGGGATGAAAGGCTTGAGTATGTCCACAATTAATTTTGATGTGATTTTAAGATACACATTATTCAAGGATATAGGTCACATTTTCTCACATTTCTCGGGCTTTAAGACCTTTGAAATGATGACTATGGTTAAATTACATAGTTTATCTGGTAGGATTCTAGTAGTGAGGGAATGAGTGATAGTTCTACATATTTTAGATGCCACAATACTACAGTTTTCTTGAATGAACGTGATGTTGACACCATCTGGGCTGGCAGTCTTCACTGAATTTAGAGACATAATGATATTTTGCATCTCTGTAATTTTCGGGAAGGAACTAATTTTGGCAAGATGATCATCACTCAGAGAATCAAAGGAGCCTGGGAACTCAACCACATTGGGAGAGGAACTATTCAAGGGACTTGTGAGAATATCTTCAAAGTGCTTGACTGCCATACCTCTCAATTCTTTCTCATTCATGATCCACCCCTCTTTAGAGTTCTTAAGGGTGGTGACCTTGTTTCTCATGACTCTTTGGTTAATGTAGCTAGGGTAATATTTCAAGTTGTTATCACCATATGTTACCCAGTTAATATGCCTTTGATGTTTTAGATCCAGTTCTTCATCCTTCAATATTCTATCTAGCTCAACCTACAATTTGGAGCATAGAGCTTTCGATATATCATTATACTTTATAGAAAACTTAGTCTAGAGTACATTAATGTTATTGATGATGCGGTCCTTCTACTTCTTTTTACCCTTCCTATATTTTCTGTCCCAATCTATGTGATCCTTTTCGCTGCTTGAAGAGCATAGTTGAAGTTCTACTCTTCTTTCAGGAGTTATTTAGCATGATGGAGAAATCTACATTTGACTTCCATGACGCTCTAGTGATGAATCTAGGGGAAAAGGTTTATTTAGATAGTAATTTCACCAATAGCAAGCAATGGTTAGAGACAAATTGTGGAAGATGCTCGACTATCGCATTAGGAAGTTGTGTATATACACTCTATTTTCTGCGGCCCTATGGAGACGTTGTTGCAACAATCCATGGCTATAAGTATACCTCATCGCAGAGAAACCCATGTCTGATAGGTCAGCCTCCATCAGAGTGCTGTAGAAGGTTCCTTCTTCAGAGTAATTGTCGTGATCGCTACCTCTCTTCTTGCTTGGATCAAGAGTGGTGTTGAAGTCTCTCAAAGGAAACCAAGGATCTTTGAATTTTTTTTCTCGTGTCTATTAGATGTTTCCATAAGAGTGTATGTGTGTTGATCTGTGGGCTTGAATAGATGAAGGATATGAAGCATTAATTGTTAAATCTACAAGTGATAGATTGAATGTGGTTACAATTACCTCCACATTGTGTTGATCCGTGTTCCAGTACAGTCAAATACCTCCAAAAAGATCTCTAGCCTCTACATGATATGATTTGGCATAGTCAATATTCCTTATAGTTCTAGTAGTCTCCTGGTTGCTAACTCTTGGTTCCGGTTGAGTGGTAATTTTGGGTTTATGTGTCATGATGATATCATTAAGTGCAAAACACCTATCATCAATGTCAATCCCTTGGGTGTTACAGAATAAGAAATCAATCATCAACAACAAGACCAAGAGAGGTGACTGGGGAGTTATTAAGTAATGTGACCACTAGACTCAACTTCCATACCATTCCCCCCATGTATCTTCTTATCAATAGAACCCTCAACATTTAGGATATTTAACCTTGGTCTCTTCCTCATGTGCTTGTATGGTGGAAGGGTTATAGGATTTTACATCTTGGCACTACTACCCTTAATTTTCCTCCCCAGTGGTAGGGGTTGTGGGTTTATGATGTTTATAGTGTTCGATGCTTCTTCCATAGTAGGGTCCCCTCCTACTTCTCCACTCTATATTTCTACATCTTCTTCAATCTAAAATTTAGCAACCATGGACCCTCCTTCTTTATTAATATTAAAAGTGTCGCCTGAAGACTCCTCATTAGCATCTGACCTGTTTGTGCCTTCTTTGGCTCTCTCATCATCTTCAATCATGATCATTGCAACCACTTTATCTTGTTGCATTTTGTGAATAACCTCATCTATGGAAGAATGGACCACCTTATGATTCTTATCCTTATTTATGACTTCAGATATATTGGTGTTGTCCTTCATCTTCTCCTTGGAGTTGTTGGTTATGTCCTTCAAGATATCCCACTTTTGATCTTTAGTATCAATATTCTTATTAGGTTTACACAATTTAGTTGTTTTGTTGATGTTTGTGCTTGTATCCTCCCACCCATATTCTTCTTCTATGCCCATGGGCTGGGTTTATGAGGGTTCTTCATTTTCAAGGATCGCAAACCTGTTATTGTAAGTTGCTGCGTCCAGAGGCTTTTTGATGTGCTTCGCATGCTTAAAGCCCCACCTATGCTTGCCTCCTTTACCTCTTTGTTGTTCTCATCATCTTCTCATCTAGTTTCACTTCTGTTTACTTCAATTCTCTTAGTTTGATCCTATAATTGTGATTGGGATGTCTATTTTGATTGGCAATGCTTAGCATTGTGCCCAACTTTACCACATATGGAGCATATCTCAGGTGCAACCTCATATTCCATGTGAGTCTGATTCTCTCACCATAGTTGGGATGTCTATTTTGATTGGTATTGCTTAGCATTGTGCCCAACTTTACCACATATGGTGCATGTGTCTGGTGCAACCTCATATTCCATGTTATATTCAATATTATTAATAAGGATCGAGGAACACAATGTTTTAGTAGTATCAATTTCAATTGCAACTCTAGAAAATTTACTTCGACACCTAAAAGAAATGCAGCTATTGACCTTGATTAACCTTCCCAATGCCAGGATTATATATTCAAATAGGGTAGAAACATAAATATGCAGTGGTAGATCCATGATGCTAACCCAAGTTACCACATGTTTTGGCATTTGTTCAAAGGGTTTAAAGGCCAGGACCAGTCCCATACACTAGGCAACATCTAAATAACTTCAACTGTCCTATAATCATTGCCATCTCATATTTTTTCCTATATAAGAGTTGGAAAAAATAATGCCCCATGTTTAGTTTGTACACATTAAATCTTCCTTTAGGGTTCTACAAAAATTTGGTTTCGGTTCTCATGGTCATGAAACCAACATTCTCTCCCAGTATCATGATCACAACAACATACATCTAGGGACGTGCTAAGTCATATTCTACTTTAGAGTTAATGAAGATGGTCTAGATAACCCCTCACCTAAGATAGTTTGACTTCCCTGTGATATATGTGATCTTCAAACAACTTTTCTAGAAATGCACATCCTTCTTGCTCTGAGCTCCTCCATGTGAACTGGATCCTCCCACCATGTCACTGAAGGAGACAATTTGTCCAATTCATTTCTTACCCATATCAACGACCATTCGACTATTTGGGTACTTTTTCCTTTGGTAGGAACATGTCCATTCCCATCCTCTCTTGTTCTTGCTACTTCTTTACCCTCATATCCTAGTGAGCCCATCATCCCTACAAACTGAAAGTCGATTTTAACTACATATATTGAAACTCAAACTCCTCATAAAGTGCTACCTCCACCTCCTCCTGGTATTTTATCAGGTACTTTACGTCGGCCTCCCATATAATGTGAAGAGCATTTCATTACTCTAGTAACACCCCCTCGCTGCGTCCATGGCCCCTTGCGTCGAGAGGGGATCGAGGGGGAGACGTGGTGGTGCATGTAGAAGGGGTAATACATACATCTCTATACATATATATATATATATATATACATATTTGTGTGCATATATATATATATATATTCATGTAAGTGTTATGTATATTTTTTCTATGTTAAGATGCAAGGGCAATAAATATCCAAATGAGCTCAAATTTTTTGGTGTGTTTATCTCATCATCATAGATCAACATTGTAAATTTACTTTTCTTATTTGTATTTTATTGTATAGATATAGACATTAAAAAAATTGATTTCTATGAAGAATCGGTTATATTCTAGTCTTACTCTTTATATATATTAATATATACAAACACACATATATTTCATATGTTATATATATATTTATATATATTTCTATATATATACATATACATATAGATACACTCATAGATCTATTATACATATATGGGTGTGTAAATATTTTTTTTGTGTGGATCAAGTAATATGACATCAGTCATTCACATTATGGTTGTCCTTGTGGATGAGCACCTCAAGAAAAAATGAGCATGCCAATGCTAGGTAAGACCCTCCAGGTTCCTTCAAAAACCACTTTTCTAATAGAACAGCCGGTGCTTTAGCCTTCCTTTTAATCTTCTATAAGGCCACCAACTCGATCTCTCTCTTGGAGTGCTGAATTCTTTGAACTAAGGATCTATGCTTGCTCAGACATGTAGTTGTATTATGAATGAAGTTGACATCTAACTGGGAATATGTAATGTGGTCTCACCTTCCAAGAATCTAGGTACCTATAGCTTTTATGCTCGATAAAATTGCCAACAACTCCCTTTCAAGTGGATGGACCACAAGAACTTTTGTGCACCACCTGTGATCCACCTCCCTTCGTCATCTCAGGACACATATATAAAGTTGAGGGCATTAGAAGTGTTGTGCAAGGCTACTTCCACTACGACATTAGTCACTCCCTTTAGAGGGGGTACCCATCTTTCTTCCAACGCCTATTGTTGCTCCAGGGCAATGTCCTTTTTGGATGAATTAATGCCTTTGACATAACTTCTTATCTCAGTAGCAATCTTATGTAGGTTCACTCTCTTATTTACAAACACATGAGCATTTCTTTCATTCCAAGCTTTCCAGCACATAGGCATGAATAGCGTGCACCACTCATTATTTGCCCTAGGCTGCTGCAGATTGAGTAGTACCCATTCCTATGTGTTACTTGAAGTGTAGAAGTCTAATGATAGGTTTGATTTCAATAAACTCCATAGAGATTGGATCATGAGGTAATCACGAACAACATGGAGACACGATTCCTCATCAATGTCGCACCTCTCACAATATCCATTATCTGTCATTCTCCTTATTTTCCTCATATCATTGGTTTGGATCCTATCATGGTTTAGAATCCACAAATGCATCTTCACTCGATGTTGGATGCTTTGCTTCCATATGCTACTCCAATCTCTAGTAGTATGCACTATTTTTTCCTTAGCGAGCTCTTTATACTTCTTCTTCACTAAATATCTACCATGTAGGTGATCGGCTAGTAGTGCTCATCTGCCCCCAACTTTTCCTTTGGTGTGGGGTGTGATACAATTTCCTTGGCAGAGTCATTTTCAAAGTAGTGTTGGATAAACCCTATGTCCCATTGATCATCTTAAATCACCATGCTTGAAACATTCAAGTCATGCAATTCATCAGGTATGGTTAGACCTGTTTTCACAACCGGTACCCGAGCCGACCTGAGCCATCGGTCTTCCCATATGAAGGTACCACATCTATTTCTTATTGAAATTGTTGTCTACTGTCTAGAAATTTTCAAAAGGCCCTGAATTCCCCTCCAGGTCATTGAAGCCACTCCTTGGTGTGAATCCTTTAGTCTGTATTTGGCCACAATCAGTGGTTCCTAGACATAGTTGGACTGACTTAATGGCTTGTCTACTATCTTCATGAGTACAGCATCATTGAACTCACTAGTCATCCACATCCCTAATCCCCCTTCATGTTTGTCAGCTAGCAACATGTTCCAAGCTAGTAGGTGAGTTGATTTCCTTTCCACAATTACACTCATTACAAAGTTTCTAGTGATCGGATCGAGTTTGTCACATATACAAATACATATACGTATACATAAACATACACATATACATATACATATACATATGCATATATATATATATTATACATTTATGTAAATTTATATGTGCATATATATAATATATCAAGATATTATGTAGAAATGTTGTCTGAGGGATGTCTTTTTGATGCTCAGATATAATTGAGAGATTAAACACCACTTGTTTATATGTAAAATTTTCAAATTTAATACATAATGAAGAATAGACACTATACATTTTTATTAAAATTTATATGAAGATGTATTTTTGTTCTGTGTCCAACTAATATAAATTATTAGACTTTTTACAATCTATGTAATTTGAGCAATTAATTTATTTTATTTTCTCAAAAGGAGTATGCCCTCCCTAATATAAAATCATTTTTAATAAATGAATACAATTTTATATTTTTGATACTAATGAATTTTAAATTATGAAGAAGTTTAAAAATTTTGAGGAAAAATTATTATAGAACTAAAATATGTTACATTGTAATGCTAAGATTGTGTGATGCTACGTACATGTGGGTAAAACTCTTATTCAACATGCACATGTTATGAGATGAAAGCAAACTATGACCTTTTCTAAAATAATTAGGATATTAACACCCATTTAAAATTGATTCCCAAACTATCATTTTTTTTCAAAAAGTCAACATGTTGGCACCCTTTCAGAATCGATTTCCACACAATCATATATCAGATTGTATGTGTCATCTATTTTGATACATTTATTTTTCTGACTTGTGTGTCATCTAGTTTGGTGCATTCTTCCTAGGAAAATGAACGCACCCAAATTTTGGCGCATTTAATCCAATAAAGAAATTTTTATTATAAAAAGTAGTACATGGTATCATTATATTTTAAAGTATACTTATTTAATCGTAAAGATTAACATCATTATGATTGGTTTATATATAATGTAAGATACACTAGTATGTACATTCAATGGTTAGAACAATATATATTTATATTAGCACAATACTTATGTGGTGGATACGATTAACATAACATTTATATATTTGGTTCAGTATATAAATAAATATATGTACACATCTACAACAATACACGTTAACCCATATCTATATGTTCATATCATATTAAAAAAATGCATACAAATATATGTATATATAAGACTTGAAATGATATAGATTTGTTAATATATAATTTCTAATATTTGCATAAAATTGATTTATATTTACATACAACCGAAGTTACAAATCAAAGTTATGTATATTGATATTTATTTTAGTTGTGTAAATGTATATATTTGTGTGTCCACTTGCTAATATATACATAAATGATGTCAATCAATTTACAATTGTGTACATATATATTTTATTCGATGATATCATAGTTAAAAAACATTTTTTTGATTGAATGTGCCATTCATTCTAGCACATTTTTAGTGCGTTCATTTTTCTAGGAGAATGTGTCATCTATTTCAGCACATTCATCCAGATAAAATGAATGCTCCATATGGATGACACAGTACTCATGCGGAAAAGAGACTAATTCAGGAATCGATCTTGGATGTGTTAAACTTTGATTATGTTTCATACATTTTATGCAGATGTAACCGGTTCCAAGTGCGAGTAAAGGATGAGGGTTGGTGGTTGGTTGACAGCCAGCCATAAAAAATTTGTCACTCTTTCTATGACGTGGATCCTTATAAAACTTTCATTGGACTGTCCCTACCTAGAGACATGTTGCAGCACTCGAGTGCAGTGATAAACATGTAAGAAGTTTTGGCACAATGGTACCTGGTTGAATTGAAGGACAAACAAGGGCTTTCACATCTTGGACGGGTGTGGATAAAGAATCTAGTCACGCTGTATTGTTATCTGTATGTAGTGAAAAATGTGTAAGTATTACCACATCGTGGACGAGTGTGGATAGAAGTTAGTCCCACCACATCATTGCCTGAATATAGTGAAAAAGGTGCAAGGGCAACATTTTCGATGAAGGCAGGTACAGAAGCAATAAAAAAAGATTAGAGTTGGATCTTAGAATATTATCTCTTTGACAAGAAAAATATTTGGAGATAGTGGATACCATGATGAGAAAAAGTCAATATACCTTACTTGCAAGAAACCAAGTGGACATGGAAATGTTGTAGAGAGATTGGAGACACAAGATACAAAATATTGTATACTTGTATTGATACATATATAAATGGTGTAGGTATTATTGTTGATAAGAGTTTAAAAGATGATGATGCCAAGATCACGGGGATGGGTGATAAAATCATAACTATCAAGGTTGTTCTTAGGAAAAAGTTTTTTACATTATCAGTACTTATGCCCCCCAAGTTTGCCTTCGTGAAGAGGCTAAGAAAGATTTTTGGGATGACATGGATGAATTGATGTAGGGAATACTGATAGATGAGAAGATCATTATTGGGAGTAATTTAAATGGCCATGCTGGGAGTAGCAATGTTGGATATGAGAGAGTTCATGGTGGTTTTGGGTATGGTAGCCGAAACGGTGAAGGAGAGAGGATATTAGACTTTGCAGTTGTATATGATATGAGTTTGGCAAACACTCATTTCAAGAAAAGAGAATATCATAAGATTACTTTCAAGAGTGGGCACAATTTTAGCCAAATTGGTTATCTTCTTACGAGGTGAGTGGATCGTAAACTATGCGAGGATTGTAAGTGATTCCTAAAAAAGATCATGACCCATCCTAGGTTGGTGGTTTTGGATATTGACATGAAGATCTATGAAGGCAAGTATAATAGAAACCAAGATAACATGATCATGTGGTGGATTCTTAAAGGAGAAAAGAAATTGACTTTTCATAATAAATGCATCAAGGAGGGAACTTGGAACTTGGAGTCTAATGTTAATACTATGCGGCATAACATGAGCTCCTACATAACAAAAATTGCCAAAGAGGTTTTGGGGGAGTCCAAAGGTTGTGGGCCTCCACAAAAAGAGACTTGGTAATGGAATGATGAATTATTATTTTTTTTGGTACAAATAGGGTGGGGTGCCTCTTTACTAATTTGGGAAAAAGGGTAATTACAGAGTATAACTACCAAAAGGAAAAAAGGAGGTTGTAAGATACAACCCCCACAAAGAAAAAAGAAACTGTACAGATTGTAAAGAACTATCTATACAATGCTAAAGCAGAGAAAAATCTTTGATGCAGGTGTTCCAGAAGTCTTCCATCTCCATGCAGGAACCCTCGAACACTCTTCTATTTCTCTCTAGCCACAACATGTAAATCATGCAGTTGGAGAGTAATTTATCCTCTCCTCTAAGCAACAACAGGTCATCCTGGCTTCTGATTAGAATATTGGACTTCCTCAAGAACAGATCCCACATGCCTCTAGCATAAGAAAAACTGAAGAAGAGATGCTCCCAGTTCTCTTCATGAGCTTTACAGAAACAGCATCTAGAGACGATATAGAACCCCATCCTTTTAAGATAATCAGCAGTAAGAAGCTTTCCAAGGAAAAACTTCCACAAGAAAATAGACCACCTCTTGGGCATACCATCAGACCAAATCCAAGAACCCCATGGTACATTCTCCCATTTAGTTCTACAAATAGCCCAACCATCCTTCATGGTAAAGGAGGAACCCCCTCTAAACAGAATAGCATCTTCAGAATTAGAGTGGATGGTTTTCTTGTTGAGAACATCCCTTAAAGCATCAACACCTCTGACATTCGGAATGATCCATTTGCCATTCTCAATAAAGGAGCCAACTCTAACCAATCTGCCTCTCCCCACGTGAAATACAAGCTGGGGGTCAACGACATCAATAAGTCTAACACCATCATTGACCCAAGGGTCAAGCCAGAACAAGAACAAATTCCCATTTCCAAGAACAAAGCAAACATGATTCAGAAGATTTTTCCTTTGCTCAAGCATCTTCTTCCAAACCCAAGATGAATTAGATTTGGCCTCCACAGACCAAAGGGAATCCTCTTTCATATACTTTTCATGGATCCACCTGACCCATAAGCTGTCCTTCTTAGCAGCAATGGCCCAGAGATTTTTGAGAATGCCTCCAATGGACCCATCATCAAAGGATCTCACTTCGAGGCCCCCTTCCATTTTAGGTCTGCAAATGTATTTCCAGGAGACATTATGAATGTGCTTCTTCTCCTCATGGTCCTTCCAGATAAAATCTCTCATGGATTTCTCAATCGACTTTATTATAGATTTGGGAAGGGGAAATGCAGCAGTCCAAAAGATGCTATATGAAGAGAGAGTAGAAATAACCAATTCTATCCTTCCAGCCTGAGATAGCAAGCGTCCCTTCCAAGAGGCAAGTTTGTTATTAATCTTGTCCAGAATAGGGGTACAAAGACCCTTCATGAGTCTCCCAGAAAACAGGGGAAGACCTAGATAACGAACAAGTAAAGAGCAGACATTGATATCAAGGATGTTGGCAATGTCACCCAACTCAGCCCTTCTACTCAGAAAGATCTGAATTTTTTCATTGTTAAGCTTAAGACCTGAAACTTTGTAGAACTTATCAAGGATCAACTTCAAGCATAAGGCAGTACTGTCATCCGCTTTTGAGAACAACAAAAGATCATCAGCAAAAGAAATGTGAGAAACATAAATATATTCAGACAAAGAGATAGGAACAAGGTTTCTACTTCTGACTTCATAGCTAATAATAGAAGAGAGCCCCTACATGGATATAGTGAAGAGAAAGGGTGCTAGGGGGTCACCCTGTCTCACCCCATTGGAAGCATAGAATTCATCAGCCGAGGAGCCATTGACCAGAACCTTGTAAGAAGTAGTTTGCAAGCATTCATTGATCCATGTAAGCCAGCAACCAGGAAACCCCATCTTGGACATAAGAAAAAGAATATAATCCCTTCTGACCGTATCATAAGCCTTAGCCAGGTCAGCTTTAATGCACATAACCTTCTAATTGCCAATAAAAGAACTTAGGACATCATTAGCTAAAAGAATAGCATCTCCAATTCTTCTACCATGGATAAACGCAAACTGATTAGGATCAATAAGTGTGGGGAGGATAAACTTCACTCTATTGGCCATAATTTTAGTGATAATCTTGAAAGTGACATTGCATAAAGAGATGGGATGAAAATCCTTCAAGTTGATAGCCCCTGACTTCTTTGGAATTAGGGTAATAAAAGTACTGTTACACTCCTTCAAAAGCTTTCCAGAACTGAAAAAGCTTTGTATAGCCTTAATGATATCATCACCAACAATATCCCACATAGATTTGAAAAAGAGGGAGTTAAAGCCATCAGGTCCAGGGGCCTTGTCATCCTTCATTTTCTTGACAACATCAGTGATTTCTTCCTTAGAGACCACTCTACGAAGATCATCATACTGAGAATTGGAAATAACAGGAACAACCCAATTGTCATCCCATTCGACCCCATCACTAGAGGTACCATTAAAAAGGTTATCATAAAACCCTCTTATAGTATCCCTAATGAGATCACCATCATAAATCTTGTTGCCCATGTGGTCTTCAAGAACATTAATGTTATTAACAAGTCTTCTCGACTTCATGGAAGCATAGAAGAAAGCAAAATTCCTGTCTCCCAAATTCAACCATTGTATCCTACTCTTTTGTTTCAAGAAGTTTTCTTCATCTTTTATAGCTTGAACAGCCTCCTGTCTGAGCACAAAGAGTTGAGAGTTCTTAGCTTCATCATTTGGATCAGCATCAACCTCTTCTTGTAAGCATTTAGCTCTGGCTTCAAATTCTTTGGCTTTCGACAGATAATTCCTAACACTTTCTCTATTCCACCTTCTCAGAGCACTAGTGACTGCATGGAGTTTTTAATAGACCCTGTACATAGGAGTACCTGCACACACAGTACCATTCCATGCTTCCTCCACTACTTTTCTATAAGAGTTTTTATTAGTCCAAGAATTGATGAAACGGAAGGGGCTAAACCCCTTTTTACTTCTGTCAAATCTCAAGGCAATGGGTCTATGGTCACTCACTATAGAGGAGCTGACTTCACCCCAGCAAAAAGGAAAATCAGAGAGGAATCTCACGTCACAAAAGATACGATCGATTTTAGAGAAAGTACTCTTACCATCTCTACTATGGCTGTCCCAGGTATAAAACTGACCCTTCATAGATACTTCGATGAGACCAGTTTCACCAAGGACACGATTGAAATCCCTCATACTTCTGCTAGAGGGGGGATGTTTACCCAACCTCTCCCCAGGTAGCCTGACAGCATTAAAGTCACCAAGAACACACCACCTTTGAGGATTCAATCCAGCAATAGAGGAAATAGAACTCCATAGAAGACTCCCATCATTATCATCATTAGCTCCATATACAACAGACATATCAAAGAACACACCAGCTTTCCTGATATTGCAGTGGATGATTTTCTCGTTGACAAGAGCTTTGTTTACCACCATATCAGGATCCATCCACGTGACTATAATTCTGGTATAAGAATAAAAGTCAGAATTGTCTATAAAGAAGGCATTACGCCAGATCGAGTTAACTAAATCTTGTACATCATCTTTCTTGATTCTTGATTCTAGGATGACGTATATATCCACCTTATTGCCCCTAATCTCATTGTGGATGTGAGGAATTTTATTAGCTCCACCCCTCACATTCCATTACATAACATTAAGGGGACTAACCATTAGGAATGGGGGGTTGTCAGTTCCATCCTTCTCCTCATCATTAGACAGTATGGAGAATTTGTTTAGAGTCGAGGGGATATCTCTGTTAATCACGACTTTTGGGGCCACCCTTGGGGGGGACCTATATTTTTTCCTTCTTGTTTCCCACACTACTTCTGGTGAAGTATGAGGTGTGATCAAATTTTGAACTCTAATTCCAACCCTCTGAGACAGTGGATAAGAGGAGCTAGAAGCAGCCGAGGTAGGAACCTGTTCCATGTGATTCACGTCAACAGTCACTACCTGCTTCCCCTTATCCAGTGCAATGACTTCATTTTCATCCGGGGAAGTAATTGAGTCTTGGATTGCTTCAACAACATCAACAAATATCTCCCCATCCTCTGGCTTGTTCGTATCAGACGTAGCTTTAGGGACCCATGCCTTTTTCCTCATATTACCATTCCTCTGTTTGTTCGGTGCTGGCACTTGCGATTCTGGGGAAGCTCCACATAAACTTGATTCATGGCCAAACAGACCACAGACCAGACACCTAGTGGGCTCCCATTTGTACTCAAAGACGATTGTGTCCAGCTGACCATCATCACTTACAATCTGCAACTCCTTAGGAAATGTGAAGTCTAGAGGAATAAGGACCTGCAGACGAGCATACTCAAGATGAAGAAACTCATTAGTGAATCCATCTGATTGGAGTGGAACTCCCAAATATGAGCAAATTTTGTTGAACATCTCTGCATCCCAGAGTTCCAATGGCAAGTTAAACACCTTAAGCCAGATCAGCACTTCCGTGAGCTTAAGCTTCTCCAGTGGTTCACCTCTCTCCCAGTGTTTGATAATCATTGGCTTCCCGGCAACAAACCACAAACTGCCATCAATAGCTGTATTCAGATCTTCATCCTCCGAGAACAGGACTATGAAATATCCTCTACCCCGAGATCTCACTTCAATGGAACCTTTGGCCTGCCAGATATGGGCAAAGTGTTGTGCAAGAGTAGGCTAGTTAGGCTTCAAACCAATGACATATCATGTCGCTGCCTTGCTCCATCTAGTGAGGTTTCTATCTACAATAGATTTTGAGTAGATCAACTTGTCGTCCTAAATATCAATTGACGTCTTCTTCAAGCAAATAGGGCCGCTACTCCGCTTCTCTTTGAACAAATCTGACCACGACTTTGCCTCCTTCGACACGGAGAAAACATTATTTCTCTTCTTCCTTACAGCACCCAGATCTGGAGGGTTGGCCGAGGATGATGGCGCCTTCATCGCCTCCCCATTCACCTCCTTATTCGCCAGAGCCAGAGCCATTTGTATATCCATCTCTTGAACTATCCAAAACACTTGATGTGGAATGATGAATTATTAAAGACTATTAAACTAAAAATGTAGATCTACTGGAGCTTTTCAAAATCTCAAGATGATGCAGCATTCTAGTGATATAAGAAAGTAAAGAAAGAAGATAAAAAGGTTGTTCAGGACGTAAGGTTAAGATACTTTGATGATATTAATACAAAGTTGGACACAAGAGAAGGGGAAAAAGATACATATAAAATGGCTCGTATAAAAGAAAGAACAAGAAGAGACTTGTGTCAAGTAAAACACATTAAGAATGAAGATAGTAGAGTGTTGGTGAAGGATGATGATCAAGATGCAATGGAGAAATTACTTCCACAAGCTTTTCAATGGAGATACTGTAAATAATGTTAACGACTCATATGACATGAATACAAGAGATATCATTTACATACGACGAGTTTCACTAGTTAAGGAGGTCAAGAATGCTTTGAAAAAGATGAAAGTGAAAAAGGCATGCAAAGTATACAGTATTCCCATTGATGTATGGAAGAGCATGGGAATGATAGATTTATGTGATTAACAAATTTCTTTAACTAGATCATGAAGACCAAGAAGATGTCAGATCAGTGGATAAATAGTACATAGTCCCCATCTATAAGAACAAAGGTGACGTTTAGAGCTACACAAACTACAGAGATACCAAGTTGATGAGTCACACAATGAAGCTTTGGAAGAGGATTATTGAGCAGTGGCTAAGATCTATAACACACATATCAAACAACCAATTTGGTTTCATCCCTATAAGATCAACAACATATGCTATCTTTCTAATAAGGAGGCTGATGGAGAAGTATAGAGAAAGCAAAAGAGATCTTCATATGGTTTTGTTTGATTTGGAAAAAGCTTATGATTGAGTACCCAGGGAAGTGTTGTGGATGGTTTTGAAGAAAAAGAGTGTGCCAATTCAATACATTGACTTGATTAAGGACATGTATGATAGCTCTACTACAAGTGTGAAAACTCCTAGAGGAGAGACACCAACTTTTTCTATCATAGTTGGGGTACACCAAGGATCCACACTCAGCCCAAATCTATTTGTTCTTATTATGCATGAGTTGACAAAGAATATTCAGGATGATATTCCTTGATGTATGTTGTTTGTTGATGATAATGTCTTGATTTATGAAACTAAAGATGTATTGAATGATAAAGTTAGACTTTGGAGAAAGGCATTCAAATCAAATACATTGATGATTAGTAGGAGTGAAACTGAGTATGTGCATTGCAATTTTAGTCAATCTCACAGTGTAAATGGTGGAGCTAAGTTGGACGGAGTAGAGATACCAAAATATGATAAAAAAAATTTACTTGAGTTATATTATTCAAATAGATGGGATGTTCAAAATGATGTTTGTCACAGGATCACTGCAGGATGGTTGAAATGTAGGAGGACAATTGGATCATTATGTGATCAGAAGATCCCCTCTCAGATTAAAAGGTAAGTTTTATAAAATTGCTATACGGCCAAGCATGCTCTATGTAAGGGAGTGTGATCACCCCTTTACTAAAAATTTGAAGAATTGACATCCATTCCAAACACTCTTAGATGTATGATGGAATGGACATAAATTTTCCAAACTTATTAAACATTGGTATAAAAAAGACCATTAGAAAGCAACAGAATAAAAAATAACTGACTATATTCAATTTCCTAAAAGGTTTACAAAATACATCAAATTCTCCCATTAGCGTTTACATCAAGACACACAATCAAGATCTAGATAGAGGGAAGTCTAGACTACTACAATCTTGTTTCCAAGCAACACCTCCATCAACTGAGTCCAAGCCAAAAGCTATATACTCCTTGTCTTGTTCATCACCTTGCTCATCACCTGGGTGGTTGGGAAAGCACCCAGCAAAAGGGAGAGGAAAACAAGGTATGCGTCAAATAATGAATAAGTACAAGAGAAAAGGAAATCATATGAAACATAAATATATTGAACCATCATAAGACGAGAGGGCCAAGAGAATGAGGCACATAACAAAATAGATTCTTATCATTAAAAAACATATAACAAGTAGAATGCATGCTATTAATTCGAGTACATTAACTAAGTAGGGTTGAGGCACCTACCAAACCTCAACCTATAGGTGAGGGGAGAATTCATACATTCCCAGTCACCTATCAAATTTTATAGGGGAGTAATAACACATTCCCCAGGGGGAGAATAAGACGTCCCCCAGGGCGATTATTTACATGCCCTCTGTGGGTGGTTGTACATAAGTACCACTACTATAGTTAAATAGACAAATAAACCATCATGCTCAAGAAATAGTAAAGTGGCAAGATAAATCATCATATAATTACAACTTGGTGGTGGGATTCCAAGACCCAAGAATAATGTTTTGAAACTGATTTATGAGGCAAGTATAGTAAAAGATTCAAGAGTATATGAAATAGGGTTTAATAAAGCCTCATTTAGAAAAATAGGTTAAGGAACAATTATTCCCAACTTAAGGTGTAAATGCACATACATAAATAGGGATTCCACATACATAGCACATACCTTTCATTATGATTCATATTACCCACTTTCATCACTTGATTGAGTCCATGATCAATTTTTCCTATTTTCAATTTGTATACATGTATTAGAATGATATATATGCATTAAGGTAGAGAAAATCCATATTTTTACTTTTTATATCAAAACCTCGATTTATACTATGAAAACATCACCATAGACTTAGTTAGGTTCTTCTGATTAAGAAAACATATAATTTTGCATATTTTGGAGTTACGATGATTAGAGTGTATTTTTGGTGATTTTTAAGTGATTAAATCATTTTCTAGAAAACCACCATCGACAAAATTCAAAACAAATACTTGGAAATATTATTATTGAAAATAAAATGTTTTTCTGAGTTTAGGACGTATTTTACTTTAGTTTTTGGACAAAGGAATCAAAAGTTATGAATTATTGAAATTCGGCCAATCAGAAACTAACACATCATCAAACCTAACGAGATAAGCAAAGAGAGAGAGAGAGAGAGAGGGAGGGAGGGAAAACACCGTTCGAACTAATATCATGGTTTTAGATTAATAGTTATCCAAACTAGATCTTATAGAGAAGGTAAACTGGTAAGAAACAAAAACCCTAGATGAACATGGTAAATAGAGATGGAAATCATCGATTTTAAACATAGATGCATGAATTTTAAGCATGTAGCAAGCAATATATGAGAAGTGGGTTATGAAACTCGCCTCTAGGGAAGATAAGAAGGTCCAAACAGAAAGGATCCGAGCTTAGAAGGTCTGGTTGCTCCAATACTAGCTCTTTCTTGGACAAAGATCACCTTCTCAACTTAGAGGTGATAAACCCTAGCAAAAGAGCATAGAGATGAGGTGTTTTAGGGTTCTAGGTGGGGTTTCACCATGGAAGTCCATGGTTACGACCTGTAATATGGTGTAAGGAAGACTAATAGTATAAAAATAGGGAAGGAAGGGAGGAAACTTACTAGTTTTGATCGAAATTACCAATGAGGAGCTTTAGAAACCCTAATAGAGCAATTTGGAAGCCCTAGGAGCCTTCTTCACCAAGGTAGGATCCCTCTATTACCTTGGGACACCAACTTCGTGGCCAAATACTAAGGAACTATTATCTAAGCTAGAGAAAATAAAAGGAGAGCAAGAGTTTTTGAATTGTGAGTTGGGAAGGGGTATACATGGCTATATATAGAAAGAGGTGAAGCATGAGGTGTCTTAAGGGAATTTCCATGTGTCTTTAGCCTAGGGATTGATGGCCATGCAAGAGGACAGCTCATAGAGGCTTCATGCATATCAAAAGTCGGTCGTAAGAGCCCATATATCCTTCTAGGACATCCCCACCGTTTTTCAAGAAAGAAATAACCTTATTGGTTGATAGCTTTTAAGGATAAGCATCTTTATAAAGAGGGTAATCCCTATAATGCCCTTGGAAAGAAATACCATCAAACCAAGGTGAATCTAGGTTATACAATGGTTTAAAATCTCTTCAATGGTAAATGAATATATAAGGATTAAAATTCAGTTGATAATTTGGAAAGAAACCCTCCCAATTGGGTAAATTGCATAAAAGTCCAGAACGTACCTAAAATTGCATAACTTGCACAAACAACATCCAAATCGAACCAAATTTCAAACTTAGGCTCATTTTATGTTTTCAAATCATATCAAAAAGTTATATTAAGGTTTATATCACTAAATTATGGTAATTAAGCTTTCACTGAGGTATTTATGCATAAACCCTTATATTGGTACCATTAGTGAATAAATGTTCACTAAACCACTATAAATTCCACTAATTAAATAGAAAAGCCAATAAGGATAGAAATGAAAGGAAAAGATGGGAAATAGGGTCAAAAGACAAAATTCTAGAATTTGTTATGTTACAACACCACCCCTTAAAGAGGATTTCGTCCCCGAAATCACAAGCAAGAAGGGAAGGGTGAGTGTACAACATCTCATCACAAAACATCAGGTTATTTCTCCATCCTTAACTTCCACCAAACAATTCATCAACATATACTCCACAAGCATCTCAACATATGATAGGTTCTCAAGGATCACCTAGGTTCCATTATTTAGATATTCTTTTTAGGAGATTTAACATTATTTACATTTTTGGCTCATTAAGATTATATTTATTATGATATCACATTATCATTATTATTTTTTTAATTGTGTCATGTCATATTTACTTTGTTTCCAAAAGAGTTATATTTCATTATTATCCATGAAACATCATATATATATATATATTTCTCATTTATCTTACTAAGAAGTTTTGCAAAATTATGGGTTACTCAATTCCCTCAATATACTTGATCATTATCCTTAATATTTTAAACTTTGACTTCATTATCCTTATACTATCACCACATTAAGTTATAATGAATTTTTTTGCATGAAATATTAAGTCTTCATTCCACACATATTATGTCACATCAATTACATATATTTATATTAAACATTATCTCATTACCACATTATGTTTATTTCTCACATTAATGTCATCATTAATCATTTTCTCATATTTATTTATATTATTTATTTGCACATTTATGTGAATTAAATCACTTCATATTCATATTGAAGTCATTCCATATATTTTAATGATCAAGGTGAGGCATATTACGAATTGATTCACATTAAGTGACTAATCGTGTGTGTATTAGATAACAAGGTAACACACCATGCATTTCATATTGATGACTTGATTAATATGTGATTAGATGATTATATATATCATTTATGTGTATCAAAGTATGTTAACTGATTATGGCACCTAATGTCATTTATGTATCATGAAAGGCATTAAGGATGTATATGTTAAATTCAAATGATTACAACTTAGGGTTCATGTTAATATGATCACTATATTTTACTTAGCATGTATTAAGTCCAAGATTAGGTTACAATTATCTTACTTGTCATTTCATTAGGGTTTATTGGTTTATGACATGGGCAACACCATGCATATCCATTAGGATTAATATGCGAGTTACTCATATTATGTGCATTAGGTATTCATTAGGGTTTGAACATATAAATTATTCCTCAGATGATCATTATATGTTCATTACTATATAAACAAGCACGTTAGGCTATAACTACAAATTGTTTGGACCCCACTAAGGTTTCAAACACAACAACCTTCTAAGTATGGGGTTAAGTTTTCTAAAGATAGTGTAGATAGATTTCAAGATGTCATAGGGCTCCATCCCCCTAAAGAGGATTTCGTCCTTGAAATCTAACCACCCAACATAATCAAACTAACTATACTCCACCCCTTAAAGGGTTCAAACTATCAAGCCAAACTACACTAGGGTTAAAGGATGAGTCTAACTAAACCATGTACAAGATCCATCACACTTCCACTGTGCACTCTGATAGCTCACTCAACCCCAAACTTTATAGTCTAGGTTCTAGGGATAAACTATCCAAACATGTGACTCTAAGGGACATAAGGAGACTATCTTGGTATCCATCCTCAAACAAGTCATCATACACCTACAACTTTGGGTTCCCAAAGATATACAACATAGATGCCTAAGGTCACTATTGCCTAAAAACAAACTATTTTAGATAATCCATTTCATCTTAGGCCAGGCCGGTATCATATGGATCTGGGAGTCCTCGTAAACCAAACAAGTGGTACGGAGGAAAATATTGCCAGCCCCCAAGACCTGATCCTTTCTAGACACCTTTGCTTCAACTTCATGCCCTAATAGTTGCCTAAAACCAAACCTAAACAACATTAAGTTATGCATATTTTAGTTATGTGTATTTTAGGGTTTTATTCATCATGATACTAATGTGGAACTATAGGGTCCTAAATAAACCTTTCGTCATTTATAGATCAACTGTAGGGAAACCATGTCACCTAAAGGAACTATGTAAGGCATGTATTCTAATTAGGGAGACAAAACTGAAATAGTCAGATTCTGACTACCATGGGCTCTGATACCATGCTGTAAGGGAGTGTGATCACCCCTTTACTAAAAATTTGAAGAATTGACATCCATTCCAAACACTCTCAGATGTATGATGGAATGGGCATAAATTTTCCAAACTTATTAAACATTGGTATACAAAAGACCATTAGAAAGCAGCGGAATAAAAAATAACTGACTATATTCAATTTCATAAAAGGTTTACAAAATACATCAAATTTTCCCATTAGGGTTTACATCAAGACACACAATCAAGATCTAGATAGAGGGAAGTCTAGACTACTACAGTCTTGTCTCCAAGCAACATCTCCATCAACTGAGTCCAAGCCAAAAGCTATATACTCCTTGTCTTGTTCATCACCTTGCTCATCACCTGGGTGGTTGGGAATGCACCCAGCAAAAGGGAGAGGAAAACAAGGTATGCGTCAAATAATGAATAAGTACAAGAGAAAAGGAAATCATATGAAACATAAATATATTGAATCATCATAAGATGAGATGGCCAAGAGAATGAGGCACATAACAAAATACATTCTTACAATTATAAAACATATAAGAAGTAGCATGCATGATATTAATTGGAGTACATTAACTAAGTAGGGTTGAGGCACCTACCGAATCTCAACCTATAGGTGAGGGAAGAATTCATACATTCCCATTCACCTATCAAATTTTATAGGGGAGGAATAACACATTCCCCAGGGGGAGAATAAGACGTTCCCCAGGGCAATTATTTACATGCCCTCTGTGGGTGGTTGTACATAAGTACCACTACTATAGTTAAATACCCAAATAAACCATCATGCTCAAGAAATAGTAAAGTGGCAGGATAAATCATCATATAATTAAAACTTGGTGGTGGGGTTCCAAGACCCAAGAATAATGTTTTGAAACTGATTTATGAGGCAAGTATAGCAAAAGATTCATGAGTATATGAAATAGGGTTTAATAAAGCCTCATTATATAAAAATAGGTTAAGGCACAATTATTCCCAACTTAAGGTGTAAATGCACATACATAAATAGGGATTCCACATACATAGCACATACCTTTCATTATGATTCATATTACCCACTTTCATCACTTGATTGAGTCCATGATCAATTTTTCCTATTTTCAATTCGTATACATGTATTAGAATGATATATATGCATTAAGGTAGAGAAAACCCATATTTTTACTTTTTATAGAAAAATCTCGATTTAGACTATGAAAACATCACCATAGACTTAGTTAGGTTCTTCTGATTAAGAAAACATATAATTTTGCATATTTTGGAGTTACGATGATTAGAGTGTATTTTTGGTGATTTTTAAGTGATTAAATCATTTTCTAGAAAACCACCATCGACAAAACTCAAAACCAATACTTGGAAATATTATTATTGAAAATAAACTATTTTTTTGAGTTTAGGACGTATTTTACTTTAGTTTTTGGACAAAGGAATCAAAAGTTATGAATTATTGAAATTCGGCCAATCAGAAACTGACACATCATCAAACCAAATGAGATAAGCAGAGAGAGAGAGAGAGGGAGGGAAAACACCATTCGACCTAATATCATGGTTTTATATTAATAGTTATCCAAACTAGATCTTCTAGAGAAGGTAAACCGGTAAGAAACCAAAACCCTAGATGAACATGGTAAATAGAGATGGAAATCATCGATTTTAAACATAGATGCATGAATTTTAAGCATGTAGAAAGCAATATATGAGAAGTGGGTTATGAAACTCGCCTCTAGGGAAGATAAGAATGTCCAAACAGTAAGGATCTGAGCTTAGAAGGTCTGGTTGCTCCAAGCCTAGCTCCTTTCTTGGACAAAGATCACCTTCTCAACTTAGAGGTGATAAACCCTAACAAAAGAACATAGAGATGAGGTGTTTTAGGGTTCTAGGTGGGGTTTCACCATGGAAGTCCATGGTTACGACCTGTAATAGGGTGTAAGGAAGACTAATAGTATGAAAATAGGGAAGGAAGGGAGGAAACTTACTAGTTTTGGTCGAAATTACCAAGGAGGAGCTTTAGAAACCCTAATAGAGCAATTTGGAAGCCCTAGGAGCCTTCTTCACCAAGGTAGGCTCCCTCTATTACCTTGAGACAGCAACTTCGTGGCCAAATATAGAAGGAACTATTATCAAAGCTATAGGAAATAAAAGGAGAGCAAGAGTTTTCGAATTATAAGTTGGGAAGGGGTATACATGGCTATATATAGAAAGAGGTGAAGCATGAGGTGTCTTAAGGGAATTTCCATGTGTCTTTAGCCTAGGGATTGATGGCCATGCAAGAGGACAGCTCATAAAGGCTTCATGCATATCAAAAATCGGTCCTAAGAGCCCATAGATCCATCTAGGCCATCCACACCATTTTTCAAGAAAGAAATAACCTCATTTGTTGATAGCTTTTAAGGATAAACATCTTTATAAAGAGGGTAATCCCTATAATGCCCTTGGAAAGAAATACCATCAAACCAAGGTGAAACTAGGTTCTCCAATGGTTTAAAATCTCTTCAATGGTAAGGGAATATATAAGGATTAAAATTCAGTTGATAATTTGCAAAGAAAACCTCCCAATTGGGTAAATTGCATAAAAGTTCAGAATGTACCTAAAATTACATAACTTGCACAAACAACATCCAAATTGAACCAAATTTGAAACTTAGGCTCATTTTATGTTTTCAAATCATATCAAAAAGTTATATTAAGATTTAGAGCACTTAATTATGGTAATTAAGCTTCCACTGAGGTATTTATGCATAAACCCTTATATTGGTACAATTAGTGAACAAATGTTTACTAAACCACTATAAATTCTACTAATTAAATAGAAAGACCAATAAGGATAGAAATGAAAGGAAAAGATGGAAAATAAGGTCAAAAGACAAAATTCCAGAATTTGGTATGTTACACTCTATGTGAGTGTTGTCTTGTGAAGAAATAAGGTCTCAACATGATGAACGTGGCTGAATTGTGTATGCCAGAGATGGATATGTAGGAAGACAAGAATAGATCTCCTGAGAAATGACTATATATGAATATATTGGGAGTGACAATCATTGAGGACAAGTTGCACGAGAGCCAACTCAGATGGTCCGACTAATGCGCCTATACAAAGTAATGCTATTGAGTCAAACACAATTAATAGAAGAAGAAGAAGACCTAAATTAACAAGGGGAGAGCTTATAAAGAGAGATTTTGAATTTCTATGTCTCAATAAGAATATGACCCATGATAGAGTGGAATGAAAATGAAATTAAGAATCTATGTAGCCAATCCAAGCATAGTTGGGAGTTATGCTTAGACGACGACGATGATGATCTTGAATGTCTTAGTTTTGTATTTTTCTACACAGTATCAGCTAGTTTGATTTTCTTTCTCGTGTGAATATTTCGTGGTAGGGAAGGCAATATAATACTAACGGTTCGGCGTCCAAATATTTTGATAAGACAAATTTTGGAACAGTTCTCTTACATGCATGATTTCCACCCTGCACATTACAGTTATGTAAGAATTATGACGATAGGCTTGGCTGTCTTCCTCCATTCCGCAACCAATCAATTACAACCCGTTGATAACTTTGTCAAATTTTTGGCAGGGTGTTTGGACGAGTAGTCAGCTTACGTCTCTCCTAAACGTGAGGCCACCAGGAGATCAGACATGAATATTTAACCATGGTTTCGACAAGGTTCAGATGCTAGCTCCTTCTGCTGCACTGAGTGTCGCTATTCGGCAAGAATTTAGTTGTTTAGCAGCCATCTGCTAGAAGTGCCCTGCCCTGTCAGCTGCAATGAGATCTCTTAAGTCTTAAATGCCCCCTGAGCATTTTATGCACATTTTTTAGTTTATATGTTTCCTTTCGGTTTAAAATTGAGGTGGTTATCCTATTATCAAGAGGGAGACAATATCTGTATGTCGTATGCAACTAGTGTCAAGAGGGAGACAATATCTGTATGTCGTATGCAACTAGTGTTGGATTTTGACTTGTTTACTTCAACCAATGAATGCTGAGTCCAGAATTTATAGCGTCAAAGAGACGGTTCGAACAGACGACCACTAATTAAAAGGAAATTGACCCAATTTATATTTCTCAACCTCAAAGCAGACGGTACAACCAGACGACCGCTATTTAAGAAAAACTTGACCCAATCAAACGACCGGTGGCGGCTGATAAAAACGGAGCGACTAGCTGCAGTCCAGATAGTAATCAATACGGTGCTTTGCTTCCTTACGAGGAAGATGTGGACGTGTACGCATTAGATCGTACTATATTGCCTGTTTCTCAGTTGCAACTTGCAAGCTGTGCGTGCTAGGAAACAACTGAAATGAATGTGAAAACAAAGCTGAATCAGAAGGTACCAATAAGTGGCTGTCAAAGCACAAGGACTCGAGGCTGCTGCTTCTCGATCGTGTTCGACGTTCAACGTTATCCCTTCAAAACGGGGATCTTGAAACACGGCGATCATCATTATCCCTTCAAAACGGGGATTTCAAGCATCCAGTTAAGTAGCCAACAAACAAAAACTCTAAGCAGGAGATGTGTGTTATTGAGTGGTTCATGATATAGCTAAGAAGATGCGTATACACTAGTGTCTCGTCAGTCGTCATGTTATGGGAGATGACGCCTAACGGATTGAGTAGACGACCAACAGGTAGAGAAGGATGTCCACGTCCAAGAGATGCTTCTCATAAGACTGAAGTGAACCCATGGGCCAATCATCTAGCTAGCAAGATACCGCAAGGCAAGTGTGTACTTGGTCATCGTGAATCTGAAAGAATAATGCTACATGAACAACAAATAGGATCAGAAATCAAACCCTTTTTATCCCACATATGCATAACAACAAAATAGAAAAGAAAAGTAGTTGTTTTTTTCTTTTATTTTGTTGTAAAGTAGTTGTTTTTTTCTTTTATTTTGTTGTTACATATATATAGAGACAAATAGAGTCCAATTTCTAGTCTAATTTCTTATTCCTTTAACAAACCTCAATCTGAAAACAACAACGTTCCAATAGAAACTAGGAAACATCGGCGGATCCAATTTCACCATGCACGACACCACACCAGGCCCTCGTCGGTTGTTTCTGCTGTCATGCCATCAACAGCTGGCTTGCCTTCAGTAGAATGAATCTGCTGGACCACTTGTCCTATAGCCGGTTGTCCTCGTGCTGAAATTTTATTAGTCGGCATGCCAACTATAATCTGATCTCACTTCAACCAATTGATGTGCTTCTGTACCTCCTCATGAACCTTCAAAATCATTTAGTCAGTAGCCACGTTGCATTGATTCGCTTTCATTACCTCTGTCAACTTAAGATATTATTTGATTATACCGTCACTTATACAGCTGTTGATTATATTTCTTTCTTCACATTTTTCCTTTTCTCCCCATTATACCACTACCCACCATCATTCTAAGTTAACGCTGTCATCAACCAACATCTCGAGAAAACTTTAGATAACTGAAAGCAATTCTAGCACAGAAAATATGATTAAAGCTATAAACTAGAGTTTGTCTATGTCCCAGGGGTTGGGTCCTCACAAACATCATCAAGCATTACAACTAGATGTGGATAGAGGTGGGAAAAACATCCTTCTCGAATGAACTTGTATCTTGGAGGATAAACTTTGTATCCCGATGATATTAAAGTAAAAGCAGACTGCATCTCCTTGGAAGATGCCATTAGGCGAAGAGAAGAGGCGTATAGGCTTTTCATTGATAACAAGAAACCACGACGTATCAAGACAAAACAAAAAAATTAAGCCATGTCATGTGGGTCAAAACCTTTAAGTCTGATTTGAAACAGGCTTTGGAACCTTCATACTATTATTTAACTAACAAGGAGGATGCCATCCACAATACTCTTTTCTTTGCTGAAATCAGCTTATTTGTGCAAATGATAGATTGCTGCCCACCTTGTAGCGAGTTTGTAAGAACTATGATAATTATTTTGTTAAATTATAAAGCGATTTCAACCTCCTAGTGATTGAATTTTACATGGGATTGAGATTGTGATAATATGCGTAATGAAGATATCTTTTCACTTTTCAAGGAAAGTGTTAAACATTGGAAGATTAAGAATTTGTAGGCATGTACATTTGAAAATAGACCAACATACCTTGTAGAAATTGCCATTAAAAATGTATGGTTCTTTAGTTATAGGAGATGGTTAATGTGCACTTGCCAACTAGCTCAGTTGGTTAAGTCTGCTGCTTGTGAAGCGTAGGTTGCGGATTCGAATCTCAGTGAACTCGTTGGGGCACTACATGAAGGGATTATAGCCCTCGGTGTAGCTAATGGTGTTCTCTCTCTCCTACTACCTTGGACAGGGATGAAATTCCCCACTTCCAAAAAATAAATGTGCATGCTAATCAGTGTAGGTAGGATCAATATAACATTCTAGTAAGTTATATAACTTCATAAATAATTTAAAAAAGTAGAAGAGTGTCACTTTGGACCAGCCACTGTTAGTAAGAGCAATGAGATCATATATGAAGGCTATCATCCCTATGTTGTAGAGTGTTAAAGAATAATAAAATGAGGAGTTGTAACATCCTAAAAAAAACTAGAAAATATCTTTTTGTTGAGATTTAATTCTGCTTCCTTAGAAATAACTATTGAATTTGTTTTCAATATGGAGATCAAAATATTGTTGGGTTACGAGAGCCTTCAAACCCTTACTATTAGCAGCATAAAAAATCATTGAGTATGGTTGAACATTACCTGAGATAATTACATTTGGAATTCATTTGTTTATGCAAAAAGCAAAGTATAGGTGTTTTGTTCAAGCATTAATAAATTTAAAGGGTAAATGCCAATTAGGTTCATCCAAGCATTTGAAAATCTCAACGGTAAATGCCTATTTATTGAAATATTATCCTATGAACATAAATAAGGTTATGTTAAGAGAGTATAAAAGGATCTACACCTCCACCTTTTCCTGGTTATGCAAAAGGCATCTCTCTGGGGGGAGGCATTAAAAAAGCTAGTGACAAGACCTTGAATCTGGTAGGACAAACTCCTCGAGTTTCTTCTATTGATTAGATGTAAGGAAATGGTCGACACCAATCTCGGTCTAAATAAGAACAAAGCAATTAAAACATCTAGACCCAGTATGGGCGGCCACTTTCGAAATCCTAGAAAAATAAATAATAAACGGCAGTTATAATCACCGTTTTTGAATAGATGGATACCACAACACATGCTACCAGAGATAAAATGCAAGCAGTTTGCGGGAGTCTCCAGTCCCGTCAAAATTGGGGGGATTAATGATTACAAGCTATTTGACGTATCTTCTGTGTCCTGCTATGTTTTTTCTGCTCGGCAGCTTCCGTCCTAACTGTCACTTACAACGTAAATTTCTGGAATTTTAGAAGTAACCGGCCAAACTAGGCCCTATTTGTTTATCTTTCAAACCATCCAAACACAGTAGATACATAAAAAGTTGATGCTCTCATAAGACTGAAGTGAACCCATGGGCAAATCATCTAGCTACCAGGATACCGCCAAGGTAAGCGTCTACGTCATCATCGTGAATCTTAAAACACAGCGTTCCAATAGAAACATCGCCAGATCCAATTTCACCATGCACGACACCACACCAGGCCCTCGTCGGTTGTTTCTTCTGTCATGCCGTCAACAGCTGGCTTGCCTTCAGTAGAATGCATCTGATGGACCACTTGTCCTACAGCCAGTGGCGAAGCCAGAAAACATACACCGGTAGGGCACTACTTAATTGTAATGTGTAAACAGTTGATGAGGTAGGGCACATATGGTGTATTTCCATTGATATGTAGCCAAGCTGGTTCAAGTTAACATGTAACAATGAAATGGTAGGTAGGGCACGTGCCATACCAAGTCAATACGTGGCTACGCCACTGGCTGCAACAGAGATCTCCGACGAGCATTACCTCGCTACCCGAGAGATCTCCGACGAGCATTACCTCGCTACCCGATCTTCCTCATCGGCTATGAAGGGCACCATCAGCATCGTTGATCCGAGGTAGACCTCTATGGCTAGTCGTCTCCGAGTTGTCTGCTGTGGAGCTCCTTCTCCACTAGGGCGCCGTCATGCTGGTTCAGTCGCAGCGGAGCATGAAGAGGCGACTTGCCTCTGCTCATCTTTGAAGGGGTATGAGCCTTCTAAAAGCTCCACAAGACCTCCCCGAGCTTGTGCGTACCCCCGATTCTCAGCGAGGAGCACTGAACTCGGCCTCCAAGCTTCATCTTCAAGCTCCAGTCAACTAGGGTCATTTGACCATGAAAGAGACCACAAAGTCCACTGCAATGCCTTCCTCCTTCTCCTGTAGCCTCTACTTTGCTTCTCGTCTAATAAGATCTCAATTCCAACCCCCTTTTCCCCCTCATCTTCCCCCTCTTCTGGTCTGTTCATCGTAATGGAGAAGGGAGGACGAAGTGGGTGTCTACTCTCGCTCATTCTTCACTCCCACACTACAAATAGAGGCTCGTTGGATAGCTTGTGATCTGAAGAGAACAACTGCTCAAATTCTGACTTCCCTCATCCCACGATCTGGCCAAGTGGTGGTCGAGATGGTCATGGGGTTAGCTGCCCCACTACCTTGTTCTAACCGCAAGGTAGGAGACAGGCTGAGATCCTTCAGATCATAATCCAAGGGCTAATGCCAGAGTGCACTTAAGCAAATCTGTGGCTTCTCCTTTTCAAAGGCTACGACCATTGGATCTCTGATCTGAGGCTACAAAGTGTCCACGCGGCCAATTCAAAGGTCCAAGGGCGTGACATAGCCTAATCTAGGCTCAATCTATTAAACTTAGGTCTAATAAATCCTCAATAAAGCACATCATTTTCCAAATTTCAAACCTCCATATATTCCTCTAGGAACATCCAAATGCCACCAGATTTTAACCATAGCTTCCTTACCTCTCAAGGTACATTCTACTCCAATTTGGTGATGAAACTCAGATATTAGACCACTCAATTAAATTCCTCAAAAAGGCATTAAAAGAGATATATTAATCATGATGTCAACCTCACATCAACTTACCTACTTTGTCAAAAGCTTGGAACTCTCAATATAACTCAACCATATGATTTCACTTATGTCATTAGACATTTAGGGATTTCAAAAGTCCACTCCATCACATCCTACACACCTTATAAGAAATTCCATCCTCGGAATTAAGCAAGAAACCACTTTATCACATCATATACATCTTAAAAGAACTTTCGTCCTCGAAAGTACACCATACTCATACTTCCAGGGAAAACCTTATCTTGCCCTCATCCACATGTAGGCACCATTATATGTGTAACATATCCATAAAGGTTACCTAGAACCATGTATCCAAATCACTATTAGGAGGATTCAAAAGCATCAAGGGTGAAACCTCACTCCATAGAAGGCTCAAACTAGGGTTTAGAAGCTTAGGTTATGTCATTATATATCTCATATGTTAGATTTGCTTCCTTATCTTTAGCCATGCGTTAGGCTTCCCACATCATATTACCATGTTCTAAAGGAGTTAACTATGTTAGTCCCATTATATCAAGGTGTCATCACCATTATGTTGTGCTAATTGTCAAACTATATTTTCATCTTTATTAGGCACTAATATTTACATATCATGTAATATATTTCATGCATATGATCTTTATTTCATTGCTCATAATAAATTGCAACATTTACTAGTAATTTCATTACAAGATTAGCCAACAATTTCATAGTATCATCATTATTTATGTATACGGTTAACCCATTATGCATTGATATTTATTAAACCATCTCTAGGTTTCCATCTTATCATGTCTATGTATCACATCTCGATATTAGA
Organism: Alisma plantago-aquatica; assembly: GCA_963693085.1. NCBI lineage: Eukaryota > Viridiplantae > Streptophyta > Magnoliopsida > Alismatales > Alismataceae > Alisma > Alisma plantago-aquatica. The sequence goes on from OY856409.1 coordinate 689,757,560, forward strand.
AGTGTATCTTTTTGACCCACACCCGCCAGACCCGCACCCACAATGACCCAACCCAAACCCAACCCACCCACTCATTTGACAGTTCTAGAAATAACCCCATTGGTTGATAACTTCTAAAGATAAGCTCACTTATAAAGAGTAAATCCCTAAAATGCCCTTGGAAAGAAATACCTTCACACCAAGGTGAAACTAGGCGCACCATGGTTCAAAAACTATAGAATGGTAAGGGAATATCTAAAGATTATAATGCATGAAAAAATTTACAAAGAAAACCTCCAAATTGGGTAAATTGCATAAAAGTCCAAAATGTGCATATAATTGCATAACTTGCACAAACAACATCCAAATTGGACCAAACTTGAAACTTAATATTGTCTCATGATTTCAAAACACCTCACAAGGTTAGATTAAGGTTTAGAGTACTTAATTATGGTAGTTAAGCTTGTTCAATACATTAAGTAAGGTTTAGGGCCTTACACTTCTAACATGGATTTATTTGCCATTGTTCCACTTAAGTGGTGATTTTACAATTTAGATACTTAAATAAGATTTCACCGAGGTATTTGTTCATAAAACCTTCCATTTGTATAATTATTGAAAAAATGTTCACTAAACCATTATAATTCCCAATTTAAGCATCAAGGCCAAAAAGGATAGAAATGATAGGAAAATATTGGGAAAGGGCCAAAAAGAGAATATGTCAAAGTTTCGTTTAGAGGCCATGTGGAATTCTCATCACAACCACGAGATGAGAGGATAGCCTTAGTAGAGAATGAACACTTATGAGCTAGGGAGGATGGCTCCCCACAAAGTTCAACTGCTTGTGAGTAGGGCACCACCAAAGCCCTACGTTTGGTGCACGAAGATGCTCATGGAAGTGCACCCTGCCAGCAATGGCAGAGGATGGTAGGGTAAGGAGGGGATGAGGTATCTTGGTTGTATATCTTCAAAGAAGAGGAGTGTGGGAGAGAGAAATGGTGAGCCATTAGAAGGAGGTCTTGCAGCGGTCGATCTACGCCCACATCGAGTCGGAGTTGAAGGATGAGGTTTTTCTAGGGTGAGCTTGTGAGGAAGGATCCTGCTACGACTGTCTGATCATACTATATGCGCACAAGGAGCCCTGAATGCCAGCAGCCTAAGGAAGAAGACATACCATTACAAACTTCAGAGGGTATATAACTTCTAGGTACGACCCTCATTGCTTCTTCTTCTGTTGGTTTTACGGTTTTCGACCCTCAGTAGACCCCAGTCTAGACTCCTAGAACTCCAGCCATTCACTGACCAAACCCAGGGTCTACCAGCACCGGCGATGGCAGGGAAGACCTCCCTGATGTCTGTTGGCCTTCCTGTGGTCAGGAGCCACGAGGGTGCATCACAGGGCCGGTGCGTGTGCATCAGCCTGCCACGTCATGAGGTTGGGGATGACTTATGGCCATCGGACCATAATGCCCTCATACGTGTAATATCTTGAGTCACAGCAGGAGGGGCAGTAAGGTCTCTTCATTATAAGCTTAATCCGGTTCATGAATTGAGTTAAAAGGGTATTAGATGCTGACATGGAACTATCCTATTGGCCCATCTTAATAATCTTGCAATACATCTAGTTAATTAATGGTAACTCAAAATATAGTGAAACTATATATCAAATTGCTCAAAAAAATGAGAGGAGTCCTAAGAAAATATAATCCAAGTTTAATTGTGCTTCCTATTCCAAAATTATATATTCAATACATGTTTAAATGTGATTAATAGAAATGAGAATCTAGATTCCTTTAAACTGATGCTTGATTGAGTAGATTCATTTATTTGAACTAAGACCTAATCTTTTCATGCATAATGAAGAAATCCTTGATAATGATGAATAATTGACGTTTCTAGATTAATAACCTTATACATATTGTTTTAGGGTTTTGAAACCAAATGGACATCTTGCTATGATCTTAATGCTAGTAATATGATCTAGGTATAATAGATAATACAATAAGCTTAAGATGATGATTAGGGTTTCCCTAATATGCATAACTAAAGGTTGTAATCTTAGAAACCATGATATGATGGAATTAGGGTTTGTAACCCTAGTCCCTTGTCTAAACATTAGACAACCCTAAACCCTAGTTTAGGATCAAATCAAGTTAGGATTAATGTAATGTGAATACATGGTGATACATATGTAGTATGTGTGTTTCATATAATGTTGATTACATGCTTTGAATGCTTGGATGTTTGGATGCACTCATAAAGTACATAAGTTATTCTGCATGGTTTCTACAATGACATAAGGTACGTGGTTACACTTATGAATACATGTATTGAATTCTGAGTTTGATGAGGTTTCTCGATGAGATTGAACGAATGATTAATTGCTTGCTTATTTATTTACTTCTTGCAAATTATAAAGTTCCTATGAGTATCATATAAAGTAAATAACATTATTCTCAACCCTGGGTTAGACTGATCTTAAGGGTAATGCACACGAGCCCAAGAGGGATATTGATTACACTTGAGGTAGTAGACCAGATATGGGTTAGCATATGAAAGAAAGCTTATGTTCTTATGCTCAATTAAAAGATGATTGTTTATATGTGTACTTGTGATTATTGGATGAACCCATGTATGAGTATATCAATATAATGACCGCATATTTGTTTGTCAGTGTTTTAGGTATCATGTATATTGGATTCGTGGCCATGAAGTTACATGGTAAAGATGTTGTAGACTCTAAAGTTATTCATGAAGGGTTTGTCATAGTGGTATATCTGTTGGATCTAAGGGCTCTAGAGGGGGCTTCAATAGAGCTACAAAATCTCTCACAAAACATATTAGACCTTCAAATTATATCAAGTTTTAAAGCAATAGCTTAAATGCAATTTGAAGTCCTATCTAGCAAGCATAGTAAGGATGAGAGATATTGATAGCAAGCACTTGACAAAGGGATGTAGAGTGGTTCCACACTTCAAAATAGAAGTGAGTCAGTCCACTACCTAGAGAGGTCAACCTCTAGGACTTTGCATGTGATTTTCTCTATATTATCACCAATAAGAGTTGCAACACAAGACCACCAAAGGACTTACCCATCCAACCACAAGGAGATCTCCACCTTACCAAAGGGATTACCCACTTTTCTTGAGTCTTTAACCTTCACCAAGGTCTTACCCACTCAAGCTCAAATCTTCCGCCATGAAGGACTTTGCTTCTCCTCCTGGATCTTCAGCCTTTGCCTTCTCCTTCGCCTGGAGAAGATCACCACCTCTTCATCAACCTTGAAGAGGACCAACTACATCTCCTTCACTCAATGGAGCTTGCTTCACCTTTTCTTCATGTTGGAAGGGGATAGGGAAGCAGTAGAAGATGAGAGCTTTACATGCACAAGGATGTAGCTCTCTTACAATAAGCCTAACTCACTCACAAATCACGAAATGAAGTGTAAACTAGAGGGAGAAAGGGGCTCAAGGAGTAGTAGCACACTCAACTATAGCAAGGACATGAACATCTTGAATGAGTAAACTTGCAATGAACTCCAAGGGGTCCTATTTATAGCTGGGGGTGCTCCCTTGAGTTGGGGAACACTTAGGGCCGAAATATAGCTATTTTCCTCAAGGCAACAGATCTATTTTCACCCAAAACAAGTCACCAACATTTATAATCACTTTCTCTGCATTTTCTATACAGTGCATTTGGTCAAGTTTTAATAAAGGTAACTCGACCAATCAACTAAAAGACAAACCCAATTTTCAAACTATCAGTCGAGTTTGTTTTGGGAAACTTGACAGATGAGCTAAAATTGAGTTTACTCAGTGAGTCATTCGATCGAGTTCTATGAATGCACAACTCAACCGATGGGTCATCTTCAAAAAATCCATCATTGGATCGGTTGAGTTTCCAACTCGACCAATGAAGGCCCTATGATCAATTTTCTAAGTTGACTTTTGTGTGATTAAACCTTGGTATAAAGTGTCCCACATATTTTTCTCATCTTAGTTACAAGTTGTATCATCAATACAAGTGATTACAAAACTCTTCTAAGGTTGTTTGAAGTGATTTCCTAATTAGCACACTTGCATTGCATTTAACTTGAATTTGGACAAGCTAGGGCTCGTGTAATTTGATCCTTTTCATGTACCTAAAGCCTGAAATCAATCTTAAACAAATATATTAGATACATAGGAATGGAATGGTTAAGTCATTATCAAATTATGGATAATGTATAACCTTTATGTCAACAATATCTTCACACATGTATAAGATAATTGTTTCTTAAATTTATGTAACTCCTTAGAGGATCTTTTTATGCAAACATTTAATTATTTGATCATTAATGGAAATTATTTACTATTCTGTATTATTTCTTCCATCTGATCCTGGAATTTATGAGTAATGATTTGTTACTTTAAGGTCTTTTCGACACTCAAAAGTGCAGGTCGTTACACAATTGAATGCTAACTGAGCTATTCTCTTTTAGAAAGTTGTGTGATATCACTAATTATGAACTCAGAAAAAAAAATTGGCTCAAAAAGTTTGAATAATCATCAAGAATTTTCATCATGTGTGATAGTATGCACTTAATAGTTTTATTATGCTAATGTTCAAAAGCGATGAAAACTAAGATGATAAAATAGTACAACTTAGATCATGTGCCCAGATGTTTCTAATACAAAATAGCCTAGAAAGATATATATGATCAACAAACAAGAATAAAAACTAAGAACACCTAGACGTCTAAGCTATCTATATCAACAACATCATCATCCTCACTATCAGGCTCGTAATCATTATCTCCGTTTGAAGGTGCAACAACATCACCTTCATCATTGTAGTCACTAGCAGAGCCACCAGAGCCATCATCATCATCAGACTCAACATTATCATCCTCACCATCACCAGCAGCCTCGTCAACATCGGCAGTCTCCTCACCATCCTTGTCCGACATCTCCTCATCAATAGAAGGACCAAAGTGACGACCGGGCCAATGAGCATTCTGCTCATCCCAAGACATACCAAGAGCATAGAGCTCATTCGCCTGTGGGAAGGAAGGAGCAGAATCGCCAAGGCTGGCAAGTAGAGTGGCCAAGGGGACAATAGGTAGAGGAAGGATAACGGGAGCAGGTCCACCAGCAACAAAGGGTGTGGGAGAAGCAGAAGGTGTAGGTGGAGGGGTTGGGTAAAAGTGATTGTATGCATAGGATGCATAATCACTTCTCAGGTAGGGTTGGTAGGCTAGGTAGGGATGTGCACAGAACATGTTCATGTTTGACATGATGGAACATAAGTCCTGATGCAGGTGCTCCTAGACCTAGAAGTTGTATGCCTATTAATGTATCATATAACCCATGAGGGCTTCATTAGACACATGAAATGAGGCATGGATAGGTCAGGTAGACTGAAGATATGGAGGTGCTCTGGTAGAGGTAGAGGCAGGTGCAGCAGAGGCAGACTGAGAGGTAGAGGCATCAGGTGTGGTGGAGGAGAGGGTAGGCACATACTTCTGAATAGTGGTCTCACTGATACATACTCCCTTCTAGGCAGGTCTGTAGTGAAAGTCATGGAAAAGAGATTTCTTAGTGGAAAACTAAAAAGGACCACATATCATGGCAGGGTAGGGAGGGTGGGTGTCACGTGTATTCTTGCCTGAGTCAAAGCAAGTCATATGGTGGAGGATGTATCTAGACCACTTGACTCTGACATTCTCTAAGAGGAAGTACATGATTACCGCAGTGTTCTCTACAATCCCTATTTGATTATTCTTTGAATGGATGTTGCAGTTGACCACTAGGGCAAGGATATGCCTCTTGAGATCCAAGGCAGAGGAGGGAAGAGTGCTCTTATTCTTATAGGGGAACTGATGTTTCTTCAAGTAATGATGGATGTTAGGAAGAGTGAGATCAACTTGTCGAAATCCTTAGGGTCAAGAAGGTTAAAATATTCATCATAATCCTTATGCCAGTCTCATCGGTACCTGAGAAGAAGATATTCAGGATAACCTCTGAGACTTGGAATTTCTTCCCGACTGTCATAGATGTTAGGATAACTTGAGTATTTAGAGGGGGTATAAGGGTGTCATAATTCCAACATAAGTTCACGTAGAATTTTTGAACCGCTTTTGTGCTAGTCATGGAATTGTTGTAGCACTCACATTCAACACCCAGGGCTGTGAGATGGTGAACGTGTAACTCCCTCGTCACTTGATCGATGACCTCTTAACATCTAGGGCTAGGCTCAAAGAGGGCATGAAAAGGAAAAGGAGTCTGTGGGAGGAGGTCCTTATACCTATTAACATCCTCATTTGAGACAAAGAGAGTCTCATCAAAGGGAATTTAGTGGGAAGACGAAGAGGAGGATGGTGTGTTGCTAGGGGCGGCTCTCTTCCTTCTATTTGAAGCCATGGAGATGGAATAGAGAGGAAGGAAAAAACAAAAGCATAAAACACACCTCCAAAAACGTTCACACACCTAGGTTTAGCAAGGGGGATGGTCATGGAAGGTTTACCTAAGTTGGATTAGAGCTAGGTTGAGGAAGGGGAGGTCAAGGGTGGAGAGCTTAGGGCTAAGGGAGGTGGAATCAGTAGAATTTTCTCTAGTTGAGAGGGAGAATAATTGGCTAAATCCAACTTAAGTGTGCTCCACGCCAGCCATCGGTTGAGTTTTGTGAACTCAGAAACTCGACCAATTGGTTTTTTTAAAAAGCTCTTGGTCATCAATCAGTCAAGTTGGCAACTCAACCGATGGTCAACCTGACCTAAAACCATGAAAATTAATTTCTATCCATTTGAGTGCTAATTAAATTTATTTTTCAAGTCCATTATGTATATTGAACATACTTAGGCACATATCACTCATCATTGGGTACTATTTTGTGATAAAATATACGTTTGCGAAAAATACCCAAAAACAAGAGAAAAAAAGGCACAATGAACATGAAAAATGGATTTTTAGCAAATTAGCAAGCAAAGATGATCAAAATTGAAAGAAAGACATATAGGATAGATGACAACTATCTAGAAGGCATATCCGATTCATTCAAGGTAGTTATAAGAAATTTTGATCTAATAAAGTTAAATTTATCTCTAGCTAGAGGTTTAGTGAAAATGTCCGCTAACTGCTTTTCTGTGTCCACATGTGTGATACAGATATCCTTCTTGGCAATGTGATCATGAAGAAAGTGATGGCAAACCTCTATCTGTTTAGCTCTACTATGCAATATAGGATTGCAAGACAAGTTACTTGCACTAGTATTATCACAATAGATAGGGGAATCATCAAAATGAATGTTTAAGTCTTGGAGCATTTGTTTCATCCATAGGACCTGGGCACAACAACTCCCAGGTACAATGTAATCATCCTCAGCGGTTGATAATGCCACTGTGCCCAAGACACCAAGCATGGTCCTAGGAGGAAACAAGTGCCACTTGTGCACTTTCTATCAATCAAGCACCCTGCATAATCCGCATCACTATAAGCAGTAAGAGTAAAGTCCCTTGACTTGGGATACCATAGTCCAAAATTTAGAGTTTTGACTAAGCACCTTAAAATCCTCTTGTCAGCTATAAGGTGTGATTTCTTAGGGTTTGATTGAAAGCGAGAACACAAGCCAACACTAAACATTATACCAGGTCTAGAGGAAATTAGGTAAAGTAAACTTCCAAACCTCTATAGAGATTCTCATATACCTTATCACCTTCTTCATCTTTATCAAGTTTGGCGGGGTTTGACATGGGTGTATCCATCGGCTTGGTGTTCTCCATCCAAAGCACTTAAGTAGTTCACTTGTGTACTTGCCTTGGTTGATGAAGTTCCCATCTTTTGTTTGCTTGATTTGAAAGTCGAGGAAGAATGCGAGTTCACCCATCACACTCATTTCAAATTCACTCTGCATAATATCACTATATTCCTTGCAAAGATCAAGGTTAGTTCTGCCAAAAATGATATCATCAACATATATTTGAATAATAAGAAAATTGTTAGAAGTGTGTTTTTGAAACATGGTAGAATCCACTTTGCCCATGATATAACCATGATCTAATAAAAAGTTCTTTAATTTCTCATACCAAGCCCTTGGTACTTGTTTGAGTCCATAGAGAGCTTTTTGTAACAAATAAACATGGTTAGGTTGACTATCATGTTCAAAGCCCAGAGGTTGTGCAACATACACTTCCTCCTCAGTTGTACCATTCAGAAACACACTTTTAACATCCATCTGATACAAAAGAAAGTCTTTATAACTAGCAAAGGAAAGAAACATACGAATGGACTCAGGTCTAGCTACATGTGCATATGTTTCATCAAAATCTATACCTTCCTATTGATTGTATCCTTGAGCCACTAACCTTGCTTTGTTCATTACCACTTTGCCGCTTTCATCAAGCTTGTTGCAGTAGACCCATTTTGTGACAATGATCTTTCTATCACTTGGTCTTGGTACAAGGGTCCAAACTTTGTTCTTCTCAAATTTCTCCAACTCTTCTTGCATAGCTAGGATCCATTCTTCATCCCCAAGAGCTTCTTTGACATTCTTAGTCTTGAGTTGTGAGATGAAGGCACTGTTGGCTTGTTCTTTGTTGAATGCAGCCCACATTTTCACTCTTTTAAATAGATCACCTAAAATCAGCTCCTTTAGATGATTCTTTAAAAATCTGGGAGTTGGATCCTTCTTTTCATCATCTTTGTCTTTTTCTTGAGTGACCACCTCTTTTCCCTTTTGGGTGAAGTTGAGCTCTTTAAGGATAGGAATTAATTCACCTACAACATTGTCATTTGGAACAATATCTTTGAGAATAGAGGGGTTAGTTTCAATAAACTTTACATTAATAGATTCATCTACTTTAGCAAGATCAACATTAAAAACTCTATAAGCCTTGCTAGTAGTGCTATAGGCAAGAAAGAAAACCATGTAAGATTTCAGATCAAACTTGTCGAGAGCATCTTTCATATTCAAAACAAAACAAGGACATTAAAAAACATGGAAATACTCAATAGAAGGCTTCCTACCACGACATAGCTCATAGGGGCTTTTCTTCAACGAAGGATGAGTAAAAACCCAATTTTGCACAAAAAATGAAGTACTGACAGCTTCAACCCAAAAATTCTTAGCAGTATCATAATCTAGAAGCATGGTCCTAGCCATCTCCTATAAAGACCTATTCTTCCTCTCTACAACCCCATTTTGCTAAGGTATTTGAGGTGATGAGAAGTTGTGTGCATAACCCGATTCTTGACAACAATGCTCCAAAAGCTCGTTTTCAAATTCTCTCCCATGGTCACTACAAATGGAAACAATGTGGCAAGAAGCTTCATTCTCAACTCGTTTACAAAATCTCGAGAAAACATCAAGTGTATCACTTTTAGAAATGAGAAAGAAGGTCCAAGTATATCTAGAAAAATCATCAACAATAACAAGGAAATACTTGGAACACGAAGCGATTGAGTTCTCATTGGTCCAAATAGATTAATGTGAAGAAGCTCAAGAGCTCTCTTAGTACTAAGGACTCCTTTGGATTTGAAGAGGACATGGTTTTCTTTCCTTGGGTACAAGGTTAAAATTACTCATCCTTTTCAAAATCCAATTTAGGAAGTCCCTTGACCAGGTTCTTTTTGCTCAACTTCTTCAACTGATGCATATTTACATGACCAAGCCGGTGGTGCCAAAGAGAAATATCATTCAATTTGACTACTAGGCATCTACCAACAACAAGCTTAATAGAGTCAAGAACAATAACATAAAGATTACCACTTCTAGTTCTCTTATATATGACTTGGTAGGTGAGGTAATCTAGAATCAAGCATTCAAAAGAAGTAAAAAGCAGAAGGTAACCATTATCACAAAGTTAACTAACACTAATTAAATTGTGATGTAGGCCATCCATAGAAACATTATTGATGCACAAGGATTCACCTACATCACCCTCACCTTTGAATTTACCTTTCTTGTTGTCCCCAAAGGTGATCGATCCTCCTTTCTTTTTGGTGAAATTGTTGAAATGGCTTATGTCACCGGTCATGTGCTTTGTGCAACCACTATGAACAATCTATCTACCATTTTCCTACAAGAAAGGAGAATGTCATTTCGCAACTCAAACTTTGGGAACTGGAGTTAGCTTGGGGACCCATTTCATCTCTGGGTTGGTCCCCTTAGGCTTGTAAGGACAATAAGTAGAGTAATGATCATTAAATTTGTAATAAGAACAAACCATGGGATTCTTAGTGCCAGAAGACTCTCCTACAAAGAAGGAGGTCTCCTTGCTCTTCTTCTTACCTTTGTCTTTTCTCTTGCCCTTTGATGCCCCCCCTACAAATCCCAAACCACTAGTACCACTTTTCTTGGTAGAATGGTCAAGGATTTCATTTAGGGAGTTCTTCCCTTTGAGGAATTTCTATAGGGATGCTCTCAATCTATGTCTATAATCATTTAAAGAAACAATGGTAGAAGATAAACTAGAGATGACATCCCTAGCATGCATAAGATCAACCTCAAGACATAAAGCTTGAGTTAGATATGAATCTTTCTCAAGAGAGGTAGAAGCAACATTAACACTAGGCAATAAAGGTCTAGAAGATAGATCATTTACTTGACCAAGTAACCTAGCATTTTTAGATTTAAGCATTTTATTTCTTTGAGATAGACATCTCTCTCTTCTCTACGAGCATCAATAAGGAGCTTGAATTCATCATTTTGAGTTTTAAGCAATTCAAACTCTTTAAGGCAATTTTGGTTTTCTTCCTTAAGGTTTTCAATGTTATTAAGGTAGATTCCATTCTCAACTTCAACCCCATTTTATTGGAGTTCAAGATCAAGGTATTTCCCTTGAAAATTATAAATACTCTCAAGGTTGGTTTTCTCATTCAATTCAAGAATTTCAAGCTTAGCATAAAGATCATCAATAATTTTCCTAACCGTTTTCTTTTAGATTTACATTTAGCAAAAGATGAATGAGTAAAATAAGCATGCCAATAACAACTTCCTTAAATAACTCATGCAAGCTTACCTCACCAATATCTTCACTAGTAGAGGCCATGAGAGCAAGGTGTCACTCTCCATCTTCTTTAGAACTTGAGCTACTTGAAGATGAAGCTTCCCAAGCCGCATGAGTTGCATTTTGTGTCCCTTATCCTTATTGTCCTTCCTCTTATATTTGCTCTCCTTCTTGTATTCCTCTTCCTTCTTTGACCTGCCCTTGTGGTGTGACTTTCTTAACTTGGGACATTCACTCTTATAGTGCCCCTTTTGACCACACTTGTAGCATCTCAGAGTAGAAGAGGAGGAGGCTTGCTTTCCATTAAAGTGTTTGCCCTTGATGTAGTTGGCTTCTTGCTCATTAGGGCCTTCATCTTCACTAAAGGAGGATGGAGAATTCTGACAAGCATGTTGTTGTTGAAGGATGACAACCTCCACTTGTGATTTGAAAGCACTATCTTTGATCTTCTTGTCTTCCTTCTCTTCTTGCTTGGCTTCTTCTTCTTGCTTGTCAAGTCTAGGCTCACAGGCTTGAAGGTTGCCAATGAGTTCTTTAGTTGGGATGTCACCAAGGCTCCTCGCTGCTTCAGTAGAGGTGACCTTTGACTCCCATATCTTTGGAAGACTCCTCAAGATCTTGGAGTTGATTACACCTCTATCCAAAGTGTTGCCCAATGCAGCCAGCCCATTGATGATGGCATTGAGTCTTGAGTACATGTCCTCAATCCCTGCTTTCTTACCCATCTTGAAGTTCTCTAGAAGGTTGTTCAACATGTAGATCTTTGCCTCCTTGACTTTCTTTGTGCCTTCATAGGTGATGTACAACTTGTCCCAAATCTCATAGGTGGTGTCCCAAGATGAGATCCAATTGAACTCCATAGGGGTGATGGCTGTGTAGAGGATGCTTATGGATTTGGTGTTGAGTTGGGCTTCCTTGAGTGCAACTTCACTCCATATTGCAATAGCTCCGGTTGGCTCCTTGTAAGGTGTGATCATCACCTTCCACATGTCAAAGTTCATCCCTTGAATGTAGAATTGCATACACCTCTTTCAATAGAGGAAGTTGGTGCCATCAAAGACCGAAGGACGCATGGAGAATCCTATCCTAGGTTGAGAGAACCAAGTAGGTTGTCACTAATCTTCTCATCTCGTGGGAGATTGTTGGAGAAGATCCTTCTCTCTGATATCACTTGTTGGATCTAAGGGCTCTAGAGGGGGGTGAATATATCTACAAATTTTCTCACAAAATAGATTATGCCTTCGAATTATATCAAGTTTTAAATCAATATCTTAAGTGAAATTTGAAGTCCTATCTAACAAGCAGAGAAAGGATGAGAGAGATTGATAGCAAGCACTTGACAAAGGGATGTAGAGTGGTTCCACACTTCAAACTAGAAGTAAGTCAGTCCACTACCTAGAGAGGTCAACATCTAGGACTTAGCAAGTGTTTTTCTCTATATTATCACCAATAAGAGTTACAACAAAAGATCACCAAAGGACTTACCCATCCAACCACAAGGATATCCCCACCTTACCAAAGGTCTTACCCGCTTTTCTTAAGTCTTTAGCCTTGACCAAGGTCTTACCTACTCAAGCACAAGTCTTATGCCTTGAAGGACTTTGCTTCTTCTCTTGGATCTTCAGCCTTTGCCTTCTCCTTCACTTAGAGAAGATTACCACATCTTCATCAACCTTGAAGAGGACCAACTACAGCCCCTTCACTCGATGGAGCTTGCTTCACCTTTTCTTCATGTAGAAAGGGGATAGGGAAGTAGTAGAAGATGAGAGCTTTACATGCATAAGGGTGGATCTCTATTACAATATGCCTAACTCACTCACAAATCATGAAATGAAGTGTAAACTAGAGAGAGAAAGGGGATCAAGGAGTAGTAGCACACTCAACTATAGCAAGGACTTGAATATCTTGAATGAGCAAACTTGGAATGAACTCTAAGGGGTCTATTTATAGCTGGGGGTGCTCCCTTGAGTTGGGGAACACTTAGGGCCAAAATATAGCCATTTTCCTCAAGGCAATAGATCTATTTTCACCCAAAACAAGTCACCAATAGTATAATCACTTTTTATGCATTTTTCATACAGTGCATTCGGTCGAGTTTCAATAAAGGTAATTCGACCGATCAACTAAAAGACAAAGCCAATTTTCAAACCATCGGTCGAGTTTGTTTTGGGGAACTCGACCGATGAACTAAAATTGAGTTTGCTCAGTGAGCCAGTCGGTCGAGTTCTATGAATGCACAACTCGACTAATGGGTCATCTTTAGAAAATCCATCATAGGATCAATTGAGTTTCCAACTCGATCGATGAACAGCCTGTAATTAATTTTCTAAGTTGACTTTTGAGTGATTAAACCTTGGTATAAAGTGTCCCACATATTTTTCTCATCTTAGTTACAAGTCATATCATCAATACAAGCGATTACAAAATTCTTTTAAGGTCGTTTGAAGTGATTTCCTAATTAGCACACTTGCATTGAATTTGACTTTAACTTGGACAAGCTAGGGCTTGTGTAATTTGATCCTTTTCATGTACCTAAAGCCTGAAATCAGTCTTGAACAAACATATTACATACATAGGAATGGAATGGTTAAGTCATTATCAAAATATGGACAATGTATAACCTTTAGGTCAACAATATCTTCACACATGTATAAGTTAATTCTTTCTCAAATTTATGTAACTCCTTAGAGGAGCTTTTTATGCAAACATGTAATTATTTGATCATTACTGTAAATTATTTACTATTTTGTATTATTTCTTGCATATAATCCTGGAATTTATGAGTAATGATTTGTGAATTTAAGGTCTTTTAGACACTCAAAAGTGTAGGTCATTACACAACTGAATGCTAACTGAGCTATTCTCTTTTACAAAGTTATGTGCTATCACTAATTATGAACTTAGAAAAAAAAATTGGCTCAAAAAGTTTGAATAATCATCAAGATTTTTCATCATGTGTGATGGTATGCACTTAATAGTTTTATTATGCTAATTCCACTGATCACAATCTCAGCATGTGCTTTTAGCTAGTATCTTAAAGAGTACATGACTGTAATTTATTAATCTTCATGTAATGCCCAAAATTTATTATCACATGAGCAGAGTAAATGATTTTTTCTTGAATTAGGGAGTGTTACTAACATGATATGTAATCATGATAATGATAGACAATAACAATTACAACCTAGTGTATAAAATAAATTCTCATGAGTTCTCAAGAAAAGAAACTTAGACACACCAAACCTAATAAAGATACTACATACATAAAGTTGAAACCTAGACCCTATCTTAATGTCTCAGATCATGTAGATGGAGTCCCACCAAGCAAACCTCCTGAAATAAAATTAGGTTCTTATTTAGACTCTATGTAACTCTTATCTATAATCACCAAAAATATTGATGTTGAAATTACATCAAAACTCTTATTATATAATTGCTATAATATTTATACTCAAATAAGCCCAAAAATCATCTAATGCACTAATATAAGCATGTGCATCATATGATGAGAATAAATCTAAAAGTAATAATATACACTAACCTTACTGAATCAATTACTATATTTGAAGAAAGTAATAACAAATCATCTTCTAGACAAACATATGCATACCTATCTCATAACAATAACAATAAACATCAATTATGTCACATTAATGGTCTCTTAAGACTCAAAATTGAATATTAATATAATAACACCTAAATGTCCAATAAAACTTTAGAAATAGTAATCATACAATGTATATATTAAGGTCCATGGAAAAAATATCATGTCCTTTTAAGGTCTAATCATTGACGAAATATCCAAAATATCCTTATTGGTGTTTACATCAAAATCATGGATAAAATTTGAATCAGAACAATCAAACTTAAGAATCATGTATATCATATCAAAATATACTTACTTTAAAATATTTGTTAATTTCCAAGGTCATTTACTATTTTTTGTTCCCAAAACAAAGAAATCACATATACTTTAGAAATCAACTAGTAATAATTATCAAATGTTCCAACCACTGTTTGGGCATATTTTAAAAAGATAGTAGAAATCATTAGCTTTTTGTAGGTACCTTGTCTGCTAATTCTGAGTTTGCAATGCCAAGATATAAATTATAGAAGTTTACCTAACCTTGGCCAATCCTGGCCGGCAAGATCTCATCTAACAACCATAATCTCACGTGCATCTCAGACCTAGGGTCGGCACTTCCCCCCTTCCCTTTGTCTTCTTGTGTACGTATGTACCAAAAATACAGTGTTGCCACACGCAGAACCTCTGGCGAGGTTGATCTCACTTCTCCAACCACGAACTCATGAGATGAGTGCTCCCCTAACACTGTCTCGGTCTCCACTCCATGGTCGACACCTTATTCGTGCCTTGGGTGGACACCATTGAAGATTCCCAACCCACAACCATGTTGTCGCCGTCGTCTCTCTGGGCCTTCTCCTTCTTTGATCCTCCTATCTTCTACTCTGATTCAGGAAAAACCCTAGATCTAGGTGTGTGAGGATCCATACTCAAGATCCATGGGGATTTTATAGCCTCTACATTCTTGGATCTCAGGTGAGGTCCTCTCTTTTGAAGGTCTTTGTTCGTCTCCTATTCTACAGGGCACATCTCTCTAGTCCAATATGGCATGGATTTGCCTCCTTTTTTATTTTATTTTTCTTCTTCTTTTTGTTAGAATTCTAAATGTAAGAAATAATTATTTCCTCTACATACTAATTCCATTTGTGCCCAAAATTTGGAATTAAGATTATCTTTTCATTATCTTTCTTCGGGAAAGAATTAGGGTAAAACTAGATGGAAAAGAACTCCAAATATACTTTCTAAGTAAAAATTGAATAATGATTAAATTAATTGCCTAGACCACTAGGCAATTCATAATTATTTGAAAATTTTCCCGAATCTTATATTTCAATAAAACATCTACTAAAAATATCTTGAATATTTATCATAACCCCAAAATACTACATTCCCAATTTTATACTCCAAGGACCCATGTCAAAACCACAATTGTCCTTATCAGGCTTAAATTTGGGTCCTAGGGCCAATGGCCCTTTTCTTGATATCCAAAATGATTCATAACATTAATCCTATCTTCAATCACAAAATTAAACTTTTGAACAAACATGATTACTCAATTGATGGTTCCTTATGATAGGTTTGATGATTATGACTTTTCTTACTTAATATGAATACTAAATTAGGCCTAGGACTCCAATCTATTAACCAGAGTCATCATGATTCTTTCTTTGTCCTACTTTGGTTGTCAGCTCATATCATTGAATTAATATGAAATCACCAAACTTTGAGGATATTACAAAACTAACCAAATTATACAGGAGATATAATCTACATTTTTTTGTATTGTAACATTATTAAAATTGGAATCATGCATATATTTCATCAATAAGTTAATTATATATATGCTAGGCTCGAGAAGTTAGGATGTGACACTTCCAATGTTTGACACTTTCCTTAAAAAGTGAAAAAGAATCATCATTACACATATTATCATAGCCTCAGTCCCATGTAGAACACATTTATTAGGAGGTTGAAATCACTTTATAATTTAACCAAATAATTACCAAGTTCTTACTAACTTGCTTCAAGGTGAGCATCAATCTATCATTTCCACAAATAAGCTGATTTCAGCAAAGAAAAGAGTATTGTGAATGACATCCTCCTTGCTAATGAATAATACTATGAAGGGTCCAAAGTCAGTTTCAAATCAGACTTAAAAGTTTTGACACACATGTTATGGCTTAAATTTTTTTGTTTTGTCTTGATAGGTCATGGTTTCTTGTTCTTGTCACTGAAGAGCCTATACGCCTCTTCTCTTCACCTAATGGCATCTTCCCAGGAGACCCAGTCTATTTTTCCTTTTTTATTATCGGGATACAAAGTTTATCCTCCATAATACAAGTTGATTTCGAGAAGGATATTTTCAGCACCTCTATCGACATCTAATTCTTATGCTTCCATGATGATGTTTCTGAGGACCAACCCATGAGACATACAAACCCTAGTTTATAGCTTTAATCATATTTTTTGTTCGAGAATTTCTTTCAGTTATCTAAACTCCCTTAAAGTTGCTAGTTGATGAAAACATTGAATTGTAATGATGGTGGGTAGTGGTATAATGGGGAGAAAAGGAAAAATGTGAAGAAAGAAAATTTAATGAACAACTGTATAGATGGCGGTATAATCAAATAATATCTTAAGTGGACAGAGAGTAATGAAGGCGAGTCTACGTAAAGTAGCTACTGACTAAATGATTTTGATGGTTCAGTTACATGAGGAGGTACAAAAGCACATCAGTTGGTTGAATTGATCAGGTTATAGTTCGCATTCTGACTTATAAAATTTTAGCACGAGGACAAATGGCTGTAGGCAGTGGCGTAGCCACATATTGACTTGGTATGGCACGTGCCCTACCTACCATTTCATTGTTACATGTTAACTTGAACCATCTTGGCTACATATCAATGGAAATACACCATATGTGCCCTACCTCATCAAATGTTTACACATTACAATTAAGTAGTGCCCTACCGGTGTATGTTTTCTGGCTTCACCACTGGTTGCAGCGACGTGCGGCGACGACCTCCTCGAGCTCACGAGGAGGAGGTGCGTGTAGAGGGGCGACTAGATGCCAACGTCAAGGGTGTCTGGACAAAGGCAATGTGAGCTTAACCCTTGCACGAGGAGAACTGGTGGATGGATAATCATGTGCCAGAGCTGGGCCCTGTAGCGACATAGACAGAAGTAGAGTCCCGCTGGGATCGCAGACTCGCGAGCAAGAAAGAGAGGGAGAGCCAACTCGGGTAAACAGATCAGATGACCCGCAGATCCAACGTAGGATCCGGATTGGGTCCTAGTGAGAGGAGCTGCAGGCCGCGCCCAAGTGGCCATGTGGCGACTCACCATTTGTCCAAAAAGGTAATTAATCATAAAATGCTCAACTCTTGAATAAATCATAGAAATTAGCCTGCTTATCAGAATTATACAAATAAGGTATCAATATTCTCAAAAAAATGTGTAGAATAAGATGGAAGCATAATATCAGGCTTTTAATGCATAAATATCAATGATATCATGTAAGATGTAAAATTCTTAGTCCATGAGTAATAAATATCAAATGATGGAGTAAAATTATAATAAAATGTCAGTAAATCCATATGCATGCTTATAATCCGTTTAAGGCTAGTGATTAAGATGTTCATGCACAAAATCATGTAATTTGCTCGATATATCTAATTAGGGCTTTAAACCCTAAATAAAATGCAATAAACACACATGTACTCAATTAATGATGAAATTCACAGAAAACCCTCATGTCAGTAACTGGAAGATAACATGTAAATATGAGATCAGTTTTATACATGAAATTCATGTTATATGAAGAGAAACCATAATACATGGGTTGTAACCCTAATATGATTAATGTATATAAACTAGGGTTAATATGTGCACAAAAAGATTATGGAACCTAATGTTCAGATAGTAAACCCTAAAATGGACATATCTAGGGTTGAGATGATGAGAACCTAACGATGGTATGTGGTCTTGTCTTAATCAGGGTTTGAACAAAATATAGATGACATGAGGAATATTTGATTAGGATGTCTTGATCAAGGTACGCCATTACCTCTTACTTGGTTTATTATACATTATGCTTATGTTATATTTAGTAAAATACTTAGCATATGATATTGAATGAAATGATTGTTCTTGTATGATATCTTGATTTATTTTCCATACTTATTTCTATGAACACCTAAAATATAAGATATCTGATCCATTATATGATAGCATGAAATCTCTTTGGTAGAATAATGCATTGATGAAAGTACTAAATCTCATTGGAAGAATAGTACATGTGAGCACTAAATCTCTTTGGTAGAATAGTGCATTTATGAAGTATTAAATCTCTTTGGCAGAATAGTACATGTGAGCACTAAATCTCTTTGGTAGAATAGTGCACGTGGTTGATCAACTTTACATATAATGGAAATATATACTAAAACATGTGTTCTCTTTTGTTAATAAACATCTTTGCTCAAGTATATGCTTTTTCTTATATTTCTTTAAACTGCCAAGTATTAGTTTTATCTTATTGCCAAGATATGATGAAAGGTATATAAAAGACACATAGGCATACTTAGTACAGTATTCTTGAATATTGTGCTGACGTGTACCACATGTAATCTTTTGTTAAGTTGTGGTTATGCTTGAAGATCCAGGATAGTTGAGAGTTGTGTAGAGAGATGATGTACAGGTGGACATGTTGTCTTAAGATCCTGTAGTTTAGTGGTAGTACATGTATATGTAGAAGTTTGTTGTTCAATGTGTAATATCAAATGTTGTAACAATTCATATTGTAATTATATGTTGAATGGTGAATATGTGTGTATGGTTTTAATAGTGTTCATGTGCATGTGCTACTATTTTTTCCTTTTGACTCCCTTGATTTTCTTCTTCTTAGCCTGGTGTGGGGTGTTTAAATTGGGATTCTCACTAAGGTGAGGGTTTCAATTTTGACGTCACACAGTAGATTAAGTTTTAGAAAATCCGGGGATGTCACACTCTCATTGTTACATACTAGACTATTAGTGGCTTAAACAAACATGAACACCAACAATCTCTGTAGGAGGTTTTAACAATATATAATATATTTGTCCTATGTATTCTTGAAACAAAAATAAATAATAATAAGATTTTTAGGAGAATGAACAAATTTCTTCTTTCTATTAATTGAGACATAAACCATCAAGGTCACTCTTTTGGAATAGCTATTGTTTCTATGTCTAGGAAAGATATTCTAAATATAATATGTGCAAATTTGAAGAATCCTTTTTAGAGACATAAATTTTTTTACCTGACTTCCATATATTGCTACATTAATTGCAACAACAAAAATGTCAATGGCAAAATTTGAAGAGGTATCACACTAGATTGTTGGAACATTGTCTAATTTGTGGGAAACTAAATGTAATTTCACTTGTTTTGTATGTGTTTCACAAATGTAAACATTCTTAATCTTGTGGTAAATCTTCCAATGACTTTTCTTCGCAAACTAACCTCACTACACTTGACTTGAGGGGGTTCAGATTCACCTAGGACAACAATTAAGATGTCATTAATGTTTTATGTCCTTTACTGATTGGGGCTTCTATAATCTTGCATTGCTCAATAAGTTATGTAGAAATTAGTGATTCTATTCATGATAACCATTTAGTCACTACACTAAAATTAAAATACCATATATAGAAACAAGACTTTATTTCATTTTATAAATGCTTGGGATTCTAGAACAATATTTTAAATTAGAAAAAGGTTCAAATTATGTCTAAGAAAATAATTATGAGATTCCTACTCTAAAATATGAAAACATTAGATCCATATTTTAGAGCATGACCAATGATTAGATTGAGAATGTTAATTGAGAAACTAATAGGGACAAAACACCATGCCCATTTGGTTTTTACACTAGTACTTTAGTTCAACTTGGAATGTTATTGGGAATGACATGAATAATTCTAATATAATTTATTTACTAGTGGTTGAATGCTTAAGGAGGTGAAAGAACCTCTACCACTCTAATTACTAAGATAAATAATGCTCCACGTGTAAAAAATTGACACCCAATTTTCATCTCGAGTGTGTTGTATAAGGCAGATCTGAAGGTGAGTGCACATAGACTCCAACTAGTTAATAGAATATAGTCAAAAAATTCCAACATCTTTTGTAACAGAGAGTATAGATATTTTATACAATGCTATTGTTTAAATGTGGTTCTTAATTATATCAAGTAAAGATGTTCAAAAGTGTGTCTAAAAATTCTCCTGATGAAGGTCTATGACTCTATTGATTGGTCCTATCAAAATACTATCTTGAAATAAATGAATTCCCATGGTGTTGGATTGATAAAATTACAGTCAATTAGTTTTAAAATTCTCTTTAGTGGTTCCCATACTGAGAAATTATCTCCTTCTAGTAGCATCATATGAGGTGACCCTTTGGTACCTTAGCTCTCTTTTCTAGATATGAAAGATGACTGAACCCACTGACACCATTGGCCTTAGTTGTGTGCTTTGTCCTCACACATTACAAGACCAACGGGAGATAGGTCACCCATCCTAGTACTACTCTAGGCTAAGCATGCTTAACTGCATAGTTCCTAGTGATGGGATCCCTCAAAAAGAGGTGCACTTTGATGATAAGGGTAGTCCAATCATTATCATAAGATCATTTTATCTCAGACCTCAAAACTTGGAAATTTAGTATCACACCACTTATTCTCTTAGCATCCTTGTCAAGGATCAATTATAAGGCCTCACAATCATTCTCTATTTCAGTGTAGAGAGGATGATCCATGTACACCCAGCTCCTGATCCCAGCTACTAGAGAAAGGGTCGATACATCACCTTGGATAGTCCTTTCCAACATGAATGGAACACACAACTCAGGACTGACATCCCACATGCCCATGTGGGACCCTCCTACTCTGATACTTGAGTAGAGTTTTAGGAATGACCATTGGCCTTGAAGACCATCACTAGACTAAACACATGATTTATCCTCACTTACACCCAACTCTGCATCAATTTCCCGATGAGTCATTCATCGTAGTACAACCCTAGGCAGAGCACATTTAAATGTAGAGTTCTTTGTGATGGGATCCTTGAAAAGGAGGTGAAACTTGGTGATATGATAATGCAATCATTACTTTTAAGGACATTTTATCTAAGGCCTCAAATCATGTGATGCTACAATTTGTAATGCTCATGCCCACTGCCGAAGGCTCAAGTAGAGATTCAAGAATTACAACTAGCACCAGAGACCATGACTGGTCTTGGTTGCACTCTTTGTCCTTTCTTATGTATAGCCTAAGTTCAACTTTTTGATTGGTTACCCATCTTAATACTACTCCTGGATAAGCATGCTTAACTTCAAAGTTCTTAGTTATGGGATCCCAGAAAAGAAAGTGTATCTTGGTGATAAGGATAATCAACTTCCTCTTAAGATCATTTCATGTGAGGCCTCAAATCGTAAGATAGTACGATCTCCCCCATTTAGACTCTTGACATCTTCGTCAGGGCTCAATTATACGGTCTCATGTTATTTTCTATTTTAGTGCATACTCAGAATGACCCGCGTGTACCTGTATCCCAATGACCCTACAAGCACAAGGGTGAATACATCACTATAGATGTCTCTTTCAATATGTATTACATTGCGCAAAATAACATGCTACATGCCCATGTGGGCCCCAACTATTGGAGGGGAATTGTCTCTGATACCACTTGTAGTGTTCTTCCTCACCGACCAAGTCTCTAGTATAGTTTTAGGAATGACAACTAACCCCAAAAACCACCACTAGACTTGACTATACATTCTCACTCACACAAAGCCTGAGATCATTATCCTAATAGGTCACCCATTTTAGTATTAGTATGGGTTGAGTATGTTGAACCACATATACCATTATATTTATGACCCTTGGTGTCACTTTTCTTAATGTCGGTTTCCATAGGATAGTGATACTACACCCTTATATTATCTGTTGGTAAAGCACAAATGTCAAGATCAATATAGTCTTGTCAAGATTGAAACAAAAGCAAAGGTACCACTTTTAATATAAACTTATCTTTTTGGGGTAGAACTAACTCACAGACAGTCCGTAAAATTCAAAATTTCAGGTGAAAAAATTGATATACACATTTAGTGTTAGTGGTACAGAAACCGATGATGCGACCCTTCTCAAAAAGTAAAATTTGCGTCTAAAAAGCCTCTCTCATTAGTTATTCTCTATAAAAACTGACACCATAGGTCACATCCATTGTGAATTATTTTACCTCCAAAAAGCATGTGGTGTCGATTTCTTCTTAAAGAACCAAAAATATTGGGTACCCTCCATGTGCCCTGTAAAACTATGTTCCCCTTAAATGCATTATGTCATTAGTTCTTTTTCTAGAAACTAACGACACATACCCAGTGAGGTTGGTAGTTTTATCAGAGTTAAGGACATATGACATCAGTTTCTAAGTGTCAAATAGATGATATAGTTCATCCTTGGTCGTTAGTTTTGTTGGCCTAATTGGTGACTAAGTCCTTAGTGAGGTTGACATTTTTTATTTGGGATGAAGACATTTATTTTTAGTTTTTGTGTGTCCAATCGATGATAGAGTTTAACCATAGTTGTGAATTTTTATTAATAGACCAACGACTAAGGTCGTAATCGTCATTTTTTCGAATAAACTGATGACAAAGTTCTAGGTAACAATACATGTGAGACTTTCTCCCCCCATTCTATGTTTCATCGTGGGATCAAGTTTTCCCCATAGCTTTAGAGATCGTGCTCTGATGCTCAAATGTTGTGTCCTCTCTCTATCGTAGCTACTACCGCCTCATTGCTACTGTCGATGCTCATCTGACCATCACCACAACTTTTGTTGCTTAATCTGCCACCACTGCTGCCACATGTGCAACTATTGCTTTCTTTCACCCTCTCCTCACTATTTTGCAGCTATGGTGTGTTGTTTTTTATATTTTTTGGCTATAACTTTCAATTTTCTATGCTAGGGATAAACTTTTGTTGTTTATTAAGTGCTTTATTATCTCCATGTATGCTAATCCATGTATAGTTGCTTATTACATGCTTGTTAGGTCACTAATTTCTAATGGTCAATTTAAGTAGAATTAGAAAGTATGCCTAAGATAATGCATGTATAGTTGTTTGTTTGGTTAGTTAAGAAATACTCATATAAACTTGAATATTATGATATCATTATGCATATTTGGTATGAAAATTACGTCTAACCTTGTTTGTGAGACCAACCCCAAACTAATGATGCTAAATTTTGATAATGGCCTATAGATGTGAGACATAGGGACGAAACCTAATCTCTAAAACCTAATTTCTAAATTATCGTGTTGTCTTAGAAACCCATATGAGATTTACTCACCAAGAGTGAATCTTAGATTGTCCATAGTTTTGGATTGTTCTTGAATACTTAATCACACTAAGGATTTAAGTATATAATGTGTATTCGGTTTTCAAGATGTGTGGTCAACACATCCTTGTTCATTCTCTAAGTATATATGTAGGTGAGTATTTTCCCATCTACATCGATGTTCTTAGAGAACTGTGGGAAAATTCTTTCAAAAACCAAATACACATTAGATATACACTTACTAGTGAGATTTGGTGTTCAAGAATGGGATTGGTGGTACACATTCATTACTAAATCATAATATGTAAACCCTAAACCCTATTTTTTAAATCCTAAAGCCTAAACCGTAAACCCTAAATGATAAACCCTAATCTTGAAACCCTAATCTCTGGACCCTAATCTATAAACACTATTATCTAAACACCTGATTCAATACTAATTTTCTATATGATCATATGATGGATCAATCATGCATGTCCAGTTCTAAATCAATGCACTCTAGAGTTTATAATAGTCTTCATTAGTATATAAGATTTGTAGAGGAACATCTGAAATCACCTAGAGATAAGTTCTATTATCCATGAAGGAATTACAGTAACAACTTGGAAGTCAACACTATTAACAAAATCAAAAGTCATGTCATGTGCAATTGGATTATACACGGATATATATAATGGTAATTGAATGGAGTAATTCCTACTATGACATCAATATATGTCAATAATAGTACTTATGTTGAAGAAGAAATTGTTACTGATTCTGATAAATATGGTTGATGTGATGGTAGATAGTTGTGGGGTAAATCTTACTAATCTACCTTCCTTATTTAGAAACATTGTGCATGATGTTGAGAGAGTGTTATGCTTAGGTTTTACTTAGTTTACCAAGTTGAGCATTGTATAGAGATTGTATACTCTGAAGGCTAACAATAGATGGAGTCGTATTTTCTTGAAGAAATTATTCCTTAAGGCAACAAGATTCCAATCTCAAGATACAACGTAAAAAAAACATTGTGCCCAATGAGAATTGAGTCTACAAAGATACATGCATGCCTGAATGTTCGTGTTATTTCAAAAGGACTATATGGATTTCATTTTTTTTTTTTGCAAAATGTGGGGCATCAAGGTACAAAATAATAACTTTAGGTAAGGCCCAAACTAACTCTCCTTCCACGGTGATGGTTTCTACCTATAATACCATAGTTTCAACACTTGTTTGCCAATACCATGGATGTGTAGGATTTATATTGGCCTGTAGAGGTAATGAAAAACAATGATTTGATCCTACAACATGCATCTAATTTTCACAATGGATGAAAATTGATTTATTATACCCAAAATTTGTTGAAGAAGTTAGGAATCTAACACTTGGGCTTTGTACCAGTGGAATGAATTCATACGACACATTATGCAGCCAACATATCATTTGGCCTCTTATGATTATTATATACAATCTTCCTCCTTGGTTGTGTATGAAAAATAAGTAGGTCGTATTGTCCCTATTGATACTAGGCCCCAAACAACCTAGCAATGATATTGATGTTTTTCTTGATCCTTTAATTGATGACTTAAAGAAACTGTAGGGATAAGGTGTGATGACCTATGATGCTTTATGTAGAGAGACATTTCATGGAGAGATGCAAGGATACACACTTGTGTCAAATGAGTCTTCTACTATACATGCATCTTTATCTCCCTATGAGGCGTGGATATATGAGAAGACAAGCCGCTCTAGAGAACACCCAACCCCAAAATCACTAAGGTGGGTGTAAAAATGGTAAAATTCAACTCTCATCGTGCATGTTTATGTTTTACCTTGATTGTAATGTTTTAATGACCAATTAATATTGATGATTAGAGGGAACTCTATGAGTAAAGAAAAGAAGGCAAGTTCATCTTTGAGGACTAAAAGGATGAATTTATGATAGCTCTGGGTATTCTAGAGCACCCTAGCCCTTTTAGGGTCGTTGGGATGGTTTCAGTATAAAATTATTTTTTGGCACATTAGAGGAAAAGTGTTGATATGTCAAGAAAGGTGGATTTTCACAAGATGAGATAGAGTTCACAGTTGCAAAAAAATACAACAGAATATTGATGACATAGTAGCAAATAAAATACAAGAAGGAATGAGAAAATTTTAAGATTCTCAGTCACAACCTCCTCAGGCATTACTTCATCCACACTTTGGTATAAGCTTTTTTTGCACATTAGATCAAAAGTGTTCATATGTCAAGAAAGGTGGATTGGCACAAGATGAGGTAGAGTTCAAAGTTGCATAAAAAATACAAGAGAATATTTATGACATAGTAGCATATAAAAGACAAGAAGGAATGGGACAATTTTAAGCTTCTCAGTCACAACCTCCTTAGGCATTACTTCATCCACACTGATCTTCATACAGGGTGGACCCTTCTCACACATATGTTGTTATATTAATCCCATGGATATCCAGACACACTCAATGTAAGTTTTTTTATGATATAATCGTATTTAAGGTGAATTTATAATATGTTGTGCTTGGGTATATATAACAGTATATAAAAAATTGTAGGTGTTGAGGCCATGCAGTCTTCATTGTTAGAACCTAGCTTCTACATTGTTACATTGGGAGATGCTTTTGCACCCCTTCTAGGTGACACAGTTCATGATTCTCTTATGTGTGCTAATGTGGTTGGTGTGACTATCAGGATTTTCTACCCAACTTGGAGATGGACACCACTTCCATATGGCCTCCCCGCGCATGAAACAATAGGAGATGTAGAAGGCGGCATGGTTGCATGGACCAAATTTGGAGTTATCTATGAGAATGTATGATAAATTTACATTTTATATGTATTTGTGATTCTTTTCTATTTGTATATATATAATTGACAATAGATATGAGAATACAAGTTGATCATGATACCTAAAAGGCCCCTTCCAGTTTCTCCTCTAGTCCTTCTCAATTTACTTTTTTGGATTGAAAATGGCCTACTTGAATTTCTACATCCTAAGTTTAGGGGATTGACATTATGGTTACACAATTTAAAAAAAGGCAACAATGATGGTCTATATCTAAGAGGATGTTGCAGGTCAAGATCATGATACTAGTGTATTCTTGATAGATATTGTGCAATTTTTTACTTATAGCTGAAAACCTTGTTCTGCATATGTGAATAAATATGTTGATTTGTTTTCTTATATATCTATGAATACATATATGTTTTGCAACTACTTATGTACGGTGTATGGACATTTTTCAATAAAAAATGTGGAATTTCTTGTTCAATAATTGATTAGTTGTGTACATAGAGACCCACCATCTGAGATTATAGATCAATTGTATTTAAACATTTTGATACAACAGGAAAGTGTGTGATGATAGATCCTTTTAATCAATCGTATTAAGTTTTAGACACTTTTCTTATAGTTTTGACTTATGAATTACATTTTATTATGGAATTTGATTTTTCTTTTGTTTGCTTTCTTTTCACTCAGTAATAAGCATTGGGAGTTGTTGGCAATTGTTCCCAAGATGCTATCTATGTAAATGTATTACTTTAGCTTATAGGGATTTAAATAGGCCGGAGAAAAGGTATATAAAAAGAAGTTATTAACTTGGAAGAATGATAAGGAAGTTTTATGACTCCAATGTATATATATGCCAATTATGCTTACTTTTATCTATTAATGTTTTGCATAATTGTAACTTTATAGTTCCTATATAAGATTATAATTGGGCATGCGGATATTATGTGATGTGATGTGTGGACCTGGTTGTCAAACATGCATCACATGCCATCCATTTTATATAAAAGGTAATCTATATAGCCTTGAATCATAAGTAAACACTCTCCTTTGATAACATAAAAAAAATCAAATCAAACTCTTGAATTGATACGAGAAAGGTGGACACATTCCTTTGTTAAGGAAGTCAACTTTGCATCTAATTGGGATAAAATATGAGATTTCTGACCTCTTATGTCATTATTTCTATATACATGTGATGGTTATGACTTCTGCAACTTTAAACTTGATGTAAATGAATTGTTGGTACATATATGAATGATGTGTCTATATATGTGTATGTGTGTGAATGAATGTTAAAAGGAGTGAATATAATGAGATTGCATTTGTACATGTGATAAAAATGGAATCGGAGAATGGAATATAGGTGTGTCTTTTAAATTATTTATGTGCATGATAATGGAATTAAGTACTTATAGTCAATTGTTGAGTATTCTTTCCTATAGCAAGAGAAATCCTTTTTCTTTCCCAGATGTCCAGTATGAGTGACTCCAGCCGGTTCTTCATACTAGTAATGGAACTCTGGTGCCCGACCCTTGTCATTAGACCATGAAACTCTGTCTGAACGAGCCATTTCGATGCTTCTTCTGGCCCCTTTCTCCCTTCAGCCTAATCTTCCCTTCGTGAAAGGAAATAACTAGCACACCATCTAATACTTGACAGAAGAGTAGTGTTAAGTCCCATCATCCTCTATTTCACTAGGAAATTTGTCTTCGGTACAGTATGGAATCAATATGCCACTTATCACCCACCGAACTAATAAAAAGGTAGAATGCTCTCTTGCTACAAGAATGGCTTGTTAGCAATAAACTTCTTAGAAAGAATTGAAATACATGTGTGTGAATGAATCGTGTGGATGTGGACTCTTGTATGTGTTTTTTTAGTGTAGGTTTTGTAGGTTCCCCTTCATGATGAAAACCCAGACATTTGGTCTATAAACCTAATATATAAAAAAATATACATGCGTCATCAGTTGATATAAAAAGACTAATGTTGTATATTGACATCATCGATATTCTATAAAAACCAATGTCATAGCTATACTTATTGGTTAAAATTTTAACTGATATGGAAGTATAACGTCAGTTATTCTAGACAAACTGATGACTATGATTTGATCTGTATTGTCAATTTCATGGCATAGAACAAACAATGCAGATTTGTGTCATCATTTCCTTTCTCTCAAACCAACAACTATAATCTTAGAACAATCTTATAATTGTTGCGGATATTGCCTTGTTTCGTCAGTTTATGTTTTCATAGCAACTGACACTGGCTCTATTTTTTTGATTTTAGCTTACCTTAGAAACTGACAATAATGGTCTTTAGTTGTAGTGTCGCCCACTTAGGTGTCGGTACAAAATTGATATATTGGACTAGTTTAACTAATTTTATAGATTGTATATGTACTAGTGAGAGTTATTAGTGATTGTCTCTCTAAAACGAAGGTGCGTCTTGATAATTTTCTTAGTCCAATCATTCCTTTCAAGAACATCTTATCTTAGGACTCAAGACCTGGGATGTTATAGTTTTTGTTAAAAGGAAAAACCATATTATCAATTAAATCTTCAAATGGATCTATGTTTTCATGTGTTTTTATTGATTATGTAATCATCTTATTCTATGTTGGCTACAAAGATGCTAGTGACTTCATTACATTATTATCATATTTGGGAAAATGGTATGAACATCAATGGTAATAAGAAATTAATTTTCCTAGTGGTTCTTATATTCCACTTATGCTTATAGTTGTTCTCTAAATCAACATTAGTTACCCTTTCATCAAAGTATCTAGTTTTATACAAGTCTCAAGAGGGGATTACTAGGGTCCTTTTTTCACCTATAATTGATAAGACCAAAATAATATGGAAGGTTGGGAGAATAGAAAAATATATTTTTTAAGAGTTGAAAAGATAACATATACTCTTTCTGAATTCATGTATTGGTCAAATTCTTCCCATTTCCTATTAGTGTTATCGATAAGATATTAATGGTTGTGCTTGGGTAGGTATTTAACTTAATAAAATGTATATATGGTTTCTTGCAAATAAGTATGAATACAAAAGTATAACAGAGGTTTAGGGGTTGGATTGGAAAGTGCTACCATTATAATCATGATGTAAAACATGTAGCATGTGGAAGACAACAAGGATAGTCATTGGGTTCATTTAGTTTATGAAGATATTTGAGAGATGAGTCTATATGGAGATGCAAGATTTCCTATAGTGCATCATGGGGTTGGAAACATTTTATGCACCACAAAAAGATACATCTAGGTAAAATATTTTGATATTGTGGATTTTATGAATATTTCTTTTTGGTGGGAACCTTTGTTTCCACATAATCAATCTCTTGACCAATGTGATGGGATATAATAATTTTTCGAATATAAAAAGGAATTTTTATTTTACATAAATAGCCTTGTTTGTGATGGTCAATGGATATATTTAAATTCAATATACCTAAAAGATGTAATCATGAGAAGCCCGATTTTATCCTTCTTAACAATAATGAAGTTAACAAATTTAATCACTTATGTAATGTCATAAAAAAGAGTATTATTCAAACTTTTTACAAGAAATATATATGGAATGTAAAAACTCCAAGATGATCCATTCTAAAAAGATAGATATTTTCCTAAAATAATTCACCACTTGGGTCAGCTCCATAATCGAGGCTTTCATTTTCCCTTGATCTAAATGTTCTATAGTTTTGAAGATGAATATGTCTCCCATCCATTCATTTATATTAAGTAGATTGGCCTTATTAAGAGAGATACTTAGAAATAAATATGCATCTCTAATATACATGTGCATATTTAAGATCTGAATTGTTCTAATCATAATCAAACTAAGGTAATTGTTCTTGGTAGTCTCCATGAAGCTTATAAGTGACAAAGGGAACATTTTTTTAAAGAATAGATCATGGTGTTGATAGGTTGTGGTTAGAAGTAAAGAAAAATATAGTTAGCTTCCTTGTATAGTTATCTCGTTTGTTCTATTATCATCATCTTTTCTTTTCTAATGGACTATTAATGAGTACATGCTTTACCAAAAACATTGAAAATGGGAAATAAACTTGATATACCAAAAAGGATAAGGTTTTACGAACTGATAGTATTATATATAACTTTAAGATATATTAAATAAAAAACAAAGTACAAAACATCTAAATAATTAAAGCATCAATTAATAGTGGAACATGCATTTCATATTTTGATTCTTGCTCATTTATCCACAAGAACCAAAAACATTAAACAAAGTTGCATCAATATAAGCCTCCTATTATTAGCATGAAGCTCACCTATTGATGTTCCTAAGGAGGAAAACAACCTCTACTTTTTCTTTCAATACATAGAAATAAAGGGAGGTATGTAGCTTCTCAACAAGAAAAATCCAAAGAAAAAATGAGATGCAATCGCTAGTACCAATATAAACTCAAAAAATCTAAACAATAATTTTTCATAAAGGTAATGTTATGTAGTATATGATTACATAAGTATTTGAAACTAACAAATAGCTAGATATCATTTCAAAGAACAATGACACAATTCATTTTTTATACAACTAGAAAACCAAAAAGAATGGAGAAAAACTTGATGAAGAATTTGGTAAGGTTTTTGCTATTATCTTTGACTCGTTAAAGGTCTTTATAGATAACGTATTGAAGATAAAAAATATATTTATTCCATAGGTTTTCCAAGATATTAAGTTGATTTTTCTAATGCATGAGTACAACCAACCACCATGGATATTATTAGCTTGTCATCCTCTCCTACAAGGACATGGAGTTAACTATATGTTGGAGAAGTTGTCCTTCCATTTGAATTAGCTTCTTGATTATGAGTGTACCCTCTAAAATAAAACTTCTCATTTTACTTAGATGTAATGTGTTTAGAAAAGGATATAGAAAATGAATGAAACATTCCTAGAGTTATCAACGATAAATTTAGAATTGAGGAAAAAATATCAAAATTAATGTAACATGTTTGTAGTTGGGGGATTGCCACCCACTAATAACAATTCTACTTGATGACACTTCATAAGAAAAGAGACTTGGATGCATGGGATTTATCAAAAATATGTGATTTACCCAATATTGCCAAATATCTTGTAGTAGGAATATGTTCCATCACGACCATATATATTATATAAAACTATGATATGTTTTGATTTAGTTAGTCAATGTACCTTATATTGTGTGTTACTAGTTTGAATACATGAATACTAACAAAAGTATTTGGAAATGGTTAAAATATTAGCATTTTTATGAATTCTATCTCTTCTGCAATTTGTTAGTAATTTATTTGTGTCATAACCTATTAAATTAGTATGATGTGGACTTTATATTGTTTGGTGGTGCAATCACAATTAATATATTTTATAAATGAGGCTATCCTTTGAAATGTCTAAGAATTGGGGTCATATTATTTATTTAGTGAATTTACATAAATGAAGATGCATCAGGATCCACATTATGGAAAATGACGTTCACTTTGAAGTAAAAAGATGTGATAAACATCAAAATATGGACCTACATGATCAATAAACTCAAAACAAACACACACACACACACACATATATATATATATATCCTTTTATGGGAAAATAAAATGGTTGGGAGCAATAGAGGGATGGCTTTTAGTGGACATATAGTTGATTATTGTTTTGGTATGTTTTTAGGAGAGACCTAATGAAGTTTCATAGTGTCAAAAAGGTGAGGCACTGAGCTCACACCTATCACTCAGGTGGGGGAGTGAGATACTCATTTAAGTGGTTCACTAGATTTGCTATCCAGTCACTAGAGTGTATTTGGGAGAAAAAACTCCAACGAGTGGTTGATCAAGTGACTTTTAGATGTTCCACTTTGTCAAGCATGAGTTTCTATGCCTAGAAAATAACTCCTACTTAGAGCTTCTACTTTTTCCATATCCAATGTGTGTGTCTTCAAATTCCTCATACACTTCTAATATGATCATAAGGGGAGAAGAGGAGAAATGGGATTTTCAAGGGTTTTCTAGGTACAATTACTTCTATTCTAAAGGTGTTCCCACATTAAATATGTTTCTATTATTCCTTCTAATATCTTATTCCACCTTGGTTTATGTCATTGCTAAACTAACATATATTTTTCTCCTTTATGGATACATTTGGGAAGGATAAATAACACAAGCATGGTGAACTCTATGTTGAAGAAAGTTAATAATGTTGGAGATTGTTTTGTGTTGACAGTCTATATAATGGGTCAAGTTGAGTGAATACCCTAGAACTTGGAATCTACTAATCACCTCATCTTTGGACACTATAATCGAGTATGTTGTGCACAAATTAGGAATATGGCAGTATAAGTTAAGTTTGTTTTAGATATGAAGATAGTATTTATATGGATTCTACTTGGTCAATTGAAAAGTTTTTTCTGCAGATAAGGGATGAATGCGTTTAGTTCTTATCTTTTATAATTTGAAGATAATCACATTAAAGTTTAGATATTGGAGGTTTTACATTGAATTACTATTAACACTTAAAACTTTGGATATAGTAATATGAACTTGACTTTAATTGACATATTTTGTGTAGTTTTAGCTAGTAGAATATATGGAATTATTTGGATCAGTCAATTCACTTTTAACTACTATACTATCTACATAGATTCTTCTTAAGAGGGAGAAGTTGAAACCTTAGTACTCAAATTGAATTTCTCCTATATATGTTGCAAGAGGTAGGTACTGTATTGTGAGGAAATAAATAGTAGGTTCTAAAAATGAAAAATTGATAGGTAGAGGACTAGTCTCTCTTTGATATCATCTTTCCTCTTATTCCTTACCTAAATAAAGTAATTAAACTGAGATCAGGTTTTATGGTTATTATGAAAAGGTCAAGATGAAAAAAATGGGATACATTATGTATTATCAAATGGATTATGCTTAGTAAGTTGACTTATACTACTATGTTTTTGCAGAAGCATTTATATGTGAATCATGGAGTGATATTTTCTAGAAGCTCTACTGAAGATATTCTTATAACATTAATTGAATAAATTTATTAGAAATACTTTATTTAATCATAAGGGAAATTCATAATCTATATGAATATTAATTTTAGAAAACTTTTACCTTTTTTAATAGAACATAGTACACAATTTGTACTTTTCATTATGGTTACTCAAATGTAAAAACCTAAAATGTCATGAAATATTCAAGGATTTGCTTTTCTAAACATGTGTTGTGATCAAGATGTTCACACCCAATTGAAAGTATACTTCCATAATTAAACATTTAATTATATCATAACAAGAAAATATATTGATTGGTTTCCAAGAAGTAGAACATGTTGTTAAAAAAAATTTCCAAGAAACCTTATAACATGATCCAAGTAATAGACCAATAGTGGATTAGGATATCAATATCTATACCTTATTGGGGAAGAGACTCCTATGATTAGTCTTGATTTCATGGTAATGAAACCTTAGAGTATGATTCATGTAATGCACATATAGTGGATTTGCATTTGAAGACCTATACCATCATATGGAAGAGAGTCCTATGAATAGTCTTGATTCCATGGTGAAAATTTACATCGTCCAGTCTTTAGCACATTGTAATCTTGCAAAATGGCATCAAGATGTTGTCCATACACTCTAGATTTGCCTTCAGGGTCTATGTGAAACCTTGGCCTTATATAATTGGAAATCTTAGATGTTACAAGATAGAGATAATTTGGAAGAATGTTCCATATTATGGTAAAGAGTATGAGGAGATTCACATTTCATACATGGCATCCTCATAGAATATCCTTTTCCATAACTGAGGTCAACAAGGGAAGAGATCATTTTGTGAAGAGGGCTTCTTCCTTGAACTCTATGTCACTATTGATTTTTCTCATCCTAGATAAGTTCACCATACAAGTTCATATCATGTGCACTCACGTGAGATCTAAGAGATGGTAAATGGTTTCTAGTCTCTACTTCATCTCTCTATTTCCTTCTAGGGATTTATCAAACATTGGAGATAGTATGATATAATGAGAGTGCATGCTCTGATCACATCATCTGAAATCATAGACATACAAAAGAGCAAAGAGACTAGGGTTTCCTTAGCCCTATTAACCAAGGTTGGGACTCCCTCATGGAACAAGAGATTGGTCTATCAACTAGAACTCTTCGAACATAATATTATGATGAGTGATCCCTAAATTATAGAAACTAATTTCCATGTATGGATCCACATACCTTTTCTTGGTCCTTAAAACTAAATTTTATGTCTTTATATGATTTATTAATTACAATAAAGTTCACCTCATACTTTCTTCAAGATATCTCTTTGTGTTTTACCCTTTAGGAACCATAACATGATGAAAATGAATTTAACTATCCTATTTATGTTCATCTGTAATGGGTGGTGTTCAACAACAACTCATTACTGCCCAAGTCATAAAATTAACCAAACAAGACTAAACTACAAAAAATAAATTTATTTGTGTTATATGAACCGTTAGTCTTTAATATGTAATTTTATCATCGTGCATGAATAAATCATCCTCGTCTCATCCAATATAAATTTCTTGAACTCCAAATAGACTATAAATGTAAATACGAGCTCAATATCACATATTGACTCACATGAGACTGGCCTTACATTTCTCTAATATTAGTTATCAAGAGCCTAGGATATTTGTAAGACCTAAAACCTTGCTTTCTTATAATATTTCATTATTAGACTTGATTAAATGATGTATGTGATTTATTATTATTTTAAATGGATTAATTAAATATTAAAAAATCTTGATTTCTCATAATTCCAAAATATGCTTTCAATTATGGGAAATGACATTCTCAAGTGTTATTCAATGGGAATTTGTAAACTTGTGGAATTTTCATAAGTACCTTGGTATGCTTGAATCATGAATTGGATTATATTGTGCAAGGATACCTATATATGGGCTTCATGTAGGGCTTGGCTAGTTTTCTTTGGGTTAGATAGGCTGATGCAACCTCATCAAGCCACTCGTTGACTGATGTGTGCCAAGGGTTGGATCGTAATGGACTCTTTGGGCAGAGGGTTGGGTGAGATGTGGTTTCACTATGCTAGAGTGGAATTCGATGCATGATGTTGAAGGATAAATTGACTGCTTTGGGTTTTCTGGCACATGATGCTACTTATGAAGAGTGTGGTATGTGTTCGTGGTTGATGAAGAAAAAACTTCAAGTAGTTTATGATCCACTTCATTCAATGGGGATCTCAAAGTAATTTTATTATGAATGAAGTATCATTTTCTCTAATATAAGCCTACTACTACGTGACAACTTCAACCACATGTCTTATGTATATCATTGTGGAAATGTTAAAGATCCATGAGGGTGATCCTAGAGGATAATGTCGTGCATGATGCATGTGGATGATCTCACATGCTTTTGATGGATCAAATCCTATTATAATATTCTCAAGTTATTTTAGCACAAATCCATGTAATTTTTTCATTCATTTTTCAAATTTTCTGTTGTTTTTATCTCTCTTCTACCTTCAAATGGAATTCCTATCTATCCTAGGTGCAAACAAATTCTTTTATCCTAAAAACTCTTCTCTGTTCCTTCCTTGGCCTAGTTGGAGCTAGAGCGAGCAAGAGTGGATTGAGATTTTTATGGGAGATTGGAAATAGAGTTTTGTTCATTCTGACTTGAGGTCATGTTCTTCACAAAAGGTGGTGAGCTAACATTTATTTATTATTTTTTGAGATATACTTCCTATATGCAACCACTAAATCCCACTAGTCACATGTTAGCTGATCTAAAGATGCCAATTTAATGGGATGCTTTACTTGAACTTGAGGAACTTGGAGAGTTTCACCCTCTTTTCTATTTAATGGTGTTATAAAATGCAAATAACTAACATTAAACTTCCACCTCACTAAAAGTTGTAGATTTCACATGTATATTGCCCTAAAATGGTCAATTTAGACATTTCCTCTATTTTTGTTATATTGAGATCATCCTATGGAATTTTGGATGAAACTTCACATGGTCATTCTTTTACAGTTATAAGATGATATACTAGTACAAAAATATGACTTTTGAAGCCCTTTTGATATTATGGCCTCTATATAGGTGATATGGTGAACCTATGGATGCATATGTCCATGATGGACTCAAATTAGGTTCTAATTTCTCTTAGTGATTTGCATGTGCATAACTTAGTACAAATTTAGGCTTGTATTCTTCTTTTCCTTTGAAAGATGAGTAATTGGCCTAACCAATTAAGTAAAACCCTACTTCTTGTAGTATCTAATGACTAAATAACTACAATTTGTTTTTAAAATGGGGATATTGAAACATATATCCTTGTATTTATCATGGGATTGTGAAAAGGTATCTAGACTTGTATATTTAATATATGCCAGCTACTAAGATTCATTTGAGTTGTGGTCCCTCGGTGTCCCAAAATCACCCATTTGTATGAGTGTGATCGAGGTTGTATCTCTTGTTATAAGTGATAGTCTTTCCATTATGAATATGAAGTATGTGAATTGATCAAAACTACCCATGTGATATGATAGGTGTCATGATCTGAATATTAATGACATGTCCGATGTTTATAGGTTGTAGGAGGATCATACCTCTTATTATACTTGCATTAGTCAAAGTGAGGAGGGGGCTTGAGGAGACCCAATATTATGCAGTGGAGTACAAGACTTCACATTCACTCACTAGTAGTTTTCGAAGTACACCCAAACTACCCAAGTTTAGTTATAAAGTGTGTAATCAAGCTACATATGTTTATCTGTATAGTATCTTACCAATTTTCAAATTTTATCACTTTCACTTATTCTATGTCTATAATACTTGTGGATTTCCTTTAGTTCATATTGTCTCCATTTCTCAAAGATGTTTTATAAGAGCTTATTCATATCATATAACTAATTTTTTCACATATGGTGACCTACATTCTTTGGATACTCTCTCTCTAGGACTTTAGTCTCACTCTTCTGGTTCTCTATATTGTTTGGGTTTCCAACACTTGTTATAGGTGTTTACCATCTCGGAGTATCCTTCTCTATGGTAGTAGAGAGAAAGTGAGGGTCTAGCCTTTTGTGGTATCTGAAAGTCATATGTGTATACTACAATCTTGGCAGGCTGCTTTATATGCTTGATTTTGTTACTCAACTTTTGGCGTATCTGCCATGTATATGTTACATGTGTTATAAATATGAACATGATGGTTTCATGTTGTGTCATTGGTCATACATAAGAACTCTTTATAGTTACATGAATACTAATGCATATGATGATCCTATTTGTGCTATCTTATGAAAACAGTGTCAGGATTTCTTTATTTTAATAAATTCCTTGCCTTCTTGATTTATGAAGATCATTTTGATTCAATTTAGGATTTTGTTTTTAGGGTTTCCCTCTTTATGGTCATCTCATGGTAGGGAGCCACAATATTTCTGATGTTGTATAAATGGGACAAATTCCATTTTAATCATTCATAATTCATAATCCTCACACCCAACCATTACCTTTACTAAAACCTTCTTCAAGATCATATTGAGTAGTTTTGAAGTATGATGATTTCATGTCTCCATTGTAGTGACTACTATTTTAAGGATCACAATATGTTGATGTATGAAGAGTGATTGTTATTACAATCATATAATGACTCATGAATCACTCTCAAGATGAGTTCATCCAGTCCACTTGTTCTCAAATAAGGATCTTTTTGTATGTATTGGTATTGAATATCTACCATCTCTGAGACATGGTCATCAATCCCCAAAACTAGTTACATGCATATTATTGATGCATAATCCAAAATAATACTTGACAAGGAACATTTAGGAATTTGGTTCTTAGCATCCAAAATGATATAATTTTCAAATCACATACTTAATATCCCATGATATTGAACCAATTGTTTCGAAGAAATATGTCATATACAATAAAATCACATTCACTATTGTACAAAAAATAATTTCCTTTATCGATCAAATAAAAAACACAAGATACCCCTATAACCATAAGCTAACGATTGTTATGTAGAGAATATACTACATAAGATGAAAGGATTAATATGGTAACTTAAAATGAGATTGGGAGACACTCAATACACACATGGACACATATCTTTCAAATGTATGTTTTCGTTACAAAAATGAAGAATATATAATTAACTAACTCATAATGTTTTACTTTTTGCTTAACATTGTATCTGAGATCCCATTCCATGTTTACCTTTCTAACATTAGCGGAAATATCTTAATGAGTGACTATATGCTAAAAATAATTCACTCTATTTTCTCATTTAGTTGAATTATACTTGTTTATGTACTGAACACTTTTTGTGATTTTTACGTAAGAATGATTAGTGTAAAGACATAGTTTTTCTAGATTATAAATTTAGTTTAGGTTGATGGTGTTATTGTACTATTGAGGTGAAGAGCAACAAAAATCCCTAGAAAAAACCAAATTTAATATCTTAATAGTATCTCATCATATTAAAATATGTGGGAAATGTAAGTTGTGTAAGAAATTTTACTACTATTGAGTTAGCATGATTATTTTTACATGTCATCCATCCAACCAACACTAACCCAAATCCAAATCTTATGTTAGTTGCATTTTTCATTGAGGGAGTCCAACTGACCTAAATATGATCTATGATTGATCTTGAAGTTATCTAAACATCTCCCACAGAGATGTGTTGACAAAAAAATTGGTTGGCTTAGAAAGCTTCGTCATCTGGACTAATTGTGAAAAAATCAATTATCTAATTAAAATAGAAAATATGAGTACTTACAACTAAGAATAATTCTAAAAATCTAGAATAGTAAAAGTGAGGCTCAACTGAATATACACTCATTTACCCCATATTTTTCTTAGAAAGCTCAAATCCTTCTATAGAAGGCAATGATCAATGACTTAGGAGAAAGCTAAGTTTGTATGGATGTTTTTAAGATGTCTTATATCTCATTTTTAGGAATAAGGCCATCTACATCATTCTTTTATATCTATCCTTATGATTTCACCTTCTTTAGTCAATTAGATGACCTTGCCACCATATGTTTTAAGATCATACTACATGTTTACTTCCTACCATTCTTTTCCCTCATTTCTCACTTTGAGAGTTCTTGGGAGTTAGAAGAAGATAGATTACTATGTTGCCATTTGTTTTTTTATATTGGAATTTGAGAAGGTTGACTCTAGGTATTAGTAGGACCATACAATTGGATTCATTTCACTTTGAAGAAACTAAAGTTAATTGAAAGCTATTGATATGTCTTGGTTTGTGATATTGGTTCCAAACGTTTTAGATCTGGTGAATTTTTCTAAATATTTTAATATTTAGTTATTTATCTATAATATTATGAGTATGGTATGAGTAAAAATGTAATGAGGGAGGAATAAAATATTCTTTTTTACCTACTATTGTTGTCAATCTTCCCTAAGTGACTTGAAAACTTTCAACCTTCAGCAAAGATGGACAATATGTAAATTATGTTGAGTTTCTTCATACATAGAAATATGAAATGGAATAACTTTCTCAACTTGGTTGAATGTTTAATGGAATGCATACAATTCACTCATTAATTTTTATTGTGTTAAATTAATTAAAATTAATGTGGAGTTCTTCATATTTGGAGTGATGAGATAGAAGGATGATAACTACGAGGTGGATATTGTTAATGTAACATATAAAAATTTATATTGATTTTTAAATCATGAAAATTATATTTTATTTTATGATTTTATAACAAAATAGAGTTTTTATGTATAATAAACCCTAAACTTTTGTAGTTTCCGTTAATACACAAAAACATAAACATATAATCATGTGATGATTATGATTGGATATTTATTCCTTCATAAGAGTAGTAATTATCTAGTGAATGTCATCAAGTTATATGTCCATAATGCCTTACAATTCCCTATATATTGAGCTAGAGAGATGAAACAAATCTCCTTGTAGTAATGTCTATGAATATTATGAGAAGAATCCATGGTTCATTTCTAGACTTGAAGGTTAGGCCATGCGAATTCTAGGATTCCTCATTCAGATTGACTTTCAAAGCCTTAACTATTTGATGTTAAAATAGCATATACCAAATTAGAATAGAGTATGAGATAATTCTTTATTATTGAATATCATATGTGTTTTGATGCATACTTCAACATCATTTTTTTGGATTAGCGAAGCATAGTATTTCTATACATCTCAAACAATATGCCTTTCTGACGTGACATATGTTTTATCTATTTCTTGTATTAGAGTGAGGACTTGCTAGTAGAAAGGACAAGTGTGTCCACTGAAACTTGTTTAGGATACCCTATAAAAAAGGATGTAATTTGCTTAATCTTTAGGTGTTTGACAAAGTCCTAAGATATGTATAGTGATCTATTGATGCAAGAAGTAGGCATGACTACTTCTTTATGGAAACCAAATGGTTTTAAATCATATTAATAGTGTATGACAAGATAACAAGATATTACTTCATTACTATTCTTTCAACTATTTACGATTGAGTATTTATTTCATTGAAATGAATATCATTTATTCATAAAAATAGTGGAGGAACCCTAATTTGTTAAGTAGTTCATAGTATAACTGGTATAATACCTAATAAGTTTAACTAAATACATGTTTATCATAGTTTTATCTTGCTTTTGTTCACTCAAGGGATCATTTTGATATCAATGCTTCATCCTTTCAATCTCTAGGTTTTGACATTGCATCTTCTAATCCTAAGTTGAATCATCTAGAGTGACCCTTACTTATTCAATTTATGAGGTGGAGATGTTCATGTTAGAATTTGTGTAGTATTACCCTCATATTAGTTGGGTGGCATGAGTGGAATTCTATTGTATATGATTTTATGTAAATATGTTGTATACAACTCAGGACATTTAGTGCTTCTAGTGCTTTAAGCCCAATGATTAATGCATATGATATCTCTAACATTTTATCTTGTGAACAAATATATTTGTCTTATGACCTCTATAACTTGAATTAAAAATAATTATAGTTTTCAAGTTTTTATTACCACTTGCTCTTAAAACATGTATATGTGAATTTTTATTATAATCTTAGACTATGAGTCCCACCCAATGGGTTATTTTAGTGATTATCCATATCCTAGAGCATCACATAATAGATCTTTGCCTTAGGGTCTATATTGTGGATGGTAAATAGGGTAATTGGTTGATTAAAAAATGGTGAAAAAATCATGGACTACACAAAGTGAATAAACTACAAAGTAATAGGGAAATACACTAGTATGAACAGAAGGAATCTCCTAATAGTGATTTTGATAACATCACCCTACTAGTATTTTATATCATGAAGAACCTCCCTAGGGTATTTAGGACACAACACCTACTTGTAGACATAGTAGAACCTCTTCTACCCAATGCTACAACCTTGTAGTAGATTGAGGTATACAAAATTTTCTCAAGTACCTAGTTAAGTAACGTGCATGGTGAAAAAATCTAGGCTTAGGCCAAGTGACTTTTTGTGGTCAATATAAAAAAGGGGGTTCTACTAAAAAGAGAGGATGGTGGAATGTTTATTTGGGTCAAGAGTTGGAA
The DNA here is from genome assembly GCA_963693085.1 of Alisma plantago-aquatica. Lineage (NCBI taxonomy): Eukaryota > Viridiplantae > Streptophyta > Magnoliopsida > Alismatales > Alismataceae > Alisma > Alisma plantago-aquatica. The sequence continues at coordinate 689,799,839 of OY856409.1, forward strand.
CATCTTGGAAACATTTAATTGACTCACATGAAAAATATAACATAACTAGTGAATATAGGAACATGGGTTATATAAATTTTATATCACCAAAAAACAACAATGATACTTACCAAAACTATAAAATACATATATGTACTATGATAACTAAAAATGGCATATTAAAATGGTATTTATCATGTGTCTGAATTTTTTATATAGGTAACTAGTTGAATAGATTACCTCACTATGATGTTTACATTTATATTTTGTATGTTAATCAGATGCAAATGATTTTTTTATTAAATATTGAATTTCACTATTTTATTATGATTTTGAGTTTGTTTAAACTGGCTATGATGATCCCAACTCATTAGGACTATATCTTACCCAAACACTAGATAACATTTTTGAGGAAAGAAAAGTGGTCACAAGGAGCAAAGAGAAACATTTGTAGCTAATTTATTGGTATATGAACACCACATTCAATATTTTAAAATAGTATAGAATACCCAACTTAGTTTACTCCCTAGAGATGAGATTTATTTTGACATGTGGTTGCATTTGAAATGATTGTCTAAATGTTTAAACTCATATCTTATTTATGTATCCTAAATTTTTATTTACTTTGAGTGTTTTATGTTTCATATACTACTATAATTGTCGGTTGGAGTTTAAAAATGCATATGTAAATATTAACTTGAAGCTATCTTTCCTTATTAAAAATAGGAGAACAAATTAAGTGGATGCAGCTAAATAGGTTTAGGCTTTTGTGAATTGCCCCAAATCTTGTACCCTATTTGTCGTTGGGTGAACATTTCCTCAAGATACATTAATAGTGAATATTTAGTTTACTCTTAGAACTACTATCACCTTAAAGAGTGATTGGAGGAGAGCAAAAACAAGTATCAGTGATAACTTTGATGTTAACAATATCCATTATATAAGTGATTTAGTAAGTCAATATACAAACTAAGGTTTGACCAGTTCCTTATACATTCTTCCGAACATGCATTCACGTGAAAAATCTAGAGACACATTTTCTTCTTTTACAACATAGGGACAATTGTGATATCTCCAATTAAGCCCCACCCTACTTTTCTCCCAACGGTTCAATTATTTAATCTTACCTTTACTAAACAAGGATTTTCCAAGTTTTTCTTTATTTGTTAATATCAAATTAAATAGATAATATGTCTTTCAATAAGTACAATTGCATCAGGTCAAATATAGATCCAAAAGAAAGTACTACTAAAAGTTTGGCAAGTGATGGAAACAAAACTACTAAATTCCATTTTGTTGTTCTGACCAACATAGCATCTTTGTCATTATCATCATCATCATTATTCTCATGTAGATATGTCAAGCCACAATCAACTAGTAAATATTAATGTTTGTAAGATTTATAATCAGTTGTAGTGTTATCTTAGAACAATGTTGTCCAAGGCATGGTAGAGGAATTGACTCAGATATAAGAAGGATGTGAATACAGTGAAGATCTAGAGAATTATGATGAGGGGGATGGTTTAACATCTCCTAGGATTTTCAACACTCCTTTTCACTTACACGGTTGGGACCATAAGTTTCCTAGCGAGGGAACAAACTAATTGACACACACACACATTCATAATTAATATTAATGTGCATATAATTCCACATTAAGTGAAATATTTTATCAAACCCTTAATAAGATGTAATAATAACCACTATGTGGATATAAAACCAAAGTAAAGTTACATGCATAATAATTTGGAGTAATAAGGCATGACAAATATTTGTAACTCAAAATTGGATTGGAAAATTTGTGTAATTGCCTAAACTACACTGCTAAAAAATAAATAATATAGATGTTTGTCATAATTGTGCTATATCAAAGGTTCAAATAAGACAAAATCTAAGGATATCGATCCCAACACATTATATCATCAACATTTTGTAATTGTACCCCAAGCCCAAGCCCAAATTGAAAATATTATGGTGACTTTCTAAACAATTTAAAGTACGAGGCATGAGTGCATGTGAATATGTGAACATGACTGGGGGGAGTACCCATCCAAAAGAAAACCTCTCCTTTTCCATATAAGAGAATGCCCCTCTTTTATGATGGTATTATTTTGGTGGGGGTGACTTTTCTTGGTGGTCAATTGGATGATGACCATTGCAAGAGTTAGGGAATTCCCTACTTTGTATGCAACAATAGAGATAGTAGAACAAAACCTCAAAGGAAGGATGGGAGAAGAAGGGATTTTTCATCAAAGGGAAAGGGTGGTATGGAGAGAAAAACAAGGGTGTTAATTGGTAACCACAAGAATCACTCATGGAAGGGATTGAAGTCCTCAATGTTTAAATTTGTATCTGGGTGTTGGTGTGAAAAAAGATTACTCTATATGTAGGAAAAACTACTAAATGTCTGTTTCATGCTGCAAGGATTGGGAAACACCAGATTAACCCAATCTAAATCCATATTCCTGAAGAACTTGTAGGTATCTTTTCCTAAGGGACATGGGTAGGGGCCTCGTCAACTATAGACATATTTGGGAACATGGGGGGGCACAAATATATGTTCTTCATTTGCTATCATAAAAAGAAATTGCAAAATTTGTTCATGCTCATGGTTTTTGTAATCAAATCCTTATCATGCAACATCAATGGACATGGATACAATCTCCATATATGAAAGAAGTGTCATTTTCTACAAAATATCTTACTGTTTTCCAAACTACTATCTTTAATTTGGTGTATTTCTTATAACATTCACATGAATTATCATTCTTAGAGAAAAATATACAAGAATATTATACATATAAAAAGACAACGATTGGGCTTTATGATACCATCAAGGGTCAAAAAAAATTCTTGCATGAGAAGACTAGACTATTGCATTCTTATCAACATCCCTAACACTAGAAGAGTCCACCATTGTACAAATCTGGTATAGATTCAACCTCATATACAACTCGAGTGGCCAATATTGATCAAAACAATCGGGGCATTTTGAGGCAATGGTGAATGACTGTTTCAGTCGCTCAGTGAGACAACTCATAGGTATCAAGAAGGGTTTTAATGTTGGTAGTTTCAAGGAGACATTTGGAGCAGATGCATAGTTTTTTGTTATTCATTTTCTAAAAGGTGTCTCGTGTTTACTGGTAATTAATTATGAAATCAATTGTAACTCCAATTATGTAGTGCATTATTGCTAAAATATGGTATGGTTTTTTGTTTTTCCCATCCAAATGTGTTTCCAAGTTGAATTTTGCTTATATTGATCAATTTGCATTCATAGTCTTTGATTCAATTCACTCAATCTCCCATCAATTAGTGTACCCCTAAACTAACAAACTCAATACATGATGGACTTAGAATAACAACAAGAGAGACTCGATCTAGAGGAGATGGCAAAAAATGGATTTTTAAGGTGTTTTCACACCGTAGCTGAGTGGGTCCTTCCATTTAATAGTAGATTGCATGAAATTAGTCTAAATCCATAATAATATTCAATTTCTTTCTATGTAACTACAAACCCTAAATCTTCCATTCAGTTTAAGCTTATGATAGAGAATTTAGAAATGGACTATTTTCTTTTTGTGATGAATTTTAGATGATAAAAATATTTGATAAATTGATACAAATAATCTAAAATAGAACTGTTCAAGTTATTCAGAATTTGTAAGAATATATCATAATCTAGGGTTTTTGGCTATGTCTAAAATTGTTGTATAACTGAATAAAGAACTTGCCTTTGAATCTTCTTGTTATAAGTGATTTTTTATCTAAATGTTTTGTATAGATATTTTCAGATATTATCTTGGAATTCACTTGATATTACTAATGTTTTCTTGATATCTCACTGAAGAGGGTGAAACTCTATACAAGTGGAAAGTTGTAATTTTGTGAATAGACATCATGAAATCCAACAAAAGTGATTCATTTTAACACTATGGATTTATTTATTTAAGGTTATTCTTGATGCATGATATTTTGGTGAATGGCATGGAAACCCTACTTTAGTTCATAGCGGGATTATATATATATATTTATATATATATATATATATATATAGAGAGAGAGAGAGAGAGAGTCAGGCTAGAATACACTCGAGTGTACAGATCGTACGAATACACTTAAGTGTATTTTCATATCAAGACTTTTTATTTGCAAAATGTAAACCATTGATCTTCACTGTCAAACTATAACTAGGTACATACAAATTTTGAGCCCGTTTGGATAAGTGTAAGTCACTCATCTAAGGGTAACAAAATTGACGCGCGAAACTAATTTGAAATGCATAATTTTTGCGATCTTTATAACATGACCTACGAATGTCCAAATGTGCTCAAATTTTGTATATGATCTATTCACAAGATGTTTAAGAAGATTAATGGATTAGAGTTTTGAAAAAAATATTGAATCATGAAATACTACTTGAGTGTATTCTACTCCGAATACATTCGAGTGTATTCTAGTCTGACTATATATATATATATATATATATATATATATATATATATATATATATATATATATATATATATATAGGGCCCATCTTTATTTCCTGCACGGGTAGCTACCCGCCCACCCTTCCGACCACTTTTTTTCAAAAAAAAATTTGTTATTGTAGAGGACTATTTTTTATAGCTCTCCAAAAAATTTTAGCCAAAAATAATATCATTTGCCCCTCCAAAATAAAAAAACCCTTCCTTATATATATCTGTTGTATATTTTGTACATAGTTACTTTTTTGGCCAGCAGAGTTACTTTTTTGACACCATAGTTACTTTTTTTACAGCAGAGTTACTTTCTTAGCTAGGAGAGTTACTTTTTTGTCTGCAGGGTAGCGAAAATCCATGCTACCCGTGCGGGCAATGAATGAACACCCATATATATATATATATATATATATATATATATATATATATATATATATATATATATATATATTTGTGTGTGTGTGTTTGGTTGTATACAAACTATTTAAAGAAGTCTTTTACCAGTGAAAGTTTATGATGCATTAAATCATTATGTGATCCATGTAATATGTGAAAAAGAGGCAAAGAAAGCCCTAAGGATAAGGTATTTAGAGAATCAAGTATGTTCAATTTAGTATTCTTCAGTATGCCAATTGGTTTCCACTCAGATGCTCTATTGACAATATAGATTGTTGATAATTTATGATAAGAACTATTTACAACGTTAAACTAAGGAATGTTGAAATCATGATTGAACCATGTATTTAATGAATGAATTAGACATTAGATGCCCTAAACACTATAGACCTTCATAGATGGATGTGTTGTGAGGAGAAAATGTGCTCCTGACTCGAGGTACTTTTTCCAGATTGAGGTAAGACAGAGCACAATGGTGGGGTGTAGGGGTCTAGGCCAGTGTAGACAGACTCTTTATAGTTGTTTGGTGCCCAACACCAACCTGGGATGCCAGTGATACCTATTTTATGAGTTGTTTTGATCACTGGACATCTTCAGTAGGTCCACTAATGTACAACAAGACAAAGTTCTTTGACCCTCAACTGAAGTATCTAGGTTTAGAGGAGGAGTCCCAATATCTGACCACTCCCATTAGCCATCAAGAGTCCTCCGTAGAGAGGTAGGTTGCAGATGGGGTCTTAATTGAGAGCTAGACTTAGAAACCTAGGCATGCTTCTAAGTCTTGTATAGAGATATCATAGCTTTCTATGATGCTTTCATATGTCATAATACACTTCATGTGGGTTCAATGCATAATAAGGTAAACAATAGATTCAAGTGTGTGCAATTGTTGATTTATTCCCTGAGTTTTCTAGAGTAAATTGCTATATGTATGTTTCTGAATTGCTAGTTTCCTTTGTGATTGTTTAAGAATGTTCAATGATTGTTTTACTCTTTGTAGTGATCTAGAGTAGCCTGCCATACATATTTTTGTGAGTGAATAGTTCCTTTGTAGATCATTACTACTTTATATTCAATTTCTTAATAACATATCTTTAATTATCTATGTGCTTTAAGTTATTTCTTTGAAGTACTTGTTCACTGAGCGAGTAGGCTCAACCCTCTACTCATAATGTTTTTAGAGAAACCATGTGGATTTGAAGAATGTCAATGCCGAAGTAGATATGCCACAAGAGCTAAGTATCAGCTTGGTTAAGTTCAGTCAGTCCTTGTCACTTAGGTTCTTGTATAGAAGTGATAGAGTTGTGACTGATGATGTGTAACTTTATTTCCTTAATGACAGAGAATTTATTCTATTATTATATCATATGTACATGGAAGTGTGAGAAACATAATGAATGTTTAGATATATATCATAGTTGTTAAAATCATATTAGAGTGATCAAGTTTTAAATCTCCTTGTATAGTTAATTTATGTGATTGAATGTGAGAAAACAAATATTTTGAAACTAGAAATTTTGAAAAAAAAGTTAAGGGTGTTCTTCGTATTATGTTAAATTATCAACTTATGCCCTAATATAATGTTTAGTGTTATCTTGGGATGTGGTTGTAACATCATCATTATTATTCTCATGTAGATATGTCAAGGCATAATCAACTAGTAGATATCAATATTTGTAAGATTTATAATCAGTTGTAGTGTTAAGCATGTTACAGGAATTGAATCACATCTAAGAAGGATGTGAGTACATTTAAGATATAAAGAAATATGATGTGGCAGATAGATTTCCTTCTCCTAGCATCCGTTTCACCTACATTGTTGTGACCACAAGTTCCCTAGTGAGGGAAAAAACTTATTGACACACACATATGTTACACACACAAATATATATATATATATATATATATATATATATATATATATATATATATTTGTGTGTGTGCATGTATTTCCACATTAAGTACAATATTTTCTCAAACCCTTAATAAGATGTAATAATTACCACTATATGAACATGCAACCAAAGTATATTTACATGCTTAATAACTTGGGGTAATAAGACATCACAAGTATTTGTAACTCAAAATTAGATTGGCAAATTTGTGTAATTGCATAAACTTCACTACTAAAAACAAATATGTTACAAGCCCAATTTTTGGGTTCATATGGTGGGAAATGCAATTTTTCGTAATAAATGTATGAGTATGGGAATTGTATGAGTTATGTGTATTGAATGGATTTGCTTCACAATATTTCCTTTGAGCATGTGATTTTGTGGATCATAATATGTTAATGAGTCCAATATGATTAAAAGAAAAGGAAGAAATCAATAATGCATTATTAAGAAGGAAATTTGAGATAATGATGAAAATATAAGAAATATGTAGAAATATGAATAATTGAATCATAATGGATGAGATTTCAAGATCACATGGTTTATAATGGTAAAAGGAATCCAAATATATAATATAAAAGAAGAGGAGAGAGAAAATATGCATAAAATATGCCTTAATAAGTAATAACTTGCATATGAAGAATAGTCTTTCATACATACATATTTGAGTCCCAAACTTGGCACACAAGTACCTAAAGTCATAAAAGACTTTCCTTTAAAATTTGGTATTAATTGGATAATCTATTTGGGAGTTATGATTTTTACAAATCTCCTAAAGTAAAGAGGATAGCAGATAATGTCACAATTTTAATGGGACTGTTGATTTTGGGCACACGCGAGTAGGACTGCGTATCTGAGATCCAATGGTGTCCATGTCATCTCCTACCCTGAGCCAAAAGAGGAAGGCTGCAAATAGTAACTACTGAATTTCCTAATCAGTTTCCTCTCTCTCAATTTCCTATTGGCGACTGGGGACTCTTACATTGGATTCGTGAGAGCAATATGAACGTTTCTGACCCAAATTTTCCCTAAAGTCCCCATTGATTGGGACGTTTTCCAAAGCCACTGGGACATAGACCCCATGGGAGGGCATCCTCCCTATGTATATCGGGGGGGGGTTAAACAATCCCTTTGAGAAGACCAAACGTTCTCAAATCACCACCAAACTTTTGTGGTGGTACTTTCTCGCTAAGCAGACCCGATGTAGCCAGAGGGGACATCGGCCCCTGGGTCTATGTACCCCCGGACCTGGGGCGGGTCGAGGGGCATAACCACCTTGAGCATTGGCAGAGCTTGGCGAAGAGTGCGGAGAGGTTGGGAATGAGGGGTGTAGCCCACGACGTGCTTGCACGATGACCCGAGGCAGTGAGAGGGAGATCGACCAGCGAGGTTGACCGCCCATGGGGAAGCTCTTTTTTCTAGCTAAAATAGGGAGACTGGAACCCCATCCATGTGAGAACGATGAAGGGATCGATCGGATCTGGGTTCTGGGCTAACCAGACCTAAGAAAAGGATCTGCGAGTCCAGCAGAAAAAAAGGGGGAAAGGAAACGAACATCTGATGTGGCATCTCGCGATTGGTTCTCAGGTAATCATATTGCAAAATTCATAGAAAATAATTGGTAGCTTAGTTTGGCACATAATATATGAATATTGATAAAAAAAACCCATAGAATCCAATAAAAATAGATTTAGAGCCTAAATGTGATCGGAGTTCGAAAAGGAGATAAAGTTGCTAACTTTAATGCTTTAATATGAGAAAAACCCTAACTTGATGATTCTATGGAATAGAGATGATTAATATGGATAATTTATGAACATATTAACTTGTTTCTAATAAAGAGTTGTATTGAATGTCTAAGAAGATAATCCATGGGATAAATAGCTTAATTTGGGGTTTTGATATGTTAATATGCATTAATGGGCTTAGAAACCCCAATCTAAGTGTTAGTGGGTTTTAATGAGAAATAAATCGAGATCCTTTGTATTAAACTGATGTTAGGTTAATCTCAAGACTAGTAGATGATAAAAAGGCTATAATGTGTTTAAGTTGAATAATTAGGGTTTTGCCTCTAGATATGTTGTTTTTAGGGTTTTGGTAGTTATAATGATGAAAAGTGTAGAAAAACTCTAATGAAACCCTAAAATGGATTAGGAAACCCTAGGAAGCAATTTCAAGTCAAATAGATAGAATATCGATAAAGTGTGTAGTAAATAGATTACATGTGCTTTTCAGGATTCTTGATTGTGTGGTTGAACTACTTGCTTGGATTGCTTTCTTAGTTGGAATTGTTATTAGCTTGTGAAATCTACTGATCAGGTATGTGGTTACTTTATGAATAATCATCTTTAGTTTCACGACATTTCCCGAATGTTTCTCAATTGATTTAAACCTAAACTGTTGGATGTTCAATTATGCAATCTTATAATGTCCCTATGAGTATCACAATTAAATATGAATGTGTTTCTCGAACCTACATGCCACTCTGATGTATGTTGCAAGACCAAGCCTGGGAGGGAAGGTCTGATTCGTTCAAGCCTCAGAGGGAAGACCATTGGGCACCTCGAGAGGTGACCCCAGGCACCAAGCTTAGGATGGAGAAGGTGGCCTTATGTCCCTTGCAAGGACAAAACCCTAAGAGAGGGTAATCCAGGGTTTAGGACAAAAATGGTTGGGAAGTCACATTGAAAGCATGATTTGGATTGTTAATCAACTATTTGCTGTATTAAGGTTGTTAGAGCTTATTTGTGATGTTGTGTTTGTCCCCACATACCAGTATAGCAATATACTGACTGACATTTTGTTTGTCGACATTTTAGGTACAAATCTGAAAAGGACAAATAGTAAAGTGAAATCTATGAAGATGAATTTAAATTATTTAAAGGAGGATTAGATAGTTAGATTTCTACTATAGATAGAAGTCTTAGATCCTATTTTGAAAAGGTATGCAAAGGTTTTATTTAATACCAGCTTTCCAATTTAGTATTAGTAGAATTTGATAATTATTTTTTATTAAATTGTTATATCATTGATCCTGAATGTTGGGATAATACCTCTGACCTCTTGGTCTCCCTTGATTGGGGCTTACCGGGAAGCGGGGTCATTACATTTAGTATCAGAGCCAATGGTTTCTCATTTAATCCTTAATAATTATTAAATTTTACAAACTCTATTGAACCCAAGGGAGTTATTAGAGGATTTTCCGATGACGGAGGTGTCTAGAAAAGGATCACGGTCTGGGGCTGGCAATATTTTCCTCCACCCCGCTAGTCGGTCACGAGGACTACTAGATGCGGTGTGACTACCTGGCCAAAGTCTGAGGTCTTGACTCAAAATAAGATACCTTTAGGACTCTCTCATCTATTTCTTCCCTTCTCAACACTAATTCAATTAAGGTTCTAAGGCTTAGGGTTTTTCTCTCTCCTCCCCACCCTCTTGAGGTTAGGATAAGTATGATAAGGATTAAGGAATCTTCCACCAAATCAATGAAAAGCATGTAAATAAGATGTCATGGACATAAGCTTAATAGTTTAAATGTTAACTAAATAATAGTTACATGCTTAGGTTGCATGGCATGTGTTGTCGTTCCCTCAGAAGAGCTATGAGGATAGACCTTATTATAGGAGGATGATGAGAGAGTTAGCCCTGGGGACAGAGACCTCCAAGAAGAGGTAGAGACCTGACGCATCCTCTGAGGATGATGATAACCCTAACCCTAAGTGGTTGTTAAAAAAAAGGGGATGATAAGATGAGTTGGATATCATAGTTGACCATGCATGTATGTATGAGGGTTGACATGCATATTGTTTTTGAGTACCCATGAGAAGCATGAGCTATGTGAGGTTGGTTGACCTAGTACCATCTGGAGACCCAACCTTGGAAGGGCCGTGCATGTTAGGGTGAAGGATAGCTCCTTCATTGAAGAGGATAGTGGTGACCATATAGAAGCCCTTATGGGCATATATGAGCATAGAAGAGCATGCACCTATGTAGGAGAGAATGTCTGCAGTGCTAGCAGTAGGTTGAGGCTTAGATCAGAAGGGTTATGCATGACAGGTTAGGAGATGAACATGCAAAGCCGAGGATGATCTGCGTCGGGCATATGTCTGGATAGTATGTTTAACCCAGGTAGGTGTAGACCTGTATCCTTAAGATCGTGACCCATCTTCTGAGAGAGAACCTCAAGTTGTAGGACTAGTTGTAGGGTTTTCTCTAGAGAATGAGGGCAAGACTCGGTGAAGAAGGTTAGAGACCTTGACTCTGAGACAAGAGGGACCATGAGAAGTTGGGTATGATATGTCCTAATTTAGACGACCCTGAGTAGATAGTTGTGGTTGCCCCATGCATGATCCTTGCAAGCTTGTCATACCTTGGTTTCCTTTAGAGGAACCAAACCCTAGAATGAGAAAGAGGTTTCTTGAACCGGTGTACATATGTTATAGGTGCCGACCTTACCTTATAGGTGTAGAAAGGAGAAGTTTTGTAGACTCTGGTGGAGGTACGATAACAAGTTATGAGGTCTCACACTGAGTTGGTTGTCCTTGTATAGGACCCTAAGTTGTTGTTCATGTATGAGAATGGTGGGAAGTGTATGCCATGTCTTGTGCATGTTGGGTTTGGGGTTAGAAATCTATGCATAAGAAGTGAACCTAGGGTTCCTAGACCTAAGAGGGGAAGTAGTAGTATCTGGTGCACCTGATGTTCACAAAGATGATTGAGTTCCTACAGATTCGAGCATGACACCCCCTCATGTTTAGAGAAAAAGGAAGCCCCTTGGAGAAAGGTATATGTTTGATGAACCCCTCACACATAGGTTGGTGACATATGCATTTATGGTATTGGTCCAATGTTAAGGAATATGGAACAAGTATGACATACCAAGAAACTCAGAGTGGTGTAGTAGGTTGTCTTCTTGCTAGATACATGTATAAGTAGCATGATAGGGATAATCATGCACATGATGATGTAAACACTGGACGTAAGGGCGTTCATGACCTTTGTTGCTATCAAGAGATAGTTTTCTCCCATCTATGGGAGGGACCCTTTTATAGAGTGAGTACCCACTTTTGTTTAGGTTCGAAGTAGCCTAAAGAGGTCTCTCATAGGAGCTTGATGAGCTAAAAGGAGAGCACATAGTATGAGCACAAATCCATAGACCCAGATTTGACCATCTCTAAAGGCTATGTTGCCATGGAGGTAACTTTATGGGACCAGACCAAGGTAGGTAGGTTGCCATGATCCCTTTGAAAGGATGTATGATTGACCATGAGTGTCGAGAGAGAGATCATGGAGTTTTGGGTAAGGATTCAAGTTTGAGATGTACCATGATAGAATCCTAAGTCTATTCTAAGGTTAGGTAGGGATAAGACCGATGGGAGCAGGAGTTGTTTATTCCCTAGATGCAAAAGACCATAGGGTCGGGAGGTAACAACTATATTTGTCCGAGGACCATGGGTTAGGAGATTGATCACCTTCATGAGTTCATGGGACCCAAAGGGAAATGAGGTGGGCACTCCCTAGATGCATAAGGGAAGAGGGATGACCCCAAAAGTACTGACACCCTATAGTCCTTGAGGAGATGACTAAGGATTGTATATATGAGTAATGTGAAGACCCATGAGTGTTTGGGAATAACTTTTACATGGATGTAAACATAGATTGGAGATAGTCGTGATGTGGTAACATGTGATGTACGTTTCAACTTCGATTGGAAAGTGTACTAGCGATGCGTGGTGCACCATCTCTACTCTTGGAATGGGATGAACTCTGTATTTGGACTGTAGCCAAATGCTTATTTCCTCTCATTATGGGTGTGAGAGATCGGGAAAAATGCATGTCATACACTAAGGATAAAGATGAAGTGAGTTGAAACATTGCTATGATGTTTGAGAATTGAGGAAGTATCATACCTTTTTTGAGAGTACATGGTAGGGATGGTTTATAACATGAGAAGAACTAAGGTAATCATCATATGAGGATGTTCTTATCAAGAGAAAGATGGAATTTATGAGTTATATAAGTTTGAGTTGATAACCAAGATGATGAGCTCAGAGCTTTCTTGACTCAGTTAGACCTAAATTCGAGATGATGATGATGAGTGGAGTATATGAAGGTTTATGACTTCACTGTTGCCTAGAACATAAGGATGTAAGGTGATAATGGATGCTCTTTGTCGAGACACAGATGTCTTATTAGCTAGTAGAGAGGCAAGAAGAGGTTGTTAGTTGAACCCTAAGTTCGTGAGACATATAGGGCTAACACTCTCATACATCCAGACCAGTTGGTTGAGTTAGTGGTTGTTTGGTTAGCCAACCTAGAGCTTGATTTGATAGATGGATGATTGAAGAACCTCAGAGATGCCTCTCCGAAAAGGAAGGTGATGGAACCCATGACTAGAGTGTTTTATGGTTTATGAGGAGTCAACCGTGAGGAAACATGACATGTAGGAGTTTGCGATGATAAGTACACCCTCCATCGTGGTACTACTAATATAACAAAAGTGTGCAGTAGTATTTGGAAATGCCTAAGATGAAGAAGTATATAGGGTTGCATGTGGCTGGTCGCCATGCATGCCAGTGGGTGAAGGTCGAACACCAGTAACCCAATAAGTTACTACAGAGAATGAAGAGTCCCTGAGAGGGAATGGGAGTGGATCACCATAGACAGTGTGGTGAGTCTTCCTGGACCAAGAGAGGTCATGATGCAGTATGGGTTATGGGAGATCACCTTACCAAGTTGACCTAACCCCTTACCTGAGAGAGAGAGAGCGCTGTCAAAATGACATATCAGGTTGAACTACATGCATGAGAGAGAGATAGTTCAACTACACCACGATCGAGTTCAAATATCTAGAGCATGACCTCAAGATCACTTCCATGCAGTGGAAGTAGGTACATGAAGAACACGATGCCAGCCTGAAGTTCAACATAACTTATCACCGCTGACTGATAGAAAATCAATAGAGTATGATCCAGACTAGAGTGTCTGATGAGAGTATGTATGCTTGTTCAGATGATACATGGGAGTAGTTCCTTCCCTAAGAGAGTTTGCTTGTGATGATAGCCACATAGAGAGTATCGAGATGTAAGAATCTCTGTAAGGGAGGCTGTGTCGGTCACCACTTCATTAGGATGATGTTGGTGTAAGGACCTTGTGAAGTTTAGAGAGACCACAGTGTTTGCATATGAAGTCACTTAGATCGTGTGATGGCTGAGAAAGCCCAGGGGCAACATGAGTCGTGAGCTGATGCAAAGTATACTGACATGCAGTTCACTGTGGGAGAACATGCATTATGAAAACCTGACCCCTTTGAGCTATAGTTGAGAAAGATGAGTCCCCGATACATGGGTCCATTTGAGATGGATTGGTGGAGATTCTTATGCTTAGCCTTACCCCTCAGGATAACATGATGCATGACATGTTCCATGGGTCCAATTTAGATCACTATGTGTTGTTCCTGAACCATGTGCTGAGCCATGAACCTATTGAGCTTCTAGGGAGGCTGAAATATCCTGAATAACCTATGAGGGTACGAGATACAAAGGTGAGAGAGAACTCAGATGTAAGAATATAAGATGATAAAGGTTCTTTGGAAGCAGCATGGAGAGGATAAAGCTACATAGGAGCCAATGATGGACATGGAAAAGTCTTATCCTGAATCATTTTTTTATGTTTGGTGGAATTTTGATGGAAAAATTCCTATAAGAGGGGAAGGATACTACAACCCCAATTTTTGGGTTCATATAGTGGGAAATGCAATTTTTCCTAATAAATGTATGGGTATGGGAATTGTATGAGTTCTGTGTATTGAATGGATTTCCTTTGCAATATTTTCTTTGAGCATGTGATTTTTTGGATCGTAATATGTTAATGAGTCCAATATGATTAAAAGAAAAAGAAGAAATCAATAATGCATTCTTAAGAAGGAATTTTGAGATCATGATGAAAATATAAGAAATATGTGGAAATATGAATAATGGAATCGTAATGGATGAGGTTTTGAGTCCATGAGGTTTATAATGGTAAAAGGAATCCAAATAAATAATATAAAAGAAGAGGAGAGAGAAAATATGCATAAAATATGCCTTAATAAGTAATAACTTGCATATGAGGAAAAGTCTCTCATACTTTTGTATTTGAGTCCCAAACTTGGCACACACGTATCTAAAGTCATCAAGAACTTTCCTTTAAAATTTGGTATTAATTTGATAATCTATTTGGGATTTATGATTTTTACAAAATCGCCTAAAGTAAAGAGGATAGCAGATAATGTCACAATTTCAATGGGACTGTTGATTTTGGGCGCACGCGAGGAGGACCGTGGATCTGAGATCCAATGGTGTCTAGGTCATCTCCTACCCTAAGCCAAAAGAGGAAGGTTGCAAATAGTAACTAATAAATTTCCTAATTAGTTTCCTCCCTCTCAGTTTCCTATTGGCGACTGGAGACTCTTCCATTGGATTCGTCAGAGCAATACGAACATTTTCGACCAAAATTTTCCTTGAAGTCCCCATCGATTGGGACTTTGCCCAAAGCCGTTGGGACCTGGACTCCATGGGAGGGCGTCCTCCCTATGTACATAGGGGGGGGTATACAACCCCTTCGAGAATACCAGACATTCTCAAATCACCACCAAACTTTTGTGGTGGTACTTTCTCGCTAAGCAGACCTGACGTAGCCGGAGGGGACATCGGCCCCCGGGTCTACGTACCCCCTGACATGGGGCGGCTCAAGGGGCATAGCTTCCCTAAGCATTGGTAGATCTTGGTGAGGAGTGCGAAGAGGTTGGGTGTGAGGAGCGCAGCCCACGACGTGCTTACACGATGACCCAAGGTAGAGAGAGGTAGATCGACCAGTGAGGTTGATCGCCCATGGGGAAGCTCTATTTTGCAGCTAAAACAGGGGGACTGGAACCCCATCCATGCAAGAACGATGAAGGGATCGACCGGAACTGGGTTTCAAGCTAACCGGACCAAAGCAAAGGATCTGCGAGTCTAGCAGAAAAAAAGGGGGAAAGGAAACGAAAAGCTGATTTGGCGTCTCATGATTGGTTCTCAGGTAATAATATTGCAAAATTCGTAGAAGATAATTGGTAGCTCAGTTTGGCACATACAATATATGAATATTGATCAAAAAACGCATAGAATCCAATAAAAATAGATTTAGAGCCTAATTCTGATCGTAGTTTGTAAAGGAGATAAAGTTCCAGTATCTGAACCATGTCCCTTACCAGAATCCACAACAACGACAACAAGTCAGACCCATCTCTCCTGATGACAAATTGTCACTCATTGAGAAGATGCTACAAATAGTTATTCAACAAGCCAACCAAAAAGCTATTGAATCTCAGTTAGCCCAACTGTCAGCCAGTCTCAAGCTTCTAGCTGGAGCTTTTGCGGGTCAACTGGAGAACAACCCTAAACATTTTGAGCAGTTGAAGGTTGTTATGACTCCTTCTAGTAATGTATATCACAACCCTCCTATCAAGACACTAGTGGTTGTCATAGATGAACAAGACCTGGTGAATGATCAAGTTGACGATGAACCTGAATGTATTCCGAAGGAGCAGCCAAGCAATGATAAGTCAGACAAAGAAAATTCTGTGAAACCTACTACAGAAAAGGAAGAAGCAACACCAGAACCTGATATCCCTATATACAAGCCTCGTATACCTTTTCCAGCTCATCTAAGGCAAACAAAGCTTGATACCCATTTCAACAAGTTGAAGGAAGCTATGAAGAAACTTCATGTTGATATACCCTTTCTAAATGTGTTGGTAGAGATACCAGCCTGGACAAAGTACTTGAAGTCTCTCCTCACATGGAAATACATAACTAAGGAAGTTGAGATGGTTAAACTGGCAACTACTACTTCTGATATTATTCAAAACAAGATGCCCAAGAAACAGAAAGATCCTGGATCTTTCGGTATCTCATACCATATTGGTGATTCTACACATAAGAAGGGACTAGCTGATCTTGGTGCGAGCATTTCGATCATGCCGCTTAGCCTTTGCAAGAGGCTAGGATTTTCATAATTTCTTCCTACTGGCATAACTATACAGCTTGCAGACAATTCGATAAAACGTTCGTTAGGAATTCTCGAAGATGTCCCGGTCAAGGTAGGAAAGGATGCATATGATCTGTGTGACTTTGTCATTATGGACATAAAAGAAGATGCCATATATCCTCTGATCTTTGGACGTCCGTTCCATGCCATTGCAAGAGCTCTAATTGATGTTGAAGAAGGAACCTTTCTTCTTTGACTAGGAAACGAAACTCTTGAGTTCAAAGTTTTTGAAAATATGAAAAAACCACGCATGCAAGAAGAAGTCTATCTTATTGACTGCATAGAGAAGATGCCACTTATCACTCAAGAGAATCATGAATCAGACGATCCTTTAGAAGTTGCTCTAACGGACCCATCAGCTGATGAACCTATTGATGAACAAGTAAAGGATTGTATCAAATTTCTCGACTCTACAGAAGAAGATATTGAATCTACTTTTGAGGAACTCAAGCCTATAGAAATAATTGAAGACATTTGTGAAAAGGAGGAGACACCTCTCAACCCTGTCATGACACATACCAAACCATTTTTAGGTGTCCATGAGCCTCCTCATCCAGAAACAACTATCCTATGGAATGCACTGGTATCCCGACAGATAGAGATTACCGATTTCATCTTCCCTCCCCAATAAGATTTGGATTGTGGTTTCTACAAGTAACATCCCTCGGATCCATATCTGATAGATGTTAATGACTAGCATTTCTACGATGAAGGGATAGTGCATCAACAAATGAACTTTTCTCCAAGCCTCAACAACACTACATTATCAATGATGCCTTTCAGATCCCCTACAACTATTCTCCACCTTGGATTGAACAACAGAGAACAATTCAACATGACTTAAGTTGTTTCCCCATGTGTTCTGACATTACTCATATTTTATGGGGAAGAATATAAGAGGCCAAAATCATATCAAAGATTAATGAATGGCTGAGAAAGAAACCACCAAAAGAATATGTCTATATAGTTCAAGTTCCACCTAGAGCCCCACCATGGTGATAGTATCCACGTCGAGCCATCGTCGTAAAACAAAGGCACTTGTCAGGAGGCAACCCGATCAATAATTTTGTCCTTTACTTTTAATTTCGAATTAGAATGTTCCTTTAATTTTGTTTTTACTTTTTAGAAAATTTTTCACTGAATAAAAATCACATTGCCAGAAGCTATCTAAAGTTCTGATTAGTCTTCATTTTTGAGATTTTCATAAGGAGGAAGCGTGTTGATTGGAATGTAACCACAACTAGTGGTCCAACCAGCATGAATTTTCCCCTCCATCTCAGATTTAGAGTTTTCTCAGGACGAGAAAATTTCTAAGTTTGGGGTGGAGGGTGGGTAGTACGTACTTTACTTTCCACCTACACCCATCTATTTCAGACTTAAGATTTCATCGTTGCATTTTTTAGGATTTTTTTTCAAATTTTCAAAGATTTTGAATAGAAATTTGATGAAGTTTTGACGCTTTTTGTTTCAATAATAGTCATTACCTAGCTGACTAGTTTCTCTCTCCATGCTTTTCTTTGCATCATAATACCCTCCTTATTCAAAGCAGATCCTCAAAAGGGCCTTTTTTGAAAACTAGCCTATTGATTGAAATCATCTTATGAAGCTTATGAATCCTAACATCATGATCCTTCTGCAAAAATGGCAAGTGACTGTCGAACTGATAGAGATCAGACACATCGTGCTTCCTAACTGTTAAGTGGAACAATAACATGGAATCTCCGCCAGATCTCATCAAGTCATTATTTCAGAAGAGTATGATAAAAAATGACTTGGTGCACGAAATGGTAAATCAAGTTGCATTCTGATCTGAACTCTCTTCTACACTTCTTCCATCATCTTTGTACCCCTCCGTCCATTAAAAAGAAAAAAAATAGCCAAAATAGTGTCAAACCCTAAGTTTGGGGTGGCACACCACTTTCCTCTATATCCACTTCTTCCATACCCCTCGTAAATTAATAGGGGTGTACCACCAAGAAAAGATGCCAAATCACACATAAATAAATGCAATCTCGAGTCGAATAGAGGAAAGATTCACACAAACAAAAAAATGCAATTAATGAAATTGCAATAATAAAATAAAAATCTCGAGTCAAATAGAGGAGAGGTTTATTTCTTCCTTCCATACCACCATTCACTCACTTTTCTACCGAAATGCACAATGAATGCCTCCACTATCATGAAATACACCAGTGTCAGATCAGGGGCACACTTGTTGTTCTATGGGTATCTCTGGACTCTTACAAAACTCTTAGAAATGCTTGTTGTTGGAAAAAGTGAGGAGGAAGTGAGGTTGGAAAACAAACTCAGGAACGAAGATATGGTAAGATGTGTTAAGTGATCTTAGGAAGTTGATATGCTTAGTTATACTGAGCAGAAAGGAAACAATCATGATGTGAAGAGGAGACAACCATATGAGTTGAAAGTATTTATTTGGCGGCTGTTTCAGGTTTTGGTTACTCGAGGACAAGCAACGTTTAAGTTTGAGGTTCTGATGAATCTAAATTCATTATGATTTTCAGTCGCCATTTTGGGCCCAATTTGACTCAATACATTCGATTTCATCTCCTTAAATCTTACAATGTGCAATTTTGCTTGGTTGATCAGATTATCAAGTTATTAACTAGTATTATATAAATTTCATGCAGATCATGTACAACTAGCGCATTCAATCCTGAGAATGTGATTTTAGCCAATCGATTTTCCCTAATGATCATGTGCATTCATTCTCTACCAAATATTCTTGGTCCATTCAGTTTGCATCCACAAAGTTTGCTCTTCTTTCTCCAAACAGTTTCACCTATACGATCCTCCTCACGACTAGCAAACGGTCTTGAGACTGCATGGGCTACAAACGGTCTTGAGACCGCACAAGCCCAAACGGTCCTCAAACTGTGAGAAGCAAATGGTCTTGAGACCACGCAAGCCCAAACGGTCCTCAAATCATGAGAAGAAAATGGTATCCAAACCGTTTGGGCGATCAACCCCTGAAACTGATTGGACAGCAAGACCGTGAAAGCATAATCAGTCTCCAAACTGATTGGAGGCCATCGATTCACGAGACCATTTGGATCGACTGAACACTGAAGACTGTATGGAATGAAGATGGCGCGACTGATTGGAACTCACCGGTCTTCAAGACCGTTTGGATACAAGACCGATTGGAAATGAAGACTGGTTGGAGTAGAGACCGTTCGGAGGCCAAAAACCGATCAGAGCAAGATTGTTTGGAAATGAAGACCGGTTGGAGTAGAGATCGTTCGTAGGTAGAAAAGTGATTACAGCAAGACTGTTTGGAAATGAAGACCAGTTGGAGTAGAGACTGTTCGAAGGTTGAAAACTGATCAGAGCAAGACCGTTTGGTCAGTATAAAGGACCGTTCACCCAAGATCGCTAAGACCCAAACCATTAAGGCTGAGATCGTTTGGAGGCCAAAGACTGGTTGGATGATCAAAACCAATCAGAGCAAGACCATTTGGACATAAGTCCTAAACCTTTAAGATGAACCAAATGGTTTTCCAAACTGTGTGAAGAGGACTCACACCAAATACGTGAAGACCCTGATCGGAGCCTATAAATAGGACCGACAAGGTCCTCATTTTGGGCATCGGACCCAGGATGCCGACAGGCTGCTTGAACGTAGGTTCGGTCCACGTACATACACACCATTGCCACTTCACCTGTTGCTCCTACTACGAGCAAGGAGGTCAAGACGAGAAAGAAGGTGGAGAAGAAGATCTGTCCGATCTGCCCTAGTGGTTCTTCCTCCTCTTCGAGATCTTCTCTGACATGATGTAGAAGAATACATCATCTTCACCGAGCTGTAGCTACCTTCTACATCATGCTCATGGCAGAACCTTCCCTCTCTCTTGTTCTTCTTGTTTCTTACATCATGAGCAATTAGTTCCTTTTCGCTGGGGTGCGGGGACTAGCCCAGCTACCCATGCAAGCATGTTCTCTTGTTAAACATTCATTGGCAATGTATATGACTTTTCATTTCTTTATTAATCGTTAATGTTTGTTGATTGATTACCTACTTGCTTTTATCTTGTTCTTCCCTATGTTGCGAGAACTTCTATATGTAGTATAGAATGTCGATTAATGAGGTTGACTCCCAAACTAGAAATAGAATGGGATTCCTTGGGGTCGTAAGTGTATGATCCGTGAGGGGACGAGCCATCTAGCCCACGGTGATGCTTCTGTGGCCTAAACATTCCTTAGGGAGGGAAACATCTTAAGTTGGATATATGTATCTTCGTTGTTAATTGTCGATGTTTGCTTGTAGATTAATCACCTGCTTGCTTGCTGATTAGCATGGTTGACTCCCTGACTAGAAATAGATACATATTCCTTGAGGTGGTAAGTGTATGATCCATGAGGACATGAGCCATCTAGCCCACTGTGATGCTTATGTGTGCCTAAACATCCCTCAAGGAGGGCCACAGCTTCAGTTGGATATCTATATCTTCGAAACCATAATTGCATGATCTGGATGGCGATGAGACATCTGATGCCTAAGGTGATGCTTACGCGAACCTAAACATCCCTCAGGGAGGGTTCGCAACAGTTCTATTTGGATAGTTATATCTTGCCTGGATGTTTGATGTTTGGATGTGTTTGCATGTGTAGTGGTGATGAAACCCGGGATCATGCCAATGATTCCATATCATTAATCTAGATCAACTTTAATTTTGCTCTTTACTTTCCTGCACTTAGTTTATTTAACCTCAAATCAACCTTTGTTCTAAATATTAGCCTTACTTGAAGGACTGGACTAGATACGATTCTTAAAAATGTTGTCCCTTGGGATTCGATCCTTAACTATACTATAATAAGACCCATCTTCTTGCTAGTGGTATTATTGCACAATGTTTTGGTAAAAGCTCAGGGAATTCACCCCTGAGTGAATTTGTTAGTGCAATAATAAACCACGTCAAATTCTGGCGTTGTTGTCGGGGACAACGGAATCAGTTAGTCAAATCTAGTTCTTTTGAGGCTAATCTAGGATTTTGCTTTATCTTTTGATATAATTGATCATGTACTTGAATTCGGTTCTACTCTGTCGATCTCACTTCTGAAAAATCTCTTCATCCCAGGTACCAAAAAAGACTAGTGCATGCACCGCTCAAATAGTCCCGGTCTCACTGCTAGCTTTGATCCTAAGATAGACATAAATTTTCATAGTCAGAACATAGAGAACCAAGCAAGGATGGCTCAAGAGGAGGAAATAGTCCAAAGGGTTGCTCAAGTCCTGGCTGCACAAAGAGATAGGCTTATGCAAGAAGCCAGAGCTATAGTTGAAACAGAGATCTGAACAACTCAAGCAGCAGAATTGTAGAAGGACCTTAGAGAGTTCTCAATCCCTAAAGTTGTCGATGTTCATCACCCAGTGTAAAATCCTCCCATCAACGCTCCAAACTTCAAGATTCCGGCACATTGGATCACCTTGCTTCAAAACAGCCCATTCTATGGTAAGCAAGGAGAAGATAGTCATGAACATCTTCTGAGGTTTATTGATCTATGTGCTATGACAAAGCAAAATGGAGTATCCGATGATGCCATCCGACTCCATCTTTTCAAGTATTCTCTTACTGATAGAGCTATAAGTTGGTTTAACTCCTTGCAATGCGAACCCATAACCACTTGGGAACAACTTCAAAATGTTTTTCTAGACTAATTCTATCCTCCTTCTCTCACCTACGAAATCAGGGGACGTATAACTCAATTCACTCAGGTCCCTGGAGAATCCCTTATTGAAGCATGGGAAAGATACAAAGAGCTTCTGCGCAAGTGTCCACACCATGGTATTCCTAAGAATAAACTCATCGAGATCTTCTATAGGGGTGTAGATGAAGACATCAAGAGGTTCTTAGACTCCTCATCTAGAGGAAACTTCATGCATCAAAGTTATGACAACGCATGGAAGGTTGTCGCCCATGGAGCTGAAAATCAAGCTAATTGGGGTAGATCTGTAAAAAAGGAGTGTTGAAAGTAGCTATGGCTGAAGCCATTCCTGAGTACAAGTCTATTTTTGAAACCCTCAAACTCTTAGTTGCCAAGCAAGACCATATCAAATCGTCTCTTATCGCCTATGAAAGAAGACACTCACTCCTACAACAACAACAACAAGTCAAGTCTGCCTCTCTGTTTTGTGAAGCCTGTAGAGGCAATGACCACTCTACTTTATCCTGTAATTTTCTTTATGATGTTCTTCTAAGTAAAGTCAATGGACAAGGAGATAATGGCCAGATGGAAAGTCTAAATGCTGTCAACACTCTTCCTGGTCAAGGTTATTACAATCCAAATTAGAACAAGAATCATCCCAGTTTTCAATATGGAAATCCTTCAGGAGCGGTAAACTAACAACAACTTAGATTGTATAACCAACAACAGAATTTTGGGAATCAAGGAAACTTCAGAGGTAACTTCTAGAATAAAAACTACAACCAATTCCAAAATAATTCTCAGTTCCAGAATCTGAACCATGTCCCTTACCAGAATCCACAACTAGGACAACAAGCCGGACCCATCTCTCCTGATGACAAACTGTTAGTCATTGAGAATATGCTACAAGCACAACAAACTATGATAGTTAATCAACAAGCCCACTAGAAAGCTATTGAATCTCAGTTAGCCCAACTGTCAGCCAGTATCAAGCTTCCAGTTGGAGCTTTTGTGGGTCAACCAGAGAACAATACTAAACATCCTAAGCAGTTGAAGGCTGTTATGACTCGTTCTGGTAATGTATATCCCGACCCTCATGTCAAGACACCAGTGGTTGTCATAGATGAACAAGACCAGGTGAATGATCAAGTTGACAAAGAACCTGAATCTATTCTGAAGGAGCAGCCAAGCAATGATAAGTCAGACAAAGAAAATTTTGTGAAACCTACTACAGAAGAGGAAGAAGCAATACCAGAACCTGATATCCATGTATAAAAGCCTCATATACCTTTTCCAGCTCGTCTAAGGCAAACAAAGCTTGATATCGATTTCAACAAGTTCAAGGAAGCTATGAAGAAACTTCATGTTGATATACCCTTTCTAGATGCGCTGGTAAAGATACCAGCCTGGACAAAGTACTTGAAGTCTCTCCTCACAAGGAAATACAGAACCGAGGAAGTTGAGATGGTTAAATTGGAAACTACTACTTCCGATATTATTCAAAATAAGATGCCCAAGAAATAAAAAGATCATGGATCTTTCAGTATCTCATGCCATATTGGTGATTCTACATATAAGAAGGGACTAGCTGATCTTGGTTCTAGCATTTCGATCATGCCGCTAAGCCTTTGTAAGAGGCTAAGATTTTCAAAATTTCTTCCTACTGGCATAACTATATAGCTTGCAGACAATTCGATAAAACGTCTGTTAGGAATCCTCAAAGATGTCCCTGTCAAGGTAGGCAAGGACGCATATGTTCCGTGTGACTTTGTCATTATGGACATAAAAGAAGACGCCAGCTATCCTCTCATCTTTGGACGTCTGTTCCTCACCACTGCAAGAGCTCTAATTGATGTTGAAGCAGGAATCTTGCTTCTTCGACTAGGAAAAGAAACTCTCTAGTTCAATGTTTTTGAAAATATGAAAAAACCAAGCATGCAAGAAGAAGTCTATCTTATTGATTGCATAGAGCATATGTCACTTCTCACTCAAGAGAATCATGAATAAGACGATCCTTTAGAAGTTGCTCTTACGGACCCATCAACTGATGAACCTATTGACGAACAAGTAAAGGATTGTATCAAATTTCTCGACTCTGTAGAAAAAGATGTTGAAGCTACTTTTGAGGAACTCAAGCCTATAGAAACAATTGAAGACATTTGTGAAAAGGAGGAGACACCTCTCAACCCTTTCATGACACATACCAAACCATTTTCAGGTATCCATGAGCCTCCTCATCCAGAAACAACTATCCTCTAGAATGCACCGGTAGCCCAATAGACAGAGATTATCTATTTCATATTCCCTCCACAACAAGATTTGGTGGTTTCTACAAGGAACATCCCTCAGATCCATATCTGATAGATGTTAATGACCAGCATTGCTACGATGAAGGGATAGTGCATCAACAAATGAACTTTTCTTCCAAGCCTCAACAACACTACATTATCAATGATGCTTTTCAGATCCCCTACAACTATTCTCCACCTTGGATTGAGCAACAGAGAACAATACAACATGACTCAAGTTGTTTCCCCATGTGTTCTGACATTGCTCATTTTTTATGGGGAAGAATACAAGAGGCCAGAATCATATCAAAGATTAATGAATGGCTGAGAAAGAAACCACCAAAAGAATATGTCTATCCATTTCAAGTTCCACCTAGAGCCCCACCATGGTGATAGTATCCACATCGAGCCATCGACGTAAAACAAAGATGTTTGTCAGGAGGCAACCCAATCAATAATTTTGTCCTTTACTTTTAATTTTGAATTAGAATGTTCCTTTAATTTTTTTTTTACTTTTTAGAAAATTTTGCACTGAATAAAATCACATCGCGAGAAGCTATCTTAAGTTCTGATTAGTATTCATTTTTGAGATTTTCAGAAGGAGGACGCACGTTGATTGGAACACAACCACATCTGGTGGTCCAACCAGCATGAATTTTCCCCTCCATCTCAGATTTAGAGTTTGCTCGAGACGAGCAAATTTCTAAGTTCGGGGTGGATTGTGGGTGGTATGTACTTTACTTTACACCTACACCCATCTATTTCAGACTTAATATTTCATCGTTACATTTGTTAGAAAATTTTTCAAAATTTCAAATATTTTGAACAGAAACTTGATGAAGTTTTGACGCTTTTTGTTTCAATAATAGCCATTAACTAGATGGCTAGTTTCTCTCTCCATGCTTTTATTTGCATCATTATAACCTCCTTATTCAAAGCAGATCCTCAAAAGGGCCATTTTTTTAAAAATAGCCTATTGATTGAAAACATCTTGTGAAGCTTATGAATCCTAACATCATGATCCTTCTACAAAAATGGCAAGTGTCTGTCAAACTAATAGGGATCGGACACATCGTGCTTCCTAACTCTTAAGTGGAACAATAACATGGAATCTCCACCGGATCCTCATCAAGTCATTATTTAAGTAGAGTATGATAAAGAGAATGACCCAGTGCATGGAATTGTAAATCAAGTTGCATTCTGATCTAAACTCTCTTCTACACTTCTTCCATCATCTTCGTACCCCTCTGTCCATCAAAAAGAAACAAAAATAGCCAAAATAGTGCCAAACCCTAAGTTCGGGGTGGCACGCCACTTCCCTCTATATCCTCTTCTTCTATACCCCTCGTAAATTAAAAGGGGTGTACCACCAAGAAAAGATGCCAAAGCGCACACAAATAAATGCAATTTTGAGTCAAATAGAGGAGAGATTCACACAAACAAAAAATGCAATCAATGAAATTGCAATCATAAATTAAAAATTGCGAGTCGAATAGAAGAGAGATTTATATCTTCCTTCCATACCACCATTCACTCCCTTTTCTACCTAAAGGCACAATGAATGCCTCCACTATCCTGAAATACACCAGTGTCAGATCAGGTGCATACTTATTGTTCTATGGGTATTTCTGGACTCTTAAAAATCTCTTAGAAATGCTTGTTGTTGGAAAAGTGAGGAGGAAGTGAGGTTGGAAAAACAAACTCAGGAACGAAGATATGGTAAGATGTGTTCAGTGATCTCAGGAAGTTGAGATGCTTAGTTATACTAAGCAGAAAGGAAACAATCGTGATGTGAAGAGGAGGAAACCACACGAGTTGAAAGTATTCATTTGGCGACTGTTTTAGGTTTTGGTTACTCGAGGACAAGCAATGTTTAAGTTCGGGGTTCTGATGAATCCAAATTCATTACAATTTTCAGTCGCCATTTTGGGCCCAATTTGACTCAATACATTCGATTTCATCTCCTTAAATCTTACAATGAGCAATTTTGCTTGGTTGATCAGATGATCAAGTTATTAACTAGTTTTATATAAATTTCATGCAGATCATGTACAGTCAGCACATTCTATCCTAAGAATGCAATTTCATCCAATCAGTTTGCCCTAACGATCATGTGCATTCAGTCTCGACCAAACATTCTTGGTCCATTCGGTTTGCATCCACACAGTTTTCTCTTTTTTCTCCAAACGGTTTCACCTATACGATCCTCCTCGTGACCAACAAACAATCTTGAGACTGCATGGGCTACAAACGGTCTTGAGACCGTGCAAGCCCAAATAGTTCTCAAATCGTGAGAAGCAAATGGTCTCCAAACTATTTTGGTGATCAACCCCCCAAAACCAATTGGACAGCAAGACTGTGAAAGCATAATTGGTCTCCAAACCGATTGGAGGCCATCGATCCATGAGACCGTTTGGATCGACTGAACGTTGAAGATCGTATGGAATGAATACGGCTAGATCGATTGGAAGTTATCGGTCTTCAAGACTATTTGGATACAAGATCGATTGGAAATGAAGACCAGTTTGAGTAGAGACCGTTCGGAGGCCGAAAACTGATCAGAGCAAGACTGTTTGGAAATGAAAATCGGTTGAAGTAGAGACCGTTTGAAGGCCGAAAACCGATCAGAGCAAGACCATTTGGAAATGAAGACCGGTTGGAGTAGAGACCGTTCGGAGGCCGAAAACTGATCAGAGCAAGACCGTTTGGTCAGTATAAAGGACCATTCACCCATGATCGCTAAGACCCAAACCGTTAAGTCTGAGATCGTTTAGAGGCTGAAGACCGGTTGGACGATCAAAACTGATCAGAGAAAGACTGTTTGGACGTAAGTCCTATACCGTTAATATGAAGCAAATGGTTTTCCAAACCGTGTGAAGAGGACTCATACCAAAGAAGTGAAGACCCCGACCAGAGCCTATAAATAAGACTAGCAGGGTCCTCATTTTGGGCATCAGACACAGGACGCTGACAGGTTGCCTGAATGCAGGTTTGTTCCATGTACATCCACGCCATTACCACTTCACCAGCTGCAAGCAAGGAGGTTAAGATGAGAAAGAAGGTGGAGAAGAAGATCTGCCCAGTATGCCCTAGTGGTTCTACCTCCTCTTTCAGATCTGCTTCGACACGACGTAGATGACCGCGTCATCTTTACTGAGTTGCGATTACCTTCTGCATCATGCTCATGGAAGAACCTTCCCTCTCTCTTATTGTTCTTATTTCTCACATCATGAGCGAGTAGTTCCTTTTCACTAGGGTGCGGGGACTAGCTCCGTTGCCCATGCAAGCATGTTCTCTTGTTAAACATTCCATGGAAATGTATATAACTTTTGATTTTGTTGTTAATCGTTAATGTTTGTGGATTGATTACCTGCTTGCTTTTATCTTATTCTTCCCTATGTTGCGAGAACTTCTATATGTAGGGTAGAATGTCGATTAATGAGGTTGACTCCCAAACTAGAAATAGAATGGGATTCCTTGAGGTCATAAGTGTATGATCCATGAAGAGATGAGCCATCTAGCCTACGATGATGTTGTGTCCTAAACATCCCTCAGGGAGGGCCACAACTTCAGTTGGATATCTGTATGTTCATTGTTAATCATCGATGTTTGCTTCTAGATTAATCGCCTGCTTGCTTGTCGATTAGCACGGTTGACTCCCTGACTAGAAATAGAAAGAGATTCCTTAAAGTGGTAAGTGTATGATATGTGAGGGGACAAGCCATCTAGCCCATGGTGACGCTTCTGTGTGCCTAAACACCCCTCAGGGAGGTCCACAACTTTAGTTGGATATCTGTATCTTCAGAACTATAAGTGCATGATCCAGATGGCGACAAGACATGTGATGCCTAAGGTGATGCTTACGCAAACCTAAACATCCCTCAGGGAGGATTCACAACAGTTGTATTTGGATAGTTATATCTTACCTGGATGTTTGATGTTTGGATGTGTTTGCATGTGTAGTGGTGGTGAAACCCGAGACCATCCCAGTGATTCCATATCATTAATCTAGATCAACTTTAATTATGCTCTTTACTTTTCTGCACTTAGTTTATTTAAGCTCAAATCAACCTTTGTTCTAAATATTAGCCTTACTTGAACCGGACTAGACTAGCTACGATTCTTAAAAACATTGTCCCTTGGGATTCGATCCTTAACTATACTGCAATAAGAACCGTCTTCTTGTGGACGATATTATTGCACAAGGTTTTGGTAAAAGCTCAGGGAATTCACCCCTGAGTGAATTTGTTAGTCAGATAATAAACCACATCACCATGAAATGTCATTCTTAGAGTGAAATATACAAAAAGATTATACTCATGAAAAGACTACAATTGGACTTAATGATACCATCAAGGGTCAAATTACTGCTTTTGCACTAGAAGACTACTTAATTATATTCTTATCAATATCCCTAACACTGGAGCAGTTCACCGCTATACAAATCTTATACAATTTCAGCCTCCTATAGAGCTCAAAGAGGCCAACAAGGACCAAAACTACCGGGGCATTTTAACACGGCGATGACCGTATCAGTCGCTCAGTACACTAGGCTACTCGTAGGGAAGAAGAAGTGTTTTAATGTTAGAAAATTCTTCACAACACACCTCCTCCACCAATATCGGCACCCCAACATCGGGAATACACAAAACAACCACTATTTGCATCTTTTAGCACTGTGCAACACGTTCTTTTAGGCCGAAAATTTGCTAGTGTTCTACACTACTTGCATGCATGCATGCTGCTTCAATAAAACAATGCATGCTACTGTTGCAATTAAGCAACCCGCCACCCAACTACCCACTTACTTGCACTTATACTCGTTTTGCAACAAGACAATGATTTTGAAATTCAAATTTATTTTGGACTCCCTCCTTTTTTCAACTGGTCATAATATCTGACTCGACCATACATTTTTATACATACATTTCATGACTAAATCCGAAATCAATACTTAATTATATTCAATGCAGTACCAAAAGTCATTAGCAAATATGCTAGATATAAACTAATACAGTGCATACAGTCAGATGTTCATTTGATTTGTGAGATGAAATGAAAATTTGATTACTGATTCTATTATTTAATTTTTTCATAATAATTATGTAAAAATTAATATTTCGTTGAGTATGAATTGCATAACAACACCAACACTAGAAAGTCATTATTAGCATCTCTATATGTTTATTTTTTTATAGTGCAAAAAAGATCAATACTTAAATGTATCCATTACAATGCTTAAATGCATCCAACACAGTGTTAAGAATATAATCTTTTGCCGCTAAGTCAAGAATTTGTACTTAAATGTATCCAACACAATAATAAGAACATAACAACAACACATTAAAAAATATATAGTGCAGTGTGACACGGTCATCAAGCAAGAATTTTACTATTACGGTTGCATGGTTACATACATACAACTATTGTAACAAAGACAATAATGTCGGTTAACCACCCGCCATCTAACCACTTGCATTATGAAGTCTAAAAATTGTACTGTAATCTATTCAAGACGGTACTAAAAGTTATCAACAATTGGACTCATAATAGACTAGCACATTGTTTCTGTTATTAAAAAATTTACGACATTCACCACTTGCACTTATCTTCTTCCCACATACAAAATAACTCATTTTAATTTTTTTCTCATTTTCCCTCCATTTTAAGCAACATAGTATTTTATCCGTCTATAGTAATAATTTTGTCCATTTAATGTGAAGTCTAAAAATTGTACTTTAATTTATTCAAGACAGTACCAAAAGTTATCAACAACTAGACTCATAATAAACTAGCACAGTGTGTTCTATAATTAAAAAAATTATGACATTCAATATGTTGATATTATTATTTTGTTTAGTACTTATAAATATTTTAATATATGATAAATGATCACATTAACTAAAACTTATAACCCACATTTTTCACATTTTGCTGCAAATTCAAATATAATACTTAAATCTATTTAAGACAGTACCAAAAGTTATCTACGGTTGGACTCGAATAAACTAACACAATGTATTATATTTTTTTAAATATTATGACATTCATTATATTGACATAATTATTTCATTTATTATGTATAAAATATTTTTATGTGTGTTACATGACTGCATTGATAAAAATGTATGGATCATGTCTCTTCATATTTTATTGTTAACTCATATACAATACTAATTAATGTTCATTGCAATACCAAAATACATCTTAAACGAGACTAAAGATAAATAAGAGTAGTGCTTGCAATCTGGAAAATTTCCTGATCAAACAAATATAATACAAGACACTATACTCATTTATTATTTTTTTGAAACTTTTACATTATATATGCATAACTCTGCATAGCATACAACATGTAAATAATCACACTTTTTATTTGGAACAAAATCAAAACTCATTTATAAATGTACATTCAATAAATGTCTAATGGTTGCCCATTACTATATCAATTCTAGGTGGCTCAACTAAAATACAAAAATGACAGCATCATGGGAATGGCAACAACGTCATGTTGATCATCGACGAAGGAGTAGACATGGCGGTGGAGGTGTTGTTGTTATGGTGAAGGTCGACAATGGAGGAGGTGGTGCGTCAACGCGACGCTGCGCTGGGCGCAACAGTGACCCGATCATGGAGGTGGCTAGGCTTGTCGAAGGGTTGAACATAACAATACTTGGTCCCGACGATAACCGTGGAGACGAGGAGGTAGCCAGGATGCGAGGTGGTGGGATGGACGCGATGGCGTCCCACTCACAATGTGCGACGGCGGGCTGGATGCTTTGATGTCCCATTTACGATGGCGGGCTGGCAGAGAAGGCAGTGTGGCCGGGCAGGAGCGAGAGAGAGTCGGAGGGATGGACGTGATGGCGTCCCGCTCACAAAGCGCGACGGCGGGCTGGAAGCTTTGACGTCCCGTTCACGACAGCGGGCCGGTGGAGGAGGAAGTGTGGTCGGGCGTGAGCGAGAGAGA
This sequence comes from Alisma plantago-aquatica, assembly GCA_963693085.1. NCBI lineage: Eukaryota > Viridiplantae > Streptophyta > Magnoliopsida > Alismatales > Alismataceae > Alisma > Alisma plantago-aquatica. Next base: position 689,831,583 of record OY856409.1, read on the forward strand.
GTTTAGTTAAAAAGATGGAGAGAGGTGGGGGGATTTTATAGCCTCAATTTCAACCTGTCCGTTCAACTTCTGGTATGGTTGAATTGTGAAATTGGCACAATGCGGACAGAGCATCGAGAATACGTGAAAATTTAAAGCTGCATGCATGCAGAATGCATGTTGTGGGTTCCCCAGGCTGGGATGTATATGATGGTGTAAGTAGTGTGCTCTATATCACTACTCTTTAATGTTTGTCGTTTTCAAGGAGACATTTGGGCCAGATATATAGTTGTTGTTGTTCATTTTCTATAAGTTTTCTCATGTTTGCTGAGAATCAGTTATGAAGTCAATTGTAACTTTAATTATGTAATGCATTATTGGTAAAATGTGGTGTGTCTTTTTGTTTTTCCCTTCCAAACGTGTTTCCAAATATAACTGTTCTTATATTAATCAGTTTGCATTCATATTCTCTGATTTAATTCACTCGGTCTCCCATCGATTATTGTCCCTAAACTAAGAAACTCGATATTCATGATGGACTTAGAATAAGAGCAAGAGAGACTCGATCCGGAGGAGATGGCACCAAACTTTTCGCTCGTGAACACATGAGAGAAGATCGGAGAGGCCTCCCCAGCTCTCATGGCGCAATTAGTCGAGGTGGAAGAAGTTTGGAAGTATGCGTTGCGATGGATGTTATCTGGCGCCAAAGGATGAATGAGAAGTTTAAGAATGGCTATTAAACAACCACAACCAGAAAGAGACAGTACAATTATATAGTTCAAAGCTTGCAAAAAGATGAGACGTATACTCCAGTGAGGATGACGATGGATTGGGAAGTAGAAGAAACAAGATGGCTCATTATGTAGAATGACGTACGATGGATTTGGAAGTAGAAGACAACAAGATGTGGGGAGGACGGCGACGTCCACATCCAGAAGACGCCCATGAGATTGACTGAACATATGGATGGAACAGCAGATCACCGCGATTCTTGAAATCTACATACCTGGAGTCAGAAAGCAACAATTCGATGGAAACCAGGATACGTCGTTGCCATCACTGCTACAAATATTTATGGTCATGATCGACACCAGGACGTGGGTTGTTTCTGCCGTAACGTGATCGACGCCCGAACCAACAACAGTCAACAGATGGCTTGCCTTTCTAGCAACGGCTGGATCAACTGTCCTTCATCAAATAGCAACCGATCCGCTGTCTTCTAACTGGGACTGCAGACATGGGCAGAGGCACATATGCCGAATAAAGAATTGAGCGTTACTTGGTCGGTCCAGCTAAGTGAACTTTCACAATTATTAACTGCGCTAGGTACAGAGCATATAGATATAGCTTGTCGGGTACTAAAACGTCTAGCTAGCTTGCCGGTTATTAAAACATGGAAACCTGATTCTCTTATGCCCCATGCTTTGGATATTTGGCCGCTACGTCAGCCACTGGTGTATACATTATTGGAGCAACTTTAGCCAAGGCAGTGGCAGATAAAGAAAAATAGTTCCTAACGCACCGCCAAGGGATAATGGGTTGTCGTCGACAAGATTGGATTGCTGCTGTTGTTACTAATTGAGTGGTACTGCTATGGGCCTTTGTGTAGGGGAGAAACTAAGGGGGAAGGTACGACCCAATACGTATCCAGTTGGGGTTACATCCCAAAATTAATTGGCAATGGATGGAATAGTCCAACATTTTATATTTGGGCACACATTTCCATTAATTTCATTCACACATGACTTAACAATCTCCCCCTAATGTGTGAGTCCATAATATAGGTCCAACCGCATATCCCAATATTGTATTTCACAAAGGTATAAAGCTCAAACTCAAACTAGACTTTGTTACGTTGTTGCACTACACATCGGATTTTTGTGTACCTAGTCAGAACGTGTAGGTTCGTTCGCATCTACTTGGCCTGCAACAACCCCTTTAAGTGGTATATATTAGAGTATTATTGGATTTCGTGGACTAGATGGATAAAGCAAACAACATAGTGAAATTGATGACATCTAATTAGCCGACGTGGAAGATCGAGATGGAGGATCTTCTATATAGAAGTGATCTATATGAACCGGTCAAGGGAGATGCAAGCAAGCATGTGAACACAAAAGATGAGGATTGTAAAAAGATAGATAAGAAATGCGTTGGACTCATCTGCAGTTGGGTAGACCAGTCAGTCTTCCATCACATCGCCAATGAGACTAGTGTCCACTCTCTGGGGAAGAAGTTTGAGTCGTTGTATGAGAGGAAGATAGTAGGGAACAAAATATTTCTTATTAAGAAACTTATGAATATAAAGTTCAAGAAAGGCGTCAATATTTCTTTGCACTTAAATGATTTTAAAATCATGGTAAATCAACTAGACACAATGAGTTTGTCTCTTGATGAAGAGTTACAAGCTCTTGTACTTCTTGGTTCTTTACCTGATAGTTGGGATACTCTTGCTGTTTGTATTAGCAACTTTGCTCCAGATGAGAAGTTGACATTGGACTTGATCTCCAACAACATACTAAATGAAGAGAATAGATGACATAGCTCAGTAGAGATATTTGTTTCACATGCCCTTGTTATTGAAGACATGGGGAGGGATCAGAGTCGTAACTAGGGTGGTGACAGAGGAAAGTCAAAGTATAGGTCAAAGTCTAAAAGCAAGATGGTTCATCATCACTGCAACAAACTAGGTCACTTAAAGAAATTTTGTAGACAACACAAGAGAAATTGCATAAGGAAAGCTTAAAGTGACATATGATGATAGCAATAGAGTCAGAGTCGTTACATATATTGTAGAGGTACTCACATGTGGAGTTTTCATAGGATATTGTCTACATATTAATGACAACATTGAGTCAGTGTTTGTGACACCTCGTCACACTAAACAAGATTGCACAAAATATAAAACATGATCAACTACTAACTAATCACATAAATAGAAAAATGAAAGAACTAAACCGATTTTAACATCATGAACAAGTATCAAAACATGTACATAAAGGTCCATCTTTTTCCATTCTGATATACCATAACATGTATTTATATTTGTATCCATTGGTCTCAACCACAACCTGTAAACAAAAGTGATATTCCACATATACATGCCATATATACAAACACTGACATACTGCCAAAAACTCGTGTTGATACAAGTTTATCATCTATAAAACATTTCCCATGCCCGAACCTAAGAGTACAAGGACAACACTAGGATTCTAATACTACAACTACAATTGTCCAACTTCTATGTCTATTGATCACTAGGATGCTCTTCTTCTATGGCACGATCTTGACCACATTGTCGGCAACCACCTAAAAAGATGTGGTGACCCACAGGTGAGACCCATGTCCCAGCGAGAGATATACTCCCTCCAATAGATAGTGATTACAACATATTATTTAATAGTAAACAGACTAAGCAGATTGAAGTATTTGATAAGCAACTGAGTAGATGGAACAATTTAAACATACTAAAAAACAAAAATAGATAAGCCTGGAAACAAGTATAATTACTTAGATTTCATAAGATTTCACCATATAAGAACTGTGTAGTATAAATACATGACAAGGCTAAACAACCAATGTGGAACGTATGTAACCCTAGCAAATATACTACATTGTTTGTACTACCTCTTTTATAATTCCCAAAGGGATTTGAGGAATATCATCCAAGTCCCAACTGACCACTACTATGTCGAAATAAGTTCCATACAAGATCTAGGATAACTGGTATCCTAAGATCTTCTCCGCCCTTGCTCAGTATGAGTCCACTACAATGACACATTAGGTCAAGCTAATAACAACCTAGCATGTCCTTGGTATATGTCATAACACTAGTAATAGTAGGTAAGTTTACGAACCCTACCATCCGAGGTATAACCACAACTATCCTCAAATTTTGATTCATAAGTAATCACCAAGGCACAATCGTAGTTGTTCTCAAACTATGGGCTAGGTATGACAACAATCCTCTATATACTCTTGTAGTCAAGATGACCAACACCCTACATACTCAACAATATGCACTCCGAGTTTTCCTTAAGAATATTCGTATCTCCATCCAACAAGTTCTTACACTAAATATGGTTCTATGGCACATGACACTATATTATTAGGGCTTCACTTGATTAATTATACCAATTGAGTGAATAAAGGATGCATCATACAAGTGAACATACAAACCCAAATTCATTTCTAGCAAGCATATAAGTATAACAACTTCAGAAGATAAAAACTTATAAGGTATAATTTTTTATTACAATCACCACATGGTACTTTGCATTTCCATACATGAGACCATACTTGTTATCATCTCGCCCCAGCACATAATTTCTTATCACATGGTTATAGTTTCAACCCTTGTCACATCACGAAGAGGGCTACACCTCAATCAGAGCTCATCCATGCCCAAAGGTCATTAAGACCATCACATCAATCCCTGCAAGTTCATCATTAACTTTCTATGCTTTAGAATAAGGCTCATCAGATCATCAACATGCATGTAACATATAAGACTAACATAGCAAGGAACTATGATGTTTAATTAGCATCATATTATCATTTCAACATAAAAATAGAGTATTTCACTGTCACATTTAATCATTGAAGAGGGATGATTACAAATATCACCATCACTTAGTTACATTAGGATTAGGTGAAACAAGATTTATCACTTTAAAGATACACATCCACTTATAATGGTGATTTATCCAATATATTCATACAACAACAAAGGTAAGACTATAAGTTAAATCATAGGACCATTGAATTCACAATATTAGAATACAAATTTTATACTATATGATTCATTCTAATCCATTGGATGTTGAAGCATCCAATCTCAATCATTGGATTAGTTTCACCATTAAAAACCATCAATTAATGTGTAGGTCTAACCCTTGAATCAATTTTCACAAGAACCATCGGTTTGGGAATTAAATGAAGCAACATTGAATACCTTGACTCACCATCGGTTGTGGTATCCTGAACCACCATTAGTTGTGGTACTTGAACCACCATTGGTTGTGACACATTGGGTCACCATCGGTTGATAGGGTCAACACTACCATCATTTTTTTCCATCGGATGTTGAGCTAATGTTGCCATCAGTTTATGCCAACATTTAGGTACGTAAACCATTGATCATTGAGATTCTAAAAGAGCCTAACACTGACCTAAAGTGTGACCATTGGGTGACACCATCAGTTGTCACCATTAGTCATCACCATCATTTATCAGGAAGACAACTCCATTGGTTGTCACAAGGCCATCACCATTGGTTCATGTATAGAGAATAAAGCAGCTTAGAAGCATAAGTATAGGCCATCGTTTGATAGGTTCTTAGTACCATCGTTTGCCATACCAACCTGATATAAGTCTTCCTCTACCTTAGGTAGAATGTGCAAATAGTTTCAAGTTCATCTAGATTTGGAAACTAAGCAAGAAACATCATAAAAATCGAAACCCTAGGCAAGCATAGCTTCTAAGTGCTTAGATCTTCGTTTTAGAGCAATTACATGAGTAAGCAAGCTTGTAGTAAGCAATAAAAGTGAAGAGGGTTATAAAACTCACCTCTAGGAAGAAGATAAGACTCAAAGAAGAAAGAAAACTTGAGCAAGGAGGGTAGAAAACCCTAGATTTAGGTCTGAACTTGGCCAACTAGCTCCTTTCTCCACAACAGAGGCAAACCCTAGGTAGAAGGAGCAAGAAAGGTAGGTTATTTAAGATTTAGAGCAAGTTTCCCATGGAACAATAGATTCCATCCAGGAAGAAGGTAGGAGGAAGAAGAATAGAAAATGAAATGAAGGGGAGAAGGAGATACTTACTCATATAGGTCAAGATCACCAAAAGAAAGCTTTATAAACCCTAGATAAGAGTAAAACAAAACCCTAGATGCTCTAACCAAGAAGGCTGGCTACCTTCTTCTTCCTTGGGCAGCTCCTCCATCACCAAGAAGAGGAAGATGAAGTTCTAGAGAGGATAAAAGAGATAAGGGACCAAACGGTTCTTTTCTGAGCCTAAAAATAGGTATATAAAGCTTAAAGATAAGGGAGAGAAGTTTAAGGTTCCCTAGAAGATCTCCATGTGTCCATGGCTTAAAGCTTCCATGGACATGTAAGCAGCAGATCCACTGGTTGTGGGAGTCTTCTAGACCATCGAGTGATGACTCTACATTCCCAGAACCGGTTTTTATGCATGGGAAACCATCGGTTCTTGAAACCCTATCTTACTAGGTGATAAACCATCATTTGATCACCCTATTTCAGTGAACCACCAGTCCAAGTGAACCCAAACTAGAAAATCATCAACCTAAGGCCTTCTAGGAAAACCACTAGTTGTCACCACCTATTGGTGATCACTGGATCTCAACCAAATAGGGGACCACAAGTTGATGACTCCTAAAGGTAGCTCATCCATGAAGGGGTAAACCCTAATCCACCACTAAAGAGAAACACCTCCAAACCAAGGTACAAATGAGCACCCCATGGTCCCAAAAGCTCAAGAATGATAAAAAAACATCTAAGAAACATAACGAATGTGACAAATTGTAAGAAAAACCTCACATGTGGGTCAATTACAGAAAAGTTCAAAATGTGCATAACATTGCATAACTTTCTCAAATAGTGTCTAAATTGGACCAAAATTGAAACTTAAGTTTGTCACATGATTTAAAAGACACACAGTTATATTAAGGTGTTAAGCACTTAATTATGATAATTAATCATGTTCAACACTTTAAGCAAGGTCAGGGGTCTTACAACTATAAACCCCTAACAAGGATTTTGGCCCTGAAATCCTACATAGAGAGATGTGTACTTTATATGTATTTCATCCTCTAGCTCCCATGTGGCTTCCTCTACACCACAGTGATGACACAAAACCTTCACTAAGACTATATCTTTCTTCTTCAACTTTTTCACCCTCCTAACTAGGATCAAAATAGGGCCCTCAACATAGGAAACATCCTCATCTAACTCAACCTCCACTGGTTGGATTGTCTACTCTGTATCTGGTGACATTTCCTCAACATGGAGATGTGAAAAACATCATGTAAATTGTGTAGCTTTATAGGTAGTTCCAACTTGTATGCCACCTTTCCAACATGAGCTAAGATGGGTATGATCCCATAAACCTAGGGGCCAACTTACATTTCTTCCCAAACATCAGAACGCCCTTCCAAGGAGAAACCTTGAGATACACTCTCGCCCATTTGGAATTCTACTGCTCTACGATGGTTATCCACATAATTTTTATGCATGTCTAGGGCTACTTTCAACTATTGTTGTATCACCCTAATCTTCTCTATAGTCTATTGTATAAGCTCAGGACCCAAGATGTGATACTCACCTGTCTCATACCAGCAAAGTGGAGACTAAAAACATCTACCATACAGAGCGTCATAAGGAGCCATATCTATGCTTCTCTGATAGCGGTTGTTATAAGAAAACTCTATCAGACTAAGGTGTACATCCCAACTACCAAGAAACTGCAATACACTTGCTCTGAAAAGATCCTCTAAAGTTTGAATAGTCCTTTCAAAGTGGCCATCTATCTACGTATGAAAAGTTGTGTTGAACCTCAGATGTATTCCCATCGCTAAATACAGACGTTCCCAAAACTGACTTGTAAACTGTGGACCTCTATCAAAAACTCACTGGAATTCCATGCAAACAAACTATCTCATCAACATATATTGGTGCCAACATTTCTGCTATAAACATCTTCTTAACTGGAAGGAAGTAAGCTGACTTAGTCAATCTGTCAATTATCACCCAAATGGAATCATGACCCTTGGTTTTTCTTAGAAGGCTAACCATAAAGTACACAATAACATGATCCCCATTCCATTGTGGTATCAGCAAAGGTTGTAATTTCACTATAGGTTTCTAGTACTCAACATTAACCTACTAACAAATTGGAGATTTGGCAAAAAAACTTTGCTACATCATGCTTTAATGTTGGCCACCACAACATATCCTTCTGATTATGGTACATCTTGGTACTTTCAGGATGCATCACATACATTGAGGAGTGACCGTCCTCAATTACCATATTCCTTAACCCATCAATATCAGGAACTAATGTCCTATTGTGGAAACAAACTGTATCGTCATCTACCTCATGGAAGCCATCATGCTTCTCACTTCCCAATTGTGATCGGATATTTTGTATCACAATATCATTTTTTGTGAAACATAGATCTTCTATCTCAAGGAAGGTGTAACCTATAATTTTGCAACTAACCTACCAACAAGGAAGCTTCTAGTTGTAAGGCGTAGAGACACTAACATGTCAAGTTTATGGCACACCAAGGAATACAAATTTGCATTGTCTGCAGATGATGATGAAGACTTCCTACTCAACACATCAGCTACCACATTCATTTTTTTTGGGTTGTAGTCTATCATTTTATCATAATCTTTAATCATCTTCATCCATCTACTCTATCACATATTCAACTCCTGCTTCAAAAAGATATACTATAGATTCTTGTGGTTGGTGAAGATCTGACACTTTTCTCCATAAAGGTAGTGTCTCCAGATTTTTAAAGCATGAACTACCGCTTCAAGCTCCAGATCATGTGTTGGGTAATTCTCCTCATGTTTCTTAAGTTGTCATAAAGCAAAATAAATCACATTCTTATCCTACATCAACACACATCCCAACCCATTCTTTGAAGCATCACAAAAGATAATGTAGCCTTTTCCTTGTTCTGGTAGTACTAACATTGATGCACTAGTCAAGTTATCTTTCATCTGCTCAAAAGAATGTTGAAATTTGTCATCCCAAGCAAAAGGAACATCCTTCTAGGTTAACCTAGTTAGGGGTAACTCTACAAAACTAAATTCCTTGATGAACCTCCTCTAGTATCCTGCCAAACCTAGGAAACTACGAATATCTGTCGGTGTCTTGGATTGTTCCCATTCTAGAATAGACTCCACCTTCTTAGGGTCAAAACAAACTCTCTTAGTAGATATAACATGTCCCAGAAAAGACACCTCAGGCCAACAGAACTCACACTTGCTAAATTTGGCATATAATTGGTGTTGTCTCCTCAAAGTCAACACATGTTGAAGGTGTTTTTCATGTTGTTGGATATCCTTAGTGTATATCAGAATATCATCTATAAACATGACCACAAACTAATAAAGATAGGGCCTAAATAGCCTATTCCTCAGACCCATGGAAGTTGTTGGTGCATTGGTTAGCCCGAATGGCATAACCACGAACTCATAATGACCATACCTAGTCCTAAAAGCTGACTTGGGTATGTCATCTTCCTTAAATCCTCAACTGATGGTAACCTGACCTCAAGTCTATCTTTCAAGACACATTGTCACCTCTCAACTGATAAAAAAGATCATCAATCCTTGGCAGTGGATACTTATTCTTTATCATCACCTTGTTCAATGGTAGTCTATACACAACCTCATTGAACCATCCTTTTTTTTGACAAACAACACAAAAGCACCCCAAGGGGTAGTGCTTGGTCTGATAAAAGCCTTCTCTAATAGTTCCTACAACTATTTTTTTAACTCCTACACTTCTATTGGTGCCATCATGTAAGGTGATTGTGATATGGGTTGTGTTCCAAGAACATAATTGATCTCATAATCAATCTCTCTAATGAGGGGGAACACCAGGAAACTCCTCAGGAAAAGCATCCTCAAATTTCTGCACCATAGGTACCTCTCGGATACTAAGACCTCTTACATTGGTATCCACAACATAGGCTAAGAAAGCCTCACATCCTTGTCTCATCAACTGCTCTATTTTCATAGATGACATCAAACATGTAAGAAGAATCTTCATATCACCTTGAAAAATCCACAAGACATCTTCATCATAGAACGTTGCCACCTTAGTACTACAGTCCAAGACCACCTTGTTCCTTAGTAAGGTATTCATTCCTAGGATCACATCGAATCCATGCATGTCAAGTGTCATAAGATCCACTTGAATGTTGCATCATGAAAAAGAAAGAACACAAGAGGAGAAAACCTCCCACAACTCGATGAAACCAACCAAAGGAGTCTCTAATCAAAGACTATCTGATGTATGGCTCACACATAGATAACAACTATATATCACCTCTCTGGTGATAAAACAGTGTGTCATATCTGGGTCAACTAGTACATATACAAAAGAAGAAGCATACAAATTAGAAAGAAATAACTCCATCTGACTTGTCATGAACCGTGGGTTGACCACTGCTTTTGGATGGCTCATGGCATAGAACCTTATCATCATCTATTCTCATCTACATCCTCTACTAGCCTATCCAGAGGATCCCTCCTATGATGCCTGACTATGTCCTCTTCCACCACCAGTACTAAAGTATTGTTGTTACGAACCTTGTTGACTTTGCCTTGGGTGTTGGGTCACCTCCTCATTCTTCGTAGGGAAATTCCATCTAACATGACCTATTTGTCCACACTGATGACACATTTGATTATCATTTTATGGTCTAGATGGCCATATAACTGAGACTAATGATGAGTTGTAGGCTCCTACTAGCAGAAAACTTCAACATATGCCCCTACTTAGGGAGCACTGAGATATTGCATATGACTCTACTCATTGAAAGTCGACCTCTGTTGTGACTGTAGTGAAGAAAACCTTGAATTCTTAAAGCCTCCTGAATATTTTCCTAGGAAGTGAGCCGGTATTTTCTTAGAATTAGCTTTACGTTTCTCCATATCCGACCTCTCCTCTCAATCCACCTTACTGACTCCACAAATATGGAAAACCTTTCTCAATTTTCCAAAGATGATGTCATAGTAGTCAACTCTGTACTCAGATCCGTCTCAAACCTATGGATCCTTTTGTTATCTGTTGTTTCCATATGAGAGAATAAACTTAGAAGTTCCATATACTTCAACTCATACTCAGTGATGGTCATCGATCCTTGACAAATCTTCTCAAACTGAGAGATCTTTTCATCTAGAAAGGTTTCTAAGAAGTATCGACTGAAAAACTCCCGCCAAAACTCTTGCCATCCTATCACAACTCCTGGACTCTTTTCCTCTTCAATGGCCCACCAGTGACCAAGACTACCTTTTAACAAGTATATTGCATGCTTAACTTTGTCCTCTTCAGGAATTTTTAGAATCTTGAATGCTTTCTCCAACTCGGTTAGCCACATGTCGACGTCTGATGGGTCTGTAGTACTAGGATAATCGATGGCCCCGACACATCCAAGTCATTCAAACGTCTTCCCGATACCTTGGGATTCCATATTAAGGACAACTTCCCAAGATTTTGCATCTAATGCCCTGTACTCTAGATGTGTAATCGTGGCCATCATATTTCCAACCATGGACTAAAATGTCAGGCTGGTCGTAGTTGCCAGGTCGAACTGAGGCATCGTGGGCTTCTCTAGCCCCGCTTCTGGCACTTTCTCATCGCATGCCTGCCTCCTAGAACCTCCTCCTACTACAAAATAGCTTCTCTCAGTGCATTCTTCATGTCCTCAAGAAATATGTGCATAAGCATAATTTATGATTTGATATCTTAGATACATAAGAACAAAATCAAACCTAAGTCCTATGTCCCTATAGATTGAGAGAACCTAGATCTATAATACCAACTTAACTATGACAGATCATCACACTAAACAAGATTACTCAAAACATAAAACATGATCAACTACTAACTATTCACATAGATAGAAAAGTGAAAGAATTAAAATTGATTTTAACAACATGAAGAAGTTCTAAAACATTTACATAAAAATCCATCTTTTTCCATTCTCATATACCAGAACATGTATTTACAACTGTATCCAATGGTCTCAACCACAACGTGTAAAAAAAGAGATATTTCACATGTACATGCCATATATACAAACACTGGCATACTGCCAAAAACTCATGTCGATACAAGTTTATCATCTACAAAAAACTTTCCATACGTGAACTTGATAGTACACGGATGACACTAGGACTCTACTACTACAACTATAGTTGTTCAACCTTATATGTCTATTGATCATCATGTTGGTCTTCTTCTAGGGCATAATTGTTGGGTTTTATGGGAGACAGAGAAGGCAGCGAAAACAAAAATTTTCTCCTCCTGAACCCAGTATAAAGGAATCGCGTCAACATCTATACATTAGGAAGGATGGTTTGTAAAACATACCTTGTCCTGAGGCTTGCTAGGCGATGTTACCTCATGGCTTGCACGGTCTTTACCTCCGGTCTTGGAAGATGTCTGTGCAGCTCCTGGTCTCACCGGGACTTTCGGGATTGACATATGTCCTCTGAGCGGCAGAAGTCTCCCGCCTCTATAGTAGTCCACACAGACCACTTGGAACTCTGACCGCCTTATCGCACAAGGCACCAGAAGGAGTCACACCCTCCTATCGGCATACTAGTCACCGACACACTCTCCTTCCACCAGTCGCTTTTCTACAGTTGTCTTTCCCTTGTTGTGCCTCCCTTATCGGGTAGCACTTACTCAGGCTCTCCTGGTTACCACAACCAGAGAGAATGACAACTTTGCAGAGAAACTGGTGTTCTGAGTTGTACTACCAGAGAAGCCCCCAATGCCCCTATATATAGGAGGTTTATGGGACATGCTTCTCTACCCCGGGCAATGTGGGATTAAAGTAGGAGTAGAAGGGTTTGAGACTTTCCACAAATTCTGACAAACTGCACCAGTTGAACCAATCGTTTCAACCCTGAAACAGTCAGTTGGTGACCCCAGCCGATCGGTTCACACATGAAATGATCATTTGGGGCATCTGAGCCGATCGGTTCATGCTTGATACGATTGGTTCATGCTCCTGGTCCAACTTGAATTGACTTTCATGTTCATTTCCAACTAATCATATATTAATCCTTGTCCAAATCAAATTTGACAAGTGAAACGAACTCACTTGGTCACCCCATCAGTTCAACACTGTGAATCGATGGATTCATTGACCTAAGCCGATCCGCTCATCAACCTGAGCCAATCAGTTCATCTCTATGAGCCAATCGATTGAGGCAGCAAATCAGTCAATTGTAGTTTCAATCAATATGATACTATAATCATCTGATCCAACACCTTGAACACTATGATTTTGAGCTATCAATCGATTGGGTGTTTAATTGAACTACTAAACTCCTTTAGTAATCAATCCAAACAAGATTTATGGAGAAACTCCTCTTCTAGGAATATGTCCTAGTGTGTGTGACCCTGCAGGTCCATTTCACATTGGCAGTGAAAGTCCATAACACTTATGACTTCACAAGCAAAGAGTGGTGCCTAGTCACACATCAATGCTACCCAAGTGAAATAGAAAGTTAGAGAACAACTTTCAATCCTACAATCTGTGAATGGTGTTACAGTGAATGTATAATTCCTTTGTCACTAATGTCCTGAATGAACTCAAGGCATGGTACAATCATCCTTTCAACGTTCATCCATTTCCTTGATCTCAGAGCAGACTGGGTGAGATGTGTGTGACATCAATATCACATATTGATTCACACATGCATGTGCATGCCTTTCTCAATCCTACTCATCAAGTGGCCATGGACATCAAACTCCCTTAGGAGGGACAAATCCCATATCTATCACTCACCCCTCAAAAGCCCCATGTGTCCAAGCCACCCAATCATCACCTTTATAACAACCCATGTTTCAGGACTACGTTTGATGATGTCAAAGTGTACCCAACGACATGTGTTGAGTGTAGTGATTTCAGGTCAAAGAATCACACTCACCACCATCACTGTGAGAGCTGAATGTGACTATCAAATCGTGCTTCCATGTATCACTCTCACAGTGGGTCTGTCTGATACACTTGTTCTCTAACAAGTACCTATGTGCTTGGTTTGATATCACTATATCATGACTAATGAGATTCTGTCATCAACCAATACACAATCTAGTCTTTAGTGTTATTGATGTCTATGGTAATTTCCACAATAACAACTGACTAGGGACAAAATAAGAATCTATACTCTTAACATCCGTACAATCTCGTCATTTAGGTCCTTAACCTAAAAGCATACGTCATCGAGTAAACAATTCTTTACACATCTATCATGTTACACTATCATCTCAGAAATAGTTAAAACATATAGATTGGAAATTGCCTTTATTATTATTCAAATCATTTACAAAGTATCCCATTACAATCATCACATGACTTGCTTTATGGGCATACATACCAAAAGACTCCCACTTGCACTTAGAGCCATTCACCTAGGAACCTCAGTCCTTGTGACCGAGCATGACCATCATGCTTCTGCTGAGAAAGGGCCTTCGTCAGTGGATCAACTATGTTGTCTTCAGTTGGTACTTTGCAAATCTTCACATCTCCTTGTTGTACGATATCTCATATGAGATGGAAGCGTCGTAGTATGTGCTTGGACCACTGATGTGATCTGGGCTCCTTAGCTTGAGTAATAGCTCCATTATTGTCACAATAAAGCTCAATTGCATCATAGATACTGAGAACTACACCAAGTTCAGTGATGAACTTCCTGATCCACATAGCTTCCTTTGTTGCATGTGAAGCAGAAATATACTCAGCCTCTGTAGTAGAACCGGCAACTGTTTTTTGCTTGGAACTCTTCCATCTCACAGCTCCATTGTTTAGGCAAAATACAAATCCTGATTGTGATATGTAATCATCTTTGTTAGTTTGGAAGCTTGCATCGGTGTAACCCTTTACTACTAGTTCTTCCTCGCCTCTGTATATAAGGAACTGATCCTTAGTCCTTCGCAAGTACTTGAGGATGTTCTTTATGTCTGTCCAGCGAGCATCCCTGGGATCAGACTGGTACCTGCTCATCATGCTGAGGGCATACGAGATATCTGGGCGTGTGCACAACATAGCGTACATGGTGGATCCGATGGATGATGCATATGGGATCCCATTCATACGCTCCATCTCTTCACAAGATTGGGGACATTGAGCTCTAGAGATGGTGACTCCTTGTAGCATGGGGATGTTGCCCCTCTTTGAGTTCTCCATGTTGAACCACTTCAACACTTTGTCAATGTATGTGCTTTGACTTAGTCCGAGAAGCATTTAGATCTATCTCTATATATCTTAATACCTAGAATGTAGGATGCTTCTCCTAAGTCCTTCATTGATAAAGTATTCCCAAGCCAAGTCTTTACCTTCTCTAAGGCTGAGATATCATTCCCCATCAACAGTATGTCATCTACATACAATATAAGGAATGTGGTCATGCTCCCACTAACCTTCTTGTACACACAAGGTTCATCTTCATTTCGAATAAAGCCAAACACTTTGACTTCCTCATCAAATCAAAGATTCCAACTCCGAGATGCTTGCTTCAATCCATAGATTGACCTTTGTAGCTTACAAACTTTATTGGCATTCATTGGATCTTCAAAACCTTCAGGTTGTGTCATGTACACATCCTCATTTATATTCCCATTAAGGAAAGCAGTTTTAACATCCATTTGCCAAATCTCATAGTCATAGTAAGCCACAATAGCATGATCTTGATGGACTTAATCATGGAAACTGGAGAAAAAGTTTCATCATAGTCAACACCTTGAACTTGTCGAAAACCCTTTGCAACCAATCTGCCTTTATAAGTTTGCACATTGCCATCCATTTTGGTCTTCTTCTTGAAGACCCACTTGCACCCTATGGGTTTTACCCCTTTGGTTGGTTCCACCAAAGTCCATACTTGGTTCAAATACATAGATTCCATCTCGGATTTCATGGCCTCAAGCCATTTCTCACAATTTGGTCCCTCCATAGCCTCTAGATAGGTAGTTGGATCATCATCTATGATCAACTCATCGCCTTCCTGAGTCACAAGGTATCCAAACCTCTCAGGTTCAAGGTGTGTCCTACTAGATCTACGAGGTCCTTGTATTACTTGAGGAGACTGAGATTCCACAACACCTCATGAATCTCTATGTTCCTCTTGTACATCTACTGGTTCAATGTTTTCTTATTGGGCTTGAACCTCTTCAAGCTCTATTTTCCTCCCACTGCTTCCTTTGGAAATAAATTCCTTTTCTGGGAACACAACATCACTAGCAATAAACACTTTGTTGTCAGTTGGGTGGTATAAGTAATATCCCTTGGTTCCCTTAGGATATCAAACAAAATAACATTTATCAGATCTAGGGCCTAGCTTGTCAAGAAACATTTTCTTGACATATGCCTCACACCCCCAAATCCTCATAAAAGACATATTGGGACGCTTCCCAGTCCATATCTCATATGGTGGCTTTTGAACTGATTTAGATGGTACTCGATTAAGTGTAAATGTGGCAGTTTCAAGAGCATGACCCCAAAAGGAAATCGGAAGATCAACAAAACTCATCATTGATCGCACCATATCCAGTAAAGTGTGATTCCTTCTTTCAGACACACCATTATACTATAGTGTTCTAGGCGGAGTCCATTGTGATACAATATCACGGGCTCACAGAAGGTCCTCAAACTCCTGGCTTAAGTATTCTCCACCTCGATCGGATTGAAGTGCTTCAATACTTTTACCAAGTTAGTTTTGTACTTCATTCATGAAATCCTTGAACCCTTCAAGGGTTTCTGACTTATGTTTCATCAGGTACACATAGCCATACCTACTGAAGTCATCAGTGAAGGTAATGAAGTATTGAAACCCATTTATGGCATTAGTTCTAAAAGGCCCACATACATCAGTATGTATGAGTCCTAATAGATCACTAGCTCTCTCACTTTTACCTAAAAAGGGAGTCTTGGTCATCTTTCCCAACAAACAAGATTCACATGTCTCTATTGATTCATAATCAAAAGAGTCTAGATAACCATCTTTATGGAGTCTAGGACGACAATGCCAAAGATACGTTTTATTTGAGTTGTAGAGTTTTTGCCTTTTGGTGTTTATGTTGTATACACTTATCTCTAGATTTATCAATTATAGACCATAAGACATTGGGGCACTGCCATAAAAGATCCCATCTTTTGAAATGGAACACTTTCCATTCTTAATAAGAAATTCAAAAACATCCTTGTCCAAACAAGACACAGAAATGATATTCCTATTTATGGCAGGTACATAATAGCAGTTCTTCAACTGTATTATTAGCCCACTAGGTAGAGTTAACTCATAGGTTCCTACGACACTGATGGAAACTCTTGCCCCCTTGGCAACACGTAGTTCAACCTCGCCTTTCCCCAAAGGCCTACTTCTCTTAAGATCCTTCACATTTGAACAAATGTGAGATCCACATCCGGTATCAAGTACCCATGAAAAAGAAGTAGTATAGTTAATCTCTATCATGTATACTCCAGAAGTAGAGATCTCTATCTCTCACTTCTTCTTCCATCGTTCCTTCCATCCTCTCCATGTTATGAGTGCAGAAGAATTTGGTTTGGTGAGAGAACCCTTCTCTCCCTTATCTATGTCCTTAGACTTTTTTCCATTGATCTCTATCAATGAACTATCCTTCTTCTCACTTGTCTCAAACAACACCTTAAGCATACATGGAGTAGATTCAAAGGCTACCGGTATATCTAGATTATGCAGAACACTTCTCACAATCCCCAACCAGTTATGGAAATTATTCTCAATTAATTTGCCCATTTTAAAATATGATTCTTTTGTCATTCTACAAGAGAAAATTGCATTAGTCAAAACTCCTTTTGATTTGATTTGATTTGAATAAAATTTGACGATAGTTAATTAGGCCTTTAATTAATTACCACTCCCACTATTTTGATTCAAATTAACAGCCCTCACCATCAATTCAGAAGATTGCAGCGCACAATCTTCTAGTGGGCAAGATCTGTATTTCATCAAGTCATGAGTCAGTTTTAGTTGATCGCCCACATCTTGACTATTCAAGTAGTCCATCATGCCAATTGCATCATATGCAACTCTTGATGAATGAACATGCGCAACACCTTGCCATGAACATTTCGTGCCTCTGGGCTTAGACACTCTAAGAATCACCAATTAAGTCTTTCCCAAAAGCCGACATGGTAAACATGCACCCTGCTTTGGTAGAACCTACATGTTTACCCTTCACACTTCCGTGAGATAGATGGCACACCATGCTTTGACGTAACCTATGCTTGGTCGATCAGGTTTTTCATGTGTGCGCTAATGGAAGGCATGAAAGACTTAATAATTAGATGAGGGATTTGGTTTTTGTAGGTACATATACATATCCAATCACCAAAATATAGTAAGTATCATATACATGCTATATCCCACAGAAAACATGCAAAACGATAACCAATGATTATGGCCATCCTAATGTGATTCCTCGAGCCAAGAGGAATCACGGTCATCTAGGTCCACATCACATGCAATATGTACAAGATGAACTCTGTGCTTTGCCTTTCTGGGTTTGATCAACTCATCTCCATGATTGATCGACTCGCCATCAGGCCGGTCAGTTGGGTGCCACCAGCCGATCAACTGGCACCTCCAGCCGATCGGTTCATTGGTCATCATGCATCTCCTCAGGTCGCCACCCGCTCATCTCGCTCCTCAAACCGATCATCTGGAACGCCAACCAATCAGTTCACACCTTGAACCGATCGTCTCAGTTGTCATCAGGTTGTCTGTCGTTCTTTGACATAATAGGAAATAAAAGTTCAATCATATTTGCATTTGAATTGTGAAACCCCGAGTTACATTCGGGGGGAGCAAAGGTAGGAAAAAAATCTCGAGTTGTCTCGAGTTACATCAAGAATAAGAGATAGGGAATCGGTGCGCAGACCGAGATGCAAGCAACCACATTCAACCAAGCACACATACATAGGGTTTATTGGACATAACCACACTATACATCCACCACAAAACTCATTTAAGGGTGACACATATCAAGTGCATTTATATTACATATCATATATGTATATTGGGATTTGTGGATTTCGGATTGGACATGCATAAAGCCAATTTTATTCACATTGTATGCAATAAATAAAGGTGACAAACCAAAATCGATCACATAGATAATCCTAAAGTATAGAGCAGTTGACGTGGCTCTGATACCACTGTTGCGTTTTATGGGAGACAGAGAAGGAAGAGGAAACAAAAATTTTCTCCTCCTGAACCCATTATAAAGGAATCGTGTTAATGTCTATACAATAGGAAGGATGGTTTGTAAACCATACCTTGTCCCAAGGCTTGCTCAGCGACATTACCTTGCGGCTTGCGCGGTATTCACCTCTGGTCTTGGACGGTGTCTGTGCATCTCCTGGTCTCACCAGGACTGTCGGGATTAACAGATGTCCTCTAAGAGGCAGAAATCTCCCACCTCTGTAGTAGTCTACACTGACCACCTGGAACTCTGATCTCCTTGTCGTATAAGGCATTGGAAGGAGTCACACCCTCCTATCAGTATACTAGTCACAAACACACTCTGCTGCCACCAGTCACTTTTCTGTAGTTGTCTTTCCCTTGATGTGCCTCCCTTATCGGGTAGCACTTGCTCGGGCTCCCCTGGTTACCACAACCAGAGAGAATGACAACTTTGTAGAGCAACTGGTGTTCTGAGTTGTACTACCAGAGAAGCCCCCAATACCCCTATATATAGGAGGGTTATGGGATAGGCTTCTCTACCCCGGGCAATGTGGGATTAAAGTAGGAGTAGAAGGGTTTGAGATTTTCCACAAAATATGACAAACTGCGCCAGTTGAACCGATCATTTCAACCCTAAAATGGTCGGTTGGTGACCTCAGCTGATCGGTTCACACCTGAACTGATCGTTTGGGGCATCTGAGTCGATCGGTTCATGCTTGAGCCAGTCGGTTCATGCTCCTTGTCCACCTCGAATTGATTTTCATGTTCGTTTCCAACTAATTATATATTAATCCTTGTCCAAATAAAATTTGACAAGTGAAATGAACCCAGTTGGTCACCCGATCAATTCAACACTGTGAATCGATCGATTCATAAACCTGAGTCGGTCAGCTCACCAGCCTGAGCCGATCGGTTCATCTCTATGAGCCGATCGGTTGGGGCGGCAGATGAGTCAATTGCAGTTTCAATCAATCTGATACTCTAATCATCTGACCCAACACCTTGAACACTATGATTTTGAGCTATCAATCGATTGGGTGTTTAATTAAACTACTAAACTCCTTTAGTAATCAATCCAAACAAGATTTATGGAGAAACTCTTCTTCCAAGAATATGTCCTAGTGTGTGTGACCCTGCAGGTCCATTTCACGTTGGTAGTGAAAGTCCATAACACTTATGATTTCACAAGCAAAGAGCAGTTCCTAGTCACACATCAATGCTACCCAAGTGAAATAGAAAGTTGGAGAACAACTTTCAATCCTACAATCCGTGAATGGTGTTACAGTGAATTTATAATTTCTTTGTCACTAATGTCTTGAATGAACTCAAGGCATGGTACAGTCATCCTTTCAATGTTCATCCATTTCCTTGATCTCAGAGCAAATTGGGTGAGATGTGTGTGACATCAATACACATATTGATTCACACATGAATGCACATGCCTTTCTCAATCCTACTCATCAAGTGGCCATTGACATCAAACTCCCTTAGGAGGGACAAATCCCATATCTATCACTCACCCCTCAAAAGCCCCATGTGTCAAAGCCACCCAATCATCACCTTTATAACAACCCATGTTTCAGGACTGTGTTTGATGATGTCAAAGTGTACCCAACGACAAGTGTTGAGTGTAGTAATTTTAGGTCGAAGAATCACACTCACCACAATCACTATGAGAGTTGACTATGACTACCAAATCATGGTTCCATGTGTCACTCTCACGGTGGGTCTGTCCGATACACTTGTTTTCTAACAAGTACCTATGTGTTTGGTTTGATATCACTATATCATGACTAATGAGATTCTGTCATCAACCAATACACAATCTAGTCTTTAGTGTTAGTGATGTCTATGGTTATTTCCACAATAACAACTGACTAGGGACAAAATAAGAATGTATATTCTTAACATCCGTACGATCTCATCGTTTAGGTCCTTAATCTAAAAGCATACGTCATCGAGTAAACAATTCTTTAGACATCTATCATGTTACACTATCATCTCAGGAACAGTTAAAACATATAGATCGGAAATTGCCTTTATTATTATTCAAATCATTTACAAAGTATCCCATTACAATCATCACTTGATTTTCTCTATGGGCTTACATACCAACAATAATCTCAACATTATCAGAGACCACCCAAAAAGATGTAGTGACCCACGGGTGAAACCCATGTCCCAGTGAGAGATATAATTCTCTCCAAAAGATATTGATCACAACATGTTATTTAATAGTAAATAGACTGAGAAGATTGAATTATTTGATAAACAACTGAATAGATCAAACAACACAAACATACTAATCAAGATAAATTGATAAGCCTGGAAACAAGTATAATTACTCAAATTTCATAATAATTCAACATATATAGAACTATGTAGTATAAATACATGACAAGGCTAATCAACCAATGTGAAACGCATGTAACCCTAGAAAATATACTACACGACTTGTATTACCTCTTTTATTATGCCCTGAGGGATTTGAGGAATACCACTCAAGTCCCAACTGATCAGTATTAAGTCAAAATTAGTTCCCTACAAGATCTAGGGGAACCAGATTCCTAAGGTCTTCTCTGCCTCGGTCAGTACTAGTCTTCCACAACGACACATCAGGTCAAGATGCTAACAACCTAGTACATCATTGGTACAGGCCGTGGCACTAGTGATAGGAGGTGGGTATGCAAACCTTTCCATCTGAGGTAAAACTACAGTTGTCCTCAGATTTCAACTCATAAGTAATCACCAAGACACAATCATAGACATTCTCAAACTAAGGGCTAGGTATGAACACAGTCATCCTCTCTATACTCTTGGAGTTAGGATGACCAACACCCTGCATACTCAACAGTATGTGCTTTGAGTTTCCCTTAGGAATACCCGTTTCACCACCTAGCAAGTTCTGACACTAAAGATGGTTCTATGGCACAAGGCACTATATGATTTGGGTTTCACTTCATTAATTACAACAATTGAATGAATTAAGGCTGCATCATACAAGTGGATATATAATATGTAATTCATTTCTAGCAACCATATAAGTATAACAACTTCAGAAGATATAAAATGTGTGAGGTATAATTTTCAATTACAATCACCACATGGTACTATTCATTGCCATACATGAGACCATACTTGTCATCATCTCATCCCAACACAATTTCTTATCACATGGTTCTAGGGGTTTCAACCTAGTCATGTCATGAAGAGAGTTACGCCTCATTCAGGGCTCATCCATACCCAAAGGTCATTAAGACCATCACATTCATGTCTGCAAGTTCATCATTAATTTTTATGCCTTAGAATAAGTCTCAATAAATCATCAACACACATGTGACATATAAGACTAGTGTAGCAAGGAACTATGATGTTCAATTAGCATCATATTATGGTTTCAACATAAAAAGAGAGTTTTCACTATCACATTTAATCATTCAAGAGGGATTATTACAATCTATCACCATCACTTAGTTACATTAGGATTAGGTTTAATAATCTTTATCGGTTTAAAATTACACATCCACTTATTATGGTGATGTATCCAATATATTCATACTAGGGCAAAGGTAAGACTATAAGTTAATGCATAGGACCATTGCATTCACATTAATAGAATCCACATTTTATACTATAGGATTCGTCCTAATCTATTGGATGTTGAAGCATCCAATCTCAATCATTGGATCAGCTTCACTATTTAGAACCATCAATTAACGTGTAGGTCTAACCCTTGAATCTATTATCCCAAGAAATCACTGGTTTAGGGCTTAAAGGGAGCAACATTGAATACCTTGACTCACCATTGGTTGTGGTAACCTAAACCACCATCGGTTTTGGTAACTTGAACCACCATTGGTTATGACACATTGTGTCACCATCAGTTGATAGGATCAACACTACCATCATTTATTTCCATCGGATGTTGAGCTAATGTCACCATCAGTTTATTGCAACTTTTATGTACTTAAACCATTGATCATTGAGATTCTAAAAGAGCCTGACATTGACCTAAGGTGTGACCATTGGTTGACACCATTAGTTTTCACCATTGTTGTTGACCATCAGTTTTCAAGAAGACAACTCCATACATTGTCACAAGGACATCACCACCGGTTCATGTATAGAGAGGAAAACAACCCAAAAACCTAAGTATAGGCCATCATCTTATAGGTGCTTAGCACCATCGGTTGCCATATCAACCTGATCTAAGTCTTCATATAACTTAGGAAGAACATGAACATATTTTACGGTTCATCTAGAGCTGGAAAGTAAGCAAGAAACATCATAAAAACTAAAACCCTAGGAAAGCATAGCTTCTAAGTGCTTAGATTTTCATTTAAGAGCAATTACATGAGTAAGAAAGCTTGTAGTAAGAAATAAAAGTGAAGAGGGTTATAAAACTCACCTCTAGGAAGAAGATCAGACTCCAAGCAGCAAGAAAATTTGATCATGGAGGGTAGAAAACCCTAGCTTTAGGTCTGAACTCGGCCAACTAGCTCCTTTCTCCATAAGAGAGGCAAGCCCTAGGTAGAAGGAGCAAGAAAGGTAGGTTCTTTAAGCTTCAAAGCAAGATTCCCCATGGAAAAGATGAGTTCCATCCAAGAAAAAGGTAGGATGGAAAAGAACAGAAAAAGAAATGAAGGAGAGAAGGAGATACTTACTTGTTTAGTTCAAGATCACCAAAAGGAAGATTTATTAACCCTAGAAGAAACCAAAATGAAACCCTAGATGCTTTAACCAAGAAGGTCATCTACCTTCTTCTTCATTGGGAAGCTCCTCCTCTACCAAGCAGGGGAAGACAAAGTCCTAGAGAGGAGATAAGAGATAAGATATTAAAGGTTTCGTTTGTGAGCTTTAGGATATGTATATAAAGCATAAAGATAAAGGAGAGAAGAGGCTTGAGGTGTCCTAGAAGCTCTCCATGTGTCCATGGCCTAAAGATTCCTTGGACATACAAGACGCATGTCCACTATTTGTGGGAGTCTTCTACACCACCATATGATGACTCGACAGGCCTACTACCAGTTTTTATGCATGGGAAACCATCGGTTCTTGAAACCCTAGCTTACTAGGCGATTAACCATCGTTTGATCACCCTATTTAATTGAACCACTGGTCCAAGTGAACCCAAACTAGAAAACCATCAACATTAGCATTCTAGGATGACCACCAGTTGTCAACACCTATTGGTGACCACCATATGTCAACCAAATAGGGGGACCACCAGTTATTGACTCCTAAAGGCAGCTCATCCATGAAGGGGTAACCCTTAATCCATCATTGAAGAGAAACACGTACAAACCAAGGTACAAATAGGCATTCCAAGGCCCAAAAAGATCAAGAATGATAATAAAACATCTAAGGAACATAATTTATGTGACAAATTGCAAAAAAACCTCTCATGTGAGTAAATTGTAGAAACATCCAAAATGTGCATAAAATTATAAAACTTGCTCAAACATTGTCCAAATCGGACCAAACTTGAAACTTAATCTTGTCACATGATATCAAAGCATGTAAAAAGGTTATATTAAGGTTTTAAGCACAATAATGATAATAAATCATTTTGAAAACTTTAAGCAAGGTTAGGGGTCTTATAGTGTTGTACATCGATGCTTCTTACCACATCACTCCTCATAGACGTTTCTTTTTCTCCTAAAAGTATAGGAACTTTAGATTGTCATAGATGGCTAGAAAAATATATGAGAATATTTTTGTGGGATTGGTGATGTGTGCATTGAGACCAAGTTAGCTTATACCATCTTGCTGAAAAATGTTAGACATATTCCTGCAATTGATTACAACATCTCCGACTATGGAATAGACATTCAAGGCTTTAAATGTCATTTTGGTGACCGGAAAATTATTGTCACCAAGGGACAGTTAGTCATGTCTAAAGAAGAAGTTTGATGCACCTTGTATAGGATGAACATCAAGTTCCACACTTATAGTGTCAACATTGTGGACAACTTCAGTTCTCTAGATTTATAGCACAAGCAACTTGGATACATGCGTAAGAAAGGACTATAAGTGCTTGCAAAGAAAAAGTCCATCTCCTGCACAAAAATACACTTCTTAGTCCTTGTGAAAAGTTTAGTTTGGGAAGCAACATAGGGTGTAGTTCAGTGCTCATTGTGAGAAGAAGTCTAATGTTTTATACAAGATTTATTCTAATGTTTGTAGTCCTATGGAAGTCAACTCTTTGGGTGGAAGAAGATTCTTTAATGATGAATCTAAAATAGTGTGTGTCTACTGTCTATAGAGTAAAGCATCAAGTTTTTGATATTTTCAAGAAATACCATGCTATGGTTGAAAGGAAGATAGGTAAAAAGTTAAAGTGTCTCCACTATGACAATGGAGGTGAGTATACTTCTAGAGAGTTCAGATCTTATTGTGAAGGATTTGGTATTCGACATGAGAAGACACTTCTAGGAACCCCACAACACAATTATTTAGATGAAAGAATGAATAGAACCATTATGGAGAGAGTTAGATGCATTATGAAGAATGCAAAACTACCTAAGGAGTTCTAGGAAGAGGCAGTGAATATTGCTTGCTACTTAATTAACATGTCACCATTTGTTCCTTTGGAGTTTGATACTCTATAGAGTGTGAGGATAGGAAATACAACTTCTTACTCTCACCTTAGAGTATTTGGGTGCAAGGCATTTGCACTTGTTCCTAAGGAGCATGGGCAGAAGCTTGATGATAGATCTACTCCCTATATTTTTCTTGGTTATGGTGATGAGTAGTTTGTCTACAAGCTATGGGATCCAGAAAATAAAAAGATGATCAGGTGCAGAGATGTGATCTTCTTTGAGGATCAAATGCATTTTGGTACTGCAAATACAAAGCCTAAGCAATTTGTAGAAGATTATGTGTTTGATACACTGGTTCCCTCTTCAATCCAGTAGAATGTTGATGTAGAGAAGATTGAGGATGATGAGATTCCTCATGATATGGAAGAGGATGTTCCTGGTGCACATGACATTCAAGACCCGGAGGCTCCTGACCAGGTGATCAACCCCAACAGGTAGATCCAGTAGAGAAACAATTGAGAATTCCTACTAGAGAGAAAAGGACATCTATTAGATATACTGATTCAGAATGGTCATTGATCACAGAACATGGGGAGCTGGTATGAGGAAGAAAAGTCTCATGAGGACAATGATACGTGATTGCATGCAATGCAAGATAAGATGAACTCATTGAAGAAAAATGATACCTATGAGTTATACAAGCTTCTTGAAGGTAGAAAGCCTTAAAGAACAACTGTGTAACACCCTCCCTAATCACATACATGCACATAGCGCAAGATACACTGAGTTATCCATAACTCATGCACTCAAGGGGCATTACATAAAACTAGCACTCATAACAACAATATAATCAATCACACAAATTGAAAATAAGAAACATTCTCATAATTGTTCTTATAAAAGGAACATAAATGCTATCACATGGAAAACTAACTCAACATCTCGAGACATAGTCTCTACTCTAAAGTACTAACATTAAAATATATTGTTGAGTCTATAAACCTGAGGATCATCTTATAGTTGGCACCCCACCCAATCTTATCCTTGTGGTTGAGTCTTTGGGATCCATTTTGTTCCTACTTCTCACATGCAGACATCTCCTCCCCAGCCATGCATTGGAAAAAACAATCGTTAGCGTAAGTGGCATGAGTATTCTAATATATATATTACTGAAGAGACAAAATGCTGCAAATATCTTTGAACATTATAAACATG
The DNA here is from genome assembly GCA_963693085.1 of Alisma plantago-aquatica. Lineage (NCBI taxonomy): Eukaryota > Viridiplantae > Streptophyta > Magnoliopsida > Alismatales > Alismataceae > Alisma > Alisma plantago-aquatica. The sequence continues at coordinate 689,858,323 of OY856409.1, forward strand.
AAACTAACATTAAAACTGTGTATAAGATCTGAAACATAAATATATCTTCTTTCTTTAGCTTATCTCTTAATCTTTTAACTTTATCTTTCTCTGGAGACCTATAGTCCGGTACATGGGTCACATGACCAGCACTAAGGTGCCTGGGTCACATAACCTGCACTCTGGACCTGGGTTTTGTCTCTAAATTGGCCTACACACTGGTGCATGGGCCTGAGTCATGTCTCTCTTATCTTAATCTCTTTCGTTATACTTATAAATGAGATTATATACATACTGTGAACTAAGAAATCTTTTATTTACAATTTTTATCTGATTGTGGCCACCATTATACAATAAGTCATCCTGAATTGGCATATCTACACCCTGAATTGGTACTAAAGTACCCTGAATTGGCACTACATGCCTCTGAATGACACCGAGGTGTCTCTGAATTGGCGTGGCTACGCCCTGAATTAGTGTTGCAACACCTCTGAATTGGAGTAAACACTCCTCTGAATTGGCAACATATGCCTCTAAATCGTCCCGGGACTACTGAATGAGGACTTATCATATAATGTCTTATGTGAAGGTTTCAACTTATTTATATTAAGTCTAAACTTACTTAACTCTTAATCTGAACTGAAGCTGAATATTGATTGCTTTACTGAATTCTGAATCTGAACTTATCTTATATTAAAACTGAACATTGATAAATGAACTTATCTAAAACTGATTACTGAGTACTGAGTAGGTACTGAATTCTAAATCTGAATCTGAATCTGAATCTTTTATTCTTAAGTGGTAAATTGAATCTACAACTTAATGTGGATATGGATCTCAATTATTTCATAATTGAGATTGGGTCTAAAACCCTTATCATGTATCTTTATTCAATATCTAGCTACTAACACAATGAGTAACCTAACTCTGAATCTAAATCTAATATTCTTATTATTTGGGTAAACTTTATTCTAAAACTCTAATTTGATAGACTGACTTCATTGATAAATAACACAACTGAGCCTAAAGGCTTAGGAAAAAGGATCTGAACTAAATATATAAATATCGACTATACAAAAGTGACTAAAGTAAAGTATCTGAGGATAACTTAAGTATAAAATATATAAAATATGATTCTTGGCAAGATAATTCAAACTCTTGAAGGTCTCATGAAATCAAATATTAACATGAATCTTAATGCATTCATGTGAACTTAATTGTTAAATATTAAAATAAGAATCTGATAAAATCTTATATTGCAAACTTAAATAATATTATCACATACTTGATTCTTAGATCTTTAATCATTCTAAGAAAACCAAATATTACATTTCTACTTGAAATCTTAATACATTCTTATCCCACATTATCATGTATGACTATCTTGGTCGCATATCTTATCTTGTAGTCTTATTCATCAATATGAATTATTACTAACAGTTCTTATAGAAACAAGATCATTAAATTTTCTCATGAACCTGTCTTATGAGTCTCTATCATTCTTATAAATCTTAATAACATATCTCTTCTCGAGGTATCAGGCACATGTAAGGGCATAACAATGAATGTCCAAAAATCTCACTTGCATATCTTAATATTAGAACACTAGATCACATAAAGCATGGATTATGAAAATATGATGAGTTTGATAAATATAAATACTCATGGGCATGAACCACTTACCTAGGTCAGTAGAAACAATCCCCTAAGATCTCCTTCATCTTCCCATCTTCAAATTACCTGTATTACAAAGCCTGAACCCTAGATTAGGATCTCCAAACCCTAATTACCATAGGTATGTATATTCATGAGAACCAAATCAAAATAGGTCCTTGGTTCTTGACCATTGTCTAGGCCTTGAAAAATTGATCCAAAAACATATATGGTTTGCATTTTTCTGATACATAGACTAATCTCTAGAATTTATACAAGTTTGGAACATTATTTAATTTAATTGAAGCATGTTTTACCTTGAGAGGCATCAAATGGGGTAGGGAGGGATCCAAGATCCGCTTAACCCGTGTGCCGGTCCGCCTTCATCCCCAGGTCGTGAAGAGAGCCCGCCCCCTCTGTTTCCTCTATAAAACAGAGTACCAGGCTGAGGGTTCCCAGCGGCACTCCAAGATGAGCCTCCTCTAGCTCTTACTCTGCGATCAAGCCATCGTGGTGCCTAACCTTCCAGCCAACCCAGCCGGCCCGGCTCCGTCATCGCGTCTAGCCCTATACCCGCACGCAGAAGCCAAACTTGGCTCCCCCTTTTCATGCCAGAAATAGGGTGCCGCCACCCTGAACCTTCTCCGACATAGCTAGACTAACGATCATGCCAACTACGCTTTGAGACCTCAAATCACAGTAGATTGGTCTCCATGGCAAGGGTGGCCCATCTTCGTTCATCAAGGGTCTAGGGTCACAAAATCGGAGTCATAGTCTCTTCTCATATCACAGACGATGAATAGGGTGAGTAGCATAACCGTTGAACACAACTATGGTGAGGAGAGTCCGCTCAGGGAAAGACGATGAGGGTTTTCCTAGATTGTGGATGATCCCCGGTCATCGGTGAGGGAGTTCATATATATATGTAGGGATCCAGGGACGAGCTATAGTCTAGAACAGTAGGGTTTAGTTGGACTCGAAGGAGTCCCATGAATACTGGGAATCTAACTTTGGTTTAGACCAAAGTCCGTGTCACACACTAAATTCCTCTAAACTATAGGTTTGTTAATGACTTGATAAATTTTTATTAATAATTACTGATGAAACTTTCCAAAATGTTTTGAGAGGGCATATGAGATCATTTTAGCCTCAAATTTAAACAATAGGAACATTTTAAGATCTAGAATATCCCTAAGTAGGTACTTTCTAGTTTTGATGACTAAAACTTAAGTTATTATCATAATGTAATTTACATCACTTATGTAAATTCTATGCATTATGGTTGCTCCCAACCAAAATGACTTTCCCTTTAAGGGGCAATTAGTGTTTATCTTAGTTCATTTGAGTCTATTGGATGAAATCATCCCAATCACGGTTCATATACTTGTTGGTGATCTAATGCATTAAGGAGAGAGAAAGTTCATTATATATAATTACCATTGAATTAACTATCATCATGAAGAATGAAACTATGCCACTCATCTTTATATTATTAAAGAGAAAAGATATTCTATTTACTTGTGTTATTTCCATTGAGGCTCAAATTTGATTTCAACTAGTGAGAAATTTTATTAAAACCCCAAAATTTATTTAAATCCAAAATTGGGATGTTACAAACTGGGTCTTCAAGATAAAGAAATATGGGAATGACGATACTGTGAGATATGAATCATGCATGCGGGAAGGCTTTGAACAGAAATAGGGGGTTGATTTTGATGAGTTATTTTCTCCAGTGGTAAAAATGACTTTCATCACCACAGTTTTGGGCTTAACAGCTGATGTTGAGGAGTCATGAGGATATTCTCTCCTTTGGGATGGAGGGGGAGATTGTTGGGCCCATGACCTTCTTATCCATCCCAATAGGGAGGAACCTATTAGGGTGTTACTATTGTTGCCGTGATTAGGGTATCAATACCCATCACCATGCAGCCAAAAAAGATGAGAGACACGGTCGCAAGTCAAAGAAAGAAAAGTTGTTGCCTTTCCTTTTCTATTTGTTGTTGTTCGTGATGGAAATAAGAGGAGCCAGTGAAGATGAAAGAGGAAAAGGAAGGAGGGTTGTGCCACTTTGGTTTCTTCATTGTGTTTTATACTGACTTCTTCACCATCATCTTTGTTCTTGTTCGACCCGGGTATTCTCTACAAAGGAGTGTTTTTCTAGGAGGAGATTTGGTGACATATCGATATGGTATTATGTGTATCTCTTTCTTTTTCTCTACATTCCTCAAGTTTTGGTCAAAATTTGAGTCAAAATTTCTAATCTATTGATTAGTGGATTTCTCCGTCGGGCTTTGACCCAATGTGAAATCCAGTTGGGGTTCCATTCCAAAACCAATTGGCAATGGATAGAGGAGCCAAATATCTTATATTTGATTGGCAATGGAAAGAGTAGCTTAATATCTTATATTTGGACACACATCTCCACACACATGAAATATGAGATTACTTTCATTCATACATGACTTAAAAATCTCCCCTCATGTGTGAGACTGTAAACTCCCCCTCGAAATGCACCACATAATATTGGCTCAGCCACACAACCTGATATTTTATTTCACAAAGGTACAAAGCCCAAGCTCGAACTGGCCTCTGATACCACTTATAGGGGAGAAACTGAGGGGGAAGGTCTGACCCAATATGTAATCATGTTGAGATTCCATCTCAAAACTAATTGAAAATGGATGGAGTAACCCAATATCTTATATTTTGGTATGCATATCCATACACAAGCAATATGAGATTAATTTCATTCACACATGACTTAACTCTTTATAAGCCTAGAACATTGATAGGTGGCAGTGCACATTCAAGACATGTAGAGATGAGAAGTTAAATCCCTCAAAGAGAGAAAAGTGGGGGATTTGGAATGAGAAACAAATGGGTGAATACATGGAAGATATAAAGAATGCATCGAGTGGGGAGGAAAAAAAATAAAAAAATTAAGAAATGTGAGCTAAAATAAATATTGAAAATTGTTGGCTTACCGGATGTGTTTTCCAAGTCGCAAAGCTAGTATACTAGATTGTCCAACGCGTATTTTATGACAAGCCAATTATTCAAAAAAAAAATGTCGTTAGACATGAACAACATTTTATACAGAACTTAAACAAAAAGTGCATAGATATGTTAGTTTAATCCATCCAAAATGTATTACAGAGATCCTCGTTAAGGTCGTGTGAGTCATGGAACAGTAACATGTATATTGAGATTTTTAGAAATATTACTTTTTACATAAGCTAAAAATGATCATTGAGATAGTCATCACTCATCTCATTCCACAAGGTCGTATGTCGAGTAAACTTTACTATAGGTGATACTCTGTCGAATATTCAGTTGCTGTATGAATAAACATTTACATATTTAGCTAATATATTGTTATCTTATTTGCACAACACCATCTTTTGAGAGTTAGTAAGTCTATATAGTTCCCTTGTAAGATGTAGCATGCTAGACAAACAAATTTACATTATCAAGCTAATGATACATTATGTCAGTCTTTTATAATCTAAAATTTGATGTATTATAATTAGACAAGTATGAATATCATGATAAACATGGAAGTTATCATTCGGATCAAGAGAGGAACACATGATATCGTGAAGGATTTTTTTCATTAAAATGATCAATATGCACATTCAAAATAAATCTTTCACATTAGTAATGATGAGAACGAACAATAGTGCAAGCTGAACTTCACCTCGTATGTACATCTATATTTGGCCTCAGAAAAGGTATCATTCTTGATCGTCAATGGTACTTTTACTACATAAAGAAGATTATCACCATGTCAATGAGAGATTCTTAGCAACGATGTCATTTTTGGATAAAGTTAATATCTACTTCACTACTCCCCATATCATCCACTCCATCTTGATATTTTCTTTTGTAATGCAACTATAAATTCATGGCTACTCTCTAAGACCTTTACCGCAAAAGGAATCAACAATATGAAGTTTGAATCCAGATAAGATATATATCTTAGTATCATTTTCTCATTGCCGAGGTCGTCCAATTTAGTTCTTTAAATGATTCACATATAGGTGGTACACTATTGGGGCTCACTAGGTGGCCCTTCCTAAATGCAATTCCCTCATTGAAAAACAAAAATAAAAATAAAAAATCTCACATCTAAGAGTTACATATGTGCCTTTTTATATGAATCACTATCATCAATAAAATATGTACATAGATGGGTACATGACAAATACATTTGTCATAGTCAGGTCCCCATAGAGTAGCTTTGAACGATTTCACTCCAAGTTATTATTTTTTTTTTCTCTTCCAGAAGAAATGTTGCATATTGAAATTCTTCACTCGCTTTGTTTTCCTCTTGATCTTGAAGGAAGTAGGACTTACATGAATAACAAAAAGTTCTACTTTATTTCTATTCTAAATAATTCCATATATCAAACCAAGTTTCACCTAACCATACATGAGCAGAAGCATACATATTCAATTAACATGTAACTTTGAAGCGTCACCTGTAAATGTTGAAGAAATCAAATAGCTAAGATTTCCTCATCCTCATGAGGTTTATACAAAAGAAAACTTAAATATAAAGAGTCCATTGCATGCATCTTCTTAAAATCTAAATAAAAAAAGGATCTAAATTTCCTAATTATATTCTATGTATAACTGGCACCACACTAAACCAATACCCTCTAGATTCGTGATTGAAGTCACGTCCTCAAAGCATGTGATGCTTCTCATTTTTTTGTTGCTCATGTAAGGAAAATAAAAAGGGTATCAAAATGTCATTAATGAGCATGGTGACAAATGTGTTATGAATCCTCGAGGCAGAAAGCACAATGGAAATAATAACAAAAAATTCTCATATATTCTATAAGTAGATCTTGTTGACAACAACACATTCAGAAAGATGGTGCGTAAGGTATATCTTTGTCATGGAGAAGGTCCATCAACGTCCTCCTTGCATAGTGGTGTGCGACATTCCTAATGTGTATAGATGGTCCTCGTTGATGACCTACAAATGTAGTTGCTCAACACCTGTGTCTCTATATAGTCCATGTGGATGGAGTAGAGCTCCTTGTCATCTTGCCTAAGCCAGTGGGAAAGGAGTAGTCTTTGGTTGATGATGTGCTAGCATTGCGGTCACTCTCCTTATCTCCATGGGGGATGGTAACAACTAGGGTTCATGTGAAAATGTGTGTAAAATTCAACCGTCATGCCCCTATAACAGAAGAGGAAAGGAAGTAGGATTTAGTGAAAACCCTGAGAAATGAAAGGTTGGCGTCTGCATTTAAAATGGGTTGCTCGTGGATAGTCAAAAAGACAAATTAAATATTCTAGAATAATTATATTAATTAATTAAACAAATAATCATATTAATTATTAACTAATTTTTGGCCATCCATCTCTATCCGATCGCTCGTGGTTAGCCAGTAGGCTTATCATATAAGTCAATGATTTAAATCCAATTAGTTGTATTAATCTTTTTAGCCAATTAACTTAGATTATAGTCCAATATTATTGTTGATGATTACTTAAACATTTTAATAATCAATTTGACTTGGAATATTTCCAATCATATCTACAATTATACTCCTATTCAAATACATCCAATGTGTGTGACCCTATAGGCTACAAATTACGTTGGCACTGATATCCTTAATCAAATTATGATTTCACAAGCAATGATTGGTATCTAGAAAGACTTCATTGCTACCAAGTAATTGGAGAAGTTGGGGAATAATTTAACCTAGTATTGTGACTAGCATTACAATAATTGTATAACCCCTTTTTCTCTAATATAAAGATTGAATCTGAGGCATGGAAATGCCATGCTCTTAATGTTTAGTCTATTCCTTGATCTAGAGTAGACTACTGAGATACACATGAGATCAATATCATATGTTGGCTCACATGAGCATGGCCATGCATTTCATAGTCTCACTCATTAAGTTTCTGGGATATCACTCAAATAGGAGGGACAAATTCCATCTACATCACTCACAATGATCCACATGTGTCATAGTGCACCCAAGCACTACTTCTATAACAACCCTTATTCAAGGTCACATTGAGTAGCGTCAAAGTACATTGAACAACATAATTATTGTAGTGACTTCAAGTCTAAGGACCACAACCATTGATGTCACGTTGATATGTGATTATGACCACCATAATTAGATTCTACATATCACACTCAAAGTGTGCTTGTTCAATATGCTTGTTCATAACAAGTATATATGTGTTTGGTTTGATATCCAATATCATGAAGAATGAGACATAGTCATCAATCAACACACATAATAGTTTTTATGTATTATTTTTTTTCCTAATGTCCACAACAATATCCAACTAGGGACTAAGACAAGAATGAATATTCTTAACATACACTTGATATCATATTCAAATCCTCAATATGAACTCACATGTCATTGAATCATACATTCTTAGGAAATTATTAGATTTATTCATTATCCAATATTGAAACAAACACAATAAGTGGAATTGAATTTATTAGTATTCAAATCAATTACAAGATGTGCCATTACAATCATCATATGATTGGCTATTAGGGCGTATAACCAAAAAAATGGTGATATCAATCAAACTCAAAAAAATAGTGAAATTGTTATTCATGGCAAGCTTAGTTTATATTTATTATGTAAATTGATTAATATTCACAAATAGTACTAAACATAACTAATTACAAAGTGTACATGAATTCTCATAGGTTTTTTCACCAAATGGTGAGTATAAGGCACCAAAAAATGCTTATGCATAACAATGAACATTTAACCTACACCATTTTTCATGATTCAAAATTATTAAGTACTTGAGGGGTTACTTTGAAATTGATCTTAACATGGATAGTATATGATAATTTTAAAAATTTTGGAAAAAAATCATCATCATATTATGTTAAATTCGTTATTCTTAGAAAAGTAAAATGAGGTATGAATATATGATCATAGATTGACATTTGAAATCAATAAACATCAATCATAATATATTAGATGTTCATTTAATAATTCATTTAAGAATGTGATTAGTCCACTTACGTAGAGTAAAAGAAGGATCTTGAAAAGGAATAGAACCACCATTTGCATAGTTAATTTGATGAAGTGACACATACATGTCCCTCTTGTTGGAAATCATGGAATACACTTGTGTATTATCAGTGGAACAAGACAAAAATGACTTTTTGCTCAAAGCATCAACCATCACATTCACTTTTTTAGGTGATAATCTATCTTATAGTCATATTTATTTATGAACTCTACCCACCATGTCTGTATCAAATTCATCTCATGTTGTGAAAAGATGTAGTCGAGAATCTTGTTATCCATGAAGATCCAGAAGTGCTCTGTATATAGGTGGTTCCTTCACACTTTTAAAGCCAAATTACTATTTTTAAATCTAGATTATGTGAAAGGTAGTGCTCTTCATGATTCTTAATATATATGGAATCATACATGATCATGTTCTTGTCTTACATCAGTGAAATACCAAAACCATTTTTTAACCATCATAGAGAATGATGTCATCTCTACCTAATTCTGTTAAAAATAAAACATGTATTGATGCTAACTTATCTTTGAAGGAGTGAAATTAGTGAGGATACTCCTTGTCTCAAACACAAGGTACACCCTTCTTCGTTATCCTACTTAATGGAAAAAGTATAGCATTAAAGTTCCTAAGGAACCATCTTTAGTAACCAATAAAGTTATGAAATCTCCAAACCTCAATTCGCATATTGGGATGCTTCCACTTCAATGCAAACTCCAAGTTCTTAGAATATACAAAAACCTCCCTCCTTGTGATGACATGAACAATAAAAGACACCCTGATCAGGCAAAACTTGCACTTACTAAACTTCACATACAACTGATGTTCCCTCAACAACTTCAAAGTTTTACAAATTTAATTTTTCTTTCTTATCCTAAAGACCTTGCCTATCAATTTTGGCCTTTTCCACTTCTAGAGCCGCTACATTGATGTAAACCCTATTGATTTTCCCTCTGATGTTGTGTCACCACTTGGTAAAACTATGGGAAAATGTCTAAACGTGCCCAAACAACTACACCGATAACACTACCTTGTCTCAAACTAACATAAACTAGGTGTTAGATCTAAGGGATGTAGAGGGGGGTGAATAGAGATACACAAATTCTCACAAAATAGATTTGACCTTCAAATTATACCAAGTTTGAGCAATATCTTGAAGGCAATTTGAAGTCCAATCTAAACAAGCATAGCAAGGATGTGAGAGATTGATAGAAAGCACTTGACAAAGGGATGTAGAGTGGTTCCACACTTCAAACTAGAAGTGAGTCAGTCCACTACCTAGAGGGGTCATCCTCTAGGACTTTGCAAGTGCTTTTCTCTATTATATCACCACAGAGATTTACAACAAAAGACCACCAAAGGACTTACCCATCCAACCACAAGGAAATCTCCACCTTAACAAGGAACTTACCCACTTCGCTTGAGTCTTCATCCTTCACCTAGGTCTTACCCACTCAAGCTCAAGTCTTTGCCTTGAAGGACTTTACTTCTCCTCTTGGATCTTCAGTCTTTGCCTTCTCCTTCACTTGGAGAAGATCACCACTTCTTCAACATCCTTGAAAAGTACCAGCTATATCTCCTTCTTCACTCGATGGAACTTGCTTTAGCTTTTCTTCATGAGAGAAGGGGATAGGGAAGTAGTGGAAGATTTGAGAGATTTACATGTACAAAGGTGGATCTCTCTTACAATAAGCCTAACTCACTCATAAATCCCGAAATGAAGTGTAAACTAGAGAGAGAAAGGGCCTCAAGGAGTAGTGTCACACTCAACTATAGCAAGGACCTTGAATGTAGTGAATGAGCAAACTTGGAATGAACTCTAAGGGGTCCTATTTATAGCTGGGGGTGCTCCCTTGAGTCGGGGAACACTTAGGGCCGAAGTATAGCCATTTTTGCTCAAGGAAACATATCTATTTTCATCCAAATAAGTCACCAATAGTTAGAATCACTTTTTCTAAATTTTTGATGCAGTACATTCACTCGAGTTCCAATAAAGGTAACTCGACCAATCGGCTAAAAGACAAACCCAATTTTCAAACTATCGATTGAGTTTGTCCTGGAAAACTCGACCGATTAGCCAAAATTGCATTTGGTTAGTAAGCCATTCAGTCAAGTTCTGTGAATGCACAACTCGATCGATGCATATCATCTGAAAATCAATCCATGGGATTGGTTGAGATTGAAACTCGACCGATCAACAGTCTGTGATCAATTTTCTAATTTGACTAAAAAGTGATTTAAACTTGGAACTAAGTTTCCTACATATTTTTCTCATCTTATTTACAAGTCATATCATCAATACAAGTGATTACAAAATTCTTCTAAGGTCATTTGAAGGGATTTCCTTATTAGCACACTTGCATTGCTTTTGACTTGAACTTTGACAAGCTAGGGCTTGTGTAAATTGATCCTTTTCATATACCTAAAACCTGAGATTAATCTTTAATACACATATTAGATACATATCAATGGAATGGTTGAGTCATTATCAAAATATGGACAATGGATAACCTCTACTTCAACATTCTCCCCCTTTCTGACAATGACAAACCATTCCTCAACCATATTGAAAAGGATATTGAAATTATACCTTTGCCTTGTGAATTAGGGGGATTCAAGATTTGAACAATGTGAATTGCTCCCCCTAAATCTATTCTTACTTTAACATGCATAGTTAGTCATTCTACACAAAGCAACATAACATGCATGTATTATATGGTCCTTTAGAAAGTCACATGATAAAGCATATAATGAATAAGAAAAGGATCACATAAGCAATAAAGGCAATATGATTGAGTTTCAAGACATTGAATTTCTCTCCCCCTTTTGACATTATCAAAAAGTCAGGGGGGTAGAAGAGCATATAAGCAGGTCTTCTCCAAACACAACCAAGTAGATATTCAAACATGCAATCTCATAACATATATCAAGTAGAGACAAGAGAAACACACAAGCTAGGTCATAATCAAAATATGGTGAAATATGGCACCAACTCATAAGATATAATTGATCAAAGAGTGAGCATGCACAGAAGATAGATGACAACTCATGAAGCATGGTATCATAAAAAGAACTACAAGCGAGAGTCCATGAAAGATAAAGATAAAATAGTAAACCTCAGATCATGTGCCCAGATGTTTTTAATATAAAATAACCTAGAAAGTTATATATGATCAGCAAACTAGACTAAAAACTAAGAACAACTAGACATCTAAGCTATCTATATCCACATCATCATCATCATCCTCGGCATTAGGCTCATAGTCATCATCTTCTTCTAAAGGTGCATCAACATTGCCTTCATCACCAGATTCACCAGTGAAGCCATCAGAGCCATCACCATCATCCTCACCATCATCATCATCCTCATCAGCATTAGTAGTCTCGTCATCAGCTTGGTCATGCATCTCCTCATCCACAGAAGGACTGAAGCGACGACTAGGCCAACGAGCATTCTGCTCATCCCAAGTCATACCAAGAGCATAAAGCTCGTTATCCTGATGGAAGGAAGGAGCAGAATCACTCAGACTAGCAAGAAGAGTGGCCAAGGGGCCAACATGTAGAGGCAGGATGACTGGAGCAGGTCCTCTAGCCGCAGAGGGCATGGGAGCAGTAGCAGAAGGCTCCGGTGCAGGGTAGAAGTGATTGTATGGATAGGATGCATAATCACTACCGGGGTATGGCTGGTAGGTGGGGTATGGGTGTGCACAGGATAAGTTGAGGTTAGACATGATTGAACATAAATCCTCGTGCAGATGCTCCTGGACCTAGAGGTTGTATGCCTATTGGTGTATCATGTAACCCATGAGGACTTCATTGGACACTCAGAATGAGGCACGACTAGGTTGGATAGGCTGAGTAGGTGGAGGAGCTTAGGTTGAGGTAGAGGCAGGTGTAGCTGAGGAAGATGAAGAGGGTGAGGCACCAGGTGTGGTTGAGGAAAAGATAGGCATGGATTTCTGAATGTAGTCTCACTGATACACACTCCCTTCCTAGCAGGTTTGTAGTGGAAGTCAGAGAAGAGTGATTTCTCAGTGGCAAACTAAAAAAAATCACATATCAGGGCAGGATAAGGAGGATGGTTACCACGGGTGTTCTTGCGAGAGTCAAAGCAAGTCATGTGGTGGAGGATTTATCTAGACCACTTGACTCTGACATTCTCCAAGAGGCAGTACATTATCACCGCAGTCTTTTTTGCAATATCCATTTGATTTTTCTTTGGGTGGATGTTGCAGTTAAACACTAGGGATAATATACGCTTCTTGAGATCTAAGGAGGAGGAGGGTAGGGTGCTCTTATTCTTATAGGGAACGTCAGGTTTCTTCAAGTAACAATGGATATTGGGATGTGTGATCTCATTTTTCTTGTAGAAACCTTTGGGGTCCAGCATGTCAAAATACTCACCATAATCCTAACACCAGGTATCATTCTCATAGGCTTCTAAAAAGAAGATATTCAGGATATCCTTTGAGATTTAGAATTTCTTCCTGGAAATCATAGAGGTAAGGATAACTTCAGCATTCAGAGGGGGTACAAGGGAGTCATAATTCCAACGCAAATTTTCATAGAATTCATAAATGGCTTTCGTGCTAGACATAGAATTGTGAAAGCACTCACGCTCGACACCCAGGGTAGATAGGTGGTGAACTTGGAGCAACTTCACCACTTGATCGATGATGGCTTGATGCCTAGGTCTAGGCTAAAAAAGGGCTCTAAAAGGAAAAGGACTCCTAGGAAGAAGGTCCTTATACTGATTTACAACCCCAATTGAGACAAAGAGGGTCTCATCGAAAGGAATCAAGTGGGGAGATGAGGAGGAGGATGGTGCATTGCTAGGGGTGGCTCTCTTTCTTCTATTTGAAGCCATGGAGGAAAAATGGATAAGAAGAAGAACTCAAACGCACAAACCACTCCACTAAAAATGTGCACACATCTAGGTTAAGCTAGGGGAAGGTCTCCCTAGGTCAGATAAGGGCTAGGTTAGGGAGGGGAGGTCGATGGTTGAGAGCTTAGGGCTAGAAGGAGTGGAATCGGTGGACTATTCTCTAGTTGAGAGGGAGAATAGTCGGCCAAACCCAACTTAAGTTGGCTTCAGCCCGACGATCGATTGAGTTCTGTGAGGTGGAAATATGATCGATTGGTTCTTTTTAGAAAAGTTCTTGGCCATGGATTGGTCGAGTTTGTCCTGGGGAAACTCGACCGATGGTCAACCTGACCTAAAACCATCAAACTTAATTTCTAGCCATTTGAATGCTAATTAAATTTATTTTTCAAGTTCATTATGTATATTGAACATACTTAGGCACATATTGCTCATCATTGGGTACTATTTTGCGATAAAACAAGTGTTTGCAAAAAATACCCAAAAACAAGAGAAAAGCAAGGCAATACTTGGAACCACGAAGCAATTGCATTCTCATTGATCGATATAGATCAATATGAAGAAGCTCAAGAGCTCTCTTAGTGCTAAGGACTCCTTTAGATTTGAAGGAGGACTTGGTTTTCTTTACTTGTATATAAGGTTGGCATTAATCATCCTTTTCAAAATACAATTTAGGAAGTTCCTTGACTAAGTCCATTTTTCTCAACTTCTTTAATTGATGCATATTTACAAGACCATGCCAGTGGTGCCAAAGATAAATATCATTTGAGTTGGCTACAAGGCATCTACCAACCACAATCTTAATAGAGTTAAGAAAAATAACAAAAAGATTACCACTTCTAGTTCCCTTATATGTAACTTTGTATGTGAGGGAATCTAGAATCAAACATTCAAAAGTAATAAATAGTACAAGGTAACCATTATCACAAAGTTGACTAACACTTATTAAATTGTGATGTAGGCCATCCACAAAAAGAACATTCTTGATGCATAAGGATTCACCTACATCACCCTCACCTTTGACTTTACATTTCTTATTGTCCCCAAAGGTGACAAATACTCCTTTATTCTTTGTGAAATTGTTGAAATGGCTTATGTCACCTGTCATGTGCTTTGTGCAACCACTATCAACAATCCATCTATCTTTTCCTTGCAAGAAAGGAGAATGTCAATTCCCAACTCAAACTTTGGGATCCAGAGTTAGCTTGGGGACACATTTCATCTTTGGGTTGGTCCCCTTAGGCTTGTAAGTACAATAAGTAGAATAATGATCATCACATTTGCAATAAGCACAAACCATATGATTCTTAGTGCTTGAATATTCTCCTAAAAAGAAAGAGATATCCTTGCTCTTTTTCTTATCTTTGGCCTTACTCTTTCCCATTGAGGCTCCCCCTACAAATCCCAAATGACTAGTACCACTTTGTTTAGTAGAATGATAAAGGATTTCATTTAGGGAGTTCTTCCCTTTAAGGAATTTTTGTAGGGATGCTCTCAATCTATGGTTATCAACATTCAAAAAAGCAATAGTAGAAGATAAACTAGATATGTCATCCCTAGCATGCACGAGATCATCCTCAAGACATAAGGATATAGTAAGATATGAATCCTTTTCAAGAGAGATAGAAGCAACATTAACACTAGGCAACAAAGGTCTAGAAGATAGATCATTTACTTGACTAAGCAAACTAGCATTTTCAGATTTTTAACATTTGAATCTCTTTGAGATAGACATCTTTCTGTTCTCTATGAGCATCATTAAGTAGCTTAAATTCAACATTTTTTGTTTTAAGCAATTCAAGTTCTTTTTGGCAATTTTGGTTCTCTTCCTTAAGATTTTCAATGTTCTTAAGGTAGATACCATTCTCAACTTCAACCCCATTGTAGTTGAGTTCAAGATCAAGGTATTGCCCTTGCAAATTATCAATACTCTCAAGGTTGGTTTTCTCATTCAATTCTAAAATCTCAAGCTTAGCATAAAGATCATCAATAATTTTTCCTAACCATTTTCTTTTAGATTTACATTTAGTAAAAGAAGAACGGATAGTAACAAGCATGTCAATAATAGATTCTTTAGGCAATTCATGCAAACTTACCTCACTTACCTCACCAATGTCTTCACTTGTAGTGGCCATGAGAGCAAGGTGGCACTCTCCATCTTCTTCAGAGCTAGAGCTGCTTGAAGATGAAGATTCCCAAGCCCCATGATTCTTGTGTCTCTTCTCCTTCTTGACCTTCCTCTTGTTCTTGCTCTCCTTCTTGTAATCCTCTTCTTTCCTTGAACTGCTCTTGTGGTGAGACTTTCTTGACTTTGGTCATTCACTCTTGTAGTGCCCCTTTTGACCACACTTGTAGCATCTCAGAGTAGAGGAGGAGTAGGCTTGCTTTTCCTTGAAGTGCTTGCCCTTGATGTAGTTGGCGTCATGCTCACTAGGGCCTTCATCTTCATTAGAGGAGGAGGGAGAAGTCCAGCAAGCAAGTTGTTGTTGAAGGATGACAACCTCCACTTGTGGTTTGAAAGCACTATCTTTGATCTTCTTGGCTTCCTTCTCTTCTTGCTTAGCTTCTTTTTCTTGCTTGTCAAGTCTAGGCTCATGGGCTTGAAGATTGCCAATTAGTTCTTCAGTTGAGATGTCACCAAGGCTCCTCACTTCTTCAATGGAGGTGACCTTTGACTCCCATCTCTTTGGAAGAGTTCTCAAGATCTTTGAGTTGATGACACCTCTATCAAAAGTGTTGCCCAAAGTAGCCAGCCTATTGATGATGGCATTTAGCCTTTCATACATCTCCGCAATGCCTTCTTTCTTTCCCATCTTGAGGTTCTCTAGGAGGCTGTTCAACATGTAGATCTTTTCCTCCTTGACTTGCTTTGTGCCTTCATATGTGATGCATAGCTTGTCCGATATCTCATAGGCAATGTCCCATGATGAGATATGGTTGAACCCTGTGGGAGTGAGGGCTAGATAGAGGATGCTAACAACCTTTGCATTTAGTTGAGTCTCCTTGAGAGCATCTTCACTCCATGTTGCAACAACTCCAGTTGGCTTTTTGTAAGGTATGACCATCACCTTCCACATATCAAAGTTCATCCCTTGAATGTAGAACTGCATCTGTTTCTTCCAATAGAGGAAGTTGGTGACGTCAAAGACCGAAGGGCGCATGGAGAAGCCTCCCTCTAGGTTGAGTGAACCAAGTAGGTTGTCACCCATCTTCTCATCTTGTGGGAGATTGTCGGAGAAGATCTTTAGCTCTGATACCACTTGTTGGATCTAAGGGCTATATAGGGGGGTGAATAGAGATACACAAATTCTCACAAAATAGATTTGACCTTCAAATTATATCAAGTTTGAGCAATAGATTAAAGGCAAATTGAAGTCCTATCTAAACAAGCATAGCAAGGATGAGAGATATTGATAGCAAGAACTTGACAAAGGGATGTAGAGTGGTTCCACACTTCAAACTAGAAGCGAGTTAGTCCACTACCTAGAGAGGTCAGCCTCCAGGACTTTGCAAGTGCTTTTCTCTATTATATCACCACAGAGATTTACTGCAAAAGACCACCAAAGGACTTACCCATCCAACTACAAGGATATATCCACCTTAATAAGGAACTTACCCACTTAGCTTGAGTCTTTAGCCTTCACCTAGGTCTTGCCCACTCAAGCTCAAGTCTTCTACCTTGAAGGACTTTGCTTCTCCTCTTAGATCTTCATCCTTTGCCTTCTTCTTCACTTGGAGAAGATCACCACCTCTTCAAAATCCTTAAAGAGGACCAACTACAACTCCTTCTTCACTCGATAGATCTTGCTTCAACTTTTTTTCATGATAAGGGGATAGAGAAGTAGTGGAAGATTTGAGAGATTTACATGTACAAAGGTGGAGCTCTCTTACAATAAGCCTAACTCACTCATAAATCACGAAATGAATTGTAAACTGGATAGAGAAAGGGGCTCAAGGAGTAGTAGCACACTCAACTATAGCAAGGACCTTGAATGTAGTGAATGAGCAAACATGGAATGAACTCCAAGGGGTCCTATTTGTAGTTGGGGGTGCTCCCTTGAGTTGGGGAACACTTAGGGCCAAAATATAGTTTTTTTTCTCAATGCAACATATATATTTTCATCCAAACAAGTCACCAATGGTTAGAAGTAATTTTTCTACTTCTTCTATACAATACATTCAGTCGAGTTTCAATAAAGATAACTCGACCGATCGGCTAAAAGAGAAACCCAATTTTCAAACTATCAGTCGAGTTTGTCCTGGGAAACTTGAACGATTAGCCAAAATCACATTTGGTCAGTAAGCCATTCGATCGAGTTCTATGAATGCACAACTCGACTGATGCATATCATCAAAAAATCAATCCAAGGGATCGATCAAGATTGAAACTCAACTGATCAACAATCTGTGATCAAATATTTTTTTTGGGAAAGTCAGGTGATAATTTTATTCATCTTGCTCACCTAGTGCAAGCATATTCAAAGGCAAATTACAAATTTGAGTTATTTGCATTGAATTAAACATGGTAGTACTACTACCATTACAGAAATGGATTTGTCCAGTATCAATGACATCCTTGGGGGGTATATCATAGTACCAGACTCCAATGTTGTTTTCAAAATGGACCTTAGCCAAAGCATCAGCTGAACTATTGTGCTTCCTCTCCACATGGTAAATTGCTGCAGTGTCTTCCAAAATCAATTGGATCCCCCTTATCATATTGGCATATCGAGGATATTTGTTATAGTCATCTTGTAGCATATTCCTGGCCGTCATACAGTCAGTAACCACCACAGTGTCGTGCATCATGCTGGATTTAATGAGCTTAGCAGCAAGGGCAATGGCCATAAACTCTGCATGTAGAGGGTTGTCTGCTGAGATCAGTTGGCCTACCCCTCCCTTCCATTGGTTATCTTGGTCTTGTATAACCACAGATATAGCGCCTTTACCCTTCTTCCAGGCAGTGTCTACATGCATAGATAAGTGTCCCATGATATGGGGAACATGATGCACCGGTATAGCAGAATTCTTCAAGGCTTTCTCTTTGTCCCATGCTTCGAAGGTTCTCCTGGTTTCCAACATGATTCTGTTCACTTGTTGTGTAACTGGGGTTTCTTTAGCTTCAAAGACTTCCAAGTTACGTTGTTTCCAGATCACCCAACAAGCTATAAGAAACAAAGTTCTGGTATCGTCACCTGATCGGAGCCCCTGACTGATCCATTGCTCAAAATTGTTTGAAGACCAGAAACCCACTGAAATTGACACGGTGTTCCCAGGCATGGAACTGGCATGTAAGCGTTGCCAAATTGGTTTCACCTTCTCACAGTCTCTCAAAGCATGGAGACTGGTTTCGTCGACCTTATTACAGCGGATGCATATAGAGTTTATGGTCATCCGCCTTCTTCTACGTTTCCAGTTAGTGAGAAGGGCTCCATTAGCCACGATCCACATGAAGACCTTCACCTTCGCCGCCACCTGGGCACTCCAGATAATTGGCCATTGTCTTGGGTGTTTAACCTTAGAGCTCGCCCGCAACGTCGTATAGGCCAACTTGGCTGTATAGCTGCCACCATTGTTGAGTTTCCAAACACATATGTCATCAGCCTCAGTATCGACAGGCGGTTGAATGTTATGAATCTCCTGGACTACATCTGCAGGAAGCCATAGATCTAGGAATTCTCGGTCCCACTGGCCTTCTAGGTTCACCAGGCTACTCACTTTCAGGTCGCGCAGGTTCGCTGGAATTGCTCATCTAGCATGATCCTCTAAACGAATGCCACTCGGGAGCCAGCAGTCATGCCACACATTAATGTTATTCCCACTCATAGGGCTCAGGAACATATTAGCTTGCATAAAGGATTTCATTTGTAGCACAGTTCTCGCCAGGCGAGATAGATTAGAAGTTGTCCCAGGAGTGCTATTCATCAGTTTGTCACGCATGGTCGTGCACCATATAGTACTCCTTCCGCACCAGATATCCCAGCTCTGACGAAGTAGGAGCGCTTGGTTCCAGTCACGCATGGCTTTGAGGCCCAGGCCTCCATGAATCTTCTTGCTTGTAAGCCGTTCCCAAGACACAAGGTGTGTCCCTCTCCTGTTCCGCCCTCCACTCCAAATAAACCGCCGTATTTCTCCATCAATTCTGTCATAGAGTTTTAGTGGGAGCTTTGAAGTTTGCATAATGTAAGTAGGAATGGTGGTGAGGGTGCTCTTGGAAAGGCAGATGCGTCCAGCTAAAGATAAGGTCTTAGCAGCCCAGGAGCTAACTCTATTAGTAACTTTATTTAGCACTTCACTGTATGTCTTCTTGTTCACCCGCGTATGGAGGATCGGGACCCCTAGATATCTCCCCAGGTCATGAGTTCGTTGCAGCCCGCTACGATTACAGATTTGGGTAGCTTCCTGATGGGAAACCCTCTTGGAGTAGAAGATCCTTGTCTTCTCAGCCAAAATGGCTTGGCCTGAAGCCATCTCAAATTCCTTGAAGCAATGCAGGATTGTATCAATGTTGGTAGTATCGGCTTTGGCAAACAGGAGTATGTCATCAACAAAACAAAGATGAGCAATCCGCAGACCCTTTCTGCCCAATTTTATGGGTTGCCATCTTTTAGAATTGACACACTCTACAATCATTTGACTTAATTGTTCAATACAAAGAACAAATATATAAGGGCTTAAAGGATCGCCTTGTCTTAGACCCCTTCTCGGTCTAAAGCTGGTCGAACTCCTGCCATTCTAAGTAATGGTAGAGCTACCACTAGTGATTGAACTCATAATGTACTTAACCATGCAGGCGGGGAGGTTCACCCTTTTCAAAGTATCCTCAATGAAATTCCAAGCCAATCTATCATATGCTTTCGTGAGATCGATCTTAATGGCCATTGTCTTCTTGGAGTTCTTCCGTTTCATGGAATGTATAATTTCCTGAGCTGTAGAGATGTTGTTAGAAATCTTCCTTCCTGGGACTAAGGCGCTTTGCGCTGGGTTAATCCAAACCGGTAGCCATTTCTTCAATCTTTCAACGATGACCTTTGAACAAAGTTTAAGGATGGTGTTATTAAGTGAAATGGGGCGGAAATGGCTTGTGAGTTCAGGTCTGGGAACTTTGGGAATAAGGACAACAGTAGCATTACAAAGCTGTTCGTTTAGAATTCCATAACTTAGAGCCTCCTGGATAGTCTTGCATATAGAATCTTGAAGGATTGGCCAGTTGGATAACAGGAAATGTGTAGTTGTGCCATCTGGACCAGCTGCTTTATAGGGGTCCATGGATTTCAGGATTTCATAAATCTCATCCTTTTGATCTTGTTTAGCCAAACGACTGTGTTGATCACCAACCACAGGAGCAAACCACGCTGGGATTTTGTCAATGTGTTGCTGACTGGTATTGTTGTTAGAAGTGAACAGGTCCAGAAAGTAATCTGTGACCATTTTGAAGATATCATCCTCATTTGTGATCCATTCCTCAGATGGACTTTTGATAATTTGGCACTTGTTGGATCTTCTCCTTTGATTCACAAAGGCTTGGTAGAAACGGCTATTGGACTCCCCTTCTCTGATCCAGTTGACGTGGCTTTTCTGCTTCCAATCCTCCTCCTCTTATTTAAAAATGATTTTGAGCTCACCCTCCATCTGAGTGCATAGATTGTCAGTGATGACATCATAATTAGTAGCTAGATTCGTTTAAAGAGTGTTTATGTTCCGTTGGAGCCGATCTTTAGTTTCTCTCTTCTTCTTGTTTTTCTCTAAATCCCAGTCACTGATATGCTGCCTGGAGAGTGCAAGGGCCTCATGGAAAGGGAGATTTCTACTCCAAAGTCGTTCAAGACAGAGACTGAAAGAGGGATCATGTGCCCATGAAGCCCTGGTGACAAATCTCTTATTGCTGTACGAGCTCGACCGAGTTTGAATCAATAGAGGGCAGTGGTCTGATTCAACCTTAGGGAGATGGGTCACCGCAACCTCCGGGAAGGCAGAGAGGAAGTCATTATTAGCCAAGCCTCGATCGAGCCTGCTTTGTTTAACGCCATGCCTGAAAGTGAACTTTTGCCCAGAGAAACTGAGGTCTGTTAAGCCTGCTTCAAGAAGAGTAGCTGAAAAGAGTTGGGCCTCACGGTGGTCATAAGTCTGGTAGTCAACAGTCTCAGATAGAGAAATGGTAGTGTTGAATTCGTCGGCGACTATCCACGGTTCAGAGAAGCTATTACCCATTTCACTAATGTGCTTCCAAAGAAGATTGCGGACCTGAAAGTGGGGGTTAGCATATATGAAAGTAGCAATGTAAGACTTGTTCACTCGACAGGTTATAAACTGGCGGTGTGTTTTGAGGATCTGCACATCGCATACAGTGGCATCCCAGCAGATCCAAATCCCTCCCGAGAAGCCCCGAGCTTCAGAGCGATGAGATTTTGGAAATCCGAGCTTCTTAATAGTCTAGGTAGCTTTGTCCGCACTGATGCAAGGTTATAAAATAGCAGTAATAGCAGGCTTGTGTGTATAGACGATTTCTTTTAGAACTCTGCACGTGTCATCATTTCTGATTCCTCTCACATTCCAGCACAACAACTTAGACATCACACAAGGATTATAACTGAAGATTCTTTTAAACGGGAAGTTAAGATTGATTTTCATTGGTCTCCCTGTTATCTGCACCATTGTTTTTAGCTCCACCTAGCACATCCAGAATGATTTCTGTGTCCGCGCTTCCTCTGAGCCTGAGGCTTCTTCGGATACCTTCCATTGCCAATTTTGCAACCCTCGACCGCTTCATCTTCATTCCACTGCCCTTAAACATCTTTCCTGTCAAGGATTTTCTGGGAGTAGCAGAGGTGGCCGCTGTGATCAATTTTCTAATTTTGACTAAAAAGTGATTAAAACTTGGCACTAAGTGTCCCACATATTTTTCCCATGTTAGTTACAAGTCATATTATCAATACTAGTGATTACAAAATTCTTCTAAGGTTATTTGAAGGGATTTCCTTATTAGATCACCTGCATTGCTTTTGACTTGAACTTTGACAAGCTAGGGCTTGTGTAAATTGATCCTTTTCATGTACCTAAAACCCGAGATTAATCTTGAATACACATATTAGATACATATGAATGGAATGGTTGAGGTATTATCAAAATATGGACAATGTATAACCTTTAGGTCAAAAGTAGGATGGTTGCCGTTATAGGTCCTAACACATATCTTTTACTATGATCTAAACATCCATGTAAGTGACATGGAACTAGAACAAGTCACCCTAGAAGGCAAAAAATCCTAGCCTCATCATGACTCCACACATGCCTTCAGATCAAATGATGGATAACGATGTGTGACTATTGGTACTAATACTATCATGGTGGCATCAAATACCCCAGCTTGTTATAACTCCCAAACTATTGACCCTATAATTGAGTTGACCACTTCATTAACTCAACATCATGACAAACTTCCTTTGTCCTTTAAATCCTCCTAATCACCTTCGTGATGGATGAGAAACTAACACACATCTCTAGAGTAGACACCAATTGCACCATCTCCACATTTAGACCCTTCCCAAATGTTTGATTCTTTCCTCCTCTATGGAACCTAGGTGGGATAAAACCTCAACAACTCCATAAATTGTGTCACATAGTTATTAACTGATAGTGACCTCTCGAGAAAATGCTCAAACTAGTCTATATTCTCCTCTAGATACGACCAAGGAAATTGTCTGCCGTCAAACTCCTTGTTAATTTCAAACTAAGTAGTCACCCCCAGGCATATTCTCCTCCATGGCCCATAAATGGCCAACACTACCTTTATAAGGTAGATAGTGTTCTTGATTTTGTACTATACTATACCCACACTCCAAAATCCTTCTCCTAATTTGACAAATAAAGATCTTCATCCAATGGATCATCCATTCTATTGTACTCGGTGGAACCCACTTACTTCAACCTCTCAAACATTTTACTTAGACCCTTGGAAGACTCAGCTAGTAGGGATGGTACCATTGGTTTATGAATTGGAATCCTATGTACCATGTTATCTATGGTATCCACCAATTGCCAAATCATGTCCTAGAATGTTTGGTCAACCCGTATTGTAGGGTTCATGGGAGGAGGTATAGGTTTTGTTATCCCAACTTGGTTACTCTCAACTATGAAAACCTCTGGCATTCTCCATCTCATGGAGTACTGAAGCTACTCTCTACATGAAATTGATTCTATTTAACCATATATACATAACAATAAGTGGTTACTAGATGTCGATGAGATGCAACAAACATGACATCCTATGCCATGAAACTCTAGGAACATAGACTTTGAATGTTCAAACTTCCCACACACAAAAGTAAATTTACTAAAAAAATACGTCAAATGATACAAACCATTATCATTAACCAAGATTCTAGTGAAACATAAAATAACAATTTGATCACAATATTACAAGATTCACATAAAGGGGTCATCACTTCTATTCATTAAAAGATAACTAATCGTTTTTATCTTTGGTGACCACTATCACAACATGTAAATATTTAGTGTGTATATTTTAAAGTTCATAACATGAGCATATATACATGTCATGTAAGACAAAAACTAATTTGTAGAACATATTAATATAATACCACCTATCTTATACATGATTGCATAGGGATGACTCTAGACATATCCTAAAAAGAAAACACTAACCTCCATCTATTGTTGACTACCATAGGGAGGCTTCTCTCCACTAAAGCCCATGGAATAATAAAAAACACCTAAAAACATGTGGATAACCATGAGATTGAGACCCATGTCCCAAAAATATAATATAGCAATTGTAAAGCATTCCATGATGACAAGCGTACTAGTATCAACATAGTAAAGGTAGATTAGAACCATGAATAATAATTAGTAATGGTATAATAAACATTAGATGCATTATAAGAATAAGACTAAAAATATTTGAAAGACATAAAAAAGAAATAAAAGCATCACAAGTGAATCATTAAGATATTTAAATAGATTTACAACTACATGGATAACTTACTTTCTTTCATATAATCAAACCATGTGTAATTTGAGGTGTACCACTCAACCACTAGCTACTTACTTTGAATTCCCCTAACTCACCGTATAGGATCTTAGCATTACCCATCATTATTGGATCCCTTCACGTCTCAGTTGGCATGTGTATAACAAGTAGGGACACACCACCTACTACTAGCGACTCAAATGCCGGCCTGCAAAAATAGCTGCCTCTTGGATACTCAATACATGGAACCTACCTCTTGGGTATAAATCCCCATATATAATGATGTCACATATATCAATCATGTAATAATAATATTGTAGATACATCCTTGACCCCACACATATACATACTAAATTAGGGAATCTTGGAAAAACTAGCATTATGTCCCATGTATAATCAAGATTATAGGACTCTAGTTTCCTTATCTCAATTAGATATTGCTACAAGTAATACTCATTTCTCCCTCCCAATTTCTGAACATTGGGATAGTTCTACAATCACGGGGAACACATGATTAGAATCTTCATTGATTAATTAGGTCAATAACCTATCCTACATGAAGCAAGAAGGGTATAATTCATATCATCAAACAAAATTACTACATTAATCAAGCATAAGAAGATCTAGAATCTATATCATGCCTTATAGCATCATTAAAGCATACATACTTAGCTCAAAGAATCATTAACACCATATGAATGCCAAGTCCTCTTGAATACTCAACATTTACCTCAAAAGATGTATTTCTCTACAAATTTTGGGAATAGTCAACTATGTCAAATTTCAAATGCAAACTTCATAGTATGAAGAAGATATGACTATAAAAATAATTATACAACAAAATGTGACCTTTTAGCACAAAATTCCATCTTGGATCAAGAAACATTCATAACATGAAATTTAAACATTATAATGCTAATAAAACTTAATATTACATCTTATATGAGCATACAAACAAGGAACTTTGGAAATCCGGATTCTTTACAACATGGTATTCAACAACATATAAATATAGCCATTTTAGTGTGAAAACATGCATATTTCAAAATTTCAGCTTTAGTGCAACAACAACGTTTGAAGTATTCATCAAACATCATCATTTTAAGATAATGGCGACTGAGGAACTTTGTGCTTTACTTTCATACTATTAAAACAGACCATAAAAATATCCTTTTAGGCATATTAAGCATGTTTCTAGCAATATTAGGTGTGGCATGTAGGTTATGTGTGCAAAGAATGCTAACAAGAGTTATATTACTTGCCTCTTTAGGAAGAAAATGAGATCTATCAAATAATATCATAAACCAAGCTTCAAAACACCTTCAAATAGACAAGAACTTTCTCTCCAAGGCTTCTTTTAGAAAAATCTAGCCTCAACATGGTCAAAGAGAGAATAATGCCCATGAGGATTTTTTAGCTTGTAGAAGCAAAATCCACATTTAGTTTCCACAAGTATTGGGCATAACAAAGAGAAGATAAAATCATAATATAAGATAAGAAATAGAGATCATTGTACATGCTTTCTGGTCAAAAGAAGATCTTTATCCTTGTATCTTCCAATGGAAGTGTGAATGACACCAACCAAGTACATGCAAGCTCAAATACTTCCAACCAATATTTCCATCAATGCTCCTAGGACCTCTTCACGTTCAAGCAACTCCTTGAGTTGAAAATAAACCCTATGTCAAGGAATGAGGGTTATTTATAGTCTGAGGTAGTTTTAAACTTAAAGATGCCCACAAATAACCCGTGCATGATAGGAATTGACTTGCTCAAACTACCAACCCCATCGACCTCTTTATCTGCCAACTAGACGTGTGATTAATCACACGGTAAACTTCACTAGGGTTGAGATCCCTAGAGTTTACCTCAACTAAGTGTACAATAATCCCACTCACATGTGATAGGATCTTATCTTAGTATAGTTCAGGATCAAACCTAAAGGACAATTTTTTTACAGATTATACATATCAATATAACTGGAAATAACTAGTACTTATGCAAAACTTGGGTTGGTTGGTTATACTAAGATTTTAATATTTAAATTTCTGGTTAAAACTTTACAATTTGTTAGATTACGCTGATAGTAGGGTGGAATGGGCTTCACCACCACTATTAATCATTCACTCTCTCACTGTGTTGCAATAAGCATAAACATACATATGTTGAGGTCCCAACAAATCATCTTTTAAGTGTTAGGATTAAACCCAAATAGATACCACTTCAATCTCTCTATCTCAATACCAAAGATCATACATTTATTCCCTCAGAAAATTCCTATTTGAAATTCTCATCAAGGTTTTAACACGAATCAATCAATATCCTAGATCTTAGGTTCAAAGTTATCTACACCCAAGATTTGATAAACACATAAAATTCATGATCAAGAAAGTATACAAGAATCAAAATGATCAATTCCAAATATACAAAGGTTCATACACTCATATATGTGGTAAAGAGAGAAAAATTAGGTAGCATTAATACTTCGCGCACCAGCAAGAGGACACTTGCTCATAGAAGCAAAAACAAATACAACAAGGCAAATAAGAGAGAAATTCATTTTCATAGTAAGTTGGAATCACAGTTGTGGTTTGTGGGAGCGGTTCTCTAGAATATAGGAGGAGGGATCCAAAAAAAAATTAAGAACACCTCATTGACATCCATCAGGGTTGGATTGAAAGTTGTCAATCTCTCTTCCTTGAGGAACATATCTGCTACCATTGAGGAAAAGCAGGTGAATAATGATATGATGGAAAATTGACACCGTGGTTCTAACTTCCTTCCAAATATGATATTTAGAGTCTCGGTGAAGGTTGTAATTCCTTCACTTAAATGATAGATGGAGAAAATTGATGGAAAGGGTTAATGGAATTTGGGGTTGGATGTTATGTAATGAAAATGGCATCCTGTTAGTTTCAATGGCGGATCCTTTTTATGGTGGGAATGGACTTGTATTTATAGGTAGAGGATAGGGTTTATAATGCTTCCCAGCTTCCTTGTACTTGATTTGTAGCTTCCATGTATAAAAAGGGCTGAGTTGGGAGGTAGATGAAAAGTCTCATGAACCTTCAATATTCCCATCAGAGGATGCACATAAAATAGTTGTAAGGAGGTGGGATCACCCCCTTACTAAAATAAAAATTTAAAGAATTAACATCCATTCCAAACACACTCAAAGGTATGCTGGAATAGGTATAAAATTTTCAAATTTCAATAAATTGTATTCAAAACAACCAAAGTATAGCAGTGAAATAAAAATGTTGACTATATTCAATTTATCACAAGGTTATTACCAAAGTACATCATAATATCATGTAAAGGTTTTCATGTATGATACAACATAAGGATCTAAGTAGAGGGAAATCTAAACCATAACAACTTTATCACCAAGCTTTAACTCTTTAAGATAGTCCAAAACTTCATGCCTTAGCATCTAAGTCCTTCACCTAGGGTTGGAAGCATACCCCAACAAAAAGAGAGAATAGATGACATCAGCAAACACTGGTATGTGCATACTAAATAGGAAATTGGGCAATATATGGAATAAAGGACATCAAATCTAAAAGGCTTCCCATAGAAAGGATAAGGGCCACCCAAATGCGTATCAAGAGAAAAGGAATTGAAATCATAGGATAACAAAAGAATACTTTCCATTAATAAAACATAAAGATTGTGCCACACAAACACATGTAAAGAATTAGGGCACACACCCCATATCATCAACCTGCATGAATGTGAGATAAACATAGCCCTAGAAGAATATGAACACAAAGGCAGCCAAGTCTAATAAACTTGAAACCTGATAGAGAAAGGAATACTTCCAATATCCCAAATATATAAAACATGGGCCAAGAATCACACATATTTCCCTGGGTATGAGGTTCCTTTCCATCCCAAAAGAGTGGGAAATACCACATCTGCTCGACATGAAATAACACATCTTCCATAAAATCCAATGTAATTAGACTACTCTAGTGCTACTGAATCAGATAACATGTTAAATACATAGGAAAGTAGAAAGTATAGTCAGAATATATAAACTAGTCACCACATAAGTGACCAACATATACATCCACCTCATAAGTGGGCAAAAGACATCAAATGTCATCTTCTAGAGTTCCATCATGAACAAAGCATTAGATAAGAGTTCAATAGAATATCCATGATCACATGATCAATATCAAATAAGATAGTTCACATGAACCATGATTTTCAAAATAAAAGACATTGTGTATAGGATAATGACCATAGGACAAAGAGAATGAATACGTATAGGTGAATTGCTCAACATAGAAGAATAGAGGATACATCATACCTCAACTTTAGAGTCTAAACAGTCCAAAGTCAGTCCTAGATCCAAGTCTATGCCTCCAAAGAACCTCTAGGGAAGGTGTACATGTCCAATAAGTAAGGTTCCCAAGCTTAGAGAGGCTATTTTCTCCAACAAAGCTCCTATCTCGAGCAAGAAGCACCTTCTCCACTTTAGAGGTGAAAAACCCTAACAAAAGAACATGAAGATGGGGTGTTTAAGGGCTCTAGGTGGGGTTTCACATGGAAGACCAGGGTTATGACCTAGAGTAAGGTGGAAGGAAGACTAACAACATGAAAATAGGGAAGGAAAGGAGGATACTTACTAGTTTTGGTTAATATTCACCAAGGAGGGGCTTAAGAAATCCTAAATATAGAAATTTGGAATCCTAGGAGCCTTCTTTACCAAGGTAGGCACCTCCTTTTAACTTGGGATAGAACATTCATGACAAAAAAGAGTAGGAATGATGCTCGAAGCCAGAGGGAATAAAGGAGAGCAAGAATTTTCAAATTGGGAGTTGGGAAGGGATAGATATGGCTATATAAAGAAAGAGGTCAAGTATCAAGTGTCTATGAGACTTTCCATGTGTCATGTATAAGGGTGTCCATGGACATGCAAGTCTTTATGGATAAGGAAGAAATCAAGCACAAGGTTTCAAGTTACTTTCCATGTGTTAAATGATAAGGGTGCCTATTGACATGCAAACCTTTATGGATAAGGAAGAAGTCAAGAATAAGGTGTTAATGGAGCTTTCCATGTGTCCTTAGCCTAGGGATTTCATGGCCATGCAAGAGGACAGCTCATAGAGGCTTCTTGAATATCAAATGTCAATTTATGGACACTTATAGGCCATCCCAACCGACCTCCATTTAAAGAAATAACCCCATTGGTTGATAACTTCTAAATATAAGCTCATTTATAAAGACTGTAATCCCTAAAATGCCCTTGGAAAGTAATGCCTTCAAACCACCGTGCCACTAGGTGCCCCATGGTTCAAAATCTCGATAATGGTAAGGGAATATATAAGTATTATGATATATGTGACAATTGGCAAAGAAAACCTCCCAATTGGGTAAATTGCAGAAAAGTCCAAAATGTACCTAAAATTGCATAACTTGCAAAAACATCCAAATTGGACCAAACTTCATCCATAAGTTAACTTTGATGTGTTGAATACAAATTTGACATTATTTACATATTTTGAAGTTATATAATCACATTATTCATTACTTATTCCTTTTACTCATTTTCTCTCTCCTAAACTTATCCTAATATTTCAAGGTTGTCCAAATTAGATGAAATTTGACATGTAGGCTAATTTTGATATGTAGATTTCGAATTTGAAGTTTGTTTCCTCTTTTGAGACTTCTTTTTATGAGATATGTCATATGTCCCATTATCTAAATTATTCATCCAATTAAGTTTCTTATCTTCATATTACCACCAAAATGAGTTATGTGGCATATTTTATTTATCCATTATAAACCTAAGATTAATGTTAGAACATTAGGTTACATTAAGGTGATCTATACATGAATTAGATCATTGGGGTTATACTAAACATCTATTTAGGTCTAACCTTCAACCTTGTTTGGCTAAGTCTAAAATGTCAACTTCCAGGGTAGGGTCCGAGATCTAGTATGGTACAACACACCACCCCTTATAGGGATTTTGTCCTCAAAATCAAAACATCCACATTTGAGAAAATGACTTATTCACCACCCCTTCAAGTATTCATCTTATTAAGTCAAAACTATTCTTTAGGTAGAAAAGGTTCAACTACACTTCCTTACATCCAACTACATAAGCATCATGCAAAAAAAGAGAAACATAACTTGTAAAGACTAACTATAAACTATGGGTTAACTTTCTCTTGTCCATCCTCAAACAAGTCTTTACACATGGGAGACTAGTTACACATATTAGGGTCCCTAAAGATAAATCATATAGATGTCTAAGGCTACTATTGCCTAAAAGCATGCTATTTTGAACAATTCATATCATCTCAGGCCAAGATGGTATCATATGGATTCGGGAGTCTTCATAAATCAAGCTAGTGGTGCAGAGGAAAATCTTGCCAGCCCCTGAACCCTGATCCTTTCTAGACACCTTTGCTTTCAACTTCATGTCCTAGTAGCTGCGTAAAGGCCAAGCTAAACAACCTCAAGTTACTATGGTTACTTATGCATCTTTTAGTTGTAAGTATTTTAGGGATCTATTCATCATTATTTTAATGTGAAACTATAGGATCCTAAATCAACCCTTCATCATCTATTGATCAGCTCTAGGGAAAACATGTCACTTAAAGGTAAGGCAAGTATTCTAACT
Organism: Alisma plantago-aquatica; assembly: GCA_963693085.1. NCBI lineage: Eukaryota > Viridiplantae > Streptophyta > Magnoliopsida > Alismatales > Alismataceae > Alisma > Alisma plantago-aquatica. The sequence goes on from OY856409.1 coordinate 689,889,499, forward strand.
AGGGAGACAAAATTGAAATAGTCAGATTCTAAATACCATGGGCTCTGATACCATGCTATAAGGAGGTGGGATCACCCCCTTACTAAAATAAAAATTTGAAGAATTAACATCCATTCCAAAAACACTCAAAGGTATGTTAGAATAGGTGTAACATTTTCAAATTTCAATAATTCATAACTTTTGATTCGTTTGTCCAAAAATTAAAGTAAAATATGTTACGAACTCAAAAAAAACATGTTCTTTTTAATAAAAATATTTTAAAGTATTGGTTTTGAGTTTTGTCAAAGGTGGTTTTCTAGAAAATGATTTAATCACTTAAAAATCACCAATAATACACTCTAAACATTGTAACTTCAAAATATACAAAATTTTATGTTTTCTTAATTAGGAGAACATAATAAGATCAATGGTGATATTTTCAGAGTCTAAATCGAGGCTTTGCTCAAAAAGTCAAAAAGTCAAAAATAAGGCTTTGCTCAAAAGTAGAGGGAAATCTAAACCATAACAACTTTGGCTCCAAGCTTTGACTCCTTAAGCTAGTCCAAAACTTCATGCCTTATCATCCAAGTCCTTCACCTAGGGTTGGAAGCATACCCTAGCAAGAAAAGAAAATAGATGACATCAGCAAAGGCTGGTATGCGCATACTAAATAGGAAATTGAGCAATATATGGAATAAAGGACAACAAATATAAAAGGCTTCCCATAGAAAGGATAAGGACCCCCCAAATGGGTATCAAGAGAAAATGAATTGAAATCATATGATAACAAAAGAATACTTGTCATTAATAAAAACATAAAGATTGTGCCACACAAGCACATGTAAAGAATCAGGGCACACACCCCATATCAACAACATGCATGCATGTGAGATAAACATAGCTCTAGAATAATATAAACACAAAGGAGGCCAAGTCTCATAAATTTGAAACCTGATAGAGAAAGGAATACTTCCAATCTCCCAAATATATAAAACATGGGTCAAGAATACACATCTTGCCCTGGGTATGAGGTTCCTTTCCATCCCAAAAGAGTAGGAAATATCACATCTCCTCGGTAGGAAAGAACACATTTGCCATAAAGACCAATGAAATTACACTACTCTAATGCTACTGAATCACATAGCATGTTAAATGTCGAGGCAAGTAGAAAGTATAGTCAGAATATATAAACTAGTCACCACATAAGTGACGAACATATACATCCACCTCGTATGTGGGAAAAAGACATCACATGTCATCTTTTAGAGTTCCATCATGAACAAAGCATAAGATAAGAGTTCAAAAGAATATCCATAATCACATGATCAATATCAAATAAGGTAGTTTACATGAACCATGATTTTCAAAAGAAAAGGCATTGAGTATAGGACAATGTCCATAGGATAAAGATAATGAATAAGAATATGTGAATTGCTCAACATAGAAGAATAGGGGATACATCATACCTCAACTTCTGAGTCTAAATAGTCCAAGTCAGTCCTAGATCCAAGCCTAGGCCTCCAAAGAACCTCTAGGGAAGATGGAAAGTCCAATAAGTAAGGTTCCCAAGCTTAGAGAAGTTGGTTTCTCCAACAAAGCTTCTATCTCGAGCAAGAAGCACCTTCTCCACTTTAGAGGTGAAAAACCCTAACAAAATAATATGGAGATGAGGTGTTTATGGGTTCTAGGTGAGGTTTCACCATGGAAGGTCATGGTTCTGACCTGGTGGAAGGTGGAAGGAAGACTAACAACATGAAAATAGGGAAGGAAAGGAGGATACTAGTTTTGGTCAAAATCACCAAGTAGGAGCTTAAGAAATCCTAAATAGAGAAATTTGGAACCCTAAGAGCCTTATTCACCAAGGTAGGTGTTGGATCAATGGGCTCTAGAGGGGGGTGAATAGAGCTTCACAATTCTCACAAGACAAATTAGACCACCAAATTATATAAAATGTAAAAGCTTAAATAAGCAGCAATTTGATGTATTAACTTAACATGCATAGAAAGGATGAGAGACAAGGAAAATTAGGCACTTGGACATGTGGTTTAGAGTGGTTCCATGTCCTAAACTTAGGAGCAATGTTAGTCCTCTGCCTAGAGTGGGTTAGTCTCTAGGATGTGCAATCTTGGTACTCTTATATTCCACAATAAGATTACAAGACACAACAACCACACATCCAAGGCTTAGTACCTCAAGCAAAGATCTTCAACCTATAGAAGGTGCTTACCCACTTGAACCATGGAGTCTTCAGCCATTAACATGGAGTTACCCACTCCTTCCTTCAAGTCTTCTGCCTTAAAGGGATTACCTATCTTCCTTGAGCGTTGCCTTGACTATATCCTTCACTTGGAGATCTTGAGCACCTATCTCCTTCACCTGGAGAACTGGAGCACCTTTCTTTCTTCAACCTTGAAGAACAACACCTCCTTCTCCTTCACTTGGAGAGGATCTTCAAACTTTATCTTCAATGGGAATTGAGGTAGGAAGATGGAGGAGGAGATCTTTACATCAATACAGGGACTAGCTCTCTTACACAGGAACCTATCTCATCGATACTCACAAATTTGACTTGAAGGTAGAGAGAGAAAGGGGCTCAAAGGGTTAGAACACTCTCAAATATGTTAGAACCAAGTTTGCAATGAATGAGAAGCCTTGGAATGAACTCTAAGAGGTCCTATTTATAGTTGAGGGTGCCCCTTTAAGTTGTGGGACACTTAGATATAAAAATAGCCATTTTTTGCTCAAAGCAACGACTCTATTTTTTCTCAAAACACACACCAATGGTCACATCAATTTTTTTTACAAATTTCTTACAGTGCAATCGGTCGAGTTTCAATGAAGTTAACTCGAACGATCAAGTAAAAGACAAAACTGATATTCAAACTGTCAGTCGAGTTTGTCTTGGGTAAACTCGACTGATCACTGAAGATCTTTTTGTTCAGACACTCGATCGGTCGAGTTCTGTGAAAACACAACTCCACCGATTCTATCTCCAGAAAACTGACCAAGATGAATCGACCGAGTTTGTCCTGGGGAAAACTCAACCAATCGACAACCTGTTTTCAATCTTTAGAAAATGCATCTAAAGTGATTTAACTTTGGCATTTTATGTCCCAATCATTTTTCTCATCTAAGTTACAAGTCAATTCATCATTACACGTGATTACAAAAATTTTCTAAGGTCATTTACATAGATTTCCCCAAATACGCACTTGTAGCTCTTTGACTTGAACTTGAGCCATTCTAGGGCTTTTGATTTTGGATCCTTTTCATGTACCTAATACCTAAAATCAATCTTTAATACATATATTAGATACATATGAGTGGAATGGTTAAGTCATTATCAAAACATGGACAATGGATAACCTCAAGGTCAATATTCTCCCCCTTTTTAACAATGACAAACCATTCCTCAAACATATTGAGAAAGGATGTAGAAATTATACCTTTACCTTGTGAATTTGGGGGATTCATGATATAACCAATGTGAATTGCTCCCCCTTAATCTATGCTTCCTCTAACATGCATGGTTAGTCTATCTACACATAGCAATAACAATCTACATGTAGTATGTAGTCCTTTGCAAGTTCACATGATGAACAATGAATGAACAAGAAAAGGATCTCACAAGCTAAAAGCAGTAGTATAACAATGAATACCAATATGATTGAGTTTCAAGACTTGAAATATCTCTTCCCCTTTTGACATTATTAAAAAGTAAGGGGGTAGAAAAGCAAAAACTCATGTCTTCTCCAAAACACAAGCAACCACATATGCAGAAAGAATAAGCAATCACATAGCATATATCACATAGAGACAGAAGATAACATACAATCTAAGTTGTAAGAAAAATTTGGTAGAAGATGGCACCAACACATAAAAAAGGTCAGAGTAAAAAGCCAGAGTGCACATCAGATATATAACAACTCAGAGATATGTTCACATGAGAGCAACTACAAGCATAAGATGATGAAAACAAAGATAAAATAGTACAACTCAGATATATGTGCCAAGATGTTTCTTATACAAAATAGTCGAGAAAGATCTATATGATAAGCATGCTAAACTACAAACTAAGAAACAACCTAAACATCTAAGATATTTATATCTATAGTATCATCATCATCTCCAGGCATGTAGTCCTCGTCTCCATCAGAAGGTGGAGCAGCAGTGCCATCGCCATCAGAGTCAGCACCATCACCATCACCATTATCTGAAGCGTCCTCACCATCACCATCATCATCAACATCATCAGCCTTAGCATCGTCAGCCTAGTCTGGAATCTCCTCATCAGCAGGAGGTCCAAAAGAGCGACCGGTCCAATGAGCATTCTACTCAGCCCAAGACATACCAAGAGTGTGAAGCTCATTGGCCTGTGGGAAGGACAGAGTAGAGTCTCCAAGGCTAGCAAGCAGAGTGGCCATGGGGCTAGTAGGCAATAGTAGATAGACGGGAGTGGATCTACCAAAATTAAAAGGTGGCGGAGGAGGAGGAGCAGCAACGGAAGGTTCGGGAGCGGGGTAGTAATGATTATATGCATATGAAGCATAATCACTACCAGGGTAGGGCTGGTAGGTAGGATAAGAGTAAGTACATGATAGGTTCATGGTAGACATGATGGAACACAGATCCTGATGTAGATGGTCTAGAACCTGTTGGTTGTGTGCTTGTTGGTGCATCATATATCCTAAAAGGGTTTCATTTGATACATGAAATGAAGCACGACTAGGTCTGGGAGGAGGTTGTGGTGGTGGAGCTTGGGTGGAGGAGGTTGGGGCTACAGAAGCTGAGGGAGAAGCACCGGGGGTGGAGTAGAACACAGGCAAAAACTTTTGAAGTGTGGTCTCATTGATGCAAACACCCTTTCTGGTGACTGGGTAGTGGAAGTCAGAAAAGAGGGATTTGTCAGTGGCAAACTTGAAATAGCCACAAATCAAAGCTGGGTAGGGAGGGTGGGTGCCTTTTGTGTTCTTACTAGTTTCAAAGTAGGTCATATAGTGTAGAATATATCTGGCCCACTTGACACCAATGTTCTCTAACAGGAAATACATAATGACAGTAGTGTTCTCAGCAATGTCCGTTTGGTTTTTCTTTGGATGGACATTACAGTTGATCACTAAAGACAATATGCACTTCCTAAGGTCAAGGGAGGAGGAAGATAGGGTGGACCTCTTCTTATAAGTAACATCAGGTTTCTTCAAGTAACGATGAATATCAGGTAACGTCAATTCATTTTGCTTGTAGAAACCTTCCGAGTCAAGAAGATCGAAATACTCTTCGTAATCCTTGCGCCAAGTGTCATTTTCCTTGTCTCCAGAAAGAAAGACATTTAAGGTGTCCTCGGAGATTTGGAAATGGCGACCCACGATCATCGATGTGAGGATCACTTGAGTATTCGACAGGGGGATAAGAAAGTCGTAGTTCCAACACAAATTTGCATAGAACTCATGAACTGCCTTAGTACTCAGCATAGAGTTGTTAAAGCAATCACGTTTGACGGCTAGGGCAGATAGATGGTGGACAGATAGCAACTTATCTACTTGGTCAATAATCGCTTGACGTCTAGGAGAGGGCTCAATTAAGGTGGAAAAATGAAAAGGGCTTCGAGGAAAAAGTTCCTTGTATCAATTTACAGCCTCTATCAATATAAACGGTGTACCGTCAAAGGGAATCAAGCGATTAGAGGACGAAGAACTAGGTGCATTGCTTGGAGCAGGTCGTTTCCTTCTTTGGGAGGCCATGGATGTGAAATAGATGAAGAAAACGTGTAAACATGCAAAACAAACTATCAAAGCCGAACAGGAACCACGAAGGATCGCTCGGGAAGGTCTACGCTAAGCTACCTAGGTTTGGAAATGGCTGGGAATGGGAGGTTTAGGGCTAGGGTTGGGAGCTTAGGGCTTGAGGATGATGGATCGATCGGCTATTTTGTAGTTGAGAGGGAAAATAGTCAGCTGATCGTAACTTAATGTTGGCTCGCCCACTGATCGATCGAGTTCTGTGAGTGTGAAACTTGACCGAATGGTTCTCTATAGAACAACTCTCGGCTCCTGATCGGTCGAGTTTGTCCTGGGGGAAACTCGACTGAAGGTCAACCTGACCTAAAATAATCATTCTTAATTTCTAGCCATATTCATGCCAATTAAATTCATTTTTCAATTCTATTATGTATAGTTAACATACTTAGGCACATGTAGCTCATCATTGGGTACTATTTTGCGATAAAACATGAAATTTGATAAAAACCCAAAAACAAGCAAAAAACTAAGCATGTTAGCAAGCAAGTTAGGCACATATTAAGCATATATAGGTTGACAAGGTGAGGAATGTCATGAGCAAACATATAGGATAGAGATAACTAGCTACATCACATAGCAACATCATCCAAAGGAATAATGAGCAGTTTAGATTGAATAAAATTAAACTGATCACTAGCTAGAGGTTTAGTGAAAATGTCCGCCAACTAATTTTCTGTGTCCACATGCGTGATATAAATTTCCTTCTTGGCAATGTGATCACGAAGAAAGTGATGGAAAAGCTCTATATGTTTAGCTCTAGTATGCAATATAGGATTATAAGAAAGATTGATTACACTAGTATTATCACAATAGATAGGAGAAGCATCAAAATGTATGTTAAAGTCTTGGAGCATTTGCTTCATCTATAGGACCTGGGCACAACAACTCCTGGTTGCAATGTATTCAGCCTCGGTAGTTGATAATGCAACGGTGCTCTATTTCTTGGAAAACCAAGACACCAAGCATGGCCCTAGAAAGAAGCAAGTGCCACTGGTGCACTTTCTATCAACCAAACAACCTGCATAATTTGCATCACTATATGCCACAGGAGGTCCCTTGACTTAGGATACCATAGTCCAAAATTTTTAGTTTTGTCTAAGTACCTCAAAATCCTCTTAACGGAAATAAGATGCGATTTCCTAGGGCTAGATTGAAAGAGAGCACACAAGCCAACATTAAATATAATATCAGGTCCACAGGTAGTTAAACAAAGTAAACTTCCAATCATACCTCTATAGAGATTCTCATCTACCTTCTCACCTTCTTCATCTCTATCAAGTTTGGCAGTGTTGGACATGGGAGTATCCATCAACTTCATGTTCTCCATCCCAAAGCATTTGAGTAGTTCATGTGTGTACTTGCCTTGGTTGATGAAGTTTCATTCTTTTGTTTGCTTGATTTGAAATCCAAGGAAGAAGGCCAACTCACCCATCATTCTCATCTCGAACTCACTCTGCATGAGAGAACTAAACTCCTTGCAAAGATCAAGATCAATCCCGCCAAATGATATCATCAACATAAATTTGAATAATAAGAAAATTGTTAGAAGTGTGCTTTAGAAACAAGGTAGAATCAACTTTGCTCATGACATACCCATTATCTAACAAAAATTTCTTTAATATCTCAAACCAAGCTCGAGGTTCTTGTTTGAGTCCATAGAGAGCTTTTTGCAACAAATAAACATGATTGGGTATCTTGTTATTTTCAAAGCCTAGAGGTTGAGAAAAAAATACTTCCTCCTCGATTGTACCATTCAAAAATGCACTTTTAACATCCATTTGATATAACAAGAAATTTTTGTAACTAGCAAAGGCAAGTAGCATTCTAATAGATTCATGTCTAACAACAACAACATAATTTTCATCAAAGTCAATACCTTCCTGTTGGTTGTAACCTTGTGCTAATAACCTTGCTTAGTTCCTTACCACTTTTCCTTGCTCATCTAGCTTGTTGCGGTAGACCCACTTGGTGCCAATGATCTTTCTATCACTTGGTCTTGGCACTAGAGTCCACACTCGATTCTTCTCAAATTGCTCTAGCTCTTCTTTCATGGCAAGGATCCACTCATCATCACCAAGGGCTTCTTTGATGTTCTTTGGCTCTAGTTGTGAGATGAAGGCACTGTCTGCTTGTTCTTTGTTGTATGCATCTCGTGTCTTCACTCTCTCGAATGGGTTGCCAATTATTAGCTCTGTGGGATGGTTCCTTGCAAAGTGGGGAGTAGGATCCTTCTTTTCTTCTTCATCTGCTTCTATCAACTGCTTACCTTTGTTGTCGATGTTGAGGTCTTTCAAGATAGGAATTAAGTCATCTGCAACATCATTATCAACAAAATGCTTGCCAACAGTAGGGTTAGTTTCAATAAACTTAACATTAATAGATTCTTCAATTTTAGACAATCCAATGTTGAAGACTCTATAAGCCCTGCTTGTAGCGCTATACCCTAGGAAGAAAGCCTTATAAGATTTTGGATCAAACTTGTCAAGAGAATCCTTCATGTTCAAAACAAAACAAGGACATCTGAAAACATAAAAGAAATCAATGGATGGCTTTCTACCACACCAAATCTCATAGGGGGTTTTCTTAAAAGAAGGATGTGTAAAAACTTGATTCTGCACAAAACAGGAAGTAATAACGGCTTCGGCCCAAAACTTCTTAGGAACGCCATATTCAAGAAGCATTATCCTCGCCATCTCTTGAAGCGACATGTTCTTCCTCTCTACTACCCCATTTTGTTGAGGCATACGAGGAGAAGAGAAATTGTGCGAGTAACCAGATTTTTTCACAAAAATGTTCAAAAAGATCATTTTCAAATTCTCCCCCATGGTCACTGCAGATAGAAACAATCCGGCAAGAAGCTTCATTTTCAACCCCTTTGTAAAATCTTGAGAAAACATCAAGAGTATCACTTTTTGAAATGAGAAATAAGGTCCAAGTATATCGAGAAAAATCATCAACAATAACAAGACAATACTTGGAACCGCGAAGCATTTGCATTCTCATTGGTCCGAATAGATCAATATGAAGAAGCTCAAGAACTCTTTTGGTACCCATGAATCATTTGGATTTGAAGGAGGATTTTTCTTGTTTCCCTTGTGTACAAGGTTGGAATTCCTCATCCTTTTCAAATTTCAATTTGGGAAGTCCTCGAACCAAATCCTTTTTTCTCAACTTCTTCATTTGATGCATATTCACATGAACCAAATGATGATGCCAAAGACAAATATCATTTTTATCTACTACCAAGCATATATCAAGAACGGGCTTAAGAGCATCAAGAACAGTAACATAAAGATTACCATTTCTAGTTCCCTTATATATGACATTGTAAGAGAGGGAATCTAGAAGCAAACATTCTAAGGATGTAAACAACACAAGATATCCATTATCACATAGTTGCCTTACACTAATCAAATTGTGATGTAGGCCATCAACAAGCAAAACATTCTTAATACATAGATCATTGCCTACATCACCCTCACCTATGACCTTACCCTTCTTGTTGTCCCCAAAGATTACCGATCCTCTTTTCTTTTTCACAAACTTGTTGAAATGGCTGATTTCTCCAGCCATGTGCTTAGAGCAGCCACTATCAATAATCCATATCTTTTAACCTACAAGAAAGAAGGATGTCAGAACCCAACTCAAACTTTGGGATCTAAGGTTAGCTTAGGGACCCATTTCATCTTTGGGTTGGTCCCCTTGGGCTTGCAAGTACAATAAGTAGAGTAATGGTCATCACATTTATAATGAACACAAACCATAAGGTTCTTAGAGCTGGAAGTCTCTCCATGGAAAATAGGAGGTTCCACACTATTCTTCTTACCCTTGTTCTTGCTCTTTTTCTTACCTTTGGGAGCAGTATCATCATATCCCAAACCTCTAGTACCAATTTGTTTGGTAGAGTGTTCTAAGACATCATTGAGGTATTTATTTCCCGGGAGAAACTTTTGCAAAGAAGATCTTAACTTGGCATTATCATCACTAAGGTTAATGATAGTAGTAGAAAGACTAGCAATATCATCTCTAGCATGCAATATGTCAGCCTCTAAATAGAGGGCTTTAGTATGAAAGGAATCTTGTTCTAACACTATGCTAGAAACTTCATTACTTTGCAAAATAGGTCTAGAAGATAAATCATTAACTTGAGCAAGTAACCTGGCATTTTCAGATTTAAGCAAAAAAATTTCTCTTTGATAAGCATAACTTTATTCGTCCTAGCATCATCAATGAGTTTGAGTTTTACATTTTCAGTTTTAAGAACATCAAGCTCATCTAGGAACTTTTGGTTTTCTATCCTAAGATTTTCAATATTTTTAAGATATACACCCTTCTCAACCACTACTCCATTATGTTGAAACTCAAGGTCAAGAAATTGCCCTTGCAAAGAATCTATGCTATCAAGAGCAATTTTTCATTTTTATCATGAATCTCAATTTTAGCATAAAAATCATCAACTATCTTGCCTAACCTTTTCCTTTTAGATTTGCATTTAGTAAAGGATGATTAGCATTCATTAAACATATCAATGAGAGTTTCCTTAGATAGCTCATGCAAATTGACTTCACTTACCTCACTTACCTCACATACATCTTCACTTGTAGAGGCCATGAGTGCAAGGTGGCATTCTCCATCTTCAGAGCTTGAAGAGCTTGAGGAAGACTCCTCCCAAGCTGCATGAGTTGCATCTTTGGATCTTCTTTCTTTCTTTTCTTTCCTCTTATACTTTCCTTCTTTCTTGTACTCCATGTCTTTCTTGTGGCTACTCTTATGATGACTCTTCTTGGCGTTTGAGCAGTCACTCTTGAAATGCCCTTTTTGGCCACACTCATAGCATCTCAGAGTTGATGAAGAAGGCTTCCCCTTATAGTGCTTATCCTTGGAGTAATTTGCTTCATGCTCATTTGGGCCTTTGTCTTCACTTGAGGAGGGGGTAGAAGACTTTAGAGCAAGTTGTTGTTGCCACATCATCTCTTCTATTTGTGCTTTGAAGGTTGTGTCCTTTATCTTCTTGGACTCCTTCTCTTCTCTTTTCTCTTCCTCTTCTTGCTTATCAAGCCTAGGTTCATGGGCTTGAAGGTCACCAACCAGCTCCTCGGTTGACAACTCACTTAGCTTGTACACCTCTTCAATGGATGTAACCTTGGGTTCCCATCTCTTAGGAAGAGATCTCAAGATCTTGGAGTTGATAGTGCTTTTGTCTAACACACTCCCAAGGGCTACCAATCCATTGATGATCACATTGAGCCTAGTGTACATATCAGCCACTCTCTCATTCTTACCCATCTTGAAGTTCTCAAGTATCCCACCAAACATGTAGATCTTGGCTTCCTTTACTTGCTCCGTACCTTCATAGGTGACACATAATTTGTTCCAAATTTCATGTGCGGTGTCCCAAGAAGATATTTGATTGAGCTCAGATGGAGTGAGGGCTGCGTAGATGATGCTCACTTCTCTTGCATTGAGTTGGGCTTGCTTCATTTGAGCTTTAGTCCAAGTGGAGATCTCCCCCTTTGGTTCTTCATACTTGAAGTGCACCACCTTCTACATCCTGTAGCTCACACCTTGAAGGTAGAACTGCATTCTTCTCTTCCAATATAGGAAGTTGGTGTCGTCAAAGACCGGAGGTCGCATGGAGAAGTTCCCATCTAGGTTGAGGGATACAAGTGTCAAATCACCCATCTTCTCCTACTTGTTGAAGTAGCTTGGAGAAGACCTGCTCTGATACCACTTGTTGGATCAATGGGCTCTAGAGGGGGGGGGGGGGTAAATAGAGCTTCACAATTCTCACAAGACAAATTAGACCACCAAATTATATAAAGTGTAAAAGCTTTAACAAGCAGAAATTTGATGTATTAATTTAACATGCATAGAAAGGATGAAACACAAGGAAAAGCAGGCACTTGGATAGGTGGTTTAGAGTGGTTCCATGTCCTAAACTTAGGAGCAATGTCAGTCCACTACCAAGAGTGGGTTAGTCTCTAGAATTTGCAATCTTGGTATTCTTATATTCCACAATAAGATTACAAGACACAACAACCACACACCCAAGGGCTTAGTACTCAAGCAAAGATCTTCAACTTATAGAAGGAGCTTACCCACTTGAACCATGGAGTCTTCAGCCATCAACATGGACTTAACCACTCCTTACTTCAAGTCTTCTACCTTCAAGGGATTACCTATCATCCATGAGTGTCACCTTGACGATCTCCTTCACTTGGAGATCTTGAGCACCTATCTCCTTCACCTGGATATCTGGAGCACCTTGCTTTCTTCAACCTTGAAGAACAACACCTCCTTCTCCTTCACTTGGAGAGGATCTTCAAACTTTATCTTCAATGGGAATTGAGGTAGGAAGATGGAGGAGGAGAGTTTTACATCAATACAGGGAGTAGCTCTCTTACACAGGAACCTATGTCACTCAGACTCACAAATTTGACTTGAAGGTAGAGAGAGAAAGGGGCTCAAAGGGTTAGAACACTCTCAACTATGTTAGAACCAAGTTTGCAATGAATGAGAAGCCCTTGGAATGAATTCCAAGAGGTCCTATTTATAGTTGAGGGTGCCCCTTTAAGCTGTGTCCAATGTGGGACACTTAGATACAAAAATAGCTATTTTTTGCTCAAAGCAACGACTCTATTTTTGCTCAAAACACACACCAACGGTCACATCACTTTTTCTGCAAAATTCCGTACAGTGCAATTGGTCGATTTACAATAAAGTTAACTTGATCAATCAAGTAAAAGATAAAACTGATATTCAAACTGTCGGTCAAGTTTGTCTTGGGGAAACTCGACCAATCACTGAAGATCGTTTTAGTCAGGCACTCGATCTGTGAAAACACAACTCGACCGATGCTATCTCCAGAAAACTGACCAAGATGGATCAGATGAGTTTGTCCTAGGGAAAGCTCGACCGATCGACAACCTGTTGTCAATCTTTGGAAAATGCATATAAACTGATTTAACTTTGGCATTTTATGTCACAATTATTTTTCTTATTTAAGTTACAAGTCAATTCATCATTACAAGTGATTACAAAAATGTTCTAAGGTCATTTACATAGATTTCCACAAATACACACTTGTATATCTTTGACTTGAACTTGAGCCATTCTAGGGCTTTTGATTTTGGATCCTTTTCATGTAACTAATACCTAAAATCAATCTTTAGTACACATATTAGATACATATGAGTGGAATGGTTAAATCATTATCAAAACATGGACAATGTATAACCTCAAGGTCAAAAGTAGGCACCCTCTTTTACCTTGGGATAGAAACTTCATGTCAAAACATAGAAGGAATGATGCTCTAAGATAGAGAAAAGAAATGAGAGAAAGAGTTTTCGAATTGGGAGTTGGGAAGGGGTAGATATGGCTATATAAAGGAAGAGGTCAAGTATGAGGTGTCTATGAGACTTTCCATGTTCATGTATAAGGGTGTCCATGGACATACAAGTGTTTATGGATAAGGAAGAATTCAAGCACAAGGTGTCAAATTAATTTCCATGTGTCCAATGCTAAGGGTGCCTATGGACATGCAAACCTTTATGGATAAGGAAGAAGTCAAGCATGAGGTGTCCATGGAGCTTTCCATGTGTCCTTAGCCTAGGGATTTCATGGCCATGCAAGTGGACAACTCATAAAGTCTTATTGAATATCAAATTTAAGTTTATGTACACTTATAGGCCATCCCAATCGACCTCCATACAAAGAGATAACCCCATTGGTTGATAGCTTCTAAAGATAAGCTCACGTATAAAGAGAGTAATCCCTAAAATGCCCTTGGAAAGAAACACCTTCAAACCAAGGTGCAACTAGGTGCCCCATGGTTCAAAAACTCTAGAATTATAAGGTAATATATAAGGATTATAATTCATGTGACAAGTTGTAAAGGAAACCTCCCAATTGGGTAAATTGCAGAAAAGTCCAAAATGTACCTAAAATTGCATAACTTGCACAAACGACATCCAAATAGGACCAAACTTCATCCACAAGTTATATTTGATGTGTTGAATAAAAATTTGATATTATTTCCATATTTTGAAGTTATATAATCACATTATTCATTACTTATGCCTTTTACTCATTTTCTCTCTCTTAAACTTATCCTAATATTTCAAAGTTGTCCAAATTTGATGAAATTTGACATGTAGGCTAATTTTGATATGTAGATTTCAAATTTGAAGTTTGTTTCCACTTTTAAGACTTCTTTTAATGAGATATGTCTTATGGCCCATTAATGGCCTGTTATCTAAATTATTCATCCAATTATGTTCCTTACCACCAAAATGAGTTATGTGGCATATTTTATGTATCCATTATTAACTTAAGACTAATGTGAAAATATTAATCTACATTAGGGTGATAAACTCATGTATTATCTCATTAGGGTTATACTAAACATCTATTTAGGTCTAACCTTCAACCTTGTTTGGCTGAGTCCAAACTGTCAACTTCCAGGGTAGGGTCCGAGATCTAGTATGTTACAATGATGTTATTACTTGCCATGGTTTCTTTTCTAGCATGATGGTTTTATTAGACTATTTAGCTATAGTAGTGGTACTTATGTACAACCACCCATAGATAGGGCATGTATTAATTTGCCTTGGGGAATGTCTTATTCTCCCCATGGGCAATGTGTTATTTCTCCCCTATAAAATTAGTATAGGTGACTGGGAATGTATTAGTTCTGCCTCAACCCTACTTAGTTAAAGTAGTCAATATTAATCATGCATGCAATTATTTTGTTATATTTTTGTTATGGCAAGTATCTATTTGATTATGCCTCATTCTCTTGCCCTTCTCATCTTATGATGATTCAATATCTTTATGTTTCATATTATTTACTTATCTCTTATACTTTTTCATAATGTTGACACATACCTTGTTTCCTTTCCCTTTTGTTGGGTGCTCTCCCAACCACCAAGGTTAGGACAAGCTGTTGAGTTGAATCAGGAGAACATAGCTTTGGGCACAGACCTAGCACTTGGAGATGTTTCTCTGGAGATAAGATTTGAAGTATTTTAGACTTCCCTCTATCTAGATCCTTTTTGTTGTATCTTGTTGTAAACCCTAATGGGAGATTTTGATGTACTTGTGTAATCTTTTATGAAAGTTGAATATAGTCAGTTATTTTTATTCCGCTGCTACACTTTGGTCTTTTGCATACCATTTTAATAAATTTGGAAAATTTATACTTATTCCAACATACCTTTTGAGTGTGTTTGAAATGGATGTTAATTCTTCAAAAAAATTTTAGTAAGGGAGTGATACCATGTTGTAAGGAGGCAGGATCACCCCCTTACTAAAATAAAAATTTGAAGAATTAACATCCATTCCAAACACACTCAAAGGTATGCTGGAATAGGTATAACATTTTTAAATTTCAATAAATGGGATTCAAAATAACTAAAGAATAGCAGCGGAATAAAATTGTTGACTATATTCAATTTATCACAAGGTTATTACCAAAGTACATCATAATATCCCATAAGGGTTTATATGTATGATACAACATAAGGATCAAAGTAGAGGGAAATTGAAACTATAACTACTTTATCTCCAAGCTTTAACTCCTTAAGCTAGTCCAAAACTTCATGACTTATCATCCAAGTCCTTAACCTAGGTTGGAAGCATACCCCAGCAAAAAGAGAGAATAGATGACATCAACAAAGGCTGGTATGTGCATACTAAATAGGAAATTGAGCAATATATGGAATAAAGGACATCAAATATAAAAGGCTTCCCATAGAAAGGATAAGTACCACCCAAATGGGTATCAAGAGAAAAGGAATTGAAATCATATGATAACAAAAGAATACTTGCCATTAATAGAACATAAAGTTTGTGTCACACACACATGTAAAGAATTAGAGCACACACCCCATATCATCAACTTGCTTGCATGTGAGATAAACATAGCCCTAGAACAATATAAACACAAAGGCAGGCAAGTCTCATAAACTTGAAACCTAATAGAGAAAGGAATACTGCCAATCTCCCAAATATATAAAACATGGACCAAGAATCACACATTTTTCCCTGGGTATGAGGTTCCTTTCCATCCTAAAAGAATAGGAAATATCACATCTACTCGGCTAGAAATAACACATCTACCATAAAAACCAATGCAATTACACTATGCTAGTTCTACTCAATCACATAGCATGTTAAATGTAGAGCCAAGTAGAAAGTATAGTCAGAATATCTAAACTAGTCACCACATAAGTGACCAAAATATACATCCACCTCATAAGTGGGAAAAAGACATCACATGTAATCTTTTAGAGTTCCATCATGAAAAAAGCATAAGAGAAGAGTTCAAAAGAATATCCATGATCACATGATCAATATCAAATAAGGTAGTTCACATGAACCATGATTTTAAAAAGAAACAACATTGTGTATAGGCTAATATCCATAGGACAAAGTGAATGAATAAGCATAGGTGAATTGCTCAACATAGAAGAATAGGGGATACATCATACCTCAACTTCAGAGTCTAAATAGTCCAAAGTTAGTCCTAGATCCAAGCCTAGGCCTCCAAAGAACCTCTAGGGAAGGCAAACATGTCCATTAAGTAAGTTTCCCAAGCTTAGAGAGGGTGGTTTCTCCAACAAAGCTCATATATCAAGCAAGAAGCACCTTCTCCACTTTAGAGGTGAAAAACCCTAACAAAAGAACATGGAGATGGGGTGTTTAAGGGCTCTAGGTGGGTTTCACCATGGAAGACCAGGATTACGACCTAGAGTAAGGTGGAAGGAAGAATAACAACATGAAAATAGGGAAGGAAAGGAGGATACTTACTAGTTTTGGTCAAAATCACCAAGGAAGAGCTTAAGAAATGCTAAATAGAGAAATTTGGAACCCTAGGAGCCTTCTTCACCAAGGTAGGCACCTCCTTTAACCTTGGGATAACAACTTCATGGAAAAACAAAGTTGGAATGATGCTCTAATCTAGAGGGAATAAAGGAGAGAAAGAGTTTTCAAATTGGGAGTTGGAAAGGGGTAGATATGGGTATATAAAGAAAGAGGTCAAGTATGAGGTGTCTATGAGACTTTCCATGTGTCATTTATAATGGTGTCCATGGACATGCAAGCATCTATGGATAAGGAAGAAGTCAAGCATGAGGTTTCAAGTTACTTTCCATGTATCCAATGCTAAGGGTGCCTATGGACATGCAAACCTTTATGGATAAGGAAGAAGTCAAGCATGAGGTGTCCATGGAGCTTTCCATGTGTCCTTAGCCTAGGGATTTCATGGTCATGCAAGAGGACAGCTCATAGAGGATTCTTGAATATCAAATTTCGGTTTATGGAAACTAATAGGCCATCCCAACCGACCTCCAATCAAAGAAATAACCCCATTGGTTGAGAGCTTCTAAATATAAGCTCATTTATAAAGAGGGTAATCTCTAAAATGCCCTTGGAAAGTAAGACCTTCAAACCAAGGTGTAACTAGGTGCCCCATGGTTCAGAAACTCGAGAATGGTAATGGAATATATAAGGATTATAATGCATGTGACAATTTGCAAAGAAACTTCCCAATTGGGTAAATTGTAGAAAAGTCCAGAATGTACCTAAATTTGCATAACTTGCACAAACAACATCCAAATTGGACCAAACTTCATACATAAGTTAACTTTTTATGTGTTGAATACAAATTTGTCATTATTTTCATCTTTTGAAGTTATATAATCACATTATTCATTACTTATTCATTTTACTCATTTTCTCTCTCCTAAACTTATCCTAATATTTCAAGGTGGTCCAAATTAGATGAAATTTGACATGTAGAATAATTTTGATATGTAGATTTGGAATTTAAAGTTTGTTTCCTCTTTTGAGACTTCTTTTTATGAGATATGTCATATGACCCATTAAGAATCCATTATCTGAATTATTCATCCAATTAAGTTTCTTATCTTCATATTGCCACCAAAATTATTTATGTGGCATATTTTATGTATCCATTATAAACTTAAGATTAATGTTAGAACATTAGGTTACATTAAGGTTCTCTATACATAAATTAGCTCATTGGGTTTATACTAAACATATATTTAGGTCTAACCATCAACCTTGTTTAGCTAAGTCCAAAATGTCAACTTCCAGGGTAAGGTACGAGATCTAGTATGTTACAATAGTCATAAGTGGAGTGGGGACATGTTTCATCAGAGGATAGGGCCTTGTAGAAAATTTGTTAGAGGGTCAAATGTAGGTCACAAATCAGAGGTAGATATTGCATGATCATCATTTGGTAGAGTCTACCTAACCATAGGTTTGTTTTGTAGAGCATTTGTTGGTTGGTTGCTTTGTCAATGTTTTGTAGGGTTTTCATTAGAGATCTATGTCTTCTTTGTCATTGAAGGGTGAGGTTGGGCATCATTGTACATATTGTATGTCTAGAGAAAGAATTTCATTAGAAGTTGAATGAAGGAGAAAATGGTTTGACAACCTCCTTGTGAGATTTTTTGTCAGAGGGTCAACCATCGGGGATTGATGCCAGGTGGGCATTAGTGCATGAAGTAGGGTCAGGCATTGATGGTCAAACTTGCCTCGTCATCGGAAGTTGATCAATGTGAAATATGAATGATGGGGATGATGATAATTTTATCCTGAGACAAGAACATGGGGGTTGTTTTTGTGAGGGTGAGGTCCTACACCGATGAAGCAATTGGTCAATGGAGATGTCAACCGACATAGGGACTAATCAATGAAAATCTTAGTCCATCCTTCAAAAAAATTTGGTATGTGATGTACATAATGTAAGGCTCAAGCCTTCCATGGAAGAAAAGAATTGGATCAAAACCCTACAAATTAGCATGGAACAAAAAAACCTAAATGTAAGGTATTTCTAAAGTAAAATGATCGAATTAAATGCAAAACTAAGCTAAAAACACAAGAAAAACTGGATGAATATGCATTCATCACAACCCATTCACCACCTTGGTTTTGTACACCATCTACCATTCAATATGTCATGTCATAAAATCATCTTCCCTTCAATTCCACTAATTCTTCCTTAGAAGACCCATCAATCTCCTCACTGATAGACCCGTCAAACTCCTCATTAATGATCCATCAACCCTCTAAGTCAGAACCATTCTACCTCCTCATCTCTGACACATTGACCTCCTTACCATAAGACCCACAAACAACTTACAAGAAAACCATCAACCCTTTAGGCCAGGTTCCATCAACCCTAGTGTGGGTGTAAGGTCGTCGACCTATAGTGTCATCTCAACCCTAAGCATGGTGCTAGTCCATCTTCGAAGAGTGAGCCATCAACCTCATCATCATGTGATCCATTGACCTCACTTCGTAAAAACCATAAAACCCTAGGGGATGAGGGTGATTACACCATCAACCATCACTAGGGCAAGGACATTGACCCCCACTCAACTACCTCCAAAGTCTAGGCTGGGTTAAATGCAAGAATACAAGGGTGAAACATCATACTACCAAGGTCTGAAATCATTATATTCTCATCAAATAAAACACAAATATACACATAATAAAACACAATATTATATTTTTATATGATTTCATTTAAGTCCTCACTAATCCATTAAATCATTAAATTCAAGAAAAAAAGGTGTAATTAGGTTAGTTTTGGATTATCACATAATCTACTGATTCAAGTTCATAATTATGCATTCACTTATGATAAACAAGCAAGACTTTGGAATAAGATAGATATGGGTTATTATAGTTTGCATCCTACCACCTTTTGTAGGATCATATTGCACTGACTATGAGAAGAATATTTGATTTGTTCCAGAATATCCTACATCCAACCGATTGTTTACTAGGTAATAGTATAATTTCTATAGTTTCTACCAGGAAATCAAGTGGTGAGTGAAGTGAGAACATGATTCCCAAAAAATCTAATTTATATGTATACAAGGGTTAGGATTGGGTGAAGGGGAAGACAAGTTGCAATAGTTCATGGAAAAGAAACTCATGTCTTCTATTAAAAATCTTGTAGGGTTTAACGATCTGGTTTAGTTTGCTTTAAAGTTTTCATTCAGTATAGCCCAATATTTGATATGTCACTAACTGGGAAGGAGAGTAAATTCCATTTTATTAAATGTTTAGATATTTCTTGTTCAGTTGTAGAATCATATAGTCTCTTCCCTAGTTGTTAGGTATTGCAACACATATCTCTTATTATGGCATCTTGATATTCAAGTTATTAGAACTAAACTCTAAGTGATAAGGACATATTGTGATCATAGAACCATAAAATGTTGCAAATTAACCGCAACCACATCAAACAAAACCAAAATCTAAAACATTGTACTTGACATATAACTTGTTAGTACCAAGATATATTTGCAATCCCAATGCATTAAAGATCAATAGAGAGGAAGAAACCCAAAGTAGAAATGACACACATAGAAAATAGGGCAAAGAGAAACAAGTAGGATAATTGATATATAGGTGATGATACCATTCCTTTCAGTAATTATTGTTTGACACTTTTTGTACGTAGTATATCTGAAATAGAAATGAATATTTTATCTATATATGTAATGACCATATAGTTACAACCTACATCATGTTGTTAAGATATTCCATGTATATAAACATCCCATCAATTTAAACAAAGATCTACAAATGAGATGTAGATCATATACAAACATCACATCAGTTAAAACAAAGAGCTAGAATGAAAATAATTAGCAAGATCAAGACGCTTCTTGGAACTGAGTGTTATACACATGAAACTAGACTCTGCTCATACAAACAACAAACCATGTTCTACTAACTCTAGATACATGGACAATATTCAACAATTTATGAGTTTTTGTGTTATCTCCTAAAACATCATGACAGAACTTATATGAAGATTGTTCCAAGTGTTTACATATCATACAAACTTAAAGCATGTATATACTAAGAAAGAATTGAATATAAAATTACAAAGGTGGCTTGATTAGAGACTTTGATTGCATAATAAACTACCACACAGGAAAAAATAATGTCATAGATGATGTACTAAATCTAAAGTCAATTTATACACCAACAATGAAGTTGTATCACCTTACATGTAGAAGAAGAGATATGTCGTCGAACTGGAGTTTGGTTGTAGAACAAGAATGACCCCTAAACCAACTACAAGTAAAACATACACTGGGAAATCATATATTGCAACAATTGTGTGTAGACCTTGAGTTTAAAAAGATCAAGCCAAATATGCAAGAAGAAAAAAAGAGAAGGATTCCACTACTCTGAAATCAATCTTCACCATTTTATAGGAAGATTACATGTACAAACTAAGAAAATCTGATACATACGTTTTTAGACTAAGTACATTTAAAATTGTATGCAATTTATTAAGTGAGTAATTTTATGTATTAGAACATGAAAGAGATCTAATAGTGATAAGGTATGGAGGAGGACATAGTTGGGTATGTATATAGATGGAATATGGTAATAAGTGAAAGCACAAATAGTAGAGACCAACTAGAACACTATAACCCTTACCTATTTCTTAGTGGAACTAGGATCATATGCCCATGTATTTTTAAACTAGTCTTCCTCACACATTAAGTGCACATGATTCTATTTGTCTTGTGATCGACAAGATGAGGAAGTCATCAAATCTGGTACCTATAAAGATGATTGCTGCTATAATACAGTTGGCACATATATATGTGAATGCAATTGTTATACATTATCATGTCCCATTTCTTTATGATGTTATATTTTCTATTGTATTTAATTATGGACCCTTTCTCATCCACATTATGCTATACACTTCATGATGATATGGGCATCAAGATGTAGTCCAATACATCATTCTACCCATAGAAATATGGGCAGTATGAATGATTATCATAGACACTAGGGGTATGCTTAGAGCATGTGTGCTGCAATTTTGTAGGGATATCCACCTAAGCTTGATCAAATTCACATATAATGACATTTACCAATAAAGTTTGGAAAAGATTCATGATGAGGATTTTATAGTAGAGGTATAGATCACCATATTGTTAGTATGAGAGAAGAGATAAGCAATTACCAGGTCATGCTATTCTATAATGTACCATTGAGAAGATTCTAGTGATAAAATAACAATTAACAACATTATTATTGATGAGAGTCATAGAATTTTATACTTTGAAGATAGTGCACATGTGTTCTTGAAAGTGTCACCTTAGAAGGGAGTGATCACATTTAGAAATAATTATATGTTTACCCTTGGATATGGGAGATCTTACTAATAAAAGAAAGAGTAACAAAAGTGGCACATTGATCATAAATACCACTAGAGTTTTACCATTTAGGATGGGCACAATAGTGATCTAGGTTGATCCAACCAATATACCAAAATGCCTAACCCAACCCAATAGAAATAATTGGTGCTTCGATCTTGAATTGTAAATCTATTTTTCTATACAGTTAGGGCATAGGTTAAGTGGGACTCATAACCAGGGACCTTGAAACTTGGCCCACGTTAATGAATAAATTATTCATGTATATATGTAAATGTGTGTATATGCATATATAGCTATGTGCGCATCTGTATATTATGTTTCTTCAATACAATGTCATATAAGTATGTGTTGGATCAATAATAGGCTCTAGAGGGGGTGAATAGAGATAAAATCATTAAAAAAAATCATTAGACCTTCAAGATATTTCCCAAAGATAATATTTGCATATATGAAATCTAAGTTCAACTAAGATTCATACCTAGGGGGAGTGAGAATGAACAAGAACCAAATAACACACATTATTGATAGTGGTTTCAACCTCCAAAATTTTACAAGATGTAAATCCAATACCTAGAGGGGTCAATCTCTAGGATTTTCAACCATGCCTCATTCATTATATTACGTTATAGGAGTTATAGCATCAAGGTCAAGGTCTAAACTAGCAATCCTTTTCACATCAAGGATCCAAAAATCATTACAACAGACTTATCTATCCATGACCAAGAGTTTACTACATTACCAAGTACTTGCCTACTCTTGTAATGAGTTTTTGGCCTCTCCAATGACTTACCCACTCTTGCAACTAATCTTTGGCCTTCAAGGTCTTACCCACTCTTGTCTTGGATCTTCATTCTTTGACTTCACCTTCAACAAGGAGAAGCTTTTCACCAAGGGACTCCTTCCCGTATTCTTCTGTTTCACTTCCCTTAGCCAAGAGAAACAATATTCATCTTCATGATATAAAGATAGATTGGGAGGAAAAGGAAGTGAGAGAATCACAAGATATACATATAGGATTATCTATCTTACAAATACTCTATCTACTCTAATGGATGTAGTGAGTGGTTAAGACATGAGAGTAGATGGAGGTTATTGAAGCAAAAATTTCTCTCAAATACATAATAGGAACCTTCATTGTGCTTGGCTAACCATGGGATGAAGCCCAAGGGGTCCTATTCATCTTTGAGGATGCCTCCTAGCCGTTAGAACTATTTAGGATGAATTCTTCTCATAATTAGGGTGTCCAACGGATCTTTTTTACCCCTCCAATGAATATACTTCACACTAAAAAATGACTACTACAATGCTTCTATCTGAGTTACCTTTAGGGACAACTCAACCAAAAAGGCTTCTACAATATTGTCCTTTGAGTTACTTTTAGGGACAATTCCACTGACAAGGCTGCTACAATACTATTATTGGAGTTAGCTTAAGGGAAAACTAGTCTGATATACCTTTTTTTCTGGGACATTTTCTAGTTGGTCGAGTTGCATTCTAATAAGAAACTCAATTGACACAAGAACTTGGAAACCCCTGTGAGTAGTCTTGTTGGTTGTGTTACCTCAAGGCAAACTCTACTAACTAAGCATGTTTTTTTGCGTGTTCTAAAACCTCCTACATGCATTATAATTCATATTAACTAATTCTATTACAAATATGAGCTTAACTACAAGTCATAAATTGATTTACATCAAAGATCTAAGGAGAAAACTATCTATTTTCAATTTTGATCTTTCTTCACGTATGACTTGATTTAACCAAATTTGGATGTGCAAGTTTATATACTTGGAGTGTGTCTTTCTATTCTAAAATCACTCAAGTAGAAGTATTAGAAACAAATAAGTAGAATGGTTTAGTCATCATCAAAACAAGGGATTAGTTAATTTAGGCCCTGTGTCAACATTCTCCCCCTTTCTAAAGATAACAAACCTTTACATAATGTATACAAAGCTTAGTAAATAAGATAAATAAAATCACAGATTTGGAGAAACCTAGGGGTTTCAATGAAATGAGCACAAAGACCCCCTTAGTTTATGCAAATTTGAGTTCATATACTCCCCCTCAATTTATGTTATTTCTCCTGCATGGTAAGCTTTCATAACATTTATAGAAAGTATGCCTTATCCTTATATATACTCTACATATATGTCTTCCCTTCTTTACATAAGATATGTCTTCTCCCCCTTTGCCATTTCAAAATGTGGGGGTTAAAAGATCTAAAACATAACTTGTTTGAAAAAGGGAGAGCATAAGAGAAAAAATAAAAGGGCTTGTATAAATGTAATCTTCTCTCTCTTGTTCTCAATAATGAAGTCTACCAGGTTTCAGATGATCATCTCACTTTTGTGATAAGAGGAAATTCAACTTTAGACTGGTTTGGGACATGGTTAGGTTAAAAAATCCAAATAATGATTTCTTTTCTTGGATTTGGCAATGCAAAGTCCATAAGAGGGGACTCCTTCATCTTTGGAAACCCAGGCATAACAAGTTGCCCACATCTGATTATTCTAGAAGGAGAGGGATTTAGTTAGCATCTATATGCTTCCTCTACTTGAATGGCTATGAAGATACTAGCCATCTCATGTTCCACTGTGGTTATATTGTTGAAGTCTGGAGTGTTGCTGGTAATTTTGACTCCCAATTTTATCATGCCATATAATTGGGAATGACTCATTCAGGGGTTAGCTAGAAGAGACACGATTAGCAGCTTGATATACTACCATTGTTGGTGTGAAAGAAATCTAAGAGTGCATGAAAATAAGTCTTGACCTACTGATATTATGTGGAATACATTGTGGAGGAATACAAAGTGCTTCATTAGTGCTCTCTAGAGTTCTCTCCTATGTATGAAGTTTCAAAAGTTTTGAACCTTGTCTAAAGGGTGGATTTGGTTTCTCAGTTTCTCATATATCTACAGTCATCGAGCTTGTATTTAGATCTGTTGGATCCTATGAGATTTTGGTTCTTATTTTTATAGAGATTCTACCCCTGCATATAATACTTCTTCATTTCTTTAAGATTCTATTTCTTTTTCTCTCTTTCATTTTTTTCCTGGATGGCTAAGTTGTTGTTGTTGTTTGATGGTCTGGATTCCTTTCTTCTTGTGAAAGCTTGCTTTCCTGCTATTTGAGCTTCAGTGTTTTATCATACCTTTTATCTGGGAATCACTCATTTAGGGTTCAACTAAATAAGAATTTTTAGTATTTTTGCTGGTGTGAAAGTATCCTAAGAGATGTGTTTCCCTCCTGTGTTCTTCTAAAGTCCCAGGAGTGATTTGAACCTTGGTCCAAAGGATGGCTTTCTATTTTTCAGTTCTCATACATTTGTAGATTTTGAGCCTGAGTCTTTTTCTATTGACCTTATGTGATTGTTGGATATTACTTTTATGGAGAGTTTTCCTCTGTATATAATACTTCTTTAGTTCTTCATAGGATATTGATATCTTGATCTTCTTTTTTTCCTAGATGTCTAAGCTGCTAATATTGTTCTGATGGTTTGAATTTTCTACCTCGTGAAAGCTTGCTTCACTATTGTTTGCTTCTTAAGCTTTAGAGTTTCAGAATTCTTCATTCATTCTTTTGATTTGGCTTGATGTATTCTTTATTCATTATATAGATTGTACACCTATGTAGAGCTATGCTCCCTACCTTTTTTCTTTTTATGCATTGTATAGACCTTTTGAGAAAAATACAAAAAAAGTGAAAGGGGTTTTGCTAACAAAAAAAATGTATAAACAAGTTACTAATGAAATATGAAAGTATTGCGTAGTTGTTTGAGCAAGATATTGATGAGAATCACAATATACCAATTTTAACTCAAAATCCATATGTAAAGTGCATACAAACTTAGGGAAAATTTTCACTTATTAGATATGAGCAAGATACTATTACCTTTGTTCTTACAATTTCTTTTCCACTTGATGCCACCCCTTACACATCTCAACTTTCTTATTTTATCTGGATTGAGAAGCCAATTTATGAATCAATAGCTCATGCCAATCCATTTGCAAGTGATATACAAGAAAAAAGATGAGATGGTCCCCAATCATATTTTTAGGGATACAAGGGTTAGTTATGTGACCCAAGTCCTATTTCTTTTTTGTTCTTCCTAAAGGGGCAATATGAAAAATAATGACCAAATTTTATTGCAATGATTTCATGTGCCCTCTTCCTTGGAACAAGAGGATTCTCCATTGTACATTGAAGGTCCTTTTTCTTTTTTTTTCTTTTAGATACTACCAAGTCCAAATACATATCCACCCATTTGTTTAGTAGTATGGTCTATAATTTTATTAAGATTCTTTTTACCATATAAGAATCTTTGCAAAGAGGATATGAAACTATGATTATCATGCATAAGATAACCAATAGTAGAATACAATTGATTAATATCATGTAAAGCATGCAAAAGATCTAAACAAAGATATTTAGTCATTTAAGATTTTTTTTCAATCTTAAGAGTAGAAAAATCACTCTCGTTACTAGTAGAACTAGAACAAGATTCTATGACATTGATTTTTGCAAGATGGGAAGCATTTTATTTTTCAAGCATAGTTATCTTAGAAATATAAAAACTATTTTAGATTCTAATCCTTGCAAAATGATGTCTTTTTCCTCATTTTCACTTCTAAGAACATCAATATCAAGAATCATGGAATTCACAATTTTAGCATGCCCTTCATTAGAACTAGAAACAAAAGGTTGAGCCTATAGAAATATAATATTATTAAGCAAGCTAGAATTTTCAAGTTTAAGTGAATCCACTTCTATAATATAAGCATTATTTTCTATCCCAACACCATTGAATTTCAATTCAAGTTCTAGATAAACGTTTTTGAGATTGTTAACATCATCTTGCAAGCAAATATTGACATGTTCAAGTTCATTTTTTTGTTCATGCAAGTTATTACAATCTTAGCAAGCTTTTTCATTTTATGCTTAGCAGACATAAGAAATGCACAAGTAGCATGAATAATGGAAATTAAGGATTCTTTGTCTAAATGATTTACATTTACCTCATTTGAAAACTTCATTTGAGTGCATTTCTCCTTCATCTTGTACTTTTCTTCCCTTCTCTTGTGATGATGGGCCTTTTCGCCTTATAGGGGATCATCCTTGAAGTGACCCTTCTTGCAACATTTAATGCACTGGAAGGAAGAAGAAGACTTGTCTTTGTAGGATATACAAGTGGACTCCATGGCATATTCATCAACTTGAGAGGATTTTTAGCATGATAAAGCATGGTAGGCAATCACCTTCTCCTTCTTCTTTTGATTGTTTTATTCAAGCTCCTCTTCTTCTAGTTGGTTGAGTCTAACTTCATGGGATTGAAGGTTTCATATGAGTTCTTTAATATGAATCTCATAGAGGGACTTTGTTCTTCTCCAATGAGTTCTTCAATAGCAATGTCATAGATGGACTTTGTTTCTTCTATGGTATACGGTTTGGTTTGTCGGGGGTGAGGAAGCGTACGGAGAGTTTTTGAGTTCACATTTCCTTGATACATGACATGACCTAGGACAGAAAGAGAATTTACAATGGTGTTGAGCCTTGAGAACTATTCAGCCACACTCTCATCCTTTTCCATCTTAAGTCCTTCAAAAAGTTTATTGAGAATATAGACTATACTTTCCTTCACTTGGACCGTCTCCACATAAATGAACCATAGCATTCTCCATATATATAGGCAATGTCACAAGAAGAAATCTAGTTGAACTCAGTGGGGAAAAGAGTAGCATAGAGGATGTTGACAACTTTGGCATTCATTCTTCAAAGTATCGTGAACTCATTCTTCTAGCGTTGCCTCCGAATGCTTGTATGTAAGATCCACAATTCTCCATAGCCCAAGACTTGATCCTTGAATGTGATATTGCATTCTTCTCTTCAAATAGAGAAATGCACCCATCAAAGATTGGAATGTTGAAGTGGCATTTCCCTCCTTGATTATCACCCATCTTCTCTTACTTGTGAAGCTATTGCTTGGATAAGACCTTGCTCTGATACAAATTGTTGGATCTATAATGGGATCTAGAAGGGGAATAAATAGAGATAAAACCACTTAAACAAAATCATTAAACTTTCAATTTATATCCAAGATAATATTTCGTATATCAAATTTGAGTGTGACTAAACAAGTTTATCAAGGGAGAGAGAGAGATTGACCAAGCACCAAATAACACAAGTTATTTATAGTGGTTACAACCTAAAAACTAGGAGATGTAAATTCACTACCTAGAGGGGTCAATATTTAATATTTTCAAGCATGTCACACTCCTTATATTCTATTATAAGAGTTATAACATAAGACCATCATTTTTTAGGTCAAGGGATAAACCAACATTCCTTTTCGGATCAAGGAGCCAATAACCATACAAAGGACTTGCCTATCCATAACCAAGAGTCTATTACCTTACCAAGGACTTACCTACCCTTGCAACAAGTCTTTGGTCTTCTCCAAGGACTTACACACTCCTACAACAAGTCTTTGGCCTTCTTTAAGGACTTACCTGTTGGTATGTATGCCCTGAGAGCCAATCATGGGATGATTGGTGGGATACATTAAGATTGATTTGATAAACATCAATGGAAAGCTTCCAATTCTTTCTGGTTCAGTCATATGAGATAATGATAGAATAGATTGAATGTCTAGAGAATGACAATACTCAATGATGTATGCTTTCAGGTTGAGGACCTGAATGATGAGATCATAGAGATGCTAAGAGTTTGTACATTCTTGTTATGTCCCTAGTCAGGTGTCATTGTGGAAGGTAGATAGACAGCAATGACACACAAGACTAGATTGTGGTGTTGGTTGATGACAGAATCTCGTTAGTCATGATATGGAGATATCAAACCAAACACATAGGTACTTGTTAGAGAACAAGTGTACCGGACAGACCCACCGTGAGTTTGACACATGGAACCATGACATGGTAGTCACAGTCAGTTCTCACAGTGATGGTGGTGAGTGTGATTCTTTGACCTAAAATCACTACACTCAACACATGTCATTGGGTACAATTTGACATCATCAATCGTAGTCCTAAAACATGGGTTGTTATAAAGGTGATGATTGGGTGGCTTTGACACTTGGGGATTTTGAGGGGTGAGTGATAGATATGGGATTTGTCCCTCCTGAGGGAGTTTGATATCCATGGCCACTTGATGAGTAGGATTGAGATAGGAATGCACACGCATGTGTGAAATAGTATGTGATATTGAAGTCATACATATCTCTTCCAATCTACTCTGAGATCAAGAAAGTGAATGAACATTGACAGGATGACAGTTCCAAGCCTTGTGTTCATTAGGGATATCAGAGACAAAGGAATTATATATTTGTTGTAACACCATTCACAGATTGTAGGATTGAAATTTGTTCTCCAACTTTCTATTTCACTTGGGTAGCACTGATGAGTGACTATGCACCGCTCTTTGCTTGTGAAGTCATAAGTGTTATGGACTTTCACTGTCAACATGAAATGGGCCTGCAGGGTCACACACATAGGATTTAACCTAGAAGAGGAGTTTATCCACAAACAATGTTTAGATTGATTACTAAAGGAGTTTAGTAGTTCAATTAAACACTCAGTTAATTGGTAGCTCAAAATCATAGTGTTCAAGGTGTTGGACCAGATGATTAAGAGTATAGGATTGATTGGAACTACAATTGACTGATTTGCACAGTCTACTACCCCAACCGATCGGCTCATAGGGTTGAACCGATCGACTCAGGTTGATGAACCGATCGACTCATGTGTCAATGAAATGATCGACTCAATTATTAAACTAGTCGATTCGTGTGACCAACCGAGATCGTTTGGAAAGTCAGAATACTCCTTTTACAAATACATATTTGTTTCACTTATACAAATTTGATTTGGATAAGGAATAATATTTGATTAGTTGGAAACAAACATGGAAAGTCAATTCGAGTTGGACTAGGACCACGAACCGATCGGCTCATGCTTGAACCGATTGGCTCAAGGGCCCAGACGATCGGTTCAGGGCTGAATCGATCGGTTCAACTGGTGTAGTTTGTCAGATTTTGTGGAAAATATCGAACCCTTCTACTCCTGTTTTAATCCCGCATTGCTCAAGATAGAGAAACCTATCCCATGACCCTCCTATATATATAGTGGTATTGGGGGATTCTTAAGTACAACTCAGAGAACACCAGTTGCTCTACAAAGTTGTCGTTCTCTCTGGTTGTGGTAACCAAGTGAGTCCGAGAAAGTGCTACCCGATAAGGGAGGCACAACAAGGGAAAGACAACTGTAGAAAGACGATTGGTGGAAGGAGAGTGTGTCGGTGACTAGTACGCTGACAGGAAGGTACGACTCCTTATGATGCCTGGTGCCACAAGGTGATCAGAGTTCCAGATGGTCCGTGTGGACTACTATAGAGGCGGGAGATTTCTGCCGCTCGGAGGACAACTGTCAATCCCAATAGTCCCGGTGAAACCAGGAGTTGCACAGACACCGTCCAAGACCGGAGGTGAAGACCACGCAAGTTGTGAGGTAATGTCGCCGAGCAAGCCTCGAGACAAGGTATGTCTCTGCAAAGCATCCTTCCTATTGTACATATGTTGACGTGATTCCTTTATTCTGGGTTCGGGGAGAAGAAAATTTGTGTTTCCGCTGCCTTCTCTGCCTCCCCTAAAACCCAATAGTGGTATCAGAGCCACATCAACTGCTCTATACTTTAGGATTATCGATGTGATCGATTTTGGTTTGTCACATTTATTTATTGCATACGATGCGAATAAAATTGGCTTTATGCATGTCCAATCCTAAATCCAAAAATCCCAATATACATATATGATATGTAATATAAATGCACTCGATACACGTCACCCTTAAATGAGTTTTGTGGTGGATGTATAGCGTGGTTATGGCCAATAAACCCTATGTATGTGTGCTTGGTTGAATGTGGTTGCTTGCATCTCGGTCTGTGCACTGATTCCTTACCTTCTTTTCTTGATGTAACTCGAGATAACTTGAGATTTCTTTCCTACCTCTACTCCCCCCGAATGTAACTTGGGGTTTCTCAATTCAAATGTAAATAGGATATAACTTTTATTTCCTGTTATGTCAAAGCATGGCGGACAACCTGATGACAACTAAGATGGTCGGTTCAAGGCGTGAACTGGTCGGTTTGGCATTCCAGATGACCGATTCAAGGAATGAGACAACTGGGTTGCGGCCTTGAGGAGATGCACGACGACCAGTGAACTGATCAGCTGGTGGCATCCAACCGACCAACCTGATGGCAAGCTGATCAATCATGGAGATGAGTTGATCAAACCCAAAAAGGCAAAGCACATAGTTCATCTTGTACAGGTTGCATGTGATGTAGACCTAGATGACCGTGATTCCTCTTGGATTGAGGAATCACATTAGGATGGCCATAATCATCACTTTTATCATTTCGCATATTTTCTGTGGGATATAGCATATATATGATACGTACTATATATTGTGGTGATTGGATATGTATATGTACCTATAAAACCAAATCCCTCACCTAAATATTAAGTCTTATACGACTTCTAATAGTGTCACACATGAAAAACTAGATCGACCAAGCATAGGTTACGCCAAAGCATAGTGTGTCATCCATCTTGTGGAAGTGTGACGGGTAGACATGTAGGATCTACCAAAGCAGGATGCATGTTTACCATGTCGGATTTTGGGTTAGACTTAACTGGTGATTCTTAGAGCATCTAAGCCCAGAGGAATGTGATGAATGGCAAGGAGTTGTGCATGTCATCTATCCAAGAGTTGCATATGATGCAATTGGCATGATGGCCTACCTAAATAGTCAAGTTGTGGGCGATCAGCCAAAGCTGACTCATGACTTGATGAAATATGGATCTTGACCCACTAGAAGATTGTATGCTGCAATCTTCTGAATTGATGGTGAGGGCTATCAATTTGAACAAAAATTGTGGGAGCGATAATTAATTAAAGTCCTAATTATATCATCAACCTTTCAAATCAATCAAATAAGTCAAAATTGAGTTTTGGACTAAATTGCATAAATTTCCTTTTGTAGTACAAATGACAACAAACAACAATCATTTTTCATTGTGACCGGTCCTTGAAAAGGACAAGCTGAATGGGACTAACTTCCACGACTGGTTTAGGACATTGAGAATTGTTCTCACTCAAGAGTGAAAGCTCTATGTCCTGGATACTCTAGCTCCACAGGAACCTGCTCCTACCGCACCAAAGGTAGAAAGGGATGCTTATAAGAAGCATTCTGAAGATGCCATTGATGCAAAGTGCTTGGTGTTGTGCTCCATGAACCATGAGTTGTAGAGACAACATGAGAACATGGGTGTCATTGAGATGATTCAACATCTCAATAACATGTATGAAGATCAAGCACAGAAAGAGAGATATGATGTCTCCAGGGCACTGTTCAAGTGTGTCATGATAGAAGGAGATCCAGTTGGTCCACACATGCTCAAAATGATTGGGTATGTGGAGAACCTGACAAGACTGGGATTTCCCCAGAGCCAAGAGTTCGCTACTGATGCGATAATGCAATCATTGCTAGAATCCTATAGTCAATTTGTGATGAACTACAACATGAACAACTTTGACATGGCATTGACAGAGTTGTTGGGCATGTTGAGGACAACTGAGGCATAGATGAAGAAAGACAAGCCTAAATCTGTGATGAGGACCAGCAACAAGAAAGGCAAGTCCAAGCACAAGGGCAAGGGCAAGGCTAAGAAAGGTTCGGATGCTAGCCAGCAGCCCAAGTCCTCTTCAACTCTCAAGGCCAAGGGAGGCGTGGCCAAGAGAGGCAAGTGCCACCATTGTCAAAAGCCAGGACATGGGAAAAGGAATTGTCCACTCTATCTAGAATAACTAACTAAGAAGGAGGCGAAAAATGTCTCCACCTGAAGGTGTCATGAAATAAACATATAACACTTTTGAGGTATATGAGACCAAGATATAAAGTTTAAAGCACCCAATAAATGGGGCAAGTGTTGCCGCCATATATAGGAGTAATTTATTTATTTTCAGCCTTGAAGGCATGTAAATAGAGTTATGAACTACTATTTCATATTTGCCAAAGGATAGAAACACCTTATTTTTGCATATTGTATGATAATAATGGCAATTAATAAAGTTGATATTTCCTTATTAAAATGCCTTGTTTATCTTGTGGTACTTGGTATGCATAAGATAAAATGATACCTAAAAGTTATTGATAACTCAAACAATCAAATTAGCATAAATCATGAGAAATTCATTTCTAGTTTCCATATGATGGATAAATCTAGACTCTTTTGGTTAGAGAACTAGTAAGAGACATGAATCTCTTAGACATGATTAATCAAATCTTCACTAGTGGAGAATGATTATCCTATTAGGTATAATACATGTGATGTATTTACATACATATTAGAGTTAATGCTAGTACTTCAAACAGTGTTTAGAGAAATACCAACATGAATATCTTAAAGTGGTTGAGAATATCATAGATGAAGAAGTATGACTTTGGTAAAGTGTTAATTCTTGATGAGATCAATGAATGAAATACTTGAACCAAATGTTTGAGATCCTTATGAGTGATTATGATAGTGTATCATAGTGAGCTCATGATTAAGGCATGATGATGTCTAAATAAAGAAGGAGTCATACTCTAAGGAGTTAGAGGATGATGATCAAATAACTAATTTCTTCTTAAATAAAGAATATCCCACAATAATAAAGGACATTAAGAATCACAAAGGGTTTTGAGTTCTTATATCCCTGACAGATACACCTCGATTATCTATGTGATGAGTGGGTCATGTGATGAGTCAACTATCTAGATGAATATGAGGAATTGGATTTTGAGTTATGGTTTATGACCATTACATCCTAAATGACTTCCATGTGAACCATAATGTATGACCTTGATGGTAGCACCCATTGGGATGAAATCCATGAGTGTGAATGAGTCTTAAGCATTAAGACACATGGATAACATTTTGAGAAGGATGATGCTTATTGATTGCAACTTAATGATTAAGAAATTTGGCATACGGATACTAAAACTACATTCCTATGAGGAAAAAAACAAGGATGTGTACGTGACACAACCTATAAGGTTTATGAATCCATTAATGCAAATGAAGTCTATAAGTTACAATGGACTAATCAATGTGATTGATTGAGTACAAGAAACTCAGAACTGTGATCTTTACTTTGATAATATAGTCAAAGGGTTTGACTGATATGTCAAAGATAAAGAAGGGATCTGTGATTTAGTGGGAGCATATTCACATTCCACATGTTGATGTGAAATGGAAATGTTCTAGAATGGAAATCCAAAGTGGAAATTATCTTTAGGGAAGATAGAGACATTTCCTATGTAATAGGAATAGAGATCTATAGAGATAGTTCTCGAAAACCTATTGACCTAAAAGGAGAGAGCATACATTGGCAATCTATACTGAAGGGTTCAGTGTGCACAGATTATGTGGGAGAAAACTTATCCATGTTACATGGAGTTAGTATCCCAAGGCCAAGTGCCCAATTCTTATGAAGAATGGGAACACGAAGAATAGATATGGATCTATCATGTATGTAATCATCCCATTATCTTGCATATATGGATATATCAAGAATAAAGTGCATTCATCATCTTGTATGTAGGACATGACAATATGATGTGCTCATCTTGATAACTCATATGTGGGACATGACAAGTGGATGTTTGTCTTGTTCCAGTAAGGGTTACTTGAATACCATAAGAACTTGATAAGTACTTGAGAAGTACTAGTTCTATGGAAATAAGGAAGGGTTCACTGTAAAGAGTTACACTGATGCGAACTTCCAAAAAAGGACAGAAAATTAATCGCAAAATATATATGGGATATATAAAAGTGAATGTTTTTTGATAAATGGAAACATTCCGATAAAGTCGTTTAAAAGGAAAAGTCGAGTATCCATGTGTTAACGAACATTAGTGGATACTATATGGATATGGAAGTTCATAGAGATGAACTTATAGATATTCTGGTCATTGATGACAAGTTAGGAGTGTTTGATCATGCAATGTGGATAAAGGTTAGCAAAGGAATACTAGATTGCATATTGTGACAACTCCATCTCATACGTGTGACGTACAATGTAGAGATGTGAGATGTGTAATAATACTATGGATTTCACTGCCAACGTGAAATGGGCTTGTAGGGTCACACACATAGGATTTAATCTAGAAGAGGAGTTTATCTACAAATGATGTTTAGATTGATTACTAAAGGAGTTTAGTATTTCAATTAAACACTCAGTTAATTGATAGCTCAAAATCATAGTGTTCAAGGTGTTGGACCAGATGATTAAGAGTATAGTATTGATTAGAACTGCAATTGAATGATTTGCACATTCTACTACCCCAACTGATTGGCTCATAGGGTTGAATTGGTCGGCTCAGGTTGATGAACCGATCGGCTCAAAGTGGTGAGTCAATCGGCTCATGTGTCAATGAAATGGTTGACTCAATTATTCAACCGGTCGATTCGTGTGACCAACCGAGATCATTTGGAAAGTTAGAAGACTCTTTTTGCAAATACATATTTGTTTCACTTGTAAAAATTTGATTTGGAAAAGGACTAATATTTGATTAGTTGGATACAAACATGGAAAGTCAATTCAAGTTGGACCAGGACCACAAACCGATCGGCTCATGCTTGAACCGATCGGCTCAAGGGCCTAGACGATCGGTTCAACTGGCGCAGTTTGTCAGATTTTGTGGAAAATCTCAAACCCTTCTACTCCTGCTTTAATCCTGCATTGCCCGAGAGAGATAACCCTATCCCATGACCCTCCTATATATATAGGGGTATTGGGGGCTTCTCAAGTACAACTCAGAGAACACCAATTGCTTTGCAAAGTTGTCATTCTCTCTAGTTGTGGTAACCAGGAGAGCCCGAGCAAGTGCTACCCGATAAGGGAGGCACAACAAGGGAAAGACAACTATAGAAAGACAACTGGTGGTAGGAGAGTGTGTCGATGACTAGTACACCGATAGGAGGGTACGACTCCTTCTGGTGCCTTGTGCGACAAGGAGATTAGAGTTCCAGGTGGTCTGTATGGACTACTACAGAGGTGGGAAATTTCTGCTGCTCGGAGGACAGTTATCAATCCTGACAGTCCCAGTGAGACCAAGAGCTGCACTGACACCATCCAAGACTGGAGGTGAACACCGTGCAAACCGTGAGGTAACATCATTGAGCAAACCTCGGGACAAGGTATGTATCTACAAACCATCCTTCCTATTGTATAGACATTGACATGATTCCTTTATTCTGGGTTTGGGGAGAAGAAAATTTTTGTTTCCGCTGCCTTCTCTGCCTCCCCTAAAACCCAACATTACCCACACTCGCAACAAGTCTTCATCCTTCAAGGTCTTACCCACTCTTGACTTGAATCTTTAGACTTTGAATTCACATTCGCCAAAGAGAAGTGGGTCACCAAGGGACTCCTTCACTTCATCTTCTTCTCCACCTCTATTATCCAAGAGAGAGAACCTTTGATAAATGTGTACTTATCCTTTTTATTTGCATCTTTTAGATGTCTTTTTAGGATTGTTTTGTTGTTTATATTCTTAGTTTTGTAATGAATTGTATTTGTTTAGATTTTTCTATTTATTTGGTGTTTTGATTATATTTAGTAGGTTTGTTTTGTAGGAAAATGGTCTAATCACTCCAATTTTTAATTTCTCTTGGAAGATATTTTGCATAATTGTAACGACCCTCAAAATTCAGTCCCAAAAATTCTTGATGTTTAATAAAGGTGAAACCCTAGGTTGAATGAATTTTTCTTACATTTGTACATTTAAGTGGAGACCATGCTTAAGTAGTATGCCAAAACGAGTTTAGACTACATCAAGATATTATGTGAACCTTTAATTTGATTCATCAACACTTATACACATCAATGTCAATTAATGCACAAAGCCTAACCCTAATTATGCAATGCTGACTAGTTAGGGGTTAATTTATAGTTTTGGCACACATACATGTAAAATGCATCCTATTGATTTGTATATGAATAGATAATATATTAATAGAGCTTCCCTCGAATTTTAGTGATAAAATTTCTTTTTAATGATTATTAATGTGCTAATTACCCTAAGTAGATAATGATGTAAAACACATGGTTACCTAACTCATATATGAAATCTAATTGGATAATTGATTTCGTCATTGTTTAATTTGCTTTCCTACCAAGTTTGGTTAGATTTGGATAATCATAGATGCTCCAAAATATATTAAGAAGAAAAGGAAAGATAATGTCGATTTATGGCCTAATTGTTTGGTAATGTATATGATTATCCCAAAATTTTTACCAATTAACAGATAAACGCAGCGTCACACACTGATTTAGAAAAACCCGGCTCTTTGTGAGGCATTTGATCTGGATCTGAGGGCAAGACCCTCATCCCCTACCTCACGCAGTGTCTACGTGGAGGAGGGAAATAGGGACCCAATCCCTGGTCATCGTTATCTTCTCCCTGCCTCAACTGTTTATGGTTATCACACTGCCAACGAATTCTGGAGATCACCACAAGTTCAACAAACCCTAACTTGACCCCTATAAGCGACTATCATGAAAATGCCTAAACCTCCTTCCTCCTATGCACACGACAGACACCACCCCAAGTCACGAGGGTCGATCAGACTTAGAGCTAGTGAACCAAAAAGCAAGAATGGCCCCCGATAGGCCCTCCTATTCCATCAATTTCATCAGAGTCGATGCGAGC
This sequence comes from Alisma plantago-aquatica, assembly GCA_963693085.1. Taxonomy (NCBI): domain Eukaryota; kingdom Viridiplantae; phylum Streptophyta; class Magnoliopsida; order Alismatales; family Alismataceae; genus Alisma; species Alisma plantago-aquatica. Next base: position 689,927,275 of record OY856409.1, read on the forward strand.
TAGCACCGCAAGCTCGACCTTCTTCAGTGACGATGGAGAGAGATGGAAACCACCTCAGACCATCCCAACGGAATTCGACCTCTAGTAAGCTTCCAAAGACTCCACTAGTGATTTCCCTTATGCCTTCAGCCTATGCTCTTCACCCATATGCTCTGCCCACAAACCCAGTTTTAGACCGTTAGAATGCAGTCTCCGCCTAGGTCAGATGGTCACTACTAGGCCACTATAGTAATGGTTTCTTTAGGATTTTTCTTCTCACACCTTCATTGAATCATGCTGAAGTTTGTCATGCCCTGAATTACTCTGATTTCTCATTGTTTGATCGTAACCAATTTATGAGCTGGGTCCCCTACTCTGGCCATGGCGGCTTGTCATTCTTTGGCCTCTGACCACCTCACCATGAATGTCTGGGATCTCTAAGCTCAGAAGAGCCTATACAAGGAGTTACTGTTGTTTCCCAGTTGCGGTCTTTTCTAGATCTCCACGTTCGATCAGAACTCCAATTCTCCAGGAGAGCTTTTCGATACACCATGGCCAACAAAGAAGAAACCACGTGAGTCAATTACTATCTTGCCCCCATGATTTCAATTGATGTATCACATGTCTAGGGGTATTATGGGTATTTAGAAACTTATATATCAATATAGTTGTGAGTATGCTAAGGAATATTTTACTCATATGCCCTATCATGCCTCCGGTCTCATATTGATAATGCAACGACAAAATAGTAAATTGATAGCCTGTTTTAAATCAACTCCTAAATTTAGTGAATTAGCTTTGATCAATTTTCCTCACCCCTGATTGGTCAGAATATATCTGATCTTTTCAAATTCGTAGAAAATGCTACTGGTGTCAGATGACAACGACCCATATATGAATTTTTCTCAGTTTTTCGAGATCTAGATAATGGGCAAGGTTCCAGTTCATCTTTTTTTTTCTTTTCACAAAACATCAGACTTAGTGTAATTAGGATTTAACAAGCCATGAAACCTTAGAAATGAAGTTATGGATTATTCATTAATGGATAATTATTGAATTAATAGGGTGATTTAGGTTCCATCAGCCCAAAGAAAACAACTAAGATCTCCCCTATGAGAGAGGTAAGTGGATTCATGCACTTTGAGTATTTCATAAGAGTTTTCAATCGCTTTATATTTATTGAATCATGATGATCAAGTTAAACTATGTGCATAGCCATGTACTTCAATTGGGATACTTCTTGCTATAATGTTATTATATGATTATTATGCTTTCAAGTTCTGTCTCCAAGAATTCATGTTATGATTATGGAAATCCAATTAAAGTTAATTATGTCAAGTTAATGATGAATCATGCAATAGGTTGTATTATTTTGTCCTCATCATGTTAATGTTGATCCTACATGTATTATGAGCACCATTGGTGCAATAATATCAAGGATACTATAACTGACCACCCAGATTATGTTATGTGAATCCAAACATACTATTCAATTAAGTTTCATGTTTTCCTTTATTGCCTAGTTATTATGATGTTATAACAATGCTCAATGTCGCTTACTCTAATGTAGTTTCTATTTGCATGCATGGCTGGGGGCACGATGCCCGTAGGTACAGAACAACTCCAAGAATAAATCATATGCAGATCAAATCAAGAAATAGATCAAGGTTTCCAAAGGACACATATGGTGAGGTTCCATCTACAATAGAAGATCCTGACGTTATAGATAACTTCATGTATTAATAATGTCTAATCATGTATGTCTTAGTTAGTTTCAGTTCAAGAACTCACTTATTAACAATGTATAGATTAAGTTTAATATCTATGCATGGTTATTGTTTACTTTATTTGCAATGGTTATTATGATGGTGACACCCCTTTGAGCAAAAATACCCCGTGTTATGAAAACATGGGCGTTGCTTCCATTGTTATATGTATTCTTAATGGGGGTGTTACAAAATGGTATCAGAGCAAATAAGTAGATGGCCACCATGTAGAAATATTATCCACATGTTCTAAGCCATATGTATAGAATATTAAGTTCAAGATATGGGAAAACAAAGTAGGGTCTAGTCAGAAGACACAAGTTAGATAAGGGTTAGGGTTATGTGCCTAGATGTTTTAGATTTTTGTGTTAACTTTGAATTAGTACATAGCATGTTCTCTCTTCTTCCCACGTGTTTGTGGTATGTGGGTGTTACAAAATGGTACACAGGCTCATGGGGTTTTGTAGAGAGAATGTTATGTACAAAATCATACTCATCTCGTCCTCTCAAGTGCATGTGGTATGGGACATGTGCATGAGGGAGGTTTTGAGACAAGAGTTGACATTAAAGTTTGAGACATATAGCCATCTAAACATAACTAATTACATAATAAGACTAAATATGCATACAAGGGGTAGATAATTTGATAGGGATACGAAAGAAAATTATGCACATGCTACTAAACAATGTTCTCTTCTATTTTCTGATTATGTGTTTGGATTGAACATCATGTGTTATTTCTATGCTTATGAAATATGAAATTATGAAAAATCATGTCTACGTATAAGAAATCATGTTAAGTTGATAATTGTCCTCTCCATCATGTTATGTGAGCCTTCATTGGCCTCATGTGAGCCTTCATTGGCCTTATGTGAGCCTTAATTGGCCTTATGAGCTCTGTGGGAGCATTATGTAAGCCTTAACCGGCCTTATGTGAGCCTTAACCGGCCTTATGTGAGCCTTAATCAGCCTTATGTGAGCCTTAATCGGCCTTATGTGAGCCTTAACGGGCCTTATGTTAGCCTTCATTGGCCTTATGTGAGCCTTAATTGGCCTTATGAGCTCTGTGGGAGCATTATGTGAGCCTTAACCGGCCTTATGTGAGCGTTACTCGGCCTTATGTGAGCCTTAATCGGCCTTATGTGAGCCTTAACCGGCCTTATGTGAGCTTTAACTGGCCTTATGAGCACTGTGGGTGCAATCTAGGAGAGTCACTATATAAACTCAAGTAAAATTCATGTCTAATATGAATTCATGTAAAGTTAATTAAGTTCTCATGTAATTATGTTAACTATGAGTAAGTCATGTCTTAAGTATGTTAATGAGACTCTAAGATGATATCAAAAAATTAACATGCACATAATATGTGAAACCCTAAGGTGGGTAGTACCTTAATATGACATGAAAATTTTGGGGATGAAATTTCTATAAGGTGCGTAGGTTGTAACCACCCTCAAAATTCAGTCCCAAAATTTCTTGATGTTCAATAAATGTGAAACCCTAGGTTGAATGAATTTTTCTTCCATTTGTTCATTTATGTGGAGACCATGCTTAAGTAGTATGCCATAATGAGTTTAGACTACATCAAGATATTATGTGAACCTTTAATTTGATTCATCAACACATATACACATCAATGTCAATTAGTGCACAAAGCCTTACCCTAATTATGCAATGGTGACTAGTTCGGGGGTTAATTGATAGTTTTGGCACACATACATGTAAAATGCATCCCGTTGATTTGTATATGAATAGATAATAGATTAATGGAGCTTCTCTCAAATTTTAGTGATAAAATTTCTTTTTAATGATTATTAATGTGCTAATTACCCTAAGTAGATAATGATGTAAAACACATGGTTACCTAAATCATATATGAAATCTAATTGGATAATTAATTTCCTCATGATTGAATTTGCTTTCCTAACAAGTTTGGTTAGATTTGGATAATTATAGATGCTCCAAATTATATTTAGAAGAAAAGGAAAGATAATGTCGATTTATGGCCTAATTGTTTGGTAATGTATATGATTATCCCAAAAATTTTACCAAGTAACAGATAAACATAGCATCACACACTGCTTTAGAAAAACACAACTCTTCGTGAGTTGTTTGATCTAGATCTTAGGGAAAGACCCTCATCCCCTACCTCCTGTAGTGTCTGCGCGGAGGAGGGAAATATGGACCCAATCCCTGCCCGTCGTTATCTTGTCCCCGCCTCAATGGTTTATTGTTAACACACTGCCAACGAACTCTGGAGATCACCGTGATTTCAGCAAACCCTAACTTGACCCCTATAAGCGACTATCGTGAAAATGCCTAAACCTCCTTCCTCCTGTGCGCACGGCGGCCACCACCCCAAGTCACGAGGGTTGATCGGATTGAGAGCTAGTGATCCAAAAACAAAAGAACGACCCCCGATATGCCCTCCTATTCCATCAATTTCATCGGAGTCAACATCATCTAGAACCGCAAGCGCGACCTTCTCCAGCAATGATTGCGAGAGCTGGCAACCACCTCTGACCATCCCAACGGAATTCGACCTACAATAAGCTTCCAAAGACTCTACTAGTGGTTTCCCTTATGCCTTTAGCATGTGCTGTTCACCCATATGCTCCACCCACATACCCAGTTTCAGACCGTCAGAATGTAATCTCTGCCTAGGTCAGATGGTCTTTACCATGCCACTCTGGTAATGGTTTCTTCAGGATTTTTCTTCTCACAACTTCACTGAATCAGGCAGAAGTTTGTCATGCCCTAAATTACTCTGATTTCTCATTGTTTGATAGGAACCAATTTATGAGTTGGGTCCCCTACTGTGGCCATGGTGGCTTGCCATTCTTTGGCCTCTGACCACCTTACCAAGTATGTCTGGGATCTCTAAGCTTGGAAGAGCCTATAGAAGGTGTTACTACTATTTCCCAGTCGCGGTCTTTTCTAGATCTCCACGTTCGATCGGAACTCCAATGCTTCAGGAGAGCTTTTCGATACGCCATGGCCAACAAAGAAGAAACCCCATGAGTCAATTACTGTCTTGCCCCCATGATTTCAATCGATGTATCATAGGTCTAGGGGTATTACAGGTATTTAGAAACATATATATCAATATAGTTGTGAGTATGCTAAGGAGTATTTTACTCATATGCCCTGTCACACCTCCTATCTCATATTGATAATGCAAGGGCAAAATAGTAAATTGATAGCCTATTTTAAATCGACTCCTGGATTTAGTGAATTAGCTTTGATCGATTTTCCTCACCTCTGATTGGTCATAATATATCTAATCTTTACAAATTCATAGAAAATGCTACAGGTGTCAGATGACAACGACCCATATATGAATTTTGCTCAATTTTTTGAGATCTAGATGATGGACAAGGTTCCGATTCCTGTTTTGTTTTTCTTTTCACCAAACATCAGACTTAGTGTAATTAGGATTTAACAAGCCATGAAACCCTAGAAATGAAGTTATGGATTATTCATTAATGGATGATTATTGAATTAACAGGGTGATTAGGGTTCCATCAGCCCAAAGAAAACAACTAAGATCTCCCCTATGAGAGAGGTAAGTAGATTCATGCACTTTGAGTATTAATATGAGTTTTCAAACACTTTATATTTATTGAATCATGATGATCAAGTTACACTATGTGGATAACCATGTACTTCAATTGGGATACTTCTTTCTATAATGTTAATATATGATTCTTATGCTTTCAAGTTCTGTCTCCAAGAATTCATGTTATGATTATGGAAATCCAATTAAAGTTAATTATGTCAAGTTAATGATGAATCATGCAATAGGTCGTATTATTTTGTCCTCATCTTGTTAATGTTGATCCTACATGCCTTATGAGCACCATTGGTGCAATAATATCGAGGATACTATAACCAACCACCCAGATTATGTTATGCGAATCCAAATATTCTATTCAATTAAGTTTCATGTTTTCCTTTATTTCCCAGTTATTGTGTTGTTATAACAATGCTCAATGCAACTTACTCTAATGTAGTTTTTATTTGGATGCATAGCTGGGGGCGTGATGCCCGCAGGTACAGAACAACTCCAAGGATAAATCATATGAAGATCAAATCAAGAAATAGATCAAGGTTTCCAAAGGACAGATATGGTGGGGTGCCATCTACAATAGAACATCCTGATATTATAGATAACTTCATGTATTAATAATGTATAATCATGTATATCTTAGTTAGTTTTAGTTCAAGAACTCACTTATTAACAATGTATAAATTAAGTTTAATATCTATGCATGGTTATTATTTACTTTATTTGCAATGGTTATTATGATTGTGGCATCCCTTTGAGAAAAAATACCTCATGTTATGGAAAACATGGGCATTGCTTCCATTGTTATATGTATGCTTAATGGGGGTGTTACAAAATGGTATCAGAGAAATAAGTAGATGTCCACCATGTAGAAATCACATCCACATGTTTGAAGCCATAGGTATAGAATATTAAGTTCAAGATATGGGAAAACAAAGTAGGGTCTAGTCATAAGACACAAGTTAGATAAGGGTTAGGGTTATGTTCCTAGATGTTTTATATTTTTGTGTTAACTTTGAATTAGTACATAGCATGCTCTCTCTTCTTCCCATGTGTTTTTGGTATGGGGGTGTTACAAAATGTTACACAGGCTCATGGGGTTTTGTAGAGAGAATGTTATGTATAAAATCATAATCGTCTCGTCCTCTCAAGTGCATGTGGTATGGGACATGTGCATGAGGGAGGTGTTGAGACAAGAGTTGACATTAAAGTTTGAGATATATAGCCATCTAAACATAACTAATTACATAGTAAGACCAAATAAGCATACAAGGGGTATATAATTTGACAGGGATACATATGAAAATGATGCACATGCTACTAAACAATGTTCTCTTCTATTTTATGATTATGTGTTCGGATTGAACATCATGTGTTATTTCTATGCTTATGAATTATGAAATTATGAAAAATCATGTCTACGTATAAGAAATCATGTTAAGTTGATAATTGTCCTCTCCATCATGTTATGTGAGCCTTCATTGGCCTTATGTGAGCCTTAATTGGCCTTATGATCTCTGTGGGATCATTATGTAAGCCTTAACCGGCCTTATGTGAGCCTTAATCGGTCTTATGTGAGCCTTAATCAGCCTTATGTGAGCCTTAACCGGCCTTATGTGAGCCTTTATTGGCCTTATGTGAGCTTAATTGGCTTTATGAGCTCTGTGGCAGCATTATGTGAGCCTTAACCGGCCTTATGTGAGTCTTAATCGGCCTTATGTGAGCCTTAATCGGCCTTATGTGAGCCTTAACCGGCCTTGTGTGAGCCTTAACTAGCCTTATGAGCACTATGGGTGCAATCCAGGAGAGTGACTATATCAACTCAAGTAAAATTCATGTCTAATATGAATTCATGTCAAGTTAATTAAGTTCTCATGTAATTATGTTAACTATGAGTAAGTCATGTCTTAAGTATGTTAATGAGACTCTAAGATGATATCACATAATTAACATGCACATAATATGTGAAACCCTAAGGTGGGTAGTACCTTAATATGACATGAAAATTTCGGGGATGAAATTTCTATAAGGTGGGTAGGTTGTAACGACCCTCAAAATTCAATCCCAAAAATTCTTAATGTTTAATAAAGGTGAAATCCTAGGTTGAATGAATTTTTCTTACATTTGTTCTTTTAAGTGGAGACCATGCTTAAGTAGTATGCCAGAACAAGTTTAGACTACACCAAGATATTATGCAAACCTTTAATTTGATTCATCCACACTTATACACATCAATGCCAATTAATGCACAAAGCCTAACCCTAATTATACAATGGTGACTAGTTCGGGGGTTAATTGATAGTTTTGGCACACATACATGTAAAATGCATCATGTTGATTTGTATATGAATAGATAATAGATTAATAGAGCTTCCCTCGAATTTTAGTGATAAAATTTCTTTTGAATGATTATTGATATGCTAATTACCCTAAGTAGATAATGATGTAAAACACATGGTTTCCTAACTCATATATGAAATCTAATTGGATAATTGATTTCCTCATGGTCAAATTTTCTTTCCTACCAATTTTGGTTACATTTGGATAATCATAGATGCTCAAAAATATATTAAGAAGAAAAAGAAAGATAATGTCAATTTATGGCCTAATTGTTTGGTAATGTATATGATTATCCCAAAATTTTTACCAATTAATAGATAAACACAGTGTGATGTGCTGCATTAGAAAAACTCGGATCTTCATGAGCCATTTGATCTGGATCCGAGGGCAAGACCCTCATCCCCTACCTCCCGCAGTGTCCGTGCGGAGGAGGGAAACAGGGACCCAATCCCCGCCCGTCGTTATCTTCTCCCTGTCTCAACCATTTATTGTTTTCACACTGTCAACAAATTCTGGAGATCACCATGAGTTCAGCAAACCATAACCTAACCCCTATAAGTGACTATCGTGAAAATGCCTAAACCTCCTTCCTCTTGTGCGCACGACGGCCACCACAAGTCATGAGGGTCGATTGGACTGAGAACTAGTGATCCTAAAAGCAAGAACGGCCCCCGGTAGGCCCTCCTATTCCATCAATTTCATCAAAGTTGACCCGAGCTAGCACCGAGCTTGACCTTCTCCAGTGACGATGGTGAGAGATAGAAACCACCTCCGACCATCCCAATGGAATTCGACCTCCAGTAAGCTTCCAAAGACTCCACTAGTGGTTTCCCTTATGCCTTTAGCAAGTGCTCTTCACCCATATGCTCGGCCCACAAACCCAGTTTCAGACTGTCGGAATGCAATCTCCACCTAGGTCAGATGGTCTCTACCAGGCCACTCTGGTAATGGTTTCTTCAAGATTTTTCTTTTCACAACTTCACTAAATCAGGCTGAAGTTTGTCATGCCCTGAATTACTCTGGTTTCTCATTGTTTGATAGGATTCGATTTATAAGTTGGGTCCCCTACTCTGGCCATGGCATCTTGCCATTCTTTGGCCTCTGACCACCTGACCAAGTATGTCTGGGATCTCTAAGCTCGAAAGATCCTATAGAAGGTGTTACTGTTGTTTCCCTGTCGCAGTCTTTTCTAGATCTCCACGTTCGATCGGAACTCCAATGCTCTAGGAGAGCTTTTTGATACGATGTGGCCAACAAAGAAGAAACCCCATGATTTCAATCGATGTATCACAAGTCTAGGGGTATTATGGGTATTTAGAAACTTATATATCAATATAGTTGCGAGTATGCTAAGGAGTATTTTACTCATATGCACTATCACGCCTCCTGTCTCATATTGATAATGCAAGGGCAAAATAGTAAATTGATAGCCTATTTTAAATCGACTCCTGGATTTAGTGAATAAGCTTTGATCGATTTTCCTTGCCTCTGATTGGTCAGAATATATCTGATCTTTACAAATTCATAGAAAATGCTATAGGTGTCAGATGACAATGACCCATATATGATTTTTTCTCAGTTTTTCGAGATCTAGATGATGGACAAGGTTCCAATTCCTATTTTGTTTTCTTTTCATGAAACATCAGACTTAGTGTAATTAGGATTTAACAAGCCATGAAACCCTAGAAATGAAGTTATGGATTATTCATTAATGGATGATTATTGAATTAACAGGGTGATTAGGGTTCCATCAGCCCAAAGAAAACAACTAAGATCTCCCCTATGAGAGAGGTAAGCGGATTCATGCACTTTGAGTATTTAATATGAGTTTTCAATCACTTTATATTTATTGAATCATGGTGATCAAGTTAAACTATGTGCATAGCCATGTACTTCAATTGGGATACTTCTTTCTATAATTTTATTATATGATTCTTTTGCTTTCAAGTTTTGTCTCCAAGAATTCATGTTATGATTATGGAAATCCAATTAAAGTTATTTATGTAAAGTTAATGATGAATCATGCAATAGGTCATATTATTTTGTCCTCATCATGTTAATGTTGATCCTATGTGCCTTATGAGCACCATTGGTGCAATAATATTGAGGATACTATAACTGACCACCCAGATTATGTTATGTGAATCCAAATATACTATTCAATTAAGTTTCATGTTTTCCTTTATTGCCCAGTTATTATGTTGTTATAACAATGCTCAATGCCTCTTACTCTAATGTAGTTTTTATTTGCATTCATGGTTGGGGGTGTGAGGCCCTCCGGTACAGAACAACTCCAAGGATAAATCATATGAAGATCAAATCAAGAAATAGATCAAGGTTTCCAAAGGACACATATGGTGGGGTGCCATCTACAATAGAACATCCTGATATTATAGATAACTTCATGTATTAATAATGTCTAATCATGTATGTCTTAGTTAGTTTTAGTTCAAGAACTCACTTATTAACAATGTATAAATTAAGTTTAATATCTATGCATGGTTATTATTTACTTTATTTGCAATGGTTATTATGATTGTGACATCCCTTTGAGAAAAAATACCATGTGTTATGGAAAACATGGGAGTTGCTTCCATTGTTATATGTATGCTTAATGGGGGTGTTACAATAATCCTCACAATGCCTGATTTAAATATATACCCACACCAAAATTGCCATAACTCTTACATCCCATGCGGAATTTAATGAGAAAGTATGTGTTGGAAAGGGAATTCAATTATCCACAATAAAAACATATTTGTGAACCATTTCTAAACTTATGAATGAGCCAAAATTTCCTCAAAAACACTAATGTGGGAATCTACAACAAAAAGAATATGAATGGTCAACATAATTAAAGGCAATCAACCGTTTTCTCTATTGACCAGATCCAAAAAGTTTTCAACTGTTGGCCATGAGTTTTTTAGAGAGTCTTGTATGTAGGATCTCCACCCTTCCTTTCCTATAAAAGGAGGGGGTCTCCATAAGAAAATGGCATCCAACATTTAGTTATAGACCACATCATGTATAATGTTGGATCTCATTTTAGTTTACATTTCTTCTAGTCTTGTTATGTTGAAGTAGATCTCTATGGGCCATGGGGAATAGCCTCTTAGATCGGTTCTATTCAATATAATAAGTTCTATTGCTCCATCAAAAATATTTCATTCTCTCTATTTATGCTTGGTTATTTGGATGGTCTGATATATTCTTATGGAGTGATATGACTGTAGATCTCTATAAGAACAAAACAGTAGCCCCTTAATTGCAATTGTCATCTTTTTAATCTTACTTCGGTTATAATCCTTGGTGATCCGACAACCTGATCCTTGGGTTTGAACGCCAGTTTGTATACTTCTTGATATGACCGTGGATTTGTTGCATGTTGGAAGGTTGGAAAATGATCTTTTATTGTCAGGACCAACAGGTTAATGGGAAGTCTGACCCTTGTGAGCTTGTCCACAAGAACATGTAATCACAAGGTCCCGATTTGATTCTTGGAGTTTAGAATTTGATTAGTTGAATAGGAACATGGTTTTGGTGGTGATCCTCCAGACCCTGGGATATTTATTTCTTGATTAGTTAAACTTTATTTCATCACTTTTATTTTTTTCAAAGTTTTAATAACCCTTTCAATTCAAAATTTAATTCTTATTCTTGTGATCGGCTGAGGCCTCGATCGTTCTTTTCTGCCATCCCTTGGACTAATATCTATCTATACTAAGTCAAATTGTTGTTCGTAGCAAGTTGACAACTTGATTAGAAGGTTAGACTCTAGGACTTTCCAAGTGATTGTTGCGTGTACAATGACGAGCATCAATTTGGTGTTGGTGCTAGAGATGAAAATGTTATTTTTCATATCTGGTTGCTTGTATATGTTGTATAATTTTTTTTCATATTTCTCTATATTGTATAATTTTACTCTTATTCTATATATTCTATTTCATAATTTATTTTTCAGATTTTTGTAAAACAATTTTCCTACGGAGTACCATTCCAGTAGTGTATCTCCTCCTTCTGCCAAGTTTTCATTCTGACAATACTACTTTCTAGTTTATTCCTTTAATAAATTTTAATCTTTTTCATAATTTTTTTTGTTTCATACTTTTTTAGCATGTTCAATAATTTTTTAGCCTTGTTCCATAATTTCTTTCTTAGATTTTTGTAATATCGAGAAACATTGTGGTAGTGTATCTCCTCCTTCTACCGAGTTTCCATTCTGACAGTACTGCTTTCTAGTTTATTTTGTATTTTTTACCTCTTTGTAATTTTAATTATATGCTATAATTGTTAGTCTTGTTCAATAATTTATAATCTTATTCCATAATTTTCTTACTTAGATTTTCATGATTTTTATGCCTTGTAAGCACAATTTTGGAAGTGTAACTCCATCTTCTGTTTAGTTTTCATTCCAGCAGTACTGCTTTCCTAGCTTATTTTTGTAATTTATTTTTTTTATAACAAAATTTTGGTGCTCCTTGTGAAAATCATAGAATTATTTTTCAATAATCATATCAATGGATTGACTAATACATTATGGTTTACAATATCAATCGAATGGCTATTACAACCATGCATCATCACATTAGCCTAATGTGTCTCTGCATAATGGTTGCACCTTTTATGATCCCAGGCCTTCCTATCCTAGTGGGTATGATGTTAACTCTAACCCACAAATTCTTGAAGGCCATTATTAGGAACCATGCTACCTTTATCCATATTCTAACGGGGTATGACCTCAAAAAGTTTGGGGGCTATCAATCCATTTGTGAAACTTAGCTTACCCCCCAACAAGAGAAACTTAGGGCCCTAGAGAAGATAGAAACAGAAGGACGGGAAAGACTAGAAATTAGCCAATCTTTGTTAGCCGCTCTACTAGAATCCCAATCCCAAAACCTAGATTGTCCAAATATTTTCTTCCATGATTTGATGAAACCTTGTAATACTAAATCTTCCCACCAAGATGGATACAATAGAAATTACAATCCACCATCTTCTGAAGATTATTATGAGGAGAAATAGCACAATCAATATGAGGAGCACCAGGAACAAGATCATTATGAGGGGTATGGTGAGGATGGTAAATTTTTTTGGGGGTATATACCCATTTATGAAACTCAGTTCACTCGCCAAAAAGAAGAGAGACTTAAGGTCGTAGAGAAGATGACAACAAAAGGACAAGCTAAACTTAAAACTAGCCAATCATTTGATAACACCCATTTTATGGCTATTAAAGCCTATGTTTTACTATCAGAACTGCCTCCTAAACTGACTTCCTCCCCATTTTATCCTATTTTCTGTATAGAAATAATCACCACTATGATCCTGATAATATTTCCTATCTTTTGTAGAAGTTTCTCTTATTTTCCAATGAAAAGAATCTTAATGGGCCCTTATCAGCCAATCCACAACAACTGACCTATCCCAGCCCAGTGAGCAACATGAGGTGACATGCCCTTACCCATCACGGTCACTGCCCAATATGGCAGCAACCCGACACATGCGTGTTGCGCAAGGAGACTCTGATGGACATCACGCTACTTACCCGAGATGGAGCTTTGCCCGCCGTGACCCATCGGTCGACGTAGTCCTTCACGCGATATGGCCATCGCTTGGTATAGTAGCCCACCAGAACCAACCCGACACGATCAGGCACAATTTATTCGCAACCCAGCACGCGACGACCCTCCCAGGTGTGTCAGGTGACAGACATGTCAGCCCTCTCCTGAAGCCACATCAACGGAGTCGAAGAAGGACACATGGCCCAACAAGAGTCGCAATTCCTACCAACTGCTGCCTATAAATAGTAGTTACATAACTTTGATGGGATGGATCGGAACCCTACCAGAGCTAACTTTGGAAGTGAAGCTAGTACGTGGAGTTCCCAGGCATGTCGGGCGATACTAGGTGAGCACGCTCCCAACCTGAGAGGGGCAGGAGGAGTACACTTAAAACCAGTCCCGGTAGCCGCAGCAACACAATATGACCAAGAAGGCTACCCCAATGTGTCAGGTTCCTAGATGGGCCTCAACCCGAGATGGCTCGCTCCTCTACACCTGATACAATGAACCTGAGAGCCTAAGTGTTTCCTAACCCGACACGATACTGAACCCGATACGAACCAATCGTCAAGGCATGTCGCCCGATAGGGCTGGCAACCCGACACGGCCGTCTTGGGTAGGGAGTCCTTCCTGATACACCCTAGCTGTCGTGGCTCAGAACCCAACACGGGCATATTGGGCAGAGCTCCTGCAGAGTATCGAGTTAGGGGAACCTTAGGGGCCTTCTGTTGTATATCGATCTCCTAAATCAAGGAGACTGATACTTATCTTTCCCTTTTTACTACATTTTACTTTCATTTCCTTATGCATTGTAACTAAACCTTTAACTCTCTTTAAGCTTATTGGAATCTATGGAGTTTATCTCATATTATTCTGTGTATGGCTCCTTTTTGTTGGATGATTTATTTATAGCATATGACCTAGTCTCTTCTGATGGATCACGCTTTTGACTAGCTATCGAATCGTATTTCCCGTTTCGACACCCTTGAGAGGGGGATGTCGTAACTTTAGAGTTTGGTCTGATCTGGGTGTACGAGAGTACCCAGGATCAGGGCTGCTTTGGTTTACCTTAGCACTCTAATCTATGACCACTATCCTTGAGAGAGGGAGTTGGTATATGGTTATAAGAATCCTCTTTGAGAGAAGAGAATGTGGGATGTTTTCCTATGTCGCTTGTTATGCCTAAATTTTCCTCCTTCCTGCCTTACCTTGATGACAGTTTTACTCTCTTGGCTTTTGATATACAAAATCCCTATAAAAAATGCTAAACCCTAAAATCATAATCTTTGTAGTAACTCCAGTTGGAGATAGCCTTTTAGTCTGATTTCTTTGTGGTTCTTTCTTATTACAACCAAACCTATCCTTTTACCTGTTTGATGTGCTTAGACAAGTGAAACTGAAGTTCCGAAGTGTCATTCTTCCTATCCATGTGTTCAACCCCGAACTACTTCAGCCCTATGCTAGTTGCAGGTGTCTCGGACATTCAGGTATTATAAATTATAAAATTCTGATGACTTAGAAATATCTCCACTCTCTGGACTCACATCTGAGGCTGGTCAACTTTTTGGCACCATTGTCTGGGATAGGCAATGAAAACCGTTCTATAAACTTGAGTTTTGCTTGCACTTTGCCAAAAACCATGTACATTTGCATATAACACTGCAAATATTTACTGCACATAATATTTATGCAACACATTGATACCTTTTACATCTTTCTTCCTTTCCAGGCACTTTTCCTCCTTTCACAAGTAATGGTTGTCCAACCTCCCAAAGCCCGCTCCCTGCACTCATTTGTCCAAGTGCAGGCAAATGAGGAAAGGAATCCCATTGTTATGCAACCCCTCAACGTCACCAGCTTTGAGCTGAAGCCTTCTTTCCTTCAGCTTCTTCAGCACAACAGGTTTGGCGGGAACACCATCGACTATAACCCGTACAACCATCTTACGACGTTTAAGAGGACGTGCAACAGTTTCAAGATTAATAGGGTTTCGCTAACATATATCTACATCCAATGCTTCCCCTTCTCGTTGAGGGATAAGGAGTTGGAATGGTACACCAATCTTCCAGATGGAAGTTTTTCCGACTGGGAGCATCTTGCTAATGCTTTTATTTCCAAGTTCTTTCCTATTGAGAGGACAATCAAATGCTAGAACAAGATTATGAGGTATTCCCAGAAGCCATCGGAAAATCTTCATGATACTTGGGAGAGATTTATCATCTATCAGCGTGAATGCCCTCACCATGGTTTTTCTGAACCCAAGCTGATCACCACATTTTACAATGGGGTGTGTCCCGCATAGAGTAAGCCCTTGAATGTTGTGGCTGGTAGTGACTTCTTGGGACTCAATGCTCAAAGGGCTAGGGAAATCATTGAAAACATGGCCATGAATCAATAGGTTGGCGATTACAACCGGGAGTCGACTAACCACACCACTCCAGGTGAATCTAAGGATATGGAGGCCCTCACAACCAAGCTTGACAAGATAGTGACAGATGTCTAGACCCTCAAATAGCAAGGATACAAAGGGAAAGTTCGATAGGAAGTTATAAAAAGCTATGTCACCTCTGGAGAGCCAGACCACCTGTCTGACTTCTGCCCGCACACGGCACCCCAAGATGATTTTGATGAAATCAATACAGAGAATGTGAGTTACGTCTAGTACCAAAGACCTGACCATCCTGATGTCTCTTATGGGAACACTAGTGCTGCAGAGAACTCCCACCAGCTGGCGGGCAGAAATCCCTCTGGAGGATCGTCAAATCAGCAATGCCAAATAGGGTTCTAGCAGTAGTGGACTTTCCAGCCGAATAAGTAGCAAAGACCGTCTTTGATGACATAGTTGATGTCTTTTGCAAAAAGGCAAAATGAACTGAATGATAAGATGCACAAAATTTCAGTGGACAGTACAACGATGTTGAAGTTGATGTAATAGCCGATGGGGGGGCTTTTCAGCCCAAATTGGAGAGCTCCATCAACATAATAAGCAGATCGATCAGCAGCTTGTGAGTCTCTCTAAAACTATCAACCATCAAGTAGGGCGTTTGCCCTCTAACACTAAAATCAATCCAAGAGGACATGAGACTACGAAAATGGTCGTTTTGAGGTCAGGAATGATAATTTCACTAGCCGTTGAGAAGTTAGTAACGTCACCAACAGAGCTTGCCAAAGAAGTCAACCCAGAGAAAGAGGAAGAAGTTCCGCTAAAGTAAGAGAAAGTAACTAAAGACGAGGTCAACGACGTCTCCTTTGAAGAGTGTCCAGACAAGTACGCACCCCGCATACCTTTCCCCCATAAGCTGGTTAAAGCCCAGCTAAATAAGAGATATGAGAAATTTCTGGCCGTAATAAAGAAACTACACATTGACATCCCTTTTTTGGATGCCATCGAAGAGATGCCAACCTATGCCAAGTTTTGAAACTGGCACAGATGTCCAGTTCCTTCGTCATTGCATCTATGCCATCCAAGAAGAGAGATCCTGGGGCCTTTGTGATCCCCTTTTAGGTTGGAGATAATGTAACTCACAAAGGTATGGCTGACTTAGGGGCGAGCATCACTCCAATGTCTCTATCCCTTGCTAAAAGGATTGGGCTCACTGACATGGTGAGCACCAATATGAGAATCCAACTAGTTGATCATACCTTTACCAGGCTGGTCAGAGTTGTCGATAATGTGCCTATTTGAGTAGGGAGTTTGTTTATTCCTTGTGATATAATTCTAATCGACACTGTAGAAGATCCCAACTACCCTATCATTTTTGGGCAACCTTTCCTAGCTACCAGCCGAGCCCTCATCGACATGGAGGCGGGTATGAATACGATCCAGGTTGGAAGATACCATATCGACTTCAACATATGAGATTGTATGAAGGCCCCCACGTTCTTTGAATCTTCTTATTTTGTTGAAAGCTACCAGTAGTTATGTGACAAAGTATAGAAGGAGAAGGCCATGGTAAACCCGCTTATGTGTGCCTTATCTGGCGAAGCACAAGAGGTGGAAGACCCGGAGGTCAAAGAATTGCTAGCTCTTCTAGATGTTGAACGTACATCCGAAGATGATGACCATGTGGAGACATTCATGTATGCTGCTCTCCGAAAAGACCCATCCAGTGAATAAGAAAAAGAAGTCCCGCAAGAACTAAAGGTTTTTCCAAGAGGCCTAGAATACCATTTTTTTGATGAAGGGAAGATGAATTCGGTAATAATCAACTCGGAGTTGACCGACGGTCAAAAAGATCAGTTTCTCGAAGAGTTAAGGATACATAGGGAAGCCTTAGGGTACTCAATCAGAGACCTGAATGGGATAAGTCCCTCTGTGTGCATGCACATAATCCATCTAGAGGATTACTCCAGGCCATATGCCCAGCCACAGAGAAAGTTAAATGATACGCTTCGAGAAGTTGTTAGTAAGGAAGTGGTAAAGTTTCGAGACGCTGGTATTATCTATGCTATTAGCGATAGTACGTGGGTAAGCCCAATCCAAGTGGTTCTGAAGAAGGGAGGTACGTCATTTGTCAAGGGAGATGATGGAGTTGAGATCGCCACTAAGATGGTTACCAGCTGGCAGATGTGTATCGATTATCATAAGCTAAATGTCGCCACCCGCAAGGACCATTTCCCCCTTCCGTTCATCGATCAGATGTTGGAGTGCCTGGACCATCATTCCTACTTCTGTTGGTTGGATGGATACTCAAGTTTCTATCAGATCCCCATTCACCCTGATGTATAAGAGAAGACCACCTTCAGTTGCATATATGGAACTTTTTCCTTCAGGAGGATGCCCTTCGGGCTTTGTAATGCACCTGATACCTTCCAGAGGTGTATGAATGCAATTTTTGTTGATCTCCTCGAAGACAAAATAGAAGTGTTTATGGATGATTTCAGCATGTACGACATCTCCTTTGATAACTACCTAAACAACCTATCACTTGTGATGAGAATGCGTGAAGAGCAAAGCCTAACCCTGAATTGGGAGAAATGTCATTTCATGGTTCAAGAGCGCATAGTTTTGAGGCACAAGGTGTCCAACAGAGGTATTGAGGTCAATCCGTCCAAAGTCGAGGCGATTGCTAAGCTCCCTCCACCCATAACAGTTATAGGTATCTGCAGTTTCTTGGGTCATTCTGGCTATTACCGGTGATTTATTAAAGATTTCTCGAAGAAAGTGGAACCTCTTTCCAACCTCTTGATGAAAGATGTGAATTTTGACTTCACAGATGAGTACATGGAGGCATTCTCCAGGCTGAAAGATGCTTTAGTATCTGCACCTATTCTCCAGTTCCCCGAATAGAATCTTCCATTTGAGCTTATGTGTGATGCCAGTGACTTCACCATTGGTGCTGTTCTAGGACAAAAAAAAAGACAAAAAACACCACATCATTTTCTATGCAAGTAAGACCCCAGACGAGGCTCAGTTGAATTACACGACTATTGAAAAGGAGATGATGGCTATCGTGTATGCTTTCGACAAGTTCAGGTCCTACCTTGTGGGTTCCAATGTAATAGTGCATACCGATCACGGGGCTATGAAGTACCTAATGCAGAAAAAGGACGCTAAGACCAGGCTACTACGCTGGACGTTGTTGTTACAAGAATTTGATCATGAGATAAAATATAAGAAGGGTTTAGAAAATGTGGTCACCGACCACCTCTCAAGGATTTGGGTGGAAGATGACCACCCACTGCCCATCAATGAAAGTTATCCCGATGAATCCATCTATGTTGCCCAGACAGCCAACCGTGAGGGGTTGTGGTATGCAGATCTCTGTAATTACCTAGCTTGTTAACAACTTCCCCCATATATGTCTTATAATCACAACAAGAAATTCTTCTTCGATTTAAAGAATTACTATTGGGACGATCCTTTGTTGTTTAGGCGTTGCACCGATGGGTTATATAGAAGATGTATACCTGAGGAGGAAGCCCCCAAAATTCTATTTGAGTGTCACTCCTCTCCCTATGGAGGACACCTGGGAGGTGAAACGATTGCTGCTAAGATCCTCCAGTTAGGTTTCTACTGGCCAACTCTATTCAAGGATGCTCATGCTTATGTGAAGTCCTGTAATGAATGTCAATGAACTGGAAACATTTCTTGCCGAAATGAGATGCCACTTTCAGATTGGATCGTGGTCGTGATCTTCAGTGTTTGGGGTATATATTATATGGGGCCCTTCCCTTCTTCCTATGGTTTCAAATATATCCTGGTTGCGGTTGATTACGTCTCTAAGTGGGTTGAAGCAGTGCCCGCCGTTACGTGCGATGCTAAAGTAGTAATAAAGCTTTTTACTAAGATTATCTTTCCAAGATTTGGAGTGACAAGAACCGTCATTAGTGATGGTGGTTCTCATTATGTAGATAAACAATTTGAATCCCTCTTGCGAAAGTACAACATACATCACAAGGTCACAATGCCATACCACCCCCAGACATCCGGACAGGTTGAGGTCTCTAATCGGCAGATCAAGCAGATTTTAGAAAAGATAGTTGGCAAGTCCCGCAAGGTCTGGTCAGCTAAACTAGATGATGCTCTTTGGGCATATATAATAGCTTTTAAGACGTTGTTGGGTACCATGCCCTACCGCTTGATTTATGGCAAAGCATGCCACCTTCCCTTGGAGTTGGAGCACAAAGCGTTCTGGGTGATCAAATGCCTCAACATGGACTCGATGCTAGCTGGAAAGAAAAGATTTCTTCAGCTTCAAGAGCTTCAAGAATTGAGACTCCATGCCTATTAAAATGCAAGGATCTACAAGCTAAGAACCAAGACCTGGCATGACGCCCACCAGAGGAAGAAGCACGTCAATGAAGGTGACAAGGTTTTATTATTTAAATCTTCTATCTTCCTCTTACCAGGAAAGCTACAACCCGATGGTCCGGCCTCTCATCATTGCAAAGATCTATCTGTCTGAAATGATGGAGCTCTATGACAAAGAAGATCCAGTGAAAGTTTTTCCAGTGAACGGGCATAGAGTCAAGAGGTTTTATGAAGATGAAGCATTTGTCTGAAGATTAGAGATGCCCCTGCAGGATGCTGAAGCTACAACAACCAAGGCAGAGTAGTAGGATTTGAAGTTGTCAAGCTGACAACACAAACCACAACACTCTTCGGGAGGCAGCCTAAATCTTTACTTTTCTAGCATAGGACGTTATTTCCTTTCCTATAGAAAAACATTACGAACATTGTCATTGTAATAAGGCCCGAGTCATTGTATGCGCTACATACACAGACTCACATGTTTTGTGGGTCATCGACTCAGTTTTATATATAGCTTGGTGAGTAATACCATCTGAGGCTGAAAGTTTACTCTTGTGCCAATGATGTTTTACCCACCAAGCACTCTTTGTTTTGCTTTAGCCTTAGCTTTTGTTGTTGTTGCATATCGAGCGTGTATGATGAATGCGCCCTTTTGCTCTGAACGACGCACTTTATGAATGTTGTATTGCCCATCCAGTTCTCTCGTATCGAGCCAAACCTTTACCCTTGCCCGACACTGTGGGTAATGGGAATAAGGGTTGTATCGGGCATTAGTATCGGGCGACACATATCACGCAACACAATGTGACTCCGATATTGGGCAAAAATGAGCGGAAGGGAAGCGCGTGTCGGTCAACACAAAGATTTCATGTGACTTGTTCTTAGCGTGCCTGGGAAGGAAAATCATTTCCCAACGCAACGGATTAGACTGATCTTATCGTGTTATGGAAAACAATGCACATTATCGCGTAACGCGTGTCCTGATTTTACCTGTTTTACCCCGCTCGCCATGGCTATATATAGTAACTTCCATTTAACCGTGTCGGGCACAAAGTTTACTTTTTCACCTGCTCCCGTATCGTGCATCTTCTTGCTTACTCCAGCTCCCGTATCACATAGTGTTTGCTCTCGTGTTAGCCATCATCTTCCCGACATTCGTGTCGTCCATCAACCATCCCCGCCCAATACAGGTATAAACCCGATGTGCCTTATCAAGCTGATTTGGTCATTCGTATTGTGCCGACCATATCGGCCGGGTCATATCACACGGACCGTGTCAGTCAGGCTTGTATCACACGATACCATTTCATAAGGATCCTGTATCGGGCAGGCCTTTCACCCTATATCATTCTTTGTTTATCGCGCGATAGGCTTTCTTTGTTGCTTTAATTGACGTATCAGTCTTTTGCCCCTATCATGCGACATGTGTATCACGTAATATTGATGCCCAAGCGACACGACCTTGAGCACCCGTGTTAGGAAAGATTCACATGTTCGTGACAGGTAACCCTTATCACCCAGTTTGTTTTACGAAAGGCTCGGCTCATATCGGGTGATACAAGTTGTTGCCCGACACAATAGCCTATCGGTCAATGACCCCTATCGGGCACCCATGCCGGACAGGGCGCATTTTCAGCAACCCAATATCAGCCTGACCTATCGATCAGGCCTATCGAGCGGCAATGTGAGTTTTTACCCTTGCCCGATACCGACTTGCTTCTGTCGGGCGCTTTTGTATTGTGTAACAATCTTTCATCAAAGGCAGTTTCCCGATATTGCTTTTTCATATGTCGCTTAACCTGTATCAGGCAACGTGCTCCTCTTGGTCTGCTACCTGATATCGGGAAAAGAGATTTTGATGAACCAACTCTTTTGTGACTTACTCTCTGCTGCGTGAAAATGCAAGAATGTCCCGCACCAAGCAAACTGTGGTCTGGGTCGACAAGAAAGGTCGAAGGATCAATCCCGAGGCTGAGAATGAGGCATCCACCGCTGGGCATAAGCACCAATATTGCAATATAGTGGGGCCATACGAGGCCAAAAAGTGGCCTAGATTAGAAGAACCAACCCCAACAATAGCATCGACAACAGTGGTAAAACTAGAGCCACTGGGTCACTCACCGGACAGGTTCATGCCAAAAAACGAAGATCACATGTGGCAGTACGCAGAGCTGGCAACCAAATCTTACCGGCCAACCCAATTCTGCCACTAGTCTTCCTTCCATCAAATAGGCATTTTCGATAGGCTTGAGAACGTCTTAAGAGCTGTTGGGCTGAGGAAGATATGCTTCATTTACACTGCTTCTTACACCGAAAAGAGTTCATGTCATCCCTCCGTCGGGTGCTGAATATATCGGAAGAAGCCAAGAGATTCAACAGAGCGGATAGACTATAGGTGCACTTATACAACATTGAGAATTGTATCTCGGAAAAGCTACTCAACAAGATCTTCTCCTCCAGTGAAGCTGAAAGACACCTTCTGAACAACGGTGTTAGAATCACCGAAGGCGATGGGTTCAACCCAATCACACTTTGGAGGAAGCTAACCGACGAATCATCGTTCAAGCCGGGAAGTAAAGTGGCGGCGATACACTCCTACTTCTATAGAATAATCCACAAGATCGTGGCGAGCCTACTATTTAGTAAGTACGAAACAAGCAACTGGTACACTGAAGAGCTCCACCTCATGTGGCACATGATGGAGGGTCGCATGATCAACCTAGGGTGGTTCCTGCTCAACAGGTTATATCCCATGAAAGATGCCACTAAGGAGTACAACATGGGAGGGCTAGTCAATCTGATCGTGGTAGGGTTGGGGTGCCCTAAAGAGCCACGCAGCTTGTCGAGGACAAGGGGCAATGACATGATAGACTTAAAGTTCCTCACGAGGGCCAACATTATCAAGAAGGAGATGAGTCTCTTCTTCTACAGATTCATAAGGATAATCCTACTCCTGCCCTCCCACTCTACATCAACTATGACACAGAGAAGATGGTATTCACAAAGGAAGAAATTCAAGTGACTATAGTTGAAGCCAGCTACGCCACCACTAGAATCATACAAGAGAGGGTGGCAGCTACAGGAAGGCCAATCCCTTTTGGCACTCGGTAAGACAAGTCATCGGCAGTCACCATCGATGACTCACCTATCATTGCCACCGTCGAGTCATCCACCGCTGCCACACAATCAACAGTTTTCTCTCTTGTGACAGCCACTGCTGCCACCGAATCAGACGCGGCAACCACAATTGTGCCCATCATGGCTACTGAAGAGATAATGACGATTGTAGAGGTCGTCCATACCATTGGGGCATATGCTATGATAAAAGCCCCAGAGGCCGCTGCGGTAGAGGCATCGGTGCAACCAAACACGCCCCACAACAGCGACGACACATTTGTTGAGCTCCTGGAGGTGGATCTCAGGGTTGTGTAACTAACACCGATGTCGCCACTTGTGACGTTGATGATTGTCGTGGAGGAGGACGCTGAGAGCCGGATGGTAAATCAACATCCACCCACTCTGTGCCCTTCTCCACCACCCCAAACTGATGAGGCAGAAGCAATCGTAAGGGTGCTAACGCCTCGCCCTGAAGCCACACCCTCGCGGAAGGTTCAGATGGACTCAACACTTATCAAAGACGCGCACTCTTTGGTCTGATCTTCTCATTCAAGGAGCAGTACATGAACGAGAAGCCAACCAGCTGCAGCCCCTTCATCGCTAGGGTAGATGTTCGGCCTCAAGTTCGACAACTTGCGGGAGGTAACGAGCAATCACACAGCTACATTCACTTCCCTAACCCACAAGTTCAATGTTTTCTAGAGGAGGCTGAATGAACAGGAGCACCAACTGCTAACCCAGGTTAGCCTGCCTAGCCAACTAGAGGCACTGAACAATACAATGCAGGAAGTGCTCCAATGCCTCGACGCAATCAAAGAAAGGTTAAACCGGAGGGAATACCATCCCCGCTCAAGGCATCCCAAGAGATCCCCTTCGCCTCCAGGCTCTAGCTCTCACCTACGGCTTCAGCACCATCCTCTAGATCATCGTCTTCCTCCTCCTCCAATGGGCCCTCCACAATGCCCGAGAAAGAAGAGACAAATAAAACCGCTGACAGGGCTCCAACAAGACAAGAGAGTGCTCATGGTGTCGACACTGCTACTCCCATACCCTTCCTAGACTAGCCAAAAGATGAAGACATATCTATCGGGCTAGAGGAGGGTTCATCTGAAGAATCAGAGGGAGAAGGGGGAGATATATACTTCTCCATCAACAACAACCCCACTAGAGAAAAGACTTTGATGGCAGATGCGTTCTCTCCACCAGTGGAGATCCCTTCTTTCGAGATGGATGATTTTGATAGGAGAGCCATCAACTACCTGACGATCTGGGACCAGAAGCTACTGAACATGGTCTTAAGGCTGCAGGTAGATGAAGAAGTCATCATCTGGAGCGACAGTTACTTCTTTGTACAATAGAGAGCGCTAATAAGCATGTTCCGCTCGCAATTCGTCGTGGTGAAAGTGCTATTCAAGGTCCTGGAGGGCGCAATGATCGAAAACATCACCATAAGGACAAGCCGACAATTTGTCTACAACGCTACCCCGGCCTTAGTAAGAAGAATAATGGCAAGGGAATACGACGCAAAGCAGGTGGTAGATATGCTCCAGAACATTGAAGAGCACAGTCCAAGCATGGTATTGTCCCCTTACAAGCACCGAAAGAACTGGTTCCTCTGTGTGGAAAACCTCTACAACCACGACGTCTCCCTCCTCTGCTTCTGCAACGCGGAGGTCCCACACATAGGATAAAGTTTCATACGCCCCGAAGATAAACACCTCAGATTTATCCCACTATGTCTTCATCGAATAATCAAACAAGGAGTCTGATGCCATAGCGGCGTTTGGAACTTCTACTCAATCTCAGACTTCCCAGTCCAAGAGGAGCCGGGAAGTAGAAATAGTGCCTTCATCGTCCTACGTGCAATGGAGCTGTTGAATATATTCATATACATAAGGCAACTCCAGGGGCAAAAATTCTACCAACTAAAAAGCACGTACGCACTGCTGCTAATCAAGGACATGCGCTACTTCCGGGACACAGATCTACCAGAGGAGTTGCTGGATACAGATGTAGAGTCAGAATCCTCTCAGCCTGGCAGCCCTTCAAGAGAAGTATAGATAGCCATAGATGTCTATGGGGCAGGCAAGCGGATTGAATTTCTATGAGAAATACTCGACAACGAAGGCTTGTTTTGTGTGATGTTTTAGAAACATTGCCTGTCTAATAAGCCGTTCCGCATGTGCTTCACTTTCTCAAGAATAGGTCAACAAAATCCTCCTCAGGCTAGCTGATTCTACACCCACATATGTCATTTATGAGATAGACAACTTCGTCGTCCCTCTCGATGATCTTTGGGACTTAGTTAAGGCAGGAGGATGTGTAGCGTTGTCGGTAGCGTCATCCTACATCCAGATTCTATAGAAGAAGTTTGAACATGCCTACATCACCCATCTGATGGTGTTCAACGATATCTGCCTAGCTGACAAATCAGGAGCAAAGAAGCTATTTCTACACCAGATACAAAGCAGCATGACGTGCATCATCTTC
This sequence comes from Alisma plantago-aquatica, assembly GCA_963693085.1. NCBI lineage: Eukaryota > Viridiplantae > Streptophyta > Magnoliopsida > Alismatales > Alismataceae > Alisma > Alisma plantago-aquatica. Next base: position 689,952,850 of record OY856409.1, read on the forward strand.
TTTCCAATGCTGCATTACAACCATTGGATGCTCCTGATGATGTACACTCGTGCGCAAGCAGCAATCTTCTATAACAGCTCTGATGCCAACAAAGACCATCCGGTGCAGTGTACATCAACCCCATTGACACCCCTCGAGCGATTAGCAAGGAAATATTACATCGAGGTGGCAACATTTATCCAGCTGTTCCTAGAGAACTCGGAGATCAAGTGGTACAAGCTTCAATTCTGCCATAGCAGTCCACAACAAGCTCCACAATCAAACGACTGTGGCATCTATGTGTAGAATGGATCTCTAGCTCGATGGTGCGACAACAAACACCTGACAAGCTCCACCTCATCGACTATCACAACAAACATGGATAGTATGTGATGGAGCTTCTATCTGATGAAGGCGCATGCACTAGCTAAAACCTCGCTGACCTATGTCTGGCCTTCCCTACATCTCACTACTCTGAGGACAGAGTGTGGGGTAAGTTTGGGGGGGGGGTATTCTATAGCATCAGTGGGGGAGGTACTTAATTTTTCCCCTTTTTTCTCTTCTGTCTTTCTTACCAATACTCTGTATATACATACATATGAATGTCTGATAGAGAACAATACACACACAATTACTTGTCTCTTGAAAACTATAAAAAACACTTTATAGTAAAAATTTGGTATGACTTCTTCCATTTCGTTATCTCCGTATCTAAGGTGGTGCATATTTCTATTTTTCCCTTTTGAAAACACAGTCTTGAACGGCAAAACACTACAACTTTTCTACACCAATTTTGAAAAATAATCTCGCAACAGCTAAGAGATGTGTATGTGAAGGAAAAAGCTGCCCAAATAGCGAACTCTCTTTTTTTCTCCTACCCATCAAAAACCCCAAAAAGAGAGGAAACCTTATGAGAGTGAATAAAAGCATGAGAGTTCTGCCAGAAAAAATGCACACTTGCCTTTCCAAAAGTATCCATCTTTAGGCATGGTAGATCTGGGACAGTGGTACGTAGGATGTGAAATCACTGCTCTAAATCCAACTGGCTTGGACTGTAGGGACCAGTTGCCCATTAACAAACTCGTACCTGGATGGACTGATGGGAAGAAAGAAAAACCCAAAAAGCCTTAAGCCTACCCAAAAACCCAACTTCCTACTCCCAAAGCTATTTGGTGTGAAAGCTAACTTCGAAACCATGCACCAAAAGTCTCGCTGAGGCTGAAGAGAATTTTTTTTTACTTAAATAAGGTGGGAACAATAAAGGCTGTTGTCCGTAGTTAGATGTAATTTTCCTCAGGGGCATCTCAAAAATTCTTTTAAACCCCTTGTCTGAAGACTACGTCTGGCTTTGAAGAAGTATCACAAACAAAGTTTTAAAATAGATATAAATTGATTGAGGACAATCAAAATGCTAAGTTTGTGGGAGTTGATAACACCCATTTTATGGTTGTTAAAGCCTATGTTTTACTATTAGAACTGCCTCCTAAACTGACTTCCTCCCCGTTTTATCCTATTTTCTGTATAGAAATAATCACCACTATGCTCCTGGTAATATTTCCTATCTTTTACAGAAGTTTCTCTTATTTTCCAATGAAAATAATCTTAATGGGCCCTTCTCAGCCAATCCGTAACAAATGACCTGTCCCGACCCAGTGAGCAACGTGAGGCGACACACCCCTTACCCATCATGGTCAGTGCCTTATATGGCAGCAACCTGACACAGACGTGTCATGCAAGGAGACTCGGACGGACAGCACGCTACTTACCCGAGACAGAGCTTTGCCCACCGTGACCCGTCGATCGACGTAGTCCTTCACACGATACGGCCACCTCTCAATACAACAGCCCTCCAGAGCCAACCCGACAAGATCAAGTGTGATTTATTCGCAACTCGGCACGCGACAACCCTCCCATGTGTGTCGGGCGACAGACGTGTCGGCCCTCTCCCGAAGCCACATCAACGGAGCCGAAGAAGGACACGTAGCCCAACAAGAGAACCAAATGATGCCTATAAATAGTAGCTACATGACTTCGATGGGATGGGTCAGAACCCTACGAGAGCTAACTTTGGAAGCGGAGCTAGTGTGTGGAGTTCCAAGGCATGCCGGGCGATACTAGGTGAGCACACTCCACACCTGAGAGGGGCAGGAGGAGTTCACTTAGAACCCATCCCGGTAGCCGCAGCAGCATGATATGACCAAGAAGGCTACCCCAATGTGTCGAGTTCCTAGATGGGCCTCAACCCGAGACGGCTCACCCCTCTACACCCGATACAAGGAACCTGAGAGACTAAGTGTTTCCTAACCCGACACGATATTGAACCCGATACGGACCAACCATCAAGGCATGTCGCCCGATAGGGCTGGAAACCCAACACCGCCGTAGTGGGTAGGGAGTCCTTCCCGATACACCCTAGCCATCGTGGCTCAAAACCCAACACAGTCAAGAGCCCGACACAGGCATATCAAGCAGAGGTCCTACCCGGTATCAGGTTAGGGGAACCTTAGGGGTCCGCTGTTGTATATCAACCTCCTAAATCAAGGAGACTGATACTTATCTTTCCCTTTTTACTGCATTTTACTTTCATTTCCCTATGCATTGCAACTAAACCTTTGACTCTCTTTAAGCTTATTGGAATCTATGGAGTTTATATCGTATTATTCTATGTATGGCTTCTTTTTGTTGGATGATTTCTTTATAGCATCTGAACTCTAGTCTCTTCTGATGGATCGCGCTTTTGACTAGCTATCGAATCGTGTTTCCCATTCTGACACCCTTGAGAGGGGGCTGTTGAAACTCTAAAGTTTGGTCTGATTCGGGTGTACGAGAGTACCAAGGATCATGCCTGCTTAAGTTTACCTTACCATTCTAATCTGCGACCACTATCCTTGAGAGAGGGAGTTGGTACATGGTTAGAGGCATCTTCTTTGAGAGAAGAGAATGTGGGATGTTTTCCGATGTTGCTTGTTATGCCTTAGTTTTCCTCGTTCATGCCTTACCTTGACGATAGTTTTACTCTCTTAGCTTCTGATATACAAAACCCCTATAAAAATTGCTAAATCCTAAAATCATAACCTTTCTAGTAACTCCAGTTGGAGATAGCCTTTTAGTCTGATTTCTTTATGGTGCTTTCTTGTTACAACCAAACCTATCCTTTTACCTGTTTGATGTGCTTAGATAAGTGAAACCCTAGTTCCGAAGCACCATTCTTCCTATGCCTGCATTTGACCCCGTACTACTTCGACCATGTGCTATTTGTAGGTGTCTCAGACATTCGGGTATTATAAATTATAAAAGTTCGATGACTTAGACACGTCTCCACTCTCTGGACCCGCATCTAAGGCCGATCAGCCTTGTTAGCCACCCTACTAGAAGCCCAATCACAAAGACCCGCAGAGGAGTTAGAGAAACCCAAAATAGTTCTCCACAATGATGACAATGATTATCCCATGTTTACATCATTGATGTTGGATTCCATTGAGTTACTCTAACCAATGAACATCAACCTTCATATGAGGAATACCTGATCTCTACGTCTGAGGTTTTGATACTTCAATATGAAAAGTCACTACAAGAAGGTAATCCCTTTATGTCTACAAACCCTGAAGCAACCAACCCTCTTGAGGAAGGTCTCCCATTTCATGAACCCGACATTCCTCCTCAACCACGCCTTGTTATACAAATGAATGAAATGATGAAAGTTTATCCTAGGAAGAAGTTCACATATCCCCTTCCATTATTCATAAGGAATATGTTCCCATTCTTATACCTCTTGAACCTTTGGGAACTCCTTGCATTGAGGAACTTGAGTTAAATGCTATATCAGCCATGAATCCTATCAATCCCGAGGTTGATTGCATTAATTACCTGGAGAATAAAAGTATGTGTGATGCTTATTTTTACCCTTTGGTTCCTTTCATATCAGCATCAATTCACTCTTTTTTAGGTCAATATGATGGAGGAAAACCTAAGGTAGATCATAAACCTAACTTTATTCATTTGGTGCTACACATGTTACCCATTGGATACCCACCAATCTCCCCCAATCCACATCCATATTCAAAACTTCCTTAACTATCGATGGAAGATTTGTGGATCACGCTAGAGGGACTGCATGGAGAAAGGAAATATGAGCGGCCCATTGAGCCTCCATGACCACCCGATCATTGGGAATGTTATGAAGTTATGTTGATAAAGGTTCCAAAGCCTCATACATATCCCATTCCACTAGACATTTTTTGAGCTACCAAGTCCCCCTAGTGACTATCTCTCCACTCTTCCCTTGGTCCTAGATTTAAGTTTTACTTGGATGAGTAAAATTTGAAGTCTAGCGTGGAGGTGGTGGTATGTACTCATTCCACCCACTCTATTTTAGAATTTTTACAATTGTTATTATGATATATTGTTTAATTTTAATCCTTTTAAAATTTCTCTTTTGGTTTCGGCCTTTATCAAGTCATCCCCGATGAATATATTTGTACCATTTTTACCCCTTTGAATTGAGTAAATCTTCTTTGCAAAAAATTTCACAAATTGCCATGTCTAAAACCACCTTTTCACCTAGGACCCCTAAATAACATCACTCCTTGGAGTAGTTGGCAAGTCATATGGAATCAATTAGAACCAAACACATTTTTTTCCTATGTTTAAACAATGGATAATCTTGTTATAAATCTTATATAATGTGATTTATAGGAATACTCTAACTAAAGCAATGACACTCTCTGGAAAAAATGATGAAGTTATAAGCATAAGGACATCTCTTCCTTCCCCCTATTTTTCTTCTAAAAAATAGAAGCAAAGAATCATCATCAGAGAAAAATCAAGTCTAGGGTGGCATGCTTCCCAAAATAAAAATTCCATACCCTACAAAGGGGCGTACCATAAAAAGATGTCAAAAGTGCATATGAAAAAAAATTGTGACCGGTGTAGCCAAAATTCCACAAATTTATGTCCTGAGTCAAATAAAGGAGGGATAACCATGTTTCCTTGCACCCCCTTTGTCATGTTCTTGTGCAACAACTCACAAAAAGTAAAAATTGAGAGTGTCAAAGAAAAAGTAAGATGAAACTTATTTTTTTACAAAATCTAAATTTAGAAACAAGATATGATTATTGTTTTGATAGGGAATATATAATTTGTGTTTTGTGGTTTTAGTAGATTGGGTCAATTGGCCAAAATTTGGAGGTAAGGATTATAGTTATGTTACAAGGGTGAGGAATGACATGTTGTGAGTATAAATTAGATTTTATTTGCTTGAGGATAGGAAAAGATTCAAGTCAGGTGTATTTTAATAAATATGTATTTATCCTTTTTATTTACATCTTTTAGATATATTTTTAGCATTGCTTTGTTTTTTATCTTCTAGTTTTGTAATTAATTATATTAGTTTAGATTTTTTCTTTATTTGGAGTTTTAATTATATTTGGTTGGTTTTTTGTAGGAAAATGGTTTAATTACTCCAATTTTTAATTTCCCTTGGAAGATATTTTGTACAATCCCCGCAATGTTTGATTTAAATATATACCCCACACCAAAATTGCAATGACTCTTACATCCCAAAGTGGAATTTAATGAGAAAGTATGTGTTGGAAAAAGAATTGAATTATATACAAGAAAAACATATTTGTGGGGCATTTCCAAACTTATGACTGAACCAAAAATTCACTCAAAAACACTATTGTAGGAATCTACAACATAAGGAATATGAACGGTCAACATAATTAAAGGTAATCAATCATTTTTTCTATTGACCAGATCCAGAAAATTTTCAGCTATCAGACAGGAGTTTTTCAGAGAGTCTTGTATGTAGGATTTCCACCCCTCCTTTCCTATAAAAGGAAGGGGGACTCCACAAGAAAAGGGCATCCAACATATGTTGTAGACCACATCTTGTATAATGTTGGATCTCATTTTAGTTTACATATATTCTAGTTTCGATATGTCTGAGTAGATCTCTCTAGGGCATGGGGATTGGCCCCTTAGACCTGTTCTATTCAATATAATCAGTTCTATTGCTCCATCACAAAAATTCCTTCTATCTATTTATGTGTGGTTATTTGGATGATCTGATATATTCTTATGGAGTGATATGACAGTGGATCTATGTAAGAATGAAGCAATAGTCACTTAATTATGATTATCAACTTTACACCTTTTTAATCTTATTCCCATTATAATCCTTGGTGACGCAACCAACTGAGCATTGGGTTTGAACTTCAGTTTGAATTCACATGGTTCTTGATATGACTGTGGATCGTGGCATGTTGGATGGTTGAACAATTATATGTGAATGTCAGGACCAACGGGTTCACATGAAGTCCAATCCTTGTGAGTTCGTTTGTAAGGATATGACCCCACAAGGTTCTGATTTGATCCTTAGAGTTTAGAGTTGACTAGTTGAATAGGAACGTAGTTTTGCTGATTATCCTTCGGACCCCCAAATCTTTATTTTTTGATTAGTTAAACTTTATTTCTGAACTTCTATTTATGTTCTTAGTTTTAAAAACCCTCTAAAATTGGAATTTAATTCTTGTTCTTGCGATCAGATTTGGATCTTGACCATTTTTTCCACCATCCCTTGGATCAATACCAATCTATACTAAGTTTACTTGTTGTTCACAATAAATTGACAACCTAGTTAGAAGGTTAAACTCTAGGACTTTTCCAAGTGATTTTTGTGTGTACAATGACATGCATCAATTTTCATTTTCATGGTAGAAAGAGAGATTGGGAGGTGGAGGTAGCGGGACCCTCTCAAGATATACATGTTGGACTAGCTCTTTTACAAATCTTCTACTCATTTTGATTGATGTTGCAAGTGATTTAGCTCATGAGAGTGGAGGGAGGCTCTTGGAGACAAAATCTCTCTCAAGTGTAGAATAAGGAACTTCATAGCACTTGGGTAACCATGCAAAGATGCTCAAGGTATCCTATTTATAGTTGAGGATGCATCCTAGATTTTAGAACTATTTAGGATGAGTTCTATACTTTATTGGGTTGTCAACATATCTTTCTCACTTATTTTAACCCCTCTAACATATATATTTCACTATGGAAAATGACTGCTATAATTTTATCATTTGAGTTACCTTTAAGGACAACTCAACCGACATAGTTGCTACATCACTGTCATTTGAGTTACCTTTAGGGATAATTTGACCAACACAGATGCTATAGTATTGACATTTGAGTTACCTTTAAGGACAAATCGATCGATAGATCTTGCTGTCAGGGCCATTTTCTGGTAGGCCGAGTTGCATTTTGGCTAGCATCTCGACCAACAGAAGGTCATGAAAACCCTCGTAAATAGTGTTGTCGATTGAGTTATCTTAAGACAAACTCGACCAACTGCACTTACTATTTTGGGTGTTCTAAAACCTCCTAAGTGCAATATAATTCATCCTAATTAATTATATTTCACATATGAGCTTAAGTTCAAGCCATACAATCATTACAATTCTTTACATAAAAAATTTAAGGAGAAAATGTTGTATTCTTCAATCTTGATCTTTGTGCTTGTATGACTTATTTTCACCAAATTAGTATCTATGAGTTTAATAATTTGGAGTGTGTCTATCTAATCTGCAATCACTCAAGTAGAAGCATTTGATGCATATAACTGGAACTGTTTAATCCTCATTAAAACAAGGGATCAATACATTTAGAACTTGAGTAAACAATATATAACAATTATCTAGGAATGTAGCCCTTCTATGACCTAAATCTGAGGTTACATGAACATTTATTCAAGACAACATCATGACCATCTAACTTTCATTCTTATTTATCTATTACCCATGTCCTTCCTTCACCTCATATGGCATGTTTTCTTTTGTAACGATGCTAGATCTATAGTAATGCACTCCTCCCCTGGTTTCAAATGTATCAAAACCACTATCCACCTACCATATGCTTCTATTCTTTTGTAGTAAGCCACAAATGTGTTTGCTTCATGATCTAAATTGACAATCATGATTGCCTACTAGTTGTTGTTTCCACAAATTGAGCATTTAAAGAAAAATAAAATTATATGAAGACATTATACTTTATTAATTGTCAAGGTAAGGCCCAAATGATTTTTCACTTCAATAAAAAAGTTGTATTAGTTGTTTCTTATTTTATTTTCTCCATCAATTACATGTTTTGAAACACAACTGTTATTTTACCTTTTTTATCTCACTATTTTGGTATGGTTGTTGATTGATATTTCTTTTTTTTGGTTTGTTTTATCTCACAACATTAATAATTGACTCTTACTCATAAAGTACAAGTATGTTACAATTTGATTATATACTTATTTAATCATATACCATAAATATAGGAAAAACATATCATGCTTGTGACATGAAACACTTTAAGTTGTATGACATTGATAAAAAGAAGTCCATTGAGGATAAAACTGATATAAAAAACAAACTTGTAAAAAAAATAAGCTCTCAATAATAAGATAATTTGTTATCTATAGTATTTGGAATAATTAATGTGATGAGCCTCTTGCTAATGCTTTCTAATGTTCAATAACATAATATCATGTTGGTAGTAATATATATACATATATATATATATATATATATATATATAGAAAACCTCAAGAAACACACAATTTTTTTATAGAATAAACCATGTATCAAGTTTGATAATTTGTATTGAATATATTATGCATACATCAAAGGCATGCGTCATGTTAATCAATTAGATGATCTCAAACCAAATATCCACATATTTCTTAATATTTCTTCTGTAAGGAATTATAACCTTAGATCCATAAATATCCTAATTTTGTTATATTCCACCTACATATTCTATTTTTTGTTTCTTCTGATGTCACCTATGATCTAAGAGAGATAGTAACCTAGATGCAAAACAATTTCAGCCATATGAAATATCTTCTCGTATGTTGGTCTATGTCTAGCCAGTATGTGTTATCCCTAACAAGGGTAACCATGGCCAACTTTAAAGAGATGAGTTTCAAATCATAGGCAGCACTGCTAAGGACCTTAGTTGGCACATAAAAGTGAAGAAGAAGTTGTTTTCAAGATTGATGCTAATATTAGAATGTGTTGGATTATTTATTAATTCCCTTATCTAATTATTTTTTGTTATCTTGAGGTATGGCTTGACTGGATGCGTTGTTTTGTATATTATAACTTTTCTATACTCCTTTATATTAACCCAATTTCTATACATAGTCGAGTTTAATAATTTCCTACCTACTTGTTTCTACTATCCTAATGTTTCATCTTAAGTTACCGACTTATGGTTTCTTTTCTACAAGGAGAAATTCAATGGAGCAAGAAAATTATTATGAATTCATTGCCTTGCTGATAATCATGCAATGCTATATGTCGACCACAATATTTTTTGCACTATGCATAATTTCTATGTATCTAAAAAAATTATTTTTATCCTTTTATTTCTATAGGTCCTGAAAATTCTTGGAAATAGAAAAAGAATTTGGTTAGGAAATCCTAACAACAAGATGATGATGTTTTGCAATAAATAACTATGGTTGGTTGTTGACACTCATTATATGCCCACATGTCTTAGATAAATAATCTTGTTTAGTAGATCATAGACTAGAACATTACAGTGTGTGCATATCATTCCTTGGTAGTCCATGGTTAATATTTTTCATTGCAGTAGACATAAACTTTGTGATCCTTTCCTTGGTAATATTTTCATGAATATAGATGTTCGTTTCTTTTGTTCTTTTTATTATATGGTAAATTTTATCTACCAAAATCTTTGAGATTCGGTTAGGTTTTTTTATGGTGGATCTCTATCTAGACATCAATCAACACTTGGTAGTGTATTTTTTTGAGTCTTTTTACAAAATAACAGTGGATTGTTTCTCATGTGCATTTGTATAATGGATTCTTGCCTTAAAAAGAGTTCATTTTTGTTGGCCAATTGTGGAACCTTTTTACTAACTAACAAAAGAAAGTAATGGAGTCTATTGGATGTACAAAGACGACAATATTTGACTATGCTATGAATTTTCATCTTTATGTATGCCATTTGGATTGTCTAAAGTTAGTGTCTTACATCACACAAGACTAATAATCTTTACTTAGTACGTCAACATTTATTACTATCATCTCGAATAGTAACAAAAAAACATACAACAAACTTTACACTGTCTTCTAGACTTCTATAGATTAGCATGTTGATCGGGCCCGACTCCAGTCCAACTTATATTCTAGGAAAAAGTAAAGGTCAGAGTATGGGTATGTGCTCAAAGTTTTAATAGAAGAGGGTGCAATAAAAATTAAATTAAAACCAAAACCTTAGTCAATGGATTTACTATAACTATAAAACCATTTAAACATTAAAGATATAATATAGTTATCAAATATACCGTGACACATACTAGTTCTCCAACAACTAAAAAAGGCTTATGTCAATGTAGATATAACTTTGTTTCCATCTCATCTTTGCAAGATCTTCTCCTAGTAGAATCTTCTCATCCTCAAACTTCTACATAAGGGTCTCATCTGCTGCTTCATCCAAGAAGTTGTAGAAGATCTTTGTGCACCACCTTAATCGTTAAAATGAAGTGGAAATCAGAGTCATCTACATACTAACATGGCTCACTTTCCATGTCATCCTATTACATGTTCTCATCCTTAGGATGGTTTTTTCTCTCCTACCCTCGAGTCAAAATGAGGTAACTAAAGGTAAAGAGTGTTGGGTTTTGTGGAGGAAATATGTGTGGCAGAAGTAATAAAAAATAAATTCCACACAACCCACAACAAGATCTCATCAAAAATATCATATTTAGAAAGAGTATTCGTGTGATATACCTTGTCACGAGCAAGTCCGACAACATCTCGTTGTACGATGGTATGCAACATTGTTGGCTTACACAGATGATATTTCTCTCCCATCTTCCAAATGCATCACGAGAAGATCCAGCAGTGCTCCTTTTGTATGTTGACATACGCGGCTCATAGCACGTATGGATGGTCACTTACGTCCTCCGAACGTAGGTGTCTCAATGTCTGCATCTCTACTTCATCCACATAGATGGACTGGAACTCCATGTCATGCTTCCTAAATCAGCAGGAAGGAGTATCCTCTGTGAGATGATGTGCTAGCATCGTGATGCTCTCCTTTCTCTACTGAAGACGATAACGGATAGGGTTTACATACGTGAGTGTAAACTGAAAAGTCTCTCTCAATGTTTTTTAAAGACATCTATCGTCAAGCCCCTTTAAATAGGAGATAAAAGGAAGCAAGGTTTCCTAAACCCATTGGTAAACAGAAAGATTGCATTAATTAAAACGCTCGTAGATAATTAGAATATTTTGGAATTAATTAATTAACTAATTAATCGTATTAATTGATTAATTAATATCTGACTCCATGTAATAGCTCGGGATGGCTCTATGGGCATACATACCAATAGACTCCCACTTGCACTTAGAGTCAGTCACTCTAATTAATTGGTTTAAATATTTTCGCATATTTTAATATTATTCTAATGGATTACATAAACATTTTAGTAATCAATGTGATACAAAATAATTCCAATCAAACCCACAATCATACTCCTATTCCAACACATCCTATGTGTGTGACCCGGTAGGCTCCAAATTACGTTGGCAGTGATATCCATAATCATATTATGATTTCACAAGAAATGATTGGTATCTAGCAAGACTTCATTGACACCTAAGTAATTGGAAAAGTTTGAGAACAACTTAACCAGTCATTCATGACTGGTGTTACAGTGATTGTATAGTTCCTATGTCATTGATATTCAGATAGAACTCGATTCATGGAATTGTTATCCTCTTCAACGTTCAATCTATGTTCCCTGAACTAGAGAAGACTGTATGAGATATATGTAAACTCAATATCACATATTGACTCACATCAGCATGGCCATGCATTTCTCAGTCTCGCTTATCAAGTGGTCGGAGTATCAAACTCTCGTAGGAAGGACAAATTCCATCTACATTACTCATAGTCATCCCCATGTGTCATAGTGCACTCAAGCACCATTTTTATGGCAATCCTTATTTAGGACCACAGTGGATGATGTCAAAGTACACCAAAGGACATGTGATAAGTGTAGTGACTTCAGGTCTAAGAACTACAATCACCACCATCACTATGAGATGTGACTCTAACTACAAATCATGGTATTCATGTATCACTCTCAAGGTGGGTATGTCCGATACACTATTCTCTAACAAGTATCTATGTATTTCATTTGATATCTCCATATCATGGCTAATGAGATCTTCCATCAATCAACATACATTGTAATCTTATGTGTTATTGATGTCTATGGATATTTCCACAATAACAACTGATTAGGGATAAAACAAGAATACATACTCTTAGCATACAAATGATCTCACTATTCAGGTCATTAGCCTGAAGACATATGTCATTGAGTATATTATTTTGTAGACATCTATAAGTTTTGTCGTCAATATAAAACACAAACATATAGATTGGAAACTTGCCTTTATTGATATGACCAATATAGTATTACAAATTGTTTCCATACTATATGATAACACCCACTTTATGGCTGCTAGAACTTATATTTTAATGTCAAAATAGCCTCCAAACTTAACTTCCTCTTTATTTTATTCTACTTATTATGAAGAATCATGCCCACTATGCCCCTGACAATATTTTCCATCTTTTACAGGACTTTTCCTATTTTTCCGCAATAAAAGAAGCACCAATGGGCCTTTTACGCCCATCGGCAATGAAGTCCATGTTCCATCCCAGTAGCTCACCAACATCCGAGGCCGACACACCCCTCTTACCCGTAATGGTCGCTACCCGCTACGATAGCAACTCGACGTGGGCGTGTCATGTAGGAATCTCAACCCGCTGTGGCCCTTTACCGGATATGGTGCCTAACTCGTCACGGTTCACAAACTGACGAGGTCGTTACCCGACATGGTCACCCTCAGCATCACAGCCTGACAAGGCCCCAACCCGCCAAAACTGTACACGATACGCTAGATGCCCGACACTCTCCCAGCCCAACATGTTTAATGGACGACAGCCGTATCGACCCTTTTGAAGTCTCAAGAATGAAGACACAGATGAAAGACATGTGGACCAATAAAAGCTACAATTCCCATCAAATCGCTGCTTATAAATAGCAGCTACAAGCCTATAATGGGACGAGCCAGACCCTACAAGAGATAGTCCCTAGAGAAAAGGAGCTAGTGTGTTGAGTCCCCAAAAGTCTGTCGGGCGATAGCTAGGTGAGCACACCCCCATCCCGAGAGGGATGGGAGGAGTGCACTTAGAGATCATTCTGGTAGTAGCAAACAACACAATATGATCCTCAAGGCCACTTCAATAATGTCAGGTTCCTATCTGGGCTTCAACCTGAGACGGATTGCCCACCTATACCCAACACGAAGAACCCGAGAGCCTTAAGATAATGTTAACCCGATATGTATCCTAACCCAATACGGTACCCAACTCGATACGGTCTCTACCCATCATGGTTGCAGACTGACACGGCCGCCAACCCAACATTATCATATCGTGTAGAGGTCCTATCATAATACGACCCTTACCTATCACAGTCCATGACCCGACATGGTCGTATCCTGATACGGCCTCTACCCGGTACCGAGTTAGCATCATCTTAGGCATCAGTTGTTGTGTACTTTGGTTTCCTAAATCAAGGAGACCGATACCTATCTTCCCTTTATAGAATTTGTTTTCATTTAATTATAGCATTATAACTAAACCATTATTCTTCTTTATGATTATTGGAACATGTGGAGTTTTTCTCATATCATTCTATGTATGGATTTATTTCATTGGATGATTTCTTTCTGGCATATGAGTAATAGTTTCATGTTTTTGATTCACGCTTCTAACTAGATATTGAATCGTGTTTCTTGTTTTGACACCTTTGAGAGAAGGATGTCATAAACTTATAGAGCTTGGTCTGATTCAGGTGTACAAGAGTACCCAAAACTAGAGTTGCACCTGGTTTCTCTTTCCACACGAGCCCACGCCTGGTACCTTTGAGAAGAGGAACCTAGTGCATTATTTGTTGGCATTTTCTTTGAGAGAAGAAGATGTTGGATGTAGGCCGCTGCTACTTGTTACAATTAAGTTTTCTTTCTTCATGCTATACTCCGATGATAGTTCTATCTCCTCGGTTTCCTATATGAAAAAATTATCATAAACACTGCTAAAACCCAAAATACCCAAAGCCTTAATCTTTCTGGTAACTCCCCTTGGAGATAGGTTTTAGTTTAATTCTTTGTGATTCTTTTACACTACAACAAACCTTAATCTCTCAACTCTCTGACGTGCTTAGACAAGTAAAACTTGGGTTCTGAAGCGCTATTCTCTTAGTCCATGTGTTCGACCCCAACCTTCTCCAACCCTGTGCTAGTTGTAGGTGTCTTAAAGATTCGGGTATTATAAATTATAAAAGTCTGATGACCTTGACATGCCTCCATTTTTGGACCCACGTTTAAGGCTTGATCAACTTTTTAGCACCATTGTCGAGGACTTGGCAATGAATACCATTTTATGAACTCGAGTTTTACTTGCACTTTGCCAAAAACCTTGTACATATGCATATAATATTATAGATCCTTATTGCACATAGTTTCTACAAACACACTCACACTTTTACATCTCTTCTTTTTAGGTATTTTTTCATCTCTTTAAAACCTCATGTTTACTGACAAGAAATGGATGAGGAAGCACCCGAAGCTCGATCTCTTTGTTCTTTTGTCCAAGTTAGGGTAAATAAGGAAAGGAACCCAGTGGTGGAGCAACCACTCAATGTGTCCAAGTTAGGGCATATAAGGAAAGGAACCTAGTGCTGAAGCCAACTTTTCTCCAACTTCTACAACACAACCATTTCAGAGGAAACACCAGTGAAGAGAATCCTTACAATCATCTCACAACGTTTAAGAGGACCTGTAAGACTTTCAAGATTAACAGGGTCCCGATATCTTATATCTACACCCAGTGCTTTCCTTTCTTCTTAAAGGACAAAGCTCCGGAATGGTACTCAAGGCTCCAAGATGGAGCCTCCCTGACGGGGAACATCTGGCCAATACTTTTATTGCTAAATTCTTCCCTATAGAGAGAATGATAAAATGTCAAAACAAGATAACCAGATTCTCACTTAAGGTTTTAGATAACTTGCATGAAACCTAGGAAAGATTTCAAGGCTATCAGTGAGAGTGTCCATACCATGATTTTTCTGAGCCTAAGATAATCACCACCTTCTACAATGGGCTATGCATTGGAGAAAGGAAATCCTTGAATGCTACAGCAGGCAGCAATTTCTTGGGGCTCAGCACCCAAAGAGCTAGGGAGATTATAGATAATATGGCTACAAATCAGTAGGATAACGAGTATGATAGAGAGTCAACAAGTCACTCTACCCCTAGAGAATCAAAGGTGATGGAAGCACTGGAGGCCAAGTTAGACAAAATAGTGACTGATGTTCAAACCTTGAAGGAGCAGAGCTGCAAAAGTAAGGTCCGATAAGAGGTGGTTAGAAGTTGTGTCACGTGCGGAGAGTTAGACCATCTTTTTGGCTTTTACCCACACACAACCGTACAAAGCGAGCTTGATGATGAAAGTATAGAGAATGTAAGTTATGTCCAGTATCAACGTCCTGACCATCCTGAATTCTCATATGAAAACACCGGCATGGCAGAGAACTCTCACCAGATAGTAGGCGGAACTTCTTCAGGGGGACAGCAGAATCAACAACTCTAGACAAGTTTCCAGCAACAAAGAAGCTACCTGAATGCCCAACAAGATCAGCAACAATGGTCGTCAATGATTACCGAGTTAATGTCCTTCACCAAGAAACAAAATGATCTGAATGAGAAGTTGCACAAGAGCTCGATTGACAGCACAATGTTGCTTAATTTAATGCAACAAAAAATAGGAGGTTTCTCGGATCAGATAGGGGAGCTCCAACAGCACAACAAGTAAATAGATTAGTAGTTGGCAAGCCTGACTCAGAGCATCAACCATCAGGTAGGGAGATTCCCGTCTAGCACCAAGGCAAACCCTCAAGGAAATGAAAGTGCGAAAATGGCCATCCTGAGGTCAAGAACAGTGATACACTTAGCTGACAAAAAGAGAGCAGCAGTACCAGTCAAAGATGCAACCCCTGAGGAGCCAGCAAAAGTACCTGCAAATCAAAAGAAAGTGACAGAGAAAAGAGGCAACAACACAACTTCTGAAGAATGTACGGATAGGTACGCACCCCGCATACCTTTCCCGTAGAAGCTAGTGAAAGATCAGTTAAAGAAAATATATGAGAAGTTCATGGCTACCATGAAGAAGTTGCACATCGACATCCATTTCTTAGATGCCATCAAGGAAATGCCTACCTATGCAAAGTTTCTCAAGGACCTGATTTCAAGAAAGAAGAGAGGAGAAGATGTTGAGATTGTGAAGTTAGCATAGATGTCTAGCTCTTTTGTCAAGGAAATCATGCCTTCCAAGAAGAGAGATCCCAACGCCTTTGTTATTCCCTTCTAGGTCAGTGACAACGTGACTTGAAAAGGTCTAGTGGATCTAGGAGCAAGCATTAGTCTAATGTCATTGTCTCTTGCAAAAACATTGGGGCTTACTAACATAGTAAGCACAAATATGAGGACCCAGCTAGCAGACCACACCTTTACAAGACATGTTGGAGTAGTAGAAGATGTGCCCATTAGGGTTGGGTGATTCTTTATACCATGCGACATTGTTCAGATTGACACCTTGGAGGATCCTAGTTGCCCAATGATTTTCAGATGACCCTACATAGCGACTGGTAGGGCACTCATCGATGTGGAGATAGGGATGATAACAATCAGAGTTGTATGAGAGCATATCGACTTCAACATATGTGACTGCATGAAAGCCCCCTCATTCTTTGAGTCTTCTTACTTTATCAAAAGCTACCAACAATTCTCTGATGAGGTAAGGGAGGAGAAAGTTATGGTGGACCCACTGATGTGCGCCTTAGTTGACAACACACAGGTGGTCGATGACCCAGAGGTGAAAGAACACCTAAAATTTCTAGATGCCAAAGAAATACTTGAAGCAGACGGCCCAGTTGAAACAGTAATGTATGTTGCACTACAAAGCAATCCCACTGGAGAACCAGAAAAGAAGACCCCGCCGAAACTGAAAGTTCTTCCGAAAGGTTTAGAGTACAAATTCTTGTATGAAGAAGGAATGAGTCCAGTTACTATCAATTCAGAGTTATCTGATGATCAGAAAGAACAGTTGTTAGTTGAGCTAAAACTACGAAGGAAGGCCTTAGGTTACTCAATTGGAGACCTAAGGGGCATCATCCCTTTTTTGTGTATGCATAGAATCCATCTAAAAGAGAATTCCAAACCCTATGCCCAACTACAACGGAAACTGAATGAGAAGTTGTGAGAGGTGGTTAGCAAAGAAGTTATAAAGCTCTGTGATGTAGGAATCATCTATGCTATCAGTGATAGTACGTGAGTGAGTCCTATTCAAGTACCCCTAAGAAGGGAGGTATCATGCTAGTCAAGGGAGATAATGGGGTTGAGGTTGCAACCAAGACTATTACTGGTTGGTAGATTTGTATAGACTATAGAAAATTAAACACCGCCACTCGTAAAGATCACTTTCCTCTCTCATTCATCAATCAGATGCTTGAGCATCTGGCCCATCATTTGTACTTTTATTTGTTGGATGGGTACTCAGGGTTTTATAAAATCCCCATTCATCTTGACGATCAGGAAAAGACAACCTTCACCTGCATTTATGGAACCTACGCCTTTAGAAGAATGCCCTTTGGGATCTGCAATGCACCTGCAAACTTTTAGCGGTGCATGAGCGCTATCTTCGCTGATTTCTTAAAAGATAACATGGAAGTCTTCATGGATGACTTTAGCGTCTATGGCGGATCCTTTAAAGATTGCTTGAACAATTTGGCTTTGGTGATGAAAAATGTGAAGAACAAAGTTTAACCCTCAACTGGGAAAAGAGTCATTTCATGGTACAAGAAGGTATCATTCTCAGACATAAAGTTTCCAACAAAGGCATTGAGGTTGATCAGTCTAAGGTGGAAGCAATTGCAAAACTCCCTCCACCCACATCTATGACAGGAATCAGAAGCTTCTTAGGGCATGTCGGCTATTATAGAAGGTTTATCAAGGATTTTTTGAAGATTGCAAAGCTGTTGTTGAATCTTTTGATGAAGGATGCTAAGTTCGATTTCACAGAAGAATGCCTCATGACATTCTCCACCTTAAAGGATTCTCTAGTCTCTGCACCCATTATCCAGTCACCCGACTGGAACCTTCCGTTCGAGTTGATGTGTGATGCTAGTGATTATGCTATAGGTGCAGTCCTTGGGTAAAAGGACAAAAAGCATCACGTAATCTTTTATTCCAGAAAAAACGTTAGATGAGGCCCAGATAAATTATACCACCATAGAAAAAGAAATTCTAGCCATCGTCTACACATTTGACAAGTTTTGTTCTTGTCTTGTGGGCTCCAAGGTGACTGTTCACACAGATCATGGGGCCATCAAATATCTAATTGTAGAAGAAAGATGCCAAGCCTAGGCTGATGCATTGGGCATTACTTTTATAAGAGTTTGATCATGAGATCATCGACAAGAAGGGTACCGAGAATATAGTCACCAACCACCTATCTAGGGTCGGAGTGGAGGATGACCATCCGTTTCCGATCAATGAGAGCTACACCGATGAAGCAATCTACGTTGCCTAAATATCTAATCAATAAGGGTCCCAGTATGATGATATCTGCAACTATCTTTCCTATAAACAACTACCTCCAGAAATATCTTATAATCAGAAGAAGAAATTCTTCTCAGATTTGAAGTACTATTACTGGGATGACCCTCTTTTTTTCAGACGTTGCGGCGATAACCTCTATAGAAGATGTATACCTGAAGATGAAGCCCCAAAGATTTTGTATAAGTGTCACTCCTCTCCTTATGGAGGACACTTGGGAGATGAAAGAACTACAACCAAGGTTCTCTAGTCTGGTTTCTATTGGCCCACTCTGTTCAAAGATGTCCATGCCTATGTTAAAGCCTACAGAGAGTGCCAGAGAACCAAAAATATTTCCCACAGGAATGAGATGCCTATGTCTGAGTGGATTCAAGTTGAAATCTTTGACGTATGGAGAATCAACTACATGGGACATTTTCCTTCATCATATGATTTCTAGTATATTCTAGTTGCAGTGGACTATGTCTCCAAATGGGTATAAGCCATACCCACTACCACTAGTGATGCCAAATCTATTATAAAGCTCTTCACAAAGATAATCTTCCCAAGATATGGAGCCCCTTGAACGATGATTAGTGATGGTGGATCGCACTTTGTTGAAAAGCAATTTGAATCACTTATGTGAAGGTATGGGGTTCGACATAAGGTTTCTACACCATATCATCCCCAAACGCCTGGCCAAGTTGAAGTCTCGAATAGGAAAATCAAATAGATTTTAGAAAAGATAGTTGGAAAATCCCAGAAGGAATGGTCCACCAAGATGGATGATGCTCTCTGGGTGTACAGAACAGAATACAAGATGCCAATTGGCACCACGCCTTCCTATTTGATCTATGGGAAAGTATGTCATCTACCTTTCAAGCTAGAGCATAAAGCATTATGGTCCATCAAACGTCTAAATTTGGATCCATCCCTAGTTGGAAAGAAGAAGTTACTCCAGCTTCAAGATCTTTAAGAACTTAGACTTCACACCTATGAGAATGTGAGGATCTATAAGCAAAGGACTAAAGTCTGGCATGACTACCACTTGAGGAAGAAAGATGTCAAAGAAGGCGACAAGGTTTTGCTTTTTAAATCTTCTATTCGACTTTTTCCAGGGAAACTATAGATTCACTAGTCAAGATCATTCGTGGTAGCAAAGATATACCTATCGATAGTGATGGAGCTATACGACAAGGATGATCCTAAAATGGTCTTCCCAGTCAATGGACATCGGGTGAAAAGATTCTATGAAGACAAATCTTTCACAAGGTGATCTGAGTTGCCCCTAAATGATGAGGCACCCGTTGAAAAAGCCTAAGCAAGATTGAAGATGTCGAGCAAATGACAAACCCATAGGGTGCCTTGGGAGGCAGTCAAAGTTTTTACTTTCTTAGAATAGGACTATTATTTCCTTTTCCTACAAAAAATATTCAGAACACTTTTATTGTAATAAGACCTGAGTCTGTGCACGCGCCACGCGCACTGACTTTCACGTTTTCTGGGCCACTGACTTATTTTTATCGCCTTGATATGTAAAACTAGCTGAGGCTGAGGTTCACACTTAGGCCAGTGATGTTTTACAAATCAAGCATCTTTTACTTGAGTTTTCATTATTAATAACTTTTTATGGTTTTTTGAACACAAAGTGTGTAGTGCATGTGTATTGTCCATCTATATCTCACATGTGTGGCATGTTGTGTAACCCTATCAGCCAGGACATATCAGGAAATCCCTATCACCCATATGTATCGCGCAGATCTATCGATTCAAACATGTGGCAGCCATATCGTGTATCGTGTGATGGGTTGTACTCGTGTCGTGACGTGCTGATGCACCGCACAAACACATGTCATGCAAAAGCATGCTAGGTCATGCATGATGGATAACACACCAACTCTTTCTAAAGACTCACGATATGACATGATTAGACAAGTTTTACCTTACTTTGGAAGGCAATTCTCATGCATGCCTGACGCACGTCCCTGTTTTACCATTTTATCACCCTTCGCGGATGGCTATATAAGAGATAGGAGTTCAATCGTGTCAGGTTACCAAAGTTATCAAGCTTTGGCTCCCTTATCGTGCAAGCTCTCGTATCGCTCAAAGCCATTCTTAACTCGCGTGCTGGGTTTCTAGTTTCCCATCCTCCCGTGTCGTGTTAATGCACTCGCTTGCAAATAAGGTAATAACCCATGTCGTGCAACCTCTATCGCTCTAATCTATCTCCCATATGTGTCATGTTCCTGCCCATATTGAGCAAAGCTTCAAACACGTATCCGTTTTCATAAGTACCACTTTGAGCATGTCGGGTTTCCATCAATGTCGCACATCCATATCACGTTGAATAAGTTTGGGGGAGCCTACCGACTCACACCAAG
This sequence comes from Alisma plantago-aquatica, assembly GCA_963693085.1. Lineage (NCBI taxonomy): Eukaryota > Viridiplantae > Streptophyta > Magnoliopsida > Alismatales > Alismataceae > Alisma > Alisma plantago-aquatica. Next base: position 689,973,959 of record OY856409.1, read on the forward strand.
TCTGCATGATGCCTATGTCGTGTTGTTGTACCACATTCTTGGGCTATCAGTTTTCACAAGTGCATCTCTTTCTTATGTACCCGATACCAGTTTTCATGAGTGTCACATAAGAATGTGTCGGGTTCCCTTGGTATCATGTACTTGCACGTCGTGTAGAAGGAATATCAAGTTTTATTCTAACCCGACGTTATCTTTTCTTATGTAAACCCGATACTAGTTTTTGCATTTTCGCCCAAGATGTATCGGGCCAATTCCTTCTTATTAAGTTTCAACTATGATGCTTCCATGCATCGGGAAGAGGAAATCTTGCCAGTATAACTCCTTCTACGATTTAAATATTTTATTATTCATTTTTCAAAAAATGGCACACACAAAAGAAACCATCGTACAAGTCAACGAACAAGGCCGAAGGATCAAACCCGAAGCCACAATAGTGACAGCTACAGGGTAGAAACGCCCTAACTCAGTGACAACTGGGCCCTCTGCGGCTGAAAAGTGGTCCTACACCGAGGTAGGAGCAACCCCAGCTACAACGACGGAGCCCGAAGATCTTGCCCACTCTCCAAGACGCTTCGTGTCGAGAGACGTGGAGCATCAACAATGCTACACCTAGTTAGAGGTGAAAGTCTATCGCCTTACTAGATATTTCCACCAAGCTTCTTTCTGGCAAATCGACATCTTCGAGAGACTGGACAATGTCCTTGAGGCCGCTGGACTTCGGAAGCTATGCTTTAGATTCTCCAACTCGTACACCGAGTTAACGAAGGAGTTCATCTCTTCCCTCCATCGGGTAACAAACACCACAGAGGAAAGCAAGAAGTATAGCAGAGGGGACCGGCTGCAAGGGTGCCTCTATAACCAGGAGTATGAAATCATAAAGGGGCTTCTCAATGAAATCTTCTCCACCAGTGCAACCGAGCAAGAGTTTCTCAATGATGGAGCCTGCATCAACGATAGTGATGGTTTCGACCCGGTCAAGCTGTGGAAAGAACTGACGATTGAATTTTCCTTCAAACCTGGGAGCAAAGTGGTTGCGGTCCACTCTTACTTCTGGCAGATCATTCACAAGATTGTTGCCAGCCTACTCTTTAGCAAGTACGAAACAAGCAATCTTATCTGGTATATCATGGTTGTCAAGCCAATCGACCTGGGGAACCTCCTACTCAACTGCCTTCACCCAATCAAGGACGCCACCAATGAATATAATATGGGAGGAATCACCAACCTGATCATGGTCGGGCTCAGATATCTAAAAGATCCACTGAGCCTGTCACAGACCAGGGGTGATGACAAAATCGACATCTAATTTCTCACCAAGGCCAACATCACAAAGAAGGAGGATCTCCAACTCTTCTATAGGTTCACAAGAACTGATATCCTGCTACCACTCTCAGGCTATGTCAACTACGACATAGAAAAACTAGTATTCATGATAGAAGAGGTCGAAGCTATGAGTGTCGATGCAGCCTACGCTGCCCAGTTGGCCATCCAAGAGAATATGGCTACAAGGAAGGGGCCTACATCTAAGGCGGCTCGGCGGGACAAGTCATCGGTGGTCATTCTTGACGACTTTGTAGTTGCCCCCACCACCAAGCTAGTAGTCGCTACCCCAGTAGCTGCTACCACAACAACGACTGCCATCCCCACAGTCGAGGTTGTCGGCACAACTGAGGTAGCCACAACTGTCACTACAACGGAGGCAGTTGTTGCAGTTTTGCCAGTTTCAACACTACATGTAACGACAGCAGCTATAGCCACACCTTCTACACAGCCAGAAGCCTCTCACGATAGCGAGGAGGCCTTTATTGAGCTCCTGGACGTCAAACTCAGGTCTGTTCTGCATACCCCTACACCACCAACCACGGTAAAGGTGGTCATCCTAGAGGACGAGGCTGAGAGTCATGTGGTCGGCTAGCACCCACCTACCCCGCCCCCCTCTCCATGGTCCCACGCTGAAGCGACAACTTTAGCAACAAAGGTTCTTACATAGTGCGCAGAGGTCACGCCCACGTGCACTGTCTTGGTGGACTCAGCCCCTACAGATGATGTGCATTCCACGGGTTGTTCCGCCAAGACAAGGAGTCACACTAAGAGCTGTAGTCGATCGATGGTCCCCCTTCTCTTGGACACACTTTCAGCTATGAGTTCGATAGATTACGAGAGGTAACACAAAATCATAGTACTACTTTCTTCTCCCTAACCCACAAATTTTAGGCTTTACAGCAACGACTAGGAGAATAGGAGCACCAATTGCTGAGTCCAGTTGGTCTCCCCGGCCAACTAGAAGTAATGAATCAAACAATGTAGGTCGCGCTCCAGTGCTTGGACGTCATCGAGCAAAGGCTCAATGAGAGGAATGCTTGCCGCCGCTCATGGCAATCTCGGAGGTCACCATCACCACCATTGTCCTCATCTTCATCGTCCTCATCATCACCTTCTTCCTCATCCTCATTGTCCTCCTCAAACGCTAGCGCCCCCCCCCCCCAAACCTTTAACAATGCCAGAGGAGGAGGCGACCAAGGAACCTGTCAACGGGGCTCCAATAGAGTAGGGGAGCACCCGTCGCATCGACAACGCTGCCCACCCTGAAGGCAATGTCATGATAATACTAATGGATGAATCCCCTGACGTCGCCGAAGCAAGCATCTTGGAATGGGGCCAACTTCAGATCTCGCAGATTCTAGAGGGTTTCGACCTTAATGCCGACGTCCACCCGAATCTCAGTGAGTGGATGAATCTGACAGGGGGAGGGCCAGTAACAGCTGACACGTCTGCCCCTTACACCTGCTAAGGCCAAACAAAGTAACAAAATATTTGCCTGATAGCCTAGCGAATGACTCATCAGAAGGAGAAGGGGATGACTTATACAACTCTCTAGAAGCACAACCCCTAGAGTGAAGAACTCAACAAATGATCGATTCTCTATGTCGTCTGAGATACCAGTCTTCGTGATGACAGATTTTGACAGACGTGCCATCGGTTATCTAACGGTCCGCGACCAAGAACTTCTGAATATGGTCCGGAGACCGCATATCGATGAAGAATCCGTCCTCTGGAGCAACAAATACTTCTCCATACAATGCCAAGCACTCAAGGGGATATTCCACTCAGAAGTTGTTGTAGGAAAGATCCTCTTTAGAATCATGGAAAGTGAAATTATCGAGAATACCACACTCATGATAGGTCGACAACCAATCTACAATGCCACTCCTGCCTTGGCTAGATGTTTTCTAGGATGAATCACAGTTGGTGGTTGACATGTTGAAACATATAGAAGAACAAAACCCCGGTCTGGTACTGGCCCCACACAAGCATAGGAAGCACTGGTTTCTCTGTGTGGTCGACCTTCACTCCCACGATGTGACGCTATTCAACTAGTGTGCCATGGAGGTCCCCCACTAAGATCAAGTCTTTGTTAGTCCTGAAGATAGAGACCTGAAGCTTCTACCTCTCTGCCTTTACCGGGTCATCAAACAAGGCATCCAATGCCACAATGACATTTGGAATTTCGATGTGATAAGGGACTTCCAAGTCCAGTAAGACCCAGCAAGCAGCAATAGAACTTTCATCGTATTACACATCATGGAGCTTCTAAATATTTTCAAATATATGTTGTAGCTCCAGGAAACAAACTTCTATCACCTCAGGAGCATCTATGTGCTACTTCTAATAAAGGATAAGTGTTATTTCCTAGATCCATAACTCCCTAAAGATCTACTGAAGACTGATTCTGATTCTCACTCCTCTCTACCCTGTAGTCCTCTAATAAAAGAGGTCGTGGACTCTCTTGATGTATACAACAGCAGGCCAGGCAAGCAACTAGAGAACCTAAAAGCTCTGTTCACCAATGATGGCACTTATGTTTTGCCTGCAGTCTTAGACTCTGTCATCAACAACTTTGACCATTCAGCCTGCAACTCTCTATCTCAAGTACAGGTCAATCAAATACTCACACATCTTGCTGATTCTAACATTGTAGACGTTATCTATAAGAAGGATATTGTGGTGGTCCCCATTGATGACCTACGATACCTAGTCAAGGCTGGCAAATGTCTAGCTATGACGATGGCATTAGATTACATCCCTATCTTACAAGAGAAGATTGGATAGCTATAAATTGCCCATCTGATGCTGTTCAATGATCTATGCCTAGTCGATGAAATAGGGGCACGCTAGTTGTTTCAGCAACAAATCTAGGAGTGTCTTCCGCACATAATTTTCCTTCCTATGTTTCATGACAATCACGAGACACTTATCATTCTATACACCCATGCTCGCATTGGTATCTTCTACAATAGCTCGGACGCCAACAGTGACTGGCCGACAGAGTATGATATCATGCCAGAAACACCTCTGGAACGACTAGTAAGAAAATACTACACCAAGGTGGTGGCCATGATAAAGCCATATCTTGAAGATCTGGCGGCAACCTAGTGCAATTTCCATTTCTGCCACTACAGTCCACACCAAGCCCCTCTATCAAATTACTGTGGAGTATACATGCTTCAATCGATATCTTACATAGTAGCATTGAGGAAGACACTAGAGAAGCTCCATGACCTTGAATACCATATCCAACGAGGAGAATACATCATAAAGCTCCTATCTACCGAAGGTGCACGCATCCGTTGAACCCTCACTAATCTATGACTACCCTTTCCTATTCATCTCACTACTCTGGGACAGAGTGTGGGATAAGTTGGGGGGACTTCATAGCATCAGTGAGGGAGGTATTCTAAAAATTTTCCACTTTTTCCTTTCCTTTCCTTCCTTCATCATACTCCTTGTATACACTATATATAAATGTTTGATAGTAAACAATATATACACATTATCTATTTTTTCAAACTTGTAAAATTACTCTATCTTAAATAATTGGTACAACTTCCAATTTTTTCCCTCCACTCCTAAGGTTGTTTGCATTTCTGCTATGCTCTCTTGAAATCTTAGTCTTAAATGACAAAGACTATAACATTTCTATGCCAACCTTGAAAAATAATCTCTTTCCAAGTAAGAGATGTGAATGAGAAGGAAAATGCTACCCAACCAGCAAACTCCCTTTTCCACACCCACCAAAATCCCAAAAGAGAGAAAAGCCTTATGAGAGTGAATAAAAGCATGAGAGTTGTGAAAAAAAAAACTCTTATCTTCTCAAAGGTACCCATCTTTAGGCATGTTAAATCTGGGACATTGGTACGTAAGATGTGAAATCATTGCTCTAAAGCCAACTGGCTTGGGCTGTAGGGACCACTTGTCTGTTAATGAACGCATACTTGGATGGACCAATGAGAAGCAAGAAAAACCCAAAAGCCTTAAGCCTTCCTAAAAACCCCACTTCTTACCCCCATGATTCAAAAAGTTTGGCGTGAAAGCTAACTTCAAACATCATGCACCAAAGTCTCACAAAAGCTGGAAGAAATTTTTGTTTAATCAAGGTGAAGAAAAAGTCCATTGTTCGTAGTCAGACGTAATTTTCCTTAGGACATTCGAAAAATCTACTTAACCTTTGTCTGAAAACTACACCTGGCAGTTAAAAGTAACACAAACAAAGGTTTTAAAATCAATACAGATTGATTGAGGACAATCAAATTGCTAAGTTGGGGGGGGGTGATAACACCCACTTTATGGCTGCTAGAACTTATGTTTTATTATAAAAATAGCCTCCAAACTTAACCTCCTCTTTGTTTTATTCTATTTATTATGAAGTATCATGCCCACTATGCCCCTGACAATATTTCCCATCTTTTACAAGACTTTTCCTATTTTTCTACAATAAAAGAAGCACCAATGGGCAATTCAGATCTACCAACAATGAAGTCCATGTTCCAGCCTAGTAGCTCACCAACATCTGAGGCCGACACGCCCCTCTTACCCATCATGGTTGTTACCTGCTACAATAGCAACCCGACACGGGTGTGTCGTGCAGGAGTCTCATCCTGTTGTGGTCCTTTACTCGATATGGTGTCTAACTCTTCACGGTTCACAAACTGACGAGGTTGTTACCTAACATGGCCACCCTCGGCGCCACAGCCCAATAAGGCCCCAACCTACCATAACTATACACAATATGCTCGATGCCCAGTAGTCTCCCAACCTGACATGTTTAATGGGCGACAGCCGTATTGACCCTTCTGAGGCCTCAATAATGAAGCCATGGATGAAAGACATGTGGACCAATAAAAGCTACAACTCCCATCAGATCACTGCCTATAAATAGTAGGTACAAGCTTACGATGGGATGGGTCGGACTCTACAAGATCTAGTCCCTAGAGAAAAGGAGCTAGTGTGTCGAGTCCCCAGAATTATGTCGAGCGATAGCTAGGTGAGCACACCCCCATCCCGAGAGAGATGGGACGAGTTCACTTAGAGACCGTTCTGGTAGCAGCAAACATCACGATATGATCCTTAAGGACACTTCAAGCATGTCGGGTTCCTATCTGGGCTTCAACCCGAGATGGCTTGCCCACCTATACCCGACACGAAGAACCCAGGAGCCTTAAGATAATGTTAACCTGATATGTATCCTAACCTGATACGGTACCCAATCTGATACGGTCTCTACCCATCATGATTGCATCCTGACACGGCCAACAACCTGACATGACTGTATCGTGCGAAGGTCATGTCTCGATATGACCCTTACCCGTCACAGTCCATGGCCCGACATGGTCAGTGACCCGACATGGTTGTATCCCGATATGACCTCTACCTGGGTACTATGTTAGCATCATCTTAGGCATCAGTTGATGTGTACTTCAGTTTCCTAAATCAAGGGACTGATACCTATCTTTCCTTTACATCATTTGCTTTCATTTAATTACAACATTGTAACTAAACCATTGTGCTTCTTTATGATTATTGGAACCTATGGATTTTATTTCATATCATTCTATGTATGGCTTTATTTTGTTGGATGATTTCTTCCTGGAATCTGAGGTCTAGTTTCTTCTTTCTAATTCACACTTCTAACTAGCTATCAAATTGTGTTTCTTGTTTTGACTCCTTCAAGAGAAGGATGTCATAAAGTTCTAGAGCTTGGTCTGATTTAGGTGAACGAGAGTACCCGGAACTAGAGTTGCACCCAGTTTATTTTTATGCACAAGCCCAAACCTGGTACCTTTGAGAAGAGGAACCCAGTGCATGGTTTGTTGGCATTTTCTTTGAGAGAAGAAGACACTGGATGTAGGCCACTATTGCTTATTATGATTAAGTTTTCTTTCTTCGTTCTATACTATGATGATAGTTCTATCTCCTCAGTTTCCTATAGTCTCTATGTGCATAAATACCAATAGATTTCCACTTGCACTTATACCCAATCACTCATGAATCTCAATCCAAGTGATTGAACATGTTTTTCATGTTTCTGCTGTGACAGTGCTTTTGTGAGTGGGCCAGCCACATTGCTTTCTGTAGGTACTCTTCAAATCTGCACTGCTCCTTGTTGTACAATCTCTCATATGAGATGAAACTACCATAGAATATGTTTGGAATGTTGGTGCGATCTTGGTTCTTTAGCCTGTGCAATTGCTTCATTGTTGTCACAAAATAACTCAATTGCATCACTAGATCTTGGAACCACTCCAATATTAGAAATGAACTTCTTGATCCACACAACTTCCTTTGTACCATTATATGTGGAAATATATTCAACCTCCATGTAGAATCTGCAACCTTCTCTTGCTTAGAACTCTTCAAGCTCACAAATTTGTTGTTCAGGCACAACACAAATCCAGATTGATCTATAGTCATTTTTGTCAATTTGGAAGCTAGAATCAGTGTAACCCTTTACCACGACCTCTTCCTCACCACCGTATATCAAGAATTGATCCTTAGACCTTATCAAATACTTTAGTATGTTCTTTACGGTTGTCCAGTGACATTCACCTAGATCTGACTGATATCGGCTCATCAAGCTCAAAGCATATGACACATCAGGATGAGTACATAACATTGCACACATGATAGATCCAATTGATGATGCATATGGAATCTTACTCATGTGTGCATGTTCATCACATGAACTAGGACATTGGGCTTTAGAGATCGTAACCCCATGGGACACGGGCAAGTTACCTCTCTTAGAACCCTCCATGCTAAACCTCTTTAGCACCTTGTCAATGTATGTGCTCTGGCTTAGGCTTAGAAGCCTTCCAGATCTATCTCTATAGATCTTGATTCCTACTATATAGTATGCTTTACCTAAATCCTTCATAGAGAAGGTCTTCCCTAGTCAAGATTTTATTGTCTGAAGAGTAAGGATGTCATTTCCCATCAATAGTATGTCATCAACATACAATATGAGAAATGTGACTATGCTCCCACTAACCTTTTTCTAAACATAAGGTTCGTCTTCATTTTGACTAAAGCCAAACTTTTTTACTACTTTATCAAAATGTAGATTCCAACTCTGAGATGCTTGCTTCAATCCATAGATTGATTGTTGTACCTTACAAACTTTATTGGCTTCCTTTGGATTGATAAAACCATCATGTTTTGTCATGTACACATCCTCGAGTAAATTCCCGTTAAGGAATGTTGTTTTAAAATCAATCTGCCAAATCTCATAGTCATGATAAGCTGCAATGGCAAGCATGATCCTGATGGATTTAACCATTGCAATTGGTGAGAAGGTCTCGTCATAATCAACACCTTGAATTTGACAAAATCCCATTCCATATCTCATATGGTGTCTTTTGAACCAATTTGGAAGGTACATGGTTAAGTGTAAACGTTGTGGTCTCACGAGCATATCCCCAAACAATATTGGAAGTTTGGTTGAACTCATCATTGATCGTACCATGTCTAATAATATATGATTCCTTCTTTCTGACACACCATTATGTTGTGGTGTACCAAGTGGAGTATATTGTGACACAATACCATGGTCTCTCAAAAGGACCTCAAACTTGTGGCTTAAGTATTCACCACCTCGATCTGAATGGAGTTCTTTAATACTCTTACCAAGTTTCTTCTCTACTTCATTCATGAAAGTCTTGAACATTTCAAGAGTTTCTGACTTGTGTTTCATAAGATATACATAGCCATATCTTCTGAGGTCATCAGTGAAGGTAATGAAGTATTGATAGCCTCCTCTAGTATTTATTTTAAAAGGTCCACATACATCAATATGCATGAGCACTAGTAGATCACTGACTCTCTCACTGTGTCTAGTGAAAGGAGTCTTGGTCATCTTGCCTAATAAATAAGCCTCACATGTCTCTAATGATTCAAAATCAAAAGAGTCTAGATAACCATCCTTATGGAGTCTAGATATGCGCTTCTCATTTATGTGCCCAAGACGACAATGCCATAAGTATGTTTTGTTTGAGTTGTCAGGTTTTAGCCTTTTAGTATTTATGTTGTATATGCTAGTCTCAAGTTCTAACAAGCAGATACCATAATACATATGGGCATTTCCATAAAAGATCTCATCACTAGAAATAGAAATTAGTTCATTCTTAATGTAAAATTCAAATCCACTCTTGTCCATACAAGATATAGAAATAATATTTCTATTAATGGTAGGTACATAATAGAAATTCTCTAATTCTATTACAAGGCATGTAGGTAATGATAAACTAATAACTCCAACTATGGTGGCAGCAACTCTTGCTCCATTAGCCACCCGCATCTTGACTTAGCCCTTTCGTAAAGGTTTACTTCTTATTAGATCATGCATATTTGAACATATGTGAGATCCACATCCGATATCTAGTACCCATGATGAATAAGTATTTAAATTTATCTCAATAACGTATATACCTAAAGTGGAGATTGCTATCCTCTACTACTTCTTCCTCAGTTCCTCCAGGTAGAGAGGACAGTTTCTTTTCCAATGTCCAGCCTCGTGACAATGGTGACAACTGTCTTCTTTGGAGATCCCACCTTTAACTTTGAGTGCAGATGACTTTGTCTTATGCTCATCTTTAGAACCTTTCTTAGCCTTGACTTTGTCTTTTTACTTTCCCTTTGTCCTGTTGATCATCATCACAAACTTGGGCTTGTCTTTCTTCATATGTGTTTCAGCTATCCTCAACATGACCAGCAACTCTGACAACGACTTGTCAAGATTATTCATGTTGTAGTTCATGACAAAATGACTATATGATTTAGGAAACGACTCTAGAATCATGTCAGTGGTCAACTATTGACCTAGGGGAAATCCCAGCTTGGATAGGCTTTTCACGTACCCAATCAAAGTGAGTATATGGGTGCCAACTAAGTCTCCCTCTTTCATCTTGCTTCTGAACAAAGCCTTAGAGACATCATATCTCTCTTGTCTTGCTTAATGCCAATACATGTTCTTGAGATGTGTTACCATCTCCATGTCATTCTCATGCTTCTCTTGCAACTCATAGTTCATTGAGTACAACATCAGACACTTGACATCCACGACATCATGAAGGTGCTTCTTGTAAGCATCCTTTTCAGCCTTGGGTGCATTTGAGGTGGGTTCTGTTGGCTCTGGTGTTTCAAGGACATAGAGCTTACGCTCCTGCGTGAAGACAACTCTCAGTGTCCTAAACTAGTTTGAAAGTTTATTCCAGTAAGTTTGTCCTTCTCAAGGACAGATTGCAATGACAATGTGTGGGTGTTGTTTGCGATTTGATTGCTACAAAAGAAAAAGTTTGCATTTAGTCCAAAACATTTTAACTTGTAAATATTTGATAAATGAGATTAATTAGGCCTTTTATTAATTATGCTCCCACTATTTTATTCAAATTGATATCCCTCACTATCAACTTTGAAGATTACAGCATACATCCTTCTAGTGAGTCAGTATCTAAAATAATTGGATCAATGCCCAACCAATGCCAACGTCAAAGACCAAATACTAAGGTAGGAAACTTTTGCCAATAGCATCATATGCAACTCTTGAATAGATGATCATGCACAACTCCTTGCCATGATGCATCTCTGTGCCTCTAGGTACTTGATCCTATCAAGGTTCCCTAGTTAAGTCCAACCCATGAGCCAACACGATGAGTGTGCACCCTATGGAGGCAGACCTACACACCCATCATCATACTTCCATGAGATAGACAGTGTACCACACGGAGGCATGCCTACACATAGTCAATCAAGATTTTCATGTGTGTTGACTTATGGAAGGAAACTAAAACTTAATATTATTAATTGAGGGGTTTTATAAATACATATACATATCCAAACACCACATAATTATAGTATGTATCATACACTACTATATCCATAACCACAAACCATATACATGCAATCACAAACACAAATACATTGTTATGGACATACTATTGTAATCCTTTAGAGCCACAAAGGATTACGGTCCACCTAAGGTCTTATGCATCTCATGCAACAACACCTATGAATCAACCTGTAAGGATCAACATTACAATGAACAACATCATGGATGCTCCGTGAGGTTAGAACTTCAAGTTGTTTCTTGGAATCGGATCTTCATGTTTCTTCTCCATGGACGCACCTTGGATTTGGATCTTCATGGTGCTTCTCCATGGATGCTCCTTCGAGTTGGATCTTCAATTGGCCTCCTTACATCAAGTTTACAAAGACTAAAACTAATCCTATCTCTATTACATCATAAGAGTACAAATATAAAGAGAAAGAATTAATTACTCTTTGAAATCAGAGATGAGGCTCACATGCATGTTGAATACTTTATACAAATGATCCATGTACAATCATTATACATCCATAGAATTCACAAACAAACATATCTACAAGATTCACAATCACATTCATTCACAACATTCACAAAAGGATAATCTAGGCCATAATCATGCATGCATTCACCACATAAAATAGATTTTAAAGGTGACGTGTATGATATCATAGGTATATCTACATATACGTATATAAATATTAAAATTGTGGTACTTTTAATGTGGGACATTCCCCATTAAATTTTGACTCCCACACAGACTATGTCGGGTACACAGGGGCAACACCCCTGTGTGGGCATCCCTCGTAGGGTCTCAGGGGCAGAGCCCCTAAAAGGTCTATGGAGTTTTATTTTTGTGCACTTAGAAGAATTAGTATTTTCCATAGTCGACCCAGTCCAAAACGTCAAAAATAGAAGCATGTGGCATATGTGGAATTAGTTTTAGATATGCACATTAGCATTTTTAAGTTCACATCATTTACAACCACTAAAAATAGTATACAACAATTCAATCATATCGAAATGAATCCAAATACATCATAGATCGATGCTCTGATACCACTATTGGGTTTTGTGGAGGAAACATGCACGGCGGAAGCAACAAAAAAAATATTTCCACACAACCCGCAATAGGATCTCATCGACAACAATGTATTCATAAAGAGTGTATGTGGGATATACCTTATCGCGGAGCAAGTCTGGCAATGTCCTACTGCACGATGGTTTGCAACACTGTTGTCTTACACGAATGATACTTCTCTCCTGTATTCCAAATGTGTCACAGGAATATCCAGTGGTGCCCCTTTTGTGTGTTGACGTATGATGATTGTAGCGTGTATGGACAGTCGTTTATGTCCTCCGAATGCATGTGTCTCAGTGTCTGCATCTCTATTTCATCCACACGGATGGACTGGAACTCACATCATGCTTCCTAAGCCAGCAGGAAGGAGTAGCCTCTACAAGATGATGTGCTAGCATCACAGTGCTCTACTTTCTCTCTTGAGGATGATGATGGCTAGGGTTTACATGCATGAGCATAAACTGAAAATTCTCTTTCAATGTCTTTTAAAGACATCGGTCGTCAAGCCCCTTTAAATAGGAGACAAAAGGAAGTAGGGTTTCCTAAACCCATTGGTAAATAGAAAGACTTTGTTAATTAAAATGCTCATGTATCAATTAGAATATTCTAGAATTAGTTAATTAACCAATTAATCGTATTACTTGATTAATTAATATCTGACTCTATGCAATCACTTGAGATGGCTCTATGGGCATACATACCAACAAAGAGACCATTTGGCTAAATATATTGTGGATGTTCTCTTAAGAGTGGGTCCACATATCATAGGTATTCTCTGGGTATACATGTCATGGAACCAAAGCAGGGTAACAACCCATCATCTCGATATATTGAAGTTCCATCTCATATCATATACCATTCTTTGTTGGACCATCTACCTTTATGATGTCTTGAATATAATTTAAAGATGTTGGTCTACACCATTCCCAAATGTCCTCATATATTTATTAATATATGACTCTAAATAGATTTTCACAATTTAGATGTCTCTAAGATTTACTCATTTAACTATTTCCCTCAACAATCTAGGGGAATCAATTTAGGGACTTAGATCTCCAAAAGATTAGCGTTTCACTTTGATTAGCTAGATTCATTACCCAGAGGTTTCATAAAACAAATTACACATAATGAAAATAGTATAAGGTATTCAATTAGAGTATTATAACTTCAGAAGATATAGAAAATATGGTTACAAGAATCTAATTTCTTAAAACATCGTACATAATTATGCCCATTGACCATATCGAGTCTCTTATTAATGAAAGCATTGTGTGGAAAGTTATAAGGTATCAAGCCCACTGCAAGGTAAAAAATAGGTCTAGGATATAATGTTAAACTAGTCCTGGCTATTTCTCTCCATTATAACCATAGTAAATCAATACTCCATGATATGAGAATAAGACACCATTTCACATTGGGATGAGCTTTTGTACAAAATTTTACAGCATAACAACTAGTAAAAGAGCTCAAAACGTTCTTAGATATATTTGTATAGTAAGATCAGCATATAGTGTGTTGTTCATAAGCACATAGAGTCATAATAATAGTGAAGGAAACACCTTTTTAAACTCATCATGCCATCATGAATTGAATCCACACAAAGAAGTGTTGAATAACCACATTTTGAGTCCTGGCAGTGATTTTCGACTGAGGTCCTAGGTCGGTCAATTCCCCAATAGACTACTTATGAAGTCTATATAGAACATGCAATATCATATACTCTTTACCTAGAGTAAAGATAAATGAAACTACCATATTTTAACATTTAAGGAGTATTATAGAAATATTTTAGTATGAATGTATAAGGTAGGTACTAAATGTGTCATAGGTTACACTCACCATATAATAGTGAAAATGAGTTCCTAAGAAGAGGACACCAAGGAAGCTTCGAGCTTTACAATAAAATCCAATTTTGATGGAAAACTCTCCAAGATCTATGATTTGTCTTCCCAAGACAGCTACATCAGCTTATCCACATTCAACAGACAAATACAACAAGGATAGAGAAGTAAATAATCATGTAAGACTACACATTAAAAACCCTAAGAAAACCACCAAGAAAATGACCTAAGGATGAAAAAGATGATGGATAATTAATATAATGAGGAAACAAAGTTCTACTTACACGAATCTTGGTACAAGGGACACAAATAAGTGTGTCGATCCTCACTGGAGAAGGAAATAGAAGCAAAAAAAATTATGCCAAAGATCGATGGAAGTAGGATTCTCATTGGTAGGCGCCAATTGATGACAAATAGTGATGCTCCAACACTCTAAGGTCATCTTGCATGAGTGAGGCGAGGAAGGAAAAGCAAGGTGGGTCATTTATACTCCATAGGAGAGAGAAAGTAAGGGTCAAGATAGTCCAATCACTGATCAATAATTTTGCATCTTTGTCAGCCCATCATCACAATGGAATACGTTGTAGAAATTCCATTTGTAGACAACAACAGGAACCTCATGATCAGAAAACTCAGTCTTCCAATTGGTAGGCAAACATGAAGACTCCATCAGTATATATCATCAATCAAATAACTCGAGAGTATCACTAATAGATAGCCCCTTACTTACAACCCTATACATACACTGAGTCCTCCATCGATTTAATATATCACAAACCATCAATACTCATCCTAATATTTTCATAGGTAGGTGCCTCATTGCTTTCATCCATAGATGATGTATGCGCCCATTGCCATTAGTACTCAATTGATTAAAACCTAACATATGATTATCCATCTTCTCCATTAGTGGACAACTGATGGAAGCACAAAAGGTCACAAGACCAACTATTCCTATGGGTCCTTTACTGATGGAAAAAGAAGGGAAATTTTGTTGGTACTCCAGTGTCAAAAAGCAAGGACACTTCTATGGGTCCTCTACTGATCGATCAACAAAATAATTCCATCGGTCCTTAATGGTTAAAAGGGAAACATTCTTGGTTTGATGGCCTAGGCCCACCTAACCAAGTCATGGAAAGAGAGAGAAAGAGAGGGAAAACATGCCAAGTGCAAATTACAAGGAAAACATCCAATTAAAAGGATTTTCATAAAGGTCCTTAGCTATAGCATCACTTAGATACACACTAAGCTTAATCAAGTGTACTGTCAAGCATCCAAACATATGATTAAGGCATCAAAATAGGTTTATGAGGATAAGAAAGGTTTGTGTTCTTACACTAACCAATTTACTTTTCCTAACCAATGTTTTTCATCATTAGGTGTGTTACTTAATTCTCATTTAACCACAAAACTAAAACACATGCACAAGTGTGAGGATTACCCTCTAAATAACAGGAATATAGTCTATATATAGATGTATGTGGTATGGAGTTTTCTCTACACAATGTCTTCACTAGGTCTTTTATCCTAAAAAATAGTTTGGTTTTGCATAGGACACATGTGTTTTATAATTGTAATGTCCATAAGGTGTCTAGTCCTCCCCTTAAAAGTGGTGATATCCTACTCATAAATACGTACAATCCCTAGATTGGGTCACTCTCTTTCCCAAACTTGTTTCACAAAATTGCACTTCCACAAAACATGTCCATCTGATTCAATTGCTTTCTGCACAAGCTACAATATGAAGTAAGGGGAGTCCCTCATCTTTATCTCTGAGAATCCTTCAATGGAGAATATTCCATCCATGAAGAAGGTATTTTCTAGAAACATTTGGCCTTCAAAGCCATGAAACCCGTTCAAGATTGGGTTGGCGGTCTTGACTGGGTTGTATATGAGTAAGGGTAGGCCCACAGAACTGCAAAGCTAAACTCATTTAAAATTCATCATGGGTCTACATTTTTTTACACATATACCCATGGATCCACATATAAGAGGGTCCACTAATTGGTATGATTGGACCCAAACCCACTAGATTCATGTACTCTATACATAAATAACTTCTTAAATAATATGTTACTAATATCGAACTTTACTACTCTAACTAAAATAATAATTGAGATTATATCCTTCTCTAGTTATAGTACACTTGAGACTAGTCATCTAATTGAGAACTAACTATACTATTACAATCATGAGCAACATATGTAAAATTAAAATCAAAATAGTTACATGATAAGATATATAATTAAAAAATTATTACAATGTCTAGAACTATGTAAGAAATTAACTCAGTTACTCTTTAATTTACAATGTATTGCATTATTTAATATAACTATTGTATGTTAATATCATGTCTAATAGAAATATCTCATTGTATTAAACTATATAAAACATATTCATAATTTTTTTACATAATCAATATGTTATTTTATATAGAACAGCTTACTTACATACTAGCACCGCTTACCCACTATTATTGTGGGTGTGGTATGGTGAGGGTCTAGATTCATATGAATCGAACATGTTGAATTAAATTCATATGAGTATGGGTATGGCTAGACACGCACCATATCCACTATATTTACACTCCTAGTCTTGACATAAATCACATGTATCCTTGAGGGAAAACTTTTCCATCCCTTGTAGATAGAAACCATCCCATATAGTAATCGTGATTCTTTCATAGTCATTTTGGAGCATGTTGGAATCTCTAATGTGTGGGATAGACCATTGTACATCTCGTATAAATACTTATAGCATTTTCTTTTCACTGAGCCTGGACATGAGTGGGAGGGAGGGTCCTCTTAACTTCTTCCAGAAGATGACCATCCATCCAAGGGTCAACCCACAGGAAAATGGTTGAGCCACTACCAACATGGTACTTGGTATAGAGACAGATATTATCCCTATGTTTGAGTAATATTCACCAAAAGTATCAATGGTTTGGCTAAGCGTCACATGTCCATATGAAATTGTCTTTAAGGCATTTGTTGTGCACCCATCAAATCCATAGGGTGTTTTTAGTATTTTCTATGTCCCAAATGTTGTCGGTAATGTCTATAAGTAATTTTCCCTAACCAATTCTACTAAAGATGAAGTGGCCTTTATTTGTATTATGTATTATCTTCTCACTAAGACAACATCTTGTAAACCATTAAGTATCATGTCGTATGTGTATAGAAGTTCATATATTGGGTCTTAGGGGCTAATGTGTATGTATCCGTGAAAGTTGTATGGAAAAATTTGCAACCATGTATATGTTCTCTTGTAAACTAGTATATGTGGCATTGAAGAGAATGTGGTCGAATATAAAAGTGGTGAATATAGTTGTGTTCTATCATGTATGAAAGTGGATCTTATCCACAAATACAAGATATTATGTTAGTTCTTGCTTAAATTTGGTTGATGGTTTATGTAATGGTTTGAGTTATAACCCTATCACAATGGGGAATAAATCATTATTAGAATATGCACTCGACGCCTATGTTGTAGCAATGACAACTTGCGCAAGCATTCTGGAAGAAAGTTGCCACTAATCTAAAGTGAACTTCAAATGAAGGTGATCATATGTCGTTATATCTGGAGAAAAGGAAAGACATTATTTTTATCATGCTACATTCCATGTTAATAGAACTAATTTGTTGAAATATCTTGAATGTGATTCATTCATATACAAAGACATATGTTAACTTTTCAAATTTGATTGTAGATTTTTTAAATTGTGCATTTGATATACTCTATGGAAACATATGTATAGGTTCCATGTTCTTTGTGTAAATGCCTCATTTCACTTTTTTTAATTGGTTAATAAAAGGAGACACACTCACAACTATCTAATCAACATGGTCCAGATGCCATAATAAAGATCATAACAGCAAAGTGAGATATGTATTGAAGGGAAGATGGTTAAAATGTGTATTTGGCTACTTCGTTTCCTATTCTAAATATATCCATGAAAATAAGTTAAGATCAAACATATTGTGAGTATATTTGAACATCAAATATGAGGATGATTGGCAGTCACCAAATATGGATCTTTTCAACATTGAAGGTGATGTTGGAAAGGGGGAGAGGGTGCATGGATGTCTCTAGCTCATTCAAGAAAAAATTAAGGGGCACAATAACATTTAGTGAGTTGGGTAAATTGAAGTTTTCATGAATGTAGAAAAAGACTATTTTAGATAGTTTTGAATGCAAATATGTGCTATGGAGAGAATATATGTTTTCATTCATGGGGTGATTATTCAAAATATGGTATTAGATAGTTTATAACAAGGATTTTTGGCTCAAAACAATAATAACACACAATATAATTCTACATATGTGAACTCAAAATTTTAAATGAGCAACTAATTATAGAAATCACATGCTTAAATGAAACTAAACAAGAGTTGTTTCATTTTTTGTCTGAAAAATTGGTGATTATGTTCACCTACATGCATAGGATTGGTCATGTTACTTCATTTCCTATGAGGATGCATTTTGTCAACACCACTCCTCTACTTTGGTGAAACCCACATATATATACAAAGTGACATAGTTGCTTACAAACTTCAGGTGTGTTCTATGTTTTCAATATATATATATATATATATATATATATATATATATATATATATATATATATATATATATATATTGAATATGTAAATTCCTCATATAGTATAAAATAAAATAATAAAGTGGTCGTGTAAATGGAAACTCATAGTATGTACATCTGATACAATTTCAAGTTCGGTATTCTAAAAGATCTAATGCCACAAAGATTTGGATCAGATTTTGCATGTCAAACTCTGAAGTTGAATATTACAAAAATTAATATAGGAATATGTAATTAAAATATGTTTCTAATATGTAAGATTAGAAAAATATCAGGATTTTAACATCTATATTGAATATGAAAAGTGCACACTATATATAATCAAATTATTCACCTAAGATATATTTATATATAAAGGGGTCGATGTTTCCCGTCTACCGTCTGTTTCACTATAATTGTTTATATTTATTCAATTATATATATATATATATATATATATATATATATACACACACACACACACACACCCACATATATATATAGAGAGAGGGGGGGTAGAGTACACTCAAGTGTATTGAGCCCCTAATAGAATCAGCTTTTGTACTGTTGGATTAAATCAAGCCACATAAAAGAACGCTCACATCCCACTTACCCCTCCTGATAGTCATGTACTCACTTAAGTGAGGAGAAGACCCACCTTATCCTTAATTACTATTTGTGTGGTCTCTCTCTCCATCCAGTCTCCATCTCTCTCTACATGCTATCCATGCCTTTCTTTGCTTCTCCTACGTTGTCTTCCTCCCTCAGGCATCCGCTCATCATGTGAGTGCCTCTGTCATGTGGCTTTCTCTAGTGTGTGCCACGAAGTAAAAATTGGCACCAGCCAGAGCTACCTAGTGCCAATACACCTACAACTGTTGTCCAGCGACGCCCATCATCTATACAGGTAACAACCCCGTCAATGATTTCCCTTCTCTACCCTCTCTCATGTCGACTACACACCGAGAAGTGGCGACCAAGACAAGGTGGACTATTCCTGATGAGCGATCAGTCCACCATGGTCCATGGTCTACTGAAGAACATACAACAACAAGGAGATTAATCATCAATGTTGTGATATTATTTACCATGGTCTTCTTACTAGAAGTAATATGCACAGAATAGTGATATTGCTTACCATGGTCGTCTTATTAGAAGTAATATACACAGAATAATCTAGCAAATATTGATTTTTGAGTGAGAGGCAAGTAGATTTTGCAAGCCTTCAGCCTGGATTTAATCTCCATTTCTACTGGCACACAATGATGGTGAAATCCCATTAAGCAGGTCAAAGGTTATTCATATTTTAGTTGGATGAAAATACATGTACTACGGTGTCAACCAGCGATCTTGTGAACTCTAGGGTTCCTCGCGGAAGATGTGGAAGTCTACCCACCTGCGAACTGTTGTAGTTTCATGAATTCTTATATTGTTGTTCTCATTCCCGCATCATGTACGTATTGAAAGACCCGGTCAACACAATCTCAACAACCCAGATTAAGCATGCGACATGGACTCTGAATTCTATTATTATCTACGATAACTAACACCACAATACGTAGGTAAGGGTTAATGTTAATGTGGGCCTAACTCAGATATATTTATATATTCTAACTATTGTTATTGGGATATCAAGAACAATCCTCGCGTGAAAGTGTGAATGACTAGTTAAACTTCACCAATCACTTGCTATTGGTAGTTTTTGACATAAGTTATCAGTATTGGTTCAATTGTATTTTTACCAACTACTTGGAAACTGTAATAAAGGCTCTTTTCACATTAGAAAGTTTAGAACAACATAGTATAAAATTATAACTAACACCATTATTGGATATCAATTGCATATTGGTTATTGGATCCTCACATGATCATATTATAAAATATGACTCAACTAATAAGAAAAAATTTCATCAAACCATCACCACGAGCAACATTCCTCGTTGTTCCAACAATCTGAATGGGACTGAGCAATGGATGAAGAGACGACGGTTCATGAAGGTATCTCTAGCCATCACACTGGATTGTAAACTTGTAATACTACACTCGTCACGATCCACTAGATTTGGTGTGCTTCGCTTGAAGCGTAGAATGAGCCACACTTCTTTTACCGTGTGGACATGAAGTGAGGAAGGGAGAGAAGAATAGAGAGGTCAGATATTAGCTGTGAACATGACGGAGATGAGAGAGGTTTGGCAGTTCAAATTATGTGAACAGTCGGTTGTGAACAACGACGATGTTGAGATTGTGTAGAACCGTGTTGAGGACGTGTGGGTTGTGGATGAGCCTAATCATCGCCCACTCACTCGTCACGGCTGATGCATCTATTGTAACAGTGATAGAATCGTGGTGTTGGGAGGAGGATGAGCAGCTGGTGGGTGCCACCGTCTGTGCTAACACATCATCATTGTTGTTGTTGGTCACTTGAGCAGCGCATGCGCTCATCGGCTCATGGGGGCGCTGGACTCTAGTGATGCCTGACTTTTTGATCGCTGGAGAAGATGACTTGTGTATATGACGCAAGTCCAGCATCTGGTGGACGTATATATGAACTCCAATACACTGCTTCCCTCGTCATCAATGTATTAGGTTGCCAACAAAGAAATGGAGAGATGATGACTCTAGCAGAGAAGTTGTGGAGTTGCCTCTTACCTCTGTAGATGACAACAGTGCCCAAGTTCCTCACCCTAGTAGGAGCGAAAAAGAGAGATGAGAGATGAGTGGGGATGTGAGGAGAGAGGTTATGGCCGTGGCCAGTAGAGTTGGGTCACGGAGTGGCAGCAAGAGGGTAAGAAGGTTGGGTGGGGTCACACCCTTATTTGCTTATATTCAATCTTGTGATGACACTTTGTTCTAACGATGTAAAAGTCGAGTGTATTGGGCTTGAAATATACTCGAGTGTTATCTAGCATATATATATATATATATATATATATATATATATATATATATATATATATATATATATATATATATATATATATATATATATATATATATATATATATATAGAGAGAGAGAGAGAGAGAGAGACACTAGTACAGAAATGGTATGTAGCGTCGGTTTTTTAAAGCCTGCAGCGTCACTTTTTAACTGACGCCTAGGTGGGCGTCGCTACAGAATTTGGTCTATAGCGTCGGATTATTTAACCAAATAAAACCGACCTTACAGAGTAAATACCGACGCAAGAGGTTGTAAAAATTCTGACCAAGGCGAGAAAAAAGGAGCCTGTAAGGTCAGTTATTTCATAAAAACCGAC
The DNA here is from genome assembly GCA_963693085.1 of Alisma plantago-aquatica. Taxonomy (NCBI): domain Eukaryota; kingdom Viridiplantae; phylum Streptophyta; class Magnoliopsida; order Alismatales; family Alismataceae; genus Alisma; species Alisma plantago-aquatica. The sequence continues at coordinate 689,995,871 of OY856409.1, forward strand.
TCTGTAAACGTTCTCGGTCGAGAAACTTGTCGACCGAGAACGTTTACAGGGTCGGTTTTTATGAAATAACTGACCCTAAAGATTGAATAACATTTCAGTGGTAACTCTCGGTCGAGAAAATTGTCGACCGAAAATATTTCGGTCTCGACCGAAAACTCTCTATAAGGTCGGTTTTATGAGAAAACCGACCCTAAAGATTGAATAAAACATTTCAGTGTAAGACTCGGTCGACAAACTTCTCGACCGATAGTATTTCGGTCGAGAAGTTTGTCGACCGAGTCTTACACTGAAATGTTTTATTCAATCTTTAGGGTCGGTTTTTTCAAAAAACCGACCTTATAGAGGACATATAGACTCGGTTTTTAACAAAAACCGACGTTAGAAGTTCTATTTCGGTCGAAAAATTTTCGACCGAATAGTGTACAATGAATTCAATCTGTAGGGTCGGTTATTTAAAAAACCGACGCTAGAAGTTACGATTTTTTTAAAAAAAATTCTGCAGAAATTGTTATAGAACAGAAGAACAAGAAGATTCATATATTCTGGGAGAGGGGAGCATTGATGCTCAACCGTCACCATTCAAAACCCCACATTCATAACAAAAATGATAATAAATATCATAATTTAAAAAATGATAGAGTGCAAGTCTGAGATGACATATTACAAAAGTAAAAATATGAAAGAGTACGTACTCAAACCACATACATAAATGGAGCCGACATATTTAATCTAATGCTATTTCGACTTCACTTATAAAACACTCTGACCACTCTTCTCAGAATTCATTCAAGTCCACATGTGTGTAAGGCTGAGTTGTAAAGATCTGTAACAGAAAATGCACATGCTAATATTTTATAAAAATGACTATAATCACTTGTAAATTTACGATGTTATTCTTTATTACCTGACTTATAGTCTGAATGTCATGTGATGCTTTTTTGACAATAGCTTGTATGTATTTCATTACATAGTAGCCACAAGCCCAGTCATTATTTTGCATAGGACACTACAAATAATGAATTATACTTAATGTTAGTAAACTACTATAAACAACAATTGAGATAAGAGTATATATAAGAGTTGACATATTAGAATTGAAAAATTAATACATATAAGACTAAGCAGTTGTCAAAGTAGCTACCTTGACATTTTTCAAAGTCAATGTCTTTAATTTTGTGGGTATTTGTCCTCCAGCTTCACGAAAAGCCTTTATACCCCTATCAATTAAACGATAGTTGGTAAAATAGAAATTCTAAATAAAATATCATGTTGAAGCAATTGATTAAATTTATGCTTACTCCATAGCTGACAATTTCAGTTTGTGACTCCTTGTTGTTTTACCCATTGGGTCAAGATAATAAAGAGTCATCAATTTTGGGACAATCACCAGTAATTCCCAATGTCTAGCTCTGAGTAAGAATAACACAAACATTAAAATAAATAGTTTCATTCATTATTAAAATTATATTGAATAATAATACTTACTGGACGTTAAAAGGAATTAGGATAATTTCCTTCCCCTCACTAGCAAAATATTTGAATGCATCAGAGAAGTACTCATTCACATCCTCAATATTTATCTCCACCTGAATAGTGACCGAAGGAACTAAGAATACAATATTCTTTATATCAAAGTTGGTGACCTCGGTATATAAATGGTTGTTAAACATTTGTAATTATTTTCATATGTAGAAATAAGCTAAAAAATTGTATTGGAATTTTCTATATATATTGATAGATCCTTACCTTATCCATACTTCTATTATCGAAGTGTTCAGCCAATCATACCGGAACAACTCTATAATATCGTCAAGAAAAATAAAATTCTCAAAGTCCCTCCCAACTACATCTTCTGTTAACTTGACCATCATATTTGATCCCGATCTTTGGTTAGCTAAGTATCGACACAAACCTTTAGATTTGCTTCCCAATTCGTCGAATGTAGTTTCGGGAATGAAAGATGGCTTGGGCATAGGAGGACGACTAGCAGAAGTTTTACTTTTTGGTTTACAAACCTATTAATTAAATTACATACTTATATTACATGAGTTCATATATGCAGTCAAATATGAAAAATATGGTAGAAATAAGGTATACCTTGTCATTGATAACCAAGTGTCTAGGCCAACCCACCATAGCACCCTCAGCTTCTTCAACTGTACTATATTCAGGATTAGGTATGGGTAGTGGTTTGTCCCCCATTCCGTCATACACAAGATGGATGGACACACGGCAGATGTCATCAGTAATTTGTTGGCAATGTAATGTACAACCAAGGTTGTACACTTTGCCCGCTGCCACAACATTATATTCTGGAACCTCCACTGCAAGCTTACAGTTCATACCAACCTAGATTGAAATAATATAAGTTATATAAGAAACAGTAGAACAGATACATGTTACAACTATATATATTATCATATATTTATCATACTAATAACACAACATATAGAACAAAAATGTACTGCAGATTGTTGTGATGGTTCATCGGGAGTGCTCCCATGACCTTCTACAACTGTAGCATGGGCTTGTACCGCATCACTTGAGAGACGTGTAGTATGAATAGGTTGAGAAGGTTGAGTATGCTGAAATGAAGATATTATTTCTTTTACTTTCTGCGCTACTAATGCTTCAAGATCCTCTTGTGTAAAACCTCCTACACGACCTCTTTTAGATTGCGAAGGGCCAAAATAAGACTTGAATCCTATGACAGCTCCTAATCCCCTAACACGGCCAGGATGCTCCTTCGTACCAAGAGCAACTGCTAGTTCATCCATGTAGCCAGTTGGGATGAACTTTCCTTCATTCCTTTGCTCGTGGAGATCAATCTATTCATAGTTAATAAAAATATTAAATCACAATATCAATTAGATATAAATAAATCTAAGTTTGTGGAAGTTACTCTTTACTTAGTTGGGATAAACCTACCATCTTTTGTGCCACCTCCTTAGTTGCAGGGTTGACAATTTCACCGGCTCGATTCTTTCTAGCATCAATCCATGTCATGTGTCAGAGTGGTCGCTCAACTTGATTTGTACTAGATTCTTCTCTAGAAGATGATTGCTTCTCTTGTAGTTGGCGGCAGAAGGCATAACCACCAGGCCCCAAGCGATGGTCATGCACATTTTTAGCCCGTCTTTCCTTTTGAGTCTGGTGAATAGCTTGATCATTTAAAACGAGGTATTGCAATTTAGACTTGGCAAACATGTATAAAAAAATTCACCTCCTTAATTGTATAAAATATTCATACAATACATTACAATCTTTATTACCTGAAACTCTTCCGATCACCTAGCTGCAACAAATCTTTCCCACACCTCAGGATCAATAAAAATATATACATCTGTAGCTTTCTTCTTTTGTTTAGGATTATTTATAAATTCCCTTACAAGATATGTCTTAAAACCCCTCCATCGTACACCACAATGTTGTAGCACTCTTTTCTTGTGATGTTTTTTATTTATATGAAAAACACCCTATACATACAAAAGAAGCAATTAATAATGTTGTTTTGAAAAGGAATTAATTCCAAGCAAACTAAATTAGAATCAATAGATAAAAAACATATTAAAATGATATCACTTCCACTCACAGATATATCTTTCCATATGAGGTCTTTTTTGGCATTAGGAACATCATGCCAATTTTCTATATCTATTGGCACCTTACTGCGCGCGGCCGCCCCTACGTAATACTTGAAAGAACTAGCATGTTCCCCAACAGGTGCTCCTGTCATATCAAACTGGACTGGCAATTTATCTCCTTTAGCCTTGAGCTCCTACAGCCTACTCATCAATGTAGGACCTCTACTGTTCTTAGCATCACCACTACCATCCTCATGGTGCTCATGCTCAGAATGTTCATCTTCATGGTGCTGATCATGCTCAAAATGTTCATCTTCACTCGCCATTTTAGAACCTGTAAGTATACATGATAAAAAAAATAAGTGATAACAAAAGCACAAGTGATAAGGTATACATGATAATAAAATAAATAATTCAAAGAATACATGCCTTTAGTATTGGTTGAGTTGTTAGTCAAGGAAAATTCCTTCAGCATGGTCTTGACGTTTATAATATTCATCGGTGTTCTTCAACATTTACACTTGGCAAACCAACTGAGAATGGACTGGAATCATCATACTTTTCGTAGTATTCTTCTTCATTTATAGGATCTACAGTAAACTATCTTTTTTCATTAAGAACAACAGACCAATTTTTATTTGCCGGGTCATCAATATAGAATACTTGTTTTGCTTGGTTTTCCATGATGAATGGCTCATCTTTGAAACCAATCTTTTCAAAATTCACCAATTTGAAACCCAACTCATCCACTAAAACTCCTTTATTGTTGTCAACCCAATTACACCTAAATATAGGAACTCGAAAATTTGTATAGTCCATTTCCCATATGTCCTCAATGACGCTGTAATATGACATCTCAGCTTCGCGTGGTATTTTATCTTTGGCACTAGCAAAATACAATGAACAAGCTTTAACAGTGACCCCACTATTTTGAACTACACTACTTTCATCTTGACGCTTTGTGTAGTATGAAAATCCGTTAATGTCATAACCTTCATATGACATGACATCCATTTTTGGCTTAAAGGCGAGCCATTTTATGTTCTCAGCAACATTATTTGGTGATTCAGATAGTTGATTAAATACTTTCTCTTCAAACCACCTATTAAATGTTCGATTATGCTCTCTTGTAAGCCACATTGAACTGGATCATGGATGATTTCTCTTGATAAGATCATTGTGTTATGTGATGTAGCTACTAACTTCATCGATGTTGTGTAAAATATACAAATGTGCTTGTTCCCACAACTCACGACTGATTTCTTTCACTCGTCCTCCCAGAGTTCCTTTCCCACAATAAGATCCAGTGTGATGGGGATTTTTTTGATCGCTACAAGTTTCATTGCAATTCAAAAAATCATTACAAAAGTCCATCACCTCCCTAGCCACGTAACCCTCAACAATACTCCCTTCAGGACGATAACGATTCCGAGCATCACCTTTAAAAACACTCATGTAGCGTTCAAATGGATACATCCAGTGTAAGAAAATTGGACCCAACATCTTCACCTCCCTTGTAATATGTACTACAAGATGAACCATGATATCAAAAAATGAAGGAGGAAAATACATTTCAAGCTGACACATGGTAACAATTACATTCTGTAATTTATCGAGAGTATCAGGATGTATCACTTTGTTGCATATTTCATTGAAGAAGAAATAGAGTCTTGTGATTGCAAACCTTACATGCTTCGACAATATAGATCGAATAGCCACAGGTAAAATTTGTTGCATTAAGGTGTGACAATCGTGAGATTTGAGACCTATCAGTTTCAGATCCTTCATTGATACCAATCTATGAATATTAGAAGAGTATCCTTGTGGAACCTTAATATTATACAAACACTCACAGAAAGTCTTTTTCTCTTTCTTTGACAAAGTGTAACAAGTCGGTGGCAAATATGTGCGGCAACCCCTGATCTCCACTGATAATTCTTTTCTAATACCCATTAATTCTAAATCTTTTCTAGATTTGATGCCATCTTTAGTCTTTCCTGGTATGTTCAATACCGTATCGATGATGCTATCACAAATATTTTTTCAACATGCATGACGTCAATGCAGTGTCTAATTGCCAAAGATCTCCAATAAGGAAGATCCCAGAATATTGACCTCTTCTTGTATAGAGATTTGTCACATGCGAGTGTATGACTACTTGAACTCTTTCCAAATTCATTAACAATATGTTTCACCCTATCATATACAACATGTCCTGATATAGGTTTAGGAGCACTTTGTTCCTCAGTTGACCCATTAAAGGTTTTGTGTTGCCTTCGATAAGGATGCACTGGTGGGAGAAATCTCTGATGACCAAGATATATGATTTTACCACCATGTTTCAGTCTGATTGAATCAGTATTTTCCTCACAAACAGGACATGCTTTGTATCCTTTTATGCTATATCCAGACAAATTTCCATAAGATGGAAAGTCATTAATCGTGCAAAATAACATAGCACACAAACGGAAGATCTCTTTACGTGAAGCATCATATGTCATAATACCTTCTTCCCATAGTTTCATTAGGTCATCAATTAGAGGTTGAAGGTAAACATCAATATCATTTCCAGGTTGCTTGGGCCCTGATATCAATGTTGACAACATCACATACTTATTTTTCATACACAACCAAGGAGGAAGATTGTATATAACAATCATAACAGGCCACGTGCTATGTTGGCTGCTTAATGTACCATAGGGATTCATTCCATCTGTACAGAGTCCAAGTCTTAGGTTTCTTGGTTCTTTACCAAATTGAGGGTATAATAAATCAATTTTCTTCCATTGTGGTGAATCAGATGCATGTCGTAGGACGCCATCATCATTTACCTTTAACTCCCCATGCCAAGACAAATTTTGCGCATCTTCTGTATTAGCAAATAAGCGTTGAAATCGTGGTATTATTGGTAGATACCACATCACCTTGGCAGGAGAGCCATTTTTAGCCTTAGTTGAATTTGTAGTCTTATACCTTGACGCACCACATTTTGGACAATTTATCAAATTACTATAGTCCTTCTGAAATAACACACAATCATTTGGACATGTATGAATCTTCTTAGCCTCCATTCCCATTGGGCACATTATTTTCTTTGCTTGATATGTTGAAATTGGAAGCTCGTTGCCTTCAGGAAGAATTTCCTTTAACAAAGACAACAGTGAAGTGAAACTCTTATCGCTCCACCGGTTTTGAGCTTTAATAGTGTATAATCACATCACAACACTCAACCTCGTGAACTTAGTACAACCCTTATATAATGGTTTTTCAGCATCATGGACAATGTTTGCAAATAAAGAAGGTGGATGAATGACATTGTCCCGACAACTACGTAGCATCTCATCAATCATATCATCATGAATCTGGTCATCTTGAATCGGTTCATCATTAACATTATCATCATTATCTATATCTTCTATGACACAACTATTAGTATCGACATTTTCTGCTCCATAATTCAATTTCTCTCCATGCCAATACCATTCATTATAACCTT